>CM056050.1:220758660-222178660 GCA_029574335.1 Rana kukunoris | reverse complement strand
ATGTACAATCCTTTAGTAAACTGGTCCATCATTCTATAGTATATATGTACAATCCTTTAGTAAACTGGTCCATCATTATACAGTATATATGTACAATCCTTTAGTAAATCAGTCCATCATTATACAGTATATATGTACAATCCTTTAGTAAACTGGTCCATCATTCTATAGTATATATGTACAATCCTTTAGTAAATCGGTCCATCGTTATACAGTATATATGTACATTCCTTTAGTAAATCAGTCCATCATTATTCTGTATATGCCTGTGTACAATCCTTTGTATATCAGCCCTTCATTATACATTAATGCATGGGGTATACATATACAGACATTTATAAACTGTAAGCTCCTCTGACTAGATTCTGGAAGTTAATACAACTTTATCAAACTCATTAAAAAGTGCTATTCTTTTGTAAATCAGTCCATCACTATATACTCCTATGTCCAATCTTTTGTAAATGAGTCCATCATTTTATATTCCTGTGTCTAATGCATTGTAAAACATTATATGTTCATGTGTGATGTACACATATACCGATTGTTATAAATAGGGACCTGTTATGACTAGATGTTGTCAGATAATCCATCTTCATAGAAGTTAGTGGAAGGTGTTGTCTTTAGTAAATCTCTCTATGTAGCCATAGATCAGACAGTGAGATGGGATGCTGATTATGGATCGATCCTCATCATAATTGATAGGATAGGGATGAGATGACCTCAGTGATGGAGTTGATGTGATCACCCCATAGACAATCCCTTTAACTCTTTGATGTCATCATGCCTATAACAATGGCCGTAGTCCCATTCACTCATCAGAGGATGTATTGTGTGACACTTTATAATGATAATGTGATCTTGTCCCCTTACTGATGAGGGTTGTAGTACAGACACACAGTGAGTCCTGTGTATGTGGAGGGATAGGAGGAGTATGGAAGTGTCCGGGTCACGTGATGAATATTAATGAGGATGCTGATGAGTTGATGTTGTATGGATGTATGTAAGTATGGATGTATGGGAGGTCTGTACCTGTCACACACAAGCCCCAGCCTAACGCGTGAGTGACGTGCGTGTGAGCCAATGAGGCGGCGACGGAGGTCCGTCAGCCAATGATCTTGTCGGTGTAGAGAGGGCGGGCTGAGTTTATAGGCACAGAGCTGTGCGCTGTCCCCGGTTAGTTGTCGGATCGGATGGTAGAGCGGAGGAGTCGGAGAAGGAGAGCGGACTTATCATAGACTGGGGGATCTCCGGGGATCGGACTACGTGTGTGTGTGTGTTTGGATTGGTGCTTCCCGAGGATCTGGATGACGGCGGCTCCCCGGTGGCTCAGTGTGGGGTTATGCTGTGCCCTAGGAGGATACTACTGGCTGAGATTGGAGTTGGTGTGTGATCGTCCGTCCGGACTTGGAAGGACTGCTGTGGGCCGACTCGTCTCCGTATTATAGGACTGTGTGTGTCCCCCCCATTCCCCCTGTGTATCATGGCCCTCGGAGGGGACTCGGTGTGGAAGTACAGCCTGGGAGTTTGGATCCTGTTGATCAGGACTGCTATCTCCAAATCCTTAGTATTGGATCCCATTTACTGGAACTCCTCCAACCCCAAGTAAGTAACCCCTATTATGTTTGTGTGTGTGTAGCGCCAACCTAGACCGGCGCGATGTCCTTCTATCACTCCAGAGGAGCCGCATTGCACCTGGACCTTGTCAGATCCGGGGTCACCGGAGTGCATCCCCCCACAACATCCCGACTATTCCTATATACTATATCTGTGACATCGGGACTCACAGTGTCCCCGGGGAGGGTGTCACCACACAGGCCATGGAGAGACTGGGGCCACCCCACCCCACATATCATAGACAATCGGGGATACATGGCCTCACACCACCCGGGGACATGGATACAGGGGGGAAACTTTCCTCCATCTACTCCCTATCATAATCCTATACACAACACCTTTCATTCTTCACATATCATCCCAGATCTGGAATCAGCAACATACTCACACTCAAACCACACATATTCTACATCATTTTATACATTATCATTATTATCATACAGGATTTATGTATCACCAGCAGTCTGCCCAGCACTTTACAACATAATATATATATATATATATATATATATATATATATATATATATATATATATATATATATATATATAAACATATATGTAATTTTTTAATTTATTTGATATTTTTTTATAGAAATATACATTTTGATGAAAAACATGTATATGTATGCAAGTGGCTTGATATAAAAAAATAATAATTATAATAAAAAAAAATGTATATATATATATATATATATATATATATATATATATATATATATATATATATATATATATCTCAGGTTGTAAAGTGCTGCGTATATAAACACGAACACACATACAAATAGATGGATAGATATACACACAATATATGTGACTTGACTCTCTCTCTCTCTCTCTCTCTCTCACACACACACTTATATATATAAATATATTTATGATTCATGATGTGTGTCTTGTCTCTCATAGGCTTCACTCTCACTCTCTTTCTCTCCAATAATATATATATATATATATATATATATATATATATATATATATATCATGATTCTCTCTCACTCTCTTTCTAATATATATACACTTATGTGTGTGCCCTCTCTCTCTCTTTCATAGGCTTCTCTCGCTCTCTGTCTATTAGATATACACACTTATATGTGTGCCTTCTCTCTCTCTCTTTCTTTCTTTCTCTCTCTTTCTCCCTATCTCTTTTTCTTTTTTTTCTCTCTCTCTCTCTCTTTCATAGGATTGTCTAATTCTCTCTCTCTATTACTTATATGTGTGCCTTCTCTCTTTTTCTTTCTCTCTCTCTCTTTCTCCCTATCTCTCTTTCTTTCTCACTCTCTCTCTCTCTCTCTTTCCCCCTCTTCAGTTCCTTCAAATTCTCACACCACTCTGCCACCACTGCCCCCAGAAAGCCCTGATATCAGAGGTCCCAGGTGACGGTCCCATATAGTTTTTGGAGACCTTTAGGAGTCAGGAGGTTAAGAGTGCGCTCTGTTGCTTGTCCAGCTCCCCTTTGAACTGTACTCAAGGATTATCAGCATATCACTAGACTGGAGGTCTTTAACATTTACATTAAGCTGCTATTGATAATGCCCCCAAGAGTCTGGAGTGGAAGAGGTGACTGGCTTTTCTATGATTCTGCCCCCTCCCTACTTCACTCCTGATATGTAAAAGTCTAAGTAGGCAGTTTTCAGTCACTGTCTCTGGAGCTTGTCTTCTTTCAAAGTCATTTTACGCAGTCCCTTACCTGGTAGAAGGTTCAGTGAACAGTAGGGATCTGACATTGCACAGCCGGGGTAGAAGCACTGGGCTTCACCTTTTCATTTTAATGTTGTGTAAAAGTAAGCTTTCATGTATAGGGGATATGATTTTTAACAAGAGTACATTTTAAGGGCACTCATTATTTGGGTCTAATATCACCAAAGGACCTTTAATGACATAGTTCTTCTCTCATTAGGGCCCTTTTTTAATCCTTAATTTTTTTTTTTTTATTATTTACAAACCATGCCTATGTTACTGAGTTGGCAAATGTAAGAATCTTCCTTCCATCCTAATCCATTGGGTTCACTTGTTCGATGTAATGTTACATTTCAAGAACAGTGATCAAATCAGGCCTACAGAGGTCAGTCTTCCAATGCACATCGCTCAGTCCTGCTGCTTCCAGAATCCTAATGTTGCCATTTGTAGCTCTAAGTTGCAGCATTTGATCTGTTCTTTTATCCTAGTCGCAATCATTTTACTTATTCAAAAGATTCAAAAGTGCTTGGGTCCTGCCGATAAGTGTGTTGGTTTTTTGCCTACCGACGCTTGGGCCTCATTTATCAGGCCGCCTGTAATAAGAACTCTCTGTGTTGATGCAGAACAGCCAATATCAATTTGCATGGGGAAATAGCAGATGGAGAAATGTAACATTTGATTGGTTGCTGAGGCTGAATACTGACAGTTTTTAATGAAGAATCTTTGATAAAGACCACTTGTTCAGGTCATGCTTGGACCTGTGTCCTGCTAATCTGTAGTGCATGTTTGTCAATAGGCAGGTTTATTTGTAAATAGATCAGTTGATTTGTAAGAAAAGGTAGGTCTATTTGTAAATAGGAAGGTTGCTTTGTAAATAGGTGGGGTTCTTTGTAAATAGGTAGATTTATTTATAAATAGGTAGGTTTCTTTGTAAATAGGGGGTCTTCTTTATAAATAAGGAGGCTATGATTGTGTTTAAGGTTGGTCTAGCAGTTAATTATGGCAAATTGAGATTACGTTCTCTATTTCTTCTGAAAGTTAGGACACCCATAGACATAAGATGTTGGTTGGAAGATCTGACCACCCAACGATTGTTCTTTAGAATATCTGTGGCATAAATGTACCCCTTCTATTGAAATATGCTTATTTATATGCTCATCTGATGTCTCTGGCTCTGGCCTGATCTCAGGAGCAATAGCATTCGGCCAAGAAATTCCAACCTGTCCAATCAGATTTGATATTGGGTTCGTCAGTAGGGCATCCATAGAGGTCGCAGGCCATTTCTGTATCTGACTGTAACCATCCAGATTTTGTGAGAAACATCTGACATCTATGGGCACCTACAGGGTATTGTACAGTAGCGTGTAGTCTACTTATGTGCTCTCCTGTTGGAGGAAATTAACCCTAAAGATCGTACTTGTACTGTTGGCTTGTAAGAGAATTAAAACAGGCAGTCATATTTTTACATTAGGTGGACATTAGCTTGAAAGTATCATTTAATAATAAATGTAATTTTCCACTTTGGGGATCAGTGATTAAATATGAATGTCATTGCTTTTCAGATGAGATGTGGAATTTGGTACAGCGATTTTGTAGCAGCACATTAAATCTATGACTATGGGGGATATAGTAGGGTAATAACTTTAATTTCCAGTTATAAAAATGTATCCTCACTCTTCCATGTAATTAGAAGATTGAGGGCCTCTTCTCCTTTGCTTTCCTATTCTGGCCCTTGAAAGCAATATTATGGGGGATGCATTATACTCATGACTAAACAGGGCTCTGCTTGATTAACTGCACAAGATATAAATACATTCTTCATAGTTTGTCTGCTGTCACTAGCGATATTGTTATGAAACAACATCTCTTTCATGTTAGATGCAGAATCTTGGGCGCGCGTTGGAGAAAACACAGTAGTGCCATTAACATGTACATTTCGCGCATATGTCAGGCCACTGCCTTGGCGTTACTTACGCTTGGCTAATATTCTGATGCACATTAGATAAAAATAGAAATGCGGCACAGCAGTTCAGATTACATCTGGATGATTTATTTTTTGAATTCTAATTGAATCCTACGTTTTCCTGTGTATTTTTTGTTATCAGTACCCTCCTTTTACAAACAAGAGCAGCATAGATGTATTAATAACGGTGATGTGGCCACTCTATTGGAAGCAGACTTCTCACTTGCATACTTACACTAGACAGCCATCCATTGTATACTTGAGTCGAGTTTTGTAGGTAAACAAATGAACATTCACTGCCATGTGAATACCCCCTTGAACTCTGCTCTTCAGTTTGCATTTAGGTTAATCTTGTCGGTTTTAATATAGAATAGAGAGAAAGGCAAAAGCACCAGGGGTGGAATTGTTGCTGCTTTTGCATGCACATTCCTCTCATTTTGTCAGGATCATAAAGCGGAGGTAATGGTCCCCTTTTCCAAGGGACAACTGAGCCAGCCTTTAAACAAAGCACCCGCTGAAACCATATTTCAGTCTCTGGTAAACTGCTGGAGACAAGAATTTATTTAGGAACCCTTTCCCCTGGGATGGCCCTTTTAACCCTCTCAATTACAGTTCCAAGCTGTAGAAACATAAGCTCGGCCTAAAGTAGTTTGCTAAGCACTTACCTCGGCTTTTCGGTCACCCGTACTTTTGCTGGACTAATGCGACCACCTTTATTTCATTATCCTTTCACATTGCTTTGACACCTGCAAAGCACATTAGGCCTAACTAAGTAACCGACATCCAAGTACATCCAAGAGAGACTGCGATTTAGATATATAGATTCTCTTTTATCTTTCTTGTTTGGTTCAGCTGGGGTTTAATTGTTACATTATCTGTTGTAATTATCTCCAAGCCTCTTATCTGTAAACCTCACTCAGGTAAAGCACTTTGTTTTAAATCAGTAATTATCTTTAAGATTGTGGTGGGGGCGGTAGAGAACAATGCAATTTATTTATTCTTGGCTAAAATTTCGTCTTTGGCCTGATTTACTTATCCTGTTATTACCCTAAAGAGAATGGCGTAATAGATTTCAAAGATCTAAGTCAGGCGGTTGTTGGGTATTGATTTGTGCTTAGTTGTATTGAAAAGACCATAGCATTATGGATGATACTTGTGTTCCCTATAGAATAATGCTGGGGTATGTCTGATGCACTAGATAGGTGACTACAAGTTACCTTACCGTTAAGAGTAACCGATATGCTCATAGTCATGTTTTACTTGTTGATCACCAATTGATTGAAGGCTTTACTTTGAGCTGATCACCAATTTATTGAAGGCGTTACTTTGAGCATCATGATCACCAATTTATTGAAGGCTTTACTTTGAGCTGATCACTAATTTATTGAAGGCTTTACTTTGAGCTGATTACCAATTTATTGAAGGCTTTACTTTGAGCTGATCACCAATTTATTGAAGGCTTTACTTTCAACTGATCACCAATTTATTGAAGGCTTTACTTTCAGCTCATCAGTCTTCTCTATGGATCCACAATGCTAGCCAAAGCAGTTTTGTGTTGTAAAACCCAAGAAAAAAATTGATAATTCTTCTAAAAATAATATCAGAACATAAAAACGTCTTTAAGAATACATTACTAGGTTGGCAATTACTTTAGTTCTCGCTCATTCTTTGCACACTAAACCTTTTTTTTTTAACATTGTACTAAATACAATACGCAGACCTACAGCAGGTAATTAGGCCTGAAATACATTGCAAATAAACTTGTTACATTTTAATTGGAAAATTAGTAAGTGATGTGGATTTTTCGAGCGGCGGACAAACAATGGGTCATACAGTTGCATAATTAAATATAGTTGGCAACTTAGTTTGAAAAATAGATCTAGGTCCATCAAATGTAACCCTTCAGAAATGATAACAGCATAATTTAATCACATTATCTAACGAGAAGCTGTTTATTTGTATCATTTATAATAAGGCACACTTTCCGAGAGCTCAAAGGGCAATTGCGACTCAGCTGCTGTTTTTAGTGTATCCAGCTTGATGGTTTGCATTTTATTGCAAGCTTTGATTACAGGCGTATAAACTGCCTCTGCCTCCCTGTTTGAGCACAAATTACGTCATGATTGCTTAGCAAATAAGAAGTGAAAAACTGTCACTTTGCTGGTGAAGATCTATAGTTTAAAGGCAATTCTACACACGTAAGAACATTGTAAAGTAGATCAGGCTTGTGTTTATTTAACAGAAGTTTAATGACAGCAATCAGGTTTTTTTTTTTTTTTCAGTTACAGGGTATCACTTGTCTTGTAACCTACTTTTCTACATTCTCATGCCCTTAATGATATGCAAATATGCCAGAGATAACAGCATAATATTTTAGTAAGGCATATTTTTAGCATGTAGCAGTAAGACGTATCACTCAAGAGTCCCTCCTCTTAGGTTACGGCAGCCATTTTGAACTTATTTTGTCAACATTTATTATGACCGAATCTACTACTAAGATGCAAAAAACTTTCAGTGCGCTAGTAATTTCATGCGTTGAGGACACAAAATGGCACCCTAAGCTCCTTTTCATTGACAGGGTAAAATATCTGATGGCCACACTTATCACCACACAAAGGTACTATTACATTTTTACATTCCTTGCACTTGAAGAAAGGCCTAATCTTTTCCTTCCATGGCTGACATACGGTAAACCTGTTTTTCAGGTCAACTATCGTACATTTTAATACTCTTTGTTTGAGCCCATTTCTTGTGTGGTATTCAGGTAATTAAAATGGGGTGTGCTCAAGTGTTTAAAATATTTTGATTCAGATATGCAGATTCATTGGCCTACATCCAGATTTCAACTCTTGAAATGTTTTTTTTTTTTATCCCTGTAGTACAGGAAAGCAAATGGTCACCATAAGAAAAAAAAAACTTGCTTAAGCTCCTGTGGCTTCATTGTTTCCTTAGAGTCCGGCAAGACAAAAGACGTGAGCAATTTGTGCCTTGTCTCATAAAGAAAAATGTAAACCATTCACACATCTTTCCTGTTTGACTTGTTTAATTCTTATTTTACATTCAGTACCACGCTAGCTGTGTGAAATCTGCTGATTTTCTTTAGTAATCCATTTTGTACTGTTCGCTTTAAAAACAAAGCTGACACAATTTGCTTTTATTTTTAAGCAAATCAACCCATGGTCATAGTTAATAAGGGGATTACAACTCAAGCTAGATCTATACAGAGGTGATTTAAATCAAGGACAATGTCTAAAGAAACTGATCCCTTTTGATTGAAATGTGAAAAAAAAGGGGGTATAGAGAGACTAACGGCAGTAATCTGATTGTATGGCAATAAAACCACAATTTTTCTGCTTTTCACAAATTCACGTAATCACAAAAAAATGTAAAGGAGGATAAAGGGTGCAACCATAGCAACACATAGATTAGCTTGATGTTAGAAGTGACATGTATCTGAATGGGTTTGCTGGAACTAAAGGCCTTGCTTGGGGCTGTTGTGTATTGTGTGAATCCTGCACACAATGTGGAGGCAAGGATTAAAACAGTATGGAGAAACGGCTTGTCTCTTTCTGGCTGGGGGGATAGTCATTTCTAGTTCTTAGCTGCTAGTTGTATAGATATTCAACCTACAGCAGCCAATCAGAAGCAAGGTTTTTTTTTTTTAGCACTCTTAAAAAATGGTGGCTGCTGCTGGTTTTATTCCATGAAACGACAGGTTTATAAAGTAAAACACTAAGGGTTGATTTACTAAAACTGGAGAGTACAAAATCTGGTGCAGCTCTGCTTAGAAACCAATCAGATTCCATTTTTTTGTCAAAGCTTAATTGAACAAGCTGATTGGCTTCTAGAGCTGCACCAGATTTTCCACTCCAGTTTTAGTAAAGCAACCCCTGTGTGTAGAAATGATGTGAACTTATAGCGGCCAGTTGGAGTTCACTTTTCTGGTCACCTTAAGAAAAGTTGTCACTTGTAAGGCCCCATAAACACTTGTGCGACTCGTCCTGCAACTTGGGACTGCAAAGTCGAATGACACGTTTTACCCCATGATTTTCAATGAGTAGCGTTCATATCTCTGCAACTTCAAAGTAGTCCCTGCACAACTTTGTTTTGACTTTGATGCCATTTGAACTCCATAGACCTCAAAATTTAACAGACATTGCTTCAAGACACGTCAAAGCCGCATCCAAGTCATGCCAAAGTCGCGTCAAAGTGGGTCTTAGGCAAGTTTAGTGTTTTAGTATAGGCCGCAGAAATAGGGCTGATTTACTAAAAGAATAGAGGTTATTTACCTAGCAGACTTTGCAAAGTGAATGTTAGTGTATAGGGTGAAGCTGTGTCGGCCAATCATATGTGACGGGAACAAAAAAAATAAAGGCGCCTCTACTTCTTTATTTAGTAAATCAACCCCAATGCCAAACAGGCTCAGTGAACCCTTTTCACTCAAATTAATGCTTATTGCTAATCAAAGCTGTTATTTCTTGAGAACTTTATTCCTTTAAGAACTGATTTCAGTTGATCTAGACTATTACTACTACTGCCAATGCTACTACTATGCTTTGTGCACCCTAAGGCTCCATGCACACTAGTCGTTTTTTTTAAGCTAAAAAAAAAAAACCGCTGGCAATAGTGTTTAGGAGTGTTAGTGTTCCTTTGAAAAAAAAAAAACGCTATTAGTAGAGTTTAGGAGTGTTTAGCGTTTTTAACTGCTGGAAAAACGCTCCAAGAAACTCTACAAGGCAATTTTTTTTTCTGCTTCTATACGCTGAAGCTCAAAAAATGCTTATAGCCTAAAGTAGTGTGCATTGTGCCTACCTGCTTATTTCACGGCTTCATTCAGTAAGCAGGTAGGTATTATGTACCGCCAGATAAAGACATATTAACAAAAGATATAGTAGTCTTTATAGTAACAGTAATATAATTACTGTACTGTGAGTGGGTTTTGAGTGCCAGTGTTGTAGCATTAGGCCTTGGAAGTAGCATGCAACACTGTGGTTGATTTATCAAAACTGGAGAGTGCAACATGGTGTGCGGTTGTGCATGGTAGCCAATCAGCTTCTAACTTCAGTTTGTTCGATTAAGCTTTGACAATAAAATCTGGAAGCTGATTGTGTTTTTATGCAGAGCTGCACTCCCCAGATATAGTAAATCAACCCCAACGTTTACTATTTTTGTTGTATATAGTAGTAGGAGTAATTTTATTTTAATGAGGCTGTAAAGCTATGAAGTGACAGTTAATTTTTAATGGTCAGCACTGTAAATCTGGGCATTGAATATGTTGTAACATGGCAAATTCCAAACCAAAAAAAAACAAGATTCAGAAAAGGTAGGGAAAAAAAGAACACAACTCCAGATCTAATTGCGAGCATTATATTTAAGGAGGGGTGTTATCCAGCATGTCACACTGCATCGTAGATCCACATTTATCAAGAAAGCGGGTTCTTACTATAGTATGGGAAATGCCTTTCTGTCTATTATAGGAAATCTTCTGCCTGCTGGAATAAAATAAGGGGTGGGGGAGGGATTCACTAGTTTAAGAGCAGCGCAGAATGTCACATTAAATGCATCAGGCACGGCTTTGTTTAAAGCCATTGGTTTTGTTATGCAGCAAGGCAGTAAAACGAAAGATGATTTCCTGACTTCTGTTCTCCTCCTCAAACAGCCCTGTAAAAGGGAGAAAGAAAAGACTTTTTGCTTTTGTTTTCCCCTGCACTTTGTCACTACAGACACAAGACACACTGAAGAATGACGCGGAGAAGGGCTTTAAACTCCATGCTGAGATGTAGTAGTACAGGTGCAGGAGAGAGGGATATTTGTTTTATAGCCCGTATGGCGGTGTGCTGTGTTAGAAGGAAATTCTTTATGGTGGAAGAATAGCACAGACAGGGAGAAAACACAGAAGCTAGCACAGTAACTGTTCTGTCTGCACAAATAATCCTAAACACACTTTTTTGATTAAGTGTGTCTCAGATGATTTCATTAAATCATGTTTCTTGGCAGGGTGACTTGGATAACTTTCCAGGATTTTACATCTTTCTTTGTTGCTTGAAACTCAAGAGAAGATACTTTAACGTTTAGATACCTATAGTTATGGTGACAGGGAAGAATAAAGAACAAAAAAAAAAGTCACCTGTAAAACAGAGAACTTCAGATTGGCTATCTGTATAAAGATATTCACTCCTGTTTTTATGTTGTTGTACCAACACCGTAGTAGGGCATTGGCCATAGTGTGGACATTTTCGAGGGTTTAGCTTGATACACTTTATACAACTTTTGTTGTTCAGTTCCCTTTAGATTTACCTTCAACTATGTAGTGCAGGGGCCTGCTTGATTGCATACAATTTGAAAGTCTTTAGGTATGATCTCATATTATATGGTTTTGGTAAATCTAAATTAAAGTTGTACAAGAAAATTGTATAAAAGTTGTAGCTTAAGAACCTAGTTTTAGGCACAGTTGGTCACTGCTAGGATATCAAACAGGATGACGACTTAAGTTTCCCAGTGACTAAATCTATTTACGCAGGCAGCCAACTTTTCATTTGTCCCACAAACAATTCATGTATACACACGTAAAGCTAAATTCTTAAAATAATCTCCAGTTCATGACTTAATCTGGTCAGTTGGTTGGATTTTTGTGTCTATATCCAGATTAGCAATGACCACTTTAAATGTTTCTCAGATAGGATAGCATAAAATAGGCAACTAAAAACAGACACCTAATTTAATAAGTTTAAACATTTTTGTCACTTGAGTTCTCTACATGTTCAAAAAACGGAAAGCTGTTATACGCGGGAGACCACGCGAAAAGCAGATTAAGACCAAAAAAAAAAAAAATGCAGTATGGCAAAATGAGAAAAATATACTACCTTGAGGAAAGTATCTTCTCCAGCTGTGTTTGACATAAATGGATTATGTCTGGTTTAGAGTGGCAGACCTTGTCAGCAACATTTTAAGCGAAAAAAAATTGAGTCTTTAGGGATAGTCGGTTAACTTCATATAAGTAAACGTTTTTTATTTTATCATTTAAGTGATTGGCTTTATAAAAAAGGTAAAAATATGAAATGATCTCATTAAAAGACCCAATATTCTTGACCGTGGATCCAAAGTCTTATAAGTAAACAAGACAAGGTCTTAGCCTTGTTCTTTTATTAGACAGTGCATAAAAGTATGAGATTTACTGATGGAAAAGGGTTAATTTGCGAGCTTGATGCTTTGCAATGGTGTACAGCAAGGGTTATTCATGGTTTATGGAGAAGAGAACATTCAAAAGCTTCCAGAGCAGGCTTATTACTTTCTCCAGCCTTTCAGATGGAGAATAGTGCATATGTATGGCATTCAAACAACAAAAGCAGTAAAGTGAATGGCGTTGGCCTATGTGCTTATTTATACAAAAGGAAGGTTACAGTACTTTAAGAGCTGATGTTGAGCAGCACACTCTCATTTCCTTCAACTCCTGACTATTTTCTTTTCCACATCTGGCCTGTGCCACATCACAAACTCGGTTATGCACCCGCCATAAATGCGTCAACATAGCCTAACGCGAATGCTATCCGGGGAAGGTGGATTGCATTTTAGCCATTAGCTGCCAGGTAATCCTGTTTATGTCTTCTCCACAGAAATTACAAAGTATGCTGTTACAATGCTATTCACTTGTCTGCAGTCATTTACAGCAAACTGCAATCCACAAGCTCTGGCAGCTTAGAAAAAGTGGACTTCTAATGTTTTCAAGCATTTCAAATCCGTAACAGTGTGAAGACCGACTGCATCATGGCAATCAGCCTATAAAGTAAATTAGAGGTTGATAAACCTAATGAGGCTTTTATTAATGGCTGTGCATTTTGATTAGGGCATAGCAAGTCGTATAGCAAAAGGGAGAACATTTGCTAGTTATTGGGAAGGCCTTTGTTCTTTCACTGACAGTAGAACCTTTTAACAATCCTTTAGCCACATTGCCTATTTAGCAAAAGGTGGAAGCATACATATTTGCCTGTTAGGCAGTGACAGTCAAAGTTGTCTTAAGTAAACAATTTCTCGTTAAAGAGAACCCGTCCCTTTGCCAATCCAGGCCTCATCTCACCCACTAATGCCTTCACTGTGGCTCCATTCACAGACCCAATCCAACAGTGGTTTGAGCTCTATGTTGGTCTGTGTCTGATCTTACACATTTTCCTGCCCCCATTTAGCATATGGGTTGATTTACTAAAACTGTAGAGTGCATAATCTGGTGCAGCTCTACACAGAAACCAATCAGCTTCCAGGTTTTATTGTCAAAGCTTAATTGAACAAGCTGATGTTAGAAGCTTATTGGCTACCATGCACAGCTGCACCAGATTCTGAGCGCTCCAGTTTTACTAAATCAAACCCACTGTGTCCTGGGAGTAAGGGCATATGATGTGATGCTCCCCCATACCCAAAGGTACCAGGTATTATTGATGGCTTTGATAAATGAACAGAAAATAGCAATTCTGTGTATTAATTAGTTGGGGAAGGCAGTGGCCTCTCGAGAACCTTTAATTTTGGTTATTTCAGGAACAAATGTTGAATTTTTTTTTCACACGATCCACTTAATAACCTTTTTTTTACAGTTTATGTTGTTTACAAGACTAAGGCAGGGTCGTACATTATGCAATTTTCTTTCCTTCAACCATGGGTTGAAAGAAAGAAAATTACTTGATTCCTCCATCAACAGTCAGTGAATAGGGGAATCCCTACCACAGTGCCATTGTGTTATACCGGCAGGGAGTGCGGGGAGCCTTCCTGCAGTGATGGTGCCAAAAAAACAACAGGCTGGTTGTATTGAGTCGAATGATGGATCAAATGAGTACAAACAGTTCTGGTTAAACCGGCGCAGTTTCAGTCTATGACCAGATTGGTTTCCATAAAAGAGAGATAATTGTCTCTCAAAACAGTAGCGAGATATACTTTGGGGTTGAATTACTAAAGGCAAATACACTTTGCACTATGCAAGGGAATTTTTCCCAGAGTTAAGCAAATGTGGTGAAACTTACTTTGCAAAGAATACCCAATCACACACATGACTTGATGATGGAAGTCAGCATAACCTCACCTCATTTGCTAAGCTCTGGAAAAAATTCCCTTGCAGAGTGCAAGTGCACTTGCAAAATGAACACTCTGTTTGCCCTTAGTAGATCAATCCTATTCCTTCCTTTGGGATTGGGCCAGCACCAGGGGTGTCTTGCAGCTCTTCCCTCTTCTCTACCCTTCCCAAATATTATAATGCATGTTTGGATGACCTGAGCATACCTATTAATGTTACAAAAGTTCACAGGAAAGATATTTCAGAGTTAAAATTGTGCACACATGTTGACTGCCATGTAATAGGCCTGTTTAAAGTCTATCTGTTCAGATATAAATGGAATGACTGGGTAATATCATAATGAAATGATCATTTCCAGATTTCGGAGGGACCTTTCCGTTCAGATGTTTCTAGTGCTTGGTACAATTAAGTCTACCCTTACAGATAGAATGGGAACCACTGGCTGAGAACTGTGGGCAGGATTCGTTCAAGGCGTTTCAATTCACTTGGAATATGGGTGCTCAACCTGTGGCCCTCCAGCTGTTGCGTAACTACAAGACCCATCATGCCTCTGCCTTTGGGAGTCATGCTTGTAACTGTCAGTGGCTTGCAATGCTTTTCGGGACTTCTAGTTCCACAACAGCTGTAGGGCCACAGGTTGAACACTTATAATTAGTCACATTGATGACATAGTGTGAGGACTGCAAACTGTACAGCAGAATGGAAAACATTTGCCTGGCTTTTGCCTCTTTATTCTGTGACATGACTTTTTTTCTTAACTGCATGGTAACATCTGTCATACAGCAAAAGGTTGAAGAGTGCAGAATGGCCTGGCCTGTTAGGACGGTGTGAGTCACACGTTGACTCAGTTAATTACCTGCTCAAATGCATTCTTGTTTCTTATCGGTGGCTTGTATAATCAAAGTATAGCAATCTTTAGATACTATTCACATTAATGTACGTGATAATCATCTGTTCTCCTTCCTGATTTTTCAGAATCGATTTCAAAGTGCAAGACATTTTTCTTCTGTTTTTGGCAGCTGTACTGGCCAACACCCAGTATTTCATTGTGGGATATGGCTCTTAATTACAAAGCAGCTGATTTAAGGCACGGCATAAATATTAGGTTCCCTTTCTAGCTTTCCCAGGCTGCCGAGCCATGCGTTTTTCAATCTGTGTCATGAACGTGTGCTCTTTCCACAAAAAAAAAAAAAAAATCCTTTTAATTTGTACAAGTATCAACAAACTACATATATTCTGACCTAAATGATGTCAGACACAGAACAGTGGGCCAGACATCTCACGCCACAGTCTGAAGGGGATATTATAAAGGAGACGGGTATTCAAACAAATCTTGCAGGCCTGCTGGAGAGCAGTATTGGAAAATTCAAGGGAATAGAGAAGCACTGTAAATGTACATATTGCAAAAACTACATTTTATTGAAAGTGACACTAAGTAAGAATGGAAAAAAAAAGAGCCTATTCTTGGCACACCGAGCTTCAGCCGATGTAGATTCTTATAGATTTGGAGACTGAATATATAATAGCAGTAGGAGTGTGCAGTTCAAGATTTCTCTTTGGGCCAGTCATAATTAAATGTCATTTTGCTTTCGATTTGGGAACTTTGCCAACTGTCAGGATTTTATGATTGGCGTTCATGGTCTGGGCTGCTGCTACTCAGAAAACCTTGACGTTTTGCCGAGAATGTGCTTAGTGACCTAAATAAAAGTTATTTGGTCTTTAGTATAGTTACTCACACTACTGTCTGAGCACTCATAACTCTTACTGAAACACTATACACACAAACGTATATATATCTCTATATATATATATATATATAGATAGATATATATATATAGAGAGATATATATATATATATATATATATATATATATATATAGATAGATATATATCTATCTGTTTCTCTCTATATCTATCTATCTATCTATCTATCTATCTATCTATCTATCTTTCTATCTATATGATAAAACAATAACAAAATTATACAAATTCTATAACAAAAATAAATAATACAAATAATAATAAATAATTTGAAACCTATGATGGGGAGGAGGAGACCATCAGTGTCGTCAGAATTCAATACTTCCGTGAGTGTGGGATACCCATGTTGCCCGTTGCACCTTGTGGTCCCTTCCTCCCTTTGTTCAAACCTGATACGTCAGGATTTTAATAAAAAGCTATAGCTCGTCTTGTGAGTAACGATTGTATACCGTGTTACTCGCAAACCGAGGTATCATTGTAAATAACGATAATAATAATACCACACACTCCCTTTTAATCCTTGCTATTATTTAAAATCTTGGTTCAAACTACTGCCACCTGAAAGTTGCACAACTTATGGTGCTACGTCTTGGATGTCCTGGTGATTTGCTGGCAACTTGAGTACTACCTTAATGCGACTTTATCTTGTGCAGGTATACAGAGATAACAGCATACAGGAAGATGCCATGCACTGCTTGGGTAATCGTCCTGTAATGTCGGATACAAATCACATCAATATAGATGGGGATCTAACTTCAAGGCAACTTTGATTAAAGCAATAAGTTTAAGGCATACATTTTGCCTTTGAAGTAGCACAGGAACCTTTTCTAAAGTGTTTCATTGGTGCTAATTAAGACAGCTCTCATTGACTAACATGGCTATTCACATGTCATGCGACTTGGAGTCACAAGTTGGATCCCAAGTCGTGGCAGTGTGAACTGAGCCTTGGGGTCCTTTCACACCAGATGTTTATCAATACATGCCAGTGCATATACATTGTGAAATTAATGCATTTCAATAGGAGCAGTTCACACCAATGCAATGATCCAATGTGCAATGCCATGAACAACATGCCAATTTATTCAGTGCAATGTGACACAATTTGTGTCAACACGTGTAAGGGCAACGCAACACGCATAGATGGAAAATTAAAACAGTTGAAGTTTCCATCATAGCTGAGAAAGCTTAGTATGCTCTGCATTGTACTTGATGACATCAAAGGGTCCGTGACTGCCGGAAAAGTTTTTTATAAAAATGGCTGCAGGGAGCACAGTCTAGCAACGCAGAGGGGGTCTGCGGGTGCAAATGATCTAGTACGTGAAACTGCCCTTTCCGGTCCCCTAGACCCATACATGTATTTAACCCTTACACTGTGCCAGGAAGCATTCTTACTTTCCCCGGAGTTCAGCTTTAAGCAACCTAATGAAAAAACTTGGTGTATTAATGGAAGTTGTATATTTGAGTTTCACAGTTTTCATCTAACAGTGAACTTTTTGCTACGTTTTAAATTTAGAAAAGTCTTTCTCTGATTGTATGTGGCGTGCAGACCTTCTGAATGTTTTCATATGTTTTAAGTGCTTTATGAATGGACAATGGGGCCAGCAGCTGTGTGTTCTAGATGGAATTCATATGTTGCTAGTGTTTATACACTTTCAGCAGGCCTGGTAGCACACATTTTCCCTTTATTGAAATGCTGTCTATTTGTCTGTCAGAATATGAATATTTTAACACACCTTTTCATGTTTTGTCTGCAAATTCCATCTCCTCTTTGTTTTTATTATGTTCCAAGAGCAAAAAATGTTAGCATGCTGATAGAAGATTGCAGGCCATAGCAATCCATATTACAGAGGAGATTCATTTTGTTTCTGATCCTGGGGCTTTGCAGAGGTCATCCTCTCTCTCTGGCCCGTAAAGACTACAGCCTAACAATGCAGGCTTGTTCAGAGGATAATAACAGATACCAAATAATGCTATATGGCTATCATAGAATCATAGCTCTTTCTGATTTTTAGACTAGAATTTACTCTCCAGGGGTAGAAAATGTGGAGATTATGGATTACGAAAATAAAAACTAGTGCTTTAATGCATTACAAATGAGCAAAGAGCTGTTATGTG
The DNA here is from genome assembly GCA_029574335.1 of Rana kukunoris. Lineage (NCBI taxonomy): Eukaryota > Metazoa > Chordata > Amphibia > Anura > Ranidae > Rana > Rana kukunoris. The sequence goes on along the minus strand of CM056050.1, from coordinate 222,160,473 downwards.
CAGTAGAAACCCTTGAAAACCAATAGGGAGTCAGCCTTTATTAGACTCCACACTGTAAGCAATTGTAGGCTTCTAGTTGGCTGCTGTGAGAAGGAGTAAGGTGGTAAAATAAATGTCACTGTATGGCAATCACTGTACATATTATTTCTAGCATCTTCAAGAATTTTGACTGATTTTGGTGAATGGCAGATTAACTATGAGCAGCCCTGCCAACACTACCAGGCTCAACCAACTTCAGCTGATAAATCCGGAGGGAAAATTTCCGGGCAAACGATGACTGTAGCCAATCAGCTACTGTTTAGGCCCGTACACATGATCAGATTTTCTGATGGGAATTGTGTGATAGCAGGATGTTGTCGGATAATCTGACCATTTGTGTGCTCCATCAGACAATTTTCGGATTTTCCAACAACAAATGTAGGCTAGCATGTTGTAAAATTTTCCCACAACAAATGTGTGATATCGGATTATCTGATCGTGTGTACACAAGTTTGTTGAAAAAAAATCCAAAGTACAAACACATATGCTCCGAACCAATGCTAACCATAAGACAACATTAGCAGAAGTTGCTCAAAGGGTGGCGCTAAAGAGCTAAAAAAACATGTAGCATGTTTGTTTTTGTTGGCCGACAATTGTGTGCCGTTTGTATGCAATACAAGATCACGGCCAATGCCCTTCGCACAAAATTCTACAGCTTTGTCCGATGGAAATCGGATAGTGTGTACGAAGCTTTAGGGCAGGGGTCCTCAAACTACGGCCCTCCAGCTGTTCAGGAACTACAATTCCCATCATGCTTAGTCATGTCTGTGAATGTCAGAGTTTTGCAATGCCTCATGGGATGTGTAGTTCCACAACAGCTGGAGGGCCGTAGTTTGAGGATCCCTGCTTTAGGGTATTCCAACAACTGTGGCTATCAGAATACAAGAGTCAGTGTTAAGAACGGATGGGATAATCGCATGGATAAGCGTGCATGGTCAGATGTAACCCAATCCAACCAATTATTGATAGAAAAATGCAGGGATGCCCTTGGGCTACCCTAAACCTGTGTAGACAACCACGGGTTGACCTGTCTATTGGTCTTTTAATACTCTATTCTGCCCTAGAGGCACCTCTAACAAGCCTGGAACTCGCCCATCAGCAGCAACAGGATTGAACAGAAATCTTTACTATATTCTTTTATGATAAAACCACATTGTTTCCATAAACCTATAAAATGAAAAATAGTTAAATAGGCCAGGTCTTTAAAAATGAACAATAGTAACAGCTCTGTTCCTTAAAACCTAGGTCATTGAAAGTAAAAAAAAAGAAAAAAAGAAAAGCATCTAGGGTTACGATGCAGTAGAACAAAATGACCCAACTTCAATACAGAGGAGCAGAGTTTCCATGCCACACACAGGATTAAACTGCGGTTTAAAAATTCTACACATAATCTGGTTACTAGTTCAGCTAGGATATCTAAAAACTATTTATAATTTTCTAAATTTGTCTAAAGCTGGCCATAGACAGTTCGTATCTTAGCTGGTTCAACAGGGACTAGCTGAGATTCAAACCATGTATAGACAGGCTGATTGTACCCAAATTGATCGATCAGAGTTGTCAGAACTGTAAAGAGAGACTTTTAAATGGTTGCTATGTCTTACTTCATTTGGCTTTTTACTGTTCCTTGTGTAGGTGTAAGTAGCTCTGAAAATTTTCCGTTGGCTGGCCTTACACTGCAAGCTGAACGAAGAAAAATCAGCATGGTTCGACGAATCCGCCTTCCAGGCTGTTGTATTCCTCGGCAAAGACCAGCAAGAAAACTGCTTCTTGCCGAGATTACCATGCGTGTGTACAAGGCATTCAGGTTTCTCATCAGTAAATCTGGCCAGAATCTCGACGAGAAAAAAAGAGAACCTGCTCTCTTTTTTCGCATCGAGATTCTTGTCGGTCTGTTTCCCAACGAGAAACTCGAGAGTGTGTATTCTTACCTGTCGCTGTGGAAACCCGCGCATGCTCGAAATGACTTTGACACATGCGCAGTAGCTTCCATGGCATAGGTAGGGTGAAGCAAGATGGCAACGACCGCATTGAATGTGACATCGTACGCGATGACATCACCGCGTTCTTTCCTTTCAAGAGAACCGCGGTTCTTTTGAAACTAAAGTCTGTACACTCGGGTTTCTTGCCAAGAATCACGTCAGGGAAAACGACTGTTTTTTCCTGATGATATTCTCGGTCGTGTGCACCAGGTTAAGCCTATATTAAGGCTTACCTGTAGCTATCTCCTAAACCTGCACGGGAGTGACGTCATCGGGGCTCCGGTCAATCACAGGGCCGGAGCCAAGATACTCGGAGAGATGTCCGTGGCCGAAGGGGGGTCGAGGATGGCTGCGCGGGCTTCAATCTAAGGTAAGTAATACATAATGAGCTACTATTCTATGCATACTAGCTCCTTATGCTGTTGTCTTGCAGGTTTTTATTTAAAAAAATAAATACAATTTACGAGTTTACAACCACTTTAAAGGGGATTTCCCCTTAACATGCATTTTTGTGCATCATGCAAGAGCTTTGCTGCATCAAAACAGACAAGTGTGAATAGGCCCTAATACTTTTTGAATTGCCTGTATATCACTGTGCTAAATCCACAAAACGTTTTTTTTAGCTTCGATCTATTCTGTTTTTGCCATTTGATGCAGGCAGTGATGAAATGAGTTTTATGTAAAAAAAAAAAAAAAGCTTTGATAGAAACGCATTGGTTAATACGGATGAAAAACACTTCCGTAGCAAAGGTAAAAAAAGACACACTTGTCAGCATCCAATTTACTAATTGTGCATCTTATATGCATTTATGATTGGCTGTCATATAATCTGTCAGAAGCCGAAAACGGCAGATAAATATTCCTTTATTCACTTGAGTAATCTAAATATGTAATTTGCATTTTCCAGATCAATTAACCACTTCATTACCGAGCCTGTTTTTCAGATTCGGTGCTTACGAGACTAAAACAGTTTTTTTTGCTAGAAAATTATTTAAAACCCCCAAACATTATATATATTTTTTTTTCTAACACCCTAGAGAATAAAATGGCGGTCATTGCAATACTTTTTCTCACACCGTATTTGCGCAGCGGTCTTACAAGCGCACTTTTTTTGGAAAAAATTCACTTTCTTGAATTAAAAAATAAGACAACAATAAATTTGGCCCAATTTTTTTATATATTGTGAAAGATGATGTTACGCCGAGTAAAATGATACCCAACATGTCACGCATAAAAATTGCGCCCGCTCGTGGCATGGCGTCAAACTTTTACCCTTAAAAATCTCGATAGGCGACGTTTAAAAAATTCTACAGGTTGCATTTTTTGAGATGACGAGGAGGTCTAGGGCTAGAATTATTGCTCTCGCTCTAACGATCGCGGCGATACCTCACTTGTGTGGTTTGAACACCGTTTTCATATGCGGGCGCTACTCGCGTATGCGTTTGCTTCTGCGCGCGAGCTCGTCGGGACGGGGCACTTTAAAAAAATTTTTTTTTGGTTTTCGTTTTTATTTTTCTTTATTTTATAATTTTTAACACTGAAAAAAAAAAAAAAAAAAAAATTATCACTTTTATTCCTATTACAAGGAATGTAAACATCCCTTGTAATAGAAAAAAGCATGACAGGTCCTCTTATATATGAGATCTGGGGTCAAAAAGACCTCAGATCTCATATTCAGGCTTAAATGCAAAAAAAAAAAAAAAAAAAAGGGCAAAATGTAAACATATTAAATGTCTCTTTAAGACGCTGGGCGGAAATGACGTTTTGACGTCACTTCCGCCCAGCAGAGAGAGGGGGACGGCTGAGGGACATTTTTTACCCTCAGTCACATCCCCGGACAGGCAACGAGCGGACCCGATCGCCTCCGCCGCTACCGACGGCTACGGTAAGCGGCGGAGGGCGCGGGAGAGCGGCGGGAGGGGGGGGGGCACCCTCTCCCGCCGCCGGTAACGGCGATCTCGCGGCGAATCCGCCGCGATGACCGCCGTTATCGTTAACAGGACCGCCCCACGAAGAGATGGATATCTCGGTTGTGGCAGCAGCTGCTGCCGTTACCGAGATATCCATCTTCAAAAACGTGACGTCTTTGGACGTGGGGCCGGTCACAAGTGGTTAAAAAAAAAAAAGAAATGACATCACTCACATTTTTTCTTTTGCCTTGAAATATTTTACAGGCTTCCTCATTGTTTGTCTAACGCCTCGCCTTCACATAGCAAGACAGACCCACCCTCTGTCGCAGTCTGTGGTTTGAAGCTTTGCTGCCGGCAACCTGACTGTACAGGTGCACATTACCTGCAGATTACATTGATAGGGCACCACAAAGTATCCTATGATGGGGACGAATGATTAGCTTATTATATTAGGCAGCTTGGTTGAAGCCAAATGACTTTACTCTGTTGTACTGTCAGTCAGACTTATGTCATGATTTATGATGTGCATACACAGCCAGTTGTTAAACAGGTGCCAGCTGGACTTTGAAAACTACAGGAAGCCTTTCAGAAGGTTCTAAGACAGGCATTGACGGTTGGTGATATGTTTTCCTTACGCACAACGCCAAATGGCCTGTATGCTGCCAAAGACTTGTTGGATTGTGTTGTCAGTGGGTGCCTACAAAGATAACCGTTCTTCATGCCTATAGCAATTAAGGAGATGGTTCCTTTCATGTTTCCAGTACAGTATGGAAGAAAGGGAGAATATAAGTGATTGCTAGGTGTAACACTTCTCTACACATGGTCACTAAATGGTGAACAATATCAATGGAAATGGAACCTATAAAACACATGAAAGAGCAGAAGCACTGAACACATGTCAGCCTTTGCTTTGCAGGTTTATTTAGTAAAACACTGATAAAGTAAAACCTTAATTAACCCATAGCAACCAGTTAAAAAGAATCCCATCATCTGTGTATGTTATGGAAATCTGATTGCGATCGGATTTGCCATCGGTGGGTCTAATTTCCCCTGTCTAGCCCATGGGCGTAATGAGAGGGAATCAGTTCAGTTGATTTTTAAATTTAATTTTGCACAGCCAGATGGTGCTTTGATGCCACCCATGGCTAACATTTTGGCTAACTCGGCAGGAACCAGATAAAATTTGAGCGAATTATTGCCATCCTTAAAGCCTAGATTAAGGCTTACCTGTAGATGCTCGAAATATTTCCTAAACCTTCAGGGTTTAGGAGATATTTACAATAATGATGGGCGCTGTAGACAACGGCGCAGGCACACTTTAGAAATGGAAATTGTACCATTTCTAAAGGAGGCCGTGCCGTGACTGGCGGCTCCCGCGCGCATGAGTGTTGTCATCGTGGTTTCTGCCAATCACAGTGCCGGAGCCGCTATATCCAGAAGTAACACCCGAGAGAGATGTTGGCCACCTGAGCGGTGTACGAGGACGGCCGTGGGGGCTTTGATCTGAGGTGAGTATTACATATTGAGCTAGTATGCTATGCATACTAGCTCACTATGCTTTTGTCTTGCAGGTTTTTTTTTGTTTGTTTTTTGGAAAAGTTGGTTTACCACTTTAAGCCAGCCATAGATGGATCAAATCTCGGCTGGTTCAGCAGGGAATTGGACAAAATTCAATCCCTCTGTTACTATGAAATAAAATCCCAGGGGCTCCCTGGTGTTCAGGGAGCCGCACATACCGCGTAGAGCCACCCATACAAATGAATGGCTGGATGTAGCCATGTTTGGGTAAATGCTGATAGCCTTGTACCCAAACATGCGTGTACGATGATTCTTCCCAAATGCGCCATTTTTGTGTTTGGGAGGACACACCGTACGCATATGCATAGATACCCAGGCATGGCCGCATACAGCCATTCAATTTTATTGGTGGTTGTATGTAGCACGTGCAGCGTCCTGGGCGCCCCCCTGTTGGGCGTTTTATGCCTCAGAACACAGGAGCTGTTAGACATCTGCTGAACAAAAGCCGTAGCCGATTGCTTATGGCAGTGTTTCTCAACTCCAGTCCTCAAGGCGCCCCACCAGGTCATGTTTTCAGACTTTCCTTTATTTTGCACAGGTGATTTGATCAGTTTCACTGCCTTAGTAATTACCACAGCCGTTTCATTTGAGGGAAATCCTGAAAACATGACCAATTGGGGCGCCTTGAGGACTGGAGTTGAGAAACACCGGCTGATGGTATGAACTGCATGCTCATACCTGCTTGTCTTGTTTCTTCAGCATTGCCCAGAAAAATGTCTAGACTCACTTTCTCCAAAAAAGGGTACTTACATAGCAATAGGCAAGTCCTCACATGTGGACTGCTGATTGGTGGCCTAAACAGCCGTTGCACAAAAGGGGCAGCCGTTTTTCCAGTGGAAAGACTTGGTAGGATGCTCCACGTGGTGCTGGATGGGTACATTGTGGAACAACACAAAACTATATACGAGCTGTTGACATTTCCTGTCTACTACAGCTTTTAGTCTATTTGGATTTGTCTTTCTACAGGTTCTCTTCCACCCCATCTCAGGAATGTAGTGAATGGTTGCCCTATTGTTTATTTGCAATGGATACTTGTAGTGTGGGCTGTATCCTATGTTGTGCTATGCTTGCTGCTATTAATACTAGGATTTTCAAATGGTGCAATCTAATAAGATATCCGTTTGCATAATATCTATGACTAGGTTGGGGGAAAAAAGAAAAAAAATCGACATCAAAGGAGGAACCAGGATTGAAGTTTAAGTTTCAAATGTGCAGACTTGTACTTGCACTGTGTGTAATGTAATATTATTGTTACTTCCACAGCAATTGTGAGTAAAAGGTGGGAAATTGATTAGGAGTTAAGTAAAGCTATACCTATCTTTCCACATGCTTTGTTAAGTAGAACATGAGGTCACCAAGGGCAAGAACTGCCCCCTCTAGCTATGTCAGTATAAATGACTATTTAGTAAATAAGAAAGCATTCAGTTGTACTGTATTTAACTCCGGACTGTAGACTAATGCGCTTCAACACGCCACAGAAATACTTGCTCAACTGGTTTCTCTTCTACCTTGTTATTTTCTCCTTTCTTCATCACTGTCAAGTATCTTCTATAAACTTCTTGATTGTAAACGTATTTATAGGAAAAAAATTCTTCAATCATTTATTCCACAAATAAAGGGAAAGTATAATATGTGTTCAGTGAGCAAATACTGTAGCTGGAGTCATTATCGCAGTTATTTTTTATATGGTATTTGTATTTCGCTGCCCCCTGCTTGCAGCTGAACCTAATAAAACATTTAACTAACAGAAGTTCCCTGTGAGGACTCATCTAAAAATCACTATATTTTAAGCAATAAGAAAAAAAAATGGAAGAGCAGACGTGTTAAAAAAAATAACATCCTATAAAAATTACATTTTTTTAACACTGCAATAATGACTTAATGAGTGCTGATCGCCAGGCACAGGTCCCCTCTAACTAATCACAATGTTAGCTTTAAAAATAATGGCTTAGGAAATATGCAGTGTTCAGATCTGTAATGCGTTATATGGGTTTGGCTGTATGTGTCCTAGCACACAGCTGCGACCAGTTCTGTAATCTGAAGCAGCGTTCAGCTGCATAAAAAAGGAAGAAAAATATTGTGTATTGACCGTACTTAAAGCGAAGTTCCACCCGAAAGAGGAACTTCTGCTTATTTGCTTTCTCCTTCCCTCCGATGCCACATTGGCACCTTTCAGGGGGAGGAGGAAAAAGGAACCTGTTTTTGACAGGTCACTGTCCCCACCTCTGAAGTTTGGCCCCACTCCTCCTCCCGCTGCCAGGCCAATTAGAAAGTGCAGCGATCTTCTCACATGCGCAGTAGGGAACCATCTGTGAAGACGAAGGGCTTCGATGTCGGTTTACCTTAGTGGAGATGAACAGTGGCATGCACCCGACAGCCGATTCAAAGATCATTTGGGATGCTAACATCATGGGCTCCCTGGGCAGGTAAGTGCTCATAAAGCAAAAGTCAGCAGCTACAGTATTTGCAGCATCTGACTTCACCCCCCCCCCAGGCTGGAATACCCCTTTAAAGTGATTATAAACCCTCACATATACCCAGCAAATTGACTGGCATCAGGGGATACACAGTAATGAAACAAAGTCTCCTACATAGGTTGTATCTGTTTATCTATATCCGTCTTTGCCCTACATTCATTCAAAATGCTGAATTTACACAGGATCTCTCAGCTCTGAAAAGCAGGGGACGGAGAGCTGAAGTTACATCAGTGAGGAGAGCTCATAATTCTGATTGGAGGGAAGGGACACACCCCCTTCCACACAGCACACAGGAACAGAGCTGAGGCTGTCAATCAGTTGCAGCTCCCTCCCATGTTACTATTTTTCTCTTGGTGTCAGAATAACTTGTCAGAAGTGATTCATGCTGATAGCAGTGGAATGAGGCAGCGGACAGAAATGCCACTTAGTGCTCAGGACTGAGAAATGCACACACTATAGCTAGATATGCTTTGTTCAAATTTCATGTCTGAGATTCACAACCACTTTAATGCTGTATGCATGTAATAGTTTGCTCTCTGTAATAGTTCGCTATTGACTCTGAATAACAAGGCGCTAGGTGGCTTCTACCACCGGTGTCCTAGCAACCTAGGATACTAAGTGGCAGAAGGCTCCTGTGCTTTAGCAACTGAATCGTGCTAGGTGGTAAAAGTCACCTGCATCCTCATTTGCACTATTTGCAAGTTAGCACATACATTTAGATGCGTACAGTATACTGACAAGGTTTTATAAAGGATACGGCTGCCAGTAAGATCCTGGGTAAAATCTAAAAGCCCCGTTTACTCTCTTATATCCTTGGTCATGTGACATGCTAGCTTCTGGATCTTCTCTCTCTATCACTGCAGAGTGAAAGAGTTCTTCTTTGAGTGCCCATTTTGCTGCCTGAATGATGTAGAAAGCTTCCATTGGCTGTCCAGAGGTGGGTTCCTCTCAGGTCCTGACATCACAGTGAATGCATTGGTCAGTGCAGACAAAGACTGCAGCACTGGATCACCAGTCTCCACCCAGAGAAGTGTAACATTGTCTGGGGATAGGCTTTAAAGGATAAGTTCATCGCTGGAACATGACACATGTTCCACCCAAATTTAGGGTCAAACATATAACATATTCTAGCTCCTGCCTCCAATCCCTTCTCCCTGTGATATCGGGCGAGGTGTGCTTCTCCCTTTATCCACTGTCACAATATAAAAACAATGCGGTCGTGCGGGGCCACACGGGCACGTCATTCATTCAGGGTTCTGTGAATAAATGAACTACAAGTACCGTCGGCCTTTGCAGCTGACGGCTTGTACCTCTCAATGAACTATGAGGGTGCCGGTGAGCGGTGATGTAGTCCATTGAATCTTCCTGGCACTCAGTAGCTGTCTGTATCGGAGGTACGGGCAGACAGTGTACTGAGGGGCTGCATGATCCAGGCATTGCACCTGCAATCTGCTTAAAAAAATAAATAAACATCTCTTTACCTGCAAAGTATATATATCTATATATATAGATATATATCTATATATATATATATATCTATATATATATATTTATATGTTTTTATATAAAAGGTCAACTTTTCCTTTAAAATGGGCACTACCTGAAAAGAACCCAAGTTTTCTTTTAATTTCTTCAAAGCTGAAGTATACTTTTGAGAAAAGGAGAAAAAAAAGTTTGCCGAATTAATTAAATTGCTGACATGGTACATAAAGCAGACTGTCATCATGACAAATGCAGTGCTCTATTTTAGTCACATGTAAACAGGATCTGAATATAAGCATTTATGATAATGTTTCGAGAAAGACAGATCTATTGTTTTGGGTATGCAGTTTTGCTGGCACAGTACAAATTGTGTCAGCTAGTTTTCCTTTTGAAAGCATTGCAATAGTTTATTTTCCTATTGCACAGTTTATTCATCTAATGATTCTATTGTTTTAGTTTCTAAACAATTATAAATCAGCTCTCTGTATATTTGTCACCAGACAGGAGTGCCTGCCTATTGCCGCACCCTCGTTTTCTGTTCATAAATAAGAATTGCTAAATAGTTTCATTCCTTGCTATGCTGGGAAATACATGATTTTGGAAAGGGGAAAACCCATAATGCAAAACACCCTCTTTTCAAAGTGATTGACAGCTTTGTAGAGGAAGAGTTGTCAGTGTGAAGCTGTGTAATAGGTCAAGAGCGGGTCCCTATCCAGGGGAGGCAGAATCATTTATCAAAAGTATCAAACAAAAGGCACTAATTACAGGGCGCCCAGGCTGCTTTTGTAGTAGTCAATAACATAGCATTGTTCCTGGAAAATAATATATACTTTTTTTTTTTAATTATTAATGTACTAGTTAAAACAGCTTGAAGGAAAAGGATGGTGTCTATTTTTAGTTATTATTGCATTGTTTGCCCTTAAGTAATTTTTGATGACGTTTACCTATTTACATGCTTGCTTTTCCACATTTTTGGTTACTGTATTGAACATAGAGATTTGTAAGTGAGCCACTAGAGGGCGTTGTGTATGTCACTGCAATCTTCCCAAACCCCCTACCCTTTTTTTTTATTCCTTAGTCTGCTTATGTAATGGCCAAATAGTGGATGCCTTTATGTGCAAATAAAATAACAATTATTTATAGACACAAGATTTTTAAAACCTTAACAAAACATTAACTAGATTGTTTTCAAGTGTATCTCAATTTCTTTATTTGCATTGATATATAGGGTAATAAAGAAGCTACATATCAACTTTAAAATTCATTTATTACGATTAGTTTAAATATAAAGCTAAATCTTTTACATCTAGGAGTTTATATAATAGTATATGAAAGAACAAGGAACGACAAATACCCTTAGAGCATTAGGAGCATAAAGATCTTTTTTATTTACATTTTTTAGAATTGTTTGCTTTGGTCTGCTGGATATTCTTTTTTGTACAAGTATATAAAGCCTATTGGCATAAAAAAAATGATGTACTGCAACCCATAACCACCCATCAGCAATCATTCTTTATTTTCACTGCTTTAAAATAACAGAAAGGGGGAAGGGGGGATTAATGGTTGCAGAATTATTAAAATTACTTCTACTTCGATTGTGCTTAGGGATGATCAAATCAGGAGAGTCATCAATTCAGCACTTTTTTGATTCTCTTTTTTTTTTCCATGTAGATCTGTGGAGAATTATGCAGTTTTAGAATCCAGGCAATTATGATAAGTTCATTTGATTCTTTGCAGCCTGAGCACATTTGCATGCAGTTATTTGGGGGGGGTAAAGAAACCTTGTCATCAATTAAAAAAACAAACGCAGCTAAAATCAAATACGAAACGCTTGCTTGCAGGGATTATTTATCATTTCCATGAACAATTTCTTATTGGCTTGCAATGTGCCTTTTTGCTTGACTACTCCAGGAGAGTCAGTTTACCCCCCCCCCCCCGCACATACCCCTCTCCTCTTCTGGGAGTTTCTAACTGTCTGCAGGCTCAGCTTCTCTGCCCCTCTCGTTACCTTCCAATATAACCTTTTATGTAGCAGCCAAAGAAAGAGGGAGGGAAATACTGTAGGGCAGTGAACTCCAATCTACTGTCTTTCAGCTGTTGTGGACATACACGTCCCATGAAGCATTGTAAAACTCTGACATTCACAGACATTACTAGGCATGATGGGAATTGTAGTCCCTAAACAATTGGAGTGCCATAGTTTGGAGACCCCTGCTATAGAATGACAGCTCTGAACCTGCTGGGGCTGACACCACTTCCAAGATGGCTGCTCCCTGCAGCAGTCTTTTGGATCTCTGCACAAGGGAGGCTTTTACAGGCATAACATGTATAAAGTGTGTTAAATGTACATAAAATATCCAATGGTTGTCACCGCACACAAACCAGGGATAAACAATGGGCCCGGGTGCACAGCAAAGACTTTTAGTGCATGTAATCCAAAAAAGAGTGGCACTCACAGGTTTTGAAAGGTGAACGCACAATGGCAGTTTAATTTGCCGTTTCAGGCACAAGCTCATATTCCTTAGGATGACGAGCTTGTGCCTTGTCGAATTAAACTGTCATTGTGCGTTCACCTTTTAAGACCCGTGAGTGCCGCTCTCTATTTATATATAAATATATATATATATATATTTACAGTATATATATATGTGTGTGTGGGTAAGGTGGTTAAGCACAGGTGCTATTATACATTCCAGCAAGGAAGCATTTCATGATATCTTTGCAACCCCCGAGTGAAAAGGCTGTGGCATCGTATTACTCCGGCACCGAGATAAGTGATATGCTAGCTGTATGATTACAGATAATAGCTGCAGGGAAATAAGCAAGGCTCTTCCTTGGCTTTGATTACCCATAATGTTAACCAACAAAAGCAGTAACTATAAAGTTAGAAGATCAAATAGGCTGGAGCCTGGCATTCAGCTGCTAGGCCAAATCCAGTGTCAGTCCACTGACATGAGAATTGATTTAGCAATTAATAAACTTACCTGGTGGCCTTCTTGAGTCTTACTAGGAAGGGATTCCTAGCTAAGGACTTTGTTCTCGGTCTTTAATATTTTAATGAGCCCGCAGGCTTAGCTGCGTACAAATGAGTAGGGATTTCTAAGTGCAATGTTTAATGTTTCTGCTCCGCAAAGGATGTTGATTAGAACGCTCTTGTTTCTATTTCCCACAGGCATTCTGCCGCAAGCAATATTATGTACAGAAAGGCTAAACTATATTTGTGGATGATGCTGTATTACTTGCCAAGGCCTACATCTCCATTTGTATAGCTGAGGCCTGCTTGTTGTGTTGTGATGTTAATATCTTATGGGTTTTGGAGGAGAACTGCTCTTCAAGTAAAGTATGCTCGAAGAAAAAACAAAAACAAGCATGCTCTGGTGTAGGGTTTATGTTTCTATTATATTTTGAGTTTGCTGTTGTTTTTAATGTTGGTTTCGCTAATTTGACCCACCAAAACATTTTAGGTTATAGCAGTTTTTTTTTTTAAATTTCCATTCTACTAGTTTTGAGTATTTTCTTGGTCAGTATTGGATGCTCTGCAGGTTCCTGCTTCTCTTGCAGTTTTCTTGAGTCATATACAATTTTGCTGATAATGGCAATCCGTGCGTTCAGGAGATGATTTTACAGTTTTGAAATAGATACATGAACTCATTCTCAGCCTGCTTATAAACAGAGCTGTGAAGGTGACAAATGTTGAATGCGTGACTTTTGATCTTTAAAAAGAAGGAAAAAAAAAAGCTCTTGCCGACCTGTACAAAACTCTTCTATCATGAATATTTAAGCTCTGTGTCAAAGCGTTTAAAGGGTAAAAATTCCCAGTAACCATTTTTTTTATGTATAATTATTTTGTTTTGGATAGGTTTATATTTCCTTAAAGTTAAATAAACTAAAACCCAGAACAGAGGCACATGACTAAAGGTTGGATGATTATTATTATCATATTATAATACTAATAGTACTAGTGCCTCTATTGCCTTAACCTTATGTTCATCAACAATCATGGGTGAATTCCATAGGTAATACTTGTTCTTCAATCATTAGTCCACCTACACCCAAGTACACTAACATTTGAATTAACGCTGAGAAATCCTGAACTCCAAATGTTCATAATTGTATTATCATGTATTTAAAGATATTCTAGTATTCTTTGTTTCTGTCTTCTCATGATTTTTTTTTCCTCATTTTTTTATTTAGATTCCTTCCTGGTCAAGGGATGATACTGTATCCACAAATAGGAGATAAACTGGATATAATTTGCCCAAAAGTGGACTCCAAATCTACTGCCCAATATGAGTATTATAAAGTCTACTTAGTGGATAAGGAGCAAGCAGATAGCTGCACTATTAAAGACAAAACGCCTTTGCTGAACTGTGATAAGCCAGACCTAGATGTGAAGTTTACCATCAAGTTTCAGGAGTTCAGTCCGAATCTTTGGGGACTGGAATTCCAGAAGTACAAGGACTACTACATCATATGTAAGTATACTTGACTTTATTTATAACACATGTCAATTCAACTTTATGAAAGGGTGCCTTGTATAGAATAAAATGTATGTTTTACTTTTGCAATGTCTTCTAATGTCTGTTGGATACCTGATCTGAGACAGGCGATATATTGGTATATATCAGCCTAATCCCCCTTCTTAAATGTTAGAAGTGTTTTCATATTGAAAATAGATTAAGCTTGGAGTCCCAATGCAGGCTCAAAGAATAAAAGCTACTGGTTGTGATATATAGGCCTAGTAAAATAAGGAAGGGGGGTGGTGGCAGACTTTCCTCCAGAAGCTTGAAATGGACTAGAAGTGAATAGCATGTAATGCTATGAAATATACATTATGGCCGTAGCTTTTTAGCTGCATTAAATGGGTTTGCAGTCCGAGAGCTGATCAAAGCTTATGGAGCAAGAGACACACTTTCATTACCTCAGACCTCAAAGCCCAGTTGCTCCGTGCTTTTTGAAAGTACTGCCCAGACTATCATGAAATATAATCATTTTTCGGCTTCCTAACATCTTTTATGACCTGTGAAGTGGGTAAAGGAGTGCCTCGGGAAACATTCAACTGAAAAACTCCAGCTTGCATGCAGACCTCATTAGTTCAGCTTACACTGAGATGATCATTTATTCTGACATGCACACACTCAAATAAGGAGGTTTTTCTAAATGTTCTGTCCAGTCTTTCTTTATTCCCTTTGAGTTTTCATCTAACTCTCTTAATTAATTGCCCTCTTGCCTCAGTGCAAACAATCTAATTCCCTATGCAGTCGCATGAATTGACCTAACATGGAATGCAGTTGGCTTGGATAAGTTTTAGCCATACAAGATTACCAAAGAGCTTAATTGTATAAGTCTTTTCAGAGTCTTACTAAAATTTCACTGTTCTGCAGATTTCAAAAAAGTCCCCAAACAAGGGTTGAACTGAAAAAATAATAATAAAACCCCCATAGCCCATTCCTTGCACCCTATAATTGCTATCAAGGCACTAAGGTACAGAGTAAAGTTTTAAGGTGCTGCCTGCTGATATCTGCCAGTACTTGGAGGTAGGGTTGTCCCGATGCCTCTTTTTTAGGACCGAGTACAAGTACCGATACTTTTTTTTATGTACTCGCCGATTCCGAATACCGATACTTTTTTTTTAATGCAGCCATGCACCCCAAATGCAGCCTTGTGTCCCCCCCCATATGCAGCCATGTTTCCCCCCATATGAAGCCATGTCTCCCCCTCATATGCAGTCATGACTCCCCCCCATATGCAGCCATGTCTCCCCCCTAAATGCAGCCATAACTCCCCCCTCATATGCAGTCATGTCTCCCCCCCATATGAAGCCATGTCTTCCCCTCATATGCAGTCATGACTCCCCCCCATATGCAGTCATGTCTTCCCCCAAATGCAGCCATAACTCCCCCCTCATACGCAGTCATGTCTTTCCCCCATATGAAGCCATGTTTCCCCCTCATATGCAGTCATGTCTGCCCCCCATATGAAGCCATGTCTCCCCCCTCATATGCAGTTATGTCTCCCCCGCCGTCTAGTTGTTCGGCGCTCAGCAGAACATAACAGCTTTCATTTGAATAGCTGCTGTTCCCTGTCGCGCGTCGTCATGACCTCTCCCCCTTGTCCGGGCACTTTGATAGACAGATCACCTGTCCAATCCTGGGAAAAGTGCCCGACAAGGGGGAGGGGCCATGACGACGCGCAGCAGGGAACAGCAGCTATTCAAATGAAAGCTGTTATGTTCCCTGGCTTAAGCGCAGAACAGCTAGACGGCGGCGGCGGCAGCGGCAGCAGCAGCAGCTCTCCAATGATCCAGTGTGATTTTATACATACCTGGGGACTGCTCTGCTCTCCGCTTTCTTCTTTGCTTCCTCTCCGACTTCCTCTCCGCCTCCACTCCGCCTTCCTCGCTGCCCCCTCAGTCTCCTCTGCGATCGGTTCCCGCCCGCTCTCCGCCCCCTCTCCGCCCACTCTCTGCCCTCTCTCCCTCTCTCCGCCCCCACTCCGCCCCCACTCTAAAAAAAAAAAAGTATCCGGATTAGGCATCGGGGGTATTTGCGGGAGTACAAGTACTCCCGCAAATACTCGGTATCGGACCCGATACCGATACTAGTATCGGTATCGGGACAACCCTACTTGGAGGATATAAAGGACTGCACTACCTGGTTCTTGGGTTTATAGTGGACATGTGGACTGAAATGGCATCTGTTTAACAACATTTAAAGGTGCCAAAATATGAGCAGATTGGGTCACCAAAAAATTCCGGACAAAAAAATGTATGACCAAATCTGATACATATGGGTTTAGTTGTGGGTACAAAATGTTTAATACGAATCGGAAAACATACCTTGAAAGTTCAAAGTTGCTCATATTATTGCGTTTTAGCAGCGAAAATAAAGAAATTCTAAACCTTAAATTCTATCTATATTTATCTGGATACGATAGGGAATGGCACAAACCCATGTCTGGTTCTTTCCTACTGGGAAGATTTCTCATATCTTTCTGTCCCAAGAATTAACAACAGAAAGTGAGGGGAAATATATTCATATGGTCCAAACTTGAGGAAAAAACCCTGTCTTAGTTGCCAAAGGAATCGTTTTCTCCATTAAACGACCCATTGTATTTTCTGGTCTGGAGACAGCCATAACATTTTGGATTTTTAATCACCTTCTGAGTGAATAAAAAACACAACCAATAAAGAGGGTAAATCTCACC
This sequence comes from Rana kukunoris, assembly GCA_029574335.1. Taxonomy (NCBI): domain Eukaryota; kingdom Metazoa; phylum Chordata; class Amphibia; order Anura; family Ranidae; genus Rana; species Rana kukunoris. The sequence goes on along the minus strand of CM056050.1, from coordinate 222,143,802 downwards.
ATCGGGGGCACAGACAATTACAACCTGGCAGAGGTTCCAGTGGTTTCCTACTCTTTCTAAAAGGAAAAATTTGGGCTGTAGGTAGGATGGTCCCTACCATATCCATTTATTCTTCTGTAAATCTACTTTTACTGTGTGTAATGAAGCAGATATCTAATCTTGTGTGGAATATCAGTTCCTAATGAACTCCACGGGTAAATTTAGAAGGCTGTAAGAAACTTTTATTACTATCTCAGGTGATTACAGCTACCATACTTTGACAAAACGTAATATATTTTTAACTGTATTACATATTCTATGTAGTTGCAATATTCTTACACAAAGAGCCCTTACATGCTGGAGACAGAATAGTAATTTTTTTTCTTTCAATGGGATTATAAAAATCATCATTGGAAATACTGAAAAAAAGTAAGCTTCTGTGCTAGCAAAAAGCTATTATGTCAACGCTACTTTTATTTTTATGATTCTTTTTGTAAGCTTACCTGCTCCGTAGCGTTTGAGGCCAGTTCTCTAAGCCTGCTTTAAAAGTTCCAGGTCTCCAAAACAATGCCTTAAGTGCAAACACAGAATGGAAGTCACAGGTGAAAATGATCGCTGTTGAGAAAAAGCAGCTCTTAGAACCTACACAATTGTGCCTGTTCTTGTTAGTGTTCCCATGAAAAAAAATGACATATAATTTCAGCTATTGATAGCTCAAGTGGAAATCCACTGTTAACATTTGTAATGTTGATAATGAAGATATGAAAGTGAAACATGTATCCGTTTTCTATTTGTAGCACCACATAATATGTGACTAAGCACATGAATCTTCTCATTATGTTTACCTTTTGTTAGGTATTTATAGTAATTCTTTTTAAATGCTGTGATCAGTCCTTGTCCTAGTCCAGCTGCTGCTATGTAAATCAGTAAAGGGGGGTTATAAAAGGTGTGAACAGCTGCAACAGATGTCTTGATGTGCCATCTATTGAAGAATGCTGATAAAATTTGAAAAAATAAATAAAAATAAAACAGCATAGGAACACAACAACATTAGACAAGACAGTATCAAAACATAAAAAACAAAGTTAAAAGGCTGTGTAGAGTTCTGGGTTTGTTGAGAGTATTGGTGTTCTTCTACCTTATTATGGTATTTTATCAAGTTTGGAATAAGGTATTGGCGTATTCATTTAAACAGATAATATATTCTTGATGGGCTTGCTGGTTCTAATTGATTAGGCAGGGGGTTGGATGTGGCGTGATTAGACAGTCTATGCATTGCCTACCTAGAAGATAATGCAGTTATAAGGCAAGAATTGTGTGTTTTGTTTTTCCAACTAGTATAAAAATGCTGAATACTTAGCAGATGAGGCAGGAGACAAGCTGGATTGGCTGGGATGGGGAATAGATGATTATTTTTTCTTTTTAAAATCATATATTTTTTAAATACTTTATTACTGCAGTTTATTTACAGGTATCTGCTAGAAATACCTGTTACATTTTAGTGTATTTAGTCATATTCTAGTCCAAAAGGGATAAAAACTTGGTTAGGCGTTTACTGTGGCTTTCGACCCTATTGGTGAGATTTTCCATCACTTCCTGAAAAATCTTTCTGTCCTGGTGACAACCACACCCCTTTTTTATTGTTCTTTTGACACAGGGACAAACACTGGACAGATTTAAAAAAAAAAATTGTTTAAGATTCTGTAGCAAATTATATATTGCTGCCTAGGCCCCCATTGGGGAGATTTCTCTTACTTTTTTTGGCCCAGATTTTTCTCACTTCCTGTCCCAGCATTGGTGCTAATAATGGAACCTAGGGTCCCTTTTTTCTCCTCCTGTGGAGTATATACACCAGGCAGCCATTGACACTGTCACTAAGTACAAATACATTTTCAAGGAATATATGTTAAGTGTGCCCCATAGCAATGCCCCGATGGAACAGAAAATGAGAGGAAATCCCCCTAGCTGGGACACAGACATCAATGACATTTTGATGGAGGGTCTGTCCCTGCTCTGTCCAAACTGAACAAAAAAAATTGGCCAAGTACCTCTGAATTAATATAGTGGGAGCATTCTCAGAAATCACAAAGCAATTTATATCCACTGCATTATAGTTTCTAATTTATACTTGATCTAATAAACCTAATTTTTTTATATATCTACTGCATTATAGTTTCTAATTTATACTTAATCTAATAGACCTATTTTTTTTTCTCAACCCAGATTATTTTGTGTTCATCTATAATCCACATTCACAGACTCTTTGATGTAAAATCAAATTATTTTTCATTAGTCAAAGCACGTAGAAAATTGCTTTAGATTGTCTTTTGAGTGAAACGACTCCCCTCCAATGAATTAGGTTCATTGGGAGGGCAACTGTGGCATTTATTGGGTTTACCACTAGGTTGTACTCTGTCAAATTATATGGCATCACATCCATTGGGGCTATTATACAACGAGAATGAAGTGTTTTTAATTCATAGTGTTATATTCCAAACTGTCAGTTGGCATTAACTCAGTGAGTGGTGAAATCTCACCACCAAGAGATGAACTCTGCCTCCAAATGATGTTTTCCACTTCAGTGCCACTTGTAACGCAATTACTGGGTCATTAATATCATTGCATGCAATTAGTGCCAGTAGAGCAAGTGTGTGTGTGTGTCTCTTACTCTATACCATGACCCTTTGTTAGCCAGGGAATTCAGCCGATCAATTCAGACTAATCTTAGGAAAGCATGTTTAGACATAAAAATATTTTTGTGATTTACATATAGTAATTGCACTGTGAGGAAGTCATGGAAGAGCATGAGTTAAATTACGTATCCCACTGATCCCCATTCATTTTGATACATGTCACTTAGATGGCGTAAAGCCTATTCACCATTTTCCAAACTCCTCACACCTTACTGTGCCTTCCAGTTGTTGTCCATTTCATTCACAGTCCTCAGCATTTTCCTCTTCTGCAAATTACTGTTAATTGCTCCTTTTATCGTTGGTCCCATCATTTTAACAGAAGCCCTCCAGTCTCACTCTAGAAAGGCCAAGAACATAAAAGTAAATATAAATTCTAATTTAGTGCAGCCGATATTGCTCAGAATGCCCCGCGGAGCTTGAAAGGTTCAAGTTAGACAGCAAATTAGTGTATAGTTGGGCAATAAAAATAATATCTCAGTACTAATTTAGTTGGGCTTGAAGGAATCCACTATAAAGTCTTGATTTTAAGCAATTAAAATTGTTATTTATTTATTTCTTTATTCTAATCAGGTTGCCTCTTGAACTGTGAGGTGCTTTGCCTTCCACGGTTTGCTTTTAAAGGGCTTTTAAATTTAAAATTACAACCTGGGATACAAAAAATGAACAATTAATGACATTTACAGATTTATATGTAAAGGTTTCAGTATCTTTATCAGAACTAAAAATCTGAGATGAAATGAAATGCCTTCATAAACAGAGTTTACTTTCTAATTAGTTGTTTTTCTGTAGGACACTTTAGATAGCTTCTTGTAAGTTCATAAGGAGGAACCATGCATTCAAAGTAGTCCTGTCTACAAAGACTCATTTTGCCTAAAAATGGTCAATTACATGGAATAGGCTCCACGAGTTTAAAAAATAAATATAAATTTAATTGTAATATATAACTGACCTTTTTTTTCGATAACCTGAATGCAAAATAGACAAATTAGTTTACATACATCAGGCCTGTCAAGATCTATGCCATGAATCATATAGAACATTAGAGTCCTGTAACGAATGGAGTGTTTACTGTCACTCCCCAATCTTACAGCTGAATATTGCATGTACCTAAATAAGGAAAACACCTCCCTCATCTGCCATGAGTGCAACAGAAGAGACGATTTATTACTGCTAGGACTATTTGATCTTCTTGAGAAAATGCCTGCTTACTGGACTCTGTCCTGGGAAGGTACTTGTGTCTTTGTCATTCTCTTTCTTTGCTATCGGCATGGATGGCAATGAACTGTGCTTTACAAAGACAGCTGTGGCCTGTGAAATCTGTGCTCATTAAATCAAGACACTTGGGTTTAAAGTGTTCCTGGTAGCTACAGAAAGACCAGTACATGAGAAATAATTATATTGGTGCTCATGAATTGCTTTCAGAAATTCGGTTGAAAATTCAGTTATATATCCCCCCCTCCTTTAAAAAACATCTCTAAATATAGTTTAGATTACAGTTAATGGAAGGAGGTGTAAGGTAACACTATAGAATATTTATAAGCTCCTACTATGCCTTTGTGTTGTGTACAGAGTTTCCACTTGATGCAGGGAGATAAAACTTCACAATTTGACGCTGAAATATTGCAGTTGCAAGATTTTTTATTTTTATCTTTCCATTATCAGGAAAAGGAAGTTAAAGCGGAGCTCCACCCTGATTTTTTTTTTTTTTTTTAAATCTAAAAAAAAAAAATGAAATGAAAAAAAAAAAATCACCCTAAATAGGCTGTTGCTATGCGGAAGTCCCGAATCTGCCGTCATGATCCGCGGTGCGGTTTTCTTCCTCCTCCTCTTCTCGGTGTCTTCTTGTGAATGGGCCGCGCTGCATTCTGGGAACTGTGTGTATCCCAGAAAGCAGCCGGACCATTCACAAAGCGCCGCGTCGCACGCACATGCGCAGTAGGAAACGGGCAGTGAAGCCGCACGGCTTCACTGCCTGTTTCCCTGACTGTGGATGGCGGTGCCAGGATCGAGGATCGGCATCGGCGGGGGCCGTCAGCGCGGGCGCCTAGGACAGGTAAGTGTCCTTATTCAAAGTCAGCAGCTACACTGTTAGTAGCTGCCGACTTTGAAAAAAAAAATGCGGGTGGAGATCCGCTTTAAGAGCATCTGTGCTCATGAATACATTTAATGATTCATAATAAAATAGGAATAGGGGTAAACATTCAACATGGTGACCTGTGTTCAGGAAAATATCTTTAGTAACTAGTCCATTTATAGTAGTTGTATGTTCTTTGAATTCTGTAATTCACAAAGGCCCTCTGCCACCATGTTAGCATGCACAGAAATGTAACTGTGCAATGGGTACTGCAGTTTTCAGGCCTGGTGAAGCTACATAGTATATTGAGGAATCAGGGCTGTCCTACATTATATCTGTCTCTGCACATTCTTCTGATAATTCCCGCTGTCACTGTGGGTCATCAAGGTCTACTCAAGCGCACAAAAACATGCATAGGGGATGTTGGGACATATAGTGGAGAAGGTATCATGGGCGTCTCCTGTAACATAATTTGCATGCATGACCTGAAAAAACAAAGATGATTTTCCATGGTCAGTTTAAACATGTCAGAGGTTAAAGGGGGTGAAGCACAGGACTAGCTGAGGCCCAAGTGTTACCATTTCTGAACAGGTTGTTGTCTTTTGCACATTGTTGCCGTAGTTGCAGTAGGGTTACAGTCACCCTTTCATAAATGGGGGTCAATAGAAATAACTAAATGCACAGAAACAGTATACAGAGGCACAGAGTGTACGTGTACAAAAATATCACCATCCTTACAGAGCCTAGGCTGGTCCTTCACTTATCCAAGAACACTAAAGTGAGACTGAATATGCTTGTAGACAGTATAGGAAAGTAACGTGCGCAAATATGCCCGTTCTGTGTGTTCATGTTATTGTGTAAGAGCCAGCCTAATATCTGTGGACATGAACATTTTTATTCCACATGCATGATTTGCAGTGCAATGTAATAATGAGTTTGTGGTATTATACTTATTTTTGCCTGATTAAACAGAATTTCTGTGTGCTTTAGTTTTAAGAGTAATTTCTACCCAGAAAAGTTAACAAACCCCAATGTGTTCAGAGTTCTTTAACTAAACGGATGGCTTTTTTTTTCATCCAGTCTGAAACTAATGTAAAATAAATGTATTTTTCTTCCTCATTAGTAGTACTGTGCACCACACAGGCTGCTAAACCTGAAGTTTGATTTCACTATAAGAACTAGTATGAGAATGTAAAATGCAGTACTGAACCAGCAACAATTTCATCATTTCTTAGTGAAAATGTGGAAATGGGATTCGTCTTATTTAAACAGTGATGTTTTCACAGCTCTGATAGAAGACTCATTTAATTATCACATACTGGAATAAAAGGAGCTAATACGCATATGTTAAAACTTGCCAAGCAAAAAAAAAAAAATCCCACCATTAAATATAAATATTAATTGGGGGAACAGCAAAGCTTGTGCTACACTTTTTGTGTGGTAATCTAGAATCTTATTTTAAAGGAAAGCTTTGAGGACAGAAATTTAGACACTGCCATTGCTGTCATTACATTGTTGTAGTCTTCAGGCTTCATCCTGTTTTTGACTTCACTGCCTAGTGAGCTGTTCACATGAAACAACCATACTAGTGGAGTCTTAGGCCACGTACACACGATCGGTCCAAACCGATGTAAACGGACTGAAGTTCAGTTTCATCGGTCCAAACCGACCATGTGTATGGCCCATCAGTCTTTTGTCCTTCAGTCCAAAGTTTTAAAACTTGCTTTAAAATTGGACTGATGGACGCCTGACCATCGGTCAAAACCGATGGTTAGTACGCAAAAGCAGCAGTTCAAAAACCTGCGCATGCTCAGAATCATGTCAACGCATGCTTGGAAGCATTGAACTTCATTTTTTTCAGCACGTCGTTGTGTTTTACGTCACCGCATTCTGACACGATCGGTTTTTGAACTGATGGTGTGTACATGAGACCACCAGTCTGTGAACCAATGAAAATGAACTTCAGTCCGTTTTCATCAGTTTGGACTGATCGTGTGTACGCGGCCTTAAAGTGTTCCTAAACCCACAACAGTAAAATCCATCTATGGGCCAGATTCACGTATTCCAGAGCATCTTTGCTCTGGAGTAACGCTTCTGATTTGCGTTGCACTGCCGAAATTTTAGGAGCAAGTGCTGTCATTCACGAAGCACTTGCTCCTAAAGTTGCGGCAGCGCATCACAAATGAGCTGGCGGAATTCAAATGTAGCGGGTACGGGGCGTGTAGTATGCTAACTACGCGCGATCCCGCCGCCAACGTACTGCGCATGCGTCGAGTGTCAAAACATCCCCGTGCGCATGCTCCAAAATCTGTGAATGAACGTCAATGACGTCACATTCCCATTCATGACCGTTTTACGCAAGCGACGTTTTTTTTTTTTTTTCCCGACGCGATGACGACGCCTATACCTAACATAGGATCCCAACCCCATGTAGGTATATCTATGCGCCGCGTATCCCGTCCGAAACGTCGTATCGTCATTGCGTCGCGCCGGATTTCGATCGTGAATTGCCGATTTCCGCTCATTAACATATTTTTTGAGCGTAAATCGGCGGGAACGCCCCCGGCGCCATTTTTAAGTTGAAGTAACGATGCGATGGCGAAACTCAGTTACGCTGCTCGCATCGGAACTTCAACCCGGCGTTTCTTGTTTTCTGGTTACAGAAAACAGAAACGCCGGCTCAAAGCCACAGTTAGGCTGGCGGATCACTCGATCCGCCAGCGTAACCTTTCCTGAATCTGGCCCTATATATGCAGTAAAGCATACTTGTTATACTCATTGTGGGACCTAATGGGTTAATCCTCCGCATTGTGTAAAAAGGATGTTTGATCCTAACTTTTCTGACCCCCCCTTCTTTTACTGTCCCCAATCCATCTGCTGATAAAACGGAGCCCTAGGAGGCACCCTGTACATGCTCAGTTTGGTGTGCAAGGTTGGTGTGCTGTTTTTTCTCAGTTTGGCGTGTATTACTAGAGAGTTTTTTTTTTTTTTTGGGGAGGGTGCATGTGATTAGCACAGGGCCAACCAGCACTGCCCAGACAGAGGGTCCGGGGATAATACAGCCTCATAGGACAATCAGAGGAGATTGAAAACTCCTCCTGCAAGGTTTAACCAGATGCTAATAAAAAAAATATTTAGTAGTTTGTATTTAGTATTTACTAAAATAACTGCATTTCTGTTTACTGTGGGAGACTAGATATAGTAAATGCGTGGTCCTGGGTTTACTCACACTTTAAGTTTGGACAAATGTTCTCCATGTTCCGGATTAATGACTCGGTAGGTAACGGAAACAAAATCAGAATGATGAGGGTTAGGAAGGTACTTGGCCAGTACAAAGAATGAAGTGTGTCGGGGACAGTGGTAATGTAATTACCGACTTAAACCTCAGCACTGGGCAGATAAAAACTATACAAATGAAAGTGATTGTAAACGTAATGTTCCGTGCAATGGTTTTGCGCAGAGTAGCCCCAATCCTCAGCTTGCAGCTTGCTATAGGGGCACTCGAACCGAGCCACTGGTCTGTGTCCATTTACACGGAAACCACAACTCTGCCTCCTGATTGGCTCAATGGCTGTGTTTGACAGCAGTGGGAGCCAATGGCTTCTGCTGCTGCCAGAAGCCAATCAGGAGTGTGAGTCCCTGGAGAGGCAAGGCTCCCCTGGACATTGCTGGATTAAAAGGGTGTGCATGTAAGTATTTTGAGGGGTTGCTGCACACAGAAGGTTTTTTACGTTCATACATATAATGCATGAAGGTAAAAAAACATGTGCCTTTACAACCACTTTAATAACGGCTACCAAATGTGTGCAGACCTGGCAAGAAAGCCGCAGAGATCCCAGCACAGATGCCTCAGGAGATATAGAACTATTAGGTGGTTTTAATACTTTACCAAAATCTGCTGAGATCTTTGACTGAATAGACCCTTTTAGGTTTCTATGCCTCTCTACCTCTTCTACCAAGTAGGGAGTGAAAGTTTCCTGGTGATATTTGTAGGAAAAAAAATTACAAGAACAGCAGGCTGCACTCGCTGGGCTGTATTGGTCACTAATTAAAAGAAAAAAAAAGAATAAACAGACCCCAAATTCAGTGATGTGTATTGTAAAGTCAGACAGGCTTGCATGGACTTGCTACCAAAGGATTTTCTTTGATAAAAGAGCCATGAGCTTCATAATCCTGTGAAGCGGACATTAGATCAAGTACAGCTTGCAATAAGGATTTCTTCTTATTAGTGCTTAAATCCAAAGGCTTTTAGTATTTTTTTTTTATTTTCAATTTTACTGAGCACAGTAGATTTTTTTTTTTCACAGAGTCTAGAGATGTTTATTACACTTGCTTTCCTCTCTTGCAAAGCCCAAACGGATACGACTGGGGGAATGAATATTCGTTTAACTAGGCTTTAAAACTCCCAGGTAATTCATCTCACACTATGATTAAATTACCGTAAAGCGTGAATAGAATGTAAGGGAAGACTATATTATAGATAGACGGTAATTAGAAATCAGATTCTACATCTAAAGTCATTTACAGTACACCGGCCAAGCACAGGAGCAAAGGATGGTTTATATTTATCTTTTTTTTTCTTACAGACTACAGTGGAAGTATGTGTAGATGCGGAAAACCAGCCAGCTCACTCTTCTATCTGATTAGCTCAATGATGCTGTCTTGATAGGCCAAAATCAGCCAAGATCTATGCAGCAGCTTAGTCCCCTGGGAGGCAGCATAATAACGATCAAATGAAGACATATTAAAATGTAATATTACTTCCCTTCCATGGGGACCTTATAAAAAGCCATAGCCAGAAACAGATTGTGCCTGCTGCTTCTGTTTTAGCTGACGATTCAGTAGCTTTTCCTTTTGACTTAGCATTTCAGACTCTAAGTAAAATGGGCAGACATACAAATAAGTGGGCAGGCAAACCATGTCCTATAATACTTACTTGCCAAACTATTTAATGAGGATCTGAGTAAGTAAGAATTAAAGTTACATGCATGCGTTCAACTATATTTTGTATCTACTTCATGTTTTAACTGTTAAATATGATTGCTAATTTTCAGTGAATTTATTTATTAAGCCTATAACTATTATACATGCTAGCATGGTAACATACAGATTTGTGAATAAAGTCTTCCAGTAATAGCAGATAAATAGGACTGTTTAGCTTCATCTAGGTGTTTGTGTTCTTCAAGCAAGGTCTGGCCATACACAGTTTGAACCCTTAATGGGCAGGCTGAATGTACCAAGTTGATCGATCAACTTGGGTAGAAACACAAGTCTGACAGATTCTCTTACGATTATCGCTAGCGGCTAGCGATAATCACTGTCTTTTTCCAGCAGGGAACAGATTCCACCACCCGTGGTTGTAGGAAGTAAATTTACTCCATGTATGGCCGGCCTAAGACTAAAGTAGTTAGCGCAAAATAAAGTGCAGAGTGTTCTAGTTATGTTTGTGTTCCCCCTCCTCTCTAATAAATTGGGTCGAAATATAACAGTGGTTCCCATTTTGAATATTCTGACTTAAATCAGCTGCAATCCAATTGGAATAATCTGATATGTTTGTGGAATTGCCAGCTGAACATCTATAAAATATATCTTAAAATTTTTTATTTTGGCCCTGTAAATAACAAAGAAATAAGGTGGGGCCATATCTCCTATGGCTCCTAGTTTTTATTGGGCAGTTCAAATTTCGGAACCCAAATATGGATGATTCCTAATAAAAACAATTCTGTCTGATTAGAGAAGTGGGTGGTGGTATCGACTTAATCAAGGCTTCCAGTTACTTTACAGCACATGGGTCAAACACAAGGCTCCCATGCCAAATACAGCCCGCTAGGTCATTTCTTGTGGTCCTCGCCCCTCTTCTGCAGGTGCAGTTGACAGCAGAAACAAGGACAGAACTCTTCCAACAGATCCTGCAGATCCTGCACCCCCTTGGCTGCATCTGCCCTCATCTCAGTATAGCTGACTCCAACCCTTCTTCAGACCCTGAACTGCTTCTCAGCTCTGCCCCCAGCTTCTTCCTGGTAGCAGAAAATGGTAATGGGGTGCACTGTAATGTAAGGGAAGGACACCTACAGATACAACCGGCCCTCTGAGGGCAACCATAATGGTGATGCGGCCCTTGATGCAATTGAGTTTGACACCCCTGCTTTACGGAATTACAATTATGTCATGAACTACTGCAGTGATTAAAGCACAAATCCATTAAGCATAAACAACATATAAACAACATATTAACTGCGATCCAGCAAACGCTGCAACAAAACATTTACCCATTTACCCTAGAGTTTAATTTGGCAGGAATCTCACATAGCCAGATTCCAAAGAGCACCCCACTGGGTCGCTGAGTGGGACTGTGCTTTTGGTAAAGCATGTGCTGTTTAGCTTTTTTGTTTTTCCCTCATATAACCAATCAGATCCATGTTTCCAAAGCAGTTTTAAATCTGATTGGTGGCTATGAGACAATTCCTAGTACTGACTTTTAACATCAGGTTTTCAATATGTCAGACACACCAAAGAAGAATGCAGTGGGTGTGTTGGTTTTCAATATGTCAGACACACCAAAGAAGAATGCAGTGGGTGTGTTCTGGAACTCACCTCCTGTATTAAGGATTCTCAGATAAAGTCTGGGTAAGACTGGTGCACTATAGCTATATCTAGAAGCAAAAAAAAATGACTGAGCAGTGGAGCTGTACTGTGTCAGTAATTCAAATCAGAAATTCTGAGCTGTACATGAAAGTAGTCTCCCAGTTTATTCAGTATTAATGTCATCAAGTGGTTTTTAAAAGGTTATCTTAATGAGAACATTAGACTATGTTACCTTTTATTAGAAAGTACTGGGATTAAGATGTGACATCTGATATTACTTGTGTTAATATTCACACTATGCGTTATAAATTAAAAATTCAGGGGCATTTTTTTTTTCCAAGGACAACAAAGGCCTAGAGCAAATGATAAAATAATTGGAGCAAATGCTCTTAAAGTAGGAACAGCTTTCAGCCTGAGGCCATATAAATTGCACATTCCATTTTCAGCATTTTGCCTGTACTCTTAGGTTTTTTTGGCTATACCATTTGTAAAAACAAAGCATTTGCAATATTAATTCCCTTTAAATGGCAGGAAATGAATGTTGTGATTTTATTATGGAGCCAAAAAGCCATCCATTGTAACTGGAGTATAAATCGGGCAAAGCTCCCTTTTAAAATGTACCATTATTAAAGCTTATTATTTTTGAGTGAAGCAAAAAAAAAGAAAAAGTGCAGCAAAATATCTATTATTGGATTATTAATATGGCTGCTTTTAAGAGCCATTTTACTGTGATGTGTATCCTCACAGTATGTATGATGGAAGCTGCTGCAGCACAAGTGACTGGTTCATTTGTACTTTAAATACTCTTTGTGATAAATGTTTAAGCCTTTAACAAACATCGGAATACAAAACATCTATTAAATATGCAGTAGATGATCATTTTAAACAATTTTTAAAGGTTTTAACAACTTAATATAATGTTGTTACATCGTTGTATACGCCTACATACTCCTATTACCATGCATTTTTTTTTTTTTTTTACATTCCAAATTTCTTTGAGTATAGCCACTCATTCCTATACAGTGCATTTAGGGGATCATTTACTATGTTTAGCCCACTTCCAATGCAAATACCAAATGAGTCTGGAAAAATGAAAAAAACAAATTTCAGGTGAGTATTGCAGAAACAGCTGATTATTCTTTATTTAACACAAGAAAGGCAATTTAGCTTCATTGAAAAAAAGGAGGCTATGAGCTTCAAAGGCAAAGTTCACCTTTCACAAAATAATAAATGCGCACCTTTATTTGCTAGTAAAAAAATATGTGCATTTGTTATTTTTTAATCTACAGTCTGTATGACATTGCACCCGTAATCAGCAGATCATGGGTGCAATGCCTGCATACCACAGCCTCTCACTACACTGTCTTTGATATAGGCAGACAATGACTGAATGGCAGGAAAAATCAATGGACTATGAGATCGCTCACCAGTATCCTCTTAGTTAATTGAGAGCTAAAAGCTATGACGCTACTTGTAGTTTACTCATTCATAGTACCCTGAATAAATGGTGTGGCCACGTGGGTGGAGCCCCGCACCGTGGCACTGTTTTTAAATACTGACTGCGGAGAGAAGATCCCCTGCCTGTTGTCACAGGAAGGAAGGCAGGAGCTGGAACATGTTACATGTTCTATCCTAAATATGAGTGAAACATGTAACATGTTTCAAATGTGAACTTATCCTTTAAATCTGATTTTGAGGTGAATACAGTTTCCTCTCCCACTGTAAAGATTTCTATTCTGTAATGTCCCCTAATTTCCAAGTGAATTTATGTCAGTGTCATTGGTCCACACTTGCACAAGTGTGAAAATATCCATAGAGAGGCACAGGTTAGTAGTGTGCAACCTTGGTTTGAGAAAGCGGAAGGTGCCAAAGCGGGTTGAAAGAAGAGAGTGTTTTAATACTGGCCAGCCTCGTCTCCTGGCAGGTTTAAATCCTACCCCTAGCCTGGTCTTCATGTAGGGCATATCAAATGTTTCACATTTATCTTTTCAATGTAGACAGATTTTGATGATAAAAATGGCACAAACAGAAAAGCATCCTTTGAGCATTGTGTCAAATCGAAACATTCAGTAGGTCTGTTTTATCGGAATAATTATAACATAAAGTGAAAATGTCTCGCTTTTATATATAGTTGCCTGCCAACTGTTCTACCTAGTTGTTTCTATGGTGATTTTTGCTATTGCTTTTAGAGGGTTTGTTTTAAATGTCATTGTCATCTGCTTAGAATACAAAATGGCCACAGAGAATACCCCTTCAATATCCGAAAGGCCTTCCAGTCATTTCATGTGTTTGCTTAATAAAAAGCCTTTATTGTGCTTTGAATAGGATGCAACGGAATTCATCCAAATTGCTGGTGTTCTGTGTTTCCCTATAGAGGTTGTTACAAGTAGTCAGTTTTAATTAAGGATGTAATGTGGTTTTGGCCTTTCGCTTTGCTACCAGATAACGCTTCATTTTGAAGATGAGCCTTGCTGAGCCCAAAGCTAATTTAGGAACCTCAAGGAGCTTATGAAGAAAGAGTGTGACATGCAAAAATTACGTGACACAACTGCCATCATCAAACAGTGTTAAAAGATAAACTAACTTTTTTCTTATAATATAATGTTCTATAATCTTAATAATAATTAGAATAATGAAATCATTTTATGTGAACTATGGTTTTCTAGCTCCTAAGCAAAGCATGTCTCCCAATAAAGAATTGTAGCTTTGAGACAGATTTATGTTGGCATTCTATTATGTGAAGATTCTAGTCTGAATTAGATCCTGACGCTTCTATTATAAGCCTACTCTATGTTTCATTTTGTTTGGGACTGTTGTCTCAGATTAACCCTTCCATGGTGCATGTTTTTTAGCCATGAATTTATAATGTATGTGTCCAGTAAGGCTGGGTTCACACTGCCGCGTGGAGTGGCTCACTGCAGCGGTCCGGTGCGTCCCTGTTCAAAGTTCCAGGTCCGATTTCGGCCTTCAATTTTGGCTGAATTTGGACCAGAAATGGATCAGAAGACGCCCAGGACTCCTGAGCAATTTGCTTCGCAGCAGTCCCGAATCTGTGTGAACCGACTACATTAAGAGCTGGTTATAGTCTCCTGACATGCGAATTGGATGTGAGTTTACCGCATCCAATTCACAATAGTGTGAACCCAGCCTGAAACAGTGCAGGTAGTCATTGGTAATATGCTAAGTCCAGTAACCTGCATGGAAAAATCAGCTTTTAGCTTACATTGTCTATGGGTTGCCACACTGTACCGTTGCTCTTTGACTTATTAAATAAAGCTGGACTCAGATAGAAAGATGTCTCGCTGACACTTAAGGGCATTGAGACATCTGCTGTGAAACCTTTGTGAGTGATAACGTGTGTTTCTGACAGTCGGAAACACTCTTTATCACCCTCTAGGGAAGCTCCACATGGCCTGAACCTCTGCCAGTCATCACTGTTGAATTGGACCTTGTATAGCCATCCAAATCCCGGCAGTGTTAAAACGTATCCATTATTGTCACCTTCATAGCGGATTCAAGAATATGTTCAGTAGTGAATGCATTTGTGGCTTTCTAAGGATAGGTTTTCTGCAGTTTTTTCATTATAATAAAGTAAAAAAAGAAAAACAAAAAGAAAACTGATTGAGCCAAACACGAGTTTAGCTTCTACTTTCTCTACACTTATTTCTCCTCTATCTTACTTGCCTGTACATTGGCAAATAGGTCGTAAAAAACACTTTTATCACAGACACATTTGATTTATGTCTAGGGCTGCTGCTTGCTATTGATTTTTGTTTCCACAAAAAAAAAAAAGAAAAACTATGTCTCCATTATTTTGTGAGCCTTGTGTTCTAGTGTCATGCTGTCAGATGTACTCATAGATTAGATTACTATTGTTTTTTTTTTTTTTTACTTAAAGAAGGGTTTGGAATAAAAATAGGTTTGATGACATAAAATACCATTGTGCAGTTTATAGAAGGCTGAAGAATCCTATAGGTAGATCTAGTTTCTTTGTTTTCTTACATGTATATTTAAAAGTCAATATTCTTATCGGTATTTATTATTATTTTAAAAAGCTTATATTTATGTATATTTTGTAAATTACATATGTACATGGGAGCTTCTGCATTTGCTTATAAAATGCATGTTTTCTACTTGCGCTATACTGGGATTGTGCATTACTACTCCTTCTCACATTGTGAGCCCACGGCTTTGCCAACCCAACTGAAAGGCATGCACTTATGCTGCCAATGAATTTTCTCAACAGGGAGCAGGGAGGCAGAGTAACTGCACTGAATAATATCATGCCTCATATACTGGTTTATCCGCAGATAATGTATGCAATAATTAAAATATAGAACTAGTATACAAAAACGTTAAGGTGAAATCAATAATTACTGCGGTAATTCAAAATATGTGATAATGTACTATAATCCCCTTTTTAACAAAGACAATGCAGAATACATTTAGGGAAGTAAAATAGAGATTTATGGGTATTGTGAGATGCAGCAAGCTGCTTACAATAGATGGATGGGTGGTACAATGGTGTTGAACTCATACAATGGCGTAACACAAGTATCTAGGACAATTAGTGGATGCAGATTAAGCTTTTTCCTTTAGTACCAGGGTATTGTGAGTGACAAAATACAAGTCAGAGCTCTATTCATGAACAGTCCTTAAATAGACAATACAATGATCTGTGCTAAGAAAGATCTATAATGCAGGGTAACTCTCTAATATGGAAGGAAAACTACATTTCTATTTCAGTATCTGTACACACCAGGGAGACCTTGCCTTGTTGTGTTTGGGACTTCCTTAATGATGTATTCAGAAGTTAGCATGACTCCAACATTTTGCCTAAATATTGATAGAGCGAAAAAAGGTTAGAAACTCCATAAAGTCTTTATTGGTGCCTGTGTTTCCCCACTAGAAAGATTTCTTCTCACTTTCTATGTCCAGGATAGAAGGCGAGCTAAAGCTTCTCTAAATGAGGGCACATATATTATTGTGAGTGAGTGAGTGAAAAACGTATATAGCACAGCACATGCGAACTGAATCACCTCCTGGCGCTCGTTGTCCATTTCTCCTTTGTCATCAAAAGAGATGAGTTTTGATCTTTCTTTTAAAGGCCAAGTGGCCTTGTATTTGTAGGGTAAATTAGAAACCTCTCGCTGTGGTCAAAGACCTAGTCATTGACCATTTATAGGACCATATCATATCATGGGAACCTTGCTCTGGCCCAACAATTATTGGCAAAGTGCATACTTAAAAAATGTAAATGTTAGCCACCATCTTTGATTTCTGAAAGTCCTTACAAGAACAATGAATCCTTTTACTGACTCATGAACCTGCTGCACAGTGTTAATGAAATATTGTGAGACTTGAGTTGACAAGAAGAAGGTTACTATTGTTAATGGTAACAATTAACTGATACATTATACCATTCCTGTAATTTCCTGAACTTATTTATACAATGAAATAAATGACTTAAACATGGGAAAATATTCAAAATCAGCAAACCTCAGGAGGCATCTTCAAAGCCCTTAGATTAGAATTTACAGTGTTTATAGAACTGGACTGAAATGTAGTCATAAGTCACCAGTGGAATTGTTATTGTGCTGTTAAAAATATATTTATATATTGGTTTTAAATATAGATTTTTTTTATCTTATTCAACAGCTACATCCAATGGCTCAAGAGAGGGTTTGGATAACCAGGAAGGGGGAGTGTGTGTTACTAAAGCCATGAAGATCCTTATGAAAGTTGCTCAAGGTAAGGACTAACATAAAACTTAAAACTTTGCTCGATCTCCCAAGCAGATCAGTATTACCAGTTTTGAGCAATAACATGCAGGTAGTAAGTGCAATACAGTTCTGCTTATTTACCGGAAAGTAAACCTTCCCATGACAGAATTATTGTTCTACCCATAAAAATGATCTGTGGAAGCAGTTACACAGCCATTGTGCACATGGGTACTTGCTACCTACATATGTTGACTTTCTGTAATGTTGGACAATCAACAGACATTGACCAGAAACAAGAAAAATAAACATCTGCGCTTATAGTTGGCTAGTGCTTGGGCACTGCAATCCCCATCATGTTTAGTAAAGTGGACTTTGGTTGCAAAGTTGATTTTTCATAATGGCAAAGCACCAGTTTAATTCAGTTGATTAAAGTTATTTTTTGCAAGGAGTCATGTATCCTCTATAGAACAAATTAGTGCTTTGCCTCTGATATATAACCTTTCCTCTGCAAAAGAGTGTATGGCATCTGATTCTAAGCTTTTAACATTCCACGCAAATTGTAATAATTTTGCTAATGCTTTAAAAATTGTATTTATTAAAAAAAAAGTATTACTTTAGGCTAAGTCTTTTATCTTTTGGTATTTAGGTGTGCTATACATTTTACCAAAATAAAAGGTGCCTCATTCTTAGCTTAAAGTGATTGTAAAGTCTTGTTTTCTTTTTTCTCTAAAAATAATAAACATGTTATACTAAGAGCCGGTTCACACACACAGGCGGCATGACTTTGGGGGGCGACTCGGCAAGGCGATCTCAAGGCGACTTGAGAGGCAACTTGCAAAATGACTTCTGTATTGATGTCAATGCAAGTTGCCCCCAAAGTCGTACAGGAACCTTTCTCTAAGTTGAAGCGACTTGTGTCACTCCTATTAGTAGTCCATTGACTACTGCGGACCGCGACTTGTCAGGCGGCTGAGCCGCCTGACAGGTCGCCCCCGTGTGAACCGGCTCTTACCTGCTCTGTTGCAGTGGATTTGCGCAGAGAAACTCAGATCTTCCTCTTCTCATGTATTTTTGGCTCTCCTGGTCCCTCCCTCCTGTCGAGTGCCCCTACAGCAAGCAGCTTGTTATGGGGGCAGCCGAGCTGCAGCTCAATGTGTCCATTCAGACACAGCTGTGGCCCGCCTCCTTTCTCTTCTTATTGGCTGACTGATTGACAGCAACTGGAGCCAATGGCACCGCACTGCTGTTTCAGCCAATAAGGAGGGGAGTCCCAGGCAGCCGAGACAATTCTACAACATCGCTGGATTGAGATGTGGCTCAGGTAAGTATTAGGGGGGCTGCTGCACACAGAAGGTTTTTTATCTTAATGCATAGAATGCATTAAGATAAAAAAACCTTCTGCCTTTACAACCACTTTGTCTACTTGCAAATTCATTTTGCACATTGTGTGCCTTGTAGTTCTTCCTGGATTGATCTAAGCAGAATCAATTGTCTATAGAATCAGTATTTGTCAAAGAATCACTCACAACCACTTTGTGAATGCACATTATTTATTATACAAGCTATTCAAGATTCCTTGAGCCCACATGTATAGATTACTTAGTGTGTGTCAGGAATGAATAATATTTCTAATTAGAACTTGGTTTAGTAGTCAATCAACTCACTCTGCTAAATTGAAATGTCATTTGCAGAGCTTTGCTTGCCTAACTGTGAGAATCCCTATAGTTTCTGCAGATGGTTTTACAGTCTAAGGCCTAGATTCACAAAGCGATTACGCCTGTGTAAATGTTGTTAGACAGGAGTAATTTCGATTTACGAGCGTTTTTACGCTAGTCGAAATCCTCAAACCATGAAAAGACACCTGCGTGCTAAATTTCGACTTTATTACGTGTTAGTACGCCTTCAGATCTACGCTGCCTGAAAATTGCGGCCACTGGGCGGACTTCCTGTTGTTTTTCACCTTCATGGTATGCTAATGAGCTTTTGCCTGGAATCCACAAAATTTCGCTCTTCAAACGCAATCTCTTACGGCACCTTTAGTCATCTTTTTTTTCCGTTTCACTATACCAGCTTTTTGCTGGTCTAATATTAGACAGCCCATGTTAAGTATGGCCGTCGTTCCGCGTCGAATTTCAACGTTTTTCGATTTCTTTTATTATTTTTAACGTAAGTCGTCGGGAATAGGAATGTTCGTAAACGCCGCTACTCAAACAACGAATGACGTCACGACGTGATTTCGCGCAATGCACGGCGGGAAATTCCTGAACAGAGCATGCGCAGTTCGATCGTCGCGGGGACGCGCTTAATTTAAATGCTTCACGCCCCCTACTCACGTATTTCGATTGCGCGGCGGAAAAAAAATACGATACAATAGCGTACGCGCAAAAAAACTACCTGAATTCGGCGTAGAGTCTGGTGATAGACGGCAGCGTAGCGTATTTCGATTACGCAGCGGAAGATTACATCTATGTGAATCTGCCCCTAAGTGTCTAAAATAGCTTGCATTCTGTGCTTTCTTAAAGAAAAAGAAAATCACTCCTCTCTAAACACGTACACAATGGATTTCCTTTTTTCACCTTCTAGTCATGTTATTTCATACAATATTTTTTGTTAGGATATCTTTTGCTGTTTTTTCTCAAATTTAATGATGATTTTGTTATATTCTTGTGCAGATCCTAACTCTCCGGGTACTAGTCAAGATGCAAACCCAACCAGACGCCCAAATCAAGAGTCTGGTACCAACGGAAAGAGCTCTACCACTAGTCCATTTGTCAATGGCCCTGAAGGTATACATATTTTCTATATTATAAATATTTTATACATTTTGTGTTTTTCCAGACAGAAATATCATGCAGTCCCAAATCAGCAGGTCTGCTCTCAAGTCTCTTAAAATATCTATTACATTGCAAAAGCCTCTACAAATCAAGATAGGTATTTTATTATGTACTGTATTCGGCTTTCTATGAAGGTGTGGTACAGCATTAAATCACATACCGCCTATTACCTTTCCACCATTAAATAGGCATATTTATAACAGTCTGGGATTTGTGGGTCAGCATCTAAGGAGTATTTTTGTGTTAAGCTTCTTTCAAACGAGAGATCTGATGAGGCCCGGCTGTCTGTTTTCAGACAGACCCTATCGGATCCTCTATTTTCCTTTATAGGCAGTCGGATGTAAATAGACTGCTTATCCGTTTACACCCAGCTACCTTTGAGAAAAATCCAGCAAAGAAAATAGAAGAGGATCTGTTCCCCTCAGTCTGGCCAGATCAGGGGCCGTCGGGTGTATATGAACATCCAGCTGCCTATAGAGCAGACTGGTCTGTCATCTGGCCACTTAGCTCAGCGGGAGATCAGTGATCAGCAAAACTGGATCTGGCCTGTGTGAAAGGGGCCTTAAGCCTAGTACACACCATTAGTTTTTTTATTATATTTAACCCAGCGGGCGGAGCAGCTGTACTAACAATCCGATGTTACCGATCCCCCCCACTGAGCTGTTGTGTTCTGACAGGGGGTAGCCCCCCCACCAGAACACCCCGATCAGCACGCGCAGCCATACAGTTTTCCAGCATGCATGTTGGAATGCCCAGATTCCATCGGACCGGATTGCTAAACACAAAGGCCAAATTTCGTCTGCTTTCTATTGAACCGGCTGATGTTGCCCAACATTTGGCCTGTGTGTGCTAGGCTTCAGGCTGCTGTTTGTTTCATGTTATTAGAAAACTATTGTTAGCCATTGTAAAATGCCTTTGGTGATATATTTTAAGGTAGTGGGTGGGTGACTAGTCATGTTCATGATATCTGGTCTAAGAATTTAAAAAATCAGTATGTGTTTATAGGTGGTATATGACAGTGAGTAGTTAACTTTTGTTCACTAATGGAAACCTAAAAAATGTGACATAATATAGCTTGTAGGGGTTAGGTGTCAAGACTGTTGTAAATATGTGTTGCATATCCCGTGGCGTGACTTTCTGATGTGAGAAATGGGTGGAGTTCCATGCCATGTGTTCAGCCATAATGTCCCCTATTGTGCTTATAATGCTCTATGTACTTATTATTCTAATTAATTCATACTGTGCTGAAAAAGCAGAATATCAGACTGTTCCAATGTGACACTTTTTACTGCACAACAGATGTGCAGTCATTTGTTTAGTTAATTGTGTATTACATAAGCTGAATCATTAATATTTCTACCACGGTGCCCAAATTAACTTTGGTTTTCATGAGTGCGGATAGATTTTTATTCAACACTGATAAGTACATGAAATTACATTACATTACAGCCGTCTGCATCGACGAGCAATATAACTGGTATCATAATAAGGGAACATGGCTGCAGTTCCCGCAGGCACTAAATAGGTTAATCAGCATTTGCTGGGAAACACAATAGGATATGCTTTGTACAGTTATGGCAATTCTTATGGGAATTGCTGTTACGTACAAGAGTAACAGGACATCCAGCAATTGCTCCGAGAAGAGGCGTATACAAAGGCATTGCTGTCTTTGTTGATGGATGTCCATAACAGAAACAATGTGGTTGAACTTCTGCATGAAAGTAAGCTTATGAGACACAAAGTCTTGTTTAATATTGATCGTGTATTCCCTGTGTTTGCATTTAGCTATCTAAGAGGGTAATTGCTTTGTCAAAGTTCAGCTGCGAGCCAGTTCATTTTGTATGCTCTACCGAGAATTTAAAATGTTAAACCTGGCCAAATAAAATAGCAGCTAGGTTAAGATTACATTACGTTAAGATGTATATTTGCTGAATGCTCTTTTTTTTTCTTCTAGGGTCTAGTACAAATGGAAAAAATGCTGGACACACAAGTATCATTGGATCTGAGGTGGCCTTATTTGCAGGGATTGCTTCAGGGTGCATCATCTTCATCGTCATCATCATCACTCTAGTGGTGCTTTTGTTGAAATACAGAAGACGACACAGAAAGCATTCACCCCAGCACACGACAACATTGTCTCTTAGTACATTAGCCACACCAAAGCGTAGTGGCAATAACAATGGTTCAGAACCAAGTGACATTATCATCCCTTTAAGGACTGCAGACAGTGTCTTCTGCCCACATTATGAAAAAGTCAGTGGGGATTATGGACATCCTGTTTACATTGTGCAAGAGATGCCACCACAAAGTCCAGCAAACATCTACTACAAGGTCTGAGGCATCCAGTGGTACCTTTTGACAATAGTATGGACAGTTCAAAGTCCGTTGCTTCCTGATGGGGTTTTTTAGTGATTCCTTATGCATAAATATGGACTTGCATTGGGGAACAGGCACAAGAGAAAACCTTCTTTCAGAGAAAGCCTATTTAAGCTGCGCAGTTTATGGGATCCGATGGTTCCTCTGAAAAGTGTTCACTGCAAGCTGGAAGACTTTCATATATGCCCATTCTGATATCTATGCCCTGGTCATGTTCATCCTCTAAGCCATGAGCTTCAGGCATCCAAGCATATTCAAAAGCCAGGTTAACATGGACAGATTCAAGGACATTACTCATCTTAGGCATTTTAAATATGCTCTAGATTATTTATCTTGAAATGCAATCTTCTGATTTAATATCGACTAGCTTTCTTAATGCATACTGGATTTGTCAGTAAATGTTTGTGTCTAGGACTTTAGAAAAAAAACACAGATATCTGCATTTTCTAAAATTTAGTCCATCACTGTTTCATTTTCATCCGTTGTCTAGGGTTGCTATATCCTTCACATAAGATTTCCTTTCACTCCACCTCCCTTATCACTAATGGAACATTAACCTTTGTAGACTCTTGTTCCATCCATTTCTACCGCAGTCACACACGAATGGGTAATATATTATGGAAATTGTATTTGCTAATACAGAGCTTTCCAGCAAGAAGTTAAACTGTCAGCAAGTCCAGTAGTCCACAGGCTAAACTGCTGAATGCAGTTAAATCCTATTGCCTCTGAAATAAAGCATAGGACAGAAATTGACATCGGCAGCAAAGCACTTTGATATCTTATGAGATGCAGTGGAGTAAGACTGTAGCTGAAAGAGTACGGACTATCCAGTAGTGGTGTGTGACACACTTTGCGCTACTCATTCTTAGAAAAGAGCATAAGCAGGTAGGGAAGGACAATGGCAAGTTGTTACGAGGCAAGACTGTTGGAGATAAAGGCAATAAGAACACGATTTATGAAACTCCTAGTCTGTTGTGACTGAAATATATAAGCAGACTCAGGTGCTACACTGACCATATTATTCCTCAGATAGAGAAAGCTTTCAAGATAATAGCAGGAAGCCAAAACTGACCTCTGAGTTCTAGAACCAAAGGTCAAAGTAGAGCATATGTTCAACATGCCCGCTAAAAAGAAAAAAAATATATTATTATTTTTTTCCTACACTGATATGTTTCGTTAGAGAAAGCCATTTTATCTGGCACTCATTAAATAAATCATTGGACACTTTTGCTTTGTGGTCATGCTGTCCCAAGGGAGTGCCGTGTAGGAATCGCCGTTGACATGGAAGTTCGCTGGTGCTCTGTTTCAAAGTAAAAGCACATATGGCAAACATTTTACAGTTCTTAGGTATAAAATAAATTATTAGTATGAAGAGCAGGAAAGAATTAAAAAAAAAAACGTATTTAATAGGTGTATAGCACACAGGGGATATATAGTAAAAAAAAAAAAAAAGATTTTACTAATATATAATTTAATATTGCACAGCCTGCCCCCACCAGAAGATGTGAAATCCATTTTTGCAACAGTTAAATAGGCTTAACTGTTGGCGTTAGGGAGCAGAATTAGACGTTACTTCTGGTGGAAGAAAACAACATTATTCCAAAAATAACAATAATGAGAAAAAGGAAAAATAACAAAGCCCTCTAAAGGCGTCTCACACAAGAGCAGACTAGGAAGTTCAAGCCCAAAAGCAGGAAATCAGTGTTACTGCATCATAAGTGTAACAAAGATGAGAAAATGTGTTGTCAGTCATTTTCTGCATTCGAATTTCCTTTTTGCCTTAATGCAAAAATGTTACACTAGACTTCAGCAGGTTACAGAACGCAATACCTATTTTTTTCTTTGTTATTTTTCTGTCTTTTTTCTTCTTCTACCTTCTTTCCTTTTTTTTTTTTTTTTTTTCTTGCTCTTTTTTTTTTCTTCCTACATTTATGTGCTATGCAAAACAGATATCATCAACACAGTTCTGTTTCTATGGTAACACTTTGCTCTCTGAAATGGAAAGAAAAAAAAATTAGTAGCAGCGATTTAAGGTTCTTGAATCTCTAAGGAGCACCTGCAACAATGAACTGTCACCAGACTGATTGCTCTCCTTATTTTTTTTTCTTGAACCTGATTATTATGTTGGCATTAAGGAAGAGATGTGTGGTCAGTAATAAAAAATAAATAAAAAGTAGGGTGGCATTTATTTAACATTTGCATAATACAGTTTTTTATATTTTTGTATGATGCACATATTTACTCTGCACCCTGAAATAATGGTATACTAAGCTGGTAGTAATCGCCTTTTCTTTGCCACAGTATGCCATCCTCTCTGCTATCGACAGTCAAGTGATTTTTTTTGTCTTTTTTGTTTAACATCTTTTGGCCATCTCCTTTAGATTAAAGCTGTGAAAATCTTGCTAACAGATGCAACAACCTGCAAATAGTGTCAGCCTTTTACTTTTATGTCTGTTTTGTGTCTGACGCCGAATGACAATCTTCAAACTGTTCCCTTTTGTTTAGAAGTTGGTTCAGGTTTGGAACATTTTTTTCTGTAAATGCCTTGCTTGTGAGATCATGTGATCCTTAGTCACCCGACTTAGGAATTTGCACCATTATGTCAAAGTGAAGCTGTAAATATGTTGAGAACTGTATCTGGATTTGGGGTGTGTCCGTAGCCTTATTCACCTTTTTAAATATTCATATAGAAAATTACACATGTAAAAAAAAAAAAAAAAAAGATAGAAATGGATTTTCTTAACCAGATTGTGTACATAAAGCAATGTTGGATTTTTTTTACAAAGTCTAAGCAAAATGTTTTGTATAAAATTGAATTTTTGCTATGTATTTAGCTACCGCTTGTTTAAAGGCAGTGTCATTTCCCTTTGCACTGTAATGAGGAAGAAAAGGTTAAAAAAAGGTTGCCAAATTGCTGCATATATGTGCCGTAATTGTGTACCATGAATATTTATTTAAAATTAATTTTTGTCCAATTTTGTAAGTAACACAGTATTATGCCTGAGTTTATAAATATTTGTTTCCTTTTTTTTTTTTTTTTTAAAGAAACAAAATAGCCTTTTCCTAGGTTTACAATTTTTGCTTTAGTTTCACATTGTATTTAGCCCTTCAACCTGTTCCTTACCAGACAACAAAGCTCTGAAATTTCACATTCCACGTTTGTTTCAAACTGAATTTGTTCTTAAAAAATAAAATATTTTTTCCTATGGAATGTGCTGTATCTTTGGATTTATTAACCGTTTCCTATGCTATTAATCCATATCCTGTTCAAAAATGGTAATGTTTTTGCTTTTGTCAGCAAGTACTTGCTTTAGATAAGATGGTCTATCACTATCAGTAAACTGCATTTTGAAAAACTGAAAAAGCTGTGACATACCGTATTTATCGGCATATAACGCGCACTTTTTTCCCAAGAAAATATGGGGAAAATCACGAGTTCACATTATACGCCGATAGTGTACCTTGGGCTCTGAGGGGAAGGAGGGGAACGAGCGCTGCTGAGTGCCGCAGAGCGCCGCCAGAATTCACCAGCCATCTCCCCTGTTTACTCGGCTCTAACGTCACACACACAGTCCCGCTTCCACCACCGGCATTGGACCAGTGTTCTGTCAATCACAGGAGCTGGTCCAATGCTGATGGCGGAGGCGGGAATGTGTATGTGACTGCCGCCGAATGAACAGGAGATAATGGCTTGGTGATTCCCTCACTCCACGAGAGAAGGTGGGGCTGCACATGGGCACATAGGCTGCATCTAGGCAAATCAAACTTAAATAACACATAGGCTGCATCTAGGCTGAAGATGGGCGCATAGGCGGCACATAGACTGGAGATAGACACATAGGCCCAGATTCACAGAGCGATTACGCCTGTCTAACTGGTGTCAGACAGGAGTAATTTCAAATTTCGCGCACCGTATCACTAGTTTGAATTCTCAAACCATGATACGGCGGCTTCGGGCTTCGATCCGAGAGGCTTACGTCTTCGTAAGCCTTCGGATCTATGCTGCAAACTTTTTGCGGCCGCTGGGAGGAGTCTGCGTCGTTTTCAGCGTCGGGATATGCAAATGACGTTTTACGGCGATCCACAAAGATACGAGCGGCCTTCGCAATCGCTTACGTCATTTTTTTGCTACGTACTGTTGGACCAGCTATTTGCTGGTCTAACGGTGCGTAGCCCATGTTAAGTATGGCCGTCCTTCCTGCGTCAAATTTAATTTTTTTTTTTTTTTTTTTACGTAACTCGTTCGGGAATAGGAATGTCCGTAAATGACGCTACTCAAAAAAAAATGACGTAACGACGTGATTTCGCGCAATGCACGGCGGGAAATTTCTGAACGGAGCATGCGCAGTTCGATCGCCGCGGGAACGCGCCTATTTTAAATGCTTCACGCCCCCTACTCACGTAGATGGCTTGCGCCGGGAGAAATACACTACGCCGCCGTAGTTTACTGGACAAAATCTACCGGGATTCCACGTAGAGCCAGGTGAAATACGGCGGCGTAGAGTATTTCTGATACTCTACGCGAATCTAATTAAATGTGAATCTGGGCCATAGACTTGAGCTGGGCACATAGGGTGCATTTAGGCTATAGATGGGGCACATAGGCTGCATTTAGGCACAGTAGGCTGCATTGAGGCTGCAGATGGACACTGACCACAACATTTTTTCCTGAAACTTCCCTCTAAAATTTAGGTGCGCGTTATACGCCGGCACGCGTTATACGCCCATAAATACGGTAAATGAAATCTATTCATGGTAGCACTATAAACACATATCTGCATACATTTTTAAACAGAGTTGTACAGCTATAAGGGGATTACAGATTTTACAAACCACAGGGTCTTACCATTACATGATAACCCTGTAGTTTTTCATGGCTATTTTACAAACCCTATGAACCTACCCTCCTGATATTATCATAGTTCTCTGATCCTGAAGGTTAATGGCTAAATGTACCACAATTCAATTAAAGGGGTTGTAAAGGTAAAAAAAAAATCCCCTAAATAGCTTCCTTTACCTTAGTGCAGTCCTCCTTCACTTACCTCATCCCTTCCATTTTGCTTTTAAATGTCCTTATTTCTTCTGAGAAATCCTCACTTCCTGTTTTTCTGTCTGTAACTCCACACTGTAATGCGAGGCTTTCTGCCTGGTGTGGAGTGTCGTGCTTGCCCCCTCCCTTGGACTACAGGAGAATCACACAGCTCCTTTCTCTATCTGCAACGCAGAGAGCGTCCTGGCTCTATGGAGCTGTTATCGTTCACAAACGTACAAAACTGCCCTTGAAGTTATTTAAAAAGACATCTTTATTGTTATATAGAAATATTTTCTAAAGGTAGATTTCAAAATTAGGCCAGGTAACTAAGTTCCACCAAGTACCTTGTTTATGGTCAAGGGATTCATGTAATTTTTGTCAATGATTTTCACTGTTTGACCAGCCTAGAAGGGGATTCAAATTTAGGGTCAATTTACTTGCAAACATATTTCATGGACCTCCTGGTGCTCACTGACTACCTGGATCATGACTATTTGCTTATGGATCCGGACTATAATTCCATTGGAATATATGCTTTCAAAAATACAGTATTGGTCCTGACGATATTGGCATCTTAAAGTTTAACCCCCTAGGCGGCGACAGTACACAAATACGCCTCTCAGCGGGTAGGCCTTGGTGCAGAACAGACACATATTTGCGTACCACAGCTGTGCCGAGCATGTGCGACCTGCGCAATCCCACAACAGTTGCTAACAGCTAAATAAAAACTCCCGATCGTGTGATAGCCATAACAGCCAATCACTGTGGTCACATGATCATAAACCCCATCCCGCCTCCCGATATCTGAAACCTCTTAAAGGGACAGGAGGCGCCGGTGCAAGGTATTGATATATATTCCATGACTGCAAAGCTGGTTGCTGTTGTATTCTAAAGTTCATAGTCAATAGATTATTGACTAATTAAAATGTTCTTATTGCTTAAATGGAAGATATAAGCTTTTACTTATATTTTTAAGTATACATACATACTAAAGATGAAGCTACACTGCATTTGAGCACCGCAAACCGAAAACACCATTTAATTCACTTTTAACATTCAAAGTAAACTCACTCATCCATTCACGTCTCCATGCTTTATTTTGCTAAAAAAAAATCACTTTGAAAAACACCCCCTAGCATTTTTGGTTGTGGTCATCTTGAGTAACAGGAAGTAACTTAAGACATGGAAAAAAAAAAGGACTACTTTAATCAAATACAGTGGGTATATAAAAGAATTACCCCCTTTAAAATTATTACATTTTGTTGCTTTGCAGCCTAAAATAAAGACAGACACATGTTTGCTTTATCCAGCCGTATTTAATCAGTGCAACTTATAGCATCCAAGTGATCCCTGGTTCATATTGGTATGATTTGACATGTCAAAATGCATGCCGGCAATAGCACCATCTTAATCGGTGCGACACTGCATCTGCAGCGCTGCACCAATTTCAATAAGTAGTTTGTGTACTACACATTGGGGGGCTGCGATGTACATTGACATCTGTGCAGAATCCTGCACAGATGTCTCTGTAATCGTGGCTGAAATCGGGACTGACAATCGGGAGTGAGCTTTAATCCTGGAGCCCAGTGTGAACCGAGGCTAAAAGATATAATACCAAAATGGCAGAAAAAAATTATAAAAAACTGAATCAGAGCTGGAAAAAGGGATCACCCCCTCCTAAAAATGACTTGTAAACTGAATCAGGTGTGACTAATCACCTTCTCAATTTCACAAAAAGCGATTTGACTTTCAACTGTAATCCGCTGTGGTGATTTTGATTAGCTCAGCATGAAAAGAGCTTTCCAGGAACATTGAAGTCCCTGGTAGTGCAACTGAAACAAACAAACAGACCAAATATGGGTGTCAAGGCACTGTCAAAAGATCTCCAGGATAAAGTTGTGGACAGGCACGAGTCAGGATATGTATTCAAAAAAAAATCAAAGGTTTTATCAATGCCTAGAAGTGAAGACTATTATTAAGAATGGAAGTTATTTGGTAAAACTCAGACCCTCCTGGATCAGCACGTTGCACCAAACCTTATGAATTAGCCAGAAGGAAACTGGTTTGAGAGGCTACCAAGAGGCCTACAGCAACTCTGAAACAGTTTCAGGAATGTATGACAAAGAGTGGTCATTGTGTGCATGTGACAACAATATCACAAATTCTCCACAAATGTGGGTTGTATGGGAGAGTTGCAAAAAAAAAAAAAAAAACACTATTCAAAGGCCACATGCAGTCATGACTGAGCCTTGCCAGAATGCACCTTGAAGATTCTGAGGCCACATGGAAAAAAGGTGGTATGATCAGGTGAGACTAAAATGTAATTATTTGGCCTCAACAACTAACTATGTCTGATCCAATACAGCTCACCATCCAAATAGCACCATAACTACAGGGGATGATTATTTTCTATACCCAATGTATAAATGAATAACTAAATTATTCTCAGTGAAGTTGCAAAGTAATTTGCTGTCAAATGCATCATTCATTACTTTTCATCTATTCCTGACTACTATTTACTAAAAGGATAAATGACTAAAGTTTAACTCTACCCATTTGTTATATAGTGGGAAACTATTAAACAGTGTGGCCAGCCCCTTGTAAGATCTTCATAGGCCTCGTACACACGATCAAATCTGTCTGCTGGAAACGGTCTGCTAGACCGTTTCAGCAGACAGATTCGATCGTGTGTACGGGCAAACAGACGGATTTGGCCACCCGACAGATTTCAAAGCATGCTTTGAAATCTGTCGGCTGGGAACCTGTCCGCCCCGACATGTCTGCTGGTTAGTACGCTAAACAGCAGACATGTCTTCTCGCACACGCGCCAAATGATTTCGACGCATGCGCGGAAGTGTTTTACTTCCTGGTGCGGTGACGTGGCGGCATCAACGTCACCGCCACATCACCGACACGTCAGCGCGCTGTCTGCTGGCGGGGATTTTGGTTTGCTCGTGTGTACACGCGAGCAAACCAAAATCCCAGCAGACAGATTTGAACAAATGGATTTACTCGTGTGTACGAGGCCATAGAGAGTGGGAGATAAGCTGGAAAACTGGTTTACGGCAATCTTCCCTGGGTACCACTGTAACAGGACATAAAGGATGTTTCTCCAACAAAAGCATAGGTTCTAACCATTCCCTACTCTATCCAAAATGAATTAAGCATATTTGAATGTAGTTTATCTGTAAGATACTTAACCACTTGCTTACTGGGCACATAAACCCCCTTTGTGCCCAGGCGAAATTTCAGCTTCCGGCACTGCGTCACTTTAACTGACATTTGCGCGGTCGTGCGACGTGGCTCCCAAACAAAATTGGCGTCCTTTTTTCCCCACAAATAGAGCTTTCTTTTGGTGGTATT
Organism: Rana kukunoris; assembly: GCA_029574335.1. Taxonomy (NCBI): domain Eukaryota; kingdom Metazoa; phylum Chordata; class Amphibia; order Anura; family Ranidae; genus Rana; species Rana kukunoris. Next base: position 222,113,143 of record CM056050.1, on the reverse strand, counting down.
TGATCGCCCGTGCGGTTTTTATTTTTTGCGGTATAAACAAAAAAAGAGCGACAATTTAAAAATATATATATATTTTTTACTTGTTGCTATAATAAATATCCCAATAAAAAAAAAAATAAAACATTTTTCTTTCTCAGTTAAGGCCGATACGTATTCTTCAATCTATAGTACGTATTTTTGTAAAAAAAAAAAAATCTCTGTAAATGCTTCTGAAAAAGTAATACTATATATAAAAAAGCGCTGCTAAAAGAAAATAACAATCATATAAAGCGACTGCTTTGCCAATCTCAATTCTGCAGCAGCGCTGCAAACCTTAAGTTTGTTAAAGACACAGTAGCCGTCCAGGATTGCTTGAAAATTGTGCTACAAAATGTTCACCACGAGAAAGAAAGTCCCCTTTGGGAAACACTTACCAGATGGTATTAGAGAGCCCATCAATACATCTCCTTTAGTCACCGACTCGACCTTTTTTCCAGGTTTTGGACACAGATTCGCATTAAAAGAAAAAATATCTACATAGGCGTATCGTTTGATAATTTTTAATAGCCCAAAATAGATCTTACAAGCGATTTTTAGGCAAATTGATACTCAAAATCAGGTGTGTGTGTGACTCTTCACTGGATACAACCGCTTGGAAGGACTTCCTGCAGTTTCGGCCTCCGGACACATCTTCCGGAGGTGCAACAAACACGCTTGACGTTTGTCGTTTACTTCTTCTGACGCCTCATTCCACTTTAAGGGGGATCATTTTGGGCTATTAAAAATTATCAAACGATTCATGTAGATATTTTTTCTTTCCCTACACACTTTCTGTGATAATATACCTGGAGAGTAATAAGGTCGACGGTGACAGGAGATGTATTGATGGGCTCTCTGATAAATCTGGTATGCAAAGGGGACTTTCTTTCTCCCCCCACGTGGTGAACACTTATTGGAAGCACAATTTTCAAGTCCTGGATAAATGTGTCTTTACAAACTGGTTTGCAGCGCTTGAAGTATTCTTCTACGTATTTTTGTAAAAAAAAAAAAAAATCGCAATAAGCGACTGCTTTGCGCAAAAGTTATAGCACTACAAAATAGGGGAATTATGTGGTTTTTTTTTACTATTAATGGCGGCGATCTGCGATTTTTAGGGGCAAAATTACGGCGGAATGGACATATAGCACCATCCTTTATACAGGGTGTATAAATATGTTCTAAAATGTGACTGTGAAGGGGTTAACACTAGGGGGGAGGGGGTTAAATGTATATCCTGGGTGTGTTCTACTGGGGGGGGAGGTGACTGGGGGAGGTGACGATACTGTGTCCCTATGCACAAGAGACACAGATCGGTCTCCTCTCTCCCTGACAGGACGTGGAGCTCTGTGTTTACACACACAGCTCCACGTCCCTGCTCTGTCACCGCCGATCGCGTGTACCTGACGGACACCGCGGCCGCCGGGTACACGCATCGAATCCTCGGCGATGCGACAGCACTGTTTTTCCCCGCTGCGCGCCACCCAGTGGCGCGCGTGGCGAATTACAAAAACATTGACGTCCAAAGACGTGACCCCGGCACCTCAGGTCCGCGCTGTTGACGTCTTTCGAAGGGGGAATTTACTAACACCGGCGCACACAGAATCTGGTTTATTGTCAAAGCTTAATTGAGCAAGCAGAAGTTAGAAGCTGATTGGTTGCTATGCACAGATGCATAAGATTAAGTTTTATTAAAACTTCCCCATAAGGTGTTAAGATTGTAGAAGGCAATGGTACTTGTTGACAGAATGTAAGAAGTCCATAAAGTGACCTCTTGTTTATGTGTCATAAAAAAATAATCACTGATATTTTGAACCATAAACTATAAAGACAGCTGTCTGGCTTATGTCTGTTAGCTGTGCCTAGCACTTGGGCATAAAACACAAATACACACATAAAGCACTTTATAAAAAATACATCTATTTTTATCACTTATCCCTATCATCTTTTATGAAGGACATGATTTGATGTGTCACTTCAAATTTTTCTGTTAGCAGTGAAGGATTATGAGAACTTTAAAACCTACCTACAGAGTATTTCAACATTTACTTTATGTTGCTGCAATATAAAGGCATCCTTTGTGCTTTAACAACAACTGCCCATTTTTATAACAACAATACATTTTATATTCTGTAAATTTGCAAATTACTCATTGACTTTGCTCAGTTATATTTAATAGACTGGCTTTTCTTTTCCAGACATGTGATTGACAAGATAATGCCTCTAAGACACGGACGTGTAGGTGAAGATACACAGTTTTATTGAAAACATGACTTTGGGTGCTTGTAGCCTGTCAAATGGCTTAAATGTGTCTTGTTGACATTGCAGCCAAGCAACGGCTACCATTTATATGCAGAGTGGTCAAAAAAAGGCCAGACACAACTTGATATCCACTTTAAAAACCTTTGCTCACCCGCTATGCAACTGCAGGGGGTCTGAAGACATAACTGTGAAAAATGTTGAAAGCCCCAAATGTGTCACAGGGGTCATACCGAGTGTTAGGTGGCAAATACATAGCGAAAGCAGACTTCAAAGGAAGCAATTTTTCATAGCTATAGCCTGTCTTATGATAGAGGCAGAATAGGTACTAGAATGTTTGTCATTGCTGTTGACATGACACTATTAATTATCGAACAAGGACAAAATGTGAATTTACTGCCACAGTTATGAATGGAAAGTCATCTGTAAGAGCTGATAGAAGCTGTTATGTGTGGGGAAAAAGAGAAGTAAAAAGAAAAAGAGAAATATCAATGTGCTGCACATCTATCCTAGAGATAGTGAATGTGTCAAACACAAAAAAAACTGTTATCCAGACAGTGACCGCTTACCCAGTGATACTGCCAGTACTGGCAATTGTACTGTGTTTGAACATTATGAGAGGTACATTTGCATTAAACAGAAAGGCAGATGCTTCATGTGTTCTATAGATAGGAGCGTAAAATTTCACACTTGATAAATGCATTATGTATTTTCAGGGCAAGAAAATGTGGAGACAAACAAAATACGTTTAGCGATTGCTGGCTTAGCGTGTAAAGTTTAATTTATACAAATACACTTACAGAGTCTTTAAAATGATTTGTATGACACTCTAGAAGGCTGCTTGCATTAGATAATTCAAGTACAAAAATGTTCCCTGTTCTATTAGTCTCCTGGAAAAGATATACTGTATCCAACTTTCATATAATACTAAAGAGGGCTTGAAATGTGGAAGTTGTGTTGAAATAGGGCAAGCAGAGAAAAAAAATTTTTTACAAATTTTTTTTGCCTGTGGTTGCTCTGCAGCTGATCTTTTCCCCATTGCCACCTTTCCATGCTTTGCTCAACACGAGGCAAAATGGCTGTTCACTTCACAATGGAATTTAGGGAGCTTAGTGAATATGGTGAAAATTCACTTTGCAACGAATGCCCAATCACGTGCAGAGAAAATAATTTTTTTTTTATTTTTGCTTGCACATGACTGGATGATGGAAGTCAGCAGTGATTCACCCCATTCACTATGGTAATGGAAAACTTCCCTGCAAAAAGGTATCTACCTGTGTATCTGGAGGGGACGTATTTATAGAGCATCAGAGTTTTGATTAGAGATGACCTCATATCACACCTGCTCCCTGATGATTGGTGATGTAGGGACTATTAGAGAAATTTCATCACATACCTGGTTAGAGTCTGAAATGGTTAGGAGAACTCTCCTTTCAACTCTGATCCATAAAGGGGCAGGCGCCTCCCTATCCTGTCACAACACATTCGACCAGGGCAATCGTTGTCTCCTGGGCTTTCCGACATCAAGCGTCTGTTTTTCAGCTGTGTAAGGCGGCGACCTGGTTGTCTGTTCACACTATCACAAAATTTTACAAGGTTGATGTGAGTGCATCTGTGGATGCTTCCCTTAGCCGCAAGGTTTTGCAGGCGGCTGTTTAAGGTTGTTTGGGTGGAGTTTTTTTTGCTTGTTGCTCCCCCCCCCCTTCGTGTTTTTGACACTGCTTGGGGACATCACTAAGGTCAAGATTTAATGTGCTGTGTCCATCAATGAACGAAAGAGAAAATAGGATTTTTGTACTCACCGTAAAAAATCCTTTTCTCTGAAGTTCATTGACGGACACAGCACCCACCCCTTATTTTCTGTTTGTACTTCTTTTTGACGAACTGAGCTGCTGGATACAGTGTGATGGGTTATAGCCAGTAGGACCATGCCCCCTGGGCGGTACTGTGCAGTTTTGCTGTTTTTACATGTTCTGCCTAGTCCTCTCCTGAAGGTGGCGATATAACCCTAAGGTCAAGATTTAAAGTGCTATGTCTGCCAATGAACTTCAGAGAATAGAATAGTATAAAAATTCTATTTTTTTCAGTGATTTAATAATGCTTAAAGTGAAACAATAAAAGTGAAATATTCCTTTAGATTTTGTACCTGGGGTGTCTATAGTATGCCTGTAAAGTAGCACATGTTTCACATGTTTATAACAGTGTCTGCACAAAATGTAATTTCTAAAAGAAAAATAGTAATTTAAAACTACTCACAGCTATAATGAATTGTCGTTTTTAAAATTTTCACACTTTTTTGTGAAATGGTATGGGTTCAATGTACCCCTTACCAATTCACATAAGAGGGGCTGGGATCTAGGGGTCTCCGTTGTTAAAGGGGGCTTTGAGATTCCGATAAGCCCCCCCCCGACCGCAGAGCCCCACAACCATCCCAGAGGCGATTTAGTTTGCATGTGCCGCCCTATATAAGTTTTTCATTCATTCATTCATTCATTCAACCACCGGGCAAGGGTTGTGGGAATGAGGCCCTTGTCCCCATCAACATGGGGACATCCTCCCCATGTTGAGGGCATGTGGCCTGGTACAGTTCAAGAGGGGAGTGCTCTCTCGTGCCCCCTCTCGTCCTGCAGCCTGCCAGGTTGTGTGCTCTAATAAGGGTCTGGTATGGATTTTTGGGGGAACCCCATGACATTTTTTTTATAATTTGATGTAGGGTTCCCCTTAATATCCATACCTGACCTGGTAATGGAATTTAGGTGGACCCCCATGCATTTTTTTTTTCAATGACTTTCAATGACTTTGATCTGTATTGCCAGGACCCGACAATTCATTATAGCCGTGAGTAGTTTTAAATTACTTTTTTTCCTTTAGAAATGTCATTTTGAACAGAGACTGTTAGATACACAGGAAACATGCGCTACTTTACAGACAAACTATAGACACCCCCCAGGTACAAAATTTAAAGGAATATTTCACTTTAACCATTATTAAAATCACTTCTCTAGAAAAAAAAGTTTTTTGCATTGATACATATTCCCTGGGACAGGACCCGGGTCCCCAAACACTTTTTATGCCAATAACTTGCATATTAACCTTTAAAATTAGCACTTTTGATTTCTCCTATACACTTTTAGGGTGTTCCGTGGCTTTTCAAATTTGCCGCGAACACCCCAAATTGTTCGGGGTACGGGCGAACAGCCAATGTTCGGGTCGAACTCGTGTTCGATTGGAACATAAAGCTCATCCCTATACATTTCCATAAGTAGGTACTGTTCAGTCAAATGTGCGTCTGTATGCACTCAGCAGATATCCTTGGTGCTGGAATTATCCCTGAGTAGTAGTGATCATTCAGGAAATGCCCATTGAGGATAGTTTTTTTTTTCCCATTGGTCAGCCAGAGGCAGTCCACAGAGATCACAGTGTGTTCATAGACATACAGTAATTTCCCAAAGTGACCACTATTGTTTGGATTATGTCAACGGGTATTGTAAGACTCTTTATTGATAATCTTTCCACTTTAATGAGGATAAGCATGTCAGACAAGTTCTTCATGAGTATGTAAAATGCCATCTTATCTCTGTTTAACTGGTAGTGAACAATAGCAGCTGCCAAAGGGCTCCTTTACACCAGATGTGTTGTCATATATGTGCTGCATTTTATCACGCAAGCTAAATGAATTGACATCTGAAATTCATTGTTTTCAAAAGTACCGTATTTTCCCACCAAAGCGCTGCTTTGCAATATATTGAAATGGAAATGCTGCTACTTTTAGGTGCATTGATCTGCAGTTTGTCATTCAAGTTAATTATTGAAAAAAAAATGTATGCTAATGCAATATGGGATAATCCTGTTGGGAACAAACGTTGAAGGTTTTTAAACTTTCACACTAATGTTCTGATGGCCAATAAAGCATTTCTTCATCCACTATATAAATCTTGAAATCATTCAGAATGAATCAGAAGTTATCTGAATGTATGCGTACCTTTTTACATGGTAATGGGTAATATAATGCTCTTACCAAGAAGATAAATAGACTGTTGGTTGTATTCAAAGCATTTGTTACCCCATTTCATATTCCTGATATGCTCTTGCTGTACCATGTACTTGTATGAGAAAGTATCCTGTTCTCTTTGTATTCCTTCCTATGTGTGAAATCCCTGGTGTTCCTGCCAGTCCTTCTGCTTTCCTATTAAAACTGACCACACTATGCAGGAGAGCACACCATGATGAGTTTTCTAGGTATGCTGGGTACACTCCTGCAATAATGAGACTTGTCCTGAAACACCTCTCCTGCACAGCTATTTACTGGAAGGCTCGGTGTACTGCTGCTTCCCCTCCCACCAGCTTGTGTGCAGCTGAGAACAGAGGTATTGCGGTCTCTTATTAATAAAAAAGGAAAAAAAGGGTATTTATATATATATTTTTTAATTTATACACACGTTTTACCTTTCATTTCTATTTAACTGAGTGGGTTGTTTTACAAGGTGATCATTTACAATGACTTTAAGCTCCCTATTTAAAGTATCATCCTACTCCTTGTTAGCCCATAGTTAGATGGTTAGATTAGAGATTCAGCTATTATCATAAGTCTATTTCCTGGCTCACACTAATCAGCCATGTTTTGTGCTCTAAAATTCCCCCATAATTATGTCTCCATGATTAAGCCCTTAGTGGAGTAAAATGCGTTGGAGCGGAAGGTGGACAAGTGAGAAAATATGTTGTGAATCTTCTATTATATTAAAGCAAGTTTTACATGATCAGGGTGCGGCCCATTCATTTCTGCTTGACAGGCAGCACAACTAAGGAGGAGTATGCTCCTGGGCATGTACCTGATGGATGCTAGAGGTACAGGGGAAGAGGCAAGTTTGAAGCAATATGGCTACTTGAATTTTTACTTCGTTTCAGCATACAGACCTACAGTATCTCACAAAAGTGAGCACACCCCTGACATTTTTTTTTATATTTTATTATATCTTTTCATGTGACAACACTGAAGAAATTACACTTTCCTACAATGTAAAGTAGTGAGTATACAGCTTGTATAAGGCCTCATACACACGACCGAGGAACTCATCATAACTGAAACATCATTTTCCTTGACGAGTTCCTTGTCAGGTCTGCCGAGAATCTTGTCAAGCTTTCTTTGCGTACACACTGTCAAGACAAAATCTCCCCGTTCTCAAATGCGGTGACCAGAGCTTTTTTTCTCAGAAAATAGGTGCAGGAACTCAACCACGACCCCGTTCAGATTTTACAAACAGTAGAAGGGTCTTAAAGGGGCATTAAATACCAGGATTGCATTACATACAGAGTGCAGGGTTTAGGGGAGTTACACACAGAGTGCAGAGCTGTCACTTGTAAACACAGAAACCAGACTTCTGTGTTTACAAGTGATTGTGGCGAGCAGGCACCAAAGGGTCTGAGCGAAAGGTGGTGGAACTGAGTTCCCCCAAGTTCCCCCTGAAAAAAAGCCCTGGCGGTGACGTTCAACACGTTCGACGGCAGGGGAAGTTCGATTCCACTGGCACAACCCTTGGGGCTGCTTTTGCTACTCTCATGTTACTGCGTGTTAGGTAAAAGTTTGGTAAGAGATGATTTGCACTTTTCAGTCTGTTACAGCGTGACGAATGTGCTATCTCCATTACAAATACTAATTTTACCGAAGGTGCGCTCCTGTCTCATGCTTGATTCTGAGCATGCACGGGTTTCTTAGCATACACACGATCGTGTTTCTCATTGTAAACCAGTCCAACGAGAAACACAACAAGGAAATTGAGACGACGAGGAAAAAGAGAACTTTTTTTCTTGTCGAATTCCACAACAGTTTTCTCGATGAAAAACATACACACGACCGTTTTCCTCTGCAAAATAAGCTCTGCCACCAAGTTTCTTGATGGATTCTGTTGAGGAAAATGGCCTAACAGTATAAATTTGTTGTCCCCTCAAAAAAACTCAACACACAGCATTAATATCTAAACCACATTTTCATGTGAGTACACCCCTACGTGAAAATGTCCAAATTGGGCCCAAAGTTTCAATATTTTGGGAAGCCACCATTATTTTCCAGCACTGCCTTAACCCTCTTGGTCATGGAGTTCACCAGAGGTTCACAGGTTGCCACTGGAGTCTACTTTAACTCATGTCCATAACAAAATTACGGAGCTGGTGGATGTTAGAGACCTTGCGCTCCTTCACCTTCCATTTGAGGATGCCCCATAGATGTTCAATAGGGTTTAGGTCTGGAGAATTGCTTGGCCAGTCCATCACTTTTGCCCTCAGCTTCTTTAGGAAGGCAGTGGTTGTCTTGGAGGTGTGTTTAGGGTCGTTATTACGTTGGAATACTGCCCTGCGGCCCAGTCACCGTAGGTAGGTGGTCAATGTTCTGCTTCAGTATGTCACAGTACATGTTGGCATTCATGGTTTCCTCAATGAACTTTAGCTTCCCAGTGCTGGCAGCACTCATGCAGCCCCAGACTATGACACTCCCACCACCATGCTTGACTGTAGGCCAGACACACTTGTCTTTGGACTCCTCGCCTGGTTGCTGCCACACACACTTGACACCATCTGAACCAAATAAGTTAATCTTCATCAGACCACAGGACATGGTTCCATTAATCCATGCCCTTAGTCTTGTCTTCAGCAAACTGTTTGCAGGCTTTCTTGTGCGTCTTCTTTAGAAGAGGCTTCCTTCTGGGATGACAGCCATGCAGACCAATTTGATGCAGGGTGCAGCGTATGGTCTGAGCACTGACAGGCTGCCCCCCACCCCTTCAACCTCTGCAGCAATGCTGGCAGTACTCATATGTTTATTTCCCAAAGACAACCTCTGGATATGACGCTGAGCATGTGCACTCAACTTCTTTGGTCGACCATGGCAAAGCCTGTTCTGAGTGGAACCTGTCCTGTTAAACCCCTGTATGGTCTTGGCCACCATGCTGCAGCTCAGTTTCAGGGTCTTGGCAATCTTCTTATAGCCTATGCCAGGGGTAGGCAACCTCAACCCTCCAGCTGTTTTGAGACTTTGCAAGACCCTGATAATCACAGGCATGACTCCTAGAAGCAGAGGCATGAAGAGATTTTTTAGTTTCACCACAGCTGGAGGGCCGAGGTTGCCTACCCCTGGCCCATGCCATCTTTATGTGGAGCAACGAGTATTTTTCTCAGATCCTCAGAGAGTTTTTGCTATGAGATGCCATGTTGAGCTTCTAGTGACCAGTATGAGAGAATGAAAGCGATAACACCAAATTTAACATACCTTCTCCCCATTCACACCTGAGACCTTGTAACACTAACACGTCACATGACACCAGGGAGGGAAAATGGCTAATTGGGTCCAATTTGGACATTTTCACTTAGGAGTTAAAGGGTCACTAAAGGAATTTTTTTTTTAGCTAAATAGTTTCCATTACCTTAATTGCATGTTCTCATTGTTCGTTTTTGCTTTGAAGTTACTGTAATTCTGCTCTGATCTCCACACTTCCTGCTTGTCTGGCTCCTTATGAAAGATCTCATGGCAGTTTTTCACTGTGGTCTAAGCTGTGTGTCTAAAACTCCTCAGAACCAATCAGATTAATTTTAAATACAAAACACTGCCCTGGATTTGTTTGTTTTTGTTCTGTGTGTCTTCTGTACTTCACAGAAACATGAAACCAGTTGAAAAATGAAAGTGAAACTAGAGGCACATTATATGATTGATTTTTATCTATTTTTAATCATTTTTAAAAGGAATCAGTTAACTTTTATGTCTCTATACATTTTTTTTCCTTTAGTGACCCTTTAACTTACTTTTGTTGCCAGCAGTTTAGACAGTAATGGATGTGTGTTGAGTTGATTTGAGGGGACAGCAAATGTACAATGTTACACTGTTATACAAGCTGTACACTCACTACTTTATATTGTGGCAAAGTGTAATTTCTTCAGTGTTGTCACATGAAAAGATATAATAAAATATTTACAAAAATGTGAGGGGTGTACTCACTTTTGTGAGATACTGTATATCTACAGTTTGGTTGGAATATATTAATGTAGCAGGAAAGAAGCAGATTTGCGATAAAAATTGTGGTACTATATACAGTATATAGGTTTTGCTAAGCTATCAACAGTCTCATCTGTATAGTCAGGCTCCTTCTAATTTCTACAATAGCTGTTCATAATAAAGCAAATATTTTTAATATTGAGTGATACCTTAACCACTTAAGACCCGGACCAATATGCAGGCTAAAGACCCAAGGTGTTTTTACAATTTGTCAGTGCGCTGCTTTAACTGGTAATTGCGCGGTCATGCAATGTTCTACCGAAACGAAATTTGCGTCCTTTTCTTCCCACAAATAGAGCTTTCTTTTGATGGTATTTGATTGCCTCTGCGATTTTTATTTTTTGCGATATAAACGAAAAAAGACCGAAAATTTTGAAAAAAAAAGATTTTTCTTATAACAACAAGTAAAAAATATCGAATAAACTAAATTTTAGTCAAACATTTAGGCCAAAATGTATTCAGCCACATGTCTTTAGTAAAAAAAATCGCAATAAGCGTATATTTATTGGTTTTCGCAAAAGTTATAGCGTCTACAAACTAGGGTACATTTTCTGGATTTTACACAGCTTTTATTTTATGACTGCCCATCTCATTTCTTGAGGTGCTAAAATGGCAGGGCAGTACAAAACCCCCCCAAATGACCCCATTTTGGAAAGTAGACACCCCAAGGAAACTGCTGAGAGGCATGTTGAGTCCATTGAATATTTTTTTTTTTGGTCCCAAGTGATTGAATAATGACAAAAAAAATTAAAATAAAAAATGTTTACAAAAAGTTGTCACTAAATGATATATTGCTCACACATGCCGTGGTTATATGTGGAATTGCACCCCAAAATACATTCTGCTGCTTCTCATGAGTATGGGGATACCACATGTTTGGGACTTTTTGGGAGCCTAGCCGCGTACGGGACCCCAAAAACCAAGCACCGCCTTCAGCATTTCTAAGGGCGCAAATTTTTGATTTCACTCCTCACTACCTATCACAGTTTCGAAGGCCATAAAATGCCAAGATGGCACACAACCCCCCCAAATGACCCCATTTTGGAAAGAAGACACCCCAAGCTATTTGCTGAGAGGCATGTTGAGTCCATGGAATATTTTTTTTTTTGGTCCCAAGTCATTGAATAATGACCAAAAAAAAAAAATTACAAAACTTTGTCACTAAATGATATATTTCTCACACATGCCATGGGCATATGTGGAATTGCACCCCAAAATACATTCTGCTGCTTCTCCTGAGTACGGGGATACCACATGTGTGGGACTTTTTGGGAGCCTAGCCGGGTACGGGGCCCGGAAAACCAATCACCGCCTCAGGCTTTCTAAGGGCATACATTTTTGATTTCACTCCTCACTACCTATCACAGTTTTGAAGGCAATAAAATGCCAAGATGGCACACAACCCCCCCAAATGACCCCATTTTGGAAAGAAGACACCCCAAGCTATTTGCTGAGAGGCATGTTGAGTCCATGGAATATTTTTTTTTTTGGTCCCAAGTCATTGAATAATGACCAAAAAAAAAAAATTACAAAACTTTGTCACTAAATGATATATTTCTCACACATGCCATGGGCATATGTGGAATTGCACCCCAAAATACATTCTGCTGCTTCTCCTGAGTACAGGGATACCACATGTGTGGGACTTTTTGGGAGCCTAGCCGCGTACGGGGCCCCGAAATCCAAGCACTGCCTTCAAGATTTGTGTGAGTGAAATCAAAAATTTATGTCCTTAGAAATCTTGAAGGCGGTGATTGGTTTTCGGGGTCTCATACGCGGCTAGGCTCCCAAAAAGTCCCACACATGTGGTATCCCCGTACTCAGGAGAAGCAGCAGAATGTATTTTGGGGTGCAATTCCACATATAACCATGGCATGTGTGAGAAATATATCATTTAGTGACAATGTTTTGTACATTTTTTTTTAATTTATTTTTTTGGTCATTATTCAATCACTTGGGGCAAAAAAAAAATATTCCATGGACTCAATATGCCTCTCAACAAATAGCTTGGGGTGTCTACTTTCCAAAATGGGGTCATTTGGGGGGGTTTTGTGCCATTTTGGCATTTTATGGCCTTCGAAACTGTGATAGGTAGTGCGGAGTGAAATCAAAAATTTGCGTCCTTAGAAATGCTGAAGCCGGTGCTTGGTTTTCGGGGTCCCGTACGCGGCTAGGCTCCCAAAAAGTCCCAAACATGTGGTATCCCCGTACTCAGGAGAAGCAGCAGAATGTATTTTAGGGTGCAACTCCACATATAACCATGGCATGTGTGAGCAATATATAATTTAGTGACACATTTTTGATTTTTGATTTATTTTTTTGTCATTATTCAATCACTTTGGACAAAAAAAAATAATCTATGGACTCAACATGCCTCTCAGTAGTTTCCTTGGGGTGTCTACTTTCCAAAATGGGGTCATTTGTTTTTTTTTTTGTGCTATTTTGACATTTTATGGCCTTCGAAACTGTGATAGGTAGTGAGGAGTGAATTTATATATGCCGAAGCATGGGGGCATCCTCCCGCAAAAAAGTTATGCCGCGTACACACGGTCGGACTTTTCTATGCCGCGTACACACGGTCGGACTTTTCTATGCCGTGTACACATGGTCAGACTTTTCCACGGGTAAGGCCTCCGTAGGTGGGTCAACCGTATGTACGCGGCATTAGGAGCAAAATCGCTCCTCCGCCCCTAATGCCCCCATGCTTCGGCATATATGCTCTTTTTTGGACTGTGGTGGTGAAATCACCTCCTACAGCGTTGGAGTCGCAGCTTTATATATATCGTGGGAGCAAACGCTGTTGCTGTCACACTAAATAAATCCGCGCTGCAACTGAATGGCGTACCTGCTAAGCAAATGTAACAAACAAAGTAACATTACAGTATAACAGTAAGATCATACCATACCTGCAAAGCAAATACCAATAAAAAAAACATAGTAAAAAATAAAACATTTTTCAACAGCTGAATGGCGTACCTGAAAACAGTAAAGTAAATTACTTACCTGAAAAGCAAGCATGAAAAAACATAACAATAAAACTTTGCAGAATAAAATAGAGTAAAAAAGAGCAGAACAATAGAGAGAGAATAGAGAGGGAGAGAACAATAAAAACGACAACTATTTTTTTTTTTTTTATTTTATATTTTTTTTGTGTTTTTTTACTTTTTTACACTTTTTTTTGTAACTGTAACTGTTCAACTTTTCGGTTCCAGGTTTGGGTCTCTCAAAATGCGATGGCATCTTGGGAGACCCTGTGTACGTGTGCCTAGCCTGTGATATGTTTTGCCCTACGCTAATACTTCACTAGTGTGTGGAAGCGTTCAAAACATTTGCCAATACAAAGACCAGGATCGTCAGGACATCGGGGACAAAAATAACGGGTGTCACACCTAAATCCGCGCTTGCTACAGACACGACATCTTCTTTGGGGGGCTCGTTGGGTAGGGGTACTCTCGAGGGCATATATAAAATGCCTCTCATGCAGTCGGCTTACTGCATTTGGTAGGAGATGGTGAGGTACAGAACCGCCTGGATACAGGAGTCCGTTGATGATATCCTTCTGGAATTGGAGGAAGGATACATTCTGTCCTGAAGTTTTGTATAAGACAAAAGCATTCAGCAAAGTCAATTGGAATAAATGTAGAGACACTTTTTTGTACCAGCGTCTCGATTTACGGGCAATATGATACGGCGCCATCAACTGGTCGTTGAGGTCCACCCCTCCCATATTTTGGTTATATTCGTGGACACAGAGGGGTTTCTCCACAACACCAGTCGCCGTACGAATTTGTACTGTCGTGTCTGCGTGAAGGGTGGTAAGAAGGAAAACATTCTTATTGTCCCGCCACTTCACAGCGAGCAAATTATTACATCTGCAGCAGGCTCTCGCCCCCAGCTTTATACGGGCATCTACAAGCCGCTGGGGAAAGCCCCGGCGATTAGGTCGCACGGTGCCACATGCTCCAATCTGATGATCAAACAAGTGACTAAAAAGTGGCACGCTGCTGTTATAATTGTCCACATACAAGTGGTACCCCTTTCCGAATAAGGGTGACACCAAGTCCCAGACAATCTTGCCAGCGCTCCCCGTGTAATCTGGGCATCCTTCCGGCTCTACGTGACTATCTTTGCCCTCATAAATCCTAAAGCTCCATGTGTAGCCTGTTGCCCTGTCACAGAGCTTATAGAGCTTGACCCCGTATCTGGCACGCTTGCTGGGAAGGAACTGCTTGAAAGACAAGCGGCCAGCAAATTTAACCAGGGACTCGTCAACGCAGACAACTTGCTGGGGATTAAACAAGGCTGCATAACGTTCGTTGAAATGGTTTATGAGGGGCCGAATTTTGTAGAGCCGGTCAAATTCAGGGTCTCCACGTGGACGACAGAGTGCATTGTCGCTGAAATGCAGGAACCGCAGGATCGCCTCGTATCGTTTCCTGGCCATGTGAACAGAGAATATGGGCATTTGGTCAATTGGCTCTGTGGACCAATACATGCGCAATTGAGGAAATGTATGTATGCCCATATTGAGGGTAAGGCCCAGAAAGGACTTAAATTCGGAAACCGTAAGAGGTCTCCATTCTTTGGCAAGGAGGGTCTGGGGATTAGCGGCGATGTAGGTACCAGCATATAAATTAGTCTGGTCCACAATAGATCTATAGAGATCTTCTGTGAAATACAGCGAATAAAAATCAAGTGGCATAAAATTCGCTGTATCCACCTGAATTCCGGGTTTGCCAGTGAATGGGGGAAGTACGGGTGCTGCAGAAGTGGTGGGGACCCAATCAGGATAGGCGAATTCTGCAGGAAGGGCACTATGGGCACGACGGGCCTGTCTTTGTTTTCTTCTTGGTGGCAGCGGGTCACTACTTGTGCTTGCCACCTCGCCAGCTTGAACTGCACTTATGGGACTCGCCACGTCACCACGTGATACTGCAGTGCTGGATGAACGACCAGGGTGTACTAGGCCGCTGGTGCTTGCCAATCCACCAAAAGGAATATCGGCGCTAGTACTCGCTCTCTGCTCCATACAAGGGTCCTGCGGTTCTTGCTCCTCAACAACCTTAGAACGGGGTCGGGTGCGCCTGGCCTTAGCAGGGACCACTACTCCGTTGTCCGAGCTATCTGACATGGAGCCGCTGTCGTAAACAGGATCATATTCTGAGCCCGAATCTGTCAGATGCGTGACCTCCTCATCATCATCTGACGACATGCACATGAACCTAACAGCCTCTTCACCACTGTACATCCGCTTTGCCATTTTGGGCTCTAAATTTAGTTGTAGACTGGTGATGATTCACGGGTAAAAAAAGCACCTGGCTATAGAAAGGCAAATGTAGAAAACGCTTCAAAAAAACTGTTAGCGATCGCAGGGATCAGGCCTGTCTCTGCGAACGCTGCAGTTGTGTGTGATGTGTTTTTGAAGTGACAGTGATCGATCGATACTGCACTTGGGTGGGTTGGGCTGGGCAGAGGGGCAAAACGCAAGTGCTAGCGGGTATCTGGACTGATTCCGCTAACAATGCGTTTTTGGGTACCCTAAACTGCTGGGTACGCTAGTATAGATCTGATCAGATCAGGTATAGATCTGTTCAGATACTATACCACTAAGGGGGGTGTATGCTTTGCGAGTGGGTGTAAGCGTTACTGGCACTAACCGAACACTGCCTGGGGCGATGCACACCCTAACTGGCGCTAAAATTTAATTTAAATCACCCGCCGGGCGATCAGGGGGTTAAACCTTTATTGGGTAATATACGGCGGGTGCGCTGATGCTATAAACAGCAAACTAACTAACCAGCGTCAACCGTAACACTTATACGGTGATCACTGGTGAAAGGGTTAACTAAGGGGCAATCAGGGGGTTAAAACCTTTGTATGGTAATATATGGGGGTACCTAACGCTTTCTAAAAACCTAAATAACTAACTGGCTAACCTGCGTCACCAGTGACACTTATATGGTAATCACTGGTGAAAGGGTTAACTCTAGGGGCAATCAGGGGTTAAAAACTTTATTTATGGGGGTACCTAGCGCTATATAAACCTGGCGGCGAACCTCAAAAAAAACTAACTGCCTAGCGGCAACAGTGACACTAATACAGCGATCAGAAAATCGATCGCTTAGTGACACTGGCAATAGGGGGTGAAAGGGTTAACTAGGGCAGTGATCAAGGGGTTAAACCTTTATTAGGGGGGGGTAGGGGGCTACCCTAGACCTAAAGGGGGCTAAGACTAACTGCCCTGACACTTTTTACTGCAACACTGACACTAAATGCAGTTATCAGAAATAAATGATAACTGTATTCAGTGACACAATGTTACAGTGGACTGGGGGGGGGCGATCGGCGGTGACAGGAAGGGGTTAAGTGTGCCTATGTGTACCTGTGTCAGTGTGATGCTTGGTGCAACTTACTGTGTGATGTGTTCTCTCCTCAGCGTCGGACGAAAAGACCGACACGAGGAGGAACACAGCACTTCCCTCTTCCTGTGTTTACACTTAGCACAGGAAGAGGCTGGCGGGCGCGCGCATTGGCTGGGAGCGATCGCGAGGGGGTGGCTGAAAACGAGTAGCCGCCCCCTCATCCCGGATCGCTCCCGGAGCTAAAGGAACCGCCGCATGTACGGGGGGGGGGGTCCGATCGGACCCCCGAACCCCCTCAAGGCACCAACGTATATATACGTTGATGTGCCTGTCGGTGCCATTCTGCCGACGTAAATGTACATGCGGCGGTCCTTAACTGGTTAAAAGACAGTGAGGGGTATATTCATACTAAATATGTTGCTTTAAGTAGATATAAATCCTAACTGGATGAATTATAGTTTGGCAAGATTAAATATACAATTCTCACTACCTTTTTTTTGTATCTTATGCCACGTACACACGATCACTTTTTGTGATGAAAAAAAAAACTATGTTTTATGTCTTCTGAAAAACAACCAATTTTTTTTCCGAACATGCTTGAATTTTTTATGTCGTTTTTCAGAATGCAGTCTTTTGTGTCATAAAAAATGATTGTGTGTGGGCAAAACGACATTTAAAACAACGTTTTTAAACCCGCGCATGTTTAGAAGCAAGTTATGAGACGGGAGCTTCAATGGAACAGAGTGCCGTCGAACGTGATGTACGTCACTGTGCTTTGCTACAGTTTTTGGAAAAACGATGGTGTGTACGCAACGTCGTTTTTTAAAATGAAGTTTTTTTTCATTGCAAAAAGTGATCGTGTTTACGCGGCATTAGAGCTAGTGATCCTCCAGCCTTTTTTAGCCACTTCCTGTTTACCTGCAATTCCTGTAGTCTCAGCTGTACATCATTGCACTGGACCTTCCTGACAGTCATAATGGTGGTCTATGCCTGTAGAATGGGAATTCTTGAGACCTCTTAAAATCTCCACCAGGGGTGCATGTGACAGGGTGACAAAACAGGAGCACAGGAGACAGTTGTCAACCCATAATGGAAATTGCCTGAACAAGAACCTTCATGGCAAGATCACCAGCTATCACCAACTAATTTCTAGATTGTAAGCTCTAACGAGCAGGGCCCTCTGACTCCTCCTGTATTGTATTGTATTGTAAATGTACTGTCTTCCCTGATGTTGAAAAGTGCTGTGCAAACTGTTGACGCCATATAAATCCTGTATAATAATAATAATATTAAAAATAATAAAAGCTGCAGATTTAAAAAATGTAAAACATATGTTTACATTTAGGTAATAGCATGTCAAAGTTTGTGAAGTGAATGTTTCATATTTTGTTTATTTGAACTACAATTTCAAAGAAAGACAAAACACAATTGGACAGAATAACTGAGCACATGATACACAAAAATAAGTGCCAATCAAACAATGAAGGGCCATTTTTCTCAGCAGAGAAAATGATTGGCATTTTCTTACCCAACAAGACTTCCTTTCATGATCATTGCCTATTGAACAAATCTGTGTTTTTTTTACTTTAAAGGGTTGTAAAATCAGTAGTTTTTTAAATTTTACCTTAATACATTCTATGAATTAAGACAAAAAGCCTTCTGTGTGCACCACCCTAAGACTTACCTGAGCCCCTACTCTATCCAGCGATGTCCACGAGTCATCCAAGATTATCCCTCCTGATCGGCTGGGACACAACAGCGGCACCATTGGCTCCCGCTGCTTTAAATCAAAGTCAGTTAGCCAATCAGGAGAGAGAGGGGTTGGGCCTAGCTGGGGCTCTGTGTCTGAATGGACACAGGTAGCTGTGACTCAGCTCTGGTATCCCTATAGTAAGCTGCTTGCTGTGGGGGGCACTCAGCAGAAGGGAGTGGCCAGAAGCACAGAGGAGGGACCCCAGAAGAGGAGGATCTGGGCTGCTCTGTGCAAATCCACTACACATAGGAGGTAAGTATAACATGTTTGTTATTTTTTATAGAAAAAAAAAACAAGACTTTACAATTACTGTACTTTAAATATAAAGCCATGTGTTTGTTTTGTATAGCTATGTTCCAGTACCTGGATAGCAAGTATTGGTAAAAATAGTAGATAATTGAATAAGGGTAAAATAAAAGTTTATCAAGGCATGTTTGTTTTTGCATAATTTAATATTTATTGTAATTTGGTATGCATATATCTCAAGTAATGATGAACAAATATAATGCACATATTCAGAGAAACAGTAGTAAAGTTAAAATGTGCTAATATTATTTCATTTTTTATATGATTAATTATGCGCTGCCTGTCTTTATATTAAATTGCCATAATCAGCTGCACACCGGTGACAAGTTAAATCATATTTACAGTTGAAATGTCTGCACTAATTGCTGAAATAAAAGTATAGGCTTGGGAAGAGGAGTTTTTTTTTTAGGTTTGACACGTGTATGAACCAAACCTTAAAGTGGTTGTAAACCCATAAAAAAAAAAAAAAAAACCTGCAAGACAAAAGCACACTGACCTTTCCCCTGCATCCAATTTGCATGTCAGGAGATTGTGACCCGCTCTCTATGGAGCCAGTTCACACATCTCCGGAGCGGCTCCGGTACAAATTGCACACGAGTCCTGTGCGTATTCTGGCCCATTTCAGGTCTAAATTCAGCAAAAAATTCGGACTGAAATCAAACCTGAAACAGTGAACAGGGACGCACCGGACCCCTGCTGTGCTTCAGTGTGAACCCAGCCTAAAGGTTGGTTGAATGGACAAGTTTAATGCAACCATCCTCAGGTGTATATGTCAGCTGCTGGAAATATATGTAATTTAATACTGCGCAGTGGCGGCTGGTGCTCAACATTTTTTGGGGGGCGCAAACAAACAAAAAAACAAAACAAAAAAAAAACAATTAAAGCCTCACTGTGCCCATCAAATGCAGCTACTGTGCCCATCAAACGCAGCCACTGTGCCCATCAAACGCAGCTACTGTGTCCATCAAACGCAGCCTCTGTGCCCATCAAAGGCAGCCACTGTGCACATCAAAGGCAGCCACTATGCCATCAAATGCAGCCACTGTGCCATCAAATGCAGCCACTGTGCCATGCCATCAATTGTCACCACTGTGCTATCAATTGTCACCACAGTGTCATGCCATCAATTGTCACCACTGTGCCATCAAATGCAGCCACTGTGCCATGCCATCAAACGCAGCCACTGTGCCATCATTTATTGTCACTGTGCCCATCAATTTTCACCACTGTGCCATGCCATCAAACACAGCCACTGTGCCATCAATTGTCACCACTGTGCCCATAAATTGTTACCACTGTGCCATGCCATCAAATGCAGCCACTGTGCCATCAATTGACGCCACTGTGCCATCAATTGTCGCCACTGTACCATCAATTGTCACCACTGTGCCATTAATTTTCGCCACTGTGCCATGCCAAACACAGCCACTGTGCCATCAAACGCAGCCACTGTGCCATCAATTGATACCACTGTGCCATCAATTGTCACCACTGTACCCATTAATTGTCACCACTGTGCCCATCAATTGTAGCCACTGTGCCCATCAAACGCAGCCACTGTGCCC
This sequence comes from Rana kukunoris, assembly GCA_029574335.1. Classification (NCBI taxonomy): domain Eukaryota; kingdom Metazoa; phylum Chordata; class Amphibia; order Anura; family Ranidae; genus Rana; species Rana kukunoris. Next base: position 222,092,845 of record CM056050.1, on the reverse strand, counting down.
ATCAAACGCAGCTACTGTGTCCATCAAACGCAGCCACTGTGCCCATCAAAGGCAGCCACTGTGCACATCAAAGGCAGCCACTGTGCCCATCAAATGCAGCCACTGTGCCATCAAATGCAGCCACTGTGCCATGCCATCAATTGTCACCACTGTGCCATCAATTGTCACCACTGTGTCATGCCATCAATTGTCACCACTGTGCCATCAATTGTCGCCACTGTGCCATGCCATCAAATGCAGCCACTGTTCCATGCCATCAAACGCAGCCACTGTGCCATCAGTTATTGTCACTGTGCCCATCAATTTTCACCACTGTGCCATGCCATCAAACTGTGCCATCAATTGTCACCACTGTGCCCATAAATTGTCACCACTGTGCAATGCCATCAAATGCAGCCACTGTGCCATCAATTGACGCCACTGTGCCATCAATTGTCGCCAATTTACCATCAATTGTCACCACTGTGCCATTAATTTTCGCCACTGTTCCATGCCAAACACAGCCACTGTGCCATCAATTGATACCACTGTGCCATAAATTGTCGCCACTGTGCCATCAATTGTCACCACTGTACCCATTAATTAAACCTCCACCTGAATCATCCATCACCATCAATCCTTAGGCTCACCCATGTATAAAAAAAGGACAAAACTCCACTCGGAAAGACGCCATAAGCTGAATTCCCAGATGTGCTAATCCAATGTCACGATGTAGGAGGTCAGACGGTGCATTCCACCTGTTAGTGGATAGATAAATCATGCACAGGGAAGGTCAGGGTCACATCACTCCTCTGAATGGGGTGCGTCACTCACATGATGACCCCATTCTCCAATTAGTGCACACATTGCCTCAATTTTAGTAATTATCCCAGCAGCTCTGAGGGCATCAAACAGTCCACATACCTTAACCATGTCAAATGTTAGTGCACCTCCGTATCAGAGCAATCTCATAGACGTGTGTACAACCTGGTTTTGCTATATCTATAATATCTCACTAATAAGAAATACATCACTTGTAGAAATACATAATAAGCCATCTAAATAAAAATCTAAATATTTGTTGGAGCAAAAAATGTAAAAATATATAGAAATATTCCAACATTCTAAAAGAAAATAGAATATTCTGGAAATGAACTATTCTGGTTAGGTTACATGAACTTGGGGTAACAATTATTTAATAATAATCCTAGACCACGTATTAAGAGATGGAGGCTATCTAATCTGTCTATATGGTATAAAAATACATATGAGCCATATACAAAATACACATGTTTATTAAATTAACTTATATGAGTAAGTGAGTGAGTAACTTGTATAGCGCTACACATGCGAACTAAATCACCTCAAGGCGCTTTTTGCATCCAGTGTTGTCCTGTGTCTTCAGAAGAGGTGGGTCTTATGTTTTTTCCTGAAGGCCCGATGGTTTTCTTCCATGCGGATGTCTGTGGGTAATCCTGATCTATACTAATGAATCCATGTAATCAAATGGACCACCTAAGTCTGTATCTACATGAGTAAAATCAAAAGTAAATTATAAAGAAAATCTATTTATGTATATATATATATATATATATATATATATATATATATATATATATATTTTAATTCTAGGAGTCTGAATTTACTCAGATACATACAATTTAAAAACTATATATAAATAAATTTCCTAGTGTATATATAAGACATGTATTTTACTGGGAGAGTGAATACCTTGACTCCTCATGCTATTAATCCTCTGTAATAACTATAATAGGGGTTAGCACAACGAGTCAAAAGAGTTGGAAAAATGTATCCAACTATGTGGACGGGAAACCTTCAAGCCTGGCTAATGAAGGCATTGATATCCCAGTACACATTTAACCCATACAGAACATAACTTTTTAACTGGTAAATCCAGAATGTTTCAAGCCTTGAGACTCCTCTCAGGCATGATTCGCCCCTCCAATGTGAGATGAGTTTGTCAATGACTTGGAAGCTGGTACCTGCAGGGTTCTTATTATGGAACTGTAAATAGTGCCTGGGCACACTGTTGTTGGTACGTCCATTTTTGATGCTAATTAGATGTTTACCTACCCTTATGGAAAAGGTCCATATGGTGCGACCCACATACTGTTTCCCACAAGGGCAGGTGATAAGGTACACAATATACCTGGCAGCACAGATCATAAAGTGCTTCATAGGGTACTCCAAAGACGTGGACATAGATTTGAAGGTTTCAGCTTTTCTACATCCACAAACATTATGTGCACAAACCCTATACTTACAACATAGATAAAATCCTTTCAACTAGGAGAATAAAACTGGAGAAATAGGGGGATCTATCACGTTGGGTGCAATCTGTCCCTTTAAGGAGAGAGCACCCCTATAAATTATTCCTGCAATTCTGGAAGTGTTGGACTTAGTATTTGTTCACTTTTAAATACCTTCTAGTGTTTCCGGATGATATCTTTAATTTGTCTATGCTAAACTGAAAATGTAGTGAGAAAATAAATGTTATGTTTAAATTCTTGTATACGCTTGGTCTGTTTGGTAGTTAATGAATCTCTATCCAGCAACACTATCCAATTAATTTTATCAACAACCAGTGTGGACTGATATACTTTATCCACAAATCTGGATTTTAATATCTCAGCTTGGTGGAAAAAATCAGGAAGGTTGGTGCAATTCCACCCAATCCTTAACAGTTGGCTTTGCGGTACTGTTTTAAGCCATACTGAATGGTGACAACTATTGACCGGAATGTAAACATCTAAAGTTTTCTCTAAATCACACCACCGCTTAGTCAGTGACCCCCTATGGATACCATGTAGCAGGGTAGCCGCTCAGCACAGGACCCAGAAGACAGCAAGGATCACTTTAGTAGAAGTAGGGATCCACTGCTGATCTAACTGATCCACAGAGATGAGTTAGATATTTGAATATACGTATATATATATTAGGGCTGTGCAAATTAACTTTTAATTAATCGATTAATCTTTAATTTTTTTGATCGATCAAAATATTTTTGATCGATTAAAATTCTTTTGATTGGTACTCGCCTCTCCGCCGGTTTCTGGGCCTTCAGGGAGTTCCGTCGAAGATCTGGGTAACGCCACGGGCACCGGCGGGGCTTGCCGTGTCCATCTGAAGGGCTCCTTAGCTGTGCCTTCTTATCTGCATGCTAGCGAGACCTAATTATCTGCCACACGCAAGGGCTGTTACACTTCCCTCTATCACTTCCTTCTATCAACCTGGGATTCTACAACCATCCACTGGGAGTTGTGATAGTTCCCTTCATGGGACAGCTACATGCCGACGGACTGATGTTAACCTCTCCTCATCTGGATTCAGCAGTGGTATCGTTGTACACATTTTTATAGCAGTATCATACTTGGCTACATATTTTTATGACTGCTTTTGCTACCCTTTGGTATTACTCGCACCATTTTTACAGTTTATCTCCAGTGCAATATTTATTTTGTTACCTACTTGAAGATAATAAAAGTTGTAATGCTATTCCCATCGAGTGCTGCCTTTGTGTGTTTTGTGTATCCTGCTACCATTTTTCCAGTTGTTGGTAGCTGCACTGGGAATCAGCCTGCAAGGAGATCAGCTAAGTAGTTGGATCTGTATGTGTGGTATAATTAATCGAAATTAGTCGATTAATCGATTAAAATAAAAAACGATTAATCGAACACAAAAATTTTGATCAGTAACAGCCCTAATATATATATATATATATATATATATATATATCTCCCAAAACAATAAAAAATATATCGTTTGATTGCCCCTCCAAACCTGTGTCAGTTGGATCAGCATGTGAAAAGACAGGTGCAAGACTGACAGAATTGGCTTGTCAGGCTTCAATAGACTTCAGCCATATGATCGTGTTGTGTTTTTTTAAGGGCTTAATTGTTAAAGCCTCTATGATCAAGCCCCTAAAAGGGCAACGTGTCTGAGGAGATCTCCACAGGTTGAGAGCAGGAGCTGAAGCCATCTTTTTCCCATCTCATTACAATTATGCTACAAGGAGTTGGTGTCTGTGTGCAGATGGCCGCCATTTTGTTGAAGTCTAATGGAATATGCATACATACATACATGTAACAATGCAAAAAAAAAAGCAATTCAGCTTTTAAGCTTAGATTCTGATAGCACATTTCAACTGTGAATAATACTGGAATTATTATTACACAAGGAGTTACTGATATTTTTCATAAGGTACATTTTAAACATAAATGTTCATTAAATAAAATTACCCAGAGATTTGCCATCTGGTTGTTGTTTTTATTTGAAAGCTACTTGGTATTTTTCCAGCTATGTACTACACTAAAGCTGAATGAAGAGATCTTTGTAGAGACATCCCTTGTCAAAATGATATCCATCTGCCCACGATTATACATATCCTGAGAACCACTCTAGGCACATTACAAGCATGTTATATCCATTCCTTTCCACACATTTGGTTGTGTTTGAGAACAGCTTTTCACTCCTTCTTCTCAATTCAGCTCTTTCTTATAAAGTGGACTTTGTTGGTAGAATTACGATCTAAAATATTTTTGCATGAACCACAGAAATGTTGTTGATATTTCACATTTGGAATACGAAGACTGTTTTTAAGAACATTTCAGACTTGTAGGAGGAAAAAATAGGGCTCAGGTGCTGTGATGTTTTCCCCTGGTCCCCAGCAACAGTCACACATAAAGTGGCTGAATTACTAAAGGTGTAAAGCATGTTCACTTTGCAAGGGAATTATCCCTTTACATCGTGAATAAGGTGACGCTTAAGTGCAAGCAAAAATATTGTTTTATTTTTCTTCATATTTCTTGCACATGATTGTGTATTTTTTTCCATCACATTCATTAAGGTAAGTAAACATGATCTACATCTTAAGTAAATCAGGTACAAAGATTTTAAAGTGAAACTAAATCTACATTTAAAAAAAAGTGTGAGCATGCATTCTTTTTTATTTTTTATTACAGGTTAGACATGCTATGGGGTTGATTTACTAAAACTGGAGAGTGCTAAATCTGGTGCAGCTGTACATGGTAGCCAATCAGCTTCTAAGTTCAGCTTGTTAAAGCAGAATTCCACCCATTTAAAAGTCAGCAGCCTCAAATAGTGTAGCTGCTAACTTTTAATAGTCAGACACTCACCTGTTCCATGATCCAGCGATACAGGTGCAGGAAGCCTCTTTCCTCATCCTCTCCTCTCTGAGGGGTGCCCGGATGTGGCTCAGCAGCTGGATGCACTGCACATGCGCAAGATTGCAGGGAGCACACAAAGCCAGAGAAGAAAGTGGGAGTTGGGTGCCTGTAAAAACAGGGTACCCGCTCCTTCCCCATAAAAATGACATGCCAAATGTGGCATGTCAGGGGGTCACTGCACTTAAAGCAGAAGATCCATTTTTGGGTGGAACTCCGCTTTAAAATAAGCTTGGTCAAAAAAAATCTGGAGGCTGATTGGTTTCTCTGCAGAGCTGCACCAGATGATGCACTCTCCAGTTTTAGTGAATCAACCCTTATGTGACTCTGCATTAAAACGAAACACATCTGCCTATTAAATGTACACTGAACTGCGCATGCCTGTTTGCCTGGATAAATGACTCCTGTGCACATATGCAGGAGTCACGTCATCCTCCACCACCAATCAAGACATCCTAAAACCAACACACACAGAAGAAGCCCGGCAGCAACCAGGGGATGTAAGAGTTGCATCAATAGAAGGGGGTGAGTATCTGCAGACTGGTTTTAAAAGAAAAACCTTTAAAATAAATGCTTATGATTCTATAGAAAGTTTAAAGTGGATGTAAACCCCCAATTTTTTTTTAATTAAGGCTTGCACCTTGTACATTACAGGATTTCATGTCATCTGTGACCAGTCTTGCCACAAACAGTTAATCCAGCTCTGAGCAGTCCTCTATCTTTTGTCAGTAAGATAAAAACTGACAGAGAAATAAGAGTCAGTTCTTCCCCCTTGCTGTGAGTGACAGGTGATTTGCATATCTCATACAGGAGCCTAATAAAGGCTTTCTGTGTACTTCAGATCCCCTCCTCCTTTTTTCTCCAGCTCTCCCAGTATTGGCTGCTCCACACCCCAGCAGGATTGGGCATGCTGAAGTCATGTGGTGACTTTTCTGGGTTTTGACTGAATGTTAGTGATCATAGCAGAAGTTCAGGGTAAGAAATACACCGGGGAAAATGCATGTTGACAAGGGGAGTGTAGAGGTGGGCGGGGAGTCTACTGACATCACAACACCACCCACCAAGCTCCGGACAACAAACCCACCCACAGAATATGGGGGGAGACATTTGACAGGTAAGGATACATGCAGGAGGCATGTATGTGCTTATAGATAACTACTATAGCAGTAGAATGTGGGTTTACATTCACTTAGTGCATTGCCTCATCTTGAGTATGCTGTGGCTTACAAACATATTTTTGAAATCTTAAAAGACTGAAAAAAGACAATGAAATAAAAAAAATAACACCACCCTGAAAGTTCATTATTGTGGTGATTCTTGAAAATGATGCCTGAATTACATGTACAGGTTTGTTCTTTCTAGAATTAGCAGAGCAGGTATGTCAAATTGGCATTTTGTTATTAACCAGATTAAGTGATAACCATATTATATCTAAAGCTGTCCTTCATACCAATAAACCCCCTTTCCCCATCTACATGGCAAGATTTTTGTTTAGTTACCACATTTTTTTCAGCCCCATCCTGCTCCAGGCCCCTATTCATTTTTAGGAGAGAGCAGTGGTGTTGTTAGGGGGGTGTGGGGGGTGCGGTCCGCACCTGGGTGACACCCTAGAGTGGTGACACCATCACGAGGCAGCAGTCTGACGAAAGCCCAGGCTCAGTTAAGCAGTTTTTTTAAGCCGGCCTGTCTACCTGACCCCCTAGCTGGCCCGATATGGTAACGAGCGGGTCGGGGGGGGGGGGGGTCGGACAGCTTGCGATGGGTGAGTATCCTGTCCTCCGACGCCCAACACGAGGTGTTTTGATGGGTGGGTTGGTTGGTCTATCTATCTATCTATCTATCTATCTATCTATCTATCTATCTATCTATCTATCTATCTATCTATCTATCTATCTATGTATAGATATAGATATATATAGATATATATAGATATATAATTAATATAGCTGTGACTGCTATATTATATATATATATATATATATATATATATATATATATATATATATATATATATATATATATAAATAATATAGCTGTACAGCATTACCCCCCCCCCCCCCAATTCCTGGTTTTCAGTCCAATTCAGGGTGGGTGGGTCAGTCAGCTACTATACCTATATATAATATAGATGTGTCCAGCAGCTCCAACTGGTTATCAGATTGTCTGTTAACGGGGTGCTGCAGCTATATTATAAATAAGTATAGTAGCTGACTGAGCTGCCCACCCTGAGTTGGACCAGGGGATTGGGGGGGTACTGCTGCGTCCACCACCCCAAGCTGGTCTGTTAAGGAGGGGTGGTGTGGGTGGGGTGTCCACAGCCCATGTCTAGATACAGTGACGGTGCGTCCATAAGGGGTCACACGGGCGCCGCCCTCTCTCTCCTGTCACCGCTCTATCACCATAGATAGATTCATGCATTGCATGAATCTATCTATGGTCACCGCTGCCACCCTCTATTCAGGTGCCCGACCCCTTTTCGTGGTGCCAGGGGCCTGAATAACAATGGTGGGGTACTTTTTGGAAGCACCTGATTAGAGCCATAGGCTATAATAAGCGTCCAAAAAGGTGAACAGCAGGTGCCATGAACAGTTCACTCAGCTTTGTGTTAGGAAAGCAAGTGAATATCCGCTTTCCTAACACTGAACCGCCAATCAGGTGCTCGGGTCTGTTACCTGTCACCTGATTGGCTGAAACAAAAGGCGCTGTGATTGGATGGCAGAAGACATCGAGGAGCGTGGAGGACACCGTCATGACCCGCTGCCCCACCGAGGGTAAGTGTCAGGCGGGCCGGGATGCACACTGGCAGCATTTGATGGGCACAATGGCAGCAATTTATAGGCACAGTAGCTGCAATTGATGGCCACACTGGCAGCAATTGATGGGCACAGTGGCTGCGTTTGATGGCACAGTGGCGGCAATTAATGGGCACAGTAGCTGAGTTTGATGAGCACAGTGGCTGCAATTGATGTTTTTTTTTTTCAGTTTGTTTGTGCCCCCCCCCCAAAAAAAATGAGCATTAGTCACTGCTGTGTAGATAGACAGTGATCCCACACCCACATCAGATCTGTCCAGTGAGCAGAAGGTCACAGCAGCATCTTGCCATCTTCCCTGACTGCAGCCATCAGATACTGTCTGTATACCAAGCCCACAGTCCAACAAACAACTCACCTTGTTGTCAGCAGGTCACAGCATTTTGGCATCTTTCTTGCGGCCTTCAGATCCCATCCAGCAAGCAACACCCTGTGTCAGCAGGTCAGTTCCAAAATCCAAATCAAATCATCATGAATGAATAAATGAATGAAAAACTTATATAGCGCGGCACATGCGAACCAAATCGCCTCTGGGCGCTTGTTGTATCAGTCTCTATTGACATCAAAAGAGCAGAGTTTTAATCTGTCTTCTGAAGGTCAGGTGGTTTTCCTCCAACCGAATGCTGGTTGGTAAAGCGTTCCAAAGTTTGGGACCTTGGACCGCAAACCTTCTTTCTCCTTTGGACTTGAATCTGGCTTTGGGTACTTTGACCAAATTTTGGTCACTGGATCGCAGAATGCGATTGGGATTGTGGGGTTCTATTTTATCGCAAAGATATTGCGGGGCTTTTCCATGGATGCATTTATGAGTCAGACAGAGAGCTTTAAAAGCAATTCTGTCTTTTACTGGCAACCAGTGAAGGGATCTCAGCGACGGTGAGATTGATTCCCAGGGTTTTTTTCCCAGTCACCAGTCTGGCGGCCGTATTTTGTACGACTTGCAGACGAGCGATTTGGTACTTTGGGAGTCCGAGGTAGAGGGCATTTGCATAGTCCAGTCTAGAGTTCACAATTGTTCCCACCACGACTGGTACGTCTTCTTTGGGAATGAATGGAATAAGCCTGCGTAGTAGGCGCAGCAGATGGTGAGATCCGCTGACCACTGACCCTATTTGTGCGTCCATTGTCATGTGGGTGTCAAAAATGATCCCGAGACTTTTGACTTTGGCGCTAGGGGAGATGATTTGGCCCAGAATGGGTGGAGGTGTCCAGGTTGTTGCCAGTTGACTCTTGCGACTGGCCTGAAACAGAAGAAGTTCTGTTTTGGAATTGTTGAGTTTGAGATAACTCCTAGTCATCCACTTTTCTATTGAAGAGAGACAATTCTCTAAGCTGAGATGATGATCCTTTCTATTGCAGATGCGAAAATAGAGTTGCGTGTCGTCTGCATATGAGTGATAAAGTAGTTGTTGACTACTGATGACTTCAAAGAGAGGTCAAAGATAGATGTTGAAGAGCACCGGTGACAGAGGTGAGACTTGGGGGACTCCACATGACACAGTGCGTTTTCCAGAAGTGAACGGTCCCAACTTCACCGTTTGAGTTCGGCTTCCCAAAAAGGAGGAAAACCATGGTAAATCACCCTCTGTGACTCCGGCTACCTCAGCCAGCCGAGTCAGTAGCAGTTTGTGATCTACGGTGTCAAAGGCTACGCTTAGGTCCAGCAGAACCAGGAGACAAGATTCTCCTTCGTCTGCGGCCTCCAGAACGTCGTCCCATATTTTGAGCAGTGCTGTTTCCGTCCCGTGTCCGGGACGGAATCCCAATTGCAGTGGATCAAGTAGGTTGTGGGTATCTAGATGCTGTTGCAGCTGTTGTACCACCACTTTCTCCATTACCTTGGAGAAAACGTTTAGCATTGTTATGGGACGGCGGTGATTTGGGTCCTTGGGATCCAGGGTAGGTTTCTTCAAGTTGGGCTGGATTGTGCCCTCTTTCAGCAGGGAGGGCACTATGCCTTCCTTAAATGACTGGTTTATAAGCTGCGTAATGGGAGGTGCCAGGATATCGGCACATTCCTTTAGCAGCTTAGTGGGGATGATATCATTAGGCGATGTGCTGTTACGCAAAGCGCCGATGATATTTTCTGTGGCATCGATGGAGATGGGTTCCAGAGTGAACTTTGTTGGTTGTAGCATGTTCCTCCGGGTGCTGTGTGGTAGCTCAGGGGTATTGTTTTGCGGAATGCTTTCCCAGATTCCTTCAATTTTATTGATGAAGAAATCCGACAATTCATTGCAAAATTCTTGTGTGTTTGAGTTGGGGGCTTCAAGACAGTCTGGATTCATGGTCTGCGAGACCAGCTTGAAGAGATCCCGGGGGCGGTTTAAGGCGCTGTTGATAGCCATGGAAAAATATTTTTTCTTGGCTTTGAAGATTTCTATGTGGTATCTTCTTGTTGCTACTTTGTAGAAGGCGAGGTTCGCCTCGGAAGCGTTTCTTTTCCAGGCGGCTTCTGCCCTTCTACGCTCTTGCTTCAGTAGCGATAGCTGGTTGTTGAACCAGCCTGCCTTGTTTTTCCGGGTAAGGACTTTGCGTTCTGGTGCTACTAAGTCGGCTGACTGTAGTAGGGCTGCATTTATGTCGTCCAGTGTGTCTGCGGCCGTTTGACCTGGTTGAATTGTTTTAATTTTATTTTCAAAGGTAGATTTGAAGAGTTCCGAATGGAGCTTCTTCTGAGATCTAGATCAGTGTGTTGTCACTGGCTTGGGTGTTTTTATCAATAGGGCAGTATTGGAAATTATGAATTTAATTGCATGGTGATCTGTCCATGGCAATGGTTCATTTTCCAAAATACTTACTTTCAGATTTTGTCTGAAGATAAGATCGAGTGTGTGACCTGAAGCATGTGTGGGCCCACGTACTAGTTGCTGAAGGCCTAATCCTTCCAGATGGTCGATACAGGCGTCGGCAACGGGGTCTAGTGAGGAGTTGGCCCAGAGATTGAAGTCTCCGAGCAGCAAAAGGTGTTTGCTGGTTATGGCGTAAGTGGAGATGAACTCTGACCATGAGGGTAAAAACTGCGATTTAGGTCCATGTGGCCTATAGCAGAGCAGAATACGGACGGTCTCCTGGGGGTTTGTTTGCAGTTGCAGAGTAAGGGTTTCCATAAATGGAAGCGAGTGCTGAAGGGCTGGTTTAGAGATCACAAGATGCGTCTTATGGATCACCGCCAGTCCTCCTCCTCTTTGCCCTATTCTGTTTTCAGTGATAATACGGTAGTGTTCTGGCACTAGTTCTCCAAGAATGGTGTTACAGTCGGCTGTGAGCCAGCTTTCTGTAATAAAGAGACAGTCTAAGTTGTTCTGTAGAATGAAATCATGGATTTCTAATCGGTGTCTTACTGCCGATCTTGTATTAATCAAAGCACATGATATGTGCTTTGCTTGGGGTGGGTAGCTAAATTTTTTGACTGATGATCGTCGATCGATCCTCAAAAGTTGCTCAAATCTCAGGGCCTTTTTGGTGACGGCTGGTAGCTTTGTGGCAAATTGCCTCAGGCCCCAGATGATTTCTGCAGAATATTGCCGAATGGCCATAGTGGCCCATCGCCGGGGGGGGGGGGGGGTGGTCAGGTGGCGGTGGGAGTAGATTCCTTGAATCCTCTCTCCAATTTTTATTTGGTCCAGAGGAAGGCAAACAAACCCTGGTTCAGCTAAGCCAATCTGGGGCAGCTTCCTGATCCCTCAGAGGCGATCGGTTGAGACCCTGGATCAAATCTGATGTTTGGAAGAAAGTAGTTCCTGCTGGGGGGTGTACCAAGCTGGCCGATGGCCTGACACAGGGCCCAAGCCGGGCCACCAACTTGCTGAAATAAACCCCAGAGAGGGGGTGGTTGGCCCAGGGAGGTGGATGGGGATCTGTGGGTAAGGGGGGGTGTGTTGGGCGCAAGAACAGGGGCGATGGGGGGGTGCGCCGCTAGGCCGCAGTTGAAGCCGCGGACTTTCCTAAGCCGAGGCTCCCGCGGACCTAGCGTGGCTGGCACGGACCGGCGAAAACAGCAAGGGAACAGCGGCGGAGGGGGGGGGGCTGGGGGTGCCTCGATTGCCGTCTGGGTGAGGGGAGCTGATTCCCAGGGATGGTTTGCCGCGGCTATCCTGAAAAGGACGGTCGCCCTTGATCCTGGGGGGGACAGGCTGGATTACCTGTGTGATGGCGCAGATTCAGGGGAGGCGGATCCTGGGTCAGAGCAAGTCTGACACCAGAGGCTGAGGCTGGGGGTGGAAAGCCCTGCCTGTCTGGCTCCAGGAGCCGTACGTCCTACTGTTAGGATGCACGCCGATTACTACTGGAGCTCAGTTCTAGCCCTGGGGAGGAATCATTGCCAAAGATGCCACTGTCTGCTGTCCCCAGGGCAGTGTTATATGGGAGAATTTTTTTTATTGTTGGGGGGGGAAATGGGGTGACACCATATTTTACCGCACCAGGTGACACCAACCCTAGTGACACCACTGGAAGAGAGTGATATTTCCTCAGCTTCTGAAGCCTTCTGTTATAGGTATGTCACATACTCGAGGAGTAAGCAGCTGCAATACAGTGGTCAGAGAAGAGCATACCTTTTGGCACATCATTAGGTGGCCAGGTACCTGAACCAAGAAAAGACAGTCAGCTCTCAATTTTGTCAGAAATTAAGATGGCCCAAGTCATGATGCGTAGCATGAATCAGTGGATCCCAGCAGATCAATGCTGGATTCACCAGATGTGTGAGTGCATTTATTTGGTGATAACCCAGCTTCAAATGGTAAGAGATGATCAAAAAAATAAAGTATTGAACCTAAAGCCAGGAGCCATAGCCAGGAAATTAGTACATTTAACATAGGGCCTGCATTGGCAGCCCTCATTCTTTTCTAATGAAAGAGTCATTTTATTATCAGACCTGGCTGTAAATCTCTGCTTGGGTAAAGCTGGGAATTCATAACTCAAATTTTGGCTGACTACCGATAAATTGACTGGAATTTGAACTATGAGTGGCACCTCTCTGCTTGACAAACTTCAAATGAAAATCAAAGGAGCTGTAAGGGAAATTGGCGGCTGAACATTGACTTCATCCAATCAGGTGCAGTCACTGTTCTGGAGTCATACATGCTTCAGGTATCAAAATACATCAGTTGGCAAGAGACATTCCTCCTACTACACAACAGGGATGGAGGAATCTATTAGATGGATAGACTAGAGAAATCAATGTGTGTATGGCTAGCTAGTAATATGATGGTGTATGCTATAGCACACTAAGCACAATGTCGTTATAAATATAATTAATTAGTGAAACATGGAAAAGCAGATTGTCCTTTTTCAGTCAAATTGTTACAAAACTGATATTTTATATTTATAGCCATTGGAATCACCCTGACTTGTTACTATCACTAGCCATCAGCAGTGAGGTATCCTTGCAAAACTTTTATTTCTACACAATTGTAGCCATTAAAAAAAATAAAGGAAACCCTCTTCATGACTTTGTCAAAAGGGCAAAGGCACTAATATTGTATACAATTCTTGTCACTTTATTATCTAAGATGCCAACAGATAATTGAACCGGTTCGCTCTCAGCCCATTGTACAATGACGGCTGGGTGGGACCACTCTTGTTCTGGAAGGACATCATATGACATCCTCCCATTTGAGCAGATATCGGTGGTGAGCTGTGTCCCTCGAACACAGTGCATCACCTGACAAGGTAAAGAGCCAATGACGTTGTCTCTTAACCATGTGATCAGCTGTGTCCAATCACAGCTGATCACATGTAAAGAAATGCCAGTAATCAGCATTTCCTTTCCTCAGTGCTGTCACTGCCGATAACCGGCTTTCCTGTGACAGGGCACATTTATACTGATAATCAGGGCACTGATCATCAATGCAGCTCCATCAGTGCCAATCCGTGTCCATCAGTGCAGCATATCAGTGCAGCCTCATCAGTGCTGTGTCATCAGTGCCATCTCATCAGTGCCCATCAGTGCAGCCTATTAGTGCACATCAGTGAAGAATAAAAATTACTTATTTGCACATTTTTATATCAGAAATGGAAAAAGGTTTTCTTTTTTAGTTTGTTTAGAAAAAAAAAAAGGCTGGTGGTGATTAAATAACATCAATAGAAAGCTCTATCTGTCTCTAAAAAAATGGTACTGGACTGGAAAATGGATAAATGGAATAATATAGGTACAGTGTTGCATAACCGCGCAATTGTCATTCAAGCGACAGCGCTTAGGCCGCGTACATACGATCGGTCAAAACCGATGAAAACGGACTGAAGTCCAGTTTCATCGGTCCAAACCGACCATGTGTACGGGCCATCGGTCTGTTGTCCTTCGGACCAAAATTAGAGAACTTGTTTTAAAATCGTACCGATTGACCGCTTACCGATAGGTCCAAACAGATGGTTTATACGCACGACCATCGGTTCAAAAACCCACGCATGCTCAGACTAAATGAGGGGACGGGAGCGCTCGTTCTTGTAAAACTTGCTTTCGTTTTTGACATGGCACGTTCAACATTTTTAAAATTAGTGTCTCGTTTATTGCAGCGCATTTTTTTCTTCGTTCTATTGCTAGAATAAACACGTTCTTTTGCTGATGCCATTTAGAGTTCTCCCATACTGATTTTGCTTGAATGCCAAATACGAACCCACAAGCACACACTGAACCCGAGAATACGACCTGTAAAAGCATAGAGACTGAAAAGCGTGAATCGGCTCTAACCAAACCTTCACTAACACGCGGTTACACGGCGGCGCCAAAGGCTTTGGCCTTCCCCTTTATAGTGACGTCATACGTGGTTTACGGGTCCGCGATCTGACCCGATCAAATTTTGAACTGATGGTGTGTACGCACATCAGACCATCAGGCCACTTCAGCGGTGAACCGATGAAAATGGTCCGTCGGACCATTCTCATCGGATGGACTGATCGTGTGTACACGGCCTAAAAGCTGAAAATTGGTCTAGGCAGGAAGGGGGTAAAAGTGTCCTGGAATTGAGGTGGTTAATTTACCATAAGGAAAATCAGCAATAGACAAAACCATAAACAGAATAGATAAACAATAAACTAGAAATGGTAAGTTTGTCCCAATCTCTTGTCTTAGACCTGAATTAGTGTGACTGGAAAAAGTTCACATAAGTCTGATAATGATAAACAAAGGTCGTTCCCTTTGACCCCTTCACTGCTGGGAACAATCCACTGTTTTTTGCACTGGTTGGCTGGCATAGCCACCTGTAAGCATAGGACCTGCAAATGAAAAAAAAAATTCTAGTGGTTTTGTACGTCCCATGATAGTATCACAAATGTTTAACACCTATGCGTTTTGGTAATTTATAGTTTGCGTTCGTGAGTTGTGAGTTGTGGTGCCATTCACTGGCACTTCATTGAATCTTACTACTGACTCTCAATGCATATATGGTTTAACATAAAACACGGCACAAATGGGAACTATGGGGGTTATTTACGAAAGGTAAATCCACTTTGCACTACAAGTGCAAGCTACAAGTACAAAGTGCACTTCAAAAAGCACTGAAAGTGCCCTTGGAAGTGCAGTCACTGTAGATCTGAGGGGAACTTGCAAGGAAAAAAAACAGCATTTTAGCTTGCACATGATTGAATAATAAAATCAGCAGAGCTTCCCCTCATTTCAGATCTCCCCCATTTAGATTTACAGCGACTGCACTTTCAAGTGCACTTTCAGGCTCTGCATTGCAAACAAAAAGTTAATGTTATGTGTATTGTGTTAGTTGAACACTATATTAAAAAATAATGGAGGCAGGGACAGTGGAAGATTGCTGAGTGATGAGTATTAGTAGTTTGTAGGATAGGGAGTGGGGGTTGCAATTTTCATATGCACTGTCATTTTGCCATAAATGGGCTCCTAATGTCCTATGTGCATTTTTGCTTTGCATTAACATGTGGTGAAGTACTTGTTTTATTACATATTACCGCAATGCACATACATCATAATACAGCAGAGAGCAATAAATCCATATTGTAGCTCATTACAACACACTTTCTGTGCAGTTTGGTATGGTCTATTGCATTGCATTGCATTATTTTTTAATGGTACCCCAACATACTAAAGCACTGCACCTGTAATGCAGCATTCCACAATGCACTGTATTTAAAAAAAGCATTGTGTCGTTTTTTTAAGCACATTAGAGTGTGTTGGCAGCACAATCATTTTGAATGGGTTGCCTTAACGTAACACACATTAAAGCCCCCACATAATGCATGTTAACACGCATTCAATTATGCACCACAACTATGTAATTGGGCCCTGCATTGTTTGAGCATGCCTTGGGTTGTGTTGGCAACTCATATGGACACATCACGAGTTTGTCAGCAGGTTACATCCAATGATTTTGGCTGTGTATCTGCTGATCAGCTGTGGGCAATCACAGAAGAGTTCTGTGTTTACAAACACACAGAACACAGAACAGTGATCTGGCTGGAGAAAAGACAGCCAGATCCTGTGAGTAAAAGCAGCATACATACACTTGTTAAGCACACCTTTGATTGCCCTTCTGATCACCCATTAGACTTTTTTCACACCAGGGCAGTTTTCATGTGCTTTAGCACGAAAATTAGCCTCTGCTAAGCACCTGAAAACCACATCTCATTCATTCCAGTGTGACTTTTCACATTCGGCTGTGCGATTGCAGGACAGGAAAAATAGTTCTGCAAGCAGCATTTTTGGGGGCGGGTTGGGAGTGCTGTATACTGCTCCCAAAACACCCCTGCTCATTGGAATGAATGGTCAGCGCTTTCAAATCGTTTTAAAAAAAAATTTGGTGTTTAAAGTGCCCCACTAGCGGCCAAAAAGTGTTACAAAAGCACCGCTTTAACAGCTGTAAAGCGTCGCTAAAATGAGCGCCACATTATCGCTAACGCGGCCATGGCCCCAGTGGGTCTTAGTGTCATTAGCACAGTGTACAACATTATCACTGTATTAGTGTCACTAGCAAATGTTAGTGTCAGTTAGTCAGTTAGTGTCCCTTCCAGCTAGTGTAAGCACCAGATTTCCTACTACACTATTACTTTTTTTGGCCTAAATTGGATAACTTTCGATCATTTTCATTTATGAAATAATAGAAAAAAAACTGTGGTGATCAAATACCATTAAATGAAAGCTCTATTTGTGTAAAAAAAATATATATACAAATTAATTTGGGTACAGTGTTGCATAACACTTTGCAATTGCCAGTTTAAGTAGCACAGTGATTAATAGCAAAAAAATGCCCTGGTCATAAAGGAGTAAAACCTTCTGAGGTAAGGGGCTGCTGATGAGGACACTCTGATGTGAAGGGGGTGCTGATGGGGACCCTCTGATATAAGGGGCTGCTGATGGGGACACTCTGATGTGAAGGATGCTACTGATGGGAACACTCTGATGTGAAGGGGACTGCTCATGGGGACCCTCTGATGTAAGTAGCTGCTGATGGGGACACTCTGATGTAAGGGGCTGCTGATGGGCACACTCTGATGTAAAGGGGGGGGGGGGGTGGTGCTGATCGGCAAACACTCTGATGTGAAGGGGGCTGCTGATGGGGCAACTCTGATGTAAGGGTGCTGCTGATGGGGACACTCTGATGAAGGGGGACTGCTGTTGGGGACACTTTGGTGTAAGGGGACTGCTGATTGGGACACTCTGATGTGAAGAGGGCTGCTGATGGGGACACTCTGATGTGAAGGGGACTGCTCATGGGGACCCTCTGATGTAAGTAGCTGCTGATGGGGACACTCTGATGTAAGGGGCTGCTGATGGGCACACTCTGATGTAAAGGGGGGGGGTGGTGCTGATCGGCAAACACTCTGATATGAAGGGGGCTGCTGATGGGGCAACTCTGATGTAAGGGTGCTGCTGATGGGGACACTCTGATGAAGGGGGACTGCTGTTGGGGACACTTTGGTGTAAGGGGACTGCTGATTGGGACACTCTGATGTGAAGAGGGCTGCTGATGGGGACACTCTGATGTAAGGGGACTGCTGATGGGGACACTCTGATGTAAGGGGGCTGCTGATGGGGACACTCTGATGTAAGGGGGTACTTATGGGGACACTCTGATGTAAGGGGGTGCTGTTGGGGACACTGATGTAAGGGGGTAGTTGTTGGGGACACTCAAAATTAAAGTGGGCAGTGGGTTGGAGGTGCTGGGAGCCATCCCTGCCAGGAGAACACAGTGATTATTGCTCATGGCTACAGCCTATAGCAATAATCGCATGTAAAAATTCAACATGCTGGTTGTACCCAAGTTGATTGATGGATCGACTTGGGTACAACCACCCGGCCCATAGATGAACCAGCAGAGATTTTAACCATCTATGGTTTTATGAATTGAAAAGTATAAGCTTTTCTGCACACAGAAATAATTAGAGAGTGAACACTTAGATCCTACCTTAAAGAATATCATTAAAATAGTCAGCGACTACTAAGCAACCAGCAACGGTTGTGACAATGGTTGTAAGAATGAACACTGTAGTATATAATTACAATACAGCATATGTGCAGGGGTCTAAATTATATTTAACTGTATGGAATGTGCACACCTCTGCACCACTGTTCCCCCTTGCACACCTCTACCATGACTGTACTCCCCTGTACCTCAGTGGCGGCTGGTGCTTACTATTTTTTGGGGGCAGCAGAACCAACTATACCCCCCTCCCGGAGACAGGCGGTGGAGCTCACCCACCAACACCCCCTCCCCCCATGGGGAACAGGCGACAGAGCTCACCCACCACCACAATCACCCCCCCTCTGGAGACAAGCGGCGGAGATCTCCCGTAGTGTCACACAACTTGGTGGGATCGGGGCGCAGAGCTCTGCGCCCTGAGCCCACCCTGTTTTGATACCTGTTAGAGCCTCTGGCTCTAATCACGTGCTTTAAAAATCCACACCTTTGGAATCCATAGTCCAGCGCCCCTGCATGCAGATCAGGGGTCGGACAATAGATGGGGGGGGGGGGCGCTGTACACCTCTTCCACCACTGCACGCCCCACACACTTCTGCCACTACTGAGCTCCTTGCACACCTTTGCCACCACTGTATCCTTTTGCACATCGCTTCCACCATTGTTCTCCCTGCACACCTTTACCACGATTGCACTCTTTGCACAGTTTTGTCACTACTTTGCCCCTTTGCACACTTCTACCACCACTGTACCCCTTCTCATACCTCTTCCACCACAGTGCTCCCTGCACATTTCATCCACCAATGAACTTCCCACACAACTCTTTCACTAATGTACTCCTTTGCACAATTCTGCCACTAAACCCATCTCCACACTGTCCCCTTCCTGCCACATCTGCCCCCTTCCATAGCTCACCCTTGTACACCTTTGTCCCACTGTACACCTCAGCCAAATAAGGTAGTATTAGTGGGGCACTGCCACTTATACTGCCCACAATTAACTTTGGGACTCACTCCACGGTGCAGAGATCTTCTTTCCACAGCCAGATCACCCTGCTGGTGTAGACAGTAGCATGAAATATAGGCAAAACAACCAATAAAGAGGCATGTTCTGCCAAATCCGGGACAGTCGGTAAGTATGAGGTTGCTATGAAGACAGATTCAAATACTTACGCTAGCTGAATGTAAAAATGCATTTAATTAAAGTCCTCAAATGCATCTTTTTGCATTCATTTTGTATCTTCCTGGAGCACAGTGTAAATTGCACACAGATTATGAATGGCATCATGTTAAGAGACACATTTCATCAGTAACCATTTTATAGGTAGAGTAATCATTAAAAAACACAATTGTAGAAAAAGAACTGTATTATTATTAATTATATTATAATCACATTATAAATGATATACAGTATTCAGAATGTAGTTAGAATCAATTATTCACACAGTCAATGAGAGAAAAAAAATGAATTATATGCTTAGACAATCACACAGTTTTCAAATAGAAATGCAATGTACAGTACATGGAAAAGAGAAGTTGATTCTGTTGTGTTTTGACATGAATATCATCCCTTGTATGTTTTATCATCTGTGTAGTAACTATGGGTTTGTAGAGGTTACATGTGTGCATCGACACCACCATATGAGAGACCCTATGACCTGCACTAGCTGGCCATTGAATGATTTTTGACGGTTCCTGATGAACCAGTGAAATTATTGGTAGCATTACTGGTCCCACTCTGTTTAGCAAAAGACAATCTTTGAATAACTTTTGTTAAAGGAGTCTGCCGGAAAGGTTTCAGCCAAAAAGTGCACTCAATCGACATCAAATCAGCCGCTGATTACGTTTTCTGATAGCTGTTGCCGACAGCTGACAGAATTCAATAGCCTAGCAGTGGCCGAAAGTTCTGATCGGACGCCGTTTAGCAGAACTTTTTCGGTCATGCCCCTTTGACAGAAGCCTGATGTTTGGCTGGCTTCTGTCGGACCAGCTGCTGTACACACGGGACAAATGATACCGCCCCATAATTTGGGCCTGTGTGTACAGGGCTATAGATAATCTGCTTGAATTATTTTGTTTAGCCCGCAGTCTGAATGAGAGAAATATTTTGTATGGCGAACTTGGTTGGATCTGAAGAAATATTTATTACAGTCAGCATAGAGGCTGCTATCAGCACCTTCATAAGTGTCATACCTGATAAAGCTAATTTACCGTGAGCTAATCCTGGCTGCAAATATCCTGCTACAACCCACCATATTAGCAGCATTGGAGGTCCAGTATTTCCACTGGGGTTTATTTACGCCACTTTGCACTACAAGTGCATTGCATGAAGATTTGAGGAGAACATGCAAGGAAAATAAAAAAACAGCATTTTTGCTTGTACATGATTGGATGATAAAATCAGCAGAGTTTCACCTCGTTTCAGATCTTTCCCTCAGATCTAAAGCGACTGCACTTCCAAGTGCACTTGCAGTGCAAAGTGGATTTGCCTTTAGTAAACAACCTCATTGTCCCATGCCCAACACTATCAGTATTTTGGTATGAAAGACCCGACTTTTAAACCTGAACTAAACAGAGCCAAAACTGTAGGGCTGCGTACACACGAGGAGACATATCCAATGAAAACGGTCCGACGGACTGTTTTCATCGGACATGTCTCCTGGGAGATTTTGGTCTGATGTGTGTACACACGATCAAACCAAAATCCCAGCGGACAGACAGCGCGGTGACGTTGACGCCGCGACATCCGCAAACCAGGAAGTAAATTGCTTCCACGCATGCGTCAAATCCATTCGACGAATGCGGGGGATTTCGGTCCGCTGGTTAGGCGTACTAACCAGCGGACATGTCCGGACGGACAGGTTTCCAGCGGACAAGTTTTAAAGCATGTTTTAAAACTTTTGTCCGCTGGAAACCTGTCCGCTTGGAGTTTATCCAAAAGTCATCGGATTTATGGCAGGTTTTAGGTGGAAAGTCATCAAAGAGTAAATATATTATTTATTTAATATACAATGTCGAGAATGTTGGCTGTCCGGTGCTGTCACACATGTTTATGTCTCCTTTCTACCAGCAGTTAAACTTCTGTTGCTACTGAAAAGCTTCACAAAGTTTGGTACTAATAAACAACTTTTTTGAAAAATGGTTTCATGTGTCAGACAGGTCTATCTGAAAATCTGTACATAGTGTATGTTTGTGTATGCATTGGCTGCATTGTGTTAGTAAAAACTGCTTGATATTGGACAACAATAACCTTTGAACAGAAAGAACTTCATAGACATAGGGCCAGATTCAGGTAGATGGGAGCATCTTTAATCTGGAGTAACGTTTCTCATTTACGTTACTCTGGCGAAATTTTAGGAGCAAGTGCTGTTATTCATGAAGCACTTGTTCCTAAAGTTGCGGCAGCGTATCGAAAATGAGCCGGCGGAATTCAAATTGGGCGGGTACGGGGCGTGTATTATTTAAACTAAGCGCGATCCCGCGGCGAATGTACTGCGCATACGTCGACTGTCAATGCATCCCAGTGCGCATGCTCCAAATTCTGTCAGTGAACGTCAATGACGTCAAATCCCCATTCATGGACGTTTTACGCAAGCGACGCAAATTTTTTTTTTTCGAAGTATAGCGATGACGACGGCTATACTTAACATAGGATACTCCACTAGGGGGCTGCTTTATCTTTACGCCGCGTATCGCTTACGGAAACGTCGGAAAGTCACTGCGTCGCGCCCGAATACGATCGTGAATTGCCGATTCCCGCTGATTAACATATTTTTTCGGCGTTAATCAGCGGGAACGCCCCCGGCGCCATTTTTAAATTAAAGTTGCGATGCGATGGCGAAATTCAATTACGCCGCTCGCATCGGAACTCCAACCCGGCGTTTCTTGTTTTCTGGTTACAGAAAACAGAAACGCCGGCTTAAAGTGACAGTTAGGCTGGAGTATCACTGATACTCCAGCCTAACTCTACCTGAATCTGGCCCATAGTATTTTTCAGAAAGAAGAGACCTAGAGACGTGTTTTTCAGTATATCTGCAAACTAACAAGAACGCACAAAGTAAAAATGTTAACATAAAGTATTTGCCATTGTGGTAGAATCATATAAACAAATATAAATATATTGGTTGAAATTAATTTACCTCTCCATGAGTGGAGCACCTGCTTAGACAGCTCTTGCTAAAGGAAATAAAAGTTACAGTATAAATGAATTAAACATAACCATTGTCATCATGAGCCCATATGCAGCTCGCTGAAAGCCTAGAGCAGGATACTACATAGCTAGTTACAATTCTTAACTCAAGTTTTGTTAGCGATCTAGACCAATATGTATACTTTTGAAATTACCATCTGCTACTGAGCCTGAACCAGCTGTCCAACAGTTAATTAAAATGCCTGAAGCTTTGTGTACTTAGACTAGCCACTTTAATTAACTAAAAATTACGCTATTCAATAATCTGATTATCCCCATCTAAACACTCTTTTTCAACAGGCTCACCAGGTAATCACGAAAGCCTTTATCTAGAATGCCTATATCTAGTAAATTAGAAGGCTTTGTGGCCATAGATAGGCCGGTATCTTCACAAGAATATGGGGTGGGAAGACATTAGACTTGTACTTTTGATCCATCACTCTTCTCTATAGATGGGTGATGGTTTTACCCTGCTCAATTCACAGAGGTGTTCTTTATCACCTCCTAAAAAAACAGACATGGCAATATTGTTACAAGCAATGTTCAAAGTCATAATGTAGGAGATATGCTTTCTGAATCAAAATATCATATTTAGTAGCTAATGAGAATAATTGAAATGGTTCCAGATATGTCCCTAGCCAACAAGTACCAACCTAACATATATATTAACCTATTATGGTGCATCTAGTGTTTAACACATCATGTTACAGGTGGTTCTTGCATAGCTTTCTGTCCTTCTAATAACTAAAAACTGAGACTTTTGTTAACTGGAAGTTAAACCGTATCTAAACCCAAAAACACCCAAATATAATATATTGCAGTTTATAAGTCATAAACAATAGCTTTCTTTTTCATGCTTTGTTTCTTTGTTTTCACCTGGTAATCCTGAAAATAAAACATTTTTATCCTGGTCGGGGGGTGGTGGTATGCTCACATCTCCACTGTATCAATGAAGGTATCCATGATTGGTCACTAGTTTGCTCTACTAACCTCTCCTTCCCTCTGTTACAGAGGCATTCTTTTGTAGATCATAGAGAACAGCTGGGAAAACTTGTGAATTTGTTTGATATATATACTCACTGCACATGAAGGGCATTGGAATTCTGACAAAATAAACAGTTATTTGTTTGTACTTAGAGCCGGTTCACACTGAGGCGACCTGGGATCCGACTTGAAGTTGCCCCAAGTCGTCCCAAGTTGCGTGGTTGAGAAAATCAATGAAAGTGAATGTGAGTCGTCTTAATACACACTACTGAAGTCGCTCCGACTTCAGAAAAGGTTCCTGTAGTACTTAAATCTGACTTCTAGGCAACTTGTATCCCATTGATTTCAATGGAAGTTGCCTCAGAAGTCGGATCACTGTCTTAACTGAAGCAACAATACAGGAAGATAACATACATTTCTCAGGAAAACCCCTCCCTCCCCCCTCCCTCCCACAGAGCTGATTGTTGTTTGATTGGCCACTGGAAAGCCTCCTGTCCTGGATGTGACTTGAAGTTGCTTTGTACTGTCCTGGAGGCAACTTGATGTTGCCTTGTAAGTTGCCTGATGATTCATACTCCCAAAGTCGTGCTGGAAGTCGTGTTGCCCCTGTGTGAACCGGCTCTATCAGGAAATATACCTAACCTGAAAAAATAAAACAAATGCAGCACATTTATGAAACACTAAGCCACAATACATTTTATTTTTGTTTTAGGGTTTAGATACACTTTAGAGACAAATCTTACATTATTCCAGACACTTGCTTCTTCTGCATGTCAAATATCATAACTGACATAGTAAACTATAAAACTGCTATTTCAATACAGACAACCTTACATTATGCTTAGATTGGACATGTTTATTTAAAGGACAAAATATTTGTATATTTATTACTTTAATCGCATACAAAATGCTGGTTGCCTAAGGTGAAACAAATTAAACTGTCAGATTTACAGATATATCATGTCTTAAAACCTAACAATATATTGCCTGGAGTAGCAGATTTTGATCCCTGTTATATAGAAATTAGAAAGGATTCTTGATAGTAAGAATAAATAAATACAAAGCAATATTCAGGAAAGATATCTAAAATATTTCTGTTTTTAGAGATCATACTTGTAAATTGAATGCAAACAATGCCATTAGGCCTCTCTAACCTAGAAATGTAAGATGGGGTACAAATAAATTCAGTTCTTACTGTTTTGTCTTGTTTAACTTTGCATTGAAATCTTACAACGCAAAACGTAAATAAATAAATATTTGAAATGAAATTCTATCAGCACCTCTCCAAATAATAATTCCCTGTTGTCAGACTGTCTTTCAGTATTTACATCTTCATAACCCATTATAACAACACATTATACATTTGTGAATTCAAGTATTGTTTGAGGCCAAAAAAATTCAAACACCCTGAAAATATGTAAACATTGTTTTTTTTTTTTTAAACATTTTAATGAAGATTCCAAGCCAAGGCCCATCTATACTATAAACATGTCAAGACTGTAAAAGAAGGAAAATGAATACTTATTTCCCTATGACAAGCCCCTTGATACATGCTCCTTCAACCTCAAGCAAGCACATACTTTGTTCACTGCGTGTTGGTAGAGATTACCAGAGGCAGGAAACACTAGTGTCAATTTATTACTTAGAAGTCAGCAGAAATCAATGGGCAATTATTATAAAATATACTGACTCACTGCATTTTGGTCTCCAATTGTCAACTCTTTGAAACTGGTAAACAATTGCATCAATACATTTAATATGATTTGACAATCTCTCACCCCCCCCCCCCCCCCCCTTCGATATCAGTTGGCTCATTGTTTTTTTAATTCTGCCATTCAAACTATAGTAGAATATAGAATACATGGTCAGGTCAAGGAAATATTAAAATATGCAGCTTTGGCATTTGCTAGGGTAGCTTTTTATGTCAAACCAACTAAGATTGGATGTGAACCCTTTAAACAGCATTGCTTTGTTGTATTGAATTGATATTCCTACACATATGGTAATCTACCACATAAATGGTACAAATCATTCTCCAAGTACTTGGAAGAAGACTGCATTTTTACAGTGAACACCACAGAAACTTGGACTGTTCTGAAGGGTGACTTGCAGAGATGCCACCATGATACAACCATAGTTGTCGAGAGGTAGTGTGATGTATGCTATAGTTGTCTTGGCAGTAGACAGCTTCTATTCTAGTAAATATAGTAAGTAATCAACAACAATTTTCTAGTTCTAGACATTTTTATGGGTTTCTTTAACTTATTTTTGGTCCATTCTAAAGCAATATTTCAGATATAGAGCCTGGTGTACTAGGCCATCCCTGAACTTCTTATATGTATTGGGTTGTCCAACAGCAACATCTCCCTTGCATGTTTCTCATCAGACTTCCAGTCTGTTCTTAACCATCTTGGAGTTTTTAGTTTTCTCACCTTTACAAATGTATTATCTTCTTTATTTCCAAATATATAAGATAAATAAAAGTGTTATACAGGTAAAATGTAATAACTCTTGTAATGGCCAGTTGGACACACCAGGTGTGCAGGAGTTTAAGCACGAAGACCCAACAACTGAATCTTCCAGCAGATTTTTTTTTTATTTTTTTTTAAATCACTAGTAAATAGTAAAAATAAAAATATTTTCAGCTGGTTTGAATCTTTTACTATATATACTTCAATGTATTTCATTAATACATAATTGAATTAATAATTTGTGATAACCTTGTTTTTCTACATAAGACCCCTATCACACTGAAGCACTTTGCAGGCGCTATAGCGCTAAAAAAACACCTGCAAAGCGCCCTGAAAGAGCTGCTCCATTCACTCCAGTGTGAAAGCTCGAGTGCTTTCACACTGGATTGGTGCGCTGGCAGGGTGTCCGAAAAAGTCCTGCCAGCAGCTTCTTTTCAGCTTATTAGCAGCAGTGAATACACCGCTCCTATAGCGCCCCTGCCCATTGAAATCAATGGGCAGTGCCACCGAACCACCAGCAATGCGTCTCTGAAGTGGTGCTTTGTGGGCACTTTCAATCCTTTTTCGCCTGCTAGCAGGGGTTAAAAGTGCCCTTCTAGCGGCTGAAAAGCGGCACAAAACTATGGTAAAGAGCCGCTAAAAATAGCAGCGTTTTACCACCAATGCCCGGGCGCTATGAGTGTGAAAGCACTCTAATACTAGCAAACATATTTTATAGGATTTTTGAGCTGTTAGACCCCTTTCACACTGAGGCGTTTTACTGGCATTTTTGCACAAAACAATAGCGCCTGAAAAGCACCTGTAAACTGCCTCTTCTGAAGCCCCAGTGTGAAAGCCTGAGTGCTTTCACACTGGGCCGGTGCGCTTGCAGGACAGGAAAAAAAGTCCTCAAACCAGCATCTTTGGGGCCTCCACTGCCCTTGCCCATTAAATTTAAATGGGCATCGCTGCCGAAGCACCTGCAAAGCGCCCCAGTGTAAAAAAGGTCTAATTATTCTTAAATTTTAAGGATAAGTTGATTTGGCCTAAAATGTTAGCTATACACATAACATACTCCTTGTTTAACGACTTACCTATTTAAAGACCACTCGGACTTACGACCAGCGCTCCCCACCAGAACGACACAATATACATCATTGTATTGTACAGTACAGTACAGTACATCAATTTTGTTTGTGTTCTGTACTTATGCAAATTAAAAAAAAAAACGTTACTGAGCTGGAGTTGTGTGTTTAAACCTTTTTTTTTCACAATACAGTACAGTAGTTATGAATGCTTAAAATATTGATTCCTTGTGGCTCCTCGATTAACGACCAATTCATTTAATGACCTGGTCCTTAAGTGAGGAGTACCTGTAAATTAAGTTGAATTTGAAAATGTATTACCGTATTTATCAGCGTATAACACGCACAGGCGTATAACACGCACCCTAACTTTAAAAAGGACGTTTCAGGAAAAAAACCTTTCCACAGCCCCCTGCATATAACAGGCAGCCACAGTTTCCCCTCTATTTTCAGGGTAAAAAAGTGTTATACGCCAATAAATACAGTATTTGTTACTCATTTTTGTTTCCACACTTATACAAGAAATTATGATCTGAGGTTTGCCCTTCCTTGTTGTGTTAACCTGTGTGGGGAAACAATTTAAAGTTGTTTGGACCTTATTTTATTACCTTTCAGTAAGGGTCACAAATGTTTTTAGTATCCTTGCTAGTTTGAGTAGTGAAGTCACTGTAGTTCATTTGTATGTTCTTTTTCCATCAAGACATCCTTCATATCCTGACTCACGAAGCTTCTGAATTAACCTGAATATTGGGAGCAGATGTTGTAAACTGTCTTATCATACTTAGGCTCCAAATATCGAGAGGTAAAACTGACAGGTTGATAGAAAATAATGCCACATATAGTTTCATCTTATAAAAATAGAGACCTAGACATGTAGCTGGTCTGAAAATATGGAGATCAGCTTACACCCACCCTATGGAATTCAACATACCACGTCTGACAGCTCTGTCTGAAAGTACCATCTGTAGACAGCATCTTGTTGCCTAGCTATAGTAAAGCAATATGTATTGTCAGAGGAATGCGGGGCTTATATGTTGGTATATGGTAAACCAAACTTAATTTATGTTAATTAAATCAATGAATTATATATTCAAGGAAGAAATAAGTTGACCACCACATCAAAGATAATGTATTGTGGGGAAGAAATTGGCGTGTCAGTACACAAACCAGACCTGTGCTAGAACAGGGAAGGCAGGAATGCAGTTATAAATTAAGGTTTAAGGGCCTACAATGGGATCAAAAATAGTATACGCAAAACAGGTGTTAATAAATACACAATGATATGAATGCATTTGATTATTGATTATATACTATACGATTTTTTATAGTGGTTCATTCTAAAGGCAGATTTTTTTAACCTTAATGCATTCCTTGCATTAAGGTAACAATGTTCCAGTGGATTATCGCCCCCTCACCCTCCTTATACTTACCTGATCTCTATCCAGTACTGTGCCAGTCTACAGCCTGACTGCTCTCTTCTCCTAGGCTAGAGAAGCAGCAGCGAAAGCCATTCAAATTTTGTAAGGAGTTGAGCTGCGCTGTGTGGACACACACACAGCTCAATTCCTGAGGAAACCTGCAGGTGTGCCACCATAGGAAGTGGCCCCCGATACTGCTCAAATAACAAAAACACGAAACAAATAAAAAAGGCGCAAAGCACAGGTTCCTCAAGTAGTGGTACCCAATAGTCCAAGGGCAAAGGTAAGAAGGTGTGTATATACACATATATATAGCTGCACACATAGAACTATATGGCAGGGTATCAGTCAGGGCAGCCACCAAGAAAACCAAAAGCCGGTTCCAGTATACTAGGAAAAAAAACAAGAAAAAGGGCGCCTCTTGAGTATGTATCATAAGGATAATTTAATAAACAACAACATCCACTCACATGGAGAACAGGTAAGTTGCATTCAAATCCAGTTGCTGGGCTGAAGAGATGAAAGTGGGACTGCAAGTCACAGCAAGTCCTTTAAAGCTGGCACCACATCAGATCCGTGCAGGATGGAGTGGGATGGGTGAACACAGCGTGGTTTTCTTCAGTGATCCAGGCTTGGGCATATCTTAGTCTATCAGGAAAAGTCCATCTGATAGGAATATGGGTTCCAGGTAAAAGGTGTAGTGGAGAGGGACAAGAGTCAGTGGTTATGGCAAGTCGTGCTGTGGCTTTAGTGTGCACTCTGTTTCTGTAGATTGGAAAGTAAACACGGCTGTGTATTCAGAGTGAGGCTAGGGGAGCATCACAGCACGGGGCCCGGCAATGACATCACACACATGCGACATGTTTCGAAGCTAGCAAGCCATTGATGGAAAAAAGGCTGCACCTCCTTTTCAAGCATAGAATGTGTGAGAGCTGGATGGGACATTTATAGGCTGACAAGGGGGCATGGCCCGAATGGAGATTTGAAAGAAAAAAAGGGGTCAGCAAAGCGAGGGTAAAAAAACAATACAAAAACAGTTTGTGCTAAAAGATAATAGGGCAGCTAGCAAAGAACTGATAAATGTAAATTACAAACAAATCAAGAGATAAATGCAGTGCCTGCCCACAAAAAAATCTTATTAAAAAAATATTCATAATGTAACATTAAAATATATGTATGTAAACATTACAAATGTGTATACAATAGTATCATAAGCATTTAGACCATAGAAAATGTTACTTAACCTGTGGGTCAAAAATTATGTCCATAAAAAGTTCAAGAAATATCTCTATCCAAATGCCAATATTTCAACAACTGACAGAAGTGAAGCGTGCGCTGTAACTTTCAGAAACCTGAATCTGTAAGGGACAGGACCAAAACCCTGCACCTAAAGCAGGCATGTCCATAGTCTGGCCTGTGGGCCAATCGCGGCCCACATTTCAGTTTAATATGGTCCCCCTGCTGATTTAGATATATACCATATTTATATATTTATATTTATTTATATATCTCTTGTTTACTCTGAGGCATCTGTAATGGGAAGTCCCGTCTCCTGGGCTGCCATCCTGTTTGTAATCTGTTGGCGCTTGTCCCGCCCCTCTGTCTGTCACCTCCATAGCTGCAGGTGGGCATCGATCAGAATGCACTGAGGGCAATGGTGAGGCAGCATTGATTGCAATGGTAAGGCTGCATTCATGGCAATAGTGAGGCTGCATTGATTGCAATGGTAAAGCTGCATTGATTGAAATGGTAAGGCTGCATTGACTACAATGGTAAGGTTGGTGATTGGACAGCTCTTTGGTCTTGCATGTTAGTAGTTGCATTGATTCTTACTGATTGTATGGGGTGGAAGGTGTCTTTATGCAGCTAATGACCTTGCATCTAATTTAGGATAATAAATGGTGGAGGTGGACATTTTAAAGGCAGACTAACAGGGCTTTGAGGGTCAGAATGGGCTAGCTGATAGACAGGTGTTCATTGAATACTTATTTGCTTCAGCTGTTTATTTAAAATCATTTTTTCCCCTAAAACTTCCCTCTTAAATAAAAATAGTTATCCAAAATTCATACTTAATTGTGATTTCTGGATTTTTTTTTTTGATTATAACACACCCAAGTCTCTCACACACACATGCACCTACGATGACAATTTTGTTGGTCAGACCCCTCCATGATTTCCAAGTGGGAGAACTTGCAAAATAGCAGGGTGTTCAAATACTTATTTTCCCCACTGTATCTCATGCAGCCCGTACACACTTACTCTACCATTGAGGCATCTGTAATGGGAAGTCCCGTCTCTAGTATCGGTATCGGGCTGCCATCCTGTTTGTAATCTGTTGGCGGGAGTACTTGTCCCGCCCCTACTAAAATAGTCTGTCACCCCCATAGCTGCAGGTGGGCATCGATCAGAATGCACTGAGGGCAATCTGCATTGATTGCAAAAGGTAAGGCTGCATTCATGGCAATAGTGAGGCTGCATTGATTGCAATGGTAAAGCTGCATTGATTGAAATGGTAATCACGAGAAGGGGAGTGTCTATGCATGGCGGCGCGTGCTTTACAAGTATTCACAATGGAAGCTTGTAATGCGTGCGCGGCGCTACGCTACGCTGTAATGCAGGAGATTAACGGCGGTGGCGGCGGCGGCATCATATATACAGGTATAGGGACCATACATGGCTGCATATGTGGGGGACCATACATGGCTGCATTATGTGGGGGACCATACATGGCTGCATTATGTGGGGGACCATACATGGCTGCATTATGTGGGGGACCATACATGGCTGCATTATGTGGGGGACCATACATGGCTGCATTATGTGGGGGACCATACATGGCTGCATTATGTGGGGGACCATACATGGCTGCATATGTGGGGGACCATACATGGCTGCATATGTGGGGGACCATACATGGCTGCATTATGTGGGGGACCATACATGGCTGCATTATGTGGGGGACCATACATGGCTGCAATATGTGGGGGACCATACATGGCTGCAATATGTGGGGGACATACATGGCTGCAATATGTGGGGGACATACATGGCTGCAATATGTGGGGGGACATGGCTGCATTTGGGGAGACATTTAAAAAAAAGTATCGGTATTCGGTATCGGCGACTACTTGAAAAAAAGTATCGGTACTTGTACTCGGTCCTAAAAAAGTGGTATCGAGACAACCCTACTTTGTACCACAATAAACATATAGGACAGGAAAAAAGACTTAACGTTTAATAAAGAGCCTTTACTAAAAACCATCCACAAGTTACAATATGTTTGAGAGTTACAAAACTGCTGCTGCCTCACCAGAAAGCAGCGTTTGATATCAGCAAGCTCAGACTGCCCAATGGGACTTCACCAGCATCACACGCTGCTGTCTGGGTGTATGTATATACATATACTTTAACTGGTTCCTGCCCCAAGTATTTTAACTGCGGGAGGGCGGCCACTCTGCACAGAATCACATGCCTGTACGTGATACTGCACTTCTAGGTCTGAGGCGCGCACACGCACAGCCGACAACCCGCTCCCACTGTGATTTGACACAGCAGGAGCCAATCAGTGGGTCAGAAGCAGAACGGCGGTCTGCCTATGTAAACAAGGCACACTGCTGTTCTGCCAGTAGGGAAGGTAGTGATCTTGTGTTTCTGCAAGTCTGGAGCTCCACACAGCGCCTCCAAAACACAGCAGAGATAGCAGTGGAAACCGTCTGACAGAAGCTTAAAAAAAAACGGGAGGCGTTTGAGGATACACCCGAGCACCATTTTTTGCCAGGCAGGAATGTCAGACAAGCCCTAGGTTCACAGTTTGAGACCTAGGAAGGTCGGGCCGAATCAAAGATGGCGGCCGCATCTCAGCCATGAGACCAGACCACAGCTGAAACCTCCACAGCAGCCAGGCAAGTTATGCATCCTGCAACCCTCACATATGCCCCACAGCTACTAGTGTTGCTCACGAATATTCGCATTGCGAATATTCGCTACGAATATTGCATATTCGAGTATTCGCGAATAACTCGAATATTGCGGCGAATATTCGCTATGGTGAATATTCGTATTTTTTCAAATTTATTTTTAAAACAGATCACATCCTAGTGATCTCCATCGACGTCTAAAAGCATTGCTGGTATGATTAGATAGAGACCCTGAGCCGAGTAGCTGATGCCATTCTTTTATGTTGCCGAAAATTCGCATTGCGAATTTTCGGCAACGTAAAAGAATGGCATCAGCTACTCGGCCTTTCTTTTGCATCAGAGCCAATCAGAATAACTCGAATATTCGGCAAAAGGAATATTGCGCGATTATCTTCTCCGCCCTTCTTTTGCATCAGAGCCAATCAGAATAACTCGAATATTCGGCAAAAGGAATATTGCGCGATATTCCTTTTGCCGAATATTCGAGTTATTCTGATTGGCTCTGATGCAAAGGAAGGGCGGAGAAGATAATCGCGCAATATTCCTTTTGCCGAATATTCAAGTTATTCTGATTGGCTCTGATGCGCCCTTCTTTTGCATCAGAGCCAATCAGAATAACTCGAATATTCGGCAAAAGGAATATTGCGCGATTATCTTCTCCGCCCTTCTTTTGCATCAGAGCCAATCAGAATAACTCGAATATTCGGCAAAAGGAATATTGCGCGATATTCCTTTTGCCGAATATTCGAGTTATTCTGATTGGCTCTGATGCAAAAGAAGGGCGGAGAAGATAATCGCGCAATATTCCTTTTGCCGAATATTCGAGTTATTCTGATTGGCTCTGATGCGCCCTTCTTTTGCATCAGAGCCAATCAGAATAACTTGAATATTCGGCAAACGGAATATTGCGCGATTATCTTCTCCGCCCATTTTTGCATCAGAGCCAATCAGAATAACTCAAATATTCGGCATATTGCGCGATATTCCTTTTGCCGAATATTCAAGTTATTCTGATTGGCTCTGATGCAAAAGAAGGGCGGAGAAGATAATCGCGCAATATTCCTTTTGCCGAATATTCGAGTTATTCTGATTGGCTCTGATGCGCCCTTCTTTTGCATCAGAGCCAATCAGAATAACTCGAAATTTCGGCAAAAGGAATATTGCGCAATTATCTTCTCCGCCCTTCTTTTGCATCAAAGCCAATCAGAATAACTTGAATATTCGGCAAAAGGAATATTGCGCAATATTCCTTTTGCCGAATATTCGAGTTATTCTGATTGGCTCTGATGCAAAAGAAGGGCGGAGAAGATAATCGCGCAATATTCCGTTTGCCGAATATTCGAGTTATTCTGATTGGCTCTGATGCGCCCTTCTTTTGCATCAGAGCCAATCAGAATAACTCGAATATTGGGCAAACGGAATATTGCGCGATTATCTTCTCCGCCCTTTTTTTGCATCAGAGCCAATCAGAATAACTCGAATATTCGGCAAAAGGAATATTGCGCGATATTCCTTTTGCCGAATATTCGAGTTATTCTGATTGGCTCTGATGCAAAAGAAGGGCGGAGAAGATAATCGCGCAATAGGAATATTGCGCGATTATCTTCTCCGCCCTTCTTTTGCCCCCTTATTCTCCTTTCTTTTAAGTAGAGTTAGTGTAGAGTTAGTAATTAGTGCATATTAGTTTAGTAATACAGGAAATTATCTCCGTTTATGAGAATTTCGCAATCATTTTCGCATTAGCGAAATTTCGCATTAGCGAAATTTCGCATTAGCGAAATTTCGCAAAATTTGTTTTGGATAAAATATCACGAATATTCGATATTAGCGAATATTCGCGCAATATCGCGAAATCGAATATGGCGTATTCCGCTTAACACTAACAGCTACCAGGCCTCAACCTCTTGCCACCCCCTCCCCTGCATCCACAGTGTCCCTAATAGAGCACTCTATGGGCCCTTTTGGACTGTATATCTATACAAGATGTGCAGGCTCTTGATGTTACCTTCAATGTATCTGACTTGTTTTCCAAAATCTCAGAAATGCTGGACAAAGGCTTGACCCAAACTGCTGACAGGATCACAGAGGAAATCAAAGCAGATTTTCAGAACCTGGGAACCAGGATTGAACACATAGAGCAGAAGCTGGGCGTTGCTATATCCAGGGCAAACCAGAATACTGACCATTTGCATTTTATGCAAGAACAGCTTGACACTGCTCAAGCCCAGATCGATGATCTTGAGAATCGCTCGAGGAGAGACAATTTTCAGATCAGAGGGTTATCAGAAACCATTACTGATGTACAGTCTGCAGTACAGGACGTTATCAAATCTTTGATCCCTTCGGTCCCAGTACATAAATTAGAGCTGGATAGGGCCCACAGATCCCTTAGCCCTCCCAGGAAAGATGGATCCCCAAGGGACATTGTAGTAAAACCACACTTTTACTCCAATAAGGAAGAAGTGATGAAACGCTCCCGTCAACAGGACCAGATACAGTTCCAAGTGAAAGCCATCCAAATATTTGCCAGTATTTCCCTGTTCACCTTTCAAAAGAGACAATCATTAAAACTCCTCCTGGCGGCCCTCACCAAGAAGGACATCAAATACCACTGGGCATTGCCAATTGCCCTGAAATTTGCCTACAAAGGTAAACAACATGCATTCCACAGTTTCCCAGAGGGTGAGTGTCTGCTGCTGAACCTGAAGCCCATCACCCAAGAGTCAGAGATGGATACATGGATACATGTATACATCAAACACACAGCAGGGATCTGCCAAACGCCATTTCCCACCAAGCTCCACCTCTCCACTATGGGCGACGGCCAAACACAAGAGAGTCAAGGATAACCTACCCTCCTGATGAGGCGACGCATAACTCACCTGTGTAAAGAATTTATTTTTTCTTCACCATGTTACCTGTTCACCAATACCGAATTTGGATTGACTTTGTCCTTTCCAAACGGGACAGTTGCTGGGGTACAGTTTAGAGGTCTTCGCATTGTTTTCACTGCCAAGACTGCACCTCTTATCTGGCAACCTAATCAGTTTGAACTCCACCCTATTTACAAGGTCTCCCCCAGTTAGATCTTTCAGAATACTATTTCAAAGAGAGTGACTGTTAGCTGTTCCC
Organism: Rana kukunoris; assembly: GCA_029574335.1. Taxonomy (NCBI): domain Eukaryota; kingdom Metazoa; phylum Chordata; class Amphibia; order Anura; family Ranidae; genus Rana; species Rana kukunoris. The sequence goes on along the minus strand of CM056050.1, from coordinate 222,057,296 downwards.
GCACATTTGAACGTTTTTGATTTTTTTTCTCCGATACTGTCAATGTCCGGGGGATGATGCCTTGCACCTCCACCTACTATTCAGGCAGGATGTTTTCTACACTGAGTAGTAGGTATCTAGCTCTACATATGGGCTATACTAAAAATGTTATTCTGAATGAGGGGAGGGGGTCCCCCGCCTCCCACCATTCCGGGCCTGATTATGGCCTTACAGTTTATGAAATATTGCTGATGTGTCTCTCTATATGTTCTATCTTTTTCTTCCTTACTAACTCCTTTTCTTTCCTAGCCTGCCTACCGATGTGATTTCCCTGCAAGGTGAACTCGGACGTGCTAGCCCCCAACATTAAACGATCCTATCATATCTTCTCCATGGAATAAGGTGACCAGCATTCATTCCCTCCTGTGCTATGGCTAATGACAATACTACACCACCTCCCCTGCGCAAAATCTCTCATAACACTTAGGGGTTAAATTAGTCAAAACGTAGCCAATGCTGAAGACAAGACCAAGGGAGTGGAGATTCTATTTTCCAAACACTGGAACACGATTGACAAGATTATATACATTTATTTCTTACTATGCTCCCAATAGAGGACAAGTCTAAACCACTTAAAAGCTCAATTAGTTAGACCCAGCAAAGCTACTGTAGTGTTCAAATAGCACAACTGATTTTTCAGTCTAGATTAACTGACATTTGGAGGGAACTAAATCCAAAGGCACAACATTTTACCCATTTCTCAAACCCACACCAATCTAATTCACGTATAGATCACATCCTGCTCTTGACTGGGTTCTATGATCCATATATGGTGGGAATGTCCCAAACCCCAGGATTCTGCAATAGGGTGTTCCACCGCATACACAATGTCACGGGTTGTGCTATCCCCCAAACACCAACAATTGCCTTGCTCAATGGCTTAGTGCCGCATGTGCCTAAAACCACCCATAATCTGATTCTCTTTATATAAATGGGAGCCAAAATTACCATTGCCAAAGCTTGGAAGATGCCCTCGGTATTACTATTATCCATTAAAAGAAAGATATCATGGATAATGACACAGGAAAAAACTATCAGCTCCTTACTGGACAAGATCACACAATTTAAAGATATATGGTAACCCTGGGCTCAGTATCTGGGAATTTCCCTGATGCCGGACATAGATAGCAACACCAATCACTGATCATTGGAACCTGCATCGGGCAGAAAGGTTATCCTCTCCTCTTCTCTTTACTATCCCTTTATTTTTCCTTTCTCTCTTCTAATCTCTCCCCCTTAACTTTTCCATTTGACTTTATAGTCTTTCCTTAGTTACCTAGGAATTCTCAGGTATGAATACTGAATTATCATACTAAGTTTAGGTTTTCAGACTATGCTTTAGTCCAACAGGAACACGATTTTGTACCCATGTCAGAGTCTGTAATAGCCATTAGACTGGGCTACATAGGATGACAATGATATAACACCTCTTCCTTAAGTAAGAAGTCTATAGACGATATTGGATGTTGGAGAGGGGGACCTTTGCACCTCCTTAGACACAACGTGATCCCTTTTGGGGTGTCTGAGGGGGATTAGGACTCCAACCCTCCCTAGAGTAGCTAGAGTGTCCAATATGATAATGAGTTGCCACAGTCAAAGGCACATACTTATTTTCTACTTTCTTAGTTCTCATTGTCTCACTGGTATGTGAATTAGTAGACTATTGTTACATTCTATGATTTCTACTGTAATGCTTTTACTATGTGGAAAATACATTTTTTAATGAAAAAAAAAATTTGATTGTTTACATTTTTATTTGGTATATATTCTATAGCAGAAAGTAAAAAAATATTATTATTTTTTTCAAAATTGTCAGTCTTTTTTTGTTTATAGCACAAAAAATTAAAACCGCAGATGTGATCAAATACCACCAAAAGAAAACTCTATTTGTGGGAAAAAAAATACATCAATTTTATTTGGGTACAGTGTGGCACAACCGTGCAATTCTTAGTTAAAGTAACAGAGGGCCGTATTACAAAAAATGGTCATTAACGGGGTAAAACCTTCCGGAGCTAGTTAATGTTAATGTTATATTAGTCTTTTTTTCCCCTAATATTTATATTGTGGATAGGCACTGCATTTATCCCTTGGCCTTTTATGGTGGCACACTGAAGAGGAGGAGTCAGCAATGCCACCGGTAGACCCCAGAAATGGAGGGTCGGGTTGTTCTGTGCAATACCTTTCCACAGAGCAGGTAAGTATAACATATTTATTATTTTTATAAAAAACCTTTTCAAGCATTTTAAGATATTTTACATGAATGCGGCAAGACACCCACTTTTAAACAAAACCCAGGGGAAGACTTTCTTATAAGTTTTTGGGTTATGCTGACATTATACAGGGTTGTCACTATTTAACTATGTAAGTTGAGAATAGATTTATCATAATGTTTGTTAGTATGCAGACCAAATGTGAAGGCTTTTGGTCATTGACTTGAAAAACACAAATAGGTAGTTAATGATCTAACCTAACAAACCAATTGTTCAGTCTAGCACTATCTAGGCTGTCAAATGTTGTGCCAGGCTTATCTCTGCAGGGACAGTAGAAATCAGCCTCAAATTTACAACCCAACTGATCAATTTTCTATTGACCTTGATATGTTGAGGTTATCTGTTGCAATGATTTTTGGCACATTCCCGGCTGAATTCTCATACAGAAAAAGTTTTTTTTAATTGAATGAACTTCATTCTACTTCACTTGCCAACCTTCAATATCTCTTTATGTTGCTATCATTTTAACCCTATAATTGGCACCCTCATGCTTGATATTTCAAATTTCTTGCATATTTTCAGATCTAGATGAGATAAAATAAGGTTAAAGCAATGCTGGAAGTTAAGACTTTGGATGCCCTTTTAACATGACCAATGCAGCCAGTTTCAGCCATAGCCGGAAAGACCTTCTAATATGAAGAGTCTGAAGAAGTCACCCTAGACAACTGTTGTTGGGGAAAGCAGTGATCAAGCCAAGTTTATTATTTTTTGGTCCATCAGTGATGGCATATTTGATTGATTTCTAATGTGTATGATCATCATTAGACTTGTCTGTTTATCTTGTTTGTAAATAATTTATAGGATATTAAAAAGGTTGAAAGAAAAAAAAAAATATTTGCAGATTCACTATAGTCAGTCAATTCATGTGAAAATTTGAAATGTAGGTAATGCATGTAAAATGTATACTCTCAAGTACCTTAAAAAAATTGAATATTTATTTCTTGTTTAATGAATTCTTACAATGGTACTCTAGTCATATGTTAGAAAAGTCTAAACAGTATAGTCTAGACAGACCCACTTTCATATTGAGTGTATTAAAATACTGTACAGTCCATGATCACTTAGTTAGGTAAAACTACATAGTGCCAGGTAAGGTCCACTTTTGCTGTTTTGTGTCATTAGTTTATGCCACCGATTCAGATAAAATATAAAATTAATTCCTTGGAATCATACATTTCTGCTACCTGTTGGCATTAAGGGGCCTACTTGGTCCCACAAAGACATTCCCCACACAACCTACTTGAACTGGTGATAAAACACAGGATGAATTCATTTCATGTGTATCTATTTACGATGCTACTTTCTGCATGTCAAAGTAGAAATTAAGATTCAGGAAATGTTTTTCCAGTCTTCAGTCTTAGTGAACTTTAGACACATTTTTCTTTGTCAAACTAAGTGTGGACTTTTGCTGTTCTAGTGGATCCTTTTCAAAGCTCCATATGATGTGCATTCAGAAACACCACCATTGTAAAGTGTGCTTAATTGAGTGTTTGTGGCCTTTTTATCTGCTTGAACAATTCTAGTCATGCTTCTACAATATGTTTTTTTGCCATATAGCTGGCAGTTACTGGGTGTTTTTTTGATTCTCTCCCTTTTCTAGATACTCTAAAGCACCCCCGAATGTTTTGGAACAACATTTCCCATGATGCTCAACTACACTGCAGAGTGCAAAGGCATAATTTCTTCGCCATTGGTTCACCATCACTGTTTACAGAAAGTAGTGCAAAAAAGGTGGTGAGCAGTTTTTGAGACGATAAAACTATCGGACACCAATAATCATTTAACAGTCAGTGTTACTGAGGTAATACAGCTTTTATATTTTATGTTTGGGTAAAGAACAAATACACGTTTTGACCATATCTGCATGTTTTTTGTATTGAGCTATAAATTTCACGAATAATCAGGTGTACCTAATAAAGTGACCGTTGAGTATAAGCATAACAGATAGTCCCATGTTTGGATACGTAAATTGTTTATTTAATCTGTTCATGAAAGCAGGTATATTTTTGGTCAGTTTGTTTCATAGAAAATGCATGATAACTAATGTAAATGTATAAATGCATATAAACCTATTTAATACAAAACTAATAGAAGTAAATGTTTTAATATCTGTAATAGCACATAAGCTGCTGTTTTACTTCTTCCTCACCTTGTGTGAAATGACTTGTGTATAACTGAAACCAGTGTAATTTTAGCTCCCATCATATCACTATTCTTATATACTGCATGGCACAACCATATTTAGCACATGTAAAGATCCGTAAGCACATTGCACTGTCATCTGATAACTTTAGGGTGAAATATTCCACTTCAAACGCTAAATCCCTAGGGGTTATTACATGGAAATTAACCAAAAGACACTTTTATTTTCTGTCATCTGTTTACCACCAGATGTACGCACAGATTCTGGGATTACTTGACTTTAACATAACATCCTTGAGCCCTTGTAAATAGTAAAAACATGTGGTTTGCTTTTAAAGGTAGGTGAATGAGGAAATTTGTGCTCCTGAAAAACCGTTATGTTTTCCATGAAATCAACATCATCTGTTTGTCTCATGCTGAAGTCAAAGCTACTTACTTGGATTATTTAAAAGTAGACTTGAAGTACATTTTAGGACCATGGACATTGTATAATAAACCTAAGATTATAACATCTAGTTTTCTAAGGACAATGCATACTAGCTGTTTATTTTTATTTTTATTCCTGCTCTGTAATACCTATAATCTGGTAATTATGCAAAAACAGAGATAATCAAACACATCATATTCATAGTCTGATATCTGGTGTGGAAAATGGTGAAAAGCTGCTTAGACAAACTTCTAAGGTATAAAAAAACAGGACTGACATGGCTGAGACATTTCATACAGTTTCCACAGAGCTAAGTGTGCTCACCAGAACATGTACAAACTCATAGTATATGAGTATATGCACCAGTGCAAAACAGTGGCAAAACAGTAATGTGGATGACCAGTTTATACGTTTACCTAAAGTTGGCAGATACCAAGTTAGCTTGTTAAGGTTCTTAGGATACAAAGCGTGAAGATTACTGCTTAATCCTATTATCTGCCAAATAGGGACTGCGAGGGTCCACCACAGTCCAGCCTTCTTTTATTTATTTTTCTCTTCTTTTCTCTTCCCTTCTCTCCCCGGCAAGTTCCTTCCCCGCTCTCTGCTTCTAATTTAACCTTAGCCCTCCACACAGAGGTGGGCTGTGCCTGTCTCTTCCTTCCCATTCACATCTTTCTTGCTCTGGTGCTTGTCGGGAGCTGGTGGACCCTTTATCCCCACTACCTAGTGAAGCACTCATTAATGCCAGCAAAGAGCAATTTCCCTCCTGGTAAGTGTACTGCACCTAACCTTTTACAAACCCCCTACCCTAGCTACTTTGCTGTCTTGTACAGCTCACTTTTACTAATGTCTTTTGCTAACATGCTGTGATTCGTATTTTGCAAGCCTCATTTTTAGAGTTGAAAATATATTTATTGGTATTTAGATAATACAATACAAAACATTAAAAAAAAAGACGGTTAACAAGAGGCGTTACAGTCTACACATATCTAGAAGTATAATCGGGGGGGAGTCAGCCTGACGGCTATCGCCCAAAGCAGAACTCTCCCCCACAACACATATCAAAATGAGCCTTCACAACCGGAACTGCAAACTAAAAGCATGTGCAAACGTTAGGGGCTCTTCCTCTTGGTAGAACTGTAACAGTAACCAGTAATATAGAACTAATAACACAATAAAAGAAAAACCAGAAGAGAAGGAAAGGTAAGGACAGACAGAGCTGAAGACAAAGTGAAATTAGAAAGAAAGACATCGAGAAGATGAGGGGACAGGGGGTGAAAACAGGGAGATGAGAAGAGGGGGAAGGATGGAGGGGAGAGAAGAGGAGACAGGTCAGGGTGGAGGAGAGGGGGAACGTGGGAAAAGGGGGGGCATGGGCCGCTGACAAGACAAGTGGGAAAAGGTAAAATAGAGTAGGCGTGGGGGGAGAGACCCAGGAGCACGAGTCTAACAGGTCGTAGAGCAGAAGGAAATTGGTGGTGACGATCACGTCGAAGGGGACAACATGCTAATCAGGGTATCAGAGGAAGAGAAATCGAGCCAGATGAGCCACAACTGTCTGTACTTATCATAGGTATCATTGTCAAGAGCCAGCATTTCCTCCATTCTCATAGTATCATTCATGTCGAAACCCAGTGAGATAGTGGGGGAGTAGAGGTCGACTTCCAGTAGGAAGGTATAAGTTGCCTCGCTGAGGACATAAAGAAGCGGAGGAGACTCCGCTTCTGCGATGTTATCGAGCCAGGAAGTACAGAAAGGAGGGCAATCTTAGAGGAGGGGACCAGCGATTCACAATAAGTCTTATTATAACAATCAAATACCTGGGTCCAGAAGGGGCGGATCCTCTCACATTCCCACCAGACATGCATATAGGTCCCAGCAGCTGAAGAGCACCGCCAACAGGACGCTGGAGTGGACGGAAATATTTTGTGTAGCGTAGAGGGACCCTGTACCATCTTGAGAGAATCTTGTAGTTTTTTTCTTGAGAGTAACAGGAAATTGTGGACTTATGAGTGAAATGGAATGAAGTCTGCCATTCACGATCTGTGACATCCTCACCCAAATCTGCCGACCACGCCCTGGTGTAAGAGGGTAGCCGGTATGTGAGTGCCTGAAGGATACTATATATGACTGACAAAAGGTGTCTAGGTGTCTCTGAGAGTGAACACAGCCGTTCAAATTCAGTGTAGGGGCGGTGTATCTGGGAGGAGGAGTGTAGGTGCCTAGTGAATGTAGAGAGGTGGATGGCAGTTAGCCAATCGTGTGATCCCGCCGGTATCACAGACGACCCCCGTGCAAGCCTCATTTTTAACTAATACCTGCACCACTTCACTCTGCTATTGCCTCTCCTATTTTTTTCTTATTTTCTTAAAAAACTACAAACCCTGTGTGAAACAAATTGAATGTTCATAGTTGTTATAGAGGTTACAGCTACAACTTTTGGTGACCTCTGGCAGCCATCTTGGAATGGGACTCTATTGTCTGCACCATGCGGGCATGCCTGGAGCAAATGGATAGGTGAGAGACAAAGACCCCATTTGTAGGGAGAGTTATTAGTGCAGGGAGAGGTTTTTTAATGAGCAGGGTCACCTTCTGTTCTCTACAAACATTCCAGTACAGTGACCAGCACTTGGGGATCTCTTGTCTCTTCTCTACACTGCGATGTGCCACGTTTTCAGCAGAAGCCTTCCTCTGCTAAACAGGTTAAGCCTGCAACAGTATGATACCATTGCAATACTGAGCCGTTGCTGGGATTTTGTGTCACTGCCATTACTTTGCCATTACTGAGTGTTTTTTTTTTGTTTCAATAGTGTGCTACTATCGCTGCAACATTGTGCCATTACAGACGGTTATATTGAAATTGTATTAACCTGCAACAGTATATTACAACATTTATTTGAATACCAGTGCCTTAAGCAACTATCTGCCAATACGTCTTTTAACCTTACCACAATATACTATACATAATTCTGGACTCTGTGTGTGTCCTATTTCTCAGGTAGGGTACCTCAGCCTTGGCCCCTCCTACATATAGCTACCACACTGTAAAATGTGGCCTTCTGACTAGCAGCCGGGTAAGAGGAGACTGCAGTATGTTTGTGTCATGTTTACCCCAACGCAGGTGGTCAGACTCTATAGCTGGCTACTGTGTTCTTCACCTATAGCAGCCCACTTTGCCATAAGGCAAGCAGGCCTACTAGCACTCGGTTGTCCCCCGGACTTATACACAATGCTATAGTGCCTGGCCACCACACCAGGACAGATGAAAACTGAGCAAAGCAAACAGATGCTTTTGGTTAGCAGACAGATAGTGTGGTTCTATGACAGTCCAGGTAAAAGGCAGGCTGAGTTCAGTGAATAGTCCAAAATCCAGTCCAAAGTCATACACAGGGAAATCCAATCTCGCAGAGCAGGGCAGACAGACATGGAGCTTGCTCAGGAACAACACACATATCACTGTCTATCACAAGCATAAGACCGAGCATTTGGCTTGCTTATTACAGGTAACTGACCACATCAATCACCTTGCAGGTAGACAAAGACAGGGAAAATGGAATAGCCAAACTCAGATGCTGGAATGAGGAGCAAGAGCACTGAAGTGATCCTGACAGTTTGGTAATTACAGTTCATTATTCACTTTCTTTTAAAACTTGCCTTTACTCTTTGTACCCTTGTGGGTACAAACCCAGCAGTAGAACTCTGAAGGAGAGGACTGTAGGGATTGCCTAGATGAACCGCTGCAGAAGATTATACACTGGTAAGTTAACAAGCCATTGTCCTCTGACAGCTCTGTATCATGCTGGCTTTAAAGCTCTGTACACACATATCAAAGCAATAACTGGCCAACTTTGGATTCATGTGTACTGCTGTATGTTCAACAAAAGCTTGTCTAATGACTGGCTTCTGTCAAACAGTTTTGCTGGAAAACCAGCATTTGATCAATGCTCGCAGCCAATGGCTGCAAGTGCTGATCTGTGTATTCTGGTTGGGGGAGTCCCCCTCTAAGAATACAATAGCACAGCAGGAGAGATTCCCACATCACACATCATTGTGTTGATGCAGGGATCTGTCAGTTTTTTTTGTTGTTCAACTTGTTGGTTGAACAACAAAAAGAAAATGAACATGTTTACCCTACTAAACAGGTCAGTCTAATTTATTCTACCTACAATCATGCATCAGAGAGAGTTCAGTAAGAGTGAAACATTCATATATTCCTAAGGATATAATACATCTAAATGCAACCTGGCTGCTTGACAAAGATGTAAGTGACTTTCTAAAACTGTAATAATGTACCCACCAAGATCCCAAAAAACAAGCTGTCAGAGGTTTTAAAGTGTATGTAAACCCAAAACTTTTTAAGTAAACTAGAGTTATGCCTCGTACACACGATCGGTTTTCCTGACGGTAAAACTGCCATGTTCTCATTCGGTCTGGAAAACCTACCGTATGTATGCTCCATAGATTGCGAGCAAAAAAATGAGAACTTGTTCCCTTTTTTCACGCACAGTTTTTCTGACCAAAGCTGTAATGGCAGTTTTCATGTCGGGAAAACCGGCAGTGTGTACACGGGGAAAAGCAACCGAGTAGGTTCTCAGTTTTCCCCTTGGTTTTCCACCAGGAAAACCAATCGTGTGTATGAGGCATTAGGGTTTTATACCTGTCTGTGTCCCCACTGGGGGGGAGTCACCTTCTCTTTTTTCCAATCGTACCCAAGACTGGATCTAAGGAAAATCCTACATTTTGAGTTGGGCCTTGAACAGGAACAAAAGGGAAATCTTTCAATGGGGTACAGCTGTCTAAGAAGGCATTTCCCTCACTTTAAAGACATAGGGCCGGATTCAGATACATTTGCGTATCTTTAGAGCGGCGTAGCGTATCTTTTTTACGCTACGCCGCCGCAACTTAGAGAGGCAAGTGCTGTATTCACAAAGCACTTGCCTCCTAAGTTACGGCGGCGTAGCGTAAATGGGCCGGCGTAAGTCTGCATAATTCAAAGTAGGTGGAAGGTGGGCGTGATACATGTTAATGACCCGTGACCCCATGTAAATGAGGTGCTGAACGAATGGCGCATGTGCCGTCCGTGGACGCATCCCAGTGCGCATGCTCTGAATCACGTCGCAAATACGCAATGTAACTTACGCACAGCCCTATTCGCGTACGACTTAGGCAACGACGTAAACGACGGAAAATTCAATGCTGGTCCGACGTCCATACTTAGCATTGCCTGCGCCTTATATAGCAGGGGTAACTTTAGGCCGGTCATATACGCCTTACGTAAACATCGTATAGCAATGCGGCGGGCGCAACTATGTTTCTGAATTGGCGTATCTAGCTTATTTGCATATTTTTAATGGAAACGTCTAATGCGTCCAGCGTAACTATGCGCCCACGATACGCCGGCATAGGCAAGTTACGCTGGATGACTGAAGCCATGTTTTTCGGCGTATCTTGCTTTCAGAATCAGCATAAAGATGCGACGGCGCACATTTGAATTTACGGCGGTGTATCCTGATACGCCGGCGTAGATTCTTTCTGAATCTGGCCCATAATATATCACTTCCGGTTGTGTCTATAGCACAGAAAAATATGAAATATTTCCTCGATAGGACCTAGATGACAAAAAAAAAATAATTACAGGGGTTTATCCATTCCCTACTCTATTCAAAACAGAAAAATGTTTGGCTTCCTATATAGTATACATTAACCCTGTATAGAAAGCCTGACCACACTGGTACTTTTTACTCCATCTTTCTTCTTACAATGATTTATAAAGAAATAGGGAAAAGCTATGCCAAAGACATAGTTCCATGTAAAGAGCTACAATTTTTTTCTAAAGGACCACCTGTTTAGAATGACTTTTGACTGAGGTAGGAAAACCTTCAGATAAAAAGTACAAAAAGCCATTCTACTTATTACAAAATATTGCAGTTTGCAGCAGTTCTATTATTGGTTTGCATGTGTTCCTATTCCCTAATGCCACCAGGTGAAATAATGTAGGGGAAGTATAACTACGCTTGGTTAACTGCTCTAAAGGGATTCAGACAATGCAGCATATATGCATAAAGAACCAATTATCCAGATGTTTGGAGGAAATAACTGATTATGTCATTATATGAAATACAAGCAATTTAAAACGCATATATTGTGATAATTTTATACGGTATTATATTAAATACTGGATCCATCCATAAACATTTTAAAGTCTAAATAAACTAAATGGAAACAGAACAATATTTCTCTAAAGCTGGGGCCAATGTCGTTACAAATGATCTCTCTGCCCTGCAATAAAACCAGCCTTCACTGTTTGGTGGGCTATAAAACAACCATTACAAGAGAATGAGTAAAGTCCCAGTGATGAATGTCTAAAATGAAATACAGGAGACCTACAACCATCCTTCCCATCTGCCGGAGTTTGTTTGTTTAATGCATTATCACATTTAGAACTAAATTGTAATCTATGTAAAATGAATTGTGTCAGCATTGTCCTGGCATTTTAAACAGTGTGTACAAAAGCGCCTGCATTAAACAAATTAACAAATACATTAAGTAAATAAATCTTGCCATTCTGGAGAGCCTGGAAACACTTGCATGTGATGGCTCTTTGTTATAAATAGTCAGTTGAATGAAATCTTAAGACAAGCGGTAATACATAAGATCAAATTGGCTGATATAACTTGAGAAATGCTCTAACGGAGTGATAACCTAGAGAACAATTCCGTCTAAAATGTATTTCTAGTCATATGTTCAGGATGGATGGGTAAATATCATGAACATTATTATTATCGTTTTTTAAAGAAGTATGTTTAATGGCATAAGAGGAACAATCTAATTATTGCATGTGTTATCTTGTATTGATTTTTTGTATGTAATTATTCTCTATACTGGTATAATTTACAATATAATTACACTGCATAGATCATTGATTGTCCCCATGGTATAATCTGTACTGCTTTCAGTACTGTATATAGAAAATATTGGAGCTGTGTTTGAAAATAAGCATTATTCAAGCATTATTCAAACAGCAGATGTACCGTATGTTTTTATGTTTGTAATGGAGATTTGCAAAGAATCCAAGAGAAGTCCATAGTTATCTTAAAATAGCTACATACATTGAACAACCTTTTGAGACTGAGAAGATAAGGAAAAAAACTCATGTATATGAGTTTAGCAGCAGTGAATACTTTAGACAGAAAATAAATTTCCCTGGCTATACCTTATATGCCCACAGTGAGCATAGCCAGGCTTGTATGTAGAATATATAGGAAAGGTTCCACTAGGGTGAAGGAGAAAACTTTGAGAGGTGAGAATGTTTGGTAACTACCATCTAAAATGTGTGGGTGCTTTTAAAGTAAGTGTATCCACTTGCTGACTGCCTAACGTAGATATGCGTTGGCAGAATGGCACGGGCAGGCAAAGCAACGTACAGGTACGTCGCTTTAAATCTGCTGCCTAGCGGGCGTGTGCACACACACCGCAAGCTCCGTGACTGTGCCCGCAGGACAGACAAACTCGATGTCCGCCATGTCCCGCGATCGTGTCACAGAGTGGCAGAACGGGGAGATGCCCATGTAAACAAGGCATTTCCCTGTTCTGCCTAGTGACAGGACAGTGATCTACTGCTCCTTGTGATCAGGAGCAGTGATCACTGTCAAGTCACTGGTAGCCTAGCCCCCTTACAGTTAGAATCACTCCCTAGTACACACTTAACCCCTTACTTGCCCCCTAGTGGTTAACCACTTCCCTACCAGTGTCATTTACACAGTACAGAAGGTCCCCAGGTTACGAACCCATTAAGGACTTTCCTCCTGTTTGTAGATCGTAAATGTTCATAAGTCGGCCACGCATGCGTTCCTCCGAAAATGGCGCCCGGTTCGTAAGTAGGAGAAGTTCGTAACTCGGGCGTTCGTAAGTCTGTAATCAGTGCATTTTTATAGCACTGGTCCCAAAATAGTGTCAAAAGTGGCCGATGTGTCCACCGCAATATCGCAGTGACGATTACTAGTAAAAAAAATATAATCATAATAAAAATGCCATAAAACTATCCCCTATTTTGTAGACGCTATAACTTTTTGCACAAACCAATCAATATATGCTTATTGCAATTTTTTTTACCAAAAGTATGTAAAAGAATACATATCGGCCTAAACTGAGTTAAAATTTAGTTTTTTATATCTTTTTTGGGGATATTTATTATAGCAAAATGTAAAACATTTTGTTTATTTTCAAAATTGTCGCTCTTTTTTTGTTTATTTTTTTTTTTTTTTTTTTTTTTTTTTTAAAGTGTATTTTTGTGCGTGAACTCGAAAAGGAGCCGGATAGGAGTTGGGAAGGCACCCCCCCCCGGAGGCAATCGCCATCCTTCTCCATGCCCCTGGTGGCATCGGGTGTGAAGGGGGGCCTCCCATACCCCGCCCTCCTGCTCCTCTTGGGACCAACTGGGGCCCAAGGGACCCCAATGGGGCAGAGGGACTCCCCCTATGAGGGAGTGAGGGGGCCTGCCCACCCAGCCAGCCCCGTGGTCCTTCGCCTCTCTTTATTTTAAGAAATGGCCAAATTGTGTTTTAAACCAATGTGTGCGTGCAAGTGTGGTGGTTTTTTGTGGGGGGTGGGCGTATAAGCACAGGCGTTTGCATAGCACACCCACCGGGAGCCGGGCTGAGACCACCAAACTCAATTCACATGTAGCCGAGCCCGGGATCCGAACCCTTGGCTGCAGAGGTGAATGGCTTGTCAGCGCAGTGCCAATCACGTTGAGCCACCACAGCTCCCTCTTTTTTTGTTTATAGCGCAAAAAATAAAAACCCCAGAGGTGATCAAATATCACCAAAAGAAAAGATCTATTTGTGGGGAAAAAATGATGTAAATTTTGTCTCGGTGCAACCCGCAATTGTCAGTTAAAGCGACGTAGTGCCGAATCGCAAAAAAATGGCCAGGTCATTGGGCAGCCAATTTTTCCGGGGCTGAAGTGGTTATAGAGCAAATCACTGAATCAATAAGGTGTTTTCAATTTAATCCATCTTGTTTATTGAGCAAAGTGATGTTTTTTAATTGTGTTGTTATTGAATCAACTAATGGATGCACCTGCGAAGTACCAAAAGTGCTTAGAAACAAGAACTAACTAGGTGCTCATGGCCAGGAAGCTTGCATTTTACCATTCTAGGATATTTAGTGTCCATGGAAACAGTAGAAATGTTTGTATTTTGTTTCTCTTGTGCCCATTTTTTTTTATAAACCTGATGCCTTTTCTGCGGCACTTTACAAAAAATATTAAAATCTTTCACATCAATTACTGCCCTGGAAAGAGCTTGCAATTGAATGCCCCTTCCACCATTATATGCATGTGCACAGACAGCAATAACAAAATTTGGGTGTAAGCCAATGAACTTACCATTGTGTTACTGGATAGTGTGAGAAAGCTGATGGAAGAAACATACAAACTCCACACATACACAAAAGGAAATAGCACTGACCACATAGTTGTGTAAAGCAGTGGTCATCAACCCTGTCCTCAGGGCCCACTAACAGGCCAGGTTTGCAAGATAACTGAAATACATCACATGTGATATAATTTGCTGCTCAGAGATTGCAGTATTCTAGTCTGCATCTCCCCAAGGTAATACATAAAACCTGGCCTGTTAGTGGGCCCTGAGGACAGGGTTGATGACCACTTACCATCCATCCTTCTCGTTCTCTATCCATATAAACATTGACACCAGGGGGGAGATTTACTAAAATGGGTGCACTCAGAATCTGCTGCAGCTGTGCATGGTAGCCAATCAGCATCTAACTTCAGCTTGCTCAATTAGGCTTTGACTATGAGCCCTGGTTCACACTGGGTACGATTTGAGATGCAATTTCACATGTCAAATCGCATCTCAAATCGGCGGCATTTGCCGGCAATTGTCGGCAATGGCACCGCCCTAACCGGTGCGACGCCGCATCTGCAGCGCTGCACCGATTTCAAAAAGTAGTTCCTGTACTACTTTTTGCGATTTGGGGCCGCAATTTACATTGACATCTGTGCAGAAACCTGCACAGATGTGTCTTAAATCGCGGCCGAAATCGGGACTGCCGGGCGGGAGTGAAGCCGTGCGAGTTCCGCTTCACTCCCGTAGCCCAGTGTGAACCTTTAGCTAAAACCTAGAAGCTAATTTGTTTCTTTGCTGAGCTGCACCAGATGTAGTTTTAGTAAATAACCCCCCCAGACTTCATTTCCAGACCCACACACTGGATGATTACCACTGAATTAGGATAAAATACTATGTGACAATGACCTGTATAGAGCTGCTTTTATAAATGCACATATATACACATGCTCTTTAAAACTGGCTTGTGCCATTTATATTTGGCAATCTGACAAAGGCATATAAATATTCCATTTCCAAAGGACTTGCTTTAACTACTTATCAGTGCTTGTCATACTGCTAAACATAAAATATTGGTATTATGAGATATAATGGACATAAATGGCACTGCTTTGGAAAAAGAACAATGTCAAGAACCCAATCATGTTCCTACATTATTTTGCAAAAGTGGTTAATATACATATCCGTAATAAAAAAAATAATATTACAAGACAAGAAAGAGGATGAAAGGGACAGAAGCTAATGTATAGCCATCAACTGAAGGAAAATGGATAGGCATAGAACAAAACAACAACTGCTCTGTCATACTGCAGCAGTACACAGAGTGAGAAAGTGGATGCATTATAGAGTGGCCAGCAGGGAAAAGTGTCCCCTCAGGTGAAATAATGTCAAAGGGCTGCAAAAAAAAATGAGCGTTTTAAAACAATCTGCAGAGCTGATGGTTACAGGAAATGTCGAGAGCCCATGGCACTGCTTTCAGCAAATATTTATGAGTAGCTGAGAGCTTATGGTCACCCTGAACAAAAAAAAAAAAAACATAAAGAAATGCCTGAAACAGATGCTGTTGGTGCATGCGATGTGATCATGTATCCTGATGACACAGAAGGAAGTGTTTCTCAAAATAGAGCAAATAGTTGATGCCCTTGGCATGCAACATATAGATATAATAATTAGGCAATGTCTGCTGGTCAAGGTTACATAACAGGACTATTCTGAATCAAATCCCATGCAATCTGTTATCCTGTCTCTTTTACAGAATCTTCAAATATAAGACACAATTTTAACTGATCCTGGCCATAGACCTATGAGATAGGTTGGGCATGCTGGCACAACTCCTCTCCCCCGAAGCTTATCTTTTAGCTGGCTGTGCCCTAAGCATTTACTATGCCTAAAACCTGATTCACACTAAAGTTTTTTCCTGTCATGCCCCTTTAACAGAAGCTGACCCAACTGCCAGCTTATGTCAGATCAGCTGCCATGCACAGGGGCTGAATGTCAGCTGTTTTTTTTATTGAACCAGCCAATGTGTATGGCCCTTTAGTAGTGGGAACAAGTCAGCAGCAAAGCTGTTTTTTGTTTTTTAAGGGCAAACAGATCAGAACAATCCACCAGGGTTATTAATACATCTGGCTATTCAAAGTTGAACTCCGGGCACATATGCATAAACAGGTATTTTTTTCTGCGGGAACGTAGAGGGAACGTAGTTCTAGCACCTCCAGCACTGGATGTATGTAATGGCAAGGGTGTGCTTGTGGGTCCATTGATTCTGGCTTCTGGGGAATCTAGTGTTGCTGATGAAGGAATTTATTGTTGAGGGAGGGGTCTATTGTTGCTGGGGTGGGGGGAGTCTATTGCTGCTGGGAGATCTATTATACTGCTTTCCTTCTTATCATTAACAAATTCTATACAAAGGATTTAGTGCCACAAAGTGATATTTGGTTTTGTTTCCTCTAAAAATGGCAGTACTGGGAGGAGGGTTGGGATCAAGGGATGGCGTTCTTAGGTGGTTAGGGGGCGAGGACAAGGATTTGGAAGAGGGGAGCACCTGCACGTATTCTCTGAGAAAAAAAAAATCTGTGCATAAAAGACATAAGCTAATGCATCTCTGTAATCATTAATACTTCAGTTGTTGTATTTCACCCTGGTATCTGCATGTGGCTGGTACATGTAATGATACTCTTCAATACATGAATTCCTTTTTTATTCCAAATGCCTTCTGTTCCGTCTTCTGCCCTCCTCACATCACCCCCCCCACTGTAGTTTCCTGTGCCCCCCATAGCAGTGTCCTCTGCCCCCTTCACATCACCCTCTCTGTAGTGTCCTCTGCCCCCAAAGCAGTGTCCTCTGTTCCATTTCACCTGACCCCCCTTTACAACGCCCCCATGTGTTGTCCTCCCCATAACAGTGTTCTGTGCCTCCCCTAAATCAGTGTCCTCCACCCCCCTTCACATCACCCCCCCCAACTGTAGTGTCCTCTACCTCCTGTCCCCTTCATATCACATTCCCCCTGAGTGATGTCCTGTGCACTCCCAATAGCACTGTTGTATACTTAGCAGTAGAACAGAAAGCAAGAGGTGTCACTGTAAAGCTGTCTGAATGTGTCACTTCCTGTGCGCGGCCGGTGTATTCCACGCTGGAACGCGGAAGTGCGCTAGTCGCGGGTCCTCCTCATCCCGGCGCCCTATTTGAACGCCCAGGACAGACAGCTAGGCTTTCCTCTATTTTGCTAGGATGCCAGCTGTCACCTGGGGATCCACAGATACCACCGCAACCAAGATACCGCTGCAGGACATCCCTGAACTGGACCTCCAGCACTCTTGGCCATCCCCTACCTAACCGCAAGTACTCTGAGTCTGGCATGCCTGCCTTGTAGTTCTTATATGCCTATGAACTGTGCTACTCATACCAAGTATTGCTGGAAGCCTCTCATACCTGCTCAGTAGTTCTAATATGCCTATGAACTGTGCTCATGCCTACCTTGTAGTTCTTATATGCCTATGAACTGTGTTATGCATACCAAGTATTGCTGGAAGCCTCTCATACCTGCTCAGTAGTTCTTATATGCCTGTGAACCGTGCTAATCTTACCAAGTATTGCTGGAAGCCTAACGTACCTGCCTAGTAGTTCTTACCTGCATATGGACCGTGCTATTTGTACCCAAGTATTGCTGTAGCCCTTCTTGTCCAGTACTCCATTGCCTCATCATTTCCTCACCTCATAGTCTTTAGTTCTAGCCCTATCCTCAGTGGCGCTTATGAAGGAATAAGCGCCATTTACTTCTCTGAGGCTGTGATGACTGTACCTTAACTCTCTACAGTGATTGAGAGTGAAACCTGGGTTTAAACCTGAGAAGCCTCCGCAGTTGTGATCCACACATTTTGACCCCAGACAGGCATGTCGTAACAGTCATGATATCAGATGGAGGGCGGGAGCGGGAGCTGCCGGAGCTAACTTTCATATACAAGCTTGCGATTGGTTGCTTGGGCCGCCCCGCTTCCTAGTGACCAATATCCTGCTGGTTAATGTGAACAGTTAGCTCCGGCAGCTCCTGCCCGCCATCAAGTACTGTGATATATCCACCTCCTCACTCTGCAATGGAGGGGAGGGGAGGGGCTGAGGGGGAAATGACTGGCAATGCAGGGCTGCGTTTACGATCTACCAGTATTGTAATTGACTGGTAGATCGTGATCAATGGCTTGCTGACCCCCGATCTAAAGTGGCAATGACAAGGGTTGAGGCGAACTACAATACTGTCAAGGATGCATGAACAGGTTTTTTTTTCTTATAGGGAACCTAGGTAGGAAGCAAAGGGAAGGTTAGTATAAGCAGTAGTTGGGGCCAGCATTAAGGTGAACTTGTTTCTTTGCTCTGCAAAAGTGTATATATAGAGTAACCAATATATACACCCCGTTTAATGGTTAGGTTCTAGGGTTAGGTGGAGGCTAGGAGTTATGCTAATATATGAACACATGTTCAGAAGTACTATTTTTGCAGTCTAGAAAACCTTGTGCCAAACATTACAAGCACCAGGTTTTCGGAGCCTAAACATAATGTACCAACAAAACGATTTCTAAAGATTCAGGTTTCCATCTTTCGATAGTCAAGCAAATACTTAAAAAAAAAAAAAAAATATGCTATACTGTAACAGACATTTTACAAACTTCAGTGCACATGCAAGCTATGCAGTTCATGAAGGAACAACGAAAATGATGGTAACAGCTAAGGATTTGTTTGGTAATGTGTTCATGGAATGACCACATGAGAGGAACTAGGGCACTACCCTGGAGGAAAGCACTACTAAAATATGGCTTCTCAACTTGTAAGGAACCTGTGCTTTGACTTTGCATGCTACTTCCAGTTATACTTGCCACTTTTTCTACTTTTTTTTTTTTATTATGTAAAATGCAAAGATGAGAGGGAAATACCCAAACCTCCTTCAGGAATTGTCTGTCAATGCACATCTGTATCTTTTCTGAGCATGAATCAAGCTGGGTACTTGGCTCAAGGCTATAACATATTATAGATCAACACTATTATACAGGGTATATGGTCTGAATATGGTCATGACTTAACATCATTTTCTAAACTTAGCAACATGTTTAATGCCTTATATAAGGATAGCCATGCACTTTAAAGTGATAAAGAACACTTCCCGATATTCTAATTGTTTGTCATAAAACACAGAAATGTTCCCATATGTTGTTCCCATATTTGTTAGGATTTTAAAGGACGGGTTAGAACCTCGGTGAGGTTTCTATTGCTGTCTGTGTCCTCACTAAGACAATTTATCCTTTTCAAATGTCTCGGTGGGGGAGATATAATATTTTTGTTGTCACCAGAATAGGTCAAGAAGGAACACTTTTCAATGAAGACATTTATTATGGTCTCAACTGTCTTAGATGGATTTCCAAGACAATCCCTCTTTCTGCTTGTTGTGACTACAGGACAGTGAATGAAAGCACATTTCTCTAATGGGGCACAAAAAAACAACAACAACTGTCAGGCGTTTTATGCTTTACCTACTCAATCTTTCAAAGAGAAAAAATGGCTTAATGGGGCAACATTTTAAAGCAGTGAACATGAGATGCAATATTCATTGCAGGTGAATCATTCTGGTGCATGTGTTTTAAATGACAGAGATTGACTTCACTCCAGTAAATATTAAAAGTCACATTTGGTACTTTATAAATACATCCTTTCCTAAAGTTTCCTTTATGTTAAAAAAAAACAAAAAAACTGACCATCCAGACCGTGTATGCCACATAGCACTGCATGGGGGAGAAAAGTATTTGTGGATTCCAGCAGTGTGGCATATATAATGGACCCCCATGCTGAGGAATCTTACCAGACACCATAATCATAAAACAAATGCAAATTCATCTTCTTGGTTGTCTTTTTCATAGTCAAATATGTGTCACCTTTTCTGATGGTCATAAATATCGTTCTGAAACAGTTTCATAATATTCAATATGACACCTGTGACCTGACTATTGTACAGACATTTTTACAAATGTGACATTTTTACTTAGCAAATTAAAGTTTATACTACTACTATTTGACAAAAGGCCAGCTTAAAATTACAATGTTCTTGATGTCATACAATGTTCCTAATGTAAGATCTAATTTATATAAATGATTTAAAGTCGTTACGTTTATTTTATTTGAATGACAATAGCCTGACATAGACATTAGGAGACCTTTTTTTTCTAATAAAAGTTCTTGCTTTTCTTACTTGCTCTAATCACTGTAGTCCGCATGTTTATGGTTATGGAGTGGAGAGAGGAAGGTGATCTCCCAGGTGTCAACTGCAGTCCTTAAAGTGTAACTAAAGGTAAGACTTATGTTTTCAGACAAGGTTTTCAATTGCTCTCATAGGTCCTTCCAATCAAAGATACTGGGGAGTTTAATAAAAGACCACATAGATGAGTTCTTGCTGGTAAAAAAATATTTTAAGCAATAGACAGCATGGATTCATGAAAGAAAAAAGTTGTCAAACAAACCTGATTTCTTTCTATGAGGAGGTAAGTAAAACCTTGGACAGAGGGTTGGCTGTGGACGTGGTATACTTGGATTTTGCAAAAGCATTAGACAGAGTTCCCCACACACGACTCAGGTGTAAGGTCTACAGGCTTGGAAAGATCAATTAACCACTTTAGCCCCGGGCCTGTTTTTCAGATTCGGTGTTTACGAGACTAAAACATTTTTTTTTGCTATAAAATTACTTAAAACCCCCAAACATTATATATATTTTTTTTCTAACACTCTAGAAATAAAATGGCAGTCATTGCAATCTTTTTGTTAACCGTATTTGCGCAGCGGTCTTACAGCGCACTTTTTTTGGAAAAAATTCACTTTTTTAAATAAAAAAATAAGACAACAATAAATTTGGCCCAATTTTTTTACATATTGGAAAGATAATGTTACGCCGAGTAAAATGATACCCAACATGTACGCTTAAAAATTGCACCCGTGGGCATGGCGTACTTTTACCCTTAAAAATCTCGATAGGCGATTCAGTGCTTTTTTAAAATACAGGGAGGTCTAGGGCTAGAATTATTGCTTCGCTCTAACGATCGCGGCGATACCTCTTGTGTGGTTTGAAACCGTTTTCATATGCGGGCGCTACTCGCGTATGCGTTCGCTTCTGCGCGCGAGCTCGTCGGGACGGGGCGATTTAAAAATTTTTTTTTTTTGTTTTCGTATTTATTGTATTAATTTTACCAATTTTTAACACTAAAATAAAAAAAAAAAAAAAATTATCACTTTTATTCCTATTACAAGAAATGTAAACATCCCTGTAATAGAAAAAAGATGACAGGTCCTCTTAAAAGAGATCTGGGGTCAAAAAGACCTCAGATTCATATTTAGGCTAAAATGCAAAAAAAAAAAAAAAAAATTTTAAATGTCTTTTTCAAATGCATTTAAAAAAAAATGTCTCTTTAAGACGCTGTTTGGACTGACGTTTGACGTCACTTCCGCCCAGCAGAGCTACGGGGATGGACAGGGAAATTTTTTCCCTCACTCGCATCCCCGCTGACCAGACGAGCGCACCCGATGCCTCCGCCGCTACGACGGCTCCGGTAAGCGGCGGAGAGCGCGGGAGCGCAGCGGGAGGGGGGGGGACGCTCGTCCGCTACCGATAACGGCGATCTCGCGGCGATCCGCCGCGGAGACCGCCATTATCTTTACCCGACCACCCACAGAAGAGATGGATTCTCGGTTGTGGCAGCAGCTGCTGCCGTTACCGAGATATCCATCCTCAAAGTGCCGACGTATACCTGCGGTGGGCGGTCGGGAAGTGGTTAATAGATGGATAGAAAACTGTCTAAAAGACAGACTTTTACTCTGAATGGTCTAAGGTAATCAGTGGTGTACCCCAAGGTTCAGTGCTGGGACCCTTAATTTCTAAATATCTTTATAAATGATATTGGGTTTGGGATTAAAAGTAACATTTCTGTCTTTGCAGATGACACCAAGCTATGCAGTGGAATAATGTCCTTACCTGATGTCTCTAATTTACAAGCCAACCTCAATGCTCTGTCTAATTGGGCAACTAAGTGACAAATGAGGTTTAATGTTCATAAATATAAAGTTATGCACTTGGGGGCTGAGAATATGCATGCATCATACATACTAGGAAGAGTAAAAATGGGGGAATCAATGGTGGAGAAGGATCTGGGGGATTTGGTAGAACATAAGCTCAATAATGGCATGCAATGCCAAGCTGCGGTTTCCAAAGCGAGCAAAGTCCTTTCTTGTATTAAGGGAGGTATGGACTCTAGAGAGAGAGATATCATTTTGCCCCTGTACAAATAATTTTTAAGACCTTTCCTGGAATATGCTGTTCAGTTTTGGGCACCAGTTCTCAAAAGGGATATCGGGGAACAGGAGAAAGTGCAGAGAAGGGCAATCAAACTAATAAGAGGCATGGAGTAGCTCAGCTATGAGGAAAGATTAGAAGAACTAAATCTTATTCCTCTTGAGAAGAGGAGAATAAGGGGATATATGATCAACATGAACAAATATATAAGTGGTTTATACAGTGAACTTGGTGTTAAGTTATTCACTTTAAGGTCATCAAAGAGGACAAGGGCCACTCTTTACGTCTAGAGGAAAAAAGATTTAATTTCCAAATACAGAAAGGTTTCTTCACAGTAAGAGCTGTAAAAATATATACCTCCAGAGGTGGTTCTAGCAAGCTCAGTGGTTTGATTTAACCTTCCTAGCGGTAATCCTGAGTGTGACTCGCGGTGAATTTTTATTACCATAAGCTGTAACCCCAAGCCACACTCAGGATTGCATTGCAGTATCCTGGTAAAGTTACTTATCTTGTCCCCAGGATCCTGCGATGTCCCCCTGCTGTGTCCACAAGCTCAATTCATCACTGTGTTAGGCTCCTTTCCCTGCGAGCGTTACAGGTTACATTACTGTATCAAATTATTTCACATCCTTTTTGTCCCTACTGCTGTGTCCAGTGTCCTGCATCCACTTTTGTATTATATATACTGTTGTTTCTGCCTAATACTTGAGAATGTCCGTAGCAACCAAAAAGTGGCCCTTTACATTAGCCTAGCTAGAAAACAGCAATAGTAAATTAGAAAATGTGCAGAATTGAACTATAGGGATTCTTATGGGGAAAACACTGAAAGTGACGACAGCGACAATTCTGCAACTGAGCAAATGTCAGTGTTTTTGATTTGATTACATTATTGAAAAAAAATTATTATTATCATTTTTTATAATTATTTATAGTTATTTATTATATTATAATTTATGATTTTGTGTTTAAGCCCTGGTTCACACTGGGCTGCGGGAGTGAAGCCGTGCGAGTTCAGCTGAACTCGCACGGCTTCACTCCCGCTGGCAGTCCCGATTTCAGCCGCGATTTCAGAGGTTTCTGCACAGATGTCAATGTAAATCGCGTCCTGAAATCGCAAAAAGTAGTATAGGAACTAATTTTTGAAATCGGTGCAGTGCCGCAGATGAGGCGGCGCACCGATTAGGACGGTGTCATTGCCGGCAATTGCCGGAAAATGCCACCGATTTGAGATGTGATTTCACATTCTTTGCTGTTTTTTTTGCCTTCCTCAGGATAAACTGTGGGTGAAGGATTGTGTATATGGAATTGTATTTATTTTTAATTTTTTTTGGACTTTTCAACCTGACTAATTATGTAATTATGTAACTATATATGCGCTATGGTAAAATTTCATGAATCGGGTTTACATCCACTTTAAGTGTATTTTTTAAAAGCAAGCAGCAATTAAAGCAAGCAAAGCAAAGCAAGCAATAGTTTGAATCTGACCTGGTATTAGCATTTTGCAATCTTTCATTTTGGATAGAGTAAGGGAGGCTTATAACCCCTGTCAGTTGTTTTTTTCGCCCCTGTTACGGTGTCCCATATGGGAGATTTCTCTTCACTTCCTGTCCCATAGCCAAAACAGGGAGTGAGGGGAATCCCTCCAACATGAGGAAATCCCATGGTGTCACTAGGGTCACCAGAACTGGTGTTCCCATTGGAACATTTCAACTCTATTACTGTTCTGGTATTAACCGAACACTTAGGACTTTCTTTTCCTTTTACTTTCGATGATTATGGTAAACAGGACAAATACAGAGGGTGAATCTCTCTAATGGGGGCACAGACAGCAATAAAAACGTACAGGTGTTCTAATCTCTCACCACTCTGTCCAAAACCAAAATAAATAGTTTTGCATTTGGTTACACTTTGAGACCCAGTTGTTGTTTCCCTGAGACTGGTTGGCATTGGTGACATTCTGCTGCTGTCCATAGATAGGATTGTTGCCCACACTTATTTAAATAATCTAGATTAGGTTATAATCATCTCAAGCCTATGGTTGCATTAACACATGCCTAATGTAAGCAGAAACAGTCCAAGCTTCATTAATAGTAAAAAAACAAACAAAGACTAGTGAATATTAAGCCTTGTACACACCACAATTGGATATCTGATGAAATCTAATCCGATGGATTTTTTCATCAGATATCCGATGAAGTTGACTTTCATCAGTCTTGCCTACACACCATCAGTCAAAAATTTGATCGTGTCCAAACGTGTGACGTACAACACTATGACGAGCCGAAAAAAATTAAGTTCAATGCTTCCAAGCATGCGTCGACTTGATTCTGAGCATGCGTGGATTTTTGACCAATGGAGTTCCATACAGACGATCAGATTTTTCTATCGTTTTTTCATTCATAGGAAAAATGTAAAACATGTTCTATTTTTTTTTCACCGATGGAAATCAAACCGATGGGGGCCACACATGATCGGTTTGTCCGATGAAAACAGTCCATCGGTCTGTTTTCATCGGACAAACCGATCATGTGTACAGGGCTTTACTCTAGCTGACAGTGAAAGTGAAGCATATGTTAAAATCAGTGCAGGATCAGCATTCAGGTGTGAGTCTAAAAATGTCAGTTAGATAAAACGTTTTATACTAGCTTGGAACTTGTATGACTGGTATATATAGTTAAATTTGCAGAAGATTGTTAGTGCAATCCAATAATTCCTGATGAAATCTGCCAAAATATTTCAAGTCTGTTTAGCCATTCTGCTGATAGGACAGGGAAGGAACAACGGATGAGATCAAACCTGTGTTTTTTCAGGATCAAGCAACAAGCTGATGTCTATGAGTGTAAACACCCCTGAACAAAAGTTCTCTGAGGAAAGGTATGTTAGAAAATATTGTACTATTGTTATGTTAACTGATGCACAAACAATAATGGTTGGCCATGCCAAGCTTTCATATTTATGAAACTGACAAAAATTGTTGATTTAGATCATCCTGCTGGTTTTCCTGTCAGTTTTGAGTCTTGATGTATAGGAAGAAGAGGCAAGGTACTTATACTAATGGTTCTTCAATATACTTTAAGACAGCCTATAATGAAAAGGAGATTTACAGAAGGCTGTCATTGCTAACCTTTCCTTCTGGAAATGAAACATGTCTGGCTGTCATGCTTATCCAAGGGCATCAATACCTTCTGATTCACTGACTTTGAACTGGTGTGCAGTTTAGGAATTCTACATTTTCTCTGAGTTTACTTGTTAGATATTTTTTCCAGGTCAGTGTCTCAAAAATGTTACATCCAGAGGCAATCAAGCAACTAGCATTTTAGGAGAGGGCCAGCAATAGTCTTCATATTTTTATCAGTATGGATTTCCTTACATGTATGTTTTATGCAATACATAAGTAGATTAGGGGGTGATTTTTCATATATGTCTGGAGTGCAGCTTTAAAGGTAAATAACGTTGTCATGCCTAATCTTGGCTGTCCCTTAACTACTATTGACTTTTTGACTGAGGAAACCTGATAGCAATAGTAATCACAGTAAGTTATTAAGGTCAGTTAATAGGAACTGTCACACCCAAGAATGTTGACTGTACAGTACATTCCTATGATATACTCCACCTAAGTCATGTTTATGGCTGTTTGAGCAATGCGAATATAGCAGCTTAGTTTTGACTTTCTGCTCTTTTTTGGCCCTAATATTTCTGATTAGGTTGAATTCTTGCAATTTTTTTATTTAGTTTTGGATAGAGTGGGGAATGGGCATAAGGTATTGCTACTGAGTGATTTATAGCTTATGTATGCCCTTATCGAGTACATATACTCTGATCCTTTTTTATGACTTTCACAACATTGCCAATATCTTTTAAGTATCTCATATTTAAATGAGTTGGTTCCCTGTTTTGGAACCAAATGTCTCTGTGCCTTATTTCTTTTTGGCTGATAAATAGATCTCCCAGTGTGTCCCACTGCTACAATTGTAGACAGTGGGATGACTAGTGTTTTTCCATGTCACATGCTGCCTACAGTGGACCACAGGAAAAGCATGAGTCGGCAAGGCCTCCTGTAGTCAGAATGCAGGAGTGCACATGGTGGGTTGACAATTCTGCCACAGGGTTTAGATCCTGTGGTTAGCATAGTCACCCACTAAACAATAGAGGAGCAGGCTGGTAGGATGAACGGATATTTGTTCTTAGTTCATGCAGAAATATGCCAGATAATTATATAAACTTACAGCTGACATGGTAATTTGATCCCTTTGACTCTCACTTATTTCTTGGGTTTTCAACTACAGTATGTGAAACGCGGGGTAGACGGAGGCATGTTGATGTGATCGTGCTGAATAAATAATTCTTTTTTTCCAGGTGGGAAGGGACTTGTAGCTCATAGAAAACTATCAGATTATTTAATTTATCCATAAAATGAAATGTAAACCTAAATGGTTGCTACTAGCAACAATGGCATGTACTCTTTTTTGTTTGTTTTTTAACCCTACTTTATCTACGTTTCTGGCATTTACCTATATATCAAGCATCAATGTTTCTTTAACCAAAATTTTGATTTCTTGTCTAATACTACATTGTTTTCTTAACTGTAAGCCTGTAAAAATATCATGAAGAAGCTAGAAACTGTCATTGACACACACAGTCTGTAACTATGGGCTTAATTTACTAAAGGCAAATACATAGAGTGTGCACTTTGCAAGCGTAGTTGCACTCATTTTCTCCAGACTTAAGCACATGTGCAAAGATCCGCTAATTGACATCATCCAATTATGTGCAAGCAAAAATTATGATTTGTTTTTGCTTTCCTTGAACATAATTGGGTATTCTTTACAAAGTGAAGCTTCACCACATCCAATAAGCTCTGGGCTAAATGAATGCCTTTAGTAAATTAACTCATGTGTCTATCATGCTGCCAAAGTGTGTAGAAAACGTGTTGACTTGTGAATGAGATGCACTTCCTCTGTTATTGACTAGAAATTGTTACTTTGTAAAACACAACTTTTCAAATTTTGCAGAGCTCTTACAGTAAGAATAATTTCCTGCTACATAGCATTTTAAGGCAACAGGTGGAAGCTGTGAAAATCGTTTCTCACAACATAATAACCTGAAAGTTTTATGTATGTGAAGCATAACAAAATGTTATAATAGCCACTAAGTGAGGAAAAATGGTACAAAATTACATTGGTCAAGATGTACTTCTCAACAACATGCCTGCTGTGTTGGAGCAACTCGGTAAAAAAATAGAGAACATTACAATTTTCAAAGTGTCCATGTCTAAAAGTTGTTTTATTTCTTTTAAGCCAATCCTAAAAAAGGAATAAAACAGCAAATAAAGATTTGTCAACAGACACAAATAGTGTAAATTATGTTTAAATAATTGCCATTTCTAATAATAATAGCTCATAATGGACCATTTAAAAGGAAAACGTATTGCACAGTGGCGGCTGGTGAAGTTTTAGGATGGGGGGGCGCCAGACCCTGCCCTTTCTTTTTTACCCCTCCCACTTGGTGGAAATGGGTGTGGTTTCATTAAAATAGTGGGCGTACCTCTAAGGTGGTGTGGTTAGCATCTATGAGAGATATCCAAAACCTCCTCTCTTTCCATTCTCTGCTCCCCTGATATTTTGAGTTTAGCTGTCATTCAAAAGTCTTTAAATTGTATTTAGTCCAGAGTTTGTAGCTCACTCCGAGCAGTTCCAAGTTCAAAACCTTTGCAGATGTAAATCATAACCAGGAACAACAGACTCAATGTACAATCTCTAAAATTGTTTTTTAAATTTATTAGCCCTTATGCAATCACCCCCAAAACAAATCTGGTCTGCTTCAAACTTCAAATTCCTAAGAATTTTAAGAGTTCTAACTTCTTTCATGTTTTTACACTGCAATATGCTCAGTGCCTAAAATAAATGATCAAATATAATTTAATTACTAAGAAATCCATTATTTGTGTTAATTCAACAGTGTAGAGAACACCTCCATGTTGCCATACTAAAAATTACAGAGTGGCAGGTTGAAAGGTAAAGGCAATTGTAAATAATATTAAATAACAATACGGCTTGTGTAGCATTTGTAAATTATATAATTTTTCCTATTTCATTTACAGTGTCCCCAAAGAAGTGGACTCACTCTTTAAGTGTATATGCTGTGTTT
This sequence comes from Rana kukunoris, assembly GCA_029574335.1. Classification (NCBI taxonomy): domain Eukaryota; kingdom Metazoa; phylum Chordata; class Amphibia; order Anura; family Ranidae; genus Rana; species Rana kukunoris. The sequence goes on along the minus strand of CM056050.1, from coordinate 222,028,586 downwards.
TAAGAGCAGCATTGAGTTCAGTATTTAAGCAACTTAATTTATTCAATGTCACAAATAAAAGGGAAGAATGCCTCAAAACTCTTTATTCCATTTTTCTTAAACGTATACATATGTCTGGTTCTAAAACAATACTTTAGCATCAGCTTTGTAAAACTATTATTATCCACCGTGAAGGGCAGATACGCATATCCTTCCTGGTAGAGCGTAACATCACAGACCTCGCCTGTTCAATACTTTTTGTGAGAATGATTTCCTCTGGTCTGTATAGCTGTAAAATGATAGAAAGGCATGGTATGAGAGCCATCTAAAAATGGCAAATGTATTAATGTTATTAAAAAGGCAAAGTAATGTTGCCAGATATGATGCAGGGTGTAAAGAATAGCATAGGACCAAATATTAGGGTACTAGAGAACATGAATATTCCCATTATAATAAACTGAGGACTGGGATAATGAGATAAGACAGGAAAAATGTACCATGAATCTGATCTAAGGGGACTAGGGGTGGTGCTGACTGGCCCTATCATAGGGATATTACTGTGTGGGGAGAATCAGTGTGTGAAAGTAGAGAAATATGTATACATATGTGATGCACAGGTGTTTAAGGTGATTGAACCCTATATGGAGATAACCATATTGAGTGAGCGAGGGGCAAGATTAGTATTCAATATGTCTCTCTTTATCAGGAGGGGTTGAAGAATCCAGAGATTTTATTAAAGAGAGGGGTACATAGAGTTTGTGGGAATGAAGGAGAGTGGGATTGACAGGTTAGGTAATTTACTGTACACTAATGATGGTGACTGAGCTCCCACTAATAAAAAAGACCGCTGACACTATGGCTGGGGGTTGTAGTGGCACTCTACTGCCTCCCTTTAGATTGTAAAGCACTGCATAAACTGTTGGTGCATAAATCCTGTATAATAATATAATAAATTATCCCACTGACACTCTCTCCTTCAATCTGCACTTTGTAAGCTTTGCCATCTGTTGCATAATTCTGAAGCCTTGCACTCATATGTTGTATGTTACATACTTCTGACCACTTCACTCTTTAATTTGCTCAGAGCTGAGTGTTTCCAAGTTCATTCTTTGCAGGGGAGATAAGAAAATGCTCTGAATCCTGATAATTACTTTGGAGGTCTTGGGTTGGGGGAGGGGAATCAGTTCAGGGGTGGTAGGGTTATGGCACAATACTGTACACGTAGAAGTTGCTTTCTATATTTTGTGTGCAGAGAAGCATATGTAATATTAGAGTTAAATATTAAAAAAATATCCTTAGTGCTGAAGTTTATGTGTGTCAGTGAGACTGTCACTTGTGGAACAGTAATAAAGGAATATTTTGTGCGTAGAACAAGTGTGGTATATATGTGCGGTATATACTGCAAACATACTCAGACTTTGTTTTACCAACCCCCTTTAAGCCACATCCAATATAGCATAGGGGATAATATGACTTACGGTACCCATAAAACAGTGATAAAGCCTGAGTGACCATACACCAGGCTCAAATATTCTCACATGAGGAGGACATGGGGAGGGCAGAGATGTAACCCAATTGGGTAAGCTCTAGCACCATTCTACCCCAATCCTTACATAGGGTGGACTCCTGCAATGTGGAGGCAGTGTAGATTGGAGAGCATACCCTTCTCGGACGGGTGTTCTATCTGATGACATTGTCCATTTGCCCTTAATGGCCTAAATGACAGCGTCTTTTTAAGTATAGGTCCATTTAAATCCTCTGTGTTGAAAAATGGAGGTCTCAGTTTCAAAACGCCTAGCAGATAATTCATGTACTAGTAGAATGAAAGGAATGAAAAAAAAATCATTATGTAGGATCCACTGTCTTGGTGTTCTTCAATAGAAAAAGAACTGAGATAACATTGAGCGCTCTGTCTGTTTTATTCCTTTTTAGCCGAGTCTCTTATCATATACATATCAGGACATACAAGTTGCAATCACAGGCGTACTGTTCATATGCTCATCCATATCCTGATTGATGCTGACATCTTTCAGCATCACGGCTTCTAGCACATTCATGGAAGTCATCAATACTATCTTGCCTATCTTTTCTCACAAGTCTCCCTGTTTCCTTGACTCTTCCTGGCTGCTGCTGTTCTTGTATTATTGTGTGTTCCATGCATCCCATTATTTCAATAGGAAAATAAATCCTCCACTCGTCTGCATTAAGCATTACTGTTTGTCTATCTTCGTCCAACAGGTGCATTTTAACAAAGTACATTTTAAATAGATTTAAGGGATTTGTGTCACCAATTCCTAGCGTATTGCCACATAACAGATAGGGTAATTCTGAGTGAAATGTATTAAAGACGCAGGCTGCACATCAAAAAGGGACACATAGCAAAAAGAATATCACCTTCATTCATATGTGACAATCTTGACAGATGATTGATTGCTTTTGAACAGTTTGAATGTACTTGGAATAATGTATATTTAATGTGCTGCGGTAAAACTCATTCTAAAAAAAAGCAGAAAATTGTGTATTAGAATATTAATCTGCACGTAGAAAGGAGGCATAAAACATGACAAATTAAACGTAATATTTATTGTCTAGCAGAGTTACTTTTCAGTTGTTTTTTCAAGGCGTGGTGTATGACTTATAAAAGTGATGTCAGTGTACTGTGGTTTGAACTACAGACAAACTGCTACATACACAGCTGCAATTTTTATTTTTGAACTGTCTTACCTGCACACACTTTTGTAATTCTGCTCAGACATTCATTTGATTTCCATACTTCTGCCACAGTATAGAACCAAAGAGTAACATCACTTTTAAAGCATGTAGCTGTAAAGATTCTGTATCAAGTTTCCCTAACTAAATTGGTGGGGTCCTCTCTGCACTACGCCTTTTAATAAGGTCACCCAAACACCATTTTTTCCACCCATAGTGTCTATTAAAACATTTTAGCAGGGCAGAATAGTATTGAGTTTTATTCACCTAAAAGGCTGGCACTTACATATTAAGCCTTATTTAGGTGCACATGGAATTATGGCAACTACATATTACCATTGTAAATGTTTTAATTCACTAACTAATCAACTGAATATTTGTAAATGGAGCGCACGCATACAAATATGCATGAATGCACAAATAAATAAATCAATTAGGGCTGTTACTGATCAACATTTTTGTGTTCGATTAATCGTTTTTTTTTAATCGATTAATCAACTAATTTCATGAATGGTTGTAGAATCCCAGGTTGATAGAGGGAAGTGATAGATGAAAGTGTAACAGCCCTTGCGTGTGGCAGATAGTAAGGTCCCGCCGGCATGCAGATATGAAGGCACAGCAAAGGAGCCCTTCAGATGAACACAGCAAGCCCTGCCGTCCGTGACGTTACCGGATCTCCGACGGAACTCCCTGAAGGTCCTGAAGCCGGCGGAGAGGCGAGTACCAATCAAAAGAATTTTAATCGATCAAAATGATATTGATTTTTTTAAAAAAAATAAAGATTAATCAATGAATTAAAAGTTAATTTGCACAGCCCTAAAATTAATATATAAAAAAATAAATGTGCTATCAGTAGTGCATATTCATAAATTGTTAAAGGAACACTAAAGAGAATTTTTTTTTTAAAGTAACAAACATGTTATACTTACCTCCACTGTGCGTCTCATTTTGCACAGAGTGGCCCCAAACTTGGTCTTTTGGGGTCCATCGGCAGCTGTCTCAGCTCCCCCCGCAAGAACTTTCCACCTTCCTGCAAGCTCTCTCCCATGGTGGTAAGTTCTTGCAGGCACACTCCAGTGATACAGCCGGCCGACTCTGCCCCGCCCCCCCGTCATGCCACATCATTGGATATAATTGACAGAAGCACGAGCCAATGGCTGCGCTGCTTTTAATCAACCAATAAATGAGCCGAGAAGCCAAAGCCCCCCCCGTAAATGGGGGCTCGGGGGGGGCGCTAATGCTCGGATGTTTTTTCCCCTTAATGCATAGAATCCATCAAGGTGAAAAAACATGTACCTTTACAACCCCTTTAATAAATATTTTATTTCTAATATTCATATTTAATATGAATAATATGTACTCTTCTATGCAGCTCACACTTGGCTCCTTTTCTGAAGGTTTTCTGTATCTTCTTTGCTCTCTTCTTGTACAAAACCTTTTGTTTAAAGTGCTCAATAGCTCAAGCTGAAATTTTTATACACAAAAAAATGTATATGTGAGGACAGTAATTCATCCCTCTATCTTTCTAACCCGCTAAATGCCAATCATAGTTTTGATGAAAGATAACCTGCATTGAAGGAGGCAACTCCTGTTGGGCTGTCTTATAAGATAATCCATCATGCTCTGATAATCCTTTGTTACTAACTGCTTATTTTACTTTTTACATCCATAGTAAAAATAGAGAAAATATCAGTTAAAAAATGGATAAACTAAAGAGATATTATATTAAAATGAACCCATGTGTTTCACTTTCACCTTTGACTACTCAGATTGACCTATTGGGCTTAAATTTAAAATGTCAAAGACGTGCAAGAATGTGCTTAGGACTGTGCTTAAGACATGCTTCAGTTTCCATTGAAAGAATTAGCTAAGCTAATGTTATTGACAACCACCTAAAAAATGTATTATTTTATTTTATTTTTAGCGAATTGCACCTATGCAGCACAATAATATACGATATGCTAATTATAGCACTTGTGAAATAAGTAAGTATATACGGTACATATGATTAATACCTGATCTTTGCCGTTTGGAATTCTGAGAAATAGTTAAAGATTGCTATTCATACACACTTTGAGTAGTCATCCTCTAATTATTTTTCTAGATTTCATAGTTGACTTAATGACAAAAGATCTAGGTAATACCAAGGATGTGGTTATCAAATAACAAACCTTTTCTTATTTACTCTTCATTTAGTGACTTCACCAACATTTCCATGCCTGAGTTAATATTTGTTGTTATGTTATGTACTCAAAGAGTATTCCAGTTTTAGCTTTGCGTAAAGGGTGGAGAAAAGGGTTTGAATGTTACACACCTATTTAACAGACACTTTATGCACTTCCTCTTCAGATTGATGAAACATACATGGTTTTTATTTTCTCTTGACTTTGAAGTCAGTTTTTCCAGGACTGTTTGTACAGAAGGCAACACCTTTGATTATACCTGAACAGCTTCTTTATTATAAATGCTAATGTCAGCTTTGACAAGGTGAGGGTTATATTCAATTTGCAAAGTGTGCATGTGTAGAACATAAACATTTTGCAAGGCTTTAGTATGGACTGATCTTTCATAGGCAGTTCAGTTTTGGGGACCATTTCCATTTCAAAAGGATATTCTAGAACTAAAAATAATGCAAATAATGGGCAATTACATGAAAAAGAAGCAAGCAGGGCATAATATATGAGCAAAGACTTATTTAAATTTATTGACTCAACCTTGAAAATAAGTAGCCTTATTTAAATATGTGGCTGTTATAGCAAATTTAGAGGAACACTGTTCAATTTAAGGTCATCACCAAAGACATGAGAGCATACCTAGGGATGGGAAGAAGATAGGATTAATCATAATTACGGGTCTAACTGTTCTTTATAGTGAATGCTGTGAACATGGGCATAGCTAACCTGGATATCCTGGATATCTGGAATGCAAATCCCAATGGTCCTACCTGTAACTCTAACTGTAACATTTTCTGCCACTGTTTCTAATATACTGTAAATGCATCAGTGGTGATGGAAGGCATATGACATAGGGGGTTATTTACGAAAGGCAAATTCACTTTGCACTACAAGTGCATTTGGAAGTGCAGTTGCTGTAAATCTGAGGGAAAGATCTGAAATGAGGGGAAGTTCTGCTGATTTTATCATCCAGTTATGTGCAAACTAAAATTATGTTTTTTTATTTTCCTTGCTACAGTGACTGCACTTCTAGTGCAAAGTGGATTTCCCTATTCGTAAATAACCCCCATAGTGTTGATAAGTCAGTTTCCTGGCTATGGGGACGTTTCTTGGACTGTGGATTGTGCATATGTTTCCTAAGCTATGGAATGACAAGGGAGTGTAGTGCCTACAGTATGTGGGTGGAATATCTTTTGCTATCTTTTGCTATCTAATCATACCCATATTTTCATCACATCTTTCCTGTGCTTTTGTTTGCATCATGTACCGTATATATTTTCCTAACAACACCCCTGGCTGTGAAAATGTAGATTATAGTAAGTTGTTTGTATGCAGATAACACAATCTATCATCAGTTGTTCGATGTGAATAGCAAAAATCCAAAATAAAGAGAGGACTTATTATGCTTAAAATGTAAGTGTTATTTTATTGCAACATACCAAGGTAGAGTTAACAAAGGGAATTTCAAAGATGAGGAGAAGGGGATATCATATTCCTGAAATGTTCTTTCTTTGCTATACTTTTTTTGGGTTCCAATAAATACAACAGCACTTCATTTTTAGGTTGAATATATTTTTATTAACAACTTTTCGGAAATTACAAAAGTAGTATAGAAAGAAAGAAAGCCACATTGAAATTGATAATACAAATTGACATTGATCACATACGCCGGGCCCACACATACGCCGGGCCCACATTTGCACTACGTTGGCGTAAAGTGATTTACGTCTGCGTAAGTGATTTGTGAATCTGGGCCGATATGTTTACTGTAACCTTGTATTACCTTTTTTATCATCATCTCCTGTAGATGTAGCATCAAGTGTCAGCCTTCCCGGTATTCAAAAGTTGGACTTTTTTTATCAACTGGTCCACAATATCACTCTAATAATTCTGGTAGATACTGGTATGCTTTGATTCTGGCATTGGTACAGAGTGGGACTGCTAAATCTGAGAACTGTTACTTTTGTCAAATAGGGTAAGTATTGTCCGAGTTCATATGGAAGTTAAAGTGTGCGTATAGCCAATACATTTTTTTTTGTTTTGGATGTTTAGAATTAGGAAAGGTTAAAACCACTGACAATTTTTTATTTTTTTTGCTGTTTTTGTCCCATTTGGGAGTTTACTACATAGTTACATTCAAACAGTATATGCCAAACATAAACCACAATTTATTCTGAAAACACTTACATCTAAAAACACTGTATACTGCACACTGGTAGAATGAGGCAGCGGTCTCGATGGACTGGAGAGTATCCACAATAGCACAGGCCAGGACCTGCCGTGGAAACGGCACACCAGGCCTCCGGAGCATCCGGAGCTCTAACACACACCACTGTCAGTGTGTTCACAGGCTGGTAGATCAGGTGGAGGTGTTGGCCGCAACATGTTTCTGAGGCCCTTCATCAGGCTCCTGCTGCCCCCCCCCCCCACTTGTGGACACCCTGACAGTGGCATATGTTAGAGCTCCGGACACTCGATGGTCCAGGAAGCCCCGGACGTTTTCGTGGCAGGTTCTGGCATGTGCTATTGTGCCAGCCCTGTGTGCAGTATACAGCGTTTTTGGATGTATATAGATGTAAGTGTTTTCAGGATAAATTGTGGTTTATGCTTGACATATACTGATCTGGTGCCCTCCTTTATTGTTATATGTCTTGAGGGGACCCCATACCCATCCAGGAGCTGTCGGTGATTGCACATGCCTTTTTTCCTATCAAGCTTACCACCCTCCTGCATATGTCTTCTATGGATTTTAAATGACTATTTGTCTAAAAATTTTTAAAGCGTCACCTTTGGAGATTTTTAAGTACCGAAGTTTGGCGCCATTCCATGAATGTGCGCAATTTTGAAGCGTGACATGTTAGGTATCTATTTACTCGGCGTAATCTTTCACATTGCCAGTGCAGAGCTAAATCACCTGCTTATTTGGTGAGTGATTTGTGTTGTTACATTCAGTTCAACCGGTGTGCGTGTGCGTGAGTTTATGTCAATAATAATTACAATATTTCTGTATGTTACAATCCTTAACCACTTTACCACCGTGTGCGGGACCTGAATTTTTTGTCTGGTCACCAGTCATCTCTATGGTTCTTCAGCAAGCACCGGCCGATTCGCTCTCCGGGCCCCCGATGGCACGGGAGAGCCCGGAGAAGCACCGGATGGCGGCGGGAGGGGGGACGTCCCTTCCCGCTGCCTATAAGAATGATCAAGCGGCAAAACTGCCGCTTTGATCATTCTTATGGTGCAGAGAATCGCCGGTTGAAGAGATGGATATCTGAATGATGCCTGTAACTGCAGGCATCATTCAGATATCGCCGCACAAAGCCGAGGACGTCCCAGGGACGTCCTCGGTGGTCAAGAGGTTAAGATGCCCATCTAATGTTTTTTTAAAAGTTTCGACACTCCCCACTGATACCACCACTTTTGCAAGAGAGTTCCACATTTTTACCGATCTGACAGTAAAGAACCCTCTATGCAGTTTAAGGTTAAACCGATTCTCTGTCAGTTTCAATGAATGGCCGTGTGTCTTTCCAAACTCCCTGCAACTGAATAGTTTCCTCCCTATGCTAGAATCCCAATGAAGGTATTTGTATATCACTATAATATCTCCTCTCAAGCATCTCTTCTTCAGAGAGAATAGGTTCCTAATAACTGAGGTTCTCCAGTCCCTTTATTTGTTTTTTTGCCCTTCTCTGGATTCTTTCCAGTTCCAACACATCCTTCCTGAGGACTGGTTATACGGCCGGACCAGAGTCTTGTAAAGTGGCAAAAATATTTTCTTTGAGCAGCGTACTTTCTTTACCTTTGGTCTTCATACTGCAGGGGGCGATGTCACTATCCTTACAAAGAGATCCTAGACAATGCTAAGTAGCTCAGAATATGTGAGATGGTTCTGCAAAACAGTGCAGGAGCATCTTCTCACACGATTTTGGTTACTCGGCACTCCCTGGAATCAGGCTGGGATGTCACACATATCTAGGTGCCATGGATGAAAGCCAGAATCATTTTTTTTTCCCACAGGCCCCTGGTAACTATCCACTAAGGGCTATGTTAAGGGTTATGACAAAACTGAGTTAAAACTTTGAATTTTATTTTGAACAGAGTAAGGAAGGATTAGGGCCTCTGTCAGGTGTTTTCATTGTCATGTATGTCCTTGATGGGGAGATTTCTCCTCACTTCAAGTGAAGACAAGTAGTGAGGGAACATTTTGATAATGGGTACATATTTAGTACATCTCTAGAATGCACACACATTTCTATGTGTTGTATCCATTTTAAAATGCTGCAGCTATAGTAAATACCTGTTGGTATGCCACGCAGTCTGTCCCTCTCCACATACCTACACTGATTTCTTTTGCAGCATAGTGTGTGAGGAAAGTTCTCTTGAGAGATGTATTCCTGTGGGAGTAATTATATCAATAAGACCAGGCTTCCAGCAGCTACCCCTGCCAGAATTTAACAAGCCTGGGGATGATGTCATAGGGTTTATTAATTTGGGTGATGCCTGTACATTCCCTTTAGGTATAGGGCTTATTTTTAGGTGGTAGGTTAAAACGGATCTCCACCTAAAAGGGGAAGCTCTGCTTATTTGCACCCTCCCCCTGCCACTGCCACATTTGCCATTTTTTTTGGGGGGGGGGAGGGAGCGGGTACCTGGTTGTGACAGGTACCTACTTTCACTTTCAGGTCAGATCGCCAAAGCAAATTACGAGGATCTTCGGCCCCTCTTATTTCCCCCACAGACATACAGGTCCCAGAAGACTGTGAGGCCAGTCACACAACACAGCTTGACTTGCACAAGCGCAGCAGTAAACCAGCTGTGAAGCCGGAAGGCTTTATTGCCGGTTTTCCTTTACCTAAGATGCTGGTGCCTGCACCTGAAGCCGATTGAAGAATGAGCTTGGTGCCAACATCGTTGGATCCCTGAACAGGTAAATGTTCTTCTATTAAAAGTCAGCAGCTACAGTATTTGTAGCTGACTTTTTTTTGCCCAGACCAGAGCTCCGCCTTAAGTGTTGGTGGGACAGGTGAAGTGTTAGGATAACAGTTTTTCACATGTAAGCCATGTGTTCTTTTGAAATTCTGCCTATGGACTAGTCAGCCTCCATCAGAAACTTTTTACATAAAATAGCACCATTCATTAGTGCCAGTTCATAAACATCATTGTTCCCATGGGCTTAGTAAACTATGGTTAGGCATAGCAATTTGGCCTGGCAAGCTTCATCTGCTATGGCTATTTTTTTATTTCCACTTGGGCAGTGGATTCTGCGCTGAGCTCGGTACAGCTCATATTTCTGCTGAACTGTGGAAAGGTTACATAACTTGGTATATTACATTAACTCCCTGGTAGCAGGAAGAAACTGTAAAATAATTAAATGCATCAGCAACTAAAGGTGCCACCAGCCATTGGAACGGCTAGGAATATGATATTATTTCATTTTCCTATGTGAGCCCAATTTTGCTGCTGCTGCCTTGGACAGAATTATTAATATTATTTTGGTGGCATTTTCCTTCCCCCTATTAGTCATTCATACTGGCTGTATTTTAATACTTTTTATTAGCACTTCTTGTTGCTCCTGGCTTTTCAACAGTTGTTTTTTTTTGTTGCGTAGCTCCTTTGATTTTTGATTCATAGCCCTGAATTGTTTTAATAAGGTCTGTCATTCATTTGAAAGCCACAGTCCCAAAAAAAGCCCAGTTACTTACAGAGGCTGTTAATAGAATGTAGGACATTTCCCTTATTGTTTTCAATATAATTTTCAATTTACTGTAACACATATTACACAATCCCATACATTTAGCCATTGCAATGAAATAGTACATACAAATTCTTGACAACTGAGCTTTCGTTTTGGCTTATTTAAAAACAACACTAAAAAGTCTGCATATGCCAATTATAAAGGAAATATTTCTTTTGTTCCTTTCCACTGTTCTTTAATTTTCTACGTCTTTGTGACCCAACAGAATCATGTAAAATAGTGAAATAAAAAAAAAAGGACATCCTTAACTTGGGAAGCACTAGGGAAGCCCACTCCTCCAGAATGACATACACCCATTAAAGCATTTTATTAATTACATAACTCCTCCCAAGAATCAGCCCACCTTTTTCATTTGGGGGTCCAACCATGCGAAACCCAGAAACTATGGCTGTCAGAATACCCAAAGAAATGAAAGGAACCAGGTGTAGGAAAGTTGGCCAAAGAGTGACTGCAGTGAATCAGCTGTAGTCACTATTTTCTTGACTTTTTTACCCCTGGCTACTTCAATTTCTTAGTCAAAGTTTGCTGAGCTAGGTGGTTTGGCCATCAGCGGCTTTCATTTTTTATACAGCTTTGAGATAAAATTGAAATTAAAGCCACGTATGGCCAATTTTAAGCCTCGTACACACGGGCCAAAATCTCGTCAGGAAAAAAACGTTGTTTTTCCTGACGAGATTCTTGGCAAGGATCTCTTGCCGCCTGAGTGTACAGACTCTCCTTTCAAAAGAACCGTGGTTCTCTTGAAAGGCAGGAATGCAATGATGTAATCGCGTACGACATCACATTCAATACCATAGCCGCGCATGCGTCAAAGTCATTTCGAGCATGCGCGGGTTTCCACGGCGACCAGGTAAGTATACACACTCTTGGGTTTCTCGGCAGAAAAACTGCAGAGAATCTCACGACGAGAAAATAGAGGACATGTTCTCTATTTTTCTCGTCTAGATTCTGGGCAGTTTTTTTGTCGAGAAACCTGAAAGCCTCATACACACGCTCGGTATACTCAGCAAGAAAGCTTTGTCAGCAGTTTTCTTGCTGGTTCTTGCCGAGTAAACCGAGCGTGTGTACGAGGCTTAAAGGGGTTGTAAAGACAAAAATATTTTCCTCTTAAATTAAAGTCTGACAGTAGCTGATAAAGTAAAAAGTAATGTTTTGCATTATAACTAGTTTGATACCTGTTGAAATCAAGCTGTTTTATTCACCTCCGTCACTCCTGAATCGTTATTCTCACTGACTTCCTGGTTTGCGGTGCGCATTCATTCTAGCTACATCATGGCCTAATGGGAACTACAGTTCCCATTAGGCTTAGCCTCCATGCCTGTGAGGGATAAGAGAGCATCTTCACGCAGGGCTGTAGTCATAGGGAGGGGGTGAGCACATTCTGCTTTCCACCATGCAAAACGGCTGAGGTGCTGGTGGAAAGCAAGAAGAGGAGAAACAGGAAATGGCATTTTCAAACCTGGATTACTGTATTTTGGAGTTCAAAAGGAAAAACGAGGTAAGTGATATTTAAATGCTCTAGCTTACAGCAATCAATTGATCTAATAAAAAACAAACCTTTAGTGTTCTTTTAACTCTCTGTAGTCCAGAGTGGTAGAAAACACCCATAATGCATCTCGTAGGCAGTCATTTGTGGCAAGAAATTAACGCATTGTGCTCATGTGCTCCAAAGTAAAAAAACAATGCATCTTATACACCCGATGTCACAAATGCAGTATGATGACAGATAACTTGGTCTCAAGAAACTTTTTAAAGAAAGAATTGACTTACTTTTTTGGGGGGTTCTTCCATATTCGACTTCCAAGAGACCGAGGCACAGTTGTCACTACCCCCCATGCATAGCAAAAATAGCAGATTGCATTTTTATTCTGTCTTTACATAGCTGTGTGAAGAAATGAAGAACAAAATTTGAAAGACGTTTTTTATTTCTAGATCTTACAAATCCCTAGAGCCTTTGCAGCTGAGGACATTAGACCATTTTTCATTGCAAATGTTATAATGTTTTAGGTATTTTTGTGGTTTTTACAGAGATATCGACTTTGTAGCTATGTCATGCTGTGAGGACATTCTTTTTATTTTATACATTTTAAAATGTATATCATTATTTGTATGCCATATGCCACACTGTTATAACTTGAATAAAACGCATCAAATAACAGCAACAGTCTTGTTTATTTGTTTATGTATCTTTGGCCAAACATTTAAAAAAAATAAAATATATATATATATATATATATATATATATATATATATATATACTGTATATAAGGGAAAATATTTTAAAGGGGAACGTTTTCCTGGTGACATCTGTCTGAGATTTCTCTTATTTTGCAGATATTTCTTCTTACTTTTAGTTGGGACAGGAAGTGAAAATAGCTCTTCTAATGGTACATTCTCTATTCAAATTTTTTTTTTAGCCTTTGGCCGTGTACACACGATCAAATTTATCTGCTGGAAACCGTCCGACGGACCATTTCAGCAGACAAATTCGATCGTGTGTACGGGCGAGCAGACAGGTTTTACCAGCAGACAAATTTTAAAGCATGCTTTAAAATCTGTCTGCTGGAAACCCGTCTGTCCGATATGTCCGCTGGTTAGTACAGTAACCAGCGGACATATCTGTCCGCACATGCATCGAATGGATTGCGTATTTTACTTCCTGGTTCGGTGACGTGGCGGCGTCAACGTAACCGCCACATCACCGCGCTGTCTGCCGGCGGGGATTTTGGTTTGATTGTGTGTACACGATCAAACCAATATAGCCCCGCAGACAAATCCGATCAAAGCGGTCTGTCAGACCGATTTGATCGGATTTATTTAGTCGTGTGTACGCGGCCTTAGACTTTACCCTGCTTTTCAAGAAGTGTTTCCAATAGAGGATATTTCTTGTGGGCTGCTATCTCACAATAAAATGTGTGTGTAGAAAGTCCTACTATTTCAAAGATGACTGCCTAAACATTTTTAGTTTTTGTCACAATAAGATGTGGTTAACCGCTTGCCCACTGGCTCACGCCGATATACAACGGCAGGATGACACTTATGCGTACACACGATAGGTTAAACCGATGAGAACGGTCTGATGGACCATTTTCATCAGACCAAACCGATCGTGTGTGGGCGCCATTGGTTATTTATCCATCGGTTAAAAAAAAGCAAACTTGTTTTAAATTTAACCGATGGAGTCCTAACTGATAGGTCAAAACCGATAGTTAGTAGGCACGACCATTGGTTAAAAATCCATGCATGCTCAGAATCAAGTCGACGCATGCTTGGAAGCATTGAACTTCGGACCATCCGTCAGCTTCATCGGTTAACCGATGGAAACGGTCCTTCAGACCGTTCTCATCGGATGGACTGATCGTGTGTACGCGGCTTAACAGGCAAATTAACGTAATTGTGGGCACACGCGCGTCCGCAGGCTCTGTGAGTGTGATACAGCATTTAGATGTTTACAATTGTTCCAGTGTCTTTATGCGTGTTGCATACACACATATTCATGCATTAACACACATTTACCTGTGTAAAATCTGCAGATATATACGGCCCTAAATGCAGCTGTAGCCTACTTTTTTTGTACTCTGCACAGGTTTTCATTTGTAAAGGCAGATGTATGATCCCATTATTCTGTACAGTGCTGCACATAGATGCGCACAAAAGTATACACTGTACACATCCAAATGCAGCATTTTACACTCACAAGGGTACACACACAATGAACCCTTCAGGAAATAATTTCCACCCAAAAAGATGGGCTTAGTAAAGATAGACAATTTAACTTTCATCTTTCTTGAGAAAGTATGACAACATATTGGACTCTGTTGGGATGATGCAAGTTTTGTGAAGGTTATTACTGATGGAACGATGAGTAAATAGGCGTTCACAGGGGGTGTGCGGGGGGTGCCTGGGCACACCCCATGTGGAACAGATTCCCCCTGCTGATATTTCACCAAAGCCCCCTAATGGGGCTCCAAAAAAAAATTGTAAGTAACAATAAAAAAATATATAGCACCCTGGAGTTATGACAGGGTCGCTCCTCGTAAATTTACTTGCCAGGAGTAGTTATCCTGGTTGATTGCTAGAGATCTATTGATTTCTCCCTAAGTTTGGCCTTGTTGCACTTTTCTAATCTACCACTAGGTGGCCGGGTACTTGGTGGTACTAGATATGAGAAGGGCAATGCAAAGTCAGGTTATGGGTATATGTGGTATCTCAGCCAATGGGCAGGGGTTTTCTTGAATGCCTTGGCCTGCTGGGAGAGCCTATATATTCAGGTGGAGTCAGGTGATCTGTGTCCTGTGCAGCCTGGACGATTGGGTGGATGTGTGTCTTATTGCCTGGGCTGCTAGACCAGAGATAGGGCCTATCCTGGGAAAATCTGGCTTCTAGGCTGTCTGATGGTCTATCCAGAAGTAAGATAGCTGTGCAGAGTTGGGACTGCAGCTTGCAATCCAACCAGAAGTGACGGTTCTCCTGGTCGAAGAACCTGTCATGGTCGAATGTAGAGGGGAAGCTGCCGCCAGTAAGGGTCTATCAGCCTTATTACCAGAGACCACAGTGAGTAACTGAAGCAAGTACTGGAGTAGTGCTCTCACCAACCAGGGACGGTGAAGAATCTGGAAACTTCAGTGGGAATCAAACCAGGGACCCAGCCAGCGGAAGTGATGCTTTCAGAGCAGCCTTGTGTGCCAAGCCAGGGACCGAGCAGGCCAGCTTGGGAGAAGCTTGAGAAGTATCGGGAGTGCCAAGCTAGGGACCCAGCAGAGAAGCGGGGGTGATACTTGAAGAAGGTACCACAGTGAAGATTGGAGGAGCTCAAGGGATTCAGTGGCAGTGAATCATCTAGTCTAGTGAGAAGCCGGGAGCTCAGTGTACTGAAGAACTGAACTACAAGAAGTGATTGTAGTGAAAGTGAAGGAACTGTTAAGCTTTGTGTTAAAAAAAAAAAAAAAAAGGTGTGTTAAGAGAAATAAACTTTCTTTTGCATCCAAGAAGTGTCTGGTGCCAAAAAACAACTATAACTATAACAACTATACACCCACCATGCCTCACAACCCACTACACACAGAAGGATGTCAGCTGTCCCTAGCCCTGGAGGGTCTCATTATATCAAAGGAGGCCTATGATCTGGCTACAAATAAAATGAATAAACATAAAAAACGACTGACTCTGTCCACTGCTCTACTGAAAAGTCCACAGCCCTACTAACATCATCCATGTTTTAATACATTTGGGTGCACACCCTAAGTGCCGGTTCACACTACAGAGACTTGGGATCCGGCTTGTGTCGCCCCAAGTTGCACGACATGAGAAATTGCATTGAAGTGAATGAGAGCCGTCTTAATGTACACTACTGAAGTCGTTCCGACTTCAGAAAAGGTTCTGTACTACTTCAAGGCGACTTCTAGTCAACTTGTAGGCAACTTGTACCCATTGATTTTAATGGAAGTTGCCTCCAAAGTCGGATCTCTCTCTTAACTGAAGCAACTTTACAGGAAAATAAAATAGTTTTCTCAGTCAAACCCCTCCCTCCCACAGAGCTGAATATTTTGTGATTGGCCACAGCCAAAGTCGACTGTCCTGGGGGCAACTTTAAGTCGCGTTGTAAGTTGCTCCAAGTCGCGCTGAAGTCGCCTTGCAAAGTCACGCTGTAAGTCGGGTTGCCTCTGTGAACCGGCACTAATAGTAACTGCTGCGCACACCTATGGATGAGTAGCTCTTACAGTGCAGAAAATAAGTATTTGAACACCCTGCTATTTTGCACGTTCTCCCACTTGGAAATCATGGAGGGGTCTGAAATTGTCATCGTAGGTGCATGTCCACTGTGAGAGACATAATCAAAAAAAAAATTCCAGAAATCACAATGTATGATTTTTTTAACTATTTATTTGTATGATACAGCTGCAAATAAGTATTTGAACACCTGAGAAAATCAATGTTAATATTTGGTACAGTAGCCTTTGTTTGCAATTACAGAGGTCAAACGTTTCTTGTAGTTTTTCACCAGGTTTGCACACACTGGAGGAGGGATTTTGGCCCACTCCTCCACACAGATCTTCTCTAGATCAGTCAGGTTTCTGGACTGTCGCTGAGAAACACAGAGTTTGAGCTCCCTCCAAAGATTCTCTATTGGGTTTAGGTCTGGAGACTGGCTAGGCCACGCCAGAACCTTGATATGCTTCTTACAGAGCCACTCCTTGGTTATCCTGGCTGTGTGCTTCGGGTCATTGTCATGTTGGAAGACCCAGCCTCGACCCATCTTCAAAGGTCTAACTGAGGGAAGGAGGTTGTTGCCCAAAATCTCGCAATACATGGCCCCGGTCATCCTCTCCTTAATACAGTGCAGTCGCCCTGTCCCATGTGCAGAAAAACACCCCCAAAGCATGATGCTACCACCCCCATGCTTCACAGTAGGGATGGTGTTCTTGGGATGGTACTCATCATTCTTCTTCCTCCAAACACGGTTAGTGGAATTATGACCAAAAAGTTCTATTTTGGTCTCATCTGACCACATGACTTTCTCCCATGACTCCTCTGGATCATCCAAATGGTCATTGGCAAACTTAAGACGGGCCTTGACATGTGCTGGTTTAAGCAGGGGAACCTTCCGTGCCATGCATGATTTCAAACCATGACGTCTAAGGCGGCGTACACACGATCGGATATATCCGATGAAAACGGTCCGCGGACCATTTCCATCGGATATGTCCGATCGGGAGTTTGATCCGATGGCGTGTACACACCATCGGATCAAATTCCCCGCCGCCGGACGGCGCGGTGACGTAGTGGTGACGCGGCGGTGACGTTGACGCCGCCACGTCACCGCCACGTCACCGCACCAGGAAGTAAAACACTTACGCGCATGCGCCGAATCCATTCGGCAGCGGCGCGGCGGCGGTGGGAGCCGACATGTCTGCTGGTAAGTGTACTAACCAGCAGACATGTCGGGCGGACAGATTCCCACCGGATAGATTTCAAAGCATGCTTTGAAATCTGTCGGGTGGAGAAATCTGTCCGCTAGCCCATACACACGAGCGGAGATGTCTGCTGAAACGGTCCATCGGACCGTTTTCAGCGGACATATCCCCTCGTGTGTACGCGGCCTTAGTGTATTACCAACAGTAACCTTGGAAACGGTGGTCCCAGCTCTTTTCAGGTCATTGACCAGCTCCTCCCGTGTAGTCCTGGGCTGATTTCTCACCTTTCTTAGGATCATTGAGACCCCACGAGGTGAGATTTTGCATGGAGCCCCAGTCCGAGGGAGATTGACAGTCATGTTTAGCTTCTTCCATTTTCTAATGATTGCTCCAACAGTGGACCTTTTTTCACCAAGCTGCTTGGCAATTTCCCTGTAGCCCTTTCCAGCCTTGTGGAGGTGTACAATTTTGTCTCTAGTGTCTTTGGACAGCTCTTTGGTCTTGGCCATGTTAGTAGTTGGATTCTTACTGATTGTATGGGGTGGACAGGTGTCTTTATGCAGCTAATGACCTCAAACAGGTGCATCTAATTTAGGATAATAAATGGAGTGGAGGTGGACATTTTAAAGGCAGACCAACAGGTCTTTGAGGGTCAGAATTCTAGCTGATTGACAGGTGTTCAAATACTTCTTTGCAGCTGTATCATACAAATAAATAGTTAAAAAAATCATACATTGTGATTTCTGGATTTTTTTTTTATTATGTCTCTCACAGTGGACATGCACCTACGATAACAATTTCAGACCCCTCCATGATTTCCAAGTGGGAGAACTTGCAAAATAGCAGGGTGTTCAAATACTTATTTTCTGCACTGTATGTATGGGTAGTTGGGTTTTATAACACTAAGCACTTTCCATTTATTTTAAAGCCTAATAATGAACAACACCATGTCTCGCTATTTCTATTTAACATGCATTCAAGTTAAAAATATGCATTCCCTTGTTTTCTTACCAACGAGCCAGGTCTGCTTTAGTTAGCAGAGAAAGATGAACTTCTACTGCCAAAAGCTGGCACACTGTTGGAACATCAAGTTCTTAAATCAACAAGAAGTTCACTAATCAAATATTTTTTTTTTTTTTTTCACATGTAGCATAGTGTATAGAGCATTTCTAAAGCTTAGAGATACAGAACAACTACACCAGTCACCGTCATAATTATCATATGAGTGCAAATACATTAACTGACTCAAGCAATGAATTGATCTTCAGCATACCAATTACTGAACCCATTTCTCATTAGTATGGGTTTGCTCTATAGCTAAGAAAGCTGAAGACTGCTGTCAGAAAAGGTATCCTTTCTGTAATCCTCTTTTTCCTCACTTTAATGTGAAATTAAACAGCTCAGGAATATACATACATACATGATTTACAAATTTACAATTTACAAATGTGGATGGTGTCAAAGTGCACCATTAATCTGTACAGGAAAATTACAAATCTAATTTTCTTTTAAATCTGTGTATGATGTGGTATCACTGCTTTTGTGGAAATAAGTATTTAAAGTATAACAAGACCAATTTTAGTTTTAGTTTTAGAGTAAGGAGAGATTAGAACATCTACACGGTTCTTTATTGCTGTCTGTGTCAGTGTTAGGGAGATTCACCCTCTCAATTGTTTGTTTTGAAATTTTATATATAAATAAACTTTTTTTACTATTATGTTTATTGTATTTCATCAGTACCAAGATAGTCCCTCAAACCAACTGAGTGGGTAGCTTTGGGTTTAGCCCCAGCTATTATTCCCTAGCCCCCACTCTCCCCTTTTCTCTCTATTTGTCCTATTTACAATTATCATCAAAAGTGAAAGTAAAAGAAAATTACACATTTTGGGCTGTCATTGGAACTAGAATAGAAGGGAAATGGGGACTCACTTCCTGTTTTGGCTATGGGACAGGAAGTGAAGGGAAATATGCTTAATGAAACACAGATGGCAAAAAAACAAATCTGGCAGGGGTTAAACCCCAGTTAAGCTCACCAACGCATGTTACAATCTGATTGTACAATTTCCATTAGCTCTACCAACAACTATGTAGTGCAAGGATCGTCTTAATTGGATACAGATGATTGGATAGTTTAGATAGGTCCTCATATTACAAAGTATTGGTATATAGTCGTATACTGTGTATGGTAAGCCTTTATTTATCAAATGCTAAAATTGGAAATGCCCAGAAATCTTTTTTTGTATTTCATTTGTCCAAGTCACATGACTACTTTTCTTTTTTTATTTAATTTGTCCAAGTCACATGGCTACTTGTCTTTTCTTCTGATCTTCATGGTCTGAATTGTTGGGTGAGATTAAGTTATAGCTTAGGCCTGCCATATATAGAGTGGATTTCTTTCCTGCAACCACAGGAGAAAATAAAATTGCTTGATTCCTTCATCCACACAAACAGTGTTGATGTGAGAATCCTTCCTGCCGGCACATTGTATTCTTCCAATGGGGGGTAGGCAGGGGAAGCCGCCCTCCTGCCGAAAGAAGACAGTGATTTTTGCATAGTGTCATAATCGCAAGAGAGTCTGGCAGGCTGGTTGTACCCAAGTTGCTTGATCAATTAACTTGATACATTCAGCCTGCCCATTAATGGTTTGAATCTTGGCCAGTTCCTACTGAACAGGCTGAGATTCAAACTGTGTATGGCCGGCCTTCCTGTCTTGATGACGCCTCTGTGGCTTATTCTAAACCTTCTCTCTGAGCCATGCAAACCAACCCGAGTGCAGAAAAAACAAATATTTGGCTACAGTAAACAATACACATTGGGGTTGATTTACTAAAACTGGAGAGTGCAAAATCTGGTGCAGCTGTATATGGTAGCCAATCAGCTTCTACCTTCAGTTAGTTCAATTAAGTTTTCACAAAAAGCTTTTAAATTGGAAGCTGATTGGTTACCAGATTTGGCACTCTCCGGTCTTTTTAAATAAACCCCTATAGTATAAGAACAGCGTGGTTTCCTGGAGGAGTCACTGTCAGTCATATGCTCTGGACCAAACTGGCAGTTGTGGCTGCCTGTTACTATGGCAGACAGGAGCTGGAAGGGGCAGAGAATGCTTTAGAGAAAATGGCAGCATGTTCACTGTTGTGGCAATGCTGCAGAGGCTGGAGCAACCTGCAGATCATTTTCATTATAAGACCCCTTTCACACTGGGGCGCTTTGGAGGTGCTATAATGCTAAAAATAGCGGGAGGAGCTTGGTGACGTCACTTCACTACGGCCGTGAACGGAAGTCCTTTTGTTTGGCGTGTTTTTGCCATTTTTAAACTGTTATGTCATTTTACCAGTAAACGCAACATTTTTTAACTTACTACACTATGGAGATTCCCTTTGTTTGGTCTTGATTTTGTGGATTTGGAGATACCATTCCTAAAGGAAAAAAGGCTGGAGAGACCAGATACACAGCTGCAGTGATCCCCTGTTTTGACACTCTAAGGAGAATACAGCAACCGTGTCTGGTGACCGACATCCCTTGATGCACTACTAGACCCATTAGGGTCTTCCCATAAGGTGAGAGGCTAGCACTACTGGGGTAGGATTCTATAAAGACATCTGTATCTCATTTTTCATTTGTAATTTGGACTCCCTTACCGCTCCCTTTCCTGCTCATCTCTATTTGTTCACTCAGAAGGTGATCTTATTTTGAATAAGGAACTGGGTTTCTTTGTTGATTATCAGATTTCCTTGGATGCACTTTACAAATGGACTTTATTTATTGAAACAATATTTGTATTCAACTGTCAATCTGGTGTGATGTTCATTATGTTGTGATGTACTTTATTGGATTAATAATTGTTGACATTTTTACATGATTATTCATTTGAGGATTATTTATATACCGGTAACTTTAGCTTTGCTCATTAGCACTTTATTGTTTATTGTGTTTAGTAATTAGCACTACTTCACTATATATACACATACCTATTGGTGCTGGCAACACTACAGAAGTTTTGGCTGCTTTTTACATTTCCACTTAGCACTTTATTAAATATCACTTTACTCCACATCAGCACTTTTTGGTAGCACATTAGTATTTTTTTCACATTACACAGAGGCACACCTCTCCACATTACTTGGTGGGCACAGCACATTACAGGGTGGGCACTGTGCATTACAGCACATGACACATTGGGCACACCCAGGGCCGCTGATAGAAATCATGGTCCCCGTACAGCCTACCTGACAGGGTCCCCTTCAGCTCCACCCCTGGTCCCTCCTTCAGTCCCACCCTGGCCCTGTCCCTGGCCCCTCCCCTGACTCCAGCTTGAAACAATGCCATAATGTACTGCAGACATTGCCACCCATGCCGCCCTTGCCATAATACCATTGGCAGCATGGGTGGCACTGTCTCTGCAGGCAGCACATGCGTTATGGCATTGCCAGCATGGGTGGCACTGTCTGCAGTACAATATGGCTTTGGTAGCATGGGTGGCACTGTCTGTAGGCAGCACATGTGTTATGGGCCATAATATGCTGCAGACAGTGCCACTCATGCTGTGACAACCAATTCCATAATGTATAGATGATGCTGCAGTAGTAGTAGATCTTGAATCATCATTCGCCCCAAGCAAGCACATACACCTGTGTTAGCAAAGCCGGGCCCCAGGAGTCATTTCCTCTCTGATCCTGCTGCTGCTGCTGCCTGAACTGGAGTGTCTGTCAGTCAGTCTTTTCTTCTGCGGCCGCCTCTGTTCTTCTCTTAGGCTGAGTGGAGAACAGAGCAGAGCGCCAAGAGCAGAGGGAGAGGAATCACTCCTTGGAATCAGGTAAAGGCATTATGCAGGACACTGGCCAGGACTTGAGGACTTCAGCCAGCATGAGGAGCGGGCGTGGGGTCTGTTCGGTCATGGTTGGAGGATTTATTTTGCATGCATTCATTTTCTGTCCAGGTTGCCCGGGCCCCCTGCAGTCTGGGTCCAGTACAGCAGGGCCAGTTGTACTGACCTATCAGCGGCCCTGGGCACACCACATGTGGGCACAGTACATCACATGGTGGGCACAGTTACAGTACAACACATGGTGGGCACAGTACATTACATGGTGGACACAGTTACAGTACATGACATGATGGGCACTGCACTGCACATGATGGGCACATTACATGACATGGTGGGCATAGCACTGCACATGGTGGGCACACTACACTCACATTGTGGTCATTGCACTGCATATGGTGGTCACTGCACTGCACAAGACATGGGGGGAAGCAGCAGTCTGTCCCCCAGTATAATCATTTCACCCCAATGGGGTTCTGCACAATCTCCCCTGTTTACTGACCTAATTTTAGCAGCATGGCAGATCTTCTTCATCCCAGGCTTCTGCAGGATGACATCAGCGCCCCTCCACCACACAGCTGCCCCGAAGCTCCCAGAGACTGAGAGGATCTGTGTGTGCAGATCTTGTGATAGGAGCCAGGCAACACTGACAGCTTTGGTGCCTCTCCTATGTGGCGCCTGGGTGCAATGCACCCACTTCCAGGGGGGGCACTTGACCCCCCTTGGCCCCTCTTGCGGACGCCCATGTAGGTCACATAAGTGAAGTTTGCTCTGCACACCTGTGACCAGTTTTCAGCTGAAAACTGGCTAAAGTCCGTTGTCAGCTTATATCTATCAGCCAATCCAGGCTCAGGACAAATCCTGGCCATATTGTCGGGATCCACCCAGATGAATGGATAAACACCTGGCTCTGCCTCTCAGCTATTCACTGAGCGGAAGAGCAGAGGGTTGAAGACTGCCAGTCATGGCTCTCTGCTCAGAGTAGAGGGTGAAAACAACAGAAAACTATTGGAAACTCTGATCAGCCGACATATGGGGCTCTTCCACGGTCATGATATTAGTATGATGGGCTTTTTTGCCCTCGGTCATATTGCACCAAACGAGAGAGGGGGCAAGGTTGACAAGCGCCTCCTACAATTAGAGGCCAGATGGATTTACACTCTTAGGGCCACCATATATCCAGGTTTGAACGACAGCATGAGTTATAAACCTTTTCTTTGATTATGTCATTTGTGGGAACTCACATTCTCTGAGTCCCCACCACTACATATCTAGTGGGTTCATCCTATGATGCTAGCTGGATACACCAATCCCACAATCATCTTACGGCTCTGAGCCTTATTTTTACATCTAGACCAAAACCACCCCCAACCCCCCCCTCCCCTTCCCCTCTATATGATTTCCCTTGCACGCCATGTACGGTTGAGATCTCAACCCCTCGATCATTGGTGGACCAATGGATGTAGTGACAATGCTAAACATCCAGCTTCTTGTGTAGTATTTGATACATGAGATGCGCGTTCATGCATACAGTGTACATTTCCCGGATACAGCTCTCATGTAAGACTAACATTTTCCCATTTTCTTACAATTTGGGGCCATTCATATGTCCTCCCTTAAATTCCAGTTATCCAAACAGCTGGGAGAAAGGAGGGACGTTGGTTTGCCCTAAAAAAAAACAAGGTAAGCGATGTCAGTACTACAGAGTGCTCTCATAATGCACTCTTACTGACACCGCATTGGTTAATGATGAAATTATTATATTTAAAAAAAAAGGAATTTATTATGTATTTACTTATGTTTGTATTTTCACATGTTATCTTTGTTATTAATTAACATTCGTTGTACTTCGATACTTATGTGCGTTTGTGTTTTCAGCCCAGTCCGGTGCCCAGTCCGGTGCCATCCCGTATGAATTGAGTACACACCTGTGCTCATAGGTGTGCGCAGCCTATAGCATTAGGGTGTGCACCCCGAATCTCAAACACAAATGAATGCTGCCTGCTGTCACAGAAAGGAGAGCTGTGGTGGTGGGAGATAGTTGATTGGGAGCATATTACGTTACACCCTAAATACAGGTGTAACGTGTACCTACTGTTGAACCTAGCCTTTAATATAATGGGGACATTTACACTGGCCACTGAGATCCCCAACCATCCACCTGGTGCTGTCCCTGGATAATGCTAATGCGCGTGGGGTGATTAGGGTGTGCCCAGGCACACCTGGCACACCCTGTGCGCACGCCTATGCCTGTGCTTTTTCTGGTGTGCACCCAGGGTCCCCTAACACATCATATACCATCTTGCCATTCTGTCACAGATGGGTCATTAACAGAGCAGACATATGCGGAGTCCTGTAATGTCTATCTGCCTCATCATGTTGGCGCCCAGGGGTGATCACCAGATGCCTCACCAGCTCTGAAACGAAGCGGAGGCTTTGCAGCTGTGCCCATCCGTGTTGAGTGTAAATATCGCCTGCCGTACACTTGTCACACTGGGATGTTCCATTACCGCTCTATCCCGCCCCTCGGGGCGTGTCAGCTCTCTAGCTTTCCCATGATAGGTGCTGACTGCAGTGCGATATGCAAAGGAGTATCATTCGATCTAACTCCTTTGCCACACAGGATCCGCCCATCCCCACGCTCTGACGTATGCCACGTCAGAACGTTGGGAGTATATGAGGAACTCCCCCAGCACACATCAGCTGTTCGGGTCTCCACAGCGTGTGTGCGATCAGGTTACTCACTAATTCAAGGTAAAACCTCTCTCTTTCACTTAGCGCCAGCCATGGACACACCAGCTATACTTTATATACACTCTGTTATATGTGTCATTATGCACAGCCTTTTGATCATTCCTTTTTTCTTTCTCCCTATGCAGCTGATGGTTCGCTGCACCTCAGCTTTCCTTCTCTGTGCTCCATCCAGGACCTGTGAGCTCTTCACGATCTCCCGGTTAGGAGCCTAATTTGAAGTCATCATCTCAACACCAGCTATAACTGCTAATCAGTATACTGCTGTGCATGTTTAACTTTATTGAAGTCTTTGCCTCTTATATCTCTGTAAAACAAACAAGCATATGTAAGTATACACGTCCTCCTTCTTCACGTAAGGTTAGCTGTATATATGCAAGGCAATAGAGTATCTGTTTTTTATTATAATATAGCAAACAGTTATAGTACATGAATCTTTTTTATTTACTCTAAGCATATCAAAATCTTTAATATTCTTCATTACAATTTAAATCCTTCCTATCCAATTTTTTCATATCTATATGGCTATTCCAATATCATTATTACTAGTCCCCCAATACTAACATTCACCGCCATACTTTTTATCCCCATGATATATTTATTACCTTTATATATTTGTTTTTATTTTTAATATTTTTTAATATTATTATTTTTTCATAACCATTTCTGTTATAATCATACATGTTCCCATATACTCAGTGGTGCGACAGATGAGTCTCCTGTGATTTCCGCACTGCTCTCCTTTCTGATCCATCCATACCCAACTAAAAGATCTACGTTGGCACATGACGGAATCATTTGTGGTCCCCGGTCTCATTCACCATTGAGGTACGATCATGTACTTATTCTGCGGGCTCCTCCCTTTTTGGGGGGGGAGGGATGACGGACTGGAACCAACACAGATGCACATGTTTGTCTATGTAATATATATTTTTCTTTTTTGTACTTTGCAAAAGCATATAACCTTTATAACTCTAATTCATTATATGTATGATTCGTATATAGACATGTCAGACTTTTGCGATGATGATTTTGACATTTTTTCAAAAATAGCTTGTTGTGTTTAGTTTATATAGTAGGATATTCATATTTTTGTTTTTTCTATTTTCATAGATTACTGTATATATATGTATTTGTCCCTGAGGAAGCCTGAACAGGCGAAACATGTTGGACCACATATACACACCAATATGGTGAAATCTTCCCCTTTATATGATCAATTCATATTTTTATAATTATGTTTATTTAATTCATGTGATTATTTATTAAAATTTATATTTTTTGTATTACTGTGTCTGTAGTAGATGGTCTCTGCGGTTTCAGAGTCAACTCAATAGATATATATCGGAAAACTATTTTTCAATTTTTCTAATACAACACTACTAACATGCATTCGTACAGTCCCATGCCCTATCCCTTTATCGGGAACCATATCGGTGAAAACAACAGTGTTTGATCACCCAGTTCTCACAGCAGAGCTAGCAGGGGACAGATGCAGCATCAGACTGATGCTGTATCTACCTAGGTGGGTATAAATGTTTGTATTTTTCTAAGTTCACACATCTCCTAACTGGGAATGTTTGGCTACCCTAACTGGGAAGGTTTATTTTGTCTACATTCTTCAGAAGCCATTTACCTTACAAATACAATTTTAGGTTGTGGAACCCACACAAACACTCAATGCAGATAGTGGTCCTGTAGGGAAGTGAACCCAGAACCAAGGTTACAAATGCAAGAAGGCTACCATTAATAAAAATAGTTTTATTAATAAAATATGTGAAATGTCACATGTTGTTAGATGTAAGTCTTTTCGGTACTCATAAGACAAAAAAATCCTATAAACATTCAATTATTGTAGCATAATTCTATTTGATGAAACATTCGTTTTTATTACACTGGAGAATGAAAATATAATAATAAAAAAGAGCAATAAATATAATCATAGAGATTAGAAAAAAAATCTGTCAGTCTTGTCTGACTGACTTGCTGGTAATGCTCAGTTGCAGATCAGACTCGTGCTAAATTCATTATACATAAGTCGCTCCTTTGATTGCATATATGGAAATTTACACAAAAATGTCCAGTCTCTTTATTTTTCTGACACTGATAAACTAAATGAAAATAAAAATGAATATAATAATCAATACGCAGATTATACTAAAAACAATGGAAGAAAAATGTTTAAAAAAAAAAAACTGTTTTGCATGTGGAAGTAAAACGAGACCCCAATCTGCATGTTATGAATATACTATGCACAAGATGATTTGAAAATATATTAGATTCATCTTACAAACAACTGAAGTATGGTTCCCAGCATCTCAATCATTTATGAGCCTCTGTAATCAAGCCAGCACAAATCAGGCCGTTTACTTTCATTCCGTAACTATAGAGTGAGTCCCTTGGGGCAAAAAAAAATAAGATGAGACTGATTGTTTAGGAGTGCCACTTGTTTCTATTTCAGTGTATATATCTTAGGCTTGTGTTTCCAGCTTGACCACGCTGGCCTTGTCTATTGACATAGGTCTTTGCAAAGGGCCAAATAGCAGCATAAAGGTTAATTTGTGCCTGTCTCTGAGCGGTTGGCTTCTCACCCCTGTGCTGTTCAGTTTACTGATGCACTGGCAAATGATATGACCCAATTTTCAAGAGAGGCTTGCTAATTCAAAATAAGCTTCTGCTGCCCAAGGCCGTTATCCTCCTGCACAGAATTACTAATTTTGCTTGAGATTATCAGCACATTACTTAAATAAAAGCATTTTAATGAAGGGGTTAGTGCTACAGAATGAAGCCAAAGAAATTCCAGTTTTGATAAGACAAGAGGATAATGATATAACAAGATGCGGAAAACAAAAAATGTGAACTGCAGGCTTCTTACGGAACTTTTAGGTGGTGCTGCAGCTTCTTGTCATATGATTTGTGTGGGACCATCTTGCTCTCTAAAAATTGCAAACCGTTGTGTCCAGAAGTTGGAAAAATGTTGCCAGCAAAATTGCAAGCTCAGATACAGGTTCATGTGGAATATTAAGGGAAAGCCCACATGAGTGCCCCCACAGCAGCTGGTTTGCTATGGGGGCACTTAGGGAAGAGCAGGAGTGGGGGGCTAGAATAATAATAATAAGAAGAAGCTTTACAACCACTTTAACCACTTCAATACCGGGCTTTTATACACACCTCAATACCGGGCCTATTCTGGCACTTCTCTCCTACATGTACAAATCATCATTCTTTTGCTAGAAAATTATGCAGAACCCCCAAACATTATATATGGGTTTTTTTTAGCAGACACCCTAGGGAATAAAACAACGATCGTTGCAACGTTTTTTATTTGCGCAATCATTTTTCAAACATTTTTTTTTTGGAAAAAAAAAATTCATGAATTAAAAAAATAACAAAACAGTAAAGTTAGTCCAATTTTTTGTAAAATATGAAAGATTATGTTACACTGAGTAAATAGATACCTAACATGTCACGCTTTAATTTTTTTTTACTTATTTTTTTATTTATTTTTTTACATTTTTTTTTTTACTAAGTATTTAAATCACTTTTATTATTATTACAATGAATGTAAACATCCCTTGTAATACTGTAGGAAATGTGTGTGACAGGTCCTCTTTATGGAGAGATGCGGGGTCAATAAGACCTTCCAGGCTGGGAAGCATGAGATCGGTAAAAAAATTCACCGATCTCATGATGTGTTGCTCACTAGCCGCAATCGCGGCTTTGTTTACTTACGGGGACCCGGGCGTGACGTCATCCCCATCGCGCCTATGTCCTCCGACGGTCATAGAGATGACTGGTGACCATTTGGTCACCAGTCGTCTCTATGCTTCCTGCAAGCACCGGACGATTCCTGCAAGCACCGAACCGCTGCTATGATCGTTCTTATGGTGCGCAGGATCGCCGGCTAAAGAAAAGGATATCTGAATGATGCCTCTAGCTGCAGACATCATTCAGATATCCCTCGGCAAAGCCCAGGACGTCATATGACGTTCACCCAGGATGGGAGATCCCATCTGTGGACGTCATATGACAATGGGCAGGTATTGAAGTGGTTAAACCAAAAAAATATATATATCCAGTGGCTTATAAAAAGGTTGTATTTTATTTTTTTTACATGTTTTTTAGTTTATGACTTTCTTAGTTTTTTAACCACTTCAGCTCTGGTATTTGGTGGTATTTGATCACCTTTGTGTTTTTTTTATTTTTGCGCTCTATGGGCCAGATTCTCAGAAGAGATACGACGGCGTATCTCCAGATACGCCGTCGTATCTCTGTTTCTGAGGCAGTGTATCTATGCGACTGATTCTTAGAATCAGTTACGCATAGATATGGTGTAGATCCAACTGGCGTAAGTCACTTATACCGTCGTATCTAAGTTGCAATTTTACGCCGGCCGCTAGGTGGCGTTTTCGTTGATTTCTGCGTTGAATATGCAAATGAGCTAGATACGCGTATTCCCGAACGTATTTGTGCCCCGTTGTCGTAGTTTACGTCGTTTGCGTAAGCGTAAGGTTACCCCTGCTATATGATGGGTAACCTCTCGTAGGTTCGGCGTATGCCATGTTAAGTATGGACGTCGGGACAGCGTTGTGTTTTTCGGTAGTTTACATCGTTTGCGTAACTCGTTCTCGAATAGGGCTTTGCGTAAGTCACGTTCACATCGAAACCAAAGTATTTGCGGCGTAATTTGGAGCATGCGCAGTGGAATATGTCCACGGACGGCGCATGCGCAGTTGTTTCGGCGCGGGGGTGCGCTTAATTTAAATACAAGACGCCCACCTCCTTCCTACTTTGAATAACTCGGGCTTACACCGGCTCTTTTACGCTACACCGCCGCAAGTTACGGAGCAAGTGCTTTGAGAATACAGCACTTGCCCGTAAAAGCTGCGGAGGCGTAGCGTAAATGGGATAAGCTACGCCAGAAGAAAAATACGCCATACTACGAGAATCTGGCCCTATATATTTACTTTTTGCTATAAAAACATATCTTGTAAAAAAATTGAATTTCTTCATCAATTTAGGCCAATATGTATTCTACTACATATTTTTGGATAAATAAAATCCCAATAAGCGCATATTAATTGGTTTGCCCAAAAAAGTTACAGTGTCTACAAGTTATTGGTATATTTATGGAAATTGTATTTATTTATTTGTTTTTTACTAGTAACAGAGACAATCAGTGACTTATAGTGGGACTGTGATATTATGGTGGACAAATCGGACTCTAACTGACACTTTTTTGGGGAACCAGTGATGCTAATGCAGTGATCAGTGCTAAAAATATGCACTGTCACTGTACTAGTGACACTGACTGGGAAGGGGTTAACATCAGGGGTGATTAAAGGGTTAAATGGTGTGCCTAACCTGTGTTTTTGTACAGTGTGGGAGGTGCTTTCCCTAGGGGAAGACACAGATCCTTGTCCCTGCTTTGCAGCAACACATGATCCATGCCTTCCCTACTGACAGAATGGCATTCTGCCTTGTTTACATACTGTAGGCAAACTGCAGTTCTGCATCTGTACAGAAAGATGGACATCGAGTCTGCGGTACCCGCTGATTGGCTCCCTCTGCGTTTAATCACAGCAGGAGCGAGCTGGTGCCCATTTGTACCCACTACACGGAAGTGCTGGATCACATAAATATATGTGATCCTGCGCACAGAGGCCGCTCTGTAGCAGTATATTTGCTATAGGGTGGTTGCCATCTCTCAATGATATGTTTTTGTTATTTAAATGTATGTTTTTGGTAATAAGAGGACACCATTTAACTCCAAGTATTTCTTTAATGTTAATGGGAGGTAGATTTGGGGAAGGTTAGAGGGTTGGTAGATTTGGGGAAGGTTGGAGAGAGGTTGTGGGAGCATCCGTGACCTCTAATCTACCCTGGTCATGAACACAGCAAATATCATTGGGATACTACTAGGGTTGTCCCGATACCGATACTAGTATCGGTATCGGGACCGATACCGAGTATTTGCGGGAGTACTTGTACTCCCGAAAATACCCCCGATACCTAAATAGAATACTCCCCCCGCCGCCGCAAAGCCGCGGCCGCATACCGCCGCGTTAATCCCTGTGCAATACAGCGCGCATTACAAGCTTTCGTTTGTATACTTGTAATGCCCGCCTCGCCATGTATAGACACTCCCCTTCTCGGGATTGGATGGATCTGTCCAGTCCCCGAGCAAGGGGGAGTGTCTATGCACGGATCCGTGTATAGACACTCCCCCTTGCTCGGGATTGGACGGATCCATCCAATCCCGAGAAGGGGAGTGTCTATACATGGCGAGTCGGGCATTACAAGTATACAAACGAAAGCTTGTAATGCGCGCTGTATTGCACAGGGATTAACCCGGCGGCGGCGGCGGCATCTACTACAGGTATGGGGGACATGGCTGCAATATGGGGGACAGGACATGGCTGCATATGTGGGGGACAGGACATGGCTGAAATATGTGGGGGACAGGACATGGCTGCAATATGTGGGGGGCAGGACATGGCTGCAATATGTGGGGGACAGGACATGGCTGCAATATGTGGGGGACAGGACATGGCTGCAATATGTGGGGGACAGGACATGGCTGCAATATGTGGGGGACAGGACATGGCTGCATATGCGGGGGACAAAACA
The DNA here is from genome assembly GCA_029574335.1 of Rana kukunoris. Taxonomy (NCBI): domain Eukaryota; kingdom Metazoa; phylum Chordata; class Amphibia; order Anura; family Ranidae; genus Rana; species Rana kukunoris. Next base: position 221,996,852 of record CM056050.1, on the reverse strand, counting down.
TGGCTACAATATGTGGGGGACAGGACATGGCTGCAATATGTGGGGGACATACATGGCTGCATCTGTGGGGGACATGGCTGCAATATGTGGGGGACATGGCTGCAATATGTGGGGTTGACATGGCTGCAATATATGTGGGGGGACATGGCTGCAATATATGTGGGGGGACATGGCTGCAATATATGTGGGGGGACATGGCTGCAATATGTGGGGGGACATGGCTGCAATATGTGGGGGACATGGCTGCATTTGGGGACACATTTAAAAAAAGTATCGGTATTCGGTATCGGCGAGTACATGAAAAAAAGTATCGGTGCTTGTACTCGGTCCTAAAAAAGTGGTATCGGGACAACCCTAGATACTACTGACAGCCTTTCCTGTATCCCTCATCTGAGTGTGGATTGGATGCAGAGCTGTCATGTTCTAACTAGTGCTTGGGATTATATTTACCAATGAAAACTTAAAGGGTCACTAAAGGAAACATTTTTTTTTTGCTGAAATGACTGTTTACAGGGTATAGAGACATAAAAGTTAACTGATTCCTTTTCAAAATGATTAAAAATAGATACAAATAAATCATATAATGTGCCTGCAGGTTAGTTTCACTTTTGAACTGGCTTCATGTTTCTGCAAAGTAGCAATAGAAACACAGAACAAAAACAAACAAATCCAGGGCAGTGTTTTGTTTTTAAAATGAATCTGATTGGTTCTGGGAAGTTTTAGACACACAGTAATGACAGCTTAAACCATTGTGAGAAAGCTCCCAGTATGGTGGTGATAAGGAAACAGACAAGCAGGAAGTGTGGAGATCAGAGCAGGATTACAGCAACTTCAAAGCAAAACGAACAATAAGGACATGAATCCAGTACTGCAGTAAGGCAAATGAAGCTATTTAGTGTATCTATTGTTTGGTTTTGGATAGATTGGAAAAGGATTAGACCTCGGTGGGATTCTTTTTACTGTCTTTGTCCCCAAAATATATTTTCATCATCTTTATGTGACCTAGGGGCACTAGGACAGCAGGTGATGACAAATAAAAATGTTACAGTTATCATCAGAACAATATGTCAGGATAAATCTTACCATGGGGACCTCTGTTCTGTTGACAAATGTCTAAGAAGACTTTCTGGAACTTTGTAGAGATTTCCTCTCACTTCCTGTTGAGCAGGGGCGGACTGACAACTCATGGGGCCCCCGGGCACTAGAAGATTATGGGGCCCCTGGGCTTACTGATGGCCACCACGCCAGGAGGCAGTGCAGAGGCGGGGCAGCCAAAATCTCAGGATTTTCACATCAAAAGCATGTCAGTTTCGGACATATCAGGGACTGATGTAAAAAAAAACTGATTTTGACATACTGTCCCTGGTTTTACTGAGCCTGGCAACCCTGATGGGGCCCCCTAGTGGCATGGGGCCCTCAGGCAGTGCCCGAGTGACTCAATGGTCAGTCCACCCCTGCTGTTGAGTCTCCCTAATGGGAGACAGACAGCAAAGTTTTATCTAAAATGGGCTTTAACTATTCTTTACTCTATTTGAAATAAAAGTTTTGGCTATACGTACACTTTAGAGTCTTTAGCAAGTCCCTGTTATAACTTTTACAGATGAAGAGCAGGCATAGTCTGTTGGCAAGGAATGTTATACATATAATTTCCTCTATATAGCAGTAGGAAAAGAACGGGACTTTCCAGAATATACAGGAAAATTCCTGTTCCACATGCCCATTTCACATAATAACATGGAGCAGTACCTTCCAGTGTCACGATCTTGACAGTTTTTTCTTATGATACTGCTTTGCTTAGGATGCCTTCAGAATTCCTAAGCACCCAATACATACTGTAATTATTATTTAATGATTTATGGATCTATTTATTATAATTTTTTTAAGCTTTTTTATTTTTTTATGAAAGTGCATGATTTTGTGTGCAAGGCATGTAAGAAAGATCTTCAAATGTGGAAATGACTGGAACATTTGTTGACAGGTCTCATAAAAGATACAGGATCTACCTCCCCTTGGCTATCACACCTGACCCTGATTTTCTGTGTGCCTCTAGCTTACAGTAAAAGAAAAATCAGATTTTATTCTTTGGTGAACAGACAGATTGGACAGATTTTCAAAGATCAGTTTTAGTTCCGGTTATGGATTTGTTATTAGTTGCATTGTATTAACAGTGATGTGTAACAGAACTTGGATTGTCTTCAGCATTTAGAATGAGTAGGTCTCATATTATTTTTGTCAAATATATCACACATTTAGATGCTAAGTCACAAGACACGTGGTTTGGAGTCAGAGGATTCTGCTTTTTTCTGGTGGAATTCTGAAATTTTTGTTACTTATACTGTGAGATTTGTATAAATTATCACTGGTTGGTTGTATTTATCACAAGACATGGTTATTGGTTGTTATTGGTTGTATCCAGAGGCGTAGCTTGAAGCTTGTGGGCTCTGATGCCAATACCTCCAATGTGCATGCATATACATCCACCACACGCCAAGATACTCAAAGTGCTTTTAAGCCCTGTACACACGATCGGTTTGTCTGATGAAAACGGACTGATAGACCTTTTCATAGAACAAACCGATCGTGTGTGGGCCCCATCTTTTTTTTTCCATTGGTGAAAAAAAATAGAACCTGTTTTAAATTTTTCCGTTGGATAAAAAAACGATAGAATAAAATGTGGGGAAGTCCATCGGTCAAAAATCCATGCATGCTCATAATCAAGTCAACGCGTGCTCAGAAGCATTAAACTTCATTTTTCTCAGCATGTCGTTGTGTTTTACATCACCGCGTTGGACACGATCAGATTTTTAACCGATGGTGTGTAGGCAAGACTGATGAAAGTCAGCTTCATTGGATATCCGATGAAAAAATCCATCGGATTAGATTCCATCAGATATCCGATCGTGTGTATAGGGCTTAAGAGTTTTGAGTCTCCAGAGTTCCTTCTTACATCAGAGGACAGGAATCACTGCAGGAGAATCAGAGGGCAGGAATCATCCCTGACAGGTCACTTGGCAGAGCTTCTTTCCCATCCTAGCCCATCCTAGTGTGTGCCCCCCCACACACACACTACACATTGCTGAAATCACATAACCTTACACATAGTTTGTCAGCCACGATCTTCACAGAGTGTATCTGGCTCTTATGTTGCCGTTCTGACCTGTGAGATTCTCTGGTCGAAACGGCAGTGTAGTTGCAGTAGGAAGATACGCCCGGTGCAGATTGTGGCTGTGTTGTATAGGAATGTGATTTTAGGCCTGCAGAGGAGGAGCTGTATAGAGTGCTGTAATGGGAAAGGAGCTCAGCAGCTGAACATAGCATCTAAAGCAGAGCGGGTGGTCAGACTCAGGGGGTTTTGGGGGGCACAACTTAAATCCAGGGGGGCAAAGCCATGTGACACAAAATAAGAAGCATGCAGCCCCTCAGGGGCCCCTCAGGAGGTGTTATGGGATTTGTTTCTCAAGGTTTTTCTGTCAGTGTTGGCAGGTGTTGGGGAGAAGGTCACCTCTCGAAGGGTTGTGTCTTTTCCACAGTACTGGGCTTCAACAGTGGAAGCCCAGTACTGGAGCGTGGCTGTGGGGCCCTAGGGCAGATCGGAGCTGGACTTTGTGAAGCATAGGATAATATGACAGGGAGGCTGCATGGGCCCCCTGGAGAAAGGTTCGGGGGGTGCGATTGTGACCCCTGAGAAACCTTATGCTACGCCCATGGTTGTATCAATGGACAGAATTAGTTGGAAGAGCTATTATTAAAGCATAACAATCATTTTGGAGCATTATTCAAATCCGGGCTATAGGAAAATTATCAGAATCCATTCTGTCTGAGAGAGGACCAGAAACAACATCAGGGCACCACACCTCCATGTAATTTGAAAAAAAAAAAAAAAAAAAGTTATATGTTGCATTGGGATTTTTTAGGCATCATTACATTTTTGGCACAAAGTAATTCTTTGTAATTCTTTGTACACATATAACTAGTAGATATACAACTGATAGTATGGCTTTATGGTACATGTACCCACAGATAACTTTCAAGCATCCACCACACAGCTAATATATTATGTGGTTGGTACACTGGTATTTACAGCAATGGAATATAGATACTCATGATTTGTTTATTAGGCCTCGTACACACGAGGGGATATGTCCGCTGAAAACGGTCCGATGGACCGTTTCAGCAGACATCTCCGCTCGTGTGTATGGGCTAGCGGACAGATTTCTCCACCCGACAGATTTCAAAGCATGTTTTGAAATCCATCCAGTGGAATCTGTCCGCCCGACATGTCTGCTGGTTAGTATACTTACCAGCAGACATGTCGTCCCCCACTGCCGCCGCGCCACCGCCGAATGGATTCGGCACATGCGCGGAAGTGTTTAACTTCCTGGTGCGGTGACGTGGCGGTGACGTGACGGCGTCAACGTCACCGCCGCGCCACCGCCGCGTCACCGCGCCGTCCGGCGGAGGGGAATTTGATCCGATGGTGTGTACACGCCATCGGATCAAACTCCCGATCGGACATATCCGATGGAAATGGTCCGCGGACCGTTTTCATCGGATATGTCCGATCGTGTGTACGAGGCCTTTGAGTTTATTCTGCTTTATCAGAAGGTGTGGGACATCTGTATATATTCATGTGCCAACATACATATATCTCTTAGGAAACTATAGGGGATACAATTTTTCACAGCCCAGCGCCTTTCACTTTAAATTCCTGCCATTAGCATCCTAAGTGAATCCATAGGGATTGTGATAGCATGGTCAGAATGAATGACACAATTGCTCCACAGGGATATAGGCTCCTTGTATTAAATTAATGAAGTCTTTCAATTTAAAGACTGAATCCACATGACCTTCACATTAGCATGTTAGAAGGCAAATATGATGTAACTTTTGCTGTTAATATGTATCTAAATCATTAGGGGTTTCTCCTCCAATAGCAGGGATGAGGAGGGGCATTCGCTGACTGGCACCCATAGGTAAAGGTGGTGAAGCTCTGCTGACTTTTTTATCCAGTCATGTGCAAGCACAAGTCCTGTTATATATATATATATATATATATATATATATATATATATACACATATATATATATATATATATATATATATATATATATAGCATATTCTGTGCATAGTGAAATTTCACCACATTCACTAAGCTCTGGAAAGAATTTCCTTGCAAAGTAAAAATGCCCTTGAAAAATACATATACAAACCTCAGCCCAATCAGTTGTAAAAAAAAGATACCTTTCCATTACATATGCTTTTCTGCACACAGTCTACCTTCAGGAAGAACCTAATTAACATATTTACTACATCACAAACCAGCAACTGTTGTACAAGATAGCATAAAGAGTGCAGTCATTAGGAGTACATACTGTAAAGGGGTGATTTTGGTGCTGACGTCACACCACTGCTCAATTGGGTTGACAGAGGCTTTTAGATGTGAGTGTATCGATTCACTGTCCTATATCTGATGTATGCATGTCTTCAACATTAAACACTACACTATTGGAACTTTTCTCTGGCTCTTAGTGAGCTTCATCATTCATAGTTGGAGGCTTTCTGAAGGAGAGGTCCTTGGAGTCTAGAGCTGAAACGATTAATCGATAATATCGATAATAATCGATAATGGAAATCGTTGTCAACGATTTCCATTATCGATTAGTTGGTTCGTCCGCACCTTGCTAAAGTAATCCTCATGTCCAGCATTGTCTGCGCCACATTGTCCTACAAAAGGCGCCACCGTATGACGAGGCACGTCCGCGCCGCCGTATGACGAGGCACGTCCGCGCCGCCGTATGACGAGGCACGTCCGCGCCGCCGTATGACGAGGCACGTCCGCGCCGCCGTATGACGAGGCACGTCTGCGCCGCCTCTCCACGCTTCTTCTCGTGTCAGCACTCCTCAACTTCTGAGCCCCGCCCGCTACTGCCTCGAGGGAACAGAGACGATAAGAGAGAAGCAGCCGTGAGAACTGAGGATACTAGCCTTCAGCTTGTAAAAAAAGGTAGAAAAAGTACCAGTGCAATACCACAATAATGCACAATACAATGCAGTACCCGATAAATATATGAATGAGCTATTAATCAACGCCGCTCAGGTTTTTCATTTAACCCTGTGACCACATTGCTGAGTTGGTTCCTTGTCAGCAGTACTTAAACTCAAGATTGGGACTTGATTTTATGCTTGCGCTGGTTACTGTACTGATATTAAACATTCATATATTTATTGTTTATCACCCCATTGGTGTTCCTGGGGAGGGGAGGGTAAAAGTGCCGCATTGTTGTTCCTGGGAGGGGGGGAATAGTGCCCCATTGGTGTTCCTGGGAGAGGGGAATAGTGCCCCACCATTGGTATTCCCAGGAAGAATAGTAGTAACCCATCATTTGGTGTTTCTGGGAGGCATAGTGCCCCATTATATGGTGTTCCTGGGAGGACTAGTGCCCCATCATTTGGTATTCCTGGGAGGAATAGTGCCCCATCATTTCGTGTTTCTGGGAGGCATAGTGCCCCATTATATGGTGTTCCTGGGAGGAATAGTGCCCCATCATTTGGTGTTCCCGGGAGGAGTAGTGCCCCATCATTTGGTGTTCCCGGGAGGAATAGCAGTGCATAAATATAATTGAAGAATCATTTATGTTTATAAAACTATACAATACATAATATTAATTTAATTGCAGTTGCACTTAGTCTCCGCACTTTTTTTCTTTTTTGTTTGTAGCTTTAAAGAAAAAAAATCCGTAAAAATGGCAGAGGGTGCTGCCGAGTCTGACACAATGAGCTCAGAAAAAGGTGTACGGCCCAAAAGTTCTAAGGCATGGGAGCATTTTACTTTAAATTCTGCAAAGAAGGTGGTCATCTGCAAACTTTGCAAAACGGAACTTACATGGCATGGAAGCACAACAACCATGAACGAACACATGAAGCGGAAACACGTGGGGTTCCCAGAGGAGGGTGAAACATCACGGTAAGTTTAACTCAAATTTTATATTGAGTTGAGTTACACAGAAATGTCTTTTCCTGCAAACTAATCATCATTATCTTTTTCATTGCAGAAGGAAACAGCGCACCATGACAGAGTTTGTGCAGCAAAATCGTCCCTGCACTCCCCAACAATCAGCAACGATAACAGATTCTGTCATGAAAATGCTAGTCACCGACATGCGGCCACTGTCCATGGTTGAAGACCGAGGATTTAAAAGCATGATCAGTGTACTGAACCCTGGATATACTTTACCATCAAGAACCCATTTTACTAAATTAGTGGAGAGAAAGTACCAGGAGGTATTTCGGAATGTGAAGGACGCCATCAGCGCTAATGAAAGCAGAATTGCCATTACTGCAGACATATGGACAAGTATAGCGACCGAGGCTTTCCTTGGCATCACATGCCACTACATAGCGGAGGACTGGAGGATGATTTCTATCTGCCTCACTAACATGCTTCTAGAAGACAGACATACAGCAGCAAATATTGCCGAATGGTTGGAGGAGGTCACTGGAAAATTTGAAATTCCACCTCAGAAAATAATTGCCATTGTGCATGACAATGGTGCAAATATTGTGGCTGCTGTGAAAATCTTGGCGGACACGCATGGCTGGGCCAGTATCCGCTGCACTGGCCACACCTTGCAGCTGGTGATCGGTGCTGCGTTAAAGAACTCTGGAATTGAGAGAGCCGTTAGTGCTGCAAGAGGACTAGTTGAACATTTTAAAAAAAGTGAGCTAGCCAGCAGCAAATTGAAGGAGAAACAAAAGCAAATGGGGACATCTGAGCACAAGCTTCTTCAAGATGTGAGCACAAGATGGAATAGCACTTACTATATGGTCGAACGACTCATTGAACAAAGGTGGCCGGTAACTGCAACTCTGTCTGACCCATCAGTTACACAAAGGGGCAAACATTATCTGGACTTAAAACCAGACCAGTGGAGTATTCTTGAAGAACTTTCCAGTGCTCTTAAGCCCTTTGAATGCGCCACTGTATTCATGAGTGGCCAAGAATATGTTACCCTATCATCTGTGCCTGCACTGGTAAAGGGGCTGTTGCGGTCCAATGAAGGTGCTTCCTTTGAATCGTCTCCACTAAAGAGCTTCCAAGCCACTGCAACAGAGCAACTTCAAAGCAGATGGAAGGGGATCCTTGAACACGTCCCAAACACCGTAATCCTTTCCGCTGCCCTGGACCCACGATTTAGAAAACTAACATTTTTATCACCAGAACAGATCATAAATGTGCAGGCAAAAGTACAGACAGAGGCGCTTGCTTTAAGAAGGGAGATGGTGAGCACCACGTCGCCTGTAATTACAGATGCTGAGGCCTCAACATCTACATCATCTCATTCTCTACTTGATATACTCCTGGAGTCTGGGGGCAGCAGTGAAGAGGAAGAGGGGCAACTTGAGGAGGATATTAACACACAAGTCCGAAATGAAGTGCAAGCTTATTTTGCTGAAAAGCCACTTCCAAAGGAGGGAAACCCTTTGGCTTGGTGGAGAAACAACCAAGAGAAATTTCCAACATTGGCAAAACTCGCAAAATCATTCTTGTGCATTCCAGGCACCTCCACTCCATCAGAGCGCCTCTTCTCTGCTGCAGGTAACATACTTTGTAAAAAGAGAGCCAGCCTTAGCCCAGAGCATCTCAACATGTTGACTTTTTTACATTCCAACACAAACTTTCTTAAACAGTAGTTTGCCTCTTTTCAGAATGTTTTTTTTTTTGTATTGCTGCAAAGTTGTGCAATATTAAACGCTTTTTGAGTGTAACACTTCGTTTTTTTCATTACTAGAACCCAAAAATTTCACATTACGTTTTTTTAATGATTTTATCCGATTAATCGATTAATCGAAAAAAATAATCAGCCGATTAATCGATTATGAAAATAATCGTTAGTTGCAGTTGCAGCTCTATTGGAGTCCTTATGCTGCAATGTTCCTTGCTGGATCAACATGCTGTTTTGGGCGTTTATGCTGCTGTTATGGCGACTAGTCGCTTTGGTGAGTTTGAAATTCACTTGTTGGTGGTGAGAGATCACTGAAGCAATTCTAAGAAGAATTGCTGTATCGACACTGGTGTTATTGATCTATTACTATATTGGACATTACACTGGGATTTCAGCTTTATTACTTGAACTTTAATTAATTATTTAATAATGCTTTATGTTTTTAGTTTTATATGCTTTTGAGGCGCTGAACTATTATTTTGTACAGGAGTATATAATGTGCTTGGACTGCAGGGGCAAGACGTATGCCATATGCAGCCCAGTCTACAGAGTGCAGTGTCCAAATAAAGAGAGTAACCTATTAAAATTATCCATACTGAAATGACTGGTATGGCAGTCAAATAATGCCCTAGATAGAGAACAGCAGTTTTTAATCACTAGCTGGCAATAGTCTATGAAATCTGATTTTACAATCTCTGTGCAATCTCCTTTAGATTTGCCAATTTATTTAGTTAATGGTAGATAGTGTATGGTCAGCCATAGGGAGACCAGAGCTGGTATTTTTTTGGAAACCCTCTATGCCCCAACAGTAAGGATCAATTTGCTTCATTGTGGTGCAGTAAGGTGCAATATGCTAATTGTACCGCCACACGACGATATACGTCAACAGAATGGCACGGCTGGGCACAAGGGTGTACATGTACGTCCCCTTAAAGAACCCAGCCATGGGTCACGAGCGCGCCGCTGGTGGCGCGTTTGCAACCCAGTCCCAAGCTCCGTGACCACGCCGTGGGACCCGCGGACCAAATCACCACCAGATCGGGTCACAGGAGCTGAAGAACGGGGAGAGGTGAGTGTAAACAAACCTTTCCCCGTTCTTCTCTGTGGCTTGTCACTGATCGTCCCTTCCCTGTCATAGGGAATGACTATCAGTGATGTCACACGTCCAGCCACGCCCCCCTACAGTAAGAAACACTCCCTTAGGGCACACTTTACCCTGCCAGTGTAATTTTCACAGTAAACAGTGCATTTTCATAGCACTTTTTGCTGTGAAAATGACAATGGTCCCAAATATGTGTCAAAAGTGTCCAATGTGTCCGCCATAATGTCGCAGTAATGAAAAAATCACTGATCGCCGTCATTACAAGTAAAAATTAATTAGTAATAAAAATGCCATAAAACTATCCCCTATTTTGTAAATGCTATAACTTTTGCACAAACCAATCAATAAACAATTTTTTTACCAAAAATATCTAGAATAATGCGTATCGGCCTAAACTGAGGAAAAAAAATAGTTTTTTTATATATTTTTCGGGGATATTTATTATAGTAAAAAAACTGTCGCTCTATGTTTGTTTATAGCGCAAAAAATAAAAACTGCGGAGGTGATCAAATACCACCAAAAGACAGCTCTATTTAAAGGGAAAAAAAGGACGCCAATTTTGTTTGGTAGCCACGTTGCACGATCGCGCAATTGTAAGTTAAAGCGTTGCAGTGCCGAATCACAAAAAGGTGCCAGTTTCTTTACCTGCATAATAGTCCGGGGCTTAAGCGGTAAAGGCAGCCTATTTAAAATATTATAGGAGTATGTTACAAATGTTACAAAGGTATATTTTGCATTCCCATACCTTTATTTTACATTCATACAATAAAGTATTAGAATGCATTCAATGCAAAATATGTACAGTATTCTGATACTTTTATGTATATAAACATTTTTGGCAACCAAAAGCCTGCTGTGTATGTCTTTTGATCCATGTTCCAGTTATGTAATCATTACAGAGCAGATCAATAGGCATACATGGCAGCTTAAAGTGGATGTAAATCCCCCCAAAAAAATTGTTTTGATGTCACAATGTAGAGTATAAGATTTCCTATCATCTGTGCCCAGTCTTGCCACACAGAGTTAATCCAGATCTGAGTAATCCTCTTTTAATGTTCAGTGAGAATTAACATAGGTGATCCAAAGTTCATTGTATATTACCAGGATGTGTTATGTGGGGGAGGGGTGGATTTCTCACTTTTTATACTGTGAATCACCTCAGGTTATGATAAATATAACATAACATATGATAAACATGTCCAAGCTAGATATGTAAATAACCTGTCACTCAAAGCAAGAAGACAGAAACAGACTTTATAATTTGGCAAGTTTTTATCTGGAATTCTGTTAATTCTCACTGAACGTTAAAAGAGGATTACTCAGCGCTGGATTAACTCTGTGTGGCAAGACTGGGCACAGATGATAGGAAATCTTATACTCTACATTGTGACATAAAAAAATAATAATAATATGCTGCTAAATGCCCAGAGGCGTTTTTACAATTCGGCACTGCGTTGCTTTAACAGACAATTTTGCGGTCGTGCGATGTGGCTCCCAAACAAAATTTGCGTCCTTTTCTTCTTGCCTCTGCGGTTTTTATTTTTTGCGCTATAAACAAAAATAGAGCGACATTTTTGAAAAAAAAAACAATATTTTTTACTTTTTGTTATAAGAAAAATAGGATTTCTGGATTGGCTGGAAGCGATCACGAGGGGGCGCACAGAATCGAGCAGCCGCCCCCTCAGCACGGATCGCTCCCTAAGGTAAGCCGCGCGCAGCGGAGGGGGTCCCGATCAGAACCCCCGACCCGCTAGAAGGCAGGGACGTACATGTACGCCCATCTGCCTGTACGTGCCATTCTGTGGACGTACATAGTCGTGCGGCGGGCGTTAAGTGGTTAAAGGAGGTGATACCTCTGTCAGGACCTGAACTAAGGACCTCTGCTGCATTTGGCAGCAATGCTTCTTGCTGAGCCACCTGAGAGCTCCTTGCCTAAACCCTTGGACAAACTTAATTTCTAGCTTGTTTCTGATGAACCTTTAACTCCTTGCTCCACCCATAAACTTCCTATTTAACCACTTAAGACCCGGACCTTTAGGCAACTAAAGGACCCGGCCAGGTTTTGCGATTCGGCACTGCGTAGGTTTAACAGACAATTGCGCGGTCCTACGACGTGGCTCCCAAACAAAATTGGCGTCCTTTTTTCCCCACAAATAGAGCTTTCTTTTGGTGGTATTTGATCACCTCTGCGGTTTTTATTTTTTGCGCTATAAACAAAAATAGAGACAATTTTGAAAAAAATTCAATATTTTTTACATTTTGCTATAATAAATATCCCACAAAAATATATATAAAAATATTTTTTTTCCTCAGTTTAGGCCGATATGTATTCTTCTACCTATTTTTGGTAAATAAGCGTTTATCGGTTGGTTTGCACAAAATTTATAGCGTTTACAAAATAGGGGATAGTTTTATTGCATTTTTATAATTATTTTTTTTTACTACTAATGGCGGCGATCAGCGTTTTTTTCTGTGACTGCGACATTATGGCGGACACTTTTGACACATTTTTGGGACCATTGTCATTTTCACAGCAAAAAATGCATTTAAAATGCATTGTTTATTGTGAAAATTACAATTGCAGTTTGGGAGTTAACCACAAGGGGGCGCTGACGGGGTTATATGTGACCTAATATGTGTTTACAACTGTAGGGGGTGTGGCTGTAGGTGTGACATCATCGATTGTGTATCCCTATAAAAGAGATCACACGATCGATGACGCCGCCACAGTGAAGAACGGGGAAGTCGTGTTTACACACGGCTCTCCCCGTTCTTCAGCTCTGGGGACCAATCGCGGGACTCCTGCGGCGATCAGGTCTGCGGGTCACGGTCACGGACCTTTGGACTGGGTCGTGGGAGCGCGCCCGCGACCCACAGCTGGGCACTAGCACAGGACGTACCTGTACGTGCATGTGCCCAGCCGTGCCATTCTGCCGATGTAAATGTGCAGGAGGTGGTCCTTAAGTGGTTAAGCCATGCCTTTGTACTTCCTGATTGTCAGACTATTGCTCCTGCTTGATCCCTACCTGATACATCTACTACAGCACTCCAACTTGCTCACCTAGTGGATAAATCCTGAGGATCACTAGCACTAGCAGCTAGAAAACCCCTCCTCCACCATTGGGAGTTCTGGTAAAGGTCTGTTAGTGCTTAGACCCTGTGCCCGGTGAACCTGCATCACCCACCAGAGAAATCTGCTTGTGTATTTATCATGCTGGTTTCTGTGTGAGTCTTTCCACTGCTATAGCCACTGGTCTCCAAACCTAACCCCTTATCATGACAACATCTGTCCACAGTCCAGCCCATGTAGAGCTAGGGGTGTGTCATTAAGTGTAGGTTTCCTTCATGTGTTAACTTTGCTGCCAACTCCTGCCAGCTGTCACAGGGGGATACTGGTACCTCCTGACAGCTCAAAACCCAGCTTATTAGACACTGCATACACAAACATACCTCCCAACAGTCCTGGATTGTTAGTGACTGTCACACCACATTTAAACCCTACTCCAGCTGTGCACGGCTCCTGCACACTGTTTTCACAGCTCATTCATGTGCAAATTATTGTGGCATTTGCATATGAATGAGCCAGTGTGTTTGATTGGCATATACAGTAACTGAGATTGCAGCGGGATTTGCATATGAATACAATTCACAGGCACTTTCAAATGCAAATTCCATTGTAGCTCATTCATATGGAAACCCTAATAGAAGCTCCTTCTCAGTTCCAGTCACATTGCATAAACAAGAGGAGGACTTTCTGATGCCACTGTATCTCTCCATTTTATCTTAAGGGGAGATGGTGTCTGTACTGGTAGAGAGGGAAGGGGGTCAGCACTATTTGGTAGGGAGGAGATATGTACTAGAGTGTGAGAGGTCTGTACGGAAAAGGGTCTGGGTGGAAGTGTGTGTGCTGAGGGGCATTTATGACTGTTGGGTCATATCTGTCCTGGGTGTATGGGATTGGGAGAAGGGGAATTTGCACCTCAAAGGAGGGGGTAATATTTGGTTTTACTCTGTACACTAGTCTATGCATTTCATACTCCTGAGCCCGGCACTCTGTGTGATAACCACTCCTGATCCCTGCACTCTGTGCATTATACACTCCTGCCTCCTGTGCTCTGTGCATTAAACACGCCTGAGACTTGCAATCAGGATTTTACACACTCCTGACCTTATGCCAGGGATTTTCAAACTATCGCCCTCCAGCTGTTGCAGAACTACAAGCTCCATGAGGCATTGTAAAATTCTGACATTCACAGACATGACTAAGCATGATGGGAATTGTAGTTCCTGAACAACTGGAGGGCCATAGTTTGAGGATCCCTGCCTTATGCAGTCCAGACTCCTGCATTATCTACAATACTTATTTCTGACCCCTGCATTCTGTTTATTACACATTTTTGACCCCTAAACTTTATGTGATATGCTCTCTTGAGCTCTACACAATATATATTATTTAGTACATTGCATACTCCTGACCACTGCACTCCATACCCTGAGTTTTATACAGTATGACATACCCTTGACCACTGCACTTCAAGTGCATTATTCAGTTCCGAAGGTCTTTTTTAAAGTTAGCTGTGTGCAGAAAATCATATGTAATGGAACAGTTTAATTTAAAATAAAAAAAAATGAGTGTGCTGAGGTTTAATAGGTATCTGTTAGGTGCATATTTTGTGGGTAAATCGTTTGTGGCATATGTATACGCTGTGTATACATTGAGAAGGCTTAACAGGTGTTGCAGTTCCCAGCAAAAAGCTCAATGTAAAGCAAAGTTTTCTATATATTTTATGTTGAATGTGTTTGGAATGAAATTAGTGATTAACACTATATTCTCAGCAAGAGCTGTTGTCGCATTATAAATAGACTGTACAGACTTAGGCCTCGTACACACGAGGGGATATGTCCGCTGAAAACGGTCCGATGGACCGTTTCAGCAGACATCTCCGCTCGTGTTATGTATGGGCGTAGCGATGATGCAGTCTTTGAAAGTTTTCTCCTTCACAAAAAACCGATCGCAGACCGTGTGTACGCGGCATTAAGCATGCCGCTTTGAAATCCATCCGGTGGAATCTGTCCGCCCGACATGTCTGCTGGTTAGTACACTTACCAGCAGACATGTCGTCCCCCACCGCCGCCGCGCCGCCGCCGAATGGATTCGGCGCATGCGCGGAAGTGTTTAACTTCCTGGTGCGGTGACGTGGCGGTGACGTGGCAGCGTCAACGTCACCGCCGCGTCACCGCGCCGTCCGGCGGCGGGGAATTTGATCCGATGGTGTGTACATGCCATCGGATCAAACTCCCGATCGGACATATCCGATGGAAATGGTCTGCGGACCGTTTTCATCGGATATGTCCGATCGTGTGTACGAGGCCTTAAAGTTGCAGCTAGCTAAACAAATACATAAATCATTTTCTTAATAAACAATGCCTTCATGGATGTGTTTCTGTCCTTATTGTGATACACCTTCCAGTGCCAGGTGGGATTTTTTTTATCAAAAGTGATGCAAATAAATCTTAAAACCACATCCATATGTTATATGGTCATAACCAAATTTGGTTGAGGTGCTCATCTCTAGACATGTGCAGACTGGAATATTTTGTTTCGTTTTTTCGTTTTCGTTTGGAAAATACATTTATTTTGTTACTCCCGAAAATCGTTTTGATTTATTTCGTTTTTCGTTGGGGAATAGCTTTCGTCCGAAAATCCAATAATACTTGGTTTCTGTCTAATGGTCAAAAGAATATTCGACGGAACGTCGAATCCTTATGTCGAATCGTACATTTCCGTTCGAATATTCCGCCTACAAGAATTCTAATGTTGTATGACTAGTAATAATGTTGAATCTATTTTCTCATAAATCGAAATCTATTCTCTGTAATGTCGAATCTATTATTTATATAGTGTCAAATCTTTTCTCTATAATGTCGAATCTCTTTATATCGAATTTAACGAAAACGAAAATAAAGCATTTTTTATGTCGGATCTTTCGGTTTTCGTTTCTTGCGCTTTCGTTATCGTTTGTTAAAACAATAACGAAAAAAAAAGATTTTCTGATGAAAATGCATTCTAACGAAAACTAATGCACATGTCTACTCATCTCTGCATCCCCTACTACACTTTTCCAAAACTGCTCACCCCTACATCCCCTGCCACCATCTTCTAACACTGCTCACTTATGATTTACTTGCCTCCCTCTTCCTAAACTGTTCACCGCTGCAATCTTTGCAGACTGCAGTCTTCTTCCCCTATGGCTTACAGCTTTCCTATGTGTAGCAAGGTCCCAGGCCTCCTTTGGTCTAATGAAAAAAAAAGCGTAAATCTATTATGCTGTCTAATCTTAATTTCATATTTTAGGCTGGCCGCTAGGTGGCGTTCCCGTCTAAAATATGTAAATGAGCCTATACGCCGATTTCAGAACATACGCGTGGCCGGCGCTATTAAATTACGTCGTTTGCGTTAGCATAGTACCGTTGTAATGTTATGCCTGCTATATGAGGCGCAGGCAATGTTAAAGCGGAGTTCCACCCAAAAATGGAACTTCCGCTTATCCCACTGCTTACCCCCTTACATGCCACATGTGGCATGTAATTTTTTGGGGGGGGGGAGTGGGGGCTTCAGGAGGAGTGGGACTTCCTGTCCCACTTCCTGCTTTAGCCGAGGGGCTGGTAAGGCGATTAGGCGTAATCGCCTTATTTCAGCCCCTCCCTGTAGGCGATGGCCTAGGACACTGACAGGTCCTAGGCAATTGCCTGTCCAATCAGCGGCGAGCCGCGCCGCGCACATGCGCAGTGCGGCTTGTGCATGCGCAGTGGGTGCCCGGCCGTGAAGCCGAAGGCTGTCAGGGCTGGGTGCCCATAGTCGGGATGGAGACGCCGGCCGGGGAGGGGGGAAGAGGAGTGGAGCCCCGGTCGGCACGTCGCTGGAACGCTGGAGCAGGTAAGTGAGTGTTTATTAAAAGCCAGCAGCTACACTTTTTGTAGCTGCTGACTTTTAATAAACACCATTTTTGGCTGGAACACCCCTTTAAGTATGGACGGCGTGCCGATGCTTTTTTTCCCGTCGTTTACGTAAAACGTTTGCGAATAGGGTTTTGCGTAAGTGCCGTTCACGTAGTTTACATGTCGAAATGACGTTGAGATTTGGAGCATGCGCACTGGGAACCAATCACGGCTGGCACATGCGCAGTTCGTTCGGCGCGGGGACATGCTTAATTTAAATGATACACGCCCCCTACACGCCGAATTTGAATTTGGCCGACTCTTTTACGCTACACCGCCTCAACTTTACAGGCAAGTGCTTTGAGAATAAAGCACCTGGTTTAAAAGCTAGATGCTAGGCATGCCTATAGATAGGCATTTCTACGTGAATCTACCCCTGAGACTTCAACAGGAGGACAGCCATGCAGGGAAAGGCATCCAGCAGGATGCCACATCTGCTTGTGTAGGAATGCTGTCTCCTATGTCTAACAATTTTTAACAC
Source organism: Rana kukunoris (assembly GCA_029574335.1). NCBI lineage: Eukaryota > Metazoa > Chordata > Amphibia > Anura > Ranidae > Rana > Rana kukunoris. The sequence continues at coordinate 221,979,546 of CM056050.1, read as the reverse complement.
AAAGTGTAAGGCCTCGTACACACGATCAAATCTGTCTGCTGGAAACGGTCGGCCCGACCATCCCAGCAAACAGATTCGACCGTGTGTACGGGCAACCCGACGGATTTGGCCACCGGACAGATTTCAAAGCATGCTTTGAAATCTGCCGGCTAGGAACCCATCCGCCCGACATGTCTGCTGGTTAGTATGCTAACCAGCAGACATGTCTTCTCGCACACGCGCCAAATGATTTTGACGCATGCGCGGAAGTGTTTAACTTCCTGGTGCGGTGACGTGGCGGCGTCAACGTCACTGCCACGTCACCGACGCGTCAGCGCGCTGTCTGCTGGCGGGGACTTTGGTTTGCTCGTGTGTACACGCGAGCAAACCAAAATGCCAGCAGACAGATTTGTTCAAATCGGTCAGGCAGACCGTTTTGAACAAATTGATTGCCTCGTGTGTACGAGGCCTAACAGTTCTTTCCCTTTCACTACAATCACTTCTTGTAGTTCTTTATCTTTATTAGCGGTGGTATCTTCCTCAAGCGTCACCACCGCTTTTCTGCTAGGTCCCTAGCTTGGCACTCAAGATACCTCTTAAGCTTCACCCCACTGGCCTGCTTGGTCCCTGGCTTGACACACAAGGCTGCGTTGCAAGCATCACCTCTGCTGGCTGGGTCCCTGGCTTGATACCCACTGAAGTTTCCTGATTCTTCACCATACCCGGTTGGTGAAAATCCTCCCCCTGTACTTGCTTCAGTTACTCACTGTGGTCCCTGGTAATAAGGTGGTTGCTTAGTGGCGAAAGCTTCCCCTCTATCTCCAACCACAACATGTTCTCCGGCCGGCAGAACCATCACTTCTGGTTGGATTGCAAGCCGCAATCCCATCCCTGCGCTGCTCTCTTGCTTCTGTATAGGCCCTCAGACAGCCTAGCAGCCAGATGTGCCTGGGATAGGCCCAATCTCCAGCCTAGCAGCTCGGGCAATACAACACATGTCCACCAAGACAGCCGATCACCTGACTCCACCCAAAAATATAGGTTCTCCCAGCAGGCCAAGGGATTTAGGAAAACCCCTGCCCATTGGTTGAGATACCCCATATATGCATAATCTCACCTTGCAGTGCCGTTCTCATATGTAATGCCACCCGGTACTCGGCCACCTAGCGGCAAAAGAGAGAAGTGCAGCAATTACAGACTTAGGGGTAGATTCGGGTAGAATTGCTTATCTTTAGGCTTGCCTAGCGTCTGGTATTTACACTACGCCGCCACAACTTTTTCAGGCAATTGCTTTATTCTCAAAGCACTTGCCTGCAAAGTTGAGGCGGCGTAGCGTAAAAGACCCGGCCGAATTCAAATTCGGCGGGTAGGGGGCGTGTATTATTTAAATGAAGTGTGTCCCCGCGCCGAAGGAACTGCGCATGCGCAAGCCGTGAATTGATCCCAGTGCGCATGCTCCAAATCTCGAGGTCAATACGATGTGTAAACGACGTGAACGGCACTTACACAAAGCCTTATTCGTGAATGTTTTACGTAAACGACGTAAACAATGTAAAAAGAAAAACGCCGACACGCCGTCCATACTTAACATTGGCTGCGCCTCATATAGCAGGAATAACATTACGACGGTACTACGCTAACGCAAACGACTTAAAAAAATAGCGCCGGCCGGACGTACGTTAGCGTCCAGCCTAAAATATGAAAATAAGATTCAACGGTGTAAGAGACTTATGCCAGTTGGATCTTATGGCAATCTATTCGCAACTGATTCCATGATTCAGGCGCATAGATTGGAGGGCTCAGACGCAGAAATGAGACGGCATATCTGGAGATAAGCCGGCTTATTTCTTTCCTGAATCTGGCCCATAGAGTGAAATCAATTGATCCTCAACAATTAGCCAATGTAGCCATACCTAAATTTAGGAGCAACCCTGCCTAAACATAAGGGTGCTACATATGGTTTATAGCTTACCCTCCCCTACTGGGGTTGCAGTCAAATGTCACAGGTATTTTTTACAGCTGCCACAGCCTATAGTTCCAGGCTAAAAAATTGCAGGAAAGGCACCAATGCCTGGTGGGAGGCTGGTGGGAGGCTGGTGGGAGGGTGGGGAGCAGCACATGGGGAATTTGAAGGCTCAGCAGAAGGTAGAGCAATCTGAATGTACCTAGCTGCTTTGTCTATGCCAAAAATAGAAACTCTGGGACCCCTTCCCTTCATGAAATTATATTACTTGCTAACAAATTAGTGTCCAAAAAGCCAGTTTTGGAGATAGGAGGGAACATTTAAAACCCATGTCACCTTATTGTTTGTTGCCTGTATCTAGTAGATGTATTTCACATCCTGCCTTGGATATTCTACAGGAAGTTACATAGTTAGTCAGGTTGAAGAAAGACACAAGTCCATCCAGTTCAACCATAAAAAAATAAACAAACAAAGTAAAAAAACACAGTACATCACATATACCCAACTCCATACCCACAGTTGATCCAGAGGAAGGCAAAAAAAACCCCAGCAGAGCATGATCCAATTTGCTACAGCAGGGGAAAAAAATTCCTTTTATATTCGAATTCGGGATATTCGAATTTTATATTGATATTCGGGATATTCGAATTACGCCGGTGTATCTTTAGATACACCGGCGTAATTCTTTTGTGAATCTGGCCCTTTGTTTCCAGCAAGAACTCATCCATGTGGTCCTTTATTAAACGTTCCAGTATCTTCCCAACTATAGAAGTTAAACTAACAGGTCTATAGTTACTTGGTAAAGACTTTGTTCCCTTTTTAAATATAGGCACCACATTGGCTCTACGCCAATCCAGTGGTATTATTCCTGTCATTAATGAGTCCCTAAATATTAGATACAGTGGCTTTGAAATTACAGAGCTCAATTCTTTTAGGATCCGTGGGTGGATGCCCTCTGGTCCAGGTGCTTTATACACCTTTGTTCTGTCTAAATATTTCTGGACCATATCACATTTGAGCCATTGTGGATTTGGGGCTGTGTCACTCCCACCCCCATTATGGACATGATCTCCCCCATGCTCCATTGTATACACAGAGCTGAAGAAAGCATTTAATACATTTGCCTTCTCTTTGTCCTCAGTCACCCACTCTAGATTATTTTGTAAAGGGCCTACATGCTCAGACTTCACCTTTTTACTATTAATATATTTAAATATTTTTGGGGGGTTTGTCCTACTATCTTTTGCAATCTGTTGTTCATTTTGAATGTTTGCGTCCTTAATTTCCTTTTTACATATTCTATTATATGCTTTGTAACATTTAAACGACACTAGTGTTCCTTCATTTTTATATTTTTTAAAAGCTATTTTCTTATAGTTTATAGCTTTTTTAACTTTTCTTTCAATCGCTTTTTTTTTCAACAAAGTACACTACAAACATGACCGTGCAACGACACATGAAGTATATGTAACAAGAAGGAAATTATCACATAGGTTTTATGTATTTTGATTAAACTGAAACGTTTTCCCCCTCCCCCCTAGCCCCCAATTGGGTTAATTCTGTGACTCGGGGGGGGGGGGGGGCAAACCGGGCTAAGGCCCTTGTGTGGGGGGGCCCCCACAGGGCGATGAGAAAAAGAAATATAGTAAACAGAACCAGCAAGCAGGTTACAAGCGCAAAAGCAAGTTCACTTGCAGTCAAGGGGGAACACATTGTTCGTCAAGAAAGGTCTAGTTAGTGTGCAGGTGTATGTTGTTTTAAATGGACAGTCTAGAACAGTTACCCAGGGACTCCAGGCAGTGAGTTTTGTGCTTTGGTTGGCGTTGAGAATTTCCATTTCCACAAGGTCAATAACCTGTTGGTCGGGGACTTCTCAGTCTCCAAAGTTCAGGCAGAGTCGGCGGCCAGAAGGATGTGAGTAGTAACGTATCAAAGGGGTAGGGCAAGTTCAATGGTCTTCCCAGTCCATTCGGGGCCAGTCTATTGGTAATAGTGGAAATTAGCTAAACGTGTTGTTCAAAACTTTTGATATAGCAGCCCAGAACGTGTGAAGCATCCTTGGATTTGCATCTCCAACACAAGTTGGACGATTGAGGGTTAAACTCCAGCCTGGCTGGCGTCAGATACCAACGAAGTGTGATTTTTTGGGTGAGCTCCCAGTGCGGAGCATTTCGTGGACCTATAGATAGACTGAAGGGCTTGTGTCCTGTAACGGAGTGGAACGTTGTATCAGCTTCCCACATTGTGAGAGGGAGATTTGGAGAATTGAGACTTAGGTGGAGCAGTTATAGAAGTGGGAGATGCTTTTGTGCTGGGAGTTGGCTCGGTTAGGAATTTCATCTTTGGAAATGAAATAGGTGAGGGGATGGGATTCAAGCAATGACAAATTCTCATGAAAGAGTCTGTGGAGGGAAGGTCAAACTCCTTCTGGAGTTGGGAGAAGGGCTAGGAGAGTTTCCCAAATATTTGGTAGAAAATTCCTTTATCTGAACATTAGTAATAAGCTCTGCGGTGGCCCTCATGGTTTGAGATTACCAGGTCCAACAGAGCATCATTGCCCCAAGGAGTAGTTGGAACCATTCAGGTAATTGAGTAAGGATAGCCTAAATAATAATCAATAAACTGGAGTTTGTGCTTAATGAGTTTCATAAAATTATGTTGGTTCCTGGAGGGACAAAGAAGGAAGAGGGGACAGGTAGGTTTTTAAATTTTTTTTAAATGCCCTGCCCGACCAGGAAATTAAATTAGGTGGGAGTCTGTCCTGGAGGAGGGGTTGGAAATTGGCAGCAGTGCTATTACTCCAGTCAATTTTTTTGATAGTTGCTGGTTGATGTCGTAGTTTAAATCCCATAGGTTTTATCCATTATTGCCCATGAGAATATACCAGTGAGGTTCCGTCTTTTTGAAGAATTTCCAGCCCTTATTCCTTCCCAGCAGCCCAGAGCAGCCCTTTTGGAAAATTTGCCATTAAGTGTTTTTATCTTTCCTGTGCAAGCTAACATCAAATGAGCTGAGTCTCCATTAGTAATAAGCCTCATGGTTTGAGATTACTCCAACAGTTTCCTAGTTGGGGCCTCACATTGGGTTTTTAAATTTTTGCCCTTTAACTGTCTATAAAATTTCTGGGTAAAATCTCCAATGATTAACTTTGAACTATGCACATCTGTATGCAGTTCCACCCATAATGCTTCAGCTTCATCACACTCTCCATAAACCAGGTCCTCTTTCACGCTTGCTTTGAGGTCACTTCTCACATAGAGACAGACCCCGCCACCTTTCCTTTTTACCCTATCTTTCCGAAAGAGAGCATAAGTGAGAGAGTGTCTCCAAAGTTCCCATCTTAGACTGAACAGGTATCACCATTGGAAGCTCTATAGTTTTGAATTATAGTTTTGAAAAAGAAAAGGCTAGACCTTTTTCACCTCAATTCATTCCCTAGCATTTGTTACCTTCTTACCCTTCCTCATTTGATTAGTCGATGTGCCCATCAGTGGCAGCTCACTCCTCCTGCATTCATAGGACAGGTTTAGCAGCGGGAGCCATTGGCTCTTGCTGCTGTCAATTAAATTCTCTGAGGAGGGAGCAGGGGGTGGGCTGAGCCACACTGTGTGTGTCTAAGGGCACAAACAACGCAGCTTGGAAGCAACCTGCAGTTGTGCCATTTATAAGAGGAGAGCACTGGCAGAGGATCCCAGAAGAGGAGGTTTGAAGCTGCTCTTAAGGGCCCTTTCACACAGGCAGATCAGTAATGATCCACCCCATGAACCTCTGCTTGCTCAACGGTGATCGCTCCCTTGATCCCCGCTGAGCCGGCGGATGACAGGGCGGTCCCCGCACACTGTGCAGGGACCGCTCTGTCTTTTCTCCGCTCTCCTCTATGGGGGGATTGGATGAACATGGACCGTCTGTCCGTGTTCACGTTATCCGATCTGCAGACGGATGGAAAAATAAGGGGTTTCCTCCATCTGCAGAATTGGAGGATTGCGGCACCGGGCGAGATCGGGTGTCAGCGGATGTTCATCCGCTGACACCCGCAATCTCATAGAGACCAATGTATGTCCTTTTTTCATCCGTACACGGATGGATAAAAAAGTGGACATACGGTCCACATGTGTGAAAGGAACCTTACAATACCTTTGCACAGAGCAGCAAAATATAAGCCTATTTGTTCGTAAAAAAAAAAAAAAAAAACAGAACAAAAAAACAAAACAGCCTTTACAATCACTTTAATTCTATATCTACCAAGCAAACAAGCTGAAAATTCATTCATACAGCCACACTTGTGAGCAAATTTGTTACGAGACCATTCTAGCCAAAAATAGAACAAGGAGCCAATCTTTACATGTATGATTTCTTTCTGTTGCTACAGATATGGAGTTTTAAGATTATATTCTTAAAGACACATACAGTAATCTTTTTTTCTTGCCAAGAAAAGAAAATTGATGACACAAGCTGGTATAAATCTGCTGAGGTTTACAAAAACAATTTTAGCTTACAGTATATTTTACACTGACATAACTCTTCAAGGAATTGAGATTTTAACTTTCTCTTCAAATAGAACCTAAAATAACTTAAAGCATCTGTCTTATGGTAAAATGGAAACAAATTACATTTCAAACATCGGCATGAGTAAAGAAATCAAACTATTTTGGGAGATATGATCTGAGATGGTTGGCAACATTATTTTTGAGCTAATAGTAACCCAAAACTAATGACAGTTTGGCTAGCTATAGACAGTAATTATACTTTTTGCAGAGAAATCAGAAATAACAGAGCTGAGTATAAGATGATTTGTTATCATTGTGAATAAAACTAAAAAAAATTCAACTCACTGTTCAAAACAGAAGACATGTGTCAAGCAAAGATAAAGGGAAACAAATCATTAACAAAAATGCAATTTTAAGACAAGTTAAAGTTTTTAACAATTTTGCACACACACATTGGTCATTCTCCTGTATCTCTCCTTCCTTCCACCCTCTGATTGCTGTATTTGCTGTATTTGCGGCGTACGATGGAGCATGCGCAGTGGCCTACGTTTAAGGCCAGCGCAGTTCATTCGGCACGGGGGTGTGCTTAATTTAAATACAATGGGAGCAGCACCATGCGCCCAGCCCATATGTGCGCCCACCCTACGCCGGCGTGTGCAAGCTATGTCGGCGGGGTGTAACCTGTTATTAGGCGAATGTTGGTTCGTGGGTCTGCCGCACACATACACCGGCGCACATTTGCACTTACGTCGGCATAACGTGCTATACGTCGGCTTAAGTGCTTTGTGAATCTGGGCCATTGTTTATGTTTCTATGTGAGTACCCTTGTACTATTTTATTAATAAAATCACTACCTTTTAAAACGTACTAAAGTATCTGGGATTCCCTTTCTCTTGTACCTTGCTGTCACTGAGAGACAAAGACCAAGACCAATACTTGTTGGCCCAGGAGCCCGAGAGAGGAACTCTACCCCAGGATTATTTCACATGCGGTTGTCTCATTACCGCTAGGTAAGAGGCCACCCACACTTTAGTGTCTAGTTGCAGAAAGAAAGGATTTGCATCCTTCCAGCACTCTGCACTATTTTGCACATTGGAACGCAGTAACGGCACATAGGAAGGATTGATCCATTGCTATTTGCTTACAACTTTATTGCATTTGCACTTTTGAACCCATGGAACTGTTTATATCATTGCTGATGGTTGTTCTGATTGCAGTCCTTTGGACACAGATTTCATACTTGTTGCACTAAGGACGTTATCTACATTTACCTGATTGTCACTTTGCACATTATTATTGCGATATTGCACATATTATATATTTTCAGATTTTGCACATAGTACTGTGGAATTTGCACTTTTTTGCTGCTTGTGTACACAGATCATTTATTATATGTTGCACTTTGTCTATATGATTGCACTAGGCTTGTACACTCATTATTTATGCACACAGCACTTTATATGTTTAGATGTTTATTTTGCAGTTTATGAATGTCCCAGTCTGTATGCACTTTTATTTAGGACATATTGTATAATTGTTTATTTTAGCCTATTGGCACTATTATCCCTCTTAGGAACAGCGAAACCCCCCCTCCCCTTTTTTTTTTAACTTATCACACATTAGTTATTCTCCTGTATCTCTCCTCCAGCACAAACACATTGGTCATGCTTCTGTATCCCGCCTCAAGCACACACACATTGGTGATGCTTCTGTATCCCTCCGCCAGCACACACACATTGGTCATTCTGCTGTATCCCTCCTCCAGCGCACACACACATTGGTCATTCTGCTGTATCCCTCCTCCAGCACACACACATTGGTCATATCCTGTATCCCTCCTCCAGCACACGCACATTGATCATTTCCTGTATCCCTCCTCCAGCACACGCACATTGGTCATTCTCCTGTATCCCTCCTCCAGCACACACACATTGGTCATTCTCCTCTATCTCTCCGCCAGCACACACACATTGGTCATTCTGCTGTATCCCTCCTCCAGCACACACACATTGGTCATTCTCCTCTATCTCTCCGCCAGCACACACACATTGATCATTCTGCTGTATTTCTCCTCCATCACACGCACATTGATCATTCTGCTGTATCCCTCCTCCAGCACACACACATTGACTATTCTGCTGTATTTCTCCTTCAGCACACACACATTGGTCATTCTCCTGTATCTCTCCTCCAGCACACACACATTGGTCATATCCTGTATCTCTCCTCCAGCACACACACATTGGTCATATCCTGTATCCCTCCTCCAGCACACACACATTGGTCATATCCTGTATCCCTCCTCCAGCACACACACATTGGTCATTCTCCTGTATCCCTCCTCCAGCACACACACATTGATAATTTCCTGTATCCCTCCTCCAGCACACACACATTGATCATTTCCTGTATCCCTCCTCCAGCACACACACATTGGTCATGCTTCTGTATCCCTCCTTGAGCACACACACACATTGGTCATTGTGCTGTATCCCTCCTCCAGCACACACACATTCATCATTCTGCTGTATTTCTCCTCCAGCACACACACATTGGTCATTCTCCTGTATCTCTCCTCCAGCACACACACATTGGTCATATCCTGTATCCCTCCTCCAGCACACGCACATTGATCATTTCCTGTATCCCTCCTCCAGCATTGTTAGTACAAAGGCTCCGACCTGAGCTGTCAGTTTTTGGGTCGAACGAAAAACAAAAAACAAATAGTGTGTATCAGGCTTTAGACTTAACCACTGGATTGTTTGAATTTACAGTAGGCCTTATGATTTTGTATTCGTCTTGTCAGGGCAAGAAAGCTTGTCTTATTAAATCACACTTTTCCACTCCTTGCATTTGCTTGTCTATTATAATGGCCTTCATCTGTAGTTTTATCTCAGTTCATACCATTAGGCATTTAAAAATTACAAACCTATGCGTTTGGAGTATGTGACTCATTAGTGTCATTTTACATAACATTTTATCATAACTAGGTTAACATTTTCAAAGATTACTGCTTAGAATAATTCATATTTTTTTATATACTTATATTTGGTTCTAGGCTGCAATGTAACCTTGGAATCAACAAGACCTTGTATTAAAGGGAACAAGTAGTGTTTTGTAGATATTATATTTTATTTAACATGTTTGGGAATACAATAAAATGCTTGCTTAATTTAGTCAGAAGAGTATGAAATGCTGGAGATTAACAGCTAATGTTTACCTATTTCCAGCTAGCATATGAGACTAAACATATTTCCAGCAAACATCAAGGGCTCTAAATTCCTTTCACGTGTTTATCTGTTTAATCATAGCTACGTTGAAAGAAAAAAAAATGTTGTTTACAGGACTCAATAACTGAATTCATAACATACTTCTTACGTCTGCCAGAATAGGCACTTTAAATAAACTGTAATGTCCAGAGCTGGTAGGCAGTGCTCCTAATCTGGCTCACGCTGTGATTGGCTACACAGTAGACATGTGCATTTGTTTTCGTTAGAATGCATTTTCGTCCGAAAATCAAGTTTTTTCGTTATCATATTAACAAACGATAACGAAAGTGCAAAAAACGTAAACCAAAAGATCCGACATAAAAAATGCGTTATTTTCGTTTTTGTTGCGGTAAAAATTCGATATAGAGAGATTCGTTATTATAGAGAAAAGATTTGACATCATAGAGAAAAGATTCGACACTATAGAAATAATAGATTCGACATTTCAGAGAATAGATTCCGATTTATGAGACGTAACGATTCGACGGTCCGTCGAATATTCTTTGATCATTCACCATCAACCAAAAAGATTCGACGCTCCGTCGAATGTTTTTTTTTTTTTTTTTTTTCCATTCGACAGAAACCAAGTATTATTGGATTTTCGGACGAAAGCTATTCCCCAACGAAAAACGAAATAAATCAAAACGATTTTCGGGAGTAACTAAATAAATTTATTTTCCAAACGAAAACGAAAAAACAAAACAAAATATTCCAGTCTGCACATGTCTACTACACAGTACTGAAATCATTGGAAAGCACACATACCAGCTCCTGGTTGTCAGTGGCTGACTGAGCAATCGGTGATAGCTCAGTCACAGTTCTGGGGGTAAGCAGTATATGCAACAGATAGCCATTAAAGGGGCTGTAAAGGTTTGTTTTTTATTTTCTAAATAGGTTCCTTTAAGCTAGTGCATTGTTGGCTCACTTACCTTTTCCTTTGATTTCCCTTCTAAATGTTTTTTTCTTTGTCTGAATTTCTCACTTCCCGTTCCTCCCCAGTAAGCTGTTCTGGCTGACTAACCCCCGCTCGGATGATGGTGGCAAGTTTACTGACAAGAAACAGAAAGTGAGAAATTCAGACAAAGAAAAAAAAACATTTAGAATTGAAATCAAAGGAAAAAGTAAGTGAACCAACAATACACTAGCTTAAAGGAACCTATTTAGAAAATAAAAAAAACTAACCTTTACAACCCCTTTAAGGACCATCCACCCTGCCACTGCATATAAGCATAACTATAATGTAAATGTAAGTTAAACAAACAATGGATTGAATAAGAATGATTGGAACAGAGATTCTTTAGATCGGCAGCATACCCACACAGAGAGTAAAGTTGAAAGTATTTTTTAAAGCATAAATATTAAAAGCACTGGATGAGTACAGGCAGGGGGAATACAAGTAGGAATAAGAATGATTGATATTGTATAATCAAAATCAGTTAGCCAATCAGGAGAGAGAGGGGGCGAACCTTTGCTCCGTGTCTAAATGAACACACGCAGCTGTGGCTTGGCTCGGGTGTCGACTCCCCATAGAAAGCTGCTTGCTGTGGGGGCACTTGACAGGAGGGAGGGGCCATGAGCGCAGGCTTAAGATCCCAGAAAGAGGAGGATCTGGGCTGCGCAAAACTATTACACAGAGCAAGTAAGTACTGTATAACATGTTTGTTATTATTTAAGAAAAAAAAAATGTAACGTTAGTATCACTTTAAATACTATGAATGTGTTATGTCTTCAAACTTAAACAAGCAGTGGATGAGAATAGAAATTCATATAATATGATTTTTTGGCGTTACATAAGACATACTACATTTGTGAGTCAGTAGTAAAGAAGAATCCTCCAAAGAGAAAACCTGTTATGGTGACAACTCACAGAAGTGACATTTCCAATAATTTTAGAGAGATGTGGAGAGATAGATTACAAAACTAAAAAAGTTTTGGCTAGAGTTATGCCTTATAAATCTAAATAATATTGATAATATAATAGGCATACCCCGCTTTTAAGTACACAATAGTTTTTTTTTTACTAAAGCTGGAAATCGCAATATCAGGCTCATTTCTGCATAGAAACCAATGAGCTTCTAACTCCAGCTTGTTCAATTAAGTCTGGTAATAAAACCTGGAAGCTCATTGGTTTCTGTGCAGAAGTGAGCCTTATTTTGCGCTTTCCAGCTTTAGTAAATAAACACAATTGTGTACTTAAAAGTGGCGTATGGCCTGTACTGATTAGCATAGTTGACTCAAAATGTATTATATTTAGTGCTGTGTGCATTGTTCAGCCTGTATAGGCAACTACATGTTAGCCTATGTGTCCTTGCACATTTGGGCATTTACAGGCATATTTGAAGAGATGTAAAAAAAAAGAAAACACCCCAAGTGTGTTTTTAAGGCCGCGTACACACGATCGGTCAAACCGATGAGAACTGTGTGATGCACCGTTTTCATCAGACCATCGGTTATTTATCCAAACCGGGCCATCGGTTATTTATCCATCGGTTAAAAAAAAGCAAACTTGTTTTAAATTTAACCGATGGATACTTAACCGATAGAAGAAAAACGATCGTTTGTAGGCACGATCATCGGTTTAAAATCCACACATGCTCAGGCAAAAAAAATATGCTTGAAACACATAATCGCGCATAAGCACAGTTTTAAGGCGCGTATGGCATTTTTAGGTGTAAATTGGTTATAGTGAAAAGTGAGCAGAAGGGATTGTTTTGTAAAAAAAAAGCTTATGAAAGCAAACAAATGTGCATAAATACTTGCGCAATACAAGCCATTTAGAACTTTTTTTCTGCCATTTTTTGCTGACAGAGGTCCTGGCATTTTTTCAGGCAACTAGAGTACATGGACCCTTAGGGATAGAGCTGTTGGACTAAAACAAGGAAGAGAAGAAACCTACTGAACTATGGGTCATCTGAGTAAAGAAGGGCAGTGTCACACAGAGAGAGAGGGAGAAAGAAGGGGAGTGAAACTAAAATGGGAAAAAGTGTTTGAACCGATCCCAAGAAAAAGCGAGAAAACCCCAACAGAAAAAAAAAGCCTGGGGAGGGAAAGTCATGGAGCGTCTGTAAAACAGAGGCTGGGGCTGAGCAAAATAGGAGCTATACAAAAAAATGCTCTGTCATACAGCCTATAATTTTCCCTGTACGTGAACTGTACTAACATTTTTTTTGTCAAGTGAAGATTTAACAGCTTTACATTCCCTTGATATTGAAGGTGTTCATGAACAAGGACAAGCATGAATGGCTTATGGTAATAAATGTCATCTTTGCCATTAGAAAGAAGAATCTTCCGCAATAAAGAAATGGCTATGTGTTAGCAAAAAATGACATTTTGTATGTGCAAAATTCTACTCTGCCTATATTTCATGTATGACCGCATAAGGATGTCTGAAGAAATGATTGAAATAATAGGATAGGTCAAACAGAATGATGAAACATGCAATCAGCATATCGTAACATTACACAATACAGCACAAACAATATAGTGCAATGTAATGTAAAACAATATAGTGTAATGTAATGTAGAACATGAACATGTTGTATGGAAGAGTGGTGTAGTTGGTTGATACATTGTATATTTGGAATGGTCATGGCTTATAAAGCAATGTGACAATAGTATAGCTAATTACTCCTAATATAGCCTCTTGTAGACATTTAAAGAAAGTAGCTGAACTACCGCACTCCGAATACATACCTTTTATTCGTGGCAAAACAGTGTAAAAAAAATCCAAAACTGTTAATCATGGTTGTAGTTGGTATAGAAGAAAAGGCTAACACGTTTCACACAATTGTAGTTGCTTAATCATAGCCTATCTATCTATCTATCTGTCTGTCTGTCTATCTATCCATCCATCCATCTATTTTGGCAGTTGTGTTATCAATTTTCCCCTAATTTTTTTTTTTTTTTTTATACACACCTCTTGTGTGAAAGTCTGAGAAATGCCCACTTCAGCATGTTCCCAGTCCCATAACTAGCTTATGGATTCTGTATAAAATCGCACAAACATTTAGAACCCCATTGAAGTCTATGGGTCTCGAACATTCGAATTCAAAAGTGCTCATTTTAAAGGTTAATATGCAAGTTATTGTCGTAAAACGTCTTTGAGAACCCGGGTCTTGCCCCAGGGAACATGTATCAATGGAAAAAAAAGTTTTAAAAACTGTCGTTTTTTCAGCAGCAGTGATGCTTGAAGTAAAAAAAAAAAAAAAAATGAAAAATTCCTTTAAATATCATACCTGCTGGGTGCTACTATAAGAAATAAGTCATTTAGTGATCCTAAAAGAATTTTTAGGGACTCATTAATGACAGGAATAGTACCACTGGATTGGCATAGGGCCAATGTGGTGCCCATATATAAAAAGGGATCAAAGTCTTTACCAAGTAACTATAGACCTGTTAGTTTAACTTCTATCATTGATAAGATACTGAAGAGTTTAATAAAAGACCACATAGACGAGTTCTTGCTAGAAAAAAAAAATATTTTAGGCAACAGACAGCATGGATTCATGAAAAACAGAAGTTGTCAGACAAACCTGATTTATTTTTATTAAAAGGTAAGTAAAACCCTGGACAGAGGCGTGGCAGTGGACGTGGTATACTTGGATTTTGCAAAAGCGTTTGACACAGTTCCCCACACACGGCTCATGTGTAAGGTAAAGTCTACAGGCTTGGAAAGATGAATTTGTAAATGGATAGAAAACTGGCTAAAAGACAGAATTCAGAGAGAAGTGGTTAATGATTTATACTCTCAATGGTCGAAGGTTATCAGCATTCTACCCCAAGGTTCAGTGCTGGGACCCTTACTTTTTAATATCTTTATAAATGATATTGGGTCTGAGATCAAAAGTAACATTTCTGTCTTTGCAGATGACACCAAGCTATGCAGTGGAAAAACGTCCTTATGAGATTTTTCCAATTTTCAAGCCGACCTCAATGCACTAATTGGGCAACTAAGTGGCAAATGAGGTTAATAAATGAAAAGTTATGCATTTGGAAGACAAGAATATGCATACATCATACATATTAGGGGGGGAGTACAACTGGGGGAATATGAAGTGAAGAAGAAACTGGGGGTTTTGGTAGATCATAAGCTCAATAATGGCATGCAATGCCAAGCTGCGGTTTCCAAAGCCAGCAAAGTCCTTTCTTGTATTAAGAGAGGTATGGACTCCAGAGAGAGAGAGAGAGAGAGAGAGAGAGAGAGAGAGAGAGAGAGAGAGAGAGAGAGAGAGAGAGAGAGAGAGAGAGAGAGAGAGAGAGAGAGAGAGAGATCATTTTGCCCCTGTACAAATCATTAGTAAGATCGCATCTGGGATATGCAGTTCAGTTTTGGGCACCAGTTCTCAAAAAGGATATCGGAGAACTGGAGAAAGTGCAGAGAAGGGCAACCAAACTGATAAGAGGCATGGAGGAGCTCAGCTATGAGGAAATATTAGAGGAACTGAATTTATTCACTCTTGAGAAGAGGAGATTAAGGGGAGATAAGATCAACATGACAAATTCATAAGTGGTCCATATAGTGAACGTGGTGTTGAGTTATTCAATTTAAGGTCATCACAGAGGACAAGGGCTCTTTACGGAGGAAAAAAGATATCATCTCCAAATATGGAAAGGTTTCTTCACAGTAAGAGCTGTGAAAATGTGGAGAGACTCCCTACAGAAGTGGTTCTGGCCAGCTCAGTAGATTGCTTTAAGAAAGGCCAGGATTCTTTCCTAAATGCACACAATATAACTGAGTACTAAGATTTATAGGTAAAGTTGATGCAGGGAAAATTTGATTGCCTCTCGGAGGATCAGGAAGCATTTTTCTTCCCCTGCAGTAGCAAATTGGATGCTTTGCTGGGGTTTTTCCTTTTCCTCTGGATCAACTGTGGGTAAAGAATTGTGTCTATGGGATTGTATGATAGATTTTTTAGATTTTTTTTTTTTTGGTTGAACTGGATGGACTTGTGTCTTTTTTCAACCTGGCTAACTATGTAACTATCTAACTATGTAGCCACTGCTTTATCATCTGCCGTGTCTTCATTTTATTAAAGACAAACATCTGCTTGTGCCCTAGGTCTATAGCACATTTCAGCCTAGTTTTTCTCTGTAAAAGATTTGGCCAATGTTACCATTGCTCTATCTGTAGTCTATTAGGCTATGTTCACACCTATGCATTTATTAGTGCATTTTGCGGGTTGCAGAAATGCACTACAGTCCATTTAACATGGTCTTTTATGGGACACGTTCATCTATGTGTTTTTTTGAAAGGGTCAGGGGCTTTTCTCCCACAACAGATTGTATTTTGTTTGAGTCATTTTTATTAAAAAAGTGTAAGGCCGCGTACACACGATCAGTCAAAACTGATGAAAACAGGACTGAAGGTCTGTTTCATCGGTCCAACCGATTGTGTGTGGGCCCCATCGGTCAGTTATCCTTTGGGTCAAAAAAAGGAGAACTTGCTTTAAAATTTAACCGATGGACGCCTAACCGATAGGTCAAAACCGATCGTTAGTATGCAAAATCATCAGTTAAAAACCCGTGCATGCTCAGAATCAAGTCGACGCATGCTTGGAAGCATTGAACTTCATTTTTTCAGCACATCATTGTGTTTTACGTCACCGCGTTCTGATACGATCGTTTTTTTAAACGATGGTGTGTAGGCACATCAGACCATCAGTCAGCTTCATCGGTTAACCAATGAAAACGGTCCTTCGGACCGTTCTCATCGGATGGACTGATCGTGTGTATGTGGCCTAACATCTTATGCCACGTACACACGGTCATTTTTTGTCTTGAAATTTTTTTTTTTTTAAAACGACGTTGCCTACACATCATCGTTTTCTGAAAATGCTCTTGCAAAGCGCAGTTACGTACAATACGTACGATGGCACTCCATTCCATTCAAGCTGGCATCATAACTTGCTTCTGAGCATGCGTTGGGTTAAAAAACATTGTTTTAAACGTCGTTTTAGCGTACACACAATCATTTTTTATGACACAAAAAACGACATTCTGAAAAACTACATAAAAAAATGAAGCATGTTCAAATTTTTTTTTTGCTGTTTTTCAGAAGACATAAAACAAAGTTTTGCCCACACACGATCATTTTAAATTATGTTTTTTAAAACGTCGTTTTATTTCATCACAAAAAACGACCATGTGTATGCGGGACCCCACACCATTTTTTTTATTTCGGTGTGGGGTTTCCCTTCAAAATCCATACCTGACGTGATAGACCTGGTATGAATTGGGGAGGGGGGACCCCACACTGTTTTTTTTTTCAAATCTTTCTTTGCAATTCTTTTTTTTCCATTCAGCTGTCAGCAGGGAACCCCTTTGATTTAAATTCCAAAATGTATACAGCTTGTCTGAGCTCCCAGAGGTAGAGGATAGGGAGCTGATGTTACATACTGCACAGCATAAAAAGGAGAGATCTGTGTAAGTCCCCTTTCACACTTATACGACTTGTCCCATGATTTTGGACTGCAAAATCGTGGGACAAGTCGTATAAGTGTGAAAAGGGGACTTACACAGGCATTGATTGAAATCGCGGCCACGAATCGCAGCAAAATCACGGTAAAATCGTGGCCGCGAAATCGTGGAAAAATCGCGCGACTTTGAAGTCGTACAAGTGTGAAAGGGGGCTAACCCCACGACTGAATGAAGGGAAGGGACCCCCCCTTCACACACACACACACGCACACAGAAAAACATGCACAGCTGAGGCTATATTTTACAGGTTATGTGCTAGAGCAGTGGTCTCCAAACTACGGCCCGAGGGCCGGATGCAGCCCTTTGTGTGCCTTTATCTGGCCCTTGGGACACTATCCCTCCCACTGATACGAGACACTATTCTGCCATCTGACACCGACAATGGAGCACAATTTCTCCCACTGAGATGTACGATATGAACCTGCGCTAGGACTACAAGACTGGGACTACAGGTCTAGGCTGCTGCCCCCCTGAAGCCTAACCCCTCAAAGAGGAGGTAGGTGAAGATAAATAATGGAAAAAATGGGGTGGTGGCGCTACCTAGAAAATCGCATTAGGAACCATATGTACAGTCTTAAACAATAGGACAATCTGGGGCAGTGTAGCATCGAGTACAGTATGGGGCGTGGGCCCAATATGTGGCTGAGTATGCCTCGGACAGACTAGGTATCAGTATGCCGGTGTGTACTGTGCACGGTAAAGCTGGTAGTGAAACAGGAGAGGGGCTGGAAGCTTCCCTCTATCGCCTGTAACCACACTGGGTGTATATAGTGAGTGTATGGGGCTCTGAAGTACGCCCAAAGGTGAGTATCAAACCACAAAAATGTATAGTAATCACCATACACTAATTAATAACACAATATATCAACATCAGTGCAATATCTCAGCTTATGCAAAATAATATTAGTAGTAATAATAGTCCGGTGATAATGAAAAATATGGTGCTATGGAATAAAACTGGCAAAAAGCTGCACATAAGTCTCTCATTCGCAGGTCATATTCTATTGTAGAAATAGGGAGGGGAGTCGCGCTAGACGTGAGACAATGCTTATTGATGGCACAATGTAATATCAAGAAATATAGTGAAATACAAAACCACAATTGCTAATAGTGAAGTCCACCCAATGCCATAATAAATGAACAAGAAAACCTAATAGGTCAAACGTGAACAAAAGGGGTTAAATTCTTGATGTTGGTCAGAAGTCCATCTATATAGTCAATGGTGTTGAATCTTGATACACAAAAAACGTGAAAAAAACAGTGTCCCGTTACATTCATAAAAGTCTTGCACAGATCGTAAGACCCTCTCGAGGTCAAATGCAGCCTTAAGGATGGTGAAAATGGGCTTCGTTTTATAACATCATGTTTTCAAACAGATGCAAATTCAAGGCGATACATAAAAGATGCCGGCCGGCTTGTGGAACGCGGATGTCCCCTCGTGTTGTTGCGATGACGTGGGAACGTCTCCTCCCAACGTTTCGTCTTACAAAAGACTTGATCACTTGATCATATTCTATTGTAGTATAGTCCAACTATTAAGTGGAGGGGGGGGGGTGTAATCTTGCTGTGGAGGGGGTGCTTCTAGATGCCAGACAGCCAACGAGGTGGTCCCGGTGCTCCCCTCAGGGTTCCCCACTCACCAGACGGCCAACCCCACCAGGGGTAGCAGGCATGTGTCACAGAATCCTCAGATCACAGCTGATGTATGTGCGTCTATGCCTTAGACGCACATACGTCACTTCCGGGTCAGCGTCTGGTGGAGCGCAGCTGAAACGCACGCTGAACACCACCGTATACACGCGCACACCCATAGAGCCTACAGAGTACTACACTCAAATTGGCCTTTTTTGATTTTGATTTTGTTTTGATCTTGTTTTTATCTTTTGCTTTTAATTGGAGATTTTTGTAGCTCTTGTTTACCTTGGCCTGTAGCCGCCCCCTGTCAGTGAGTGGCATTTTGGCATACAGGTCCTAATAAATAGTGATCTTTTTTAAAAAACATACTGCACCATCGGAGCCTTTTATTATTTTTCCCTCTGAGGAACGGAGGAACTCTCATCATTTACCCACAAGGAGAATATTGGCCGGATCAACTATTGGAGAGTCGTAGTCCTGGGGAGGAGTGAACATCAGCTGTGATCTGAGGATTCTGTGACACATGCCTGCTACCCCTGGTGGGGTTGGCCGTCTGGTGAGTGGGGAACCCTGAGGGGAGCACCGGGACCACCTCGTTGGCTGTCTGGCATCTAGAAGCACCCCCTCCACAGCAAGATTACACCCCCCCCCTCCACTTAATAGTTGGACTATACTACAATAGAATATGACCTGCGAATGAGAGACTTATGTGCAGCTTTTTGCCAGTTTTATTCCATAGCACCATATTTTTCATTATCACCGGACTATTATTACTACTAATATTATTTTGCATAAGCTGAGATATTGCACTGATGTTGATATATTGTTTTATTAATTAGTGTATGGTGATTACTATACATTTTTGTGGTTTGATACTCACCTTTGGGCGTACTTCAGAGCCCCATACACTCACTATATACACCCAGTGTGGTTACAGGCGATAGAGGGAAGCTTCCAGCCCCTCTCCTGTTTCACTACCAGCTTTACCGTGCACAGTACACACCGGCATACTGATACCTAGTCTGTCCGAGGCATACTCAGCCACATATTGGGCTCACGCCCCATACTGTACTCGACCTACACTCCCAGATTGTCCTATTGTTTGAGTACATATGGTTCCTAATGCGATTTTCTAGGTAGCGCCACCACCCCATTTTTTCCATTATTTACCATTTCTCCCACTGACACAACTAATAGAGCATTATTACTCCCTATGATACCAGTAATGGGGCACTATTCCTCTCCCCAATACCAGATGTTCACCAACAATGATGCCACGAAAATGTGTACTCCCGCTGGCCAAAGTTCGGCCCTCCAAGAGTCTGAAAAACAATAAACCGGCCTTTCGTTTAGAATGTTTGAAGACCCCTGTGCTAGAGGGCTCCTTTCCTGTCCCCCTCTATTTCTTGGAGTCTAGAAAACCTTTCAGCAGTGACTCATGCAGATAGCAGGGGAACTAAACAGCGGGGAGATATCACACTGTGCTTTGGATAGAGGCAAGTAAACACTATAGAAATATGTGCTATGGTTATTTTACATGTCAGTGGTTTACAGCCACTTTAACTTTAAAAAAAAATGATCACCTAAGGCAACAATGGGGTAGATTCACGTAGGGCAGCGTATATTTATTCTGGCGTAGTGCATCTCATATACACTACTCCGCCATAACATAGAGAGGCAAGTGCAGTATTCACAAAGCACTTGTTCCGTAAGTTGCGGTGGCGTAGCGTAAATTGGCCGGCATAAGCCCGCCTAATTCAAAGTAGGAAGGAGGTGGGCGTCATCTATTTAAATTAGGCGTGACCCCATGCAAATGAATGGCTGATTAAACGGTGCATGCTCAGAATCACGTCGCATATACTCCCTAAGATACGCTGGCTTAATGCCTACGACGTGAACGTAACCTACGCCAAGCCCTATTCACGTAGTACTACGTAAACGACGTAAAAGACGCCGGCTGTTCCGATGTCCATACCTTTGCATGGGTTGCGACGGGCGCAAGTACGTTCGTGAATAGGCGTATCTCGGTCATTTGCAAATTCGACACGTAAATCAATGGAAGCGCCCCTTGCGGCCAGCGTAAATATGCGCCCACGATACGCCGGTGTAGCTAAGTTACGTCGGGCGCAGGAAGCCTATTTTTTAGACGTATCTAGCGTCGGGAATCACTGTAAAGATAGAACGGCGCACATTTGGACTTACTTCGGCGTGTCTGGAGATACGTCGGCGTAAGTCTTTTGTGAATCCGGCCCTATATGTATTTGGCCTTTGGAAAGAGGCAGGTAGGGAGAATGCCATATAATGTCTATAATTTCATTAAAGTGACTTTGTCATTAAAAAACCCCACTAAAAAGAAGATATAGGGCCAGATTCAGGAAAGGTTACGCTGGCGGATCGAGTGATCCGCCAGCCTAACTGTGGCTTTGAGCCGGCGTTTCTGTTTTCTGTAACCAGAAAACAAGAAACGCCAGGTTGAAGTTCCGATGCGAGCAGCGTAACTGAGTTTCGCCATCGCATCGTTACTTCAACTTAAAAATGGCGCCGGGGGCGTTCCCGCCGATTTACGCTCAAAAAATATGTTAATGAGCGGAAATCGGCAATTCACGATCGAAATCCGGCGCGACGCAATGACGATACGACGTTTCCGGACGGGATACGCGGCGCATAGATATACCTACATGGGGTTGGAGTATCCTATGTTAGGTATAGGCGTCGTCATCGCGTCGGGAAAAAAAATAAAAACGTCGCTTGCGTAAAACGGTCATGAATGGGAATGTGACGTCATTGACGTTCATTCACAGATTTTGGAGCATGCGCACGGGGATGTTTTGACACTCGACGCATGCGCAGTACGTTGGCGGCGGGATCGCGCGTAGTTAGCATACTACACGCCCCGTACCCGCGACATTTGAATTCCGCCGGCTCATTTGTGATGCGCTGCCGCAACTTTAGGAGCAAGTGCTTCGTGAATGACAGCACTTGCTCCTAAAATTTCGGCAGCGCAACGCAAATCAGAAGCGTTACTCCAGAGCAAAGATGCTCTGGAATACGTGAATCTGGCCCATAATACTTACCTGTCCTGCTGCTCATTTTCACCATGCCTTGGATTTTTGCTTACTTGAGCGACACAGTAGAGATGTTGCTGCAGGTGGATAAAACACAGCATACAGCAGGTAATCACACATCTGACATTTCTAGTAGTGTGTTGAATGCTGAAGTTTCTTTAGCTGGATTGATTTTCAAGAAAATAGAAAACAGACTGACAGGATAGGTAAACATTATGGCCCAGATTCAGGTACATCTGCGCATTATTGGACCGGCGTAGCGCACCGCCTTTACGTTAGACTTGCGCAATTTTGCCGTATAATCACCCTATTCTCGTAGCTTTTGCGCAGAAAATTGCGCATGCGTAACGTTTTTTCAGAGGCGTAAGGCGGAGTAATACAAATTGGGAAGGACGTGGGCGTGTTACATTGAAATGAGCCGTGACCCCATGCAAATGAAGGGCCGGCCGGCCGGCTCGCGCATGCGCGCTTGAAGGAGACCATGGTCAGCTCCGCTGTGCGCATGCTCACAACTCGGGAGCGGCGCAATCGGTGAAATTGGAAATGGACTAGGGCAACGTTGTGAACTACGCAAACAGCATAAATAGACAGACACAAACGCACTTGCATTGCAAAAGTACATCCCTTTGTCCCTTCCCATTTAACCAAGTGCTTTTGTCCTGTTGTTCGTTGCGTTGTGTTTTGTAGTTGTCAGATTAGTGTTCTGTGTGATCAAGTGTTTGTTAGTAGATCTTTGAAAGTGTTTTTTGATAAGTGTTTGAGTGACTGTTTGTTTGATATATTTCTGTTCGTTTGTTTTCTTGCTGTTTGTTTTTGTGACTGTTTCTTGCTGAGTGCTAGTGTGATTTTTTGGGTGTTAGTTTTCTCTTTGTGTGTGTTCTTGCTTGATTGGTTGTGCTTGTTTTTGTGACTGATTTTTGTTGACTGGGAGTGAGTTTTTTTGGAAGTATGACAGAGAGAAAGCGAAAGCTCAATTTTACTGTGGGGGAAAAAAGAATTCTTGCCCGGGCCATTAGCGATTATGGGCGTTTCCTCCACGGCCCGGACAGTGCCAACACCAACCCGGCCAGGAGGAGGGAGATTTTGGATATGATCACTGAGCAGGTCAATTCAGCGGGGGAGGGGGAGACACGGACCCGGTCTGGGATTGACAAAAAAATCAATGACCTCCGGCGTCTGGTCAAACAGAAGCTGGCCGCAATGCATGCCCATGCCAGGGGCACAGGAGGGGGCCCACCATGCCGTATTAGGCTGACAGCGGAGGAGCGTGCGGTGGCCCTGACCTTTCATCGGCATGAAGTTGAGGGCCTGCCCGGCTTTGACTCAAGTCCGGAGCCCGTGGTGCCAGGTAAGTTTTTTTTTTAATATCAGGTGTGTAGCATGTGTGGGGGAGGGGGTGAAAGGGAATATGTGGCAAGTGTGTGGATCCTCCAACCTGTGAATGTTTTGTGTCATCCACAGATGTGCAGGAGGGTGCAGGGCCATCTGGCCTGACCGCACCATCCCCAGGACAGCAGCCTAATGAGGCCCCCCCAACAAGGCCGGAGTCCGCGGAGGAGGTTCAAGAGGAGGAGGAGAATCATGAGGAGCAGGACAATCATGGAGGAGGAAGAATCATGAGGAGGAGGAGAGGAGGAGGAGTCCATGTCAGGCACTGGACGTTTGGTTTTTGAGGACTCTTCCCCTCTGGCTGGCAGCAGGCAGCCCTCCCTAAGGGGGAGCCCCCCCACCTCCCCCAACATGGCTCCCCTCCCAAGGGCCTCCCCTTCTCCCCGGCCACAAGCATCAGCTGGAGGCAGGATTTCATCCCAGAACACCAGGGGGTTGGCCGATCTCCTGCCCGCCACTCTGAGAAGGAACCAGTTCCTCCAGACCCGCCATCTGGGTCAGGTCAGCCAGACATTGGTGCGGATGGAGGAGAGCCTGTCCTCCATCAAGGATACGCTGGGGAACCTGGACTCCCACTCCCGGGCTTTCACAACCTGCCTAAACGACCTGCAGACTACATCAGCAGGCGTTGGGCAGGATGTGAGGGCCCTTACCCAGGCTATCCAGGCCAACACGGCAACACTTGGTGCTGCCCTGGACCGAATAGCCGTGGCCTTGGAGGGCAGGCCGCCAGGTGGGCAGAGATCAGGGGCTGCTCTTCCTTCCCTGGTTTTCCCCCTCCCATGAGTCTCCCCTGAGGAGCCGGGGCCGTTGGCCGGGGGCGCCCCAGGCGTGGCTCACGTCAAGGGCAATCATTTTTATTTCCCCTCTTTTGATTTTGCTGGTAATTATTTTATTTTTTTTGGGTTGTGAATGCCGTTTGAATGTGGGGGTGACATTCCTGCCGGGAAAGGGGTGTCACCCTCAATTTTTGTGGAGAAGGGTTCCCCAGGACCAGGGAGAAGTGAACCCCAGGTCCGTGTGAATAGTGTATGAATGTACAGTGACATAATTGGAGCCCTGGCGTGGCGTTGATGCTCACAAGTCCAGCATGGTGGACTGGTGCCAATCCAATTTGATGTGGATGTGGGGTGTGTGTGCTAGGGACCACAGTGGTGTGCATGCATGCATTCTCATTGTGCCATGATTAATGTGTGTGTTTAACGTGCAAAGATGCCCAATGTGGGCTGTCTCCTGGCTGCTCTTCCCTCAGAAGACGGGGGAACCCTCGGTTAGGGGGGATTGTCTGGTTCAGGGGTCAGGTCATCACGTAGGTCAATCTGCAGGCCCTTTCTTTCTGCGAAGTTGTGCAGCATGCAACATGCACCGATGATCTGGCACACAAAGTTTGGGGAATACAAGAGGGTACCCCCAGACTTATCCAGGCATCGGAAACGTGACTTTAGGAGGCCAAAGGTGCGCTCCACCACTGCTCGTGTTTGGGCATGTGCTTGATTGTATCTTTCCTCTCCTGGGGTTTGGGGGTTCCGGATAGGAGTCATGAGATGGGGTCCCAGTGGATATGCAGAGTCACCTGTAAGGGAAAAGACAGGAGGATGTTAGTCATGCATGTGCCCCTTGTGATGTGTGCATCATGGGAGGGGATAGTCATGCCTGACTCCCATGTCACTCACCAACCAGCCAGGTGTCCCCATACACGTTCTGATCGAATTCCATTCGGATGTCGCATTGATTGTATATGTAGCTGTCATGGCTGGACCCTGGGTGTTTGGCACGGACGTGCCATATGAGGCCTTGGGCATCGACTATCACCTGTACATTGATGGAATGCCAATGCTTCCGATTGCGGTACATGTGCTCTGTCTCCTGGGGGGGCTGGAGTGCCACATGTGTGCAATCAATGGCCCCCACGGTGCGTGGGAATCTGGCAATTCTGTAGAAATCTGTTATTGCCTTCAGCCGCAGGTCCTCAGTGGTGGGTTTGATGATTTGGTTGGCCATGCGTCTGAGGATTGCAGGGACAACCTGGTGCACACATCTGCTCATGGAGGATTGTGACATCCCAGCCACCACTCCACTTGTACGCTGAAAAGAGCCACTGGCAAGGAAATGGAGTGTTGCCATGACCTTGACCAGTGGCTGCACTGTGGTGTGTTGGGCTGGTGATGTCCTCCTGCAAGGTTGTGGTTAATTCCAGGAAGACATGAGGGGTGAATCTGAAGATGCGATACACCTCAGAATCACTCATGCCAAACAGGTCTATGCGGGTGCGGTATATCCTCTCCCGTGCCATCCTCCGTGCCATCCTCCGTGCCCTCATCCTTCTTTGTTCATCTAAAGTCAGTAGTATAGCTATGTGCGACGATGCCCCTGGCATGTTGGCATACAGATTGTTGTGCAACACGTGTGACTGCTGAGCTCCTCACTAACAGTGTTGCTTTATCTAACAAGTAGACTTTTTTTCTCTTTTTAGACCAGCTTTTAT
This sequence comes from Rana kukunoris, assembly GCA_029574335.1. NCBI lineage: Eukaryota > Metazoa > Chordata > Amphibia > Anura > Ranidae > Rana > Rana kukunoris. Next base: position 221,953,798 of record CM056050.1, on the reverse strand, counting down.
ATGCTCTAATTTTAGACAGGACATTTTGCGTAGCCTGCGCTGCCCTAACGTTCTTTTGTGGATCCCCGTAAGTCCCTCATTAGCATATTTGACTAGCAAATCAATGGTCTGTCTAGTGCACTTTTGCGCGGACAGATGCACCAGTCTAACGAAATTACGCGGGACAAAAAAAAGTAGATTTTTTGCGTATCTCGTTCTGGGGATGCTGTGCATCGAAACGCACACGCACATTTCGACTTACGCACGCGCATCTCCTGTTGCGCAGGCGTAATCGCTCTGTGAATCTGGCCCCATATTTTTTTCTTACACAGGTTTCTTTTTTATCCCCCTTTTTTTAAAAAGAGACATTTGAAGAGGAGCTGAAATCTGGAGGCTGTGCTTAAAGTGGAATGTTAGGCTCCAAAAATGAAAATGGGAGGACAGGTAAGATTTTTAATGCAGAAGAGACATGTGTTGCTACGTGTTACAGAATTCACACATTTCACCCTGCCCCCAAAACTCCATTAGACATACTTCTCAGTCAATGAACAGTCTTTTGCTTGTTTTTGTTGTTTGTATTAGGGGATTGAACTTGGTTGGGAAAAATGTACACGGGATGCCCATAGGATAGATTTGTACTTTGAAGAATATAGTAACTGCCTCACACTTCTCAGAAGAACAAGATGGCTGACCCTAAACATGACAGACTTTTACCTCAGAACACTTCTTCCTCCAGCACACTACTTTACTGTTCAAGTCTAGTAATCCTGTCAGGCAATCCGAACATGACTAGGCCTCACTCTGAAAAAGGCCCAGTGAATTTACTTGATGACCCATTGTAGGCTGGGGCCTGCAGTACCCCTTTATGGCAGCAACCATTTACTCGAGAAGAATAAATGGTGATGGACTACTGATCCCAGCAAGTCCAACTTGCCAATCCTGCCTGCCCTCATGGCTACATCGATTTGACACAAACTCCACAGTCTCTCCCTCTGGCTCTACATCCAGCTCCACTGGCTTGCCTCTTCCAGATCTCTCCACTGTGCTTTTCACTTACTGACACCTGCCCTGGATCCTTCCTGAATGACTTACTCCGGAGGTGCAGACAAACTTTCCCCTTAGCTTTTGTTCCAGGACACCTCTCAATGACCGGGTAAAGAGAGGCTCCCTCGCAGCTCCTGAGGTACACCCCCCCAGATAGGGGTTCCCTCAGACATGACAGTCTAATGCTGGCCATACACCATACGAAAATTCGGCCGAAAATCGGTCGTAAAGAAAGATCTTTTGTTTTTCGGCCAGTTAATGGGCACAGAATCGAAAATCGTTTGAACGTTTTTGAGCCGAAAAAACGAAGGGCAAGTTTGGAAATTTTCTGACGAACGAACGATAAATCGGAAGGTTAATGTGTTTCCCGTCCGAACTTTTTGCACTAGGTATATGTAAAAAATGTCCACTGAACGATTTATCGGCCATTACATGATGGCACTATCGCTTGCACTCACGAAAGAACTTTCGTTTTTCGAAAGTTCGTTCGGACGATTTTTCGTGGAGTGTATGGCCAGCATTACACTCCATCATCCAGTTCACCCAGCCGACAACTCCTCCCCCAGTAGGTTTACCTTGGGTATATGTAGGAGACCTGCCCCCTGCCAATCCTAGTTGGGGATTGGTCAGAGCTCCTCACATGCACCCCATGTCACTCCAGATCTCTGCTCTGCCCCTTTTCCAGAACCTTCTCCCTAGAAACAGAGGAGGCGCCCAAGAGCTGAAGTACATGTCAGTCACCTACTGCTACACTAAACCACTCCCCTGCCCCAGATTAAAACAAACAGGCCTAGCTTGCAGCATAGGCCTGCTTAAATTTACCTGCACTGGCAGCTTACACAAAAACCCTTACACTTAGCACCTACCTAAGGTAGAAGATACTACATCTCTTCTGCATTAAAGATTAAAAATACCTGCCTGTCTGCCCCTGTACAGTTAGCTGCGCAAGAGAAGATCACTGTACAAATTCTGACGGAACTCCCGCGCATTCATGGGATTGACGCCATCTCGGCATGTTGGGTGCCCCGGCTTGTTGGGTGCCCCCCTACAAGAGGCTTACTATGGGGGATCGTGCCGTCCCGCACACATGCGTGGGAGAGATGTCATCGCCGCTCCGGCCAGTCACAGCACCAGAGCGGCGATACACGGAAGGGACATCGAGGCAAGATGGCGGTGACGGTGGCGGCGGAGGGGAACAAGGAGCAGTTTGGGGGCTTTGATCTCAGGTAAGTCATATATAATGGAGCTAGTATGCTATGCTTACTAGTTCAGTAGCCCCGATCCTTCTCCACTCGGGTCCCCCAGCGGCACTCCTGACTCTACCTCTTTTCAGTGTACCACCAAAGGAAGCTGTTTCCTATTGTGGCTCAGCTGCGGGCTCAATCCCAAATGGCCCTGCCTGCATCTATAGTTACAGATTGTATGGCTCGGCCCCCCTCTCCTGCTCCCTCATCATAGGATTTAATTTACAGCAGCAGGAGCCAATGGCTCCCGCATTTGCCTCTCTGCCATGTGAGGAGGGAGAGGGAGGAGAGAATCGCTGCTCTTGGGCACAGTGCTGGATTGACTTTGGGCTCAGGAAATATAAGGGGAGAGGGGGCTGGGGGGTAGAGCTGAACTTAGAATGCATTAAGGTAAAACACCTTCTACCTTTACAACCACTTTCAACTCAAAATTGCCCATTTCTTCAGAAATATTATCTATGTTAATGAGTAGCATGAGTAGTAATTACCACCAAAATGTTCCTCAAAATTATTAAAAAGTGCTTTAATTGGCAATATTATTCTACAAAATATTTTTCACTAGATTATTCTGTCAAACTTTGGCAGCAAAGTTTAGAGGTTTTCAGAGCAAGTTTAAGCACAGATAAATGTGTTGGAATCAACATTTCCTCCGGAAAATTGTGAAATATCAGTTTCAGTCTTTTATGCATTGGTTCCATCACCTAAGACTTAAAACTGTGCTATGTTTTTTTTTCTTCTATTACGTCCCTAGGAGCATTTCTGTCTCACTAATTTATTATGTATTCTTGCCCCGTGTTTCAGCTGGGCTGTGCATTTTTTACAGATCTTTGAGCTACAAGTTAAGTTCCAGTTTTACCTCAGAGAGCTTTGATTTTCATCCTTTGTTAGAGTTCAGAAAAGACTAAGCAGACAGAAATCATCTCATACCAAACGGGGTACGATGCTGAAAGAAAAAAAAGATTCAGAGTTTGACTTGTGAAAGAAGCCTTTACAAAAACTCCTCAGAGCGCACGCTTTGAGGTTGCCTAACCTCACACAGTGCAGATGCCAGCCAGTCAAAAGGCCGTGTCACAGAGGTTACCAAAGATAATGAAGTCTCCAAGATCCTGCAAAGGAGCTTCATGACGCAACATGCTGAGAGCGGAATGAGCTCAGTTTGGTGAACAATTTTATGTCCCAAAGTAATGAAATCATAAGCTTGCACCGCACAATTGATCTGTCAGACAAGATGGGATTTCCCACTATGATATCCTTGCTACTTTTCAAAAACAGTCTCAGTTCTCAGGTGCTGGAAAAATAATTAAAGAAAATACCCCAGTGCACTTCAAAATAAGATTGTTCTAAAACCAATAGGCTTGCATATTTAGCTCTCTGATTGAAATTTTCTGTACACTGACATGCATTTAAATATGGTAATCAGTTTATTTACAAGTGTGCTGGACTATAACTGCATTTTAACACCATGAAATGTATAATATAAAATATACTGCTCTAAAGTGTGAGCCTCATTTACTAAACTGTGAAGTGAGATAAATTGAGGTAAAATAAAGTTAAACTGGACCCCGACTGTTTTTTGTATATCTGTTACTTTTTTTTAATATGTATTACTAAAACAATGGAGTAAGTTTGTCTCTAAAATATCAGCTTATCAAACATGGCTTGTATCAGGTATTGTAAGAGGTCCAGCAAACACGAAGGCCTACTGCTGTCAGCTCAGCTCAGACAAATTACAGCATAGTCAGACAGGCCCAGAACTGAGCTCAGGGCCTTATATCTCAGGGGCCCCGAAAAAGATCTCCAAACATCCCCAACAGTCTTAGATTTTAGGACAATAGTTTGCTATGCCCTGAATTGACCCTGCTATCTGTCGCTGTATTTAGCACATAACGGTTCCTTCCTCTGAATATTGAAAAAAAGGCTCCCTCTGTGCCTATTATGGTAGCAGGTATATGGATTATGCAGGACATAGCTGACTATGACTGAGAATCTAGGACTGTTGGAGAGTCTGGACTGATGGTGGACCTCCTTAAAGGGGTTGTAACGTGATTCCCCCCCCCCCCCTAAATAGCTTCCTTTACCTTAGTGCAGTCCTCCTTTACTTACCTCATCCTTCCATTTTGCTTTTAAATGTCCTTATTTCTTCTGAGAAATTCTCACTTTCTGTTCTTCTGTCTGTAGCTACACATCGTAATGCGAGGCTTTCTCCCTGGTGCGGAGAAAGCCTCTTGAGGGTGGAGGGGGCGAGCTGGAGTGTCAGGACACTCTCTACTTTGCAGATAGAGAAAGGAGCTGTTTGTTAGTGGGCATCCTGACACTTCTGCTCGCCCCCTTCCCCCTCAAGAGGCTTTCTCCACACCAGGGAGAAAGCCTCACATTACTGTGTGTAGTTACAGGCAGAAGAACAGGAAGTGAGGATTTCTCAGAATAAATAAGGACATTTAAAAGCAAAATCGAAGGACGAGGTAAATGAAAGAGGACTGCACTAAGGTAAAGGAAGCTATTTAGGGAAAAAAAAATTTTTTTACCTTTACAACCCCTTTAACCCCTGGTAGGTTTGGTGCTACTGCTCCATTTTTGTATTTTTGTTTTATTCCATATTATTATTATTATTTTATTTTTTTAATGGTTCAATCGGCTCTGCTGGGGATGATGAGAAGAAATGAGCGGAGAGGTTGAAACTGGGGAAGAAGGAAAAATGTAAACGTAAGTATGCATTTTTTTCAGATAATATTTTTTTTTTTACTTTATTGCAGTTTATTAACAATCTAACTAGCTAATTTAAAAAGATGAAGAAAAAAGAAAAAAAAAATTAATTTGTTGGAAACTTGAACATGATACTGGTTATCTACTAGATTATGTCATGTGTGAACTGATTACTATAAGAGAGATGTGTACTTGTAGGTCTAAATATTTTTTACTTTTGTTTTCAGCTTGTGAAGACTATTATGGATACTATATACATGAGAGAAAAAAAGAATACATATGTTTTTATCTAGAAAAATCTTTTAAGAATGAAGTTGGAGCAAAAGATAACCTATTTATCTGGGAAAAGGTATTATTATTTTTTTACATTTTTGTAGTTTTACTCTGAGCTGCTCAGTCAAGTGGTCAGTTAACTTGTGTGTTGCTTCAGAATTACCATGAATGGCTCAGAGATCAAGAAGAGTGTTCACACTTTGTTATCTTATAGGAAAATAAGTATGTTTCCACTGGTGACTGGTAAGAAAATAAATATTGTCCCAGAAATGTGTTAGGTAGGAGAACTTGGAACGAAGAGCGCACTTATGGGATGGTAAGAAAAATATTTGGCTTTGTGGGAAACAAGTGAGAGAGCTCATTTAAGAGAAGTGTGATACTGTAACTGAAATCTCACACTTGTAGGAGCTGTTGACTCTCCATTGGTTACATTTTAATAAGATTTTTTTTAAAGTCAAGTCAAAGAGAAAACATTAAAATGGTTGAGCTCCTTTTATATACAGACATTTTTAATACTTTTAAAACTATTATGCCCACGTACACACGATCGGGCATTTGCCCAGCCAAACTAACATCGGAATTCCGACGGAATTCCATCAGACTTTTTCCATCGGAAATTCCGATTGTGTGTACAGGGCTTTAGTCTTTCTTAGCCCTGGTTCACACTGGGTACGATTTGAGATGCGATTTGACATGCAATTCCCGGCAATTGTCGGCAATGGCACGTCCTAATGGGTGCGATGCTGCATCTGCGGCGCTGCACTGATTTCAAAAAGTAGTTCCTGTACTACTTTTTGCGATTTGGGGCCGCGATGTACATTGACATCTGTGCAGAAACCTGCACAAAAGTCTCTGAAATCGTGGCCGAAATCGAAACTGCCGGACGGGAGTGAAGCCGTGCGAGTTCAGCTGAACTCGCACGGCTTCACTCCCACAGCCCAGTGCGAACCTGGGCTTCAAGTTATTTTAGATAATGTGATTTTCTTAATATAGATTGGTTTCCAGGTTTTGGATATATAAATATTCTCTAGGAGCTAATAAAATGCTTTCAAATAAGCACTCATCGACCTCTGTAGTTTCAGGCACTTTGATAAATCAAACTGTGCTGTGCTTATATAAAAACAAAACAATAAAAAAAAATTATAAAAATGGCAGTCCAAAATATTCACACTTGTATACTAATGCATGAAATTACACATAAAATGACACTGAACACCCAATGAAACGAGTATTATGTCCCATACACAAGATCAGAGTTTCCAATACATCGGAAATTCCGACCGTGTATGCCCCATCGGAGTAATTCCATCGGAAACTTTGATGGAATTCCAATGGGATTTGGTCGGACAAAGGTCCGATCGTGTGTACAGGGCTTAACTGTGAATCCCACGCCAGAAGAGTCTCTGCTCTAGACAGACAAAGCTGGATGCTTACCATAAAAATATGACCCTAATTTTATAGAGAAGTCATATAAGGCTCTGTATGATTAAGGTTGATGTTCTACCAAACTTTACACTCCCATTCACCAAATTAGATCCCCAGAAGACATAATTTATTATAAAACACATCGGTTCATCACATTCCTGGAAGTGTTCCCAGAAGTTATTTTGGGTCGGTTGGGATTGTAATACTGGCAGTGCGGAGTTATTCCTTTCTCCTGTGAGTGTATTATATGCATTTTTATCAATAAATATATTTGGTTTTACACTATGAGAGGTAATTGGTCTCCTTTCTCTTTATGACATGGCATGTTATACATAGTTATATTGTTTCAGTTTGGACCAATGTACCTACCGTATTTATCGGCTTTAACGCGCACTTTTCCCCCCTGAAAATCAGGGGAAAATCGTGGGTGTGCGATAAACGCCGATCCCTGCTTCCCGCACTGTGTTTGAACTGAGCCGCCGACATATACCAAGCGCAGTACACTTGGGTACACTCGGCCAGGCTCGGCTCCCCTTGCAGTCACGCCTCCTAGCCTCTATGCGAAAGGAGCCGAGCGTGGCCGAGCATGCCCGAGTGTACTGCGCTTGGTATATGTCGGCGGCGGCGGCGCGACGTTCAAACACAGCTCGGGAAGCGGAGATTTGACTGAGAGACAGCACGGGAGAAGTGGGGAGGACACCGCCAAGGCCGCAGATGGACACTGGACCGGACAAGGCCGCAGATGGACGCCGGGCAAGACACAGACGAGGGGCATCTAAACTGTAAGTATATTCTTTTTTTTTAGGATTTTCCCTTCTAGGTTGGGGTTTTCTCTTCATTGCTGTACAGTACTACAGTAAAACCATGTGTCCAATGCACCCACCCTTCACAAATGTTATCTGTTGGATGTCTGTGTGGTATGATGAGTTGTTTTTATTTCACCAGTCAGCAGAGACTGGCTTAAAACAATAGAATCTGTTAAGTGGTATTGTCTTTTTGGCACGATAGATAACTACAAGTGGGAGAATTTGAATATTGCACACTAGCTTAAGAATATTAAATACGTGTATAAAAATATGATAGTTGCATCAATGACTACTTGCTGTAGCTCTCAAAAGAACGTTTTCTCTTAGAGAATGCACTAGCTTCCCTTTACACTAACTAACCTTTATAGATGCTATAAGATTCCTGTCGTCTAATTGACATATTACTTGTTCAGCATGTTGTCACTGTGCAGTGTATGAGCTGCCAAAGACAGCTATAATATCTACAGTGCACACTCTTAGATTACAAATCATAACCTCAAAGAGCCAATGCTGATCTGGAAACATTTCAATAAACACAAATTAAGCCCAAAACATTGTAGTGTTGGTTATGGGCACTGATTCCAAATTCTGCTTTAGACATTAAAATACCTTAACCCACAAAAAGTCATAAAATGCATTAAAGCATGTGTTGTTCATATATAAACAAATAGTGTATATTTTTCTATGGTTTGTGTTTCTCTATGATTAACCAAATGTTCCCAGCATGGTCTTTTTGATGGTCTTGTAGAGTTGTTAAATGAAGTGTTGTAAGATACTAATCACCAGTTTTTAAACTATATACATGGGATAGTAATGCATCATATTTCATTTTAAGGATTTATAAAATGTATGGTAATGCACAATATGATGTTTGCAACAAGCATTTTAAGGTGTAGTCACATGTGCAAATGTACCCTGCCTGTGATTAGATGCAAGATCCCCAGCGGTTCCTGCAATTAGCTGCGAGAGGTTGCTCCATAGAAAGCTATAGGAGGCTACCACCTCTTGGAGCTAACCTCACCCATTAACATGTAATCTCTGAAGCAGAAATTACTTGCGAGTGATTGGCCCAGGTAGTCTGGGTCCAAGACTGATCACTCACATGTGATTGCTGCATGAACAATTGCATGTGAGTGGGTGTGATTGGCTGCATGTAATGGCAACCACCCATTGCTTTTTTAGGAGGCTGCCTCTCGTAGCTAATCGCAGGAATCATTTCTGGGGTTCTTGCATCTAAAGGGTGCATTTGAAGATGTGAGTGCGTGCATATGGTTCTTTTCTTAATAGGATTTTAATTAAACTAACATTCCCCTTATGGTCAGACCCCACAAAGAGTAACATCTAACCCCCACTCTCACCTCCCCCTCTCTACATGCATATTTGCTGCATTTTTCTGGGCTGGACTGCTGTAATTACATATTTTACTTGTAGTGCAGCCTGCTGGTAAACTTAGATATTGTATCATGACTTACATGAGACATGACTTACAGTACATGTACATGAACCTTATACCTCAGCAAAATGCTAGCAACCTAAATCTAGAAATATTACATACTGTATGGGCATTGCGTCTTTCAAATGTTGAATTGAATTAAATTGTTTTCTTCTTCCATCTATAATGCAAAAAAATAAATAAAGAAGCAAAAGTATAAAGCCAGCCACACACATCTGTGTACAATCTTATTTCAATTTAGGAACAATGTGTTGTTTCTGGCACAGGGCCTCCAATGATGACAACAAATTAACATTCTGAAACTCAGATATAGAGCTATAATAAAAGCTTTAAAGCCCAACTCTACTTTGAGCCTTTCCCCTACTGTAAAGAGTAATTCTTAAAGTGTTACTGAACTCAGGACCCTGCATTTGATATCTAGTCCCCCACAGTACACAGATCATGAAAATGCAATTATTTTAGTAAATATAAAACGTGAAATACATTTTCTCATCAGCAGTATATGGCAGTCTTGTGACTTGAATTAGTGCCTGGTTAAAGCTTGTAGGAGGAGTTTTCATACTGCACTATCTGTCATATCAGGATGCAGTACCCCTGACCCTCTGTCGTCTGGACAGTGCTGATTGGCCCTGTGCTGATCACATGTACTCTCCTAAGAAAAATAAAAAAACTCTCTAGAAATACACACCAAACTGAGCATGTCCAGCCTGACACCAAATGCTCTGTCTTATCCAGACATGTTTTGGAGGCAGTGGAAGAAGAGGAGGATCTGTGCATACAAAGTGCAGTGTGTACACACTAAAGTTTTTTTAGTGCAACCCAACAGGTTACTCAATGAAAAACTGACAGCTCTGGTCAGAGCCTCTGTACTAACCATGTGAGGTTAGTTTAGAAATCTACCCCGCTGAGCTGTTGTGTTCTAACAGGGGTTGGCACCCCACCAGAACACTCCGATCAGCACTCTCTGCCATTGGCTGAAAGCTCTGATCGGGAGTCAGTCGGCTGCTGGTTTTCCAGCATGCACGACTGACAGAAGCTGGCAGAACATCCGCCTTCTGTAGGACAGACCAACATACACACAGGCTAAATATCAGATGTTTTCTTTTTAACCGGCCGTTGTCTCCCAACATTCGGCCATGTGTATGGGGCTTTAGGTTTCACAGTGCTTTACCGCATATACAGACTGATTTTACTGTTGTGGGTTTAGTAACACTTTAACTAATGACATGTTAGCACTTTTCTATTGTAAGTCCAGGAAGGTGTAATAATGTACCTCCAGGGAAGAACAATAAATCCAGAAGAGGAGGAGGACAGAGCTGTGAATCTGTGGTGCAATGCTAGGGACAAAGTGAGTATTGCTTCACATGCTGCATTTTTTATTTTTAATCTAACTGGGCAATTACAATTTTCTATTTGAAAATCCATGAGTTTTGTAGGGCTTTCGTTTTTCTTTGAACTCTCATTAGTCTTACAAAATACTGAATCCTGAAGCAGATCGTGCAAGAAAATTTTAAAATAATAACCATCTTGCTTGAGGTGATTGTAGCCATATTAGTGCACGTGGGATAGAAAATATTTCAATTTCCGTAAATCTTTTTTTATTTGCACTAACATACAATTTTTCAGGACAAGCTTTCAGGCCTCGTACACACGAGCGGATATGTGTATGGGCTAGCGGACAGATTTGTCCACCCGACAGATTTCAAAGCATGCTTTGAAATCTATCGGGTGGGAATGTGTCCGCCCGACATGTCTGCTGGTTAGTACACTTACCAGCAGACATGTCGCACCGCCGCCGCGCCGCCGCCGAATGGATTCGGCGCATGCGCGGAAGTGTTTTACTTCCTGGTGCGGTGACGTAGCGGTGACGTGGCGGCGTCAGCATCACCGCCACGTCACCGCGCCGTCCGCAGGCAGGGAATTTGATCTGATGGTGTGTACACGCCATCGGACCAAACTCCAGATCGGACATATCCGATGGAAACGGTCCGCGGACCGTTTTCATCGGATATGTCCGATTGTGTGTACAAGGCCTCAAGGTATGTCCCCTTCTTCAATGATTACTACTGCTTGGACCTTGAAGAAGGGAACATACCCCAAACGCTTGTCCTGAAAAATCTATGTTAATGCAAATAAAAAAGTATCACAGACAGTATTTAACTAATAAACACAAACCGATTAGGTAGTGATGGTTGTTAAATTAATTGTGCAAATCTATAGCATATATTTATCCTAGGCAATATTCACAATCAGAGATATTACTTTCCCTGTGTACTGGGGAGCTATTTCTGCTGGTCTGGGCATTCATTGTAAAGGTTAATGGAGAAGCTGGCAAGAGGCAGACAAGTATCCTCAAAGATTCTATGTGCATTAGTGGCATAGAGTAGGAAAACAGCTCCTGTGAGCTGTAAGAGGGATGATTCATGGTCTGCAATTATATGCAGTACAACAATTCCAGAAAACCGACATGTGACTTTTTGCATGTTTCAGAGATCGTGATCTACAAGAACTGTGTGCATAGTTTCACTGAAGTCAGAATACTAGCAAAGTGTCTGAGTATTGCTAGCTATTACAGAATATGGATATATCGAGCGCTTTGGTTGTGATATGATGTTCATTTCGATTATATTGAACTACCTGAAGACAAATGGTGTGAGGAAGGGTAATGGTGAAGTGTCTCAAAAGCAAGAATAGGTGTGTGCTCTTGGTGGATTAAAAGGGAAAGGATTTGGAACTGCTCCTGACCTAGGGCTTGGCTGTTGTGGGGATTGTAAGGGATTACATTGAAAAGTGTGAATTTAAGAGTTAATGATTCCAATCCCACTTGGTGGCTTGGATGATTTCCTCATATCAGCTATGCTAATGGTTCTTTGATTAAAGACATAGTGGTTGATTTACGAAAACCGGAGAGTGAAAAATCTGATGCAGCTTAGACCATATAAGAAAGATAGAAAAAAAAGTGTATATACTGTGTTTCCCCGAAAATAAGACACCGTCTTATATTTTTTTTTCCTCAAGAAATCACACTATGGCTTATTTTCGGGGGGTGTCTTATTTTTATTACAGAAAATAAAGGTTGCCTACCTGAACCACACTTGCGCTTCTTAGCATTTCCTCTGTCCACCTGTAGACTGAGATTATCGTATTCTGCACGCCATTTTTGGACCATTCGGATATCCAACTTCTTCTCTTTGCAAAAAGCCGTAAGATTCTTGCCTCGGGAGTCCTCCACAATTCCTTTCTTGTACTCAACAGAATAACTCTTTCTTTTTGCACTCATCTTGTCTGGTTGTACAAAAAGATTGGCCAGCAAAGCTGATGTGAAGCACAGTGGAGCTGGGGTGATCTGTTTGTGTGGGGTGAGAGAGGGGTTTGCTGGTCAATGCTGGGAGAATCTTTTTGCTTTACAGAGTGTTCTTCTCCTCACAGCTCCTGAGCACCAGTACAGTAACATACACCTATGACGTGTTTACCGCGCCGCGCACGACACGCCTATCACTACAAGATTCGACACTACATCTTATTTTCGGAGATTCGACACTACATCTTATTTTCGGAGATTCGACACTACATCTTATTTTCGGAGATTCGACACTACATCTTATTTTCGGAGCTACATCGTCTTATTTTCGGAGGGGTGTCTTATATTTCTATCTTGCGTCGAAATCCCGCTACGGCTTATTTTCGGAGTACGTCTTATTTTCGGGGAAACACGGTATATATATATATATATATATATATATATATATATATATTCTTTTTTTTTTATATAAAAAAAATGGGTTATGTATTGTGTTTTTTTGCATTAAAGTTTAAAAAAAGTGTACCCTGCCAAAAAAAAAATGCAGTTGAAAAACCGCTGCACAAATACTGTGTGGCATAAAAAATTGAAAAACCTGCCAATATACTCTCTAAAGACTCTGCTATATATAGAATATATATATATATATATATATATATATATATATATATATATATATAATATTTGGTGGTTCTAACAAATTTTATAGCAAAGAAAGAAACAAAAAAAAAATATTTTACATGTAAACAAAAAGTGCCAGAAAATGGCAGGTCTTTAAGTGGTTAAGGTTCATGTGCGTGTAAAGACAGGTGTCCCAATACTTTTGGTAATATAGTGTGTGTGTGTGTGTGTATATATATATACATATATATTCACACACACATCCATCATCACTGCTCTCTCAAGTTAATATTATCTATTGTGTATAAAAAGCTTCATACTCTGACTACTAATTTCCCTACAGAAAACAAAGCAACATCTGCATATATATATATAAGGGACCACTTAAGTTAAATAATTATATAAAAGGTGCACATGTTACATGCACTTATTTACTCTGAGCTTCTACATGTAAATCACTTTAGAAAATACTGTGCAGTAACCAAACGGTTTATCCCTAAGCAGGGAGTGTGGGCATCGCTGATTACAGAGTAGCAGCTTTGACAACAGTGTAGGCATGTTGGACAGATGGAGATAGACCACTGTTCTCACAGAGAGCAGCAGTCTTTATCGTCACCCCCCGATGGGCTTGTACATTTTAGGTTGGCACTGAAAAGCAATTTAATATAAAATACAAATAAAATATTTAAAAAGGGAAGTTTTCACTCACCCTCAGTTTTTTAGTTCTCAAAAATATTATAATTGGGCTTTAATAAGGCAAAGCGTAATATAAAAAAAATGCTAACATACATTGCCCCAAAATAATTCATTTTTCTCTAACTGGCTAAAATGAAGTTAAATGTCATTAGTATTTGTGTGGATTATTTATTGAGTTAGTCAACTGAAATTGAATGTGTCTGTATAAATTACAGCAGATTATCACTGCTTTTTATACGCCTTTATTGAATAAACCCACAAGACTGATATTTTCCACACCCTTCAAGATAATTTCCAAGTTCCTTCAACTGGAGTGTAAAAAAAGTTGTCACTTGCTGTATAACTTATCAGTACATGTCAAGAGACAGTTGGAGCCCTCATAATTAGACTTCTGAGGGATTAGACTATACAGCGTGAATCTGTAGGTGATGAGTGGTAAAAACAGCCCAGCACTGGAAACAAATTATGGAGTGCTGCACAATAAGGAAGCACAACAAACACCAAATTACCATGCAAATAAGAGAACCTTGCCAGATGTCTCACTTGGTTCCTACTCTAGAGCATATGCAAATCAGCAAATTATCAGCACGTCACTCTGCATCCCTAATTCTCAGTACATAAGGTGTGATGACATTCGTAGTGGCGTGGCAACAAGATGCAGCCTACAGCTTGGAAAAGAGAGAATTCTCTCAGCAAATTAACTTTTTAAAATGTACAAGTCTATAAGGCTAATATTTTCACTGGGAAACTTCATAGTGCACTGCCTATTTTGAAATGCAAACCTTTTATATGACAATCAAAAGCATGGCACTGGTTATGAAAAGCCGCTTTAATTTTTCCCTGTCACTTTCTTAAGAAAAAATGAAGCAAATGTCAGGGAACATTAAAGGCAGACATTCTATTTGAACATAGAGACATTTTCAGTTAGAAAAGGTAATGAATATTGTAAATTATTTGCAATTCTGATCATCATCTGCCTTTGTTAAAAAGACCCCCATGGTTATTAAATTTCAGACCCATCTGGCAACACTTAAGATCTGTTCAAGAAAGTTAACAGCAGAAAGGCCAGACGATGCAAATCAGAAGTGGATATTGAAATGGTACTTGTGTGACCACTTTATTCATTGGAAAATGCAGTTTTCCAGCAGTGTCTTGATAGGCATGACTTCTATAGTGACACTATAAAAAGGACCTTTCAATGTATTAATTAAAATGTACTGGTGTGGTTTAGAAACAAAAAAAAAATGAGAGTTTGGTTGTTATATGCAGAATTGCTGTTGAATCTTCTATCACAAGAACCAAGAGTGCTACTCAATCAATGTACTCACTCTAAGCATTCATTTGGTTTCATTAAAAAGATGTTATTTTTATACAAAGTTACCAATCATGCATCTCATATCTGTAATTAATACTAAAAACTCCTGTTCGCTTATTGTATTTGATTTGAATATCATTTTTTGAAGATAGGAGTTGATTTTGTCAGAGAAAAGATGGCATAGATAGTCTGATACCTGCATTTGCAGCTTAATCAAATAATATGTTAACCCAACATGTCATATTCCTGATATTAGCCTGCTGTAATATGTACTTGTATGAAAAAGTATTCTGGTCTCTTTGCATTACTTCCTTTGTAGGAAATACCTTGTGTTCCCTGCCAGTTCCTCTGCTTTCTTATTAACCACTTAAGGACCGCCTCCTGCACATATACGTCGGCAGAATGGCACGGCTGGGCACAAGCACGTACCTGTACATCCTCTTTTAGTGCCCAGCCATGGGTCGCAGCCACAGGACCAGCGGACCCGATCGCCGCTGGAGTCCCGCGATCGGTCCCCGGAGCTGAAGAACGTAAACACAGCTTCTTCCCCGTTCTTCACTGTGGCGCTGTCATTGATCGTCTGTTCCCTGATATAGGGAAAGGCGATCAATGACGTCACACGTCCAGCCCCACCCCCCTACAGTTAGAAACACATATGAGGTCACACTTAACCCCTTCAGCGCCCCCTAGTGGTTAACTTCCAAACTGCAATTGTCATTTTCACAGAAAACAATGCATTTTTATAGCATTTTTTGCTGTGAAAATGACAATGGTCCCAAAAATTTGTCAACATTTTCCGATGTGTCCGCCATAATGTCGCAGTCACGAACAAAATCGCTGACCGCCACCATTAGTAGTAAAAAATATTTTTTTATATAAAAATGCAATAAAACTATCGCTATAAATTTTGCGCAAACCAACCGATAAACGCTTATTGCAATTTTTCTTTTCCAAAAATAGGTAGAAGAATACGTATCGGCCTAAACTGAGGAAAAAAATATTTTTTTTTATATATTTTTGGGGGAGATTTATTATAGCAAAAAGTAAAAAATATTGCATTTTATTTGGCCTCAGGGATGTGTTAGAAACCTTTTGGTCTCGGGGCTTGCTGGCCCGAGGTTTTGTTACTGCCAGTAGGCCCAGGAGTTTCTGGGGGCCTACCGGTCCAGGGGTGGTCCCATGCTGTCTTGCCTGCGGGAAGAAGCCGAACGATTGGGGATGCAATTGGAGGATGCATCCTGGCCAACTTACCTCACCGTGCTGCCGGCTTGGCTGAAAAATCCTGGCACCGTGAGTTGTGTCATTTCTTTGAACTTTGCAAAGTGTGTGGGTGGTTACCTGGTCCTGTGGCTGAGAACCGTGTAATGATTTGATGGCACTCATCAAGTCTGTGGCAGAGACTTTTGAATGAGCTTCGCACCGGCTGCTAGGTCAGTGAGAGAGGCCTATCCGATGGTTGCTGTATCCAGTGTGGAAATGTTCTTTTTGTCCTCTGGATCTAAGATCATACCTGAGATCCGCAAAGCAAGGTACCTGAATCCTCCCCACTCCTTTTACTCCCTCAAGTGAACTTGTTTAATAAAACATCTGAAGAAAAAGAAACAAAGTGTTGGTGTGGACATTTATAACTCTTCAAGAAGGACCCTTAGGACAAGAATGGTGAACAGTAAGGTAATGACAGGCCCAAACCTAAACCAGCAGCTCCTTCGGGGGAAGTGCTACACGTGGGGCTCGTCTGGGATTTGTTGTTACCTCTCGAAACTCAAGTAAGCTGTTCATCTGAGGCCTATAAAGAAAAAAAAGGAGAACTTTGCAATCGTTCTTCGCCTGCGAGCTACGTGCCAAAAGGGACAAGTGGGAGGAGTTCCCGCCTACTCTCCGCGTGAGACGCCACGTGTGTGTCCAATACTCAGAGAGAATCGGAACACCACCATGTCTTCAGTTTTGTCGATGCAGTCTGATATGGGACCCATGATATTTCCTGTGGGTACCACTACAAATGTTATGCTGCTCCGGACTGTGCTAACGGACGCTGGCATTCATCTGATGCCGCATGGGCGGTTCGTACTGTACACGATTGGAGATGTGGAATAATTAGGTATGCTGTGCAACAGGTGCGAAGGACTGGCTATTCACCCCCGTCCATTTGTTCGTTGTCTACGAGTACTTGTTTGCTGTGGAGCAACCCACCATGCCGCCTCGTGCCTACAGAGTGGACTGGGCCACGGGCAATGTAACAGAGGAAGTTGCTGCCTTCAATCCAATGGTTAGGCCTAGGTGAAAAATTATTGACCAAGCAGTGGCTGTATCTTATCAGATGCAGTGACTGTCCAGATATTCAGGCAGTCACGGGTGCTGGTTATTCCTCCATCCATGCTGTTTAACATGTATAGAGGAATTGACTGATTTTCTCTTGCTCAGCCTGTGCACTAAATACAGCACAAGCCTGAAAAAGGAGTGCAGCAGCCAGCCCATTCGCTGCTTAAAACTCAGAAAAGCGTCGCATTCTGGTGACGTCATCGCCCTGCGTCTGCTCTCCATCCTACGATCTAAGCCTCAGGTAGAGGACTGCACATCACAGCCGACTTCCATCGCCTTATGATGAAGTAGTGTCCTCCCTGCACAGCGCTTCTACAGACTGCAGAAGAAACCCCAAACAGATGACAGCTTACCACTCCAAGGAAACAACTACTTTTACATGCTTACCTGTCACTACTTAAATGTGAGTGAGATATTTATGTCCTATAATTAAATTGTTTTTAATCTACTACACCCAGAGGCGCCTCTCTCCTTGCCTTTTTTTGTGCACTAAATACAATAAAATAAGCTGCGTATAGCTAGCATATCAAATCAGATCCTAGCTGATGGCCGTTACTGAAAGTGGCAAAACTTTTGTACACCAGTGTTGCCAACCGTCCGTAGATTTATGGACAGCCCGTAAAGACAGGCACTTTTTTAACTGTCTGCGAATGTCTGTAGAAGCCAGTAAAAATGGCTGCACAGGCAGTTCCAGAAATCCCTGAGACAATCCGATCCTGTGTCCGCGCTGCCTGACCCGCCCACGACTAATGATAATTTCCATAAGCCGAATGCCAGCCCAGGAGCCGAGCGGGCTGAAGAAGAAAGACCCTCGGAGTGGACAGTGCAGTAGAGCTGGCGAGGGCGGGCAGCGGCACCATCCGCGAGTCACGACAGAGATGGACAGCACAGACCTGGCCTGTCAGACCCCTGGACAGATACACAAGGCCCTGACAAGTGCCACTGGCCAGCACTGAGCACACCTTGCCCTGGCTGCAGCCCCCTGGCCTCTGGTGAGTAAAACATGAAAACGTGCACAGTGTGGAATGTGTACAGACAGACATATAGCATAAAGCAGCTCATTGTTATCAGATATGGCCTTCTCTGGAGTGCTTCAACTTTTTTTTTCACCATCTCAGTACACCGGATATACAAGCTGGTAATTCAAGAACTTTAGGCTGGGAATACCTAATGTGTTAGTGTCTTACTTTAGTGACTAAATTGGGCAGGACACGGGAGAAACTTTCCCTTACAAAGACATAGACAACAATAAAAGATTGGAAGGAGTTACAATCCTTACCTGCTCTATCCACAATTAAAAAAGGTTTGTCTGGGAGTTTTTAAAAGAAAAAGTGTTAAATTTGCACGTGCCATTGCTTCATGCTTGGGATTCCACTAAAGATAATATGAGTGGAATCCCAAGTTATAAAATATGATAAAACATAGGCATGTTGACAATTGAATATTTTAAAGTCAGGTCAGACAATTAAAAAAATTTAAATTTATTTATAGCAACAAAGTGTACAAAAAAAAGAGAAAGCAAAAAAGATGTACCAAAATGCGCCAGGAGTAATGCCGCGTACACGCGATCATTTTTCGGCATGAAAAAAAAACAGGGGGCCAGATTCAGGTACATCTGCGCATTATTGGACCGATGCAGCGCACCGCCTTTACGTTAGACTTGCGCAATGTAGCCGCGCAATCACCCTATTCTCGTTGCTTTTACGCAGAAAATTGCGCATGCGTAACGTTATTTCAGAGGCGTAAGGCGGAAGTAATACAAATTGGGAAGGACGTGGGCGTGTTACATTGAAATGAGCCGTGACCCCATGCAAATGAAGGGCCGGCCGGCTCGCGCATGCGCGCTTGAAGCAGACCATGTCAGCACCTCTGTGCGCATGCTCACAACTCGGGAACGGCGCAATCAGTGAAATTGGAAATGGACTAGGGAAAATTTGAGAACTACGCAGACAGCATAAATAGACAGACACAAACGCACTTCCATTGCAAAAGTACATCCCTTTGTTTCCCTTCCCATAAGTGCTTTTGTTCTGTTGTTAGTTGTGTTGTGATTTGTATTTGTCAGATTTGTGTACTGTGTGATCTAGTGTTTGTTAGAAGATATTTGAAAGTGATTTTTGCTGAGTGTTTGTGAGACTTTTTGTTTGATAGTTTTCTTTTTGTTTGTTTTCTTGCTTGATTGGTCGTGCTTGTTTTTGTGAGTGATTTTTGTTGACTGGGAGTGATTTTTGGTCAGAGTATGACAGAGAGGAAGAGGAAATTAAATTTTTCTTTGAGGGAGAAACAAATTCTTGCCCGGGCCATTTCCGACTATGGGCGTTTCCTCCACGGCCCGGACAGTGCCAACACCACCCCGGCCAGGAGGAGAGAGATTTTGGACATGATCACTGACCAGGTGAATTCAGCGGGGGAGGGGGAGACACGGAACCGGTCTGGGATTGATAAAAAGATAAATGACCTCTGGCGTCTGGTCAAAAAGAAGCTGGCCAAAATGCTTGCCCATGCCAGGGCCACAGGAGGGGGCCCACCATGCCGTGTTAGGCTGACAGCGGAGGAGCGTGCGGTGGCCCAGACCTTTCATTGGCAAGAAGTGGAGGGCCTGCCTGGCTATGACTCCTCAAGTCATGAAGGCGTGATGCCAGGTAAGGTTTTTTTTCTATCAGGTGTGTAGCATGTGTGGGGGAGGGGGTGAAAGGGAATATGTGGCAAGTGTGTGGATCCTCCAACCTGTGAATGTTTTGTGTCATCCACAGATGTGCAGGAGGGTGCTGGGCCATCTGGCCTGACCGCACCATCCCCAGGACAGCAGCCTAATGAGGCCCCCCCGACAAGGCCGGAGTCCGCGGAGGAGGTTGAAGAGGAGGAGGAGGAGTCCATGTCAGGCACTGGACTATTGTTTTTGGATGACTCTTCCCCTCTGGCTGGCAGCAGCCAGCCCTCCCTAAGGGGGAGCCCCCCCTCCTCCCCCAACATGGCTCCCCTCCCAAGGGGCTCCCCTTTTTCCCGGCCGCAAGCATCAGCTGGAGGCAGGAAGGCGACCCAGAAGACCAGGGGGGTGGACGATCTCCTGCCCGCCACTCTGAGAAGGGACCAGTTCCTCCAGACCCGCCATCTGGGACAGGTCAGGCAGACATTGGTGCAGATGGAGGAGAGCCTGTCCTCCATCAAGGATACGCTTGGGAACCTGGACTGCAACTCCCGGGCTTTCAGAAACTGCCTTAATGACCTGCAGACTACATAAGCAGGCGTTGGGCAGGATGTGAGGGCCCTTACCCAGTCTATCCAGGCCAACACGGCAACACTAGGTGCTGCCCTGGACAGAATAGCCGTGGCCTTGGAGGGCAGGCCGCCAGGTGGGCAGAGACCAGGGGCTGCTCCTCCTTCCCCGGTTTACCCCCTCCCCCATGAGTCTCCCCAGAGGAGCCGGGGCCATGGCCCGGGGCGCCCCAGGCGTGGCTCACGTCAAGGGCACTAATTTGTTTTTCCCCTTTTTTGGCCTTTTTTTTTTCCTGGACATTTTTTGATTTTGCTGGTAATTTTTTTTTTTGTATTTTTTTTGGGTTGTGAATGCTGTTTGAATGTGGGGGTGACATTCCTGCCGGAAAAGGGGTGTCACCCTCAATTTTGGTGGAGAAGGTTTCCCCAGGACCAGGGAGAAGTGATCCCCAGGTCCGTGTGAATGGTGTATGAATGTACAGTGACATAATTGGAGCCTTGGCGTGGCGTTGCTGCTCACAAGTCCTGCATGGTCGACTGGTGCCAATCCAATTTGATGAGGATGTGGGGTGTGTGTGCTAGGGACCACAGTGGTGTGCATGCATGCATTCTTATTGTGCCATGATTAATGTGTGTGTTTAACGTGCACAGATGCCCAATGTGAGCTGTCTCCTGGCTGCTCTTCCCTCAGAAGACGGGGTAACCTCGGTAAGGGGGGGATTGTCTGGTTCAGGGGTCAGGTCATCACGTAGGTCAATCTGCAGGCCCTTTCTCACTGCAAAGTTGTGCAGCAGGCAACAGGCACCGATGATATGGCACACGAAGTTTGGGGAATACAACAGGGTACCCCCAGACTTATCCAGGCATCGGAAACGTGACTACAGGAGGCCAAAGGTGCGCTCCACCACTGCACGGGTTTGGGCGTGGGATTCATTGTATCTTTCCTCTCCTGGGGTTTGGGGGTTCCGGATAGGAGTCATGAGATGGGGTCCTAGTAGATATGCAGAGTCACCTGTAAGGGAAAAGACAGGAGGATGTGCTTGTGGTGATGTGTGCATCATGGGGGGGTACAGTCATGCCTGCCACCCATGTCACTCACCAACCAGCCAGGTGTCCCCATACACGTTCTGATCGAATTCCATTCGGATGGGGCTTTGATTGTAGATGTAGCTGTCATGGCTGGACCCTGGGTGTTTGGCACGGACGTGCCATATGAGGCCTTGGGCATCGACTATCACCTGTACGTTGATGGAATGCCAATGCTTCCGATTGCGGTACATGTGCTCTGTCTCCTGGGGGGGCTGGAGTGCCACATGTGTGCAATCAATGGCCTCCACGGTGCGTGGGAATCTGGCAATTCTGTAGAAATCTGTCATTGCCTTCAGCCGCAGGTCCTCAGTGGTTGGTTTGATGATGTGGTGGGACATGCGTCTGAGGATTGCAGGGAAAACCTGGTGCACACATCTGCTCACGGAGGATTGTGACATCCCAGCCACCACTCCACTTGTACGCTGAAAAGAGCCACTGGCAAGGAAATGGAGTGTTGCCAGGACCTTGACCAGTGGCTGCACTGCATGTGAGCATTGTGTTGGGCTGGTGATGTCCTCCTGCAGGGTTGTGGTTAATTCCAGGATGGCATGAGAGCTGAATCTGAAGATGCGATACATCTCACAATCACTCATGCCAAACAGGTCTATGCGTGTGCGGTATATCCTCTCCCGTGCCATCCTCCATGCCCTCATTCTTCTTTGCTCATCTAAAGTCAGTAGTATAGCTATGCGCGACGATGCCCCTGGAATGTTGGCATACAGATTGTTGTGCAACACGTGTGACTGCTCAGCTCCTCACTAACAGTGTTGCTTTCTCTGACATGTAGACGATTTTTCTAATTTTAGACCAGCTTTTATATGGTCTAATTTTAGACAGGACATTTTGCTGTTGCGCACACCACGTAGCCTGCGCTGCACCAACGTTCTTTTGTGGATCCCCGTAAGTCCCTCATTAGCATATTTGACTAGCAAATCAATGGTTTGTCTAGCGCAGTTTTGCGCAGACGGATGCGCCTGTCTAACGAAATTATGCTGGACAAAAAAAAGTAGATTTCTTGCGTATCTCGTTCTGGGAATGCCGTGCATCGAAACGCACGTGCACATTTAGACTTACGCCGTGCATCTCCTGTTATGCAGGCGTAATCGCTCTGTGAATCTGGGCCAATGTTTTTAAAAACGTCATTTAAAATGATCGTGTGTGGACATCGTTTTTCATCTTCTGAAAAACAACCTTTTTTTACATGCCGAAAAACGATTGTGTGTACGCGGCATTAGAATGTTCCAGGAATGGAAGGATATCGGTAATAATGTGTAAGAACTCAACTGTGAAGTTGCTATGAGCAGGATACCCAGAATTGCTTCAGCCTAGCGAATTGACCATAGGTGCCTTTAGGTGCCTTTGTCGCCGGTGGGAATCTAACTTCCTGTAAAAAAGGTTTTGTATGTTTTGTAGAGATAAAAGAGAGAACAAAAAAATTTAAGAGAAAGAAAAGAGAAAAAGCAGCAGAGAAATGTGGTAAAGAAAAGAGTGCAAGAAAGATGGGGGAGAAGGTGGTTTGGAAACTGGTGTAGCTAACAGTCCTTCCCAAACTCAAAGCTCTTTTTTTAAAGAGAGGTGCATAAATATGCGTGCTGTGACCATGCAAGCATGAATGCTCATGTGGATAGAGGAAAGAAGAGAAGTTCATCGAGACAACTCTGCCATTAGCTTATCGCAAGTGAAAACTGTAGTGCGTGTCTGAATATATCCAAAAATGTAAATCTCCATCACTGCAATTAGATTAATGTTGATCGGGACAGTAACCTAATAATGTGTCAACAACCTAATAAAATTTATACTTGATTCTCTGTTGAGTGTTTTTACTTTTTACGGTATAGTATTTTTTTATTTATTTTTTAACAATTGTTAACCATTTGGATTGAAATTAGTCACAGTCAAAATTCTATCTTAAATATGCAGTGTTTCATAAAGGGCACAGATTAATTGGACGTACTAATAATAATGACTTCAACTGTCTAGACCTACACCATGGCACATCAATCCAATCCAACATTACTTTTGATCCTCTCTGTACCTGACTTTCTCTGCAGGGTGTGACCGTTTGAACTTGTGACATTGGAGCTCCCTGGACTCAGTGGGAATGGATCTGCGAGAAAAGGACAAAAGTTCAAAGATCTCACAAAGAGAGTTAAAAAAAATCTAGTGCGGGGCATTTTCAATTTTTTTTCAGTTGGAAGGCCCATAGATGTCAATATAAGTTCATCAAAAGGCATATAAGATGCATGCAAAGGTAATAATGCAACCTGGTTAATGGCTGTTACTCCCCTCCAAATCCTAAATTTTGAATTGCACTGGAAATGTGTGTCAATCTCCATCAATGCACATCAAAATGCATGGCGATGCACAAAGGACACACGTTAACGCATGTTAACACACCTGCCCAAAATTTCAAAATAATGCACTTTTACACACACGCATAGATCTAAAAGAGTCCTCAACCATATAGTTAATTTTTAAGAGCGCAATCACAAGTATAGTTACAATTAGGGATGGGCTATCTGTGCGAGTCGAACATGAGTCTGATTTGAACATTGTCTGTTCGCCCTTGCCTGCACCGTAGGCACCCGCCTAATGACGCGCAAGCTGTTTGACAGTTCTTTTATAACCGAGGCCACCCATGACGTGCGACCCCGTCCCCTGTAACGCGCCACAGGAAAAGGAGGGAGCGGGGTCGCCTGTCCACGTCACTGGTTATATAAGATCTGTCAAACAGCTTGCGCGTCATAAGGCAGGTGCCCTCGGTTCAGGTGAGATTGTGCTTCGTTCCTCGCTGGAGTGGAGAGTATGGATCACCGCGGGACATTGAGAATGGATTAAAATGCTGGACAGACTGGATTACATCACTGGAATGTTTTATTTTTTATTTTTAATAAAGGACTTGTCCCAAGCTGTTTTCCCATGTTGAGGGCTTGTGGCCTGGTACAGTTCAGGAGGGGGGGGCACTCTCTCGCTGTTCCTGCGGCCTGCCAGGTTGCGTACTCGGATAAGGGTCTGGTATGGATTTTTGGGGGGAGCCCCACGCTTTTTTGTATTGTTATTTTGGTTCCAGGTTCCCCTTAACCACTTGCCTACTGTGCACCTACACCCCCTTCCTGCCCAGACAAAATATAAGCTTCCGGCACTGCATCGCTTTAACTGACAATTGCGCGGTCGTGCGACGTGGCTCCCAAACAAAATTGGCGTCCTTTTTTTCCCACAAATAGAGCTTTCTTTTGGTGGTATTTGATCACCTCTGCGGTTTTTATTTTTTTGCGCTATAAACAAAAATTGAGCGTCAATTTTTAAAAAAATTCAATATTTTTTCCTTTTTGCTATAATAAATAACCCAAAAAATATATAAAAAAAATATTTTTTCCCTCAGTTTAGGCCGATACGTATTCTTCTACATATTTTTGCATTAATACATGTCCCCTGGGGCATGGTCCAGGTCCCCAAACACTTTTTATGACAATAACTTGCATGTAAGCCTTTAAAATGAGCAATTTTGTTGGGACCCGACAATTAATTAAAGCCGCGATCAGGTTAAATTACCTTTTTTCCTTTAGAAATGTCAGTTTGCTGCAGGGACTTTTCTAAGCACAAAAAAAAGAGCTACTTTACAGACATTTTATAGACCCCCCCCCAGGTACAAAATTTAAAAGAATATTTCACTTTTATTGTTTCACTTTAAGCATTATTAATATCACTGCTCCCGAAAAAACTGCAGTTTTTAATACTTTTTTTTGCATTGATACATGTCCCCTGGGACAGGACCCAGGTCCCAAACACTTTTTATGACAATAACTTGCATATTAGCCTTTAAAATTAGCAATTTAGATTTTTCATGTTCATGTCCCATAGACTTTAACAGTGTTCGAACAAATTTTTTGCCTGTTTGCATGTTCTGCTGCGAACCAAACCGGGGGGTGTTCGGCTCATCTCTAGTTAAAATATAAGTGTATGTATAGTATAGTCCAAACCTTTTTGCGTTTTAAATAGCATACAGAAGGGTTGGAACCCTTCTCAAGTTTTTATTCCTTACTGTCTCCCTGTTAAGTAGACCTAGCCTTTCTATTTGCCCTTTTGATCTTTTTCATTCAAAGTTATAGTAAATTCAGATAAAAATTTTGTCAACAAAATGAGGTAGAAATATATCTTTTGATGAAACTCCTTTTACAGTGACTAATGTCTAACAGAAGAATTCTTATAACTTTGTGGGTTAACCACGTAAGCCCCGGACCAATATGCTGCTAAATGCCCATAAGGTGTTTTTACAATTTGGCACTGCGCTGCTTTAACTGGCAATTGCGCGGTCATGCAATGTTGTACCGAAACTCAATTTTCGTCCTTTTCTTCCCACAAATAGAGCTTTCTTTTAATGGTATTTGATTGCCTCTGCGATTTAATTTTTTTTGCGATATAATCGGAAAAAGACTGAAAATTTTGAATACAAATTATGGGCCAGATTCACAGAGCGATTACGCCGGCGTAACAGGAGATGCGCGGCATAAGTCTAAATTTGTGCATGCGTTTCAATACTCTGCATCCCCAAAACGAGATACGCAAGAAATCTACTTTTTTTTGTCTAGCGTAATTTCGTTAGACAGGCGCATCCGTCCGAGCAAAACTGCGCTAGACACACCATCAATTTTTCTATTTAAATATGCTAATGAGGGAGTTACGGGGATCCACAAAAGAACGTTGGTGCAGCGCAGGCTGTGTGCAACAGCTGCACGGCCTGTCTAAAATTAGACCATATAAAAGCTGGCCTAAAATTAGACAATTCGTCTACATGTCAGAGAAAGCAACACCGTTAGTGTGGAGCAGAGCAGTCACACGTGTTGCCCAACAATCTGTATGCCAACATGCCAGGGACATCGATGCTCATAGCTATACTAGTGACTTTATGTGAGGGCTTACCTAGAGTGGAGTCCATTTGCAGACTTGTGAGCTACCTTTGCGACCTGATGCGATCCGCCCCCTGAGATTGGGACAGAGGGACGGACGCACCGGTACCAGCGGGAAGACGATGGTCAGGTGCGTGGAGCAGGTACAGGCGGATCACCGACTGGAAGGCTGCAGCAGATGAACAGAAGATCGTCCAGGCACAAAAGTACTTCACTGGTCAGGGCAGGGCTGAAAACAGGTCCAAGAGACAAGCCGTGGTCCGGGGCTGGAGAAGACAGGGAAAGTCCAAAAATACAAGCCGGGGTCAAAGGGCAGGTGAAGATCGGGTATCCAAAGTCCAAGCCGGGGTCAGGGGTTCAGGCAAGCAGAAGTCCAAAAACGAGCCAAGGGTCAAAAGCCGGGGGTCAGTCTTGCAGCAGAAGATCAACATATAGGAGCTGTTGGCACAGACAGAATGATCTGATCAGAATGAACTGACAAGGCTGTCAGAGTGAGGCAGGGCTTTATACCCTGGATAATTTGGGTAAATTGCCTCAGCTGGACCAGAATATTTAGGTGCAGATTGCAATGAGATCAAGCAGTCAGCACCAGGCTTCAATGGACAGCTAAACTGGAAGGTGGCTCAGAGATAAGGAGTTGGAATAACAACAGAGTGGTCCTGGGTTCAATTCCCCGGTACTGACCCTGACAGTTCCCCCCCCCTTAAAAACGCCCTCCGGGCGTTTAAAGGAGTGTCATCATAGGGACAGTCTTTAAGGTCCAAACCATGGGGAAACAAAGCAGATTTTTACTTTTTCTTTTTGGACTTAGTTGATCTTGAAGTTCTTGCAGGGGGTGCACTCCTCGCTTGTAAAGCTCGTTCGAATATTACTAGATCTTGTTTACGGACCATGGTACCATTTGAGGCATAGACACAGTCAGGTGGAAGAACTTCACTTGGGGACACCGGAGCTGGAATTTCAACTGAGGACACCGGAGACACAGGAACTGGGGACACCGGAGACACAGGAACTGGGGACACGGGAGACACAGGAACTGGGGACACCGGAGACACAGGAACTGGGGACACGGGAGACACAGGAACTGGGGACACGGGAGACACAGGAACTGGGGACACGGGAGACACAGGAACTGGGGACACGGGAGACACAGGAACT
Organism: Rana kukunoris; assembly: GCA_029574335.1. Lineage (NCBI taxonomy): Eukaryota > Metazoa > Chordata > Amphibia > Anura > Ranidae > Rana > Rana kukunoris. Next base: position 221,926,249 of record CM056050.1, on the reverse strand, counting down.
GGGGACACGGGAGACACAGGAACTGGGGACACGGGAGACACAGGAACTGGGGACACGGGAGACACAGGAACTGGGGACACGGGAGACACAGGAACTGGGGACACGGGAGACACCGGAACAGGAACTGGGGACAACGGAACAGGAACTGGGGACACAGGAACAGGAACTGGGGACACAGGAACAGGAACTGGGGACACAGGAACAGGAACAGGAACTGTAGACACCGGAACTGTAGACACCGGAACAGGAACTGTAGATACCGGAAAAGGAACTGTAGACACAGGAACAGGAGACACTGGAACTGGAAAGACTGGAACTGGAGACACTGGAACAGGAACTGGAACACCGGAGCCGGGACTTCAACTGGGAAGGTAGATACATCAAGCTGATGAACAGGTAAAGATTCCGGGGTAGCAAAAAACTCCCAATAGTACCCACTTGAAGAGCCTTTGGCCGAGGTGGGCGGGTTGGGCAAAGAGATATAAAGTGCCCACTTACACCACAGTAAAAACAAAGTCCATAGTCTCTCCTTCGCTCTTTTTCTACCCAAGATAGCCTGGACTGGATGGCCCCGATCTGCATGGGTTCCTCATCCTCCAAGGTAGTCGTGGGTGCATCCACAGGAGCGTCAAGGCTTTGTGGTGTTGGGACTTCATGGTTGGGCACATACAGAGGTTCATAGCTTGGCACATACTGGGCTGGCTTGATGTTGTGTCTGTACGGAATATTTCTGTCCCTGGATACCCGTAGGCCACGTGAATTGAGAGCAGACCTGGGAGCGCTGATCCTCTTGGAGACAGGGATGTATGAGTCCAGAGCAGACATGAAAGTTTCCCAGCTGCCCAAGACTGGACTCTTTTCCTGCAACAATTGATGAGCCCATGATTTAATTTGTCCTATAAGCAGGTTGATGGTAGCACGAACCTTAATATAGTCCGTGGCATAGGTCCTAGGTTTAAGGGAAAACAACAGATCACAATCCATTTTAAAACACAAGAAGGATGCACAGCTACCATCAAATTTCTCTGGCATAACAACAAATGGCTCTGGACATGCTGGTTCCGGGGCTGGGCGTGCTGTCCCTTTAAGTAACTGAATTTCTTGCTGTAGTTCCAGAATGGTATGGCCCAGGCTGGAGACTTGCAGAGTCAGGGAGGTGAGCATTTTATACAAGTAAGTCTGCGGACTCCATGTTATTGGTCAGTTCATTATGTGAGGGCTTACCTAGAGTGGAGTCCATTTGCAGACTTGTGAGCTACCTTTGCGACCTGATGCGATCCGCCCCCTGAGATTGGGACAGAGGGACGGACGCACCGGGAGGCACCGGTACCAGCGGGAAGACGATGGTCAGGTGCGTGGAGCAGGTACAGGCGGATCACCGACTGGAAGGCTGCAGCAGATGAACAGAAGATCGTCCAGGCACAAAAGTACTTCACTGGTCAGGGCAGGGCTGAAAACAGGTCCAAGAGACAAGCCGTGGTCCGGGCTGGAGAAGACAGGGAAAGTCCAAAAATACAAGCCGGGGTCAAAGGGCAGGTGAAGATCGGTATCAAAAGTCCAAGCCGGGGTCAGGGGTTCAGGCAAGCAGAAGTCCAAAAACGAGCCAAGGGTCAAAAGCCGGGGGTCAGTCTTGCAGCAGAAGATCAACATATAGGAGCTGTTGGCACAGACAGAATGATCTGATCAGAATGAACTGACAAGGCTGTCAGAGTGAGACAGGGCTTTATACCCTGGATAATTTGGGTAAATTGCCTCAGCTGGACCAGAATATTTAGGTGCAGATTGCAATGAGATCAAGCAGTCAGCACCAGGCTTCAATGGACAGCTAAACTGGAAGGTGGCTCAGAGATAAGGAGTTGGAATAACAACAGAGCGGTCCTGGGTTCAATTCCCCGGTACTGACCCTGACACTTTAGATGAGCAAAGAAGGAGGAGGGCACGGGAGAGGATTTTTTTTACAAATTTTTTTTCTTTGCTTTAAGAAACATTTTTACAAAAAATATACATACATATATACATCAATACATAACATACATACAAATTACAAACATGGTCTCACTATCTTTCAATAGCCATTTTAAATCTTGACCACTGTGGTCCCTAGCACAGACACATCACATCCTCATCACATTGGATTGGCACAAGCCCACCATGCAGGGCTTGTGAGCTGCAACGCCATGCCACGGCTCCAATTATGTCACTGTACATTCATACACCATTCACACAGACCTGGGGATCACTTCTCCACCACAAATGAGGGTGACACCCCTTTTCCGGCAGGAATGTCACCCCCACATTCCCAAATCATACACAAACAGAACCAAAAAAAAGAAAAAATTGACCAGCAAAAATAAAAAATACCCAGCAAAAATATAATTTAAACAAAATAACAACAAAGAAAACACATAAAAGACAAAAATCACTCTGCAAAACAGTCCCCAAATATCTCAAAGACACGTCACAAACAAACAAACAAATGCTAATAAACAACAGAACAAAAGCACCTTGCTGTATAGAAAGGGATACAAAGGGATGTACTTTTGCAAAGGAAGTGCGTTTGTCTCTGTCTATTTATGCTGTTTGCGTAGTTCACTAATTTGCCCTAGTCCACTTCCAATTTCACTGATTGCACCGTTCCCGAGTTGTGAGCATGCGCACAGAGGTGCTGACCATGGTCTGCTTCAAGCGCGCTTGCGCGAGCCGGCCGGCCCTTCATTTGCATGGGGTCACGGCTCATTTCAATGTAACACGCCCATGTCCTTCCCAATTTGTATTACTCCTCCTTGCGCCTCTGAAATAACGTTGCGCAGGCGCCAGTCTAACGTAAAGGCGGTGCGCTACGCCGGTCCAATAATGCGCAGATGTACCTGAATCTGGCCCTATATTTTTTACTTTTTGTCATAAGAAAAATAGAATAAACAAAATTTTAGTCAAACATTTAGGCCAAAATGTATTCAGCCACATGTCGTTAGTAAAACAGAAAATCGCAATATCAAAAAAAAACTAGCTACCTAGCGGCAACAGTGACACTAATACAGCGATCAGAAAAAAATGTGCTTAGTGACACTGGCAATAGGGAGTGAAAGGGTTAACTAGGGCAGTGATCAAGGGGTTAAATCTTTATTAGGGGGGTAGGGGGCTACCCTGGACCTAATGGGGCCTAAGACTAACTGCCCTGCAACTTTTAACTGTCACACTGACACTAAATGCAGTGATCAGTAAATATATGATCACTGCCATCAGTGACACTGTGACAGGGGGCTGGGGGTGGGTGATCTGAGGGGGTTAAGTGTGTCTATGTGTACTGGTGTCAGTGTAGTGTTAGGTGCAACTCACTTTGTGATGTCTTCTCTCCTCTCGCCAGAACGAAAAGACCGCCAAGAGGAGGATGACATCACTTCTTCTGCCTGTGTTTACATTACACAGGCAGAGAGCGGGCAGAGGGGAAAGCGGATTCGCTGGGAGCGATCACAAAGGGGGGGGACAGAAACAAACAGCTGCCCCCTCATCCCGGATCGCTCCCAGAGGCTTACCGACCGCCGCATGTATCGGGGGGGGGGGGTCCCGATCCCGATCGTCCATCTGCCTGTACGTGCCATTCTGTGGACGTATATCTACATGCGGCGGTCGTTAAGCGGTTAATTACATACCCCAAACTATCATGCAGAAAATGAACATACAAAATCCCTTATCCCTGTACTTGGTTTGGGGCCATGACTATGGTTTAGTGTGACTGCCAGGCAACTAGCATTTTTAGAAAGAGCTATGCAGTAATAGTCCACATGTTTCTTTAGGACAAGTTTTAAAATGCAGAGTTTAACCTCCTAGAGTTTTGCTCTAGTACTTGACAGAACTGTCATAGAAGAAGCAAGCAATATTTGATCATCCCCATAAATAACTTTTACAAGTGTGTATGTCACATTGACCCACCACACACTACTTTCTAAAGCTATTTGATCTTAACTTTCTTGTTATTTTACAGCTCTGCTGAACACATCAGTGGCATGTCAAAGGAAGTGTACAATTTTGTCTACTTCAAAAAATAGCCAGAATTAGCATGCTCTCCAAAGGCTAGTAGTTAAACCAGCAATAAATAGTACTTGAAACAAGCTCTGTTAAATGAACATGTTGGGATGATAATTACAGTTGTTCAAAGTGCCATTTTCATAGATTGAGTTGATAGTCAAGTTTCAGCACACAGCTAAAAAGCATCGATTCAGTCATCTGGCTCTTCCATTATGGTGCCAGGAAGAGAACTAGGAGCTGCCGTTACTCCTCAATAAAGTGAGAGATGATGGAGGACTGACTAAGGCCAAGAATGATAGATTTAGTCTGGTTAATGGCTTCATTATAATTGCTGTCTGCTTATCGGTTTATATCTATTGTTGCTGATGCTATGATGGATTTTAAATTGACATACTAAAACAGTTCTTATTTAAGAATCAATATTTAGCCGACTTCTTTTGTTCAATTAATCAAAGGTTCTTCAGTTTCTGAGCCATGCATTGTTCAGAATTTAGTACTGGCTCAAAACATGCCAATTTGTTATTTCCATCCATTTCAGCACGTGGAACATTGTAGAAACTGCTGTTTTTCAGCTCTACCATTGCAACTAATCAGCAGCTGACAAGTCTGTTATTACAAAGTTGCTGACCTAAAGCAATTTACAGACATGATGTGAGATTTACCCTCCCCTCCTGCAACCAAAGGAAAAAATAATAATTTTCAGGTGGACAAGATAATGATTTAATGCTTAAAACTCTAGTGTGGTGAGGTCTTTAAGATATTTGACCCTTTATTCTCCATTATAGTATGGTAACAGCAGTTCTTGATTTGATAGGTGAAAAAGGTCCATCAGCTGAGGCCACGTACACACGAGGAGACATGTCCGAAAAAAACGGTCCGCAAACCGTTTTCATCGGACATGTCTCCTGGGATATTTAGGTCTGATGTGTGTACACACCATCAGACCAAAATCCCCGCGGACAGAGAACGCGGTGACATGGCGGCGACGTGGCGGTGATGGTGACATGGAAGTACAATGCTTCCACGCATGCGTTGAATCAATTTGACGCATGCAGGGGATTTCGGTCTGCTGGTTAGGCGTACTAACCAGCGGACATGTCCGATGGACAGGTTTCCAGCGGACAAGTTTCTAAGCATGCTTAGAAACTTTTGTCCGCTGGAAAACCTGTCCGCTAGGCCGTACACACGATCGGACATGTCCGCGGATCTGGGCTGCGGACCAGTTTCAGCAGACATGTCTCCTTGTGTGTACGTGGCCTGAGAGGAAAGACTGAGAGGTGGGTGTAAAACTGTAGTGGCAGTGAAAAGTAACCTGTGTGCATCAGAGAGGATACCCTACCCTGGGGCAGCACAGAGCCATCTTGAAGTCCAGAGTCTATGAAAGCACTTTAGAAACTCTGCTGTGGTAAATACAAAGAAAAGCATAAGCCAGGTATAACTAATGTTGTTGTTTTGTTCCACTTTTGAATAGTTCAGTTGAAGTTTTTATTGATGCCATTGAATTTCCATTGTCTCCAACAGTGCTATCAAAATAATTTGGCAAGTGAATTGAGTGCTGATGGAGGGGAAATTAAACACGGGGCAGTAGGTGTGGTGTACTGTAAAGAGGCTGCTTAAGACAAGCCACGTTAGAAAACGAAAACGGGTTGATTTACTAAAACTGCAGAATGCAAGATCTGGTGTAGCTGTGTATAGTAGCCAATAAGCTTCTAACCTTAATTACTGGTCCTTGTCTATCTCCCCAATATCTTCCACCCATTTCCTGCGACTTCTAAAAGAGGCATGGTTCGGTATTGTTGTAAGCAGTCCCTCGTATATTTTTGTAATTAGTCCTCTCCGGTACCAGTTCCATTGGATCCCCAGGTATATTTGCTTGGGGCCATTGACGCTGGAAAGTATACAAATGGAAAATATTATATGGTAACAAGATTGCTGTGCTTGGCAAGAAAGCTCATTGCACATTACTGGATGGCTCCTACGGTCCCCACACGGAAGCAATGGATTGCGTACATTAATTCCCTGTTCGGTAGAGAACACCTGGCTTATAAACGGAGGAAGGCAGTGGGTAAATTTGAGGAGATTTGGCATTCTTGGTTGGGAGATGCGAGTGTCGCACCACCAAAACTGGCGATGGATAGATTTTTTATGTAGAGAGCGGGGGACTTGGGGGGGGGGTATAGGGGTAAATAGACAAGGAAATGTAATAATACGTGAATGTAAAAATGTTTATAATGAATTTTAATTGAATTGTAAAGGATGCCAAAAGGCAAATGTTTGTACAAAATGAGAAAAGGAAAAATAATAAAGATTTAAAAAACCTTAAGTTAATTACGTTTTGGCAATTAACCTGGAATCATATTGTTTTCTATGCATAGCTGTACCAGATTTTGCACTCAAATTGTTTAGGTGAACCGAGCAGAAGTTTGGTTCCCCCTCTTTGCCCTCAGCTTTCTGAGACATGGCACAGGTCCTAGAAGGCTGCAATCTCATTCACAAAGTGTAGCGTGGTGGGAAGCTGGCTGCGAAGCCACAAGGAGTCACAATCAGCTTCCCTTAGTAAATATGCCAGCACCAGGGACCTTAACACCAGTGAAGAATCAGCTTGTGTGAGGACAATGCTAGATCCTTGGACAGGTAAATGTCTTTGTATTAAACGTGAACAGCTAGAGTAATTAGTAGCTGCTGACTTTTAATTTGCTTTTTACAGCCTGAAGATCCTCTTTATGTTTTAACTCCTCAGTTTAGAGAACCAATTTAATCTGCTATGATGTAGCCTGGACACCACACTGGATGTGTGTGGCCTTGGAGGTTCCTGGTGTTATGAGATTTTTCTAAGCCCCTAAGATATAATTTTCCAAAATCTGCTAAAAGACACATATGGTTCTCTATCCTGTCACAAAATGTTTGCTGTGTTATGTCAAAAAGATATGCAACATTTTCTGGCACTAAACCATTCTACCCAGCAAAAGGAGAATTACAAATATTGAGCTCAGTTGCAAATATTTGGGGGCTGAGTCTGTGGCCCTGTAAGTTCCTGGTGTTATGAGAGTGCTCTAAGCTTTGAAGGTACCAGTTATCAAAATCTGCTGTACAACTCATATGACTGGCTTCTCTTAACGTTCACATGGCTTCCTTCTCTCAGCTTGTATAAAGTCTATCTTTGCTTTAGTAAGGCTTATAGAGTTGCTGGTGTACAAGAACCAAATAATATAGTGCTACTGAATAGCATGACCAATGTGCAAATGGAACGCTCAGAATATAAAGCAGTCTATAGATGACTCAATTTTCTTTCCTTCCACCACAGATGGAAGGAAAAACATTGCCCCATTCCCCTATTACCACAGTCAGTGCTTATGGGGAAGTGCCTCCTGCAGCACTATTGTGGTGGGGAAGGGGGGTTGGTGGGGGTTTAGGCCTTCCCATCTGTCAAAACACAATGATTATTGCTAGCCACCAGCAGTAATTGAATGTTAAAGACCTGACAGGCTCGTTGTACCCAAGTTGATCGATAGATAACTTGGGTACAATCAGCCTGCCCATATGTGTATTGAATCTCAACTGGTCCTTGCTGAACCAGCCAAATTTCGATCCATGTATGCCTGGCTAATATAGAAAAATGGGAAAGAGATGGATAGCCGCACTCCAATGAAACTATAAATAAGTTTGTCTTTATTGGTAAAATATGGGCATGCAGAACAAAACACAGCCACAGGAAAGGACAGCCGACGCGTTTCACACTCTAACAGTGCTTAGTATGCTTGGCTAATGCGATCAGATAAACATGGGGCTCTCATTGCGTTAGGTCAGCTGCCTCTAAATAGTTCCTGCTCCAATCTTTAAATCTATAAGAGCAGTAATTTTGAGGGATATATAGCAGTGACTAAATTGGGAGAAAGCTGACCTATATGTCGCCTTAGAGCTTCTTAAAGCTATTACATTGTTCCTATTTTCTGTTAGCAAGGCTGAACACTGGACACATTTATGCTGGTATTGCAGGAAATTGACCCCACCCCCCAAACACACACACACACACACTTCTTACTAAATATCCTTTTTTGAACTGCTTCCCCTTTTCTCTGCTTTATTATTTACACAAGAGTAATAAAAGTTGAGCAGGTTCTAAGACTTCACACCATTCAATATTACTATTCTATACACTAGTCAATGGTCAATGGAATGTCGGATCTGTTGTGGCAACTAGTGAAAATCACTACAAAAAAATATTCTCATGTAAACCTGATTGGTGCATTGATGAACAAATATGTAAAATGCCTATACAAGCCCATTGCTTGCCTTTGGCTACACTGCAGTCATTTCAGCTTATGTATTTGCCAAGGACCATGATGCAAAAAGGGTATGGAATAACATTCCCCACCCTCTGCAGATGTTTCCTGCTAATATAGTCCCATCTTAAGCATATAAAATGCTTGACATACTTTTGATAGGAACACCTCATCATAAGGAGAAGCCAATGCCCAATCAAAAAAACCCCAAAAAAACAATGAGATATTCTACTCCAGTAGCTGACTATTTCTTAAGGAACATTGGATATCTTGACCTACGACTTTGTTAAGGACACTTTGATATTTGCTAACGTTTTGAAACCACCAATAATAAATTAATTGGCATCCTTCACGTTTTTTTTTTTTTTTTTGCGTAAAGCAGGCGTTATTATATGGGACTGTGCCTTAGTAGTTGATTTTTTTTCTTGTTTTAATAGCAAGTGTAATTAAATAAGGGATTATTTTTTTAATGCCTGTTAGATATTTTCAAATATCCTTTTCCGAGAATCACTCTTATCCCCCTTTGTGCATTGTTGATTTTTTTTTGCAAATTTCTTTGTATGTTTCTGTGCAGCCCCAATCATTTCAGTTATAAGTCAGTGTCTCTCTGCTTCTAGTGTGATCACCATATTTCTGCTCTAAGAGATGATGGGGCTTAGAGGATCTGTGTGTATGGGATTGCTAAATTATTAACATTACACTCTAATCATTTCCAAGTCGTGCCCACTTTTCTCTTCACTTCAGTAATGTCATTTCAAAGTCAGCCTGACAGGATCTTCAAGTAATGGAGATGTTCAGGCTATAAATATTAAGGCGGCCTAGGGCTACAGAGAAATTCAAGACCTGCTATCTAACTAGGATTTCACTGGGCTTTTTTTCATACTGAATTTCACGTCTACAATATGTGTTTCCTATTCCTTTTCTTGTTACAGCACAAGTTCAGTCGCTGATCTTCTGTCTGCCTTAACCTTTTATTCTCCCACAAATGTATGCAGTACACTGTGGACCCATTACATGCAGGAGAGAATCATCACATTTGACTGAAAAATCAGTAATGGCACATCAATCTTTATTTTATTTTCACAGGCTGATGAATTATTATTAAAGGATTTTACTTTGTATGTCTTTTAAAATCTTTGGGCTTATTTTTTATTTTCTCAAGTTTCCAAATTCTTTTAAGTCAAAATATCAACTTTCTTTTTTCCATTTGTTGGTCCTCCAATATTTTGTCTTCTGTTAAAAGGATAAGGCCTTTAGGAGCTTTATTGGTTATTTAAGGAGACAATGCAAAGTGACATAAATCGTAGAAATCTGTCACAATTGTGGCTACATTGAAAAATAATTTGCAAAGTTTTAGCAGACTAATCGCTATATAAACTAGTGGTATACAGGCGTGTAGCTGGTTCATTTTATGAGCTGATTCACAAACCAGTGCTCTAGGTTATTGACAACTGATTAGCTGTTAGTAATTCTTAGTGAATTTGCCTTCTGGCATAATTGTCAAGCAATGTTGAAAAGGCTCACCTACTTCTGAGCAAGTCGACCCTGAAGGAATAGAGCATGTCTACTTTAAAAGTGAATTTCCACTTATCTTAATAAACAAGGTGCAACACATTTTTTAAAGATTCAAAATGCAAAGAATAATTAATTCTATATGCAAATAAATAAAAATAACTGGATTTTTGTTAGCCTATGATTGAACGAGTGAAATCCACAAAACTACACCTCATTCACTTAGCTAAATGAAAATTCATTTTTCAAAGACAACATTTATTTAGTTTAGTGAATAGGTTGTTTGATTGCCAGGGCCAGGACACGGAGAGGGTAGAAGAGGCAAGTGCCCTGGGTGTTGATATGTGCATTTGAGGGAGGCACACTGGGAGTTTCGGCCACTCCATTCTTGGGTGCCCCGCTGAGAGCAGTGACTGCAGCATTACTTCTGTCAGAGGGAGCAGGGGACTTAACCGCTGCTGGAGCGAGGATTTTGTTCTCCTCCCTTCAATAGCAGCCTGCTGTGAGCAGAAAAATGTGTGCAGCTGTTAGGAACACTCCTTTGTCTCAGCATGTCACCTCTGGCAGTGAGAGTGGACTGCTATTCTTCCTGTCTCGCTTTGACAAGTGACATATTATCAGGACCTGAGATATAAAGGAGAAACTGCCTTCATTCTCAGTGGGTGCTGTGCTGAAAATAAGACCTTAACTGAATAACTATACAGAAAAACTTAGGCCTGGACCTCCACTCTCCACCCCATAACTTCCCAAAAGCCCCTTAACCCTTTAGAGCCCTTCAGCTTCCCATTCTCCCTCAGAACCCCTCCCTGGATTCCCTTAGTTCCATGAACCCCACCTCCAAGCTTCCTTCTTTTTATCACACTGATGGATGCCAAAGCTGCCTTCTGTTGAAACTACTGATGCAGGGTCATTTTCCCCCACTGACACTGATGCAGTACCATTTTTCTTCTTAGTAACATCACTGACACAGGGCCATTTTTCCTTCCAGTGACACCACCAACATAGGGCCTTTTTTCCTTTCAGTGACACAACTAAGGCAAGGACATGTTTCCTTTCACTGAGACACTGACACGGGACAATATTTCCTTCCAGTAAATCTAGTGACACAGGAACATTTTTTTCTGCAGGTGAAACCCTTGATGCAGGGACATTTTTGTTTCCAGTGACTAGTGGCAGGGAACCATCTATAAAGGCTCGTACACACGGTCGGACATCCAACAAAATTTCCCTTGGATTTTTGTCCTAATTGATTTGTCCAGTCACACTCATAGCATACACACGCTCTGACTTTTTCGGTAACAAACACAAACGTATAGTGACGTTTCAACGTACTGCGGAGCGTTTAAAAGAGGAAGTTCAAATTTCCGACGTCACCCATAGCGTTCCTTCAGCTACTCTATAGCTAGTAGACGTTTTGTGTGAGTGCATTCGAGATTCCCATTTTCGTGCATTTTTCCTAATTTCTTTGCGTCCGTTCGCCAAATTCAGACATGTTGCGCGATCCTGCGAGAGAGCATGCTTTTTATGGGCTTGGAGTTCTGGCTATTGCTCATGCCCGGTCCTGGTCCAGGAGTAGGAGGAGGACTGTTTGGACCAAAAATTGGTTGCTTCGTCGGGACCAATTTTCCCATATGACGTTGCTCAGGGAGCTGCAAGAAAACAATCCTAATGATTTTAGCAACTATCTTCGGATGACGGATTCCTGCTTCCAGCGTCTTTTAAACTTGCTGTCCCCGTATATCAGCAAGAAGGACACCTGTATGAGGCATGCTATTCCTGCAGAGCAACGGCTCATAGCCACTTTGCGATATTTGGCGACAGGTAGAAGCCTCCGGAACATCAAGTTTACGACTGGGATCTCTCCCCAGGCTCTGGGACACATAATTCCTGACACTTGCTGTGCCATAATTCAAGTCCTGCAGAAGGACTATGTTCGGGTAAGTTAATTTCTTTGATATCTCATTCTATCCACTTCCTGTTTTTTAATTCCTATTCTTGTTAATGTGCCTAATTGAATGTCAATTTTGGGGCATGCTGAATCATTTTGTTGCCCTACATGGATATTTTCCTTCACTTACCTCCCTAGCAAGCTACCCTGAGAACCCAATTTTTTTTATTGTGCTTCCCTTAACAACCCTTCTAAACTGTGTTTCATTAATATTTTAGTCCTAAATGTTCTGCAGAATGGAAGAGCTAATATTTTGGGGTGTACAAACTGTTTAGTAACCTTCCCCTTCCCAAAATGCCTAATCACCTGAGCCAAGTATTTTTGGACTCTAGCAAACATATACATATTATTCCCCTTTTCTGGTTGTCATATTTTTACCATTTTAGGAAATCTTAATTTTATTTTTTAACTTTGTTGTTTTGCATATATTATGTCACTTCTTATCTGCCTTCTGGTCTGCCAATTACCAAAATCCAAGTGGTTTGCAAAATGACCCTTCATTTGTTGACCATATTGGTCACATGGAAAAGTAGATAGTTATTACCACTCACCAAAGTTTACCCATTCAACCTCATCTCCCTAACATTTTTGGAAGTGAGGGAGGGAGGGAGGGAGTAAGCATATACATTTTCACTATATTTACTTTTTAGTCCACAAACTGCTTTAATTGTTCTATTGTTATCTTGCCCCTATAATGTATGTGTCAAAATTGCTTGTAATTGTATGTGCTCAAGTAGTAACAATATTTTTTCATTGTTTGACTCCACAGTTTCCTTCCAACCCTGAGCAATGGCAGGATGTTTGCCAATCACTAGAATTTTCCAAACTGTGGGGATGCCATTGATGGCAAACATGTGTGTATTGTTCCTCCGCCGGCTTCTGCCTCTTATTATTTTAGTTATAAGGGCTTTTGCAGCATAGTTCTGCTTGCTATTGTTTCAGCAAACTATGAATTTATGTACGTGGATGTCGGTATGAATGGTCGTCATTCTGATGGAGGTGTCATGTCTCATACAGAATTCTACTGGCGTCTCACGAATGGCATCTTGCATTTGCCACCTGCGCAGGACAACGTGGAGGGCCTCAACTTTGTATTTGTGGCAGATGAGGCCTTTGCTCTTGGGGAGCATCTGTTGAAGCCCTTTCCGATGAGGAACCTCACCCCTGAGCAACGGATTTATAATTACAGACTCTCACGTGCCAGAAAGGTTATTGAAAACGCATTTGGAATTTTATCATCTTGTTTTTGCCTGTTTCTTACTGCCATTCACTTGGCTGAATACAAGTTGAACCATGTGGTGTTGTGCTGCTGCATCCTCCACAATTTTCTACGGCGGAATTCTGCCAACTACATTGGCTCCGGCCATACTGATGACCCCTCAGGTGGATGGCCAGCTGAAGAGGCAGTGATGCCAGCCCTGCAACTTACTAGACCCGCTGTCTCCTCCCAGAATGCCCGTCTTGTGCGAGAGCAATATATGGATTACTTTGTGGGTAGAAGGGCAGTGCCTTGGCAGCAAAATGTTCTGTAGAGTCTGTTCAATATCATTATTTTCATTCTCATAAAATAAACTTTTTACCTACTGTTATCTGTTGTTTATGAGTAATTTTACGTAATTAGGGGGGGTGCTACATACTGGTAGTAGTGATCATATAAATAAGAGGCCACACATTTTAGAGTGAAAATATACTTATTTTTTGCAGTTCAGTACAATTCAATGTGCCTTTTTTGACTTTTACAAAAAATATAAAACATTCGTAGTTCTTCAAGTTTTAGAAAAAAATGTTTTACAGTTTTTTTTGCTAAAAATGCATCTTTTAACACAGAGCAATACACGTGGCCAAATGTTTACAGCAGAACTCTGAACATTTTTTTGGCTTGTAAATGTAGGAGCAGATGAATTTCTGTTCATTTTGGGGAGCTTTTTTGTGTGCGTCAAAAATGCATGCACAGTGTTCTCCATGCGAGTGCAAGGGTTCTAGTTAGCTGTAGCTCACACCATGCAGTCATTCTCTGCAACGTAAACTGATTACATGTCGTGAACTAGAGCCAACCTGAAACATAACATGTCAAACCCCATGCCTGCATCCTTGTTGCACACAAAAATGCACACCAAAATGAATGGAACTGCGTTTGTTGAAAAATGGCCCTTAGGACAGTCTTTCTCAACTCTCCTTTTCCTGGTGCATTCCCTGGGTCATATTGTCAAGATGTTCCACTTTTTGCATAGGTACATTGTGCATTTTTTTGATGTGCATCTTTTAAATTATTAGGTTTATGCCTTCCAAAATAAAAAACTGACGTGTGCAAGCACCAGAAGAAGGGGAGTGGAGAAACACTGACCTGAGACACTTAAATAACACATATTCTCATTTGGTGGGAATTGTCATGCAATTTGAGAGTTAAAATTGCATGAAAAATCAAATCAGATGAAGTATCAGTATTTCAAAAGAAGTAGTTAAATTTACAACACATTTTTAAAACTGAGACTGTGCTTCCAAGTCTATTTTCATCAAGTTCCCTGAAAACCAAAAAAAAAAAGGAGGGAACAATTGTAATAAACGTACGCCAAAAAAAATCTAAAATTTTGCTAACAGGTCGTAATAATCCCGGATTCGTCTCTGAACACCAGTGGCAGCCTCTTTTAGATTTTCCAGCTCTGTTATTGCCTGCAGCATATCAGCACTGATGAGACCAATAGTGCGTCCTGGTAGTTGGTGGCCTTGGAAGAAGATAATAAATTATAATGGGCCTGATGGTCAAATCGCTGAGGCAACAAAAAGATGGGCACATTATTTCTGTGGGCTACTTTAGTAAAAAACTTACCTAAACCTAGACAACAATTCTTCCTTGCAAGCTGCTTGCTCTTCAGAATCCACCTACACTACTAGGAATGTACACACTACAGATACTCAGGAAATCTAGGGCCAGGTGCATGTGCATGTGCATGTGTCTTCATGGGAATGTACCTAAACAACACTGTCACCTCTCCTTTCTACATGCTCAAATGTTCAATGCACTACATAATTTTCTACTGTGTTGTGTGCGTGTTTGGTGTGGACATATAATCAGTAAAAATTTCTTGATTTTGGAAGGTAGATTTTCAAAAAACTTACTAGGGCAAACAACAGGCTCCAAAGTCACATCTTGTATTTCTTGCACTCCTTCACCATCAGCATATCTGGTGTCTGTGGATGTGCTGTCCACTGGTGTCTCTTTGCTGGGTCCAGCACTATCATCACAATCCTGCAAATCTTTTGGCTGACCACACTCACGATCCTCTAAAAATAAAGAATAAAACACCCATGAAGCCACCCCAAAATTACATGAATTTCCCAGAATCGCATTAGCTGCTTTTGAAGTAGACCAACCTTGCCATGGTGACAAAGTTTGCTCCACACTAGTGCACTACACAATGCATTATTGAACTGCTCAAAATGCTAGGAAACAGGAGTATGATGTCATTTAAAAGGTGTGAAGATATTTCTATATGGCCACATTAAACAACTCAGGCAGATGACACCCATCACTCTTGTTTGTTCTGGCAATATGGGATATAAAATGTGAATTCTAGCAGGCATGACTCTGTGTGACTCTGATCCCCAGGGCCTCTCCTCTAGCCATGTCTACCCTGTAAATGCGTCATTAATGGTCAGTGCTGAGCCACGCATCTAACATAAAGTGTAATGTACCCCTTAAGTTTACGCCTTGAGCCCATGGCCTTTGTCCTACCTATAAACACCCCTGTCGCTGGCTAAAAAACATTTATGTTAGTTTGTACTTACGTTTTGGGGGTTATGTTGGGCCTGGTCAAGGGAAGCCTCCCTTTGTCCCCTGTGGTGTCTTTCTCTGTGCCGTTGTCATGTGGAAATCATTAGAATACAGTATATTAATTAGTACAGAAAAGCAGCCAAGCCAGAAAGAACAACTTTACAATTATAATAAACTGCAATAAAACTTGCATTAACTTCTTCTGTAGCCCCCAAAAGAAATAACCGCCAAAAACTTTTATCCATCTACAGTATAATGTACAGACACCTACTTATATCATTAAATTTACTTACTTTTTTTGATAATGGTGCGGTGAATGGCCTCCAAAGTATCTTGCTCTCTGTGTTTTAAATCGGACCATCGTTTCCTAATTTGGTCTTTGGTTCTTTGGACCCCATATTCAAGTTTTAATACACCGAGGACTTTTTCCAGAACCCAGTCTTTATGGCTGTTGGGCCTATCATATTTTTCCATCCTGCAGTCGTAATCGTATTTATCAAAGATGCACACCATCTCTACCATCTCCACCTTGCTCATGGGGGTGGCCTTGTGCTTTCTATACAATCCACCACTGCGGGGCCTGTTAGTTTTCGTTGGTTCCGCCATCATGTTCTCCCTCACACATGTACCTCCCTGAATGTCGCATGCAGAAAAAAGATTGTGGTCACGCCCCAGCGTCATAACGCATGTAGAGCGGAGCTTCACGCATGCGCAGGCTATATAAATCAATAACGACCGGTCGATGTCCCGGACGCATGAATGAATCCATCGTTGCGACTCAACGTCAAGCCGATGGTATCGTGGAAAGAAGGTAGGTGATTACATTGTGACACTAGTGGTTACTGCATGATTTTACTTCTACAACTAAACCTAGATTGTAAGCAGGTTAAGAACTCAAAGCAAGCAATTATTGGTTGTATTGTATCCTTTATTGCAGATATCTGCTAAAGTCATGCTAAAAGCAAAGGATGGAAAACTGAATTCACGAGATTTCATCTCTGCTTTTATTGAGCTATACAGATCTCAAACCTGTCTGTGGTCACCCATAAAGACTATTCCAATAAAAATAAAAGGCAGGCAGCAATAGATCAAATGGTGGCAGAAGCAAAGACTGTGTACCCCAAGGCCAAAGAAACTCTGATAAAAGCAAAAATTGGAAGCCTGAGGAGCACGTTTCTCAGGGAGCTCAAGAAGATTGAGGCATCGAAAAGATCGGGAGCAGCAGCAGATGACGTTTATGTGCCCAAACTGTGGTACTTCAACAGCCTGATAGTTTTGAAGGACCAAACTGAGCCACGAGTACATCTATCCACACTACCCTCCACATCAGCAGAGGCCGCAGATACTGAGGCTGAACCAACACATGATCATGAAGAGGAGGAGGAGGAGGAGGAGCTCAGCTTGAGCCAGGTATAGCATTCTTAAAAATCTTGCCATTCAAATATACTATGATGTTAATGTGTTGTTATGATGGCACCAAAAATACAATAATGCTCCTTTTTCAAACACAGGACCTTGGAAGCCAAGAAGAGGCTGGGCCCAGCAGCCAATCAACTCAATGCAGAATACCTACACTGAACCCTCCCAGAAAAAGGGCCAAGAAGAGACAACATCTGGATGACGCCACAGCAGAATTTCTTAGTAGGGCCACATCGGTCATCACCTCAGCACCCGATAGTGCTGAAGGGTTTGGATGTTTCACTGCCAATAAGCTGTGTGAAATAGATGCTGATCAAAGGGAGCTATGTGAGGGGATAATTATACAGCTCCTTAGTAAGGCTAGAAAATGGGAGATAACCCCTAAATCTCATGTCTGTGATTTAGACCACACACCTCCAGCTCCTCAACAACAGGCCTACCAACCCCAGACAGCATACCAACCCCAGCCAACCTACCAAGCCCACCCAACCTACCCACACCAGCCAACCTACACACACCACCCAACCTACCCACAACAGCCAAACTACCCACCCCAGCAAGCCCACCCACCCCAGCAAGCAAACCCACCCCAGCAAGCCCACCCACCCCAGCAGCATGGGGGTCAGTGGCCAACTCAGAGCCCAGATTTTAGGGGCTACTAATTTTGGGACAAAGCTTATGATTTTGTAGAGAATTTTTGTGTTTGTAAATTTGGGAGGATAATTTACAGTTTGGCTTAAAAAATTAACAGTTTAATGACAGAAAATATGTCGTTTAAATATTTTTTGCCTTTTAATTTTTGTGTTGGGAATGCCAAAGATATACAAAATGGCCTCAGCTGATGGGGATAGAAGTGTGGAGAGAGTTTGTGCGTGGTTCAGTCTGGTATGCCAAAAATATCAGCCTGTTGTAGTACCACAGCCTGGGGACAGATATGTCTTCTGCTGCTGCTCCTCATCTTTTTTAGTCCACGATCTTCTTGTGCTCCCTATATTTAACGTAATGCTCAGGTCCCCAAGTTTGGAGATTAAAACCTAATTTGTGTATGCCCTGGGGTACAGAGGCTTTGCCAATTCCACCAGTTTATCTATTGCTGCCTTCCTGTTGTTTTGGATTTGTCATTATTTTGAAAATTATTTTGTAAATAAAAGGATGATGTTAAAAAGTGTTTGATTATGTGTTGAAAGACAAATGTCAGTTTGTGAATAGGCAGGTACTTTGCTAAAAATAAAGGGAGACAAATAGAGTAGTTGGTACTTTGACCATCATAAATAATAGGGAATAATGGGGTTGTTGGAACTTGACACACATAAGAATCGAGAAATTAATTAATTCATATAAACAAAATACACTAATCAAAAGTAAATACATTTCTTTTTAATCCGTCTGTATCACCAGCAAAGCAGGTTGTAATATTATGACATTATAAAGATAAATAGAATATGCGCTCCTTTTCTAGATTTCGGAACTTGCCACGTCACGAATGTGCTTTTTCAAATACGAACGCTAGTTTTACTAGACAGAAGGCTTCCGGCTGCTCTTTACTTTTGAGCAAGCGCATTTGTAATTTGTCCAAAAGTCTGATGGTTTGCTGTACACACAGTCGGACAAGGCACCATCGGACTTTTGTTGCCGGAAAGTTGGTCCGTTCGCAGACCCAACTTTTTGTCCGATGAAACACAAAAAAGTTGGCCCGATGGAACGTACACAAGATCGGACAAATTCGAAAAGTTTTTGAAGTTGGTTGGCCAAAAGTCCGACCGTGTGTACGGGGCTTTAGGGGCACCCCCCTCTCCCCACACAACTCCATATATAAATAATGGATAGATTCATGCATAGCATGAATCTATCCATGGCCGCCATGTCTACCCCCAATTCAGGCATCCGGCCTCTTTCAGGACGCCGGGCGCCTGAATTATAGTGGCGGGGGTGTTTTTTTTAAGCACCTGATTAGAGCCATAGGTTCTAATAGGCTTCAAAATAGGGTGGGCTTGGAGTGAAGAGCACTACACCATGAGTCCACCAAGGTGTTAAAACAGTGAATGAAAAAAAGTGAAGCACTGCATAGATGGGGTAAGTGCACCTGACCTGCCTTCTGACCGACCAACCACCAGGGGGGTGTTACTGTTTGTCACCCCCCCCAAAAAATACCACTGGCTGCCACTGCCAATGACACCACTAACGCAGTAGCTTTTTACCTTGCAGTGACACCACTGATGCAGGGCATTTTTTCTTTTCAGTGAGACCACTAACACAGGGTAATTTTTTTCCTTCCAGAAACAGGATATGTTCTAGAACATATTAACTAATATTATATACCCATGTTCTAGAACATGTTAACTAATATTATATACCCATGTTCTAGAACATGTTAACTAATATTATCGCCCCCCCCCCCTCCCCCCTGTCACAGTGTCACTGAATGCAGTAATCATACATGTATGATTACTGCAGTTTATTTCTGTATCCAACTCCTGAAATGCGTCAAGTTTTCTTGGGGTGCTCAGTCAAGTCTTGCTCATTACCTACTTATTGGCCCATATATACCTCTATATTGTCAGAGTTTATCGAGTACTATTTAATTATCAATGTGTATGTGTATCCTACCTTGTTTTTATAGCAGCTCAGTTACATATGGTGTGCCAATGTTATGACCACAATATGAATTTCAATATTGAATTTATCAATGTATTTGTATTTGATTAATAAAATATTTAATGTATTTATTGGCATATAACACTGACTTTTTTACTCTGAAAATAGAGGGTAAACTGTGCCTGCGTGTTATACGCATGGGGGCTGTTGAAAGTTTTATTCCTGAAACTTCCCTCTTAGGCCCCGTACAAACGAGCAAATGAATCTGTCAGACCGATTTGATCAGATTTGTCTGCTGGCTGTTTTGGTTTGATCGCTGTACACACGATCAAACCAAAATCCCCGCCAGCAGACATCGCGGTGACGTTGACACCGCCACGTCACTGCACCAGGAAGAATAAAAAAAACGTGCATGCGTCAAATCAATTCGACGCATGTGCGGGCAGATATGTCTGCTGGTTAGCGTACTAACCAGCAGACACATCGGTCCGACGGGTTCCCAGCAGACAGATTTTAAAGCAGACTTTAAAATCTGTCTGCTGGACAAATCCGCTTGCTCGCCCGTACACACGATCGAATCTGTCTGCTGAGACGGTCTGTCAGACCGTTTCCAGCAGATAGATTTGATCGTGTGTACGCGGCCTTAAAGTTAGGGTGCGTGTTATACGCCGATACATACGGTATATACAAATGATCTATGCAATATCTGTATTAGTGATGTTCCTCATTCAAAGTTTTTTCTTGTATTATATACATAATAGGGATAGAGGTTCTGTCACTATAGTGTTTGGCAGGTCATATCTGTTTTTCTTCTCTATTATATTAGTTCCCAATCCAGCACTATCTAATTGTACTAAAGCCAACAAGCCAAAGACTGGCAGATCTGATGCAAAAATAAACTTACCAAGGACTCCTTAATATTATTTTATGCCTGGCAAAAGAAGAGTTTCATGTGCTTTTAAATTTCTTTTACCAAACGTGAACCTTTTTTTGTTTTTTTCCTAGCAATTGTTCCCTGCTCCCTAATAGATGCCAAACATTTTCTTTTGTTACAGTCCTGTGACACCCTTTCTCTGCCCTGAATCACACATCAATGTAAATAATGGGGTTACCAATATCTAGGGCACATGTGTTTTACACAAAAAGGTTTGAGTATTTTTGTTATTAGGTGATGTAGAGATATGATCAGCAATTATAAGAATCAGGAACACTGCTATAAAAAAAAAAAAAAAAATAAGTGGACTCTTGTGAAAAGATATGGATTGAAAAAAAACAAGGAGCTCTGTCCTTATCTTTTAATGCATAATTAATGAAAAAAATCCCATATGTATGCATGTATGTACCTCCTAGAGAAACCGGAGCAGTCTAATACAAAAAATATCCAAGGACCCCTGAGAGCTGATGCACATTAAATAAATGTGACCTTTTTAATTGATTTCTCCCCGTTGTCAAATTAACTGCTTTTATTTCCATGGAGCTCTTGCCAATGGCAGATAAGCTCCCTGCTTTTGAAAGTAGAGATTTGACAATTCTAATTATATGCAATCTATATTGTAGACTGTTTTATTCATGTATTTCCCTGAACACAATTTCTGTTGCTTTAGTAAAAATTAAGGTTTCAGGAAGAAAATAAAGGACTTTTCAATGTGCAAGTAATGTCCTTTTTTTTTATAATGCTGATAGTTTGTGCAACGTTTTCCAAAGAAGATTAAGCCATTCAAGTCAGCCCATGCTTGCTAAACGAGCTTGCAATCTAATAGTGGGGCGGATAATAATATGCTGACACCTCATTAGACATACTTATTTAAGATAAACAAAACAGGCTCAATTCGAAAAGGTAACACACTAGGATAAGGGTACTTCTTTTTCAAAAGTGGCAGTTACTTTCAGGTGGCGTACACACGTTACGAGAACCTCGGCTCTCGGTCGGCCGTCAAAATCGGCGACCCGCCCATCGGGAATGGCAACCAGCCATTCATCCAGGCGGGCCGTCGAGCAAATAGAGAGCCTACTCTCTATTCGCTCGACGGGATTCCCGACGGGCGGGGCGAGCCAGGAGCGTACACACGGCCGAGGTTCTCGCTGGAATGCAGCTCCCAGCGAGATTCTCGCTGGTTTCTAGCGAGAACCTCGGTTGTGTGTACGCCGCCTCAGTGTCGTCCAATGAGATTTGAAAAATATATAAACATGGCTAAAATAAAAATACCTATTCTTGCAGAAAAGCTTTGTGACATCCAAGCTACAGTATACAATGCCTCAGCATCCATGCACTTGGGTCCTGGTGTCAGAAGTGAACACAACAGAATACTGCTTCATGCGGTATAACCAGTGCCGGCCCAAGACATTGTGCTGCCTGGTACCAAGAATTAAATTCTGCCCCCCCCCCAAAAAAAAATAAAAAAATTGCGCCCACCAAAATGCCCTCTACATCCATTATTTTATATTATGATAACTAGAGGACCTGTCATAGCTCTATACACGTATAGGAGTATAAACAGGATCTGTCAGGGCTCTATACATGTGTATAGGAGTGTAAAAGGACATGTTATGGCTCAATACATGTATGTAGGAGTATAAAGAAGACGTGTCATGGCTCAATACATGTATGTAGGAGTATAAAGAGGACCTGTCATGGCTCAATACATGTATGTAGGAGTATAAAGGAGGACCTCTCATGCCTCTATACATGTATATAGGAGTATAAAAGGACCTGTGCGTGACGGGCGGCCGCAATGTCAGCTGGCCACCCACGATCACTCCACAGAGAGCCAGAATGGGGATCTGTCAATGTAAACAGACAGATCCCCACTCTGACAGGGGAGGCGAGACAGATCCGCGGTTCCTAGTGCTTAGGAACAGAGATCGCTCTCCTCCTCCAGTCAGTCCCATCCCCCCAGTTAGAAACACCTCCCAGGGAACACATTTACCCCTTCCCTGACAGTGAAATTTACACAGTAATCAGTGCATTTTTATAGCACAGATCCCTGTATAGATGTCAATGGTCCCAAAAATCTGTCCATCGCGATGTCTTGCTAAAAATCGCAGATCACTGTGATAATAAAAATGCTTGAAGTGCATTATTTATATTATTACATTGTTATATAAAATAAAAAAGCTCAATTCACCATAAAGCAGAATCAGTGGGAGCCCTGAGCGTGTCACTTGCTAACGTCACCTGCCTTTAGATGCGGATTGTCACTTGCCACGTCACCTGCCACACGTAGCGGATTGTCATTTGCCATGTCACCTGCAACACATAGCGGATTGTCACTTGCCACAACGCCACCTGACCCACATTGCGGATTGTCACTTACCACAACGTCACCTGCCACACGTTGCATATTGTCACCTGCCACACATTCTGGATTGTCACTTGCCACGACATCACCTGCCACACGAAGGGGATTGTCACTTGTCATGTCACCTGCCGCACATAGCAGATTGCCACTTGCTGTGTCCCAGAGTAAAGGCAGGCAGCAGAGAGATAATGTAATCTCTCTGCTGCCCGCACAGTGGGGGCAAAACTTTTATTGATGCAGGGCGGGCAGTGACAGTGGTGGAAGAGGTGTAGTGGTGGCATAGGTGTGTTTGGGGGTACAGAGGTATGCAGGCTGGATGGGGCATTACTGACATTCGGGTGCAGGGGTACAGAGGTGTGCTTGGGTGGCAGAAGGGAGTTAGGGTGTACAGAAGTATGGGTAAGTATAGTGATGGCAAAGGTATGCAAACACACTTCTGGCACCACTGTACCTCCCAGCACACCTTTGCCACCGCTGTACCCTAATGCCTTATCCGACCTGCATACCTTTGCCATCATGGAACGCGGAACAGGATGGCGGACAGGTGGCAATTTGCCTCAGAGGGGAGCCGAGCTGGCGGAGCGGGCTGAACAGGATGGAGGGCGGCGCCGGGTAGCAATTTGCATTAGAGAGGAGCGGAGCTGGCTGAACAGGATGATGGGCAGGTGGCAATTTACCTCACAGTGCAGCAGAGTGGGCTGAACAGGATATCGGGTGGCAATTTGCCGCCCCCTAAAAGTGCTGTCTGGTACAATGGTACCATCGGGTCCCATGGTAGGGCCGGCCCTGGGTATAACACAATGCCAGGTTTAGGTCACAATACCCAGGACTTAAGTGCTGCTTCTTTTTCCTCTGTTTATATTTTATACATACCGTATATACTCGAGTCCATTGCCGCCTGACCTCACCATGCCCATTGCAGAATCCGATCTGTGCACCAGAGTCCGTGACATATTCAGACGGCGGCTGTGCTGTTTTAAAAACTTGCGCTCCTCCTTGTGCTGTTCCGTGATAGGCGGAATACTCGTTTTCCCAGCAAACACTGTGTTCAGTGTTCCGCCTATCACGGTCGCCCTCTGGTCCTCTCGTCTATCATGAACGAGAGGGCGATCGTGATAGGCAGAACACTGAACTGTGTTTGCTGGGAAACCGAGTGTTCAGCCTGTGTTCAGTGTTCCGCCTATCACGATCGCCCTCTTGTTCGTAAAAGACGAGAGGGCGATCGTGATAGGCGGAACACTGAACACAGTGTTTGCTGGGAAACCGAGTGTTCCGCCTATCACAGAACAGCACAAGGAGAAGCGCAAGTTTTTAAAACTGCACGGCCACTGTCTGAATATGTCACAGACTCGGGTACACAGATCAGATTATGCAATGGGCACGGTGAGGTCAGGCTGCAAAGGTAATGGGACCTGCCAGTTACAGTAGAGAGAATGTAGGTGAGAGGATGGTCGAGTTGAAGTGCTGCAATGGGCACAGTGAGGTCAGGCTGCAAATGGGCACAGTGAGGTCAGGCTGCAAATGGGTACAGTGAGGTCAGGCTGAAAATGGGCACAGTGAGGTCAGGCTGAAAATGGGCACAGTGAAGCTGCAAATGGGCATTGTTGACCCTCTTTTCCACTTACAGTAGCTGCTGCATTCTCACCCTCGGCTTATACTCGAGGCAATACGTTTTCCCAGTTTTTTTGTTGTAAAATTAGGTCCTCGTCTTATACTCGGGTCGGCTTATACTCGAGTATATACGGTACTCTTGTTTCCTTTTGAAAATAAGTTGAAGGTCGCGTTGCAAGCTAAGGCCAGCCATAGATGGGTTGGAGGAAAACAAATTGCTTAATTTCCCCATCAACACAGATAGTGTTGACAGGGGAATCCCTCCTACACGGCCATTGTGTTCTCCCATCTATGGTTGGCTTTAGGCTCCATGTAAACTTCCCTAATTACTATTAGAGATTTAACAGTAAGGCCAGCCATACACAGAACATTTTTTTTTCTCGCAACCCTTTAATTCCCCCATCAACACAGACAGTGTTGATATAGGATTCCCTTCTGCAGAGCCATTGTGTTCTCACGGCGGGGGAAGCTGTCCCCACTGGGAAACACAGCTATTATTGCTAGCTGCTATAACAGCCGCTAGCAACAGTCACATGAAAAATCCAGCAGACTGACTGTACCCAAGTTGATCGATCAGCCTGCCTATACATGGTTTGAATCTTGGCCAGTTTCTGCTTAACCGGCCGAGATTCAAACCATCTATGGCTGGCCTAAATGATGTTATTCAGTCTTTGCATATTTGCTATTTAGTAATTTGTTGGCTACTCTAGAATAATGCATACACTGATTGAATTGTGGCCATATACATTAATGTTTAATGCATATAATATAAATCATTTTGGAAGAAGATTGCATTTTGTGAGCCCTTACACATCAGCCTTTATACATCAAACAGATTAAAATATTTTTAAACCTGTTTGCATCATAAAAATGTAAGGGATGCTTCAGCTTTTGTGTATCGACTAACAAATTGTATGTTCTTTTTACTTTTTTTTTTTTTATATATCAGCATTCACCATTTAAACTTGAATTTTTCCTATTATACACACACATACCTCTCAAAACATAACAAAGTTATAAACATTATGGTCCAAAAAACAACCCTGTATAGCTACCTCTTCCATTGGAATATAAACTAGCCACATTAATGATGTTTCCTATTGAAATAAAAAGATATATATATATATATATATATATATATGTATAAAAAAAATCATAGTACATAACGATGAGTCTGAAAATCGCTTATTGCCCTAGTCATTATATAATGAGTACCCTTAGAACTTAGCAGATACAATAGACCTGTGGATGTTTTAAAAAATAAGTAATTCAGTTTGGATTCTGTTAGACAATAAACACCTGTTCTACTGAATTAAGAGTGGCTTCAATAGTGCCTGAAATGCAGATATGCATACTCGTGTGTAGGTCAAGCTTCTGTAAAAAAAAAAAAGAAGGAGGGACATATGCTATAGTAGGGGAAAGCCCAATGTATATGCTTAGCTTTAACCCTTTCTCTGCTAGAGATATTTTTACATAATTTTTTTAAATGTACAGTTTAGATTTGCTAACGCTAACACACAAAACATTACGTTTTCTGAAAGTCCCTGGAGAATAAAATGGCGGCAGTTGCAATTTTTACTGTCACAATATACTAGCGGAATTATTTATCAAATGTATATTATCAGTAAATAAATACTCCAAAGTTATATGTTACCCAATTTTTTGGGTAAAATACAAAATATGAGGTTGTGCAGAGTAAATAGATACTAAACAGTTTAAACCATAGACGATGCTTTAAAAGTATTAACATCAGTTTAAAGTTAACAATGAATGAGGTCCCAAGGATTATTATTCTCACTCTGACAGGTGCAATAATATGTATTACATATATGTGTGAACAAGGGGCTTTAATTCTTTTATGTTTTATTTTATTTATTTATTGCTCTCCAATGTAGCACTTACGCAATCCTCACCTAGACAAGAATGATAACTGGGCCCCACACCCCCCCTTCTGGATTTTGTGCATGCACAGTTACGCCACAGGACTTACCATCCTGAAAAGATTGCGACACATTGGCTCATGCACAGGTTTTGCCATACATTTGTGCATGTGCAGGATTTTCCTGTGCATGTGCAAAGATGTTTAGCACAGAACTTACAAACGACCTGTCTTTGCACATACATAGGAAATACCCTGCACAAGTGAAGATGTGTTGAAGGGCTCTGCCAGGACTCAAGGCCAATCAGAGCCTTTTGGCATATTTGCCTATGTGCCATAATGGTGGCACAGGAGGTGGAGCTGAACCACAAAGGGATTATATTTACATATTGCTATCTAATAGCCCACCCATGTGATAATAACATACTGTATATGACAGGTCTTCTTTAGGAGACATCAAGGGTCAATTAGACCCCTGTTTGTCTAAACCACAAAGAAGCTGATGAAGCACAGATTGTGAATCAGAACACTGAACCTAGAAGTGATGTAATCTTAGTTGCTTCTGGGATCTTTCACTGCAACAGAGATGAGCACATGTATGTGTGCTGATCTCCCTCTGCTGTCACTGGTGATACCCTCAATGCCCAGTCTGGCCCTCAAAAGAAACAACAGAGCCTGTATACATGGCGGGGGAGGGGGGTATGGAAGTAAACGCTTCCACCAAAAAGCAAAAACAGTCAGCTTAACAAATGTAAACACAGTCCTGAATGTTAAGCCAGCCATAGATAGATGCAAATTTGGCTGGTTCAGCAGGAACTGGCAGTCACCAGCTCTCTTCTCACGGAGCTGTGAGAACTGAGTGATCAACTGTGTTTGATCGCTTGGTTCTCAGTGTTAGAGGGGGACAGATGCAGCACCCATCTAGGAATGTATGATTTACACAAAAACGCAAATGTTCCTAGGACAGATTTATTTTAACCTGTTCCCACTCCTGCCCCCCCCCCCTATATAAATTAACCATTGAGCTCTTTGGGGGTCAAAGGAGTGTCATCTTTTTCAGCAGATTTTGGGAGACGGTTCCTCTGCTTTTTTCTCAATTTCTTTGCTTATTAAAAAAATATATGCAGACATACAAAAAATATACTAAATAAAGGCTTCAGGGTTAAAGGATGACAAGTCCAACCTGCCACGAGGAAATTCTATTTTTATATACTGTATATTATGAATCAAAAGATGCATTCTCTTTATCAGTAAAACATCAGTAAGTCCCATAGGATACAATAAAAGTATCTATTTCTTTAAATATTGAAATGAAAAGAACAGGCTTGGAACAAACTCCTTTTGTAGAGAACATATGGTAGAAATGGGATGGTGGTCTATAGTTCCCTTTATGCAAATGCCATTGTTAGCATTACATTTCTTTTTATTGTCTTTTACCAGTTTATTGCTATGCTATTAAGGATGTGGGTCTGTTTCACGTGATGCTTCTCAAAGTAGGGCCTTTCTACAACGACATGAAAGATGTATAGACATGATTATGCTTTCAGCAAATAGCATTTATAAAACACTTAACCAGAGCTCTCCTTTGTATCTGGTTACAATTAAACAAGCTGGTTTCGGAGGGTTTTATAGATGCCATCAAGTGCAGTAAAACAATGACTGTGGGGTGTGGTAGTTTTCAGCGTTTGGTCATTGAAAACCCTTTTTATTGCAGAAGGCTAAAAAAGCCCACTTGCAGATATTTTACTGCCTGAGTGCTCCTTGATGTGACTTCTTCCCCAGGGCAAAATATTTGCATTAACTTCATTTCACAGCATGTGCTCAGTAGGAGCTGGAAATGTATGTGGAATGCTGCACAATGCTATTATTGGTTACTGTACATAGACATAAACAAGTGACACCACTGAAATTGACGCTCATAAATACATTTGTTAGAAGTGCTGTTACTAGGCCTTTCACTAGAGAAGAATCAACCCATTACAAAACTTTTCTTGATCCATGAAAAAACAAAAGAGTTAAAACCTAATTTAAACTGCCAATGAAAGCAAACAATTAGGCAGATTAAACATTTTAAATAGTATTCCACAATTAAATGACCTTGTATATGGTGTCAATTATTCCATTTTGACATCTGTTGAGTAATACAATGATTGGAATGGAGAAAGGACAAAAGTATATACTATGGCACGGATTCACAAAGCACTTACGCCGACATATCTCCAGATACGCCCAAGTACAAGTACAAGTAAGTACAAATATGCGCCGTCATACAAAGATGGGTCGTATCTGTGTGCCGTACCCAAAAACTTAGATACGCCTAAAAACAGACTTCATCCCACCGACGTAACTTGCCTACGCCGGTGTATAGTGGGTGTATATTTATGCTGGACGCATGTGGCTTTCCCATTAAATTTTCTATTCAAATATGCAAATGAGGGAGATACGCTGGTTCACGAACGTACTTGCGCCCGGCGCATGATTTAAGCGGTTTGCGTAAGTTTTACGTTCGGCGTAAAGTTATTCCCCATAGATGAGGAGCAACCCATGCAAAGGTATTGGACCAGGGAACACAAGCCTACGTATTGTACGTTGGACGTCTGTGAATATGGGCCGACGTGGGTCTGGCTGGGCGTAGGTTACGTTCACGGCGTACACAGTGATCCGGCGTATCTTAGGCAGTTGTTCCGACGTGCGCACAGGGATACGTCCACGTCTCAACGCATGCGCAGTTCATTTTAAGTACTTGTCTGGTACTTGTCTGGCGCCCGGCCCATCATTTGCATGGGGTCACGCTTCATTACCATGTATCACGCCCACTTCCAGCCCACTTCCACCTACTTCCACTTACGCCGGCTTACGCCTATGAATATACGCTATGCCGGCACAGATTTGGGAGCATTTGCTTTGTGAATTCCATGCTTCCCTCTCCACGCTGCGCCGGCGTAGCGTAAAAGACATACGCTACGGCGGCATATATATGCGCCGATGTATGTGAATCCGGGCCTATATGTCTATGTCTGGTCTTAGGACTCCCTAAAGAGGAATTCCAGGTATAAATATTTTATACATAGTTACATTGGTTCAACTGCAGTATGTCTGTACCACACCTGGCCAATGCCATTTAAAGCTGAAAATCACTGAAGTAGACACTACTATTCCATTAATTTCCACTTGCTTTCGGGTCCCATGCCAAGCGTCTTATATACTGCATTCTAAACACAGGCATTGGCGGCTTGGCATGGGCCCCATTTAGAGAACGCTTTGGCTTCTCTTTGAAAGCCATGGTTTTGCTGCCCCTTACCACCTAGCTAAACAAAGCAATACAGCCCCTCAGGGGTCGTGGCAAAGTTAAAGGGGTTGTAAAGCCTTGTGTTTTTCACCATAATGCATCCTATGCATTAAGGTGAAAAAACACCTTGCACTGTCCGGCCCCCCCATCCCCCATTTTACTTACCTGAGTCCCGAACTTTCGTGGGCGCAATGCCACGTCGTTCTCCCCGTGATTTTTCGGCTCTTCATTGGATAGATTGATAGCAGCCATGAGCCATTGGCTCCCGCTTCTTTCAATAAAATCCAATGACGCGCCCACCGGGGGGGAAGTCATACACTCGGCGACTATGTACGCCGAGTTGATGACACGGGTATGCACCCGCAAGGTAACCCCCTCAGAAGAGAGCTTTCCAAAGGCGGTTATCTATTGCAGGGATGAGCCCAGAGAGCCGCCATGGGACCCCAGAAAAGGAGGACCAGGGCCACTCTGTGCAAAACGAACTGCACAGTGGAAGTAAGTATGAGATGTCAACAGCACATCTCATTCAGTAGACGTACCGATGTATAACGTGACCCATTTAAATGAATGGAACTGTGCCACAACTGTATGCAATGCACATGGCCATGCTGGCTTGGAATTTTAAGGATTTAAGCATTAAGTGAAGAGGTCTAAAAGGTGATCCATTAAGAATTGATTTTTAGATGGTCGACAGTATAGATGCAGTATATATGTATGCAGAGTGTGAGACTTCGGAGTATCGGGATTTTCATATTCCTGGATTGTTTGGAGATTTCAACGTGCTTTGGGAGGGAAGAAATCTCCAACCCAGATCTTGTTGAAGACCAGCAGGGTATGTGTCCAGGTGCACACAGCCCTTATAATGAAGGCTTAGGTAGCTCAGGGCTCCAGACAGGAGGGAGGTGTGTTATTGTTTAAACACAGTTGTGTGATCCTATCTGTAGACAAAGATGCTCTATTGAAGAGACTGTACGTCATGGCGGAGAGATTCCATGACCACCGGACTGAGAGAGTTGGAACAGTTGAGAGAGTTTGGGAGACAGAGAGAGCTGAGTCAACTAGGAGAGATTCCAGGAGTCTGAGGAATCCATAAGTGGGAGGCCAGGAGTAGGCCTGTGCAGTAAGGTGCTGTAACCAAGGCTGAGTGAGCCAAGAGAACAAGGAGAGCTAGTAAGATGGTCTGAGAGACCACTGCAAGAGCAGCACTGGTGCTAAAGAGGGAGATAGGTGGCTCAGCATTTTATGTTAGTTGTTGTTGCTCCGTGAAGCTGAAACCCCTGTGTGGGCAACTTTGGAAAATACCTTTCTTTTCATTTAAATAAACGTGGGCTGCCATGCTCAAAAAACATTTTAGACTGGCACAACTCACACTCCATATCACAGTAGTTTAGAATTTTGGGAGACCACTACCCTTAATTAGTGTTGCTTACGAATATTCGTATTGCGAATATTCGGCTCGAATATGGCATATCGACGTCTAAAAGCATTGCTGGTATGATTAGAGACCTTGGGCCGAGTAGCTGCAGCGATCATTTTATATTGCCGAAAAATCGCAATGCGATTATTCGGCAATAGCGATATCGCGCGATTATTTTCGAGAAATTCGCAATATTGTTTTTAGCTAAAATAACACATATATTCGATTTCAGAGTGTTACTGTCGAAATTCCGCAATCAATTTATCATTCGCATTTTTGCGAAATTACGATAAAATATCAAGAATATTCTGAGTCAATCAGAGTGCTCCTTCCGCATTTGCCGAATATTCGCAATTATTTTGTATTGTAATATATCACGAATATTCTGAGCCAATCAGAGTGCTCCTTCCGCATTTGCCGAATATTCGCAATTATTTTGTATTGTAATATATCACGAATATTCTGAGCCAATCAGAGTGCTCCTTCCGCATTTCTCGAAATTTCGCAATTATTTGGTATTATAAAATATCACGAATATTCTGAGCCAATCAGAGTGCTCCATTCCGCATTTCTCGAAATTTCGCATTCGCATTCGCATTCGCAATAGCGAAATTTCACAATCATTTCATTTCCAAAAAAAATCACGAATATTCGTATTTAGCGAATATATCTCGAATATTCGACTATATATTCGAGATATATCGCAAAATCGAATATGGCATATTCTGCTCAACACTACCCTTAAAGCGGAGCTCCAGCCACGGTAAAAATTTTTTTTAAAGTCAGCAGCTACTAACAGTGTAGCTGCTGACTTTAAATAAAGACACTTACCTGTCCTAGGCGCCCGCGCTGATGGGCCCCCCGATGCCGGTCCCACGATCGCTCCGGGTCCCGCGCCGCCATTCACAATATGGGAAACAGGCAGTGAAGCCGTACGGCTTCACTGCCCGTTTCCTACTGCGCCTCCGCGAGTCTCACGCTGGCTTGTGAATGGGCGCGCTGCTCTCTGAGAACACACACAGTTCCCAGAAAGCAGCGCGCCCATTCACAAGGAGAAGAAGAAGAAGAAAACACACCGCGGATTAGGAAGAGGCAGATTACGGACTTCCGCATAGCAACAGCTATTTCGGGTGAGTATTTATTTTTTATTTTTTTTCAGGTTTTTTATTTTATTTTTTTCAAACAACATTGTAAAATGTTGTTATACTGGGTGGAGCTCCGCTTTAATATAAATGGGTTTGTTATTTTGTACTGAAGCAATTTGATCAACATCAGACTACATGGACTCTTTGGAACTCTGTTGGCTGCCTGGTATTTCCCTAAAACCTGAATGCCAAACATGTTTTTTACATCTTTACTGCAAAATGACAAGGGACCTAAGGGCATCTCAGGGCTGTACCAATGCTGTTGGTGCAGCAAAAAACAATGGGATGTTGTATTTGGCAGGCGATACCTCCGCAGAACGTGACCTATTTAACTGAAATCATGTTGTTCAAATCATGTTGTTGTAACATGAAGGTTTGGCATTTTGATGGTTAAAGCAGGTGGTGTGAAAGCAAAATATAGCTTCTTCATTGCCTGTCAGGCTGTCATACTCCCTCCGAGCCCTAACAGAAATAACCTTTTGCAGCAGTATTTGTAAATGTAATTTAGTTGCTTCAAAATTAACATGTTTTGTACTATTTCTGTCACTTTAAGTAAAAAAAGGCTATTATATATTATTAAAAAATATAAAACATGTAGAAATATATTTTGAATATATATTTAGAATTAATATTTTTATGTTAAGCTGAAAGTAAATATTGATCTTTTAAGTTTATATTTTCATGATGTTTTATATTTTAATATTTAAGTTATGGTTTCTCATTATCTCATAAATAGAATTATAAATATTCAGGATTGCAATCATCTGTATCTGTCTCTGAACATACTGTATTCCTTGTGTGACGACTGTTAATAAAAGCTCATGCAATTGCTAAAAAATCCATAAAGTGCAATCAATATGCAGTACTAAGAGACAGGAAGCATTGCCGACATATGGGCTGAACAAATATGGCTGCTCTGTGTGTGTGTGTGTGTCTGTGTCTGTGCTTGTATATATAAATTATATAGTAATGTTATTAATGGTAAATGATAATGCCCCATAGCAACTAGTAAGAAACAACAAAAGGGGTTGTTTCATACTTTCCTGGATGATGGTACACCCATAATGACTATTAATCTGTTTACATGAGGCTATACTCAAAATTCAGCAAACAGTAAGGCAATAATTTCACTTGCTCTGACCTAAAAAAGTTGTTGCTAAGGGATACTTCCCTTTGTTTGCTGTACTGACTTTTGAATATGTCTGAATATGCTTACTAAGGTATTACTCTTAAAGTGGTACACTTTCTAACGTCAGCTTCCTGCTGTGTCTCTTTGCAATGGAAATCCCTATAGGTTTTTTTAAAAACAATTACAAGCAAAAACTGGAATCAATCAATAACCTGCTAATGCTAACTATCAAGAATAGCTATTCTAAAGTCAAAAAGTTCACTTGGTTGGCTTTCCTCTGACTTATCCACAGCATTTACAAGCAAACATAGCTCCATTAAGGCTCAGTAGTAGGGCAGAAATGTGCTTCCCCGAAACCTATACTGTGTAATGTTCTTCCTCTCTCTGCTTCCTTGATCAGCAGTCATATTTGACCAAAGGCAGGTGTAGAACTAGTTGGTGACTGTGAGAAGTATCTTGGTACTGACTACCTTTTACATTGGAATGAACACATTCTCTATGTGAGGGGCAGCAAAGAGCCCACACTGTGTGCTCCGGCATCACTAGCAGGCAGTTTTCAGGATCACCCGATAACCTTTTGTAGGTAATGCGGTGCAATAGAGAAGAAACTGAAGCCCTGAACTGAACAGAAATGTTGTACTACCTCTATGTTTCTTAAGGTTTAATTTTTTACTTTTGATTATGTGAAGATTATTCAACATTGGTAGGTGGGATATTAGCAGTATTACAATCTATACAAGTGGTTGTTGGACCCCTCAGGCCATCCAATTAAGAATATGGCTACCATCTCCCATCTCACTGTTATACCTATGGAAGGATTTTTGATCTCTAATGGAGTCTCAGGTTGTGTAAATCACATTGCTCCTTTTGAGTGATCCCTACACTTGCATGTGTATGTGGAAGGGCGATGTGTCAATTTCTCAGTCTTCATCCAGTTCTGATGTCTGGTTCCTCTGCATTCTGTCCATGTCCCATTTGTCTTTTGAGGATACTGGTCTTAGATCCTGTAAAATGCACAAAGATATCAAACTCTAAATAAAGCTGATTTTAATATACCAAGGGTATCCATAATTATCAGCGGTATAGGCTTTGGATAAGTCCAAATGTTGATAATGCCTGTTTACAACTGTTTGATATTTATGCTTATGTAATTACTTTAGCACTCTCACCTAGCCGTAAAATGGGTTACTGGTTTGAATCTCGACCACGACACTACCTGCCTGGAGTTTGCATGTTCTCCCTGTGCCTGCGTGGGTTTCCTCCGGGTCCTCCGGTTTCCTCCCACACTCCAAAGACATGCTGGTAGGTCAATTGGCTTCTGCCTAAATTGGCCCTAGTATATGAATGTGAGTTAGGGACCTTAGGGCTCCTTGAGGGTAAGGACTGATGTGAATGTACATTGTATATGTAAAGCACTGTGTAAATTGACGGTGCTATATAAGTACTAAATAAAAATAATAATGTGTAATACAGATTTGCAGAGAATTCTTTCATTTTACATTGTGATATATTTTACTGCACTGTTTTATGTGTTTTATGGATTTTACCAATACAATTTTGTAGGGGATACATCCTCATTTATTAACTTGAGGACTTGGTTGTTCTTCATGAGTACCTCAAAAGTCTATCCCAATATAATTCATTTTCTGTGTAATTTTTCATTTTTATTCGCACAATTCCTTTATACAAGTTAATGTAAAACGTAGAAACACAATGCATTTACTAGGCATTCAAAGCAATCTTTGTGAACGATCTTCATGAAGTCCAGTAAATTAAAAACTGCATTAAAAAGGAAAACTTCCAGGCACCTTTTTATTATGTATAATTTTGAAAACTTCCATCCCCATTTTACTGAAAACCTTTTTTTTATGGCCCTGCTGCAAAGCACCGAGTCAGCTTGTACTTCACTGTAAATTTTACGTAAAGGACAACCACTGAGTTTGTGTCCTTGCTTCCTAGAGCAGACACGGGAGTATTTGCCTTGTGCATCTATTCTTAGTTATGTCATTTTAAGACTAACAGCATATTTATGAGCTCCATATTTCCCTGGCAATGTCACACTGGCAATAGAAGCAGTTCTAATCAGCTTAGATTGCATCCTCTTACTGTAAATTCAGGTCAAACTGCCCATTTATTTTTATTTAACCACCAAAATAAAACAGCTTTATTTTTGTAGTAGCATGCCTGCATAACAGGTAAATACAAACACAAACATATGCACGCACACAACACACACATATGCACACATACAGACATTCACACACTAACATACATCCTTAGGCTTCTGAAGGTACCTATATATGAAGCATTCTGATCATTTGCCCCCAACATGTACATCCACTGCATAATTTACAGTATATTGTATATTTGGGTACAATCAGGAGAAAATTGCCCAATGTCCAACCCATTCGAATGGTTCAGATTATCTCTGGTTATCTTTACATCGTTATGGTCAATATATCAAAACATATGAATACAGTAGTGCGTTATGGCAAATGTACAGTGACACGAAGCCTAACAATAAGAACTTTTTTAAAAGTTCAAACGCAAATTTACTGTATTACCTGATAAAGCTTTGTCTACATATTTAGTTCTTATAACATCATATCTAAGTCATATGAAGTATTGTTATTAGACTACGAGAGAGAATAATTTAACATCTATTTGCTTCGTCCTGTATTTATATTTATTTATTTTTATTGTATTCTTTTTTTTCTCTATATGCGGTAGTTGGGATGTGCACACATCTGATGCCAGCCTCACCTGAAATGCCTTTACTTTTCCCACATAACAACTCTCTTTTTAGGCACCCTGCAGCCATAGGCTGGAGAGAAACCTAACCTTTGATTGAGCTAGGAGCCAAAGGCTGGTCCAGATGCAGCTGCAAAAAGAAGATTATTCCCACTGAGAATATCCTAGAGTGAAAGTCCTGGGGATCACAAGGTAAGGAAAAGACATATTCTATGTCTGATGGGGAGCTAGATTTTTTTTAATGTAGAATACTGCCCTACTGAATCAAATATTGTGAAGAACTGTTGAAAATAGCCCCTTCCTCCATCGCCATTTCCTCCTCCACCACCTTCTCTGAGAGGTTCTCAGAATCTTTGTGGGGTGGTTGGTGGCGGATTATTCTGCACTATAAAGTAAAGGGGCACTGTGATGTAAAGGGGACTGCACTGTAAACATTACAGCGTCCCTATACAATGCAGTCCCCTTTATATCGCAGTGCTCCTAGCAATCACAGCCACTTGCAGCTTTCTCTCCAATCACAGTGCCTCCCTTTACTCTCAACATCCCCTGCATAGTCCTACTGTTGGCAAGGCAGAGACAGGATTCAGACTGTGTGTCCTCTGCAGGGTCTCCCGCCCCTCATACAATGTCATCCTATTAGCAGGGCAAAGGGCAGGAGGAGTTGCAGATGTGGATCATATTAACACGCTGGTGACTACTTGCTTGTTGATAAGAAAAGATTCCTGCTCTCTGTTCAGATTATCAGCTCCTCCTGCCCCCTGCTCTGCTGATAGGATGACATCATTGGGTGAGTGAGAGAGGAGACACAGGCATGGCCACGGTGAGCTGTGACCTCAGTCTGTGTTACCCTTGTCCGGAGGACTGCACCTCCTACTCCTACCTCCTGCTGTATGGCCTAGTCATCAACAGACCTTTTGTTAGGAAATGTGGCCCAGCCAACCCAGCCCCTGATGAGCACTACGGGCCTGACTGATGGCCATTGTCCAGCAATAATCCATTATTCTCACTTTAAATTGGACCTTTCATTAACATCCCTGGCAGTATTCCCGAGTGTGGCTCGGGTTAAATCTCAGTACCATTAGCGGTAACCCCCAAGCCCTGTGATGTCCCCCAGCTGTGTCTGCGGGCTCTGTCCTCCACCCGATGCCTCTGTGTGCTGGGCTCTGTTCCCTGCGAGCGTCGCAAGGCATTGGGCCGGAGCCCGGTGGCAAATTCAAAAAGTTCAAAATTCATAACACATTCAGTACACTGTAATCTTACAGATTACATTACTGTATGACATCATTTCATCCCCCTTTTGTCCCTAGTGTTGTCTCCAGTGCCCTGCATGCCGTTTTATATTATATATACTGTTGTTTCTGCCTGGAAACTTGAGATTGTCCATGGCAACCAAAAAGTGTCCCTTTAGGTCAAAAGTTGTTTGAGACCAGCTAAAAAACAGTGATAGTAAATTAGAACATTTGCAGAATTAATTAATAGTGAATCATGTGGACATTTATTTTATTATTATATTATTTGTTTTTATAACTACTTCTAGTTATTTATTATATTATAAAGCATGATTTCGTGTTTCAAACTTTATCATATCCGGGATGTCTACTAGACTCTTGTTTGGACAGATTTAAGTGTGCTATTACTAAGAATTACAGGCCTAGACTATAAAACGCCAAATTTCTATGCAAAACAATTTACCGCTTTGAGACATAAAAATCTGACATAATCATACTGCCAGAGTGGCTACAGTGGATGTAAACTCTTTATATACCCAGTGAAGTGAACAGCCTCAGATGATACACAGAGATGAAACAAATCTCCCTACATAAGTTTTACATGTATATCTGCTGTCTTCACCTTGATAAACTATTTAGAAAGTGCAGCCCTGTTAGAATTTCCTCTTCCTGGTTCCCCTGTAGGAGGGGATTCGTGTTAGACACTGTGAGACAGATCATAGGAGGAAAGGCACCCCCCCCCCACACACACACACATGCAGAGGTTGCCTGTGTACAGTTTAGCAGTCTGCTAATCTATTTATAGCAACCTTTTCCGACTAAAAATTCTGGGCCAGATTCAGAGAGCCATTACGCCTGTCTAACTGGTGTTAGACTGGAGTAATTTCAAATTACGCGCGTTTTCTAGCTAGTCGAAAACCTCAAACCATGAATAGACGGCTGCAGGCTTCAATTCGACTGGATTACGTATTTGTACGCCTTCGGATCTACGCTGCAATAAAATTGCGGCCACTGGGTGGATCTCCCGTCGCTTTCCGCGTCGGGGTATGCAAATGAGCTTTTGCCGGCGATCCCCGAAATTACGATCTTCAATCGCAATCTCTTACGGCACCTTTAGTCATCTTTTATTTGCGTAACACTATACCAGCTTTTTGCTGCTCTAATATTAGACAGCCCATGTTAAGTATGGCCGTCGTTCCCGCATCGAATTTCTACGTTTTCCGACGTCTTTTATTATTTTTTACGTAAGTCGTCCGGGAATAGGAATGTTCGTAAAAGCCGCTACTCAAACAACGAATGACGTAACGACGTGATTTCGCGCAATGCACGGCGGGAAATTTCTGAACGGAGCATGCGCAGTTCGATCGCCGCGGGGACCCGCTTAATTTAAATGCTTCACGCCCCCCAATCGCGTATTTCGATTACGCGGCGAGAAATAGACTACGCCGCCGTACGTACGGGCAAAAATCGACCAGGATTCGTTGTAGAGCCTGGTAAAATACGGCAGCGTAGAGTATTTTGATTACGCAGCGCAATATTAAGTGTATGTGAATCTACCCCTCTATCTCCAGTATCAGAGAGCTTGTCAGAAGTTATCAGGCTGATAACAGACAAATGGAGCGGGACAAAGCTACAGGACATAGTGCTTTGAAGAGAAGTTAACAAAACACTGCAGATATATGTGCCCTGTTCAAATTTCATGAATCAGGTTTACATCCACTTTAAAATAGCACAAAAATGTTAACAAATAATGGAAGCCATGACAGTCTTTTTAAGCAACAGCTATATTTTTAAATCTTGTTTGCAAGAGATTTGACCTTGGGGGATAATGGCTTTCAGAAGAGTGGACTTACATGGAAGGTTCAGGAGGGTAGCCAGCCACCCACGGTTGCAGGCACAAGAGCCAGAATGGGAATTTGTGTGTGTAAACACACAAATTCAACTTCCTTTCTGAAAAAAGGAGACAGATCGTTTGTTCTTAGTAAGAAGGAACGGCTATATGTCTCTTCACCCAGTCAGTCCTAACACTCGCGAGGGAACAATGTCCAGTGACATTTACTCAGTAATCAGTGCGTTTTTATACTACTGATCGCGGTATAAATGTCAATGGTCCCAAAAATGTGTCAAAAGTCTCCGATCTGACATCCTGCAAAAAAATCTCAGATCGCCACCATTACTAGTAAAAAAAAGAAAAAAAAAAAAATATATATATATATATATATATATATATATATATACTGTATATATATATATATATATATATATATATATATATACACACATATATAAAAATGCCATAAATCTTTCCCACAGTCTGTAGACGATATAACTTTTACATTTCCATGTTCTGTGTACTGTGGGAGACCAGATATAGTGAATGCAGAGCCCTGGGTTTAGTAACACGTTAACTAATATGAACCAATCTATACCTTTAGCTGGTAACACATGCTGTATTTTGTCGTTCTAAGCAGAGCATTGTTAATAATTTAAGAGCCAAGTGCTGACAGAGCACATATATTATTATACACAGATTTCAGGCTGTAAGTATGGTTCAGAAAAATATTGCAGTAACATCATAGCCACCTACTGGGATTATAATAGATCTAATCTTAGAACACAGGTTTTGAAAAGTGCAGTCTTCACAACAGCAGATGCAGCATCCTACAGAAAATCTAACTGTGCATAGCAAATGGAAGTGGATCACAGCAGATGCACAGAGCTGCTGGAGATGTACCTAGGTAAAAAACATATGTGGATCAAATAATATCAAATCACATTAATGCGAGTCTATATTCCTCTAAAGGTATGGGTCCACTTAGAAACATATTGCCATATTAATACATGAGTAAACAAAGCAATAACTTTGCAGAAATCATTTTACATCAGCCTGGAAAGAATACTGAAGACCAAAATAACATATTTACAGATTTTAGAGATCAACCAAAAAAGCTCTTGATATTTTTTGTCTTGTACCAGGTGTGTGTGTTTTTTATCTTCTGTGTAACTGCCTTTGGAGGGGAAGGCGCTCAGCTGTCCCTACCTACAAGACACATCTATATATCCATATTTTTTCTTCTGTTATTATAGTTCAGGTTTTGTGCCAGGAATTTTGTTTTTTATGTTTACTTATGTTATGCCCCTTTCACACTCGGGCGGTGTGGGCATTTGCAGTAAAGCGCTGCTAAAATGGTGCTTTACTACTGTTATAGCGGCGCTTTTCGGCTGCTAGCAGGACACTTTAAATCCCTGCTGGCGGCTGAATAAAGGATTAATAGCTCCCTTGTTACATAGCGATTTGCAGGCTCTTCGGCAGTGCTGCCCATTCATTAATTTCAAAGGGCAGGGACGGTGGAGGTGCAGTGTATACACTACTCACACACCGCCCCAAAGATGCTGCTTGCAGGACTTTTTTTCCTGTCCTGCAAACGTACCACTCCAGTGTGAAAGCACTCGGCCTTTCACACTGGGGTGGCTTGAGAGGTGCTTTTCAGGTGCTATTTTTATCGCTACACTGCCTGAAAAGCACCCCAGTGTGAAAGGGGTCTTAAAGTGATCCTGTCAGCACAGGGCCACTTTGTGTATTAACCCTTTCAAGCTTCCTCCACATGGCCCCTTATATAAGTCAAGAGGAGGGATAACTTCTCTATCATGTGACCACTGCGATTGGCTCTCACAGCAGTCACATAATGCCCCCCCCATCAACCAGATCATCATAACATATTATATAGCCTTCTATGAACAGGATGTAAAGTACTCATTGGGGTTTATTTTCTAAAACTGGAGAGTGCACAATCTGGTGCAGCTCTGCATGGTAGCCAATCATCCTCTAACTTCAGCTTGTTCAATTAACCACTTGACCTCTGGACGATTTTACCCCCTTCACGGCCAGAGCATTTTTTGCTATTCGGCACTGTGTTATTGGCCATTGTGTAGTCATGCTGAAACTAAATTTATGTCATTTTTTTTAACACAAATAGAGCTTTCTTTTGGTGGGAGTTGATGAATAATGTGTTTTTTTTTTTTTTTTAATTGCTATATAAACAAATAAAAAGTGGAATTTTTTTAAAAAAATACCTTTTTATTTTTCTGTGCTATAAAACATATCCAATAAAAATTTAAAAAAGTCTAATTTCTTATTGAATTAAGGCCATAGTGCATTCTGTTACATTTCTTAGATAGAAAAATCCCAATAAGTGTATATTATTTAGTTTGCGTGAAAGTTATAGCGTCTGGTATAGATACGTTTTGTATACTAGTGATGGCAGTGAGCAGCGACTTATAGTGGGACTGTGATAGTATGGCGGGCAATCTGACAATAGCTGACGCTGGCTGGGTGGGTACACTAACTGACTAACTGACACTGACACTAATACAATGATCAGTGCTAATACTATACTCTGTCACTGTACTATTGACACTGGGTGGGAAGGGATTAATATCTAAGGTACATCAAGGGGTTAAATATGTGTCAAACTATGTATAATTTGAGTTTTTATTTGGTGCTTTTACTAAGCGATCTTGAATTTTTCCCCCTGCTTTGCAGGGAATAAATAAACAGCAAGTTTGCCTGCCAATATTCAGAGCTCTGCGTTGTTTACAACAGAGCCAATCAGGTGGGGTCCCAGGAGTCAATCATTGGGCGGCACCCACTGATTGACTGATCACAGCACAGCCGGGTCACGTGCACGCACTCCTCCTAAGTGCTGGATCACGCATCAGATACGGGATCCAGCTCAGCGAGGCCACTTTGCAAGTGGGGTGAATGGCTGTTAAGCTTTAACATTAAACACCTGGAAGTTGTTTGGTTTCTATGCAGATCTGCACCAGATTTTGCACTATCCCCAATGGGGTAGACATGTGCATTGATTGTCGTCCAAATTTCAGGGATTTTTATGTTCGTTTTAACAAATGATAACGAATGTGCAGAATCCGAAATGCAAAAGATCCGACATAAAAAGTGCTTTATTTTCGTTTTGTTGCGACAACAGTTCAATATAGATAGAAGATTCGACATGACGTTGACAATAGCAATCTGTGTCTATCGAACCTGCGGTCGAATGTGCCTAACCTTAACTCTATTAGTCCAAGATTATTCGACATAGAGAGAAAAGATTCGACATTATAGAGACATGAAGATTCGACGAAGCAGCTAAAAACATACGATCGCAGCGAGTACACATTTATGGTCAAATGCTCGGCCCATAGGCTAAAGAAGAATTCTAATGTTGGTTGACTAGTAATAATAATTAATAAATATAAATATTGCTAGTGTCATACAACATTAGAATTCTACTATAGCTTGTGGGTGGAACATTCGACCGGAAATGTACGATTGTGGCGTCGTACAGTTTAGCTGCTCCGTCAAATCTTCTTAGAACATTCGACAGACACCATAAGCCTTCAATGACAGATTCGACCTCAATTAATTCGGATTTTCGGACGAATGCATTTCTTAATGAAACAAAATAAATAAAAACGAATTTCGGGAGTAACCAAATACATTTATTTTTCGGTCGAAAAGGAAATTCCGAAACAAAATATTTCAGTGTGCACATGTCTACAATGGGGTTGGTTTACTAAAGGCAAATTGACTGTGTACTTTTCCCCAGAGCTTAGAGATTGTGGTAAAGAAAACCTGATCAGGTGCAATGAAAATTAAAAATAATTTTTTTCCTTGCTCATGATTGGATAATGGAAATCATCAAAACTTCTCCAAGCTTACTAAGCTCAGGGGGGAAAAAAAAGTACCATTGCACATGCAATGTGTACAGTTGGTTTGCCTTTTTGTAAATAAACCCCAGAAATTTGACTGCCTCTAATAATATTTAATGGTGATGGGCTGTTGATAGGTGGGACTAGTAAGGCTATATTTGGTTATACTCCTCAGGTTGTTGACAGACAATGTATAAAAATATCATGCTTTATACATTGTGTGTGTGTATATATATATATATATATATATATATATATATATATATATACACACTGCATATATATCTCTTCAATTAGTTCCATTTAAATCCTAGGACTTTAATGGTATTTTTTTTTTGTACCATTAAAGTCCCATATTTAAATGTTGCTCATCTGAAGATAAATGTTGAAAATGCCTTCACAGCAGGTGGAATCAATTTCCTGTTATCCAAGGAAGGATGGAAGAGAATTCAGTGTTGAATTAAGTGGCTACTACATTTTCCAGAGTCCACAGAAACAGGATGTTGTCTGACACCGACTTCAATTCTAGCTGAGGGCTGAAATTCTTACAGAACACTATTTCTTCTTTCAACAATACATCCAAATGCAAAATCAGTAAATAGATGTTTCACATGGATGTTTACAGTTTAAAAGTGAAATTAAACACTGAGCTGCTAATGCTATCCAGATATCATTGCAAACTGTAAAAATTATTTGAAAAAAAAAAAAGAAATCCTGCCTTTTAGTTGATTCTTTGAAGCAGGATCATATATAGGACTCTACAGGGAGCACCTAATGCTTTGAAAAGATGGCAGTGTAGAGATAAGGGACAGATTGGAGCAATGGACTGAAAGCATTAAAGAAGAACTCCAGGGAAAATCGACTGCTCTACAAAGCCCCATCTTAGACCCCATACACACTATTCGATCTTCTGCAGATTTTTGTCTTCAGATTTACCAAAACCATATAATATGAGGTCAAACCTTAACCTCCCTGGCGGTATGATTATCTCAGATTTTTGGTGCTGAAAGCAGTACAATTATTTTGCATGGAAATTTGGCGTTTTACATTGTAGGCCTGTAATTCTTAGAAATTACTCACTTAAATCTGTCCAAACAAGAGTCTAGTAGACATCCCAGGTATGATAAAGTTTAAAACACAAAATCATAAATTATAATATAATAAATAAATATAAATAATTATAACAAATAATAATGTAATGATAATAAAAATTATTC
The DNA here is from genome assembly GCA_029574335.1 of Rana kukunoris. Classification (NCBI taxonomy): domain Eukaryota; kingdom Metazoa; phylum Chordata; class Amphibia; order Anura; family Ranidae; genus Rana; species Rana kukunoris. The sequence continues at coordinate 221,882,016 of CM056050.1, read as the reverse complement.
AATAATGTAATCAAATCAAAAACATTGAAATTTTCTCAGTTGCAGAATTGTCGCTGTTATTACTTTCAGTGTCTGATGATGAATTTCCCCACAAATCGCTATCGCTCAATTCTGCAAGTGATTCTAATTTATTAGCTCTGTTTTCTAGTTGGTCTAAAAGCACTTTTGATGTAAAGGGACACTTTTTGGTTGCTATGGACAATCTCCAGTTTCCAGGCAGAAAGAACAGTTTATATTACCGTATTTATCGGCGTATACCGGGCACTATTTTCCCCTTTAAATCAGGGGAAAATCGTGGGTGCGCGATATACGCCGATCTCCGCTTCCCGCGCTGTGTTTGAATGCAGCCGCCGACATATACCGAGCGCAGTACAGTCGGGCACACTCGGCCAGGTTCGGCTCCCCTCGCGGTCACGCTCTAGGCCGCCTCCTAGGCTTTATACGAGAGAAGCCGAGCGTGGCCGAGCGTGCCCGAGTGTACTGCGCTCGGTATATGTGTTCAAACACAGAGCGGGAAGCGGTGATCGGCTCTAAAACAGTGTGGGAGAAGCGGGGAGGACACCACCAAGGCCGCAGAAGGACACCAGACCGGACAAGGCCGCCGATGGACGCCGGGCGAGACACCAACGAGGGGCATTCAAACTGTATATTATTTTTTTCCTGAAATGTCCCTTCCAGGTTGGGGGTGCGTGCTATACGCCAGGGCGCCCTATATGAAGATAAATACGGTATATAAAAGTGCATGCAAGACACTGGACAGACCACTAGGGACAAAGGTGGAGTGTATTTATTCCATACAGTACTGTAATCTATAAGATTACAGTGTACTGTATCTATACTGTGTTTTTAATTTTTTGAATTTGCCACCAAACTCCGCCCTGTGCGTCGCACCGCTCGCAGGGAACGGAGCTTGGCTTTTGGCAGTCACCAGTGTGAATCAAGCCAGATGACAGCCCGCACACACAGCGGGGACACATCGCAGGATCCAGGGACAAGGTAAGTAACTTCCCCTGTATCCTGCAATGCCGAGTCTGGTTCGGGATTACCGCTTTTGGTATGGAAAATTCACCCGAGCCACACTCGGGAATACCGCCAGGGAGGTTAAAGACCCATACACATGATCGGATATTCCAACAACAATTGTGTGATGGAAGGGATTTGTCGGATAATCCGACCGTCTGTATGCTCCATCGGACAATTGTCGGAATTTCCAACAACAAATGTTGAATAGCCATGCTCTCAAATTGTCCGACAACAAATGTGTTCTGTCTAATAATCCGATTGTGTGTACACATGTCCGTTGGACTAAAATCCAAAGTACAAACACGCATGCTCCGAACCAATGCTAACCATAAGACAACATTAGCAGAAGTTGCCCAAACAGTAGCGATAAAGATCTGAAAAACCACATAGTTTCATGTATGTTGGGTGAAAAAGTTCTGCCGTCTGTATGCAGAACAAGTTCACGGCAAAAGCCCTTCAGACAAAAATCCACAAATTTGTCCAATGGAAATCCGTTTGTGTGTACGAGGCTTTAGAGTTTCAATTTGTATGCAATCAACAGGCCCTTGCACTACATGGTTTTGGTAAATCTGAAGACAAAAATCTGTAGAAAATCTAATAGTGTGTATGGGGCTTTAGAAAATGTATGCTACCTCTTGGTTTAATTTCTGTTCGTTACAATTTACAACTTTAATGACCTTGAAAAGTGCTTCAACAGCAGTCTTGTGTCTCTCATACACAGCAGCCGCTCTGCCCTTGGCCATTCACAGAACTGCCTGCAGAAGACTGATGATATCATCTCAACCAAGACAAACTCACCTGCCTTGTATTTAAGAATTGCTTGCAGCAGACCTATAACATCATCATCCAAGCCTTACCTGCCTTGTGCTCATGTACTGATATTTTTAAACATGACTTAGTCACTTAGGCTAGGTTCACACTGCTGCGCTGCGAATTTGTTCAGTTTTTTTGTCCTGTGTGAGGTGCAAACTTACCGTGAATTTACCGTGATTTCGCCGCAAATTTCAGGAGTTGGACATAGCTGTGATTGATGTTCTAGCCAATGGAATCATAATGTAAAAAGGTGTTAACTTCCTGTGTACTTCCTGGTTTTTGTGGTTAGTAGTGTGGTGGAATTCGCACATATGGGAGCCATCAATGCGATTCCAGAACGATTTACATTGAAGTCTATGGAGCTGAATTTGCATCGCACATGGATCAAACTCGCACAGGACCCTTTTTGCACGCAGCTTAGATTTGCACCGCACTGATGTGAACGGCACTAATGTAAAACAATGTTATTTAAATGACTTTGGCTCAAATTCGCAAAAGAATTTCGCAGCAGTGTGAACCTAGCCTTAAAATAAATGATTTAGACAGGCAAACTCCAACCCTAGTTAGTAGTGTCAGAGCTTTGCTTGTACCGCGTGACACCCAGGATTCATGCATAGAGGCGGGGGGCAATGTAAGTTACTGCAGGTATGTGCAGGGATCTCATTAGCCTGCACTTTATATATACTAGTAGTGTTATTTATTTATTTTTGCTTCCAAATTCTTAATTAGTTGCATGTTAAATCCATGCCAGCAAGAGGTTAATTATCTCATTGGAAGCTCTTACATCCAATGCAGGTTAGGTATTAAGAGCCACAATAGTATAATGGGGGCAGAGGAGCACAATAGCAGCATTACATCACGAAATGTAATACCTTGTATAATTGCAGCTATATCGGAGAGCGATACTAAAGGTGATGCATTAATTGGCAGTAGAGGGATAAATGTTATACAGCAAAGAAATATATTTTAGCTTCTTACGCTTGCTTGCTTGCAACAGCAGCAAGCTTAGCAGCTCTCTTGAAAGCAAAGGTGTTTCATTTGGTAACAGTGGCACGACAAGAACAGGCATGTACAACAGCGGGACTCATACGGTTACTCTCTTTCCATCTAAGTTTAATTTGCCGAGACTCCTTCCACATAAGTTATTGTTTTCAAATCTAAATAAACTTTATAACGTAACATGAGCAGTTACAAAAATAAAATCTATGTTAGAGGAGAAAGCTTTTGTACAAAATGTTGCACTTGTTGATTGCTGACATATTTCTGTGATATTCAGTCTTATGAATTAAGAGAATCAAAATGAATTAAGAGATGCAAAATAGATGCAAAATTTACCTATTGATACTGATACCTTGTGCATTGATAACTTGCTGTGCTCTCTGCCTGTGGTGTGTTATTTTCAGTTATTGTTCCTAGTTATCTACACTACATAGTCAAAAGTATTGGGACACCTGCCTTTATACACACATGAACTTTGATGGCATCCCAGTGTTAGTCTGTTGGGTTCAATATTGGTTTGACCCAACCTTTGCGGCTATAACATCTTCAACTCATCTAGGAAGGCTGTCCACAAGGTTTAGAAGTGTGTCTTTGGGACTGTTTGACCATTCTCCCAGAAGCACATTTATGAGGTCAGGCACTGATGTTGGACGAGAAGATGTTGTATTGGGTTAAGGCCAGGACTCTGTGCAAGCCAGTCAAGTTCCTCTACTCCAAACTCGCTCATCCATGTCTTTATGGACCCTGCTTTGTGCACTGGTGAACAGTCATGTTGGAACAGGATGGGACCATCCACAAACTGTTCCCACACAGTTGGGAGCATGAAATTGTCCAAAATGTCTTGGTATGCTGACGCCTTAAAAGTTCCCTTCACTGGAACTAACGGGACAAGCCCAAACCCTGAAAAACAGCCCTGCACCATAATCCCCCCTCCACCAAATGATTTGGACCAGTGCACAAATCAAGGTCCATGAAGATATTGATAAGTAAGTTTGAGGTGGAGGAAATTGTCTGGCCGCCATAGAGTCCTGATCTCAACCCAATAGAACACATTTGGGATGAAATAGAGCGAAGACTGCGAGCCAGGCCTTCTTGTCCACATCAGTGCATGACCTTACAAATGTGCTTCTGGAAGAATGGTCAAACATTCCCATAGATATAATCCTAAACATGTGGACAGCCTTCCCAGAAGAGTTGAAGCTGTTATAGCTGCAAAGGGTGGGCCAACTCAGTATTGAACCCTACAGACTAAGACTGGGATGCCATTAAAGTTCATGTGCGTGTAAAGGCAGGTGTCCCAATACTTTTGGTAATATAAGAGTATGTGGATTACAGAGCAACTCCCATCTATGTTAGGGGGAAATGCACTGTAATCCTGTCTCTGTAGTGAATGTACATTGTCACCCTAGGTTAGAAAGTGTGTTACTGGCAGAGGAAAAGGTAACATGAAAAAGCCTGTAGGTAAAGATGAGCTGGATTTAACCTGAATACAGTTAAGCCCTGTACACACGCTCGGTTTTCACATCGGTAAAAAGTCTGCCGTGAAAACCGAGAGGAAAGCCGAGAACCCGGCAGGAAAACTGCCATAGAGCTTTGCCCGGGAATCCCGGCCATGTGTATGCTCCATGGGCACTGCCTTGCAGTGTTTCCCATAGGGTATTAGTAAATCTGGTGGCAAAAAAGCCACCAGGAATCCCGACGGGAAAATAGAGAGAAGGAGCTCTATTTTCCCGTCGGGATTTCCGTCTGTTTTCCTGACGGGAAAACTGATAGGGAGCATACGCACATGCGGTTTTCCCGGCCAAAATCTCTCTTGGAAAACCGGTTGTGTGTACGGGGCTTCAATGGCTCGGGTCCTGATTATCTACTAGTGATGCTAACTGTTCTTGTATGGGTCTGGGGGTTAAACTTTGCTGCTAATATTCAAAACCATAATGTAAAGTTAATCCCTTCACAACCGTTTCAGCATCCCAGTGATCATGTGACCACCATGCTTAGTTGCCACAGTGGTCCCGTGATTGAAGGTCAGTCCCACCAGCTATTAGGGACCAAGATCTGCTTTTGACCTCTTGGTCTCTGTGCTGGGGGCACGCAGTGAAACTAAGAAACATTGGCCAATCAGTGATGCATACGTGCGGTGTGTGGGCATTAAAGCCCACCCTTTTGCTGATGTTCTTATGTGTTACTCAGGTAGCAACATATTATAGCACGAAAAAAAAAACACAACTTACTGGTTCTTAGATGTGGTGGGAGCATTAATTTTCTACCTTACAGGTAGGGATGAACTAGGTTACTTCTAAACTTAGCAGAACCCATGGGAAGCTGTCACATAATCACATCCTGGCCGGCGCATTTAGTCATGGCAGAGATTCTCCTCCTTGCAGCTACACATACACAAAGGGACAGGGAGGTGCGTGATATTACTAACCTATTGTGGGGTGGGTGCTAATTGCAGTGGCCAGGATGTGATCAAGTAACAGCTTCCTACGAGTTCTGCCACACAGGGTTTGGACCTAATTTGGAAGGAACCCAGCTCATGCCAACCTTTATGATAGAGAACTAATGCTCCCAGCACATTTAAGTACTGTGGTTAAGTTGTTAGCACTTACACGTAGCAGCACTAGGGTCATCGATTTAAATCCCAACCATGGCACTACCTGCCTGGAGTCTGCATGTTCTCCCTGTACCTGCATGGCTTTCCTCTGGGTTCTTCGGTTTCCTCCCACACTCCAAAGACATGCTGGTAGGTTAATTGGTTCGTGTCTAAATTGGCCCTAGTATGTGTATGTGTGAATGTAAGTTAGGGACCTTAGATTGTAAAACCTTTAGAGCAGGGACCGATGGGAATTTCAATATATATATATATATATATATATATATATATATATATATATATATATATATATATATATATATATGTGTAAAGTGCTGCAAAAATTTACAGTGCTATATAAAAAGCTGTAATAAATAAATAATGTTTGTGTTTGTGCTTTATCTTACTATTATGGTTTTGGATAATAGCAAGAAAGTGTAACACGCAGACAAATGCAAGAACATACAGTTAGCATCATTGGTGAGAAATGAGCACAGGACCTGAGGCACTGCTAATGACTTGGAATATGCATATTCTGCACGCAGTGCACCTCAAGATGTAATCAGGAAACAGTGGCAAGCTTTATATTAGGCATGTCGTGGGGGCAATCAGCTACACTAACATGGATACCTGGACTTTATTTGCAAAAGGCCACATGGGCTTATTTTAATAAGCAAACAGTACAAATATTTGTACATCCTGAGAAAGTACAGTGAAAACATTAGCTCTCAGTGGGACACCCAAAGTAGAGATGAATGTACAGGAAATCCACCTAATTAAAGTGTAAGTAAAACCTAACAACTAACTCTTATTTGCTCCCTTTTAGTCTAATATATATACCATTGGAAGTGTTTTGTTAGATCTGTTCAATACGTGCAAAAAGTCTGAACTTTAATGCTGCCCTGTGTTTTGTGTTCACTCAAAGTGTTATCTCTAGTAAATTTTTAAATTAGTGTTTGAATGAACTTTGCTATGAAAATTCTTATTAGTACATTGATGACTTGATGAATGCATTCAGGTACTTCAAAAGAAGAATGCTTTTAACATTCAATTTTGCAGTGAATGGACTTTCCTATTTATTTATTTTTTCCATCTTATGACTTTAAATTTTCAAATTACCGGTACTGCAGTTGAATTTGACCCCACTATCCATTAGAAAATTGACCGAATGTTCTTAACCGCTTAAGGACCAAGCCTCTTTCTGAGATTTGGTGTTTACGAGTTAAAAAAAAATTTTTTTTTGGGAAAAAAATCACCTTTTTTTTATAAAAAAATAAGACAACAGTAAAGTTAGCCCATTTTTTTTTTTCAGATTGTGAAAGATAATGTTACGCCGAGTAAATTGATACTCAACTTGTCACGCTTCAAAGTTGAGCCCACTCGTGGAATGGTGACAAACTTTTACCCTTAAAAATCAGGATGGATGGTTTGAGTTACAGAGGAAGTCTAGGGTTAGAATTATTGCTCTTGTTCTAACGATCGCAACGACACCATGTGTGGTTTGAACATCGTCTTTATATGCGGACACTGCTCATGTATGCATTCACTTCTGCACGTGAGCTTGTCGGGACGGGGCGCTTTAAAAAATATCTTATTTATTTTACTTTTTATTTTTTTTATTTTGACACTGTTTTTTAACACTCTTCCGCCATTGATAAAAGTGATCTTGCAGCGTATTCACCGCAGAGACCACTTTTATCTGAAAGAGGACCCCCCTGCTCTTGAAGAGGGTACCGGGGTTATGGTAGCTAGCTTCTACCATAACAACGATATTCCTCTTCAAAGTAGCGACGTTTAACAACGACAAGCTGTCCGTCAGTGGTTAAAATATATATTTTTTTAACAAAATGCTACTAATGTATGAGCAGCTTTATTAACCCTCACAGTCCTTACCTTGGAAATTGCACAATAACATAGCCTTTATTTTGTCTAGATGGGAGAGGTTGGTTGGGGTAGTTTGGCAAGAAAAAAACTGGGCAGGGCTGACTACCCTCAGTAGACAAAAATGTGGGTGTGTTATCAGCCCACAACAGAAGCTGAGTGCATTTCTGACATATCAACAGCTATTTTTCTACAGTATACTTGCAAGATTTTAAGGGGATAAAACAATGGGAAATGTATGTTTTACAGAAATGTACTGCATAGGTTTTGATTTGATTTTTACCTTGACATGCACTTAAATTATCTGCCTTGGATTACCCTGCGCATCCTGCTCTTGAAAATCTTCAAAGCATTGATAACATTGTGTAATGTAGCCCATATGTGTAATGATACAACAATTTTTCTTCTTTAGAATTGGGTCTCATCTAAGTGAAACTTATTGCACTAAACAATTGTTTCATTCTATGAACAATTTCACAAAACAATCATTTCAATCTAGCTCTGATTTAGCACTAAACATTTTCATAGAAAATGAGATGATCCTTCCTCCCAGAAAATCCAACTGAGTTTGATTAAATCAAATTTTCTTTGCTGTGTTGCACGGTTGCTTTGAGTATTTTTTTAAATCATTCAAATTATGTTTATTTATTGTTTATGTGTTGTTAAGTAGATAGTTGGACTCAGTGCCGATCCTGACCTCCCTGGGGCCCTAAGCAAAATGACATGGCACATTAAAAATGAGAAGCGGGGGCGCTGACGACAGTGACATGTCACATTAAAAAAAGTTGAGAAAAGGGGGGAGGGGGTGTTCTGCTGTCGGAAATTACATCTTACATTAAATTGAGAAGTGGGGGGTGCTGACTTCTTACCTCTTCTCTCATGCAGCCAGCGAGTTGAGAAGCAGGGTGAGGGGGCGAAAATGACTTCTCACCAGGCGGGCCTCTAGTAATTTGGGGGGCCCTTCGCAGCTTTGCGGGGCCCTAAGCGGCTTGCATAGTGAGCCTATAGGGCGGATCGGCCCTGGTTGGACTATCTCGGGCAACTCATACTTAGTGTTGCTCACGAATATTCGTATTGCGAATATTCGGCTCGAATATGGCATATTCGAGTATTCGTGATATATTCCGAATTTCGCGGTGAATATTCGCTATTTCGAATATTCGTATTTTTTCAATTTTTTTTATAGAACGGATCACATCCTAGAGATCCCCATCGACGTCTAAAAGCATTGCTGGTATGATTAGAGACCTTGGGCCGAGTAGCTGCAGCGATCATTTTATATTGCCGAAAAATCGCAATGCGATTATTCGGCAATAGCGATATCGCGCGATTATTTTCGAGAAATTCGCAATATTGTTTTTAGCTAAAATAACACATATATTCGATTTCAGAGTGTTACTGTCGAAATTCCGCAATCAATTTATCATTCGCATTTTTGCGAAATTACGATAAAATATCAAGAATATTCTGAGCCAATCAGAGTGCTCCTTCCGCATTTGCCGAATATTCGCAATTATTTTGTATTGTAATATATCACGAATATTCTGAGCCAATCAGAGTGCTCCTTCCGCGTTTGCCGAATATTCGCAATTATTTTGTATTGTAATATATCACGAATATTCTGAGCCAATCAGAGTGCTCCATTCCGCATTTCTCGAAATTTCGCAATTATTTGGTATTATAAAATATCACGAATATTCTGAGCCAATCAGAGTGCTCCATTCCGCATTTCTCGAAATTTCGCAATTATTTTGTATTATAAAATATCACGAATATTCTGAGCCAATCAGAGTGCTCCTTCCGCATTTCTCGAAATTTCATTCGCATTCGCAATTCGCATTCGCATTCGCAATAGCGAAATTCCGCAATCATTTCATTTCCAAAAAATATCGCGAATATTCGCATTTAACGAATATATCTCGAATATTCGACTATATATTCGAGATATATCGCGAAATCGAATATGGCATATTCTGCTCAACACTACTCATACTAACCCATTTTCAACTTTCTGTCACCACATATAAAATGTCAAACAGCATTATTATGCCTCGTACACACGATTGGAATTTCCGATGTAAAAAGTCTGATGACTTTTTTCATCGGAAATTCCGATTGTGTGTGGGCCCCATCAGACTTTTTTCTGTCAGTGTTTAGAAATTCCTATCGTGTGTGTGTGCAACTCTGACGAGAAAAAACCCACGCATGCTTAGAATGAAGTCGACACATGCTCGGAAGCATTGAACTTCATTTTTCTCGGCTCGTTGTAGTGTTTTATGTCACCGTGTTTTGGACGGTCAGAATTTGGTCTGACAGTGTGTATGCAAGACAGCTTGAACAGAATTCCGATGAAAAATTCCATCGGATTTTAGGCCATCAGAAATTCCGATCGTGTGTATGCGGCATTAGATTTCCTCAAAACACCTGTCATAACTTTTATTTATTAAAAGGGTTTACCAAAATGCTGTCATGTGCTATGTGTTTTGTCTTTTATTGATTCATTTTATCAGATTTTTCAAAAATAAACTTTGTACTTTTTTCATATATATCCCTTTACGCTTCCTTGTCCATTAAAATCACAGCTTTTGAGGAAACCTTTTTTGTTCCTTGTTCAGTAAGGGTACATTAACTGTTCTGAGCCTGGTCTGAAGTTATTCAAAGGGGTGCGTGTAGGATATGGTGTATCTAAAGAACCATGGTCTGCATTGCACAATTGCATATAAAGCAACCCCACTGCAAAGAGGTAACACGGCAAGACAAGGGAGAGGACTTTAGTTACTAAGAGTAACCAAGCTCAAGTTCAAGACACCAAGCAACAAATCGTTAGGCATTGTACCTTGTAAGGTGACAGGTCCTCCGGTAGTGAGGGGTCGATGTTCTAGCTCCCTCCCCAGCAGTCGGTATCCAATAGCAATTGATTCAGAATCCTTATTTTAGAGATTTATAGCCTGGTCTTTAGGTACGGGAAGTGAAAGAGTTTATAATTGCACCCATGAGGTCCACACTAGGTGCAAAGCTGGACCCCATTCTGTTATTGGGAGTGGGGTAACAGAGTTATGCTGGACTGATGGAGTGGGTGTCTAATGGAACTTACATCAGATACATTGTGTAGTGACATGGGACACAACCCATTTTAGAGGAACTCTGTACCTTAATTATGGCACACATTGAAAGCTCATCTCTAAGTCAGGGAACTGCCTTAATCTTAGATTGTTCTTATGATTGCAGACTCCACCTGGCATTGGGCATTGATGAGTGAACTCTGCATGAAAGATACCCCTGCATGGGTGACTATTTTGGCTCACTCACACCTTTATATGGCAGCATAGTGAATTGGTGTTTGGAATGTATGCCTGCAGCACTGAGGTTCTTGCTTGGAATCATGGCCAGGACACTATCATGGAGTTTGCTTGGGTAGATTTTCTCTGGTTTACTTTTTGACTACAAGTACATGCTAGTAGGTTCATTTTCTCTTGTTTGAATTGGCCCTAGTATGGGCAAACTAATTGTACACATTATCACATTCTGCATACCAGGCCAAAAGCCTATGGAGGGCTGAGAAAGGCTTGCTGACCTCTTCACAAGAAAAAAAAAGATTGCCAGGAAAAATATATGGAAAAGGCTCCTAAGCATATCAGACATGGCGCCCACAAATTTGGTCTATAGAATTGTTAACACAAGTATACATTTGTATTAATTAATGGGCACATTTTTATACATTGAACTAAAACCACAATTGTTCCCCAGGGCATTTGCCATAATGTGCAAGTACGCAAAGCATCCAGTACATGCCTGCTTTTTCTTCCTCTAGTGATATTAGATCAATGCCTGGCTATTGCCTCAATTACTGCCGTCTTCTGTTGTCTCCTTTTTTTAGCAATTGGCTTATTATTCCATTATTCTGACACCTGTTTTCTAAGCCCAACATCTTACCAACATCTTACAGGCACCCGGGAAGTATACTACACTGAGCATGCACAGTGGGGAGATATTTTTTTACCATATATGTGCATTCAGAATGAATGGCATTTTACATGTAACCACTAGTGGTGAACTGATCATACCCAGGTTTGGTTCAGGGCATGTTTGGGTGTAGAACCCGAACCCCATTGAAATCAATAGGAGCCAAATGTTAAAAAAAAACAGTAATGTCCATTTTCGAGGCTAATAGGCAAGGTAAAACAGAGGGCATGGGGTGCTGGACACTGACCTGGGGGACATCAACTAAAATAAAAAAAAACATTAAAAAGGCAAACTTCTTTTAAATAATATACCTGGGGGATATCCTAATCCTACCTGTAGAGGGGCTCATCTGTGCGATGTATACATCCTACAATGTCATTCCTGATTCCCTGTGTATCCCATGTGATATCACTGACTGTATATGGTCATGTTCATATATGGTCAATGGCATTACTAGGGAGACCCTGCTCCTTTTTTATATCAAGCTGTTATCCAGTGGACCAGTCATTCAGTAGTCATTCAGTAGGATTGTCTGCAGTCTGTGTTTTTTTGGCAGTTCATCGGGCATCGGGATTGACAAGGATTTGTATCTCTGGATAACATAATTTATGTGGGAATTTTTATTTTAAGGATTTTGTAAAAACGTTGTCTGTGTGTTTATTTACAGTATAATTTTTTTGTTGTAAATGAGTAAAGGTATTGTTAAAGGGGCTTCTAGATTGCTATAAGTCCCTGCCCACAGACCCCCACAGCTTCTTGCCCAGCGTGGTGAGAAAAAGGGCTTGTCTTCGCCAACATAGGGAAAAAGTCCCGTCCCCCCCCAGATACCCCCTATGTTATGGGCAGATGGCATGCTTGTTGACCCTTTCCCTGGCAGGCCAGGTTGCATAATCAGATAAGGGCCTGGTGTGGATTTTGGGTTGACCTTTATTTTCTTGCTATTTGTGTGGGATTTCCTCCATAAAATTCATACCAGAACCTTGGGTCTTGTATAAGATTTGGGTTGATCGCATACTTTTTTTTGTTAAGTCCCCCCCTTATTTAAACCATACCTGAAGAGCCTGGTATGACTTATAGGGGAAACTCCTGCTCTATTTTCTTTTTCTAAACTATTGCCGACTCCTTTGCTTCTATCTCCAGCCATGGTAATAATTGGGGCATATATATTGTCACTGGTTGTTGGGGATTTGACAGTTTCTGCAAAATTTACAGCAGAAGCAACAGTGGTGGCAATACCATTATTATACATACGGGGCGGACTGACCATTAGGGCACTTGGGCACTGCCCGAGGGCCCCATGCCACTAGGGTGCCCCATCAGGGTTGCCAGCCTCAGTAAAACCAGGGACAGTATGTAAAAGTCTGTGTTTTTAAAAAAAAAATCCCAAGATTATAGCTGCCCCGCCTCTCCAGTACCTTTTCAGTGTGTGTATGTGTATTTTGTGTGTATGTATACTGTGTGTGTATATTGTGTATGTATACTGTATGTGTGTGTATACTGTGTGGCCCCATAATCTCCTATTACCTGGGGGCCCCATAATCTCCTATTGCCCAGGGGCCCCATGAGTTGTCAGTCCGCCCCTGTATACATACCAGTCAGAAAGGGTAAATGTCAAGTGCCAAAACAGCTAAGGTTCAATGCCAACTTGTGTTTGGGCTAAACCTTAACCTCATTTCTAGTAACCACAATGCAAATGTGAGCATGCACCTCAAAACTCTGTCATAATAAAAAAAAATGCACTGTGTTGTCCTTTTTTGTTGTTGTACCTTTTTGGTAAACTACAGGCAGATATAAAAGACAAAACTGAATGCAGCTCTGTAATTATTACTACATCTCTGAATTGGACTCAGGTGTTGGTTTACTAAAGACATATAGACTGTTCAAAGTGCAAGGGCAGTTGCTCCAGAGCTTAGTAAATGAGGTAAGGCTTCACTTTGCAAAGAATACCCAATCACATGCAAGGAAATTAAAACAAACAGCATTTTTGCTTGCACTGGATTGGATGATGGAAGTTACAGAGCTTTTGCTCATTTATCAAGCTTTGGAGCAACTTTGCAAAGTGCACAGGGGCTGATTTACTAAAGGCAAATCCACTTGAAAGTGCAGTCATTGTAGATCTGAGGAGAACATGCAAGGGAAATAAAAAATAGCATTTTAACTTGCACATGATTGGATGATAAAATCAGCAAAGTTTCCCCTCATTTCAGAGCTTCCCCTCTTTTCAGAGCTTTCCCTCAGATATACAGCCATCTACAGCGACTGCACTTACAAGTTGATTTGCCTTTACTAAATAACCCCCATAGTCGTTTTGCCTTTAGTAAATCAACCCCACAGTCCCTGTGCTGCAGAGCTCAGAGAGAAGGAAGAAGCTGTGAAAGGGGACAGTCGGTGTCTTGCAGTGCAACAAGCATCCTGATAGGAGGATATGGCAGAATAACAGAGAGATGAGCTACCTGCACTCTCCAGTCACAGGGTGGAGTTGGGGAGGAGACCAATAATTGAAAGTTAAATTCCTCTGCTAGGCAGGGCTGAGCTGTACAGGTAGAGCTGTGTAAATCACAAGACTGGATGTACAAAATCTTTTGTCAGGAAAAACAGCCCTAGTGTATACACGTCATCTGTTTAGTCATGTGCCTGTTGTTCAGGTTTAAGTAAACATTTGGCATCAGCTAGAAATCTGTCAAACCTATCCTATTAATATTTTTTTTTTTTTTTATTATTCTAAAAAGCCTTAAATGTTGCATGGGACTCGTCACAATAATTATACAATTTTATTTCTGGCACATCAGTTTATCTTTTCAACATTTTTATAATTGCTAATGGGCTTTAAAATATCTGTCATTATAAGTTATAATGGATGCTTTTTTCTTTTCATTCCTTGTTATTATTTATGTTTGCTCGGAACTTGCTGAAAAGCTTTTCTTAGAATACAATTCATGCAGATGTATTTAATTCTCAGGGCTCCGCAATCCCTATAAGGTGACTGAAAGATGTTATTGAAAACAATAGAAGCAGGTGCACTGACACTCCTCCTCAATCTTGCACAAGCTGTTTACTGAACTTGCTGCTCAAAAACAATAACAGCATAAAAAAAGACACCGCACGCCGCCTAATTTATTAAATAATACTGGGTATGGTATAGACACGGCTATCTGCATGGGTGCTGCATTTAATTTTTTTCCACAGACGTCTGTATGTAATACTAATACATACAATGTAAATGTGTAGATGTTGGTTGTGAGCAATAACAATTATTCAAATTTTGCAAATGACTAGAATTGCCTATATTTGGAGGAAAGTGGTTAAAAAATGGCAAACAAATAAAATCAACTAATGCTATATACAGGGCTCAAAATTTCGTATCCTGAGCTACTAGCCAGACCTTAAGGGTTACCCGTCACCAGTTGCCATGCCCAACCCCTACCATGCATCGCCCCTAAACACACCCTCATAAATGATCTCATGAAATTACACTTAAATGGTGTATGCAGAACAAGTTATAAAAAGAAACATTAACAACAACGTTATACATGTCCAAAACTGCAGCCTGCCCGTGCCCGCCAAATGCAGCAATGTGTCCCCAATGCAGCCCGTGCCCGCCAAATGCAGCAATGTGTCCCCAAATGCAGCAATGTGTCCCCAAATGCAGCCACGTGTAGCCTTGTGTCTCCAAATGTGCTGCACATAATGCCAGGGAGTCTGCACTTATTGCCAGGGAGTCTGCACATGGTGTGCCCATGCCAGGAGTCTGCTCAGTGGTAAGCTGCAGGGTGTGGAAGCTGTGAGGTATTATACCTTGCAAGAAGTGAGAGGAGAGCCGGGAGACCTGAGCAGAAGAGGGATGGGGGCGCACATCATTCCCCAAGTCGTGGCCCAGCCAGGAGAAAGAGCCTTGAGCGAGAGACGCGGTAATCAGCAGAGGGTGAGTCACACATGCGACGGTGTCCCAGCAACCAGGGACGGGGCGCACACGTGGCATCACTGTTCCTGCTAAATACGACAACACACTGGCGGCCTGACGGTCCAGACAGGAGTACCGCTCGGACCGCGGGCCGCCATTTACTGATGGCTAAACTAGACGGCAGCAGCTCTCCTCTCCTCTCTCTTCCCCCATGATCGCCCCCCCCCCACACTCCTAGGCAGCCCACACTCGCCCAGCCCTAAAAATCCAGTCACAAAATTCGAGCAGGCAAGTGGAATTTTTGCGGGCTGATATATATATATATATATAAATTCATGTATTTTTAGTACAAGTTGCTCTATGATAAATACCCCCACTCCTTCTAGTACAGCTTACTAGTTAAAAATGTATGTTCCTTCCAGATTTCCAGCGACTTTTACTGTGTGGCCCTACCCAGTGCTGCACAGCCTTTCCTCCCACAAATTACAAACCTGTTCCCACTGAACAAGGCTTTGAAATCATGCAATTTCACTTGAAATCGCACAATTTCACGGCCAAATGTCAATGTGACTTCAGGTGTGGCTTGGCTGAGATTTGTGTGACTTCATGCACATATGTCCATGCAAGTTGCACCTAACATCGACAAAAATAGTACAGGAATCCTATTAAATCCCTTATCTTATCCAAGTTCTCCAAATATTAAAAAAACAAAAAAAACAAACACATCCTCTAGACTGGTTGAGAGAATACCCTGTGCTTGGCTGCAGATTAAACACAGGGAGGCCGGGCAACAAAAAATTCAAGCGGCTCATGTGGGTGTAGTGCTACATTAAGATATACGTATGCCTCCTGCACATGCCTATTGGCCAAAACGTCTACCCTTTATAGCAACCGACCAATAGTAATATGGAGGAGGGGAGCAGGAGGCAACTGCACTATCAAGAACTGTCAGAGCTTTGACTGTAGGAATGACCCAGTATTTTGGGCATTTTGTGAGCTGCTGCAGGTATGTGCTGGCACTTTTAGGTGTATTTTTTACCTAATGAAATTTTATTTGAAAAGAAACTCCCTGTTAACAAATTTCCTATGCATATTATTATACAGGATTTATATAGCGCTGACAGTTTGCGCTGACAGACAATACAATTACAATACCATTCAATACAGGAAGAATCAGAGGGCCTTGCTCGTTAAAACTTACAATCTAGGATATGATTGGCTATTGGAAGTGAAGCTTCTCATAATTGTGTGGACATTCTTAGATCTGTTAGAATTTGAAAACCTACATTTTTATAAACTTAAATTTAGGATCAGTCAAAAGACAGCAATCCACAACTGCATGGCTTTAGTTAGAGAGGCAGCCAATTGCAGAAGCTGATTATTTTCATGCAAATTAGGTTGCAACAACAGGTTGCTTATGTCTTCTGGTTCAATTTATGTAAAAAAAAAAAAAAAAAAATGTGAATCATTTGGCTGTAGCTTTAAATCAAATGTAGTCATTGTTAGAGTTATTAGATGCAATCTGTTATAAAGTTGCAGTCATAAAAAGATGACGTCTACCAAAAAGAACGATAATGATAGTACAGTTCAGTAAAATAAATCTGCATTTAAAGACATTTCACAACACATTTGCATTGTCTTTCTGCTTTGATAAATCACATGTGAAAGTTTTATTGACTCTACTGTTTCCTTTGCTTCGTCTATGACATCAGATTTCACGGTTCCATCTTCTTTAAGCCACGTGCTTCTTGTTTCCTAGGCAACATGCTTGCTACAGATGACACAGCAGGACTTGAATGGGGCCAAAAAGATCACAGTCCTGCCATTCTTCATTCAAAGACAATTGTTCCTGAAAAAAATGTGTCTTGCTTCAATATTTAAGGCTCAGGAACTAATATTAAGCCAGAATGATACTTCAGTTAAAAACCTATAATTAACCTTGTCTTCATCTCTAGGTCAGGCATTAATAGCAATTTCAGAAAGTGGACATTCCTCTGCTTTTTATTCGGCAAAGGCCTTGATAGGTTTTAAATAATATGTCTTTGGGAAAAGTACAAGGGTAATTGTTGCAATTTTTGATGCCATTATCTAAGCCCTCAAGACCTTACGTTCCCAGTTCCTCTCCCTTGGATAATTGCATACATCTTGGGAATGTGTGAAATGATGGTAATATTCTCTGCAACTAGCCTTTTCAAAAGACCCCACTTTCTGTGAGGGGTCACAGTGTTTAACACTCAAGAGCAAGGAAAACTTCAGTGTTTTCAACCAGGAACTTTTTATATTACTAAAACAGCAATGACCAAGTCACAGAATGAGGTCTGGTAATTAACACCTATAGCTGGTAAGGTAGAAAGAACATTATTAAATGCTAATATGATTCGGTTTCTTCTTGGCCAAGGCTCAATGCACAGCCTTTTTGTTTCTCTTCTATTCATTTCTAAAAAAAAACAAGGTAATAGCTCAGAGAAACCTTTGTCTGTGTTACTCCCTCCCTCTTTTTATCAGAAAAAAAAAACATTTTATTATTCAGTCTCGATATTTTAACCACTTAAGACCCGGACCAATATGCAGGTAAAGGACCAGGCCCATTTTTGTGATTCGGCACTGCGTCTCTTTAACTGACAATTGCGCGGTCGTGCGAAGTGGCTCCCAAACAAAATTCGCATCCTCTTTTCCCACAAATAGAGGTTTCTTTTGGTGGTATTTGATCACCTCTGCGGTTTTTATTTTTTGTGCTATAAACAAAAATAGAGCGACAATTTTGAAAAAAATGCAATATTTTTTACTTTTTGCTATAATAAATATCCCCCAAAAAAATAAAAAATAAACTTTTTTTTCCCTCAGTTTGGGCCAATGCGTATTTTTCTACATATTTTTGCAAAAAAAAAAAGCAATAAGCGTTTGTCGAATGGTTTGCGCAAAATTTATAGCGTTTACAAAATAGGTAATAGTTTTATTGCATTTTTATAAAAAAAATTTTTTTACTACTAATGGCAGCAATCAGTGTTTTTTTTTCGTAACTGCGACCTTATGGCGGAAACATCAGACAATTTTGACACATTTTTGGGACCATTGTCATTTTTACAGCAACAAATGCTATAAAAATTAATTGTTTACTGTGAAAATGACAATTGCAGTTTGGGAGTTAACCACTAGAGGGCGCTGAAGTGGTTAAGTGTGACCTCATATGTGTTTCTAACTGTAGGGGGGCGGGGCTGGATGTGTAACTTCATTGATCGCCTTTCCCTATATCAGGGAACAGACGATCAATGACAGAGCCACTGTGAAGAACAGGGAAGGTGTGTTTACACACACCTCTTCCGTTCTTCAGCTCCAGGGACCCTTTTGCTGGACTCTGGCGGTGATCGGGTCCGCGGGTCCCGCGGCCGCGGTCACGGAGCTTAGGACCGGGTCTCGAGCGCCCACAACCCACGGCTGGGCATTAAACAATCATGTACAGGTACGTGATTGCGCCCAGCCGTGACATTCCGCCGACGTATATCGGCGTTAGGCAGTCCTTAAGTGGTTAATAACCTTTTTTCTTCATATTATTTGTAATTATATATTAACATAGAGGCAGGCAGACATATTTACTCATGGGGTAATTAACAAACGGTGGTGCAAACACAAGCTTGCGTCAATATTATCAACAGGGCCACTGATAGGGGGAACACCGGTCCTCCTGTAGGGGGCCCCGGCTACAGGGGGGCCCAGGCAGCAGGAGGATTGGTGATGACAGAACAATGCTCTCCATGTCTCTCACCCAGCAACTGAAAGCCGGTTTGCTGGGTGAGAGGCACGCAGGGAGGATGAGCTGGCCGCTGCTGAGCTCCTTCCCCCATACCCGCCCATGCTCACAGCTGGGGACAGGAGGATGGAGCAGAGAGGGGAGAAGAGGCAGAGAGGAAACATCCAGCAGGCGGTGCACTGTGTTCTGCTCTCCCTCCTGTCATTAGAGCATCCGTCTAGACTCAGTATACAGCACATTAGACCACAGATCGCTCTTACTGTATATCGCATTGAATGAATGAATGAATGAAGAACTTGTATAGCGCAGCACATGCGAAGTAAATCGCCTCTGGGTGCTTGTTGTTCCTGTCTCCTTTGAGATCAAAAGAGATGAGTCTTAATCTTTCTCCTGAAGACTAAGTAGTTCTCCTCCAGTCGAATGCTGGCTGGTAAGGCGTTCCATAGTCTGGGACCTTGGACAGCGAATCTCCTGTCTCCTTTGGACTGTATACGCACCGGGCCCCCTATCCACATTTCCTGCTGCCGGGAGAAAGGCAACCTTTGGAGGAGATAGCAGAGTGGTGTCGGTGTGTACAGTGCAATGTGATATACAGTAAGATCCGGTCTCATGTGCCTTATACTGAGTGTAGAAGAACACTCTTTTGACAGGAGGGAGACCAGAACACAGCACGCCTCTTGCTGGCTGCTGGCTTTGTTATGGCTTTCCTCTGTAATTTGGGGGGGGGGGGCTATTTGTTTTGGGAAAAGTAATGGGAATTTGGGAAGGCGGGATATGTGCTAGGAGGAGGGTTTGGGGGGAAGGGAGTGTTGAAACAGGAGAGGTGATGTTTGTGCAAGAGACGGGGGTGGGGGATTAGTGCTGGCGGGGGGATTTGGGTAGGGATTAAGAATATGTGCTGGGAAAGGCAATTTAGAGGGGATTGTGCTAGGAGGAGGGATTTGTGGGAATTTGTCCTGGGAGGGGGATTGAAGAAAGAAGATTTGTGCTGGGGATGGGGGATTTTGTGCCAGAAGGGTGTGGGGGAATTCGGGGGTTAATAGGAGGGATTAGGGGGGATTTGTGCTGGCAGGGGGATTCGGAGGGAAAAGATTTGTGCTAGGGTAGAAAATTTGAGAAGAAAGAGGATGTGTGCTAGGCTGGTGATGTTTTGAGGTGAGGGAGATTTGTGCTAGCAGGGGGGATTTGGGTGGGATTTGAGCTGGGGTACGGGATTGGAGGGGCAAATATTTATGCTGGGAGGGGGGATTTGGGGGAGAAGATTTGTTCTAGGATAGAAAGTTTGATTTGTGCTAGGCAGGTGATTTTTGGGGTCAGACAGAATGTTTGTGTCTATTAATGATGATTTTCATATATTTTTCTAAAATATTGTTTCAAAATATTTACACGGGGAAGGGGTGGGGGCGTCCAGTAGACTGTACTGGGCCAAGTGATTCTTTACAGCTCTGCTTATAAACATGCTGCTCCTATCTAACAAAAGTGATGCAAGCCCCTTTTTTAATCAGGAACAATCAATTCTATGTGTCTGTGACAGGCAAGCATAGCGAATGGGGTGCCAGAGCTGCATGCTCCAATCTCTCTGCTATTAACCCCCCAATCCCACACTCCCGCTCGTTTTAGAGTGGGAGAGAAGAGGAGAGTTGAGAATTCTATAGTCTCTGTTCTTGTATTGTAATCACTGCACGAGCAGAGAGAGGGAAATTCAAAGGTAACAGCTCACATCCCATGTGGTAGGTACCACCTGGAGAAAATCTGTGGCAGTTTTCTCTGTTAATTAGGGGCAGATCTGTGCTAGTTTTATTTCATCCTGAAAGAGAAACTAGCGTTTGGTACAGATAGACTTGCAACAGGCCTAATTAATGTGGGGCATGCCACTCCTGGCAGTTTCCTGCACCATTATAATGGAGCAAGATACTTAGTTATTTCACTGATTATGTTTGCATTCTCTTCCTCCAGGTGTAAAGTATTACACAATAATTGAGATTTACAGCTCTCTCTTTTTCTACGCCTATGTATCAGCCAATTGATTGTAAGCAATACAATCCCTCCATAGCTATTGTTTAACAAAACCTTCCCAAAATTAAAATAGAGGCTGACATTGCTCATCTCCTTCTGAAAATGTGTGTTGCCTGGCTGTCATTCTGACCCTCTGGCTTGAGAGTTCTCAAAAGCTGGCCATACAGTGTAATGCTGCGTACACACGGTCAGACTTTTGACCGGGCAAAACTCTATTGGAATTTCTGACGGAAAAGTATAGAACCTGCTCTCTATCTAAAGTCTGTCGGAAATTCAGATGGAAAAAGTCTGATGGGGCATAGACATGATCAGAACATCCAATGGAAAGCTCCCATCTGACTTTTTCCATTGGAAATTCCGACCATGTGTACGTGGCCATTAGTGTTTGTGATCTAAGGCCTCTTACACACGACCAAGGAACTCGTCGGAAAAGACACATCGTTTTCCTTGACGAGTTCCTTGTTAGGCTTGTCGAGAAACTTGACAAGCTGTCTTTGCGTACACACTGTCAAGACCAAATCTCCTCGTTCTCAAACGCGGTGACGTACAACACATTTATGCCTTA
This sequence comes from Rana kukunoris, assembly GCA_029574335.1. Taxonomy (NCBI): domain Eukaryota; kingdom Metazoa; phylum Chordata; class Amphibia; order Anura; family Ranidae; genus Rana; species Rana kukunoris. The sequence continues at coordinate 221,860,514 of CM056050.1, read as the reverse complement.
TGGATAGAACATGCTGTACAATAAATGGAATGATGCATACTTTGGGAATATAGTCTCTGATTGCAGATTTCTATACTATTGATGGATCAATTGCTGCACCTTGTACATCATCTACTTCGATGTAGCAGCTGGCATTCTAAAACTTTAATGATTATAGTTAAAAGACTAAGATATGGATTTGATGATGTGATCTTATGAGATTTTTCTGTTGTACAACACACATAATAGCGCACACACGTATGGGGCACACATTCTAAAAAAAGATAGATGGAATTTTTTGCTGCATCTTGCTTAACATCCGTCTTGCACAATATAATCATGTATCATGCTTTATTTGCTATATTTATCTCACAAGATTGTTCATGATGTTAGTAGGCAGTACAGCGTGGCTACATTTGGGACAGTTAATGTTTTTTTCATGAATGTGGTTAATGGCCCATACACACGATCCGAATATCGGACGAAAACGATCGTCCGATGATGGATCGTACGATTTTCGGATCGTGTGTACACTACTTTCGACAGCCGATCACGACCGTTCATCCGATTAAATTCGATCGGACAAGCGCGAAAATTTTTCTCGTCCGATGTCCGATCGTCCGATTTTCGTTTAGTCAGTACAGCCGTCGTCCGACAATACAATACAAATACATTACAACACGTGACATCACTTCCGATCGTTTTTTTCTATCGTACGATAATTTTCGTGAGTTTAAAAACCTATTATATTTACTCGCGATTATTAAGCGAAAAAAGTCGTACGATCCGTCGGCCGATATTCGGATCGTGTGTATGGGCCATAAGGGTGGTTTGTTTATGTGTTTGTCTGAATAAACTGTATCTAGCATCTGCCCTAATTAGTGAAGTGACCCCATCCCTTTTTTCTCTCCCTGTCTTTTTTCAGGGATGTGATTTTTTTTCCAGCAAACTACTGTTTCAAATTATATATATATATATATATATATATATATATATATATATATATATATATATATATATATATATATATATATATATTTATATATATGTGTTAATTTGTGTCTATGTGACTAAATTGTAAGCTCCTAATGTGACTTATATGAAAGAATTATGTTATTTCAAAAGTGATGCAGAATAATATCGTAAAGTAAATGATATGTCAGTCATGGCTGTTATTTCCAGGACTTATTTTTTGTGGCACTCATATAGAAATAAAAGATATGGATATTGAACAGGTTCCAATAAACTCTAGAGGTTGTACTTATAGGTTCAGCAGGAGATGTTTTATATTTTTACTCTCTTTACTCTAAAAGTGATGAAAGGTCCAGTGGTAATCCTGTGTGGGGGTTTGAGAAGGGTCCCACCAGGTATGACCACACAGGGGTTTCCATTGCTCATTTGTTGAATTGTTTACACACTGTCACTATAGGGTTGATTTACCAAAATGTAGTGCAGCTCTACATGGAAACCAATCAACTTCCAGGTTTTATTGTCAAAGCTTACTTGAACAAGCTGAATTTAGAAGCTGATTGGATACCGTCCATAGCTTTTCCACTCTCCAGTTTTAGTAAATCAACTCCAGCATGGTGACTCTGTGCCAGCAGACAGCACAGCAGCCAAGCAGCACCCTTGGTAAATGCAGAGTAATAGATGCTTCCACATCCAGTGACATCACTCCACTCTTCCTGCAATAAGTTCCACCCACCATGGTAGAGGGCAGCAAGCTCTCTGCCTTTGTCATTCTCTCTCCTGAGTCTGTGTACCAACAGCCTGAAAGAAAGCACACATGCACACCCACTGTGCTGCATGCCCACACCACACCAATTGTTGTCTGCAAGGCAACTGTAGAATAACATGCCACAGAAGAAATTTGTGCTACAACACTTCTAACTGCTGTTTTCAGCCGTCAAGATGCCTGTCTATGGCCAAAGAGCTGCACTCTGGGATATGTCTGATAAGTGGAGAGACACCCAAGTGCATCTTTAGAACTGAGCTAAGCTCTGGAGTCCTGGTGGTTCTTGGTGGTCCTAGTCTGATTGATGAAAGACTTTGACTGAAAGTTTTACAGTGAACCACAGGGAACACCGAGCATTGCTGCCCTCTGAGTCTCTCAGAAACAAACTATCTTGTAATATGTCCCACATGGCTTAATTCTACCACATCACTGTGGTCCCATCTACACTTTAGGCCCTAACCTATTTCAGAAAATACTAATTCATTGTGTCACTCTTTGTCTGTGCCAGTACGGTACTAATTACTGTATATCTCTGTGGACATGCTTCTTTTGATGTCAGTACAGCACTAATTGTGTGTTTGCTGTTTGTGGACATGTTTCCATCGGTTTCAGCCCTGTACTGATTGTGTCTGTTTGGACATGTTCCTGTCAGTAAAAATAATTGCAACACTAAAATAAACGTGAAATAAATCCTTGTCTGTATGGTATGGACACTAGTATAAAAATGTTGTTGTTTTATTTGTTTGGGTTGGTTGTATATCAATACCTATTGCATCTGACAAATACTGTGTGTGTGTGTGTGTGTGTGTATGTATATATATATATATATATATATATATATATTTCACAGATTGAGATAGCACTGACTGTTTTCACTAGATTTGATGTTACTGTCAGTGTCAGCGTGGTATGTACTGATTGTGTCTGTCTATGAACATGCTTCTGGCAGTGTCAGTACCATTTGTTGCCCACATATTGTCTGTAAATGTATTAAATGCATATTGTCATAATTGCCTGTTTTTATATTGTAATAATTGCTCATTTGCTGTCTGCATGTTGTATTCGCCTCCTACGTATAATCAAGATAGTATTTTTTTTGCTTACATATTGTGAAGTCACAACTGTTTAGAGCAGTGTTTCTAAACCTTTCTTTCAGTCAAGGCACCCTTTAAAATCATGGACACCCTCAAGGCACCTTCCAAAATTATATACAGTCTTGGGGCACCCCATTATAAAATGTAAAAACGATTCTGATAGTTTTACATAATGCAGCAACATCAATATATAATGTAAGACACCAAACGCTAAAGGTGATTTATTTTTCCAAAGCAAATACACTTTTGCAAACGGGTACTGACTAGTATTCCGATGTTTCTTTTCTCCCTCAGTTTTTCTCTATCACTTATGAGATCCCAAAGCTGTTAGAGAAACAAGGTAGGGTCAAACAAGGATGATATGCAGGCAACTGACATCCTTCTTATCAACTGATCAACATCAACTGATGTCATCGGTCATTTATGAGGTTGACAGTTAGAAGGTTGTAATGGTGTGAAATGAAACCCTGTTGCTTTGTATAACTAAAAGGCAGGTTTTATCCACCCGCTGCTTTGTATACAATTTTTGCGCAATTTTTAGGCATTTTGCCAAAGCACCCCTACAGAAACCTCAAGGCACTTCAGGGTGTCTGGGCACCCTGGTTTAAAAAGACCGGTTTAGAGGATCATATTACTATAATTTAGACACTGTAAGCTGGCCAAAGAAAATTGTTATTACCCTTATTTTGACCCTGGTGTAGAACATGCACCACTGCTGACAGGGTCAGTTCACATTGGGATTGCATGGGAACATGTGTGTTCCTGTGCAATTCCCACACTTTCCTGTGTGGTGTGTTCTGACAATCCATTCATTTGAATGGCCTGCAATATGCATCAGACTTCGCAAAAAGTAGTGTTTGAACTACTTTTTTAAAATGCATTGCACCAATTTGCCACTTTACTGCAGTACCAGTTAATTTGCTGTCTGCATATACACTGGATTTGAGATCTGCATTTGGGGTGCCATTAACTATACATCAGCACCTGCATGAAGATCGCAAGGGAAGTATGTTCAAATGCGGTGTGGGAAACGTGCATGGAATGCAACTTTTCTGCACCATGCTCTGGTGTGAACCAGCCCTTATATTTAAGCTTTGCTTTATTAATTTAACCACTTGCTTACTGGGCACATAAACCCCCTTCGTGCCCAGGCGAAATTTCAGCCTCCGGCACTGCGTCGCTTTAACTGACAATTGCGCGGTCGTGCGATGTGGCACCCAAACAAAATTGGCGTCCCTTTTTTCCCCACAAATAGAGCTTTCTTTTGGTGGTATTTGATCGCCGTGCGGTTTTTATGTTTTGCGTTATAATGAAAAAAAGAGCGACAATTTAAAAATATATATATTTTTTTTACTTGTGGCTATAATAAATATCCCATTTTTTTTTTTTTTTTTTTATATTTTTTTTTCTCAGTTAAGGCCGATACGTATTCTTCTATGTATTTTTGTAAAAAAAAAAAAAAAAAATCACAATAAGTGACTGCTTTGCGCAAAAGTTATAGCACCTACAAAATAGGGGACATAATTATGATTTTTTTTTTTATATTTTTTTTTTACTAGTAATGGCGGCGATCTGCGATTTTTATTGGGACTGCGATATTGCGACGGACACATCGGACACTTTTGACACATTTTTGGCGCCATTCACATTTATACAGCGACCAGTGCAAATGTGACTGGCATTGAAGGGGTTAACACTAGGGGGTGAGGAAGGGGTTAAATGTATTGCCTGGGTGTGTTCTAACTGTATGGGGGGAGGGGGGTGACTGGGGGAGGTGACCGATGCTGTCTCCCTATGTACAAGAGAAACAGCATCTGTCACCTCACTGACAGGACGTGAAGCTCTGTGTTTACACTCAGAGCTCCACGTCCCTGCTCTCTCACCGACGATCGCGTGTACCTGACGGACATCGCGGCCGCCGGGTACACGCATCGGATCCTCGGTGATGCGTCGGAACTGTTTTTCCCCGCCGCGCGCCACCCTGTGGCGCGCGCGGGGAATTACAAGCAAATCACGTCCAAAGACGTGACCCCGGCGCCTCAGGTCCGCGCTGTTCACGTATTTTGTTAATAGCGCGGACCTGAAGTGGTTAAGCACACCATTATTTTGGTGTGTGTAAAAAAATGATCTGCCCTGGGTGTCAAATATGCTAGATACACCACTAGAAAGTGTATAGCTAAGTATTTGTAATCTGTCTCTATTTCTTTTTGCCACAAGTTCTTTTTTTTTTTAAGTTATGTTTGTAATGTATTACACTAGTACTCAGATATACTTTATGATGGAAAATAGGAATTATACATTTTCTCAGTGCACAACCATCCTCAACATGTTTCGCAGCTATAAACCGCGTTCTCAGGAGGAAAACATGTTGAGGATGATTGTGCACTGAGGAAATTTAAAACTCCTATTTTCCATCATGGAGTGTATATGAGGATCAGTGTAATGTAAATGGGAATTGGAGCTTCAGGTTTCTATATCATCTGATCAATGGACAACCATATTCAGAAGAATACATAAAGGCTCGCTAAACATCCTAACTCAGGAAAACGGCTACAAAATTTACTCAAGATGGTATAGAACCCCTTCAATTATCCATAAATTCAATCCAGACACCTCTCCCTTATGTTGGAGATGCAATAGTGCACCTGGTACTCTCTTACATACAGTATATGGTGGGAATGCTCTGCAATAACAGCTTTCTGGAAGGAAGTTCATAGATTGATTGCTCAAATTACCACTTTTGCACCTGATTTCACTCCCGGACAATACTTGTTACACCTTTCTAGCCTCTCTCACTCCACCTATAATAACACCATACTTATACACTTGATTAGCGCAGCAAGATTATGTGTTCCCATCAAATGGAAACAAACACTCCCGCCGACCATTTCAGATTGGGTCCACAGAGTAAATCACATTGCCAGCATGGAAGAATTAATACACCAATCTAGAGACTCGACTGGAGTTTATCTTGATAAATGGGCATGTTGGTCACACTTTACGAAATCAGCCGAGTATAATATGTTATTAAAACCCTAACGAATTATTCTTAGAACTTTGAGTCTATTGATATGTTGAAGTCATTTGTATGTTTCTAACCTTTTGATGAACTAACCTAGGCTAGGAAGATATTGCCAGCTATAGCCTAGTTAGTTTACTGGCACACCCCTTCCTGACCCACTTTTGTCCTCTCCCCTTTCTGATACTTATTTGTTGTTCTAATTGTCGACGCAAGTCGTGAAATATTTTATGCCTTTCAATTTGAACTTTATGCATTGTAATTTGACAACATTTACTTGATGCAATATATTGTACATGATGTTTTAATGAGAATGTTTGTAACCTTATAACTTAAAAACCTAATAAACACATAAAAAATAAAAAAAAAATAAAAGAAAACTGCCATTTGTTATATTGGTCGTGAAAACCGGTCGTGTGTATTCTCGATGAAAAAAGTGGGCGAAAAAAAATAATTAAACCAGCTCTCTTTTTTCTCGTTGTGTTTCCCGTCAGTTTTTTTCTCATCGCGAAAATAGGTCGTGTGTATGCTTTTCCGAAGGGAATAAAAACGTGCATGCTCAGAATCAAGTATGAGACGGGAGCGCTCGTTCTGGTAAAACTAGTGTTCAGAATGGAGATAGCACATTTGTCACGCTGTAACAGACTTAACCTCCCTGGCGGTCTTCCCGTGTGTGGCACGGGGTGAGATTTTAAAGCTACGATCGGTAACCCCGTGCCACACACGCGCTTACCTCGCTGGATGCAGAAAAAAGTTTACTTACCTTTTCTCTGCGATCCAGCGATGAATCCCCGCAGTACACGGCGGGCGGATGTCCGCCTGATGCTGTGTGTTCCGCCGATTCCCTTCCCTGCGAGCGTCGCGACGTAGGGGGGGGAACGGCGCCAAATTTAAAAATGTAAACAAACACTATACATACAGTACACTGTAATCTTATAGATTACAGTACTGTATGTAAAAAATACACACCCCCCATGTCCCTAGTGGTCTGCCCTGTACACTACATGTCCTTTTATATAATAAAAACTGTTCTTTCTCCCTGCAAACTGTAGATTGCCCATAGCAACCAAAAGTGTCTCTTTATGGCAAAAATTGTTTTAGAGCAGCTAAAAAACAGCGATAATAAATCAGAATCACTTGCAGAATTTAGCGATAGCGATTTATGGGGAAATTCGTCATAAAAAAAAAAAAATAATGACAGCAAAAATTCTGCAACTGAGCAAATTTCAGTGATTTTGATTTGATTACATTATTGAATAATTTTTACTATAATTATATTATTATTTGTTATAATTTTTTATAATTATTTATTATATTATAATTTTTAATAAGAAAAAAAAAAAAAAATCATACCCGGGATGCCTATTAGACTCTTGTTTGGATAGATTTCAGTGAGTTATTCCTAAGAATTACAAGCCTACAGTATAAAACGCCAAATTCTCTTGCAAATAATGGTACCGCTTTTAGCACCTAAAATCTGAAAGAATCATACCGCCAGGGAGGTTAAAAGCACGAAGACTGAAAACTGCAAGTCGTCTCTCACCAAACATTTACTAACACGAAGATCAGCAAAAGCAGCACAAAGGGTGGCACCATTTGAAAGGAACTTCCCCTTTTTAGTCTCGTCGTATGTGTTGTACGTCACCGCGCTTTGGTCGGACATTTTTTTTGCATGAATGTTTGTATGCAAATCAGGCTGGAGAGGAATCACGTCAGGAAAAACTTCATTTTTTTTCCTGCCGAGAAAAATTTATGTTTGTACGAGGCATTATAGTTGCAGTTATTGTATCTGGATACTTTATTTATGTATCGATAAATTCTTAAGTTTTATCTGAAGTCTTATTTGTTCTGGGTACCGAGTCCATTTTTTCTTTGCCCTTTCTGCCCGCTTCGGATACTCTGGAGAATTGTCTCCTTGTACCCCATCATTCTCTATTGTCATTTGGATGATGGTACCCTTTATGATCTCTTAACCAGTTGGGGACCAGCCGTTGTAGTTATATTGTGGCAGGTTAGCTCTCCTGGGCGAATCACTGTATTTGTACATTTAATCCACTAGGGGGTACCCACGGCATGACGACAAAGCCAATGCGCGAGCCTGACGGCCGCGTTGTCCCCCCGTCACCCAGGCTCGGTCCTGAGAAATACAGAAAAGAAATCTGTCAACGAACTTCGTTCTGTTAGAAGAGAGGAGACAAATCTGCTTTTCATACTGCTTATGAACAGCGATCGGTCTCCACCTCCAGGCAGTATCATCCCGCAACAGCTAGAAACACTCCCTAGGACACACATTTAACCCCTCGATCGCCCCCTGCTGTTAACCCCTTGTCCCAATTACATGTATACAGTAATCAGTGGCTATTTTTAGCTTTGATCGCTGTATAAATGTCAATGGTCCCAAAAAGTGTCAAAAGTGTCTGATTTGTCCGCTGCAATGTCACAGTCCCGCTAAAAAACCCTGATCCACACCGTTACTAGTAAAAAAATTATAATAATAAAAATTACATAAATCTATCCCCTATTTTGTAGACACTATGGCCCAGATTCACGTACATCGGCGCATTATCGGTCCGGCGTAGCGCACCGCCATTACGTTAGACTTGCGCCATCTAGCCGCGTAATCCCCCGATTCACGTAGCTTTTGCGCAGGAAATTGCGCAAGCGTAAGGTTTTTTCCTGAGGTGTAAGGAGGAGTAATACAATTTGGGAGGGACGTGGGCGTGTTACATTGAAATGAGCCGTGACCCCATGCAAATGAAGGGCCGGCCGGCTCGCGAATGCGCGCGTGAAGGAGACCATGTCAGCTCCGCTGTGCGCATGCTCACAACTCGGGAGCGGCGCAATCAGTGAAATTGGAAATGGACTAGGGCAACGTTGTGAACTACGCAGACAGCATAAATAGACACACACAAACGCACTTGCATTGCAAAAGTACATCCCTTTGTGTCCCTTCCCATTTAACCAAGTGCTTTTGTTCCTGTTGTTCGTTGCAGTGTGTCTTGTAGTTGTCAGATTAGTGTTCTGTGTGATCAAGTTCTTGTTGGTATATTTGTGAAAGTGTTTTTTGATAAGTGTTTGAGAGACTGTTTGTTTGATTGATATATTTCTGAGCGTTTGTTTTCTTGCTTTATTTTTTCTTTTTTCTTTTTTTGCTGACATTTTTGGCATTTTTAATTTTTTTTTTTGCTGACATTTTTTTTAAATTTTGGGTTGTGCATGCTGTTTGAATGTGGGGGTGACATTCCTGCTGGAAAAGGGGTGTCATCCTCAATTTTGGTGGAGAAGGGTTCCCCAGGACCAGGGAGAAGTGATTCCCAGGTCCGTGTGAATGGTGTATGAATGTACAGTGACATAATTGGAGCCTTGACGTGGCGTTACTGCTCACCAGTCGTGCATGGTGGACTGGTGCCAATCCAATTTGATGAGGATGTGGGGTGTGTGTGCTAGGGACCACAGTGGTGTGCATGCATGCATTCTCATTGTGCCATGATTAATGTGTGTGTTTAACGTGCAAAGATGCCCAATATGAGCTGTCTCCTGACTGCTCTTCCCTCAGAAGACGGGGTAGCCTCGGTTAGGGGGGGATTGTCTGGTTGGGGGGTCAGGTCATCACGTAGCTCAACCTGCAGGCCCTTCCTCACTGCGAGATTGTGCAGCATGCAACATGCAACGATGATATGGCACACAAAGTTTGGGGAATACAACAGTGTACCCCCAGACTTATCCAGGCATCGGAAACGTGACTTCAGGAGGCCAAAGGTGCGCTCCACCACTGCTCGGGTTTTGATGTGTGCTTGATTGTATCTTTCCTCTCCTGGGGTTTGGGGGTTCCGGATAGGAGTCATGAGATGGGGTCCCAGTGCATATGCAGAGTCACCTGGAAGGGAAAAGACAGGAGAATGTTAGTCATGCATGTGCCACTTGTGAGGTGTGCATCACGGGAGGGGATAGTCATGCCTGACTCCCATGTCACTCACCAACCAGCCAGGTGTTCCCATACACGTTCTGATAGAATTCCATTCGGATGTGGCATTGATTGTAGATGTAGCTGTCATGGGTGGATCCGGGGTGTTTGGCACGGACGTGCCATATGAGTCCTTGGGCATCAACTATCACCTGTACGTTGATGGAGTGCCAATTCTTCCGATTGCGGTACATGTGCTCTGTCTCATGGGGGGGCTGGAGTGCCACATGTGTGCAATCAATGGCCCCGATGGTGCGTGGGAATCTGGCAATTCTGTAGAAATCTGTCATTGCCTTCAGCCGCAGGTCCTCAGTGGTGGGTTTGATGATTTGGTTGGCCAAGCGTGTGAGGATTGCTGGGACAACCTGGTGCACACATCTGCTCATGGAGGATTGTGACATCCCAGCCACCACTCCACTTGTACGCTGAAAAGAGCCACTGGCAAGGAAATGGAGTGTTGCCAGTACCTTGACCAGTGGCTGCACTGGATGTGAGCGTTGTGTTGGGCTGGTGATGTCCTCCTGCAGGGTTGTGGTTAATTCCAGGATGGCATGAGGGGGGAATCTGAAGATGCGATACACCTCAGAATCACTCATGCCAAAGAGGTCTATGCGTGTGCGGTATACCCTCTCCCGTGCCATCCTCCGTGCCCTCCTCCTTCTTTGGTCATCTAAATTCACTAGTGCAGCTATGAGCGACGATGCCCCTGGCATGTTGGCAGTCAAATTGTAGTGCAACACGTGTGTGTGGTCTTCTCCTCAGTAACGGTGTTGCTTTCTGTGAGATGTAGACGTTTTTTCAAAATTTAGACCAGCTTTTATGTGCTCTAACTTTAGACAGGACATTTTGCTGTTGCGCACATCGCGTAGCCTGCGCAGCAACTGCGTTTTTTTGTGGATCCCCGCAACTCCCTCATTAGCATATTTGACTAGCAAATCAATGGTGTGTCTAGCGCATTTTTGCGCGGACGAATGCGTCTGTCTAACGAAATTACGCCGGACCAAAAAAAATAGATTTCTTGCGTAAATCGTTTTCTGAATCGCGCGCATCTAAACGCACGCGCACACTTAGACTTACGCACGCGCAACACCAGTTGCGCAGGCGTAATCGCTCTGTGAATCTGGGCCTATAACTTTTGCACAAGCCAATCATTTTTTTACCAAAAATATGTAGAAGAATACATATTGGCCTAAACTGAGGAAGAATTGTTTATTTTCTTTTCTTTAAATTGGGAACATTTATTATAGCAAAAAGTAAAAAAATATAGTTTTTTTTTTCAAAATTGTCGCTCTTTTTTTGTTTATAGCACAAAAAATTAAAACCACAGAGGAGATCAAATACCACCAAAAGAAAACTATATTTGTGAGAAAAAAAGGACATCAATTTTGTTTGGGTACAACGTCGCACTACCACACAATTGTCAGTTAAAATGACGCAGTGCCGTATCGCCAAAAAATGGCCTGGTCATTAAGGGGCAAATCTTTCCGGTCCTTAAGTGGTTAAATTATATTTAATTGGAGGTTTTCTTATTATATGTAATGTATTACTAATATGATTCAATTGCATTTATGTCTGTAATAGGTTTCTGCTGGCTCAATATGCATCTATTTGTAATTTTAGGTAATAGAAGATATCATCCACAGTGTCTGCCAATTGTGTTTTTCATTCACCCGTTGTATTTGTTGATTTCTGGGTTTCTAGGCAGTGAATTGTAATTGCAACCCAAAGCCTAGATTGTTCCTTTTTTGTATTTGTATATCCTGATCATAACGTCTCATCATATTAATATAAAATACAATTTGAAAAGGATGCTTTAATGTGCCATGTTTTTTTGTATTCATTGGAAGAGAGCAAATCTTCCAGCATCTGCCCAACTTTCCTGTTAGTGGTGTGCTATGTATTTATGTTTGTTAAACTGTTTTTTTTTCTATTAAAATGTAGACACAAAAGGCACATCTATTCACAACTGTTTGGCTTGTACATTTGGGGAATTTTGCATATGTGTAGAGACAGAAAGCAGAAAATGATGGCTTTCACTGAGTATTAATTACTTTGTCCCTTAGGGGGCAGTTCAGGTAGATGTCATCTAGCTACCATTTGAAAAAGATTTACAGTATACATATTAATCACTCACCAATTAGAAATAATCACTCACTTCCAGGTTACTCCTTGAAGTACACACAATAAGTAAGAAAAATTCCTGATTTGGGAATTTATTGCCAATGTGCTGTACCACCTAGTATGGGTCAAATGCTGGAGCAGTGAACTGAGGAATGCAGCATTAGTTCGGGGCTTTGATCTCTCCTCCCCTGCGGAGAGAGGACAGAATGTCAGAGGTGTTGATGGGTCATATTGTTATAACGGTTACTGAGTAAAGCCGTGAGACCTTTGTGCCATTACACAAACAAATCTTACTTGTTAAGGACAAAACAGTTTATGGAAATAACAACTGCTGCTTTGTTTAGTAGTGTTTATCAGACATTTCTACTCGCACTTCGCATGGCTAAATGAAATATTTCAGTGCAATGTATTATAATCCTTAGAATTGCATGCGTGGATGTGTTTAGTTGTCCTTTGTAAAGGTCTGAATAACAGTAAACAATGAGTAATTCAATGAAAGTACATAGTTATTTTTACCAAAGAAACAAAGAATGAATGTGCTTTCTGGATGGCTTTTTTTACATCTTTACTGAGCTGAAAGCGGCTGTAGTGTCCATCAATTTGCATGCCTGCTATTACATATAAAGGACAATTGTTGGATTTAGTTCATCTCTAATACTTTATAAGATATGTAAATGTGTAATTATTAAATATATAAATCCTTTATAAGCAACAGAATATTTTGTGCTTTCTGGCCATTTCACTGGGGTTGACTTACTAATGAAAAGTAGACAGTGCCCTTTGCAAAGTGCAGTTGCACCCTGCAAGAGCAGTTGCTCCAGAGCTTAGTAAATGAGCAGAATGCCCTGCTGACTCCCATCATCCAATTATGTGCAAGGACATTTTTATTTGTTTTCCTTGCATGTGATGTACTCTTTGCGAATTGAAGCTTTAACTCATTTACCAAGCTCTGAAGCAACTGCACTTGCCGAGTGCAACTACAAGTGTGCAGGCTATTTCCATAGTGTCTATTTGCCTTTAGTAAATCAACCCCAAAATGTCTATAAAGAAATGTAACTACATCTACTTGTGGATGCATTGACTTCATACAAACATTCAACACATATATGGGTTAATTTAGTAAATTAACCCATATATGTGTCGAATGTTTGTATGAAGTCAATGCATCCACAAGTAGATGTAGTTACATTTCTTTATAGACATTTTGGGGTTGATTTACTAAAGGCAAATAGACACTATGCAAGTGCAGTTGCTCCAGAACATAAAGGGGTTGTAAACCTTCCTGTTTTTTTCACCTTAATGCATCCTATGCATTAAGGTGAACAAAAAAAATCCACTAATTACTGCCCCCCCTCGCCCCTCGGTTTACTTACCTGAGCCCTCAAAAGTCTGGCGTTGAGAACGCGCTGGCTTCTCGACTCTTCTCGGCCGGGTCTTCTGAGCTCTTCATTGGATAGATTGATAGCAGTACAGCCATTGGCTCCCGCTGTTGTCAATCAAATCCAATGACGTGGGTGTCAGGGGGCGGGGGCCAAATCCGGTATTCATGTCTATGGACGCAAATGCTGGACTCAGGAGCGCCCCCGCAAGGTAACCCCTTTGGGAAAGCGCTTCCCAGAGGGGGTTATCTGATGCGGAGAGAAGCTGAGACAGCCGCCGAGGGACCCCAGAAGACGAGGTTCAGGGCCACTCAACGAGCTGAACATTGCAGGTAAGTATGATATGTTTGTTATTTAAAAAAAAATTACGAACCTTTAGTGTCACTTTAAAAAATGAAGTAAGGCTTCACTTTGCAAAGAATACCCAATCACGCTGGCGAGGAAATTTAAAAAAAAAACATTATTTTTGCTTGCACGTGATGGGATGGTGAAAGGCAGCAACCTCTTTATGTTTCACTGTCTATGATATGAATGCTTTTGTTACCCAGGTGGTTTTACCACATATGTAACCTCACATGTATGACTATGATGTTTTTCTACATATTAAAAGATGACTTTACCTTTAGTCGTCACTCTTTAAATGCCCCCCTCTTCTCTGGCAAACCCCTACCGTGTGTTATGGTTAGTATACTTGACTCCCCAGGGATCTTCATTGTGCCATGTTTTGGTTCAGCTGTTTCTGAGGTTTCCATGCTGAACCCTTCTTCTTCTTCCATGTGCATAGAACAAGAATCTGCCCCAATGCATAATCAGGGGACGTTTGAAGTGGCTACTGTGTGTTTCCCAGCAAAGATCTCAAAAGAATGAGCACATGTACTTATGACACTTTGTAAAAAAAAGGAAAGAATATAAATACAAAAACACTATACATTTTAACCTTAGTGTGGGCCATAGCAAAAATTGTATTTTCTATAGAGGTCACTTATCTTTTAAACCATTTGTATTGTTTGCATCGTTTCTCTCAGCAGTGGGCATCGAACATTTTTTTTTTTTAACTTGTTTTGTGAAAATAAAAATGTGGGCACCACATAATGCAGAGCAGTTCACAACTGTTTGGTCTTTACAAATGTTGAATCTTGCACCTGTGTATGGAGGCTGTAGAGCAGAAAATTATAGTTTACAGTACATTTGAATTACCCTGTCCCTTAAGGGCCAGTTTAGTTACATGCTGTCCTGTGACCATTTGAAAAAGATTTATGGCATTTTAATGATTATTTACCAATAGAAGTAATCACTAAGTTCCAATTTCCTTTTTGAAGACAATGATATAGAATGGGAATTTAATTACAATAGACTTTAACAACTAGCATGGATCCTGGTACATTTTCTAACTAAAGGGATAGGCATTTTATAGGGGTCTTTGTTTAATTTTGTATTTATGCAACTTTCTCCTGCCATACCCTGAACACACCTTTTTCATAGTTAAAGAAGAACTCTGGGCAATGCTCAAATAACTCCATTCCAGCTTATTTTTCAATGAGGTGATTTAACAAAGTGTGTTAATTACCTTAAAGTGGAGCTCTATCCAAAAGGGGAAGATCCACTTGTCTGCCTCCTACCTCCTCTCCGCTGCCACATTTGACACCTTTTGGAAGGGGGGGGCAGGTATCAGCTCCCACTTCCGGTTGAGTTTGCCGAGGCAAAGTGTCGGTTTGGAAACAAAGAGCTAGCGACCATATACACATCAGAGGATTCTGCAGGACGGAGGTTACTCTTCATTTGGCCTCGCTTTTTGACCACTGTTGGGTCACTCCATATATCCATCCAACCATCCACTTTTGGGCAACACCATTTGGAGATTTGGAGGTCCTTTGTGAGCTGCAGCATTGATTGGTCCAATTACATCTACATCATGCTTAATTTACCCTCTCGTACATACGTTCCTCAGGGTTCAATCTCTCCGGTAAGCCTCTCTTCAGTTGGTGACGGCTTCTTCCTTCCTTGGTTTCACGTTTGGAATAATTGGAGCACTATCATTTTAATATTTATTTTGGACTATCACCCTTTTTACAGAGACTGTGTTTGCACATAATATTCATATACGCACCCACTACATTTATTATATATTTATTATTCATTTAGTGTATTCACCATTGTTTGCACCTTAGCACTACATTTGTATGTTTCACTGTCGGTTTCCCTTAGCCAAGATGTCGGTGCCAGCACCCAATAGCCGATTCAAGAATTGGCTGGGATGATAACACCGCTGGATGCCTGGACAGGTAAGTGCCCTAAACGTAAAATTCAGAAGCTACAGTATTTGTAATTTTTGGTGGGGGGAGGGGTTGGAACTCTGCTATAACCTTTGCTCTTGTGACAACTCTTCTCCCAGCCCTGGAATGGGGCAGGCCCTACAATGCAGGATTGGGTGTGACCCTTAACCCTGCATTATGTGTGATGACATTAGTAAAAAGGGTGATGGCAAGACTGGCAAGAAGAGATGCTTTGGTGGATTGTTTGTCTCAGCTAGAATAGGCCAGAAAAATAATATAGGACTTTGAAATACCCTCTGTCTACAAATACTGCAGCTGCTGACTTTTAATAATCAGACACTTACCTGTCCCAGGGTCCAGTGATGCAAAAGTCCTGCTCATCTCCCTCTCCTCTCCGCGGCGCCGGCATTGTCACTGTGGGCGTCCGGCTGTGGCTTCATAGCCAGGCACGCACTGTGCATGCGCAAGCCGTGCTGAGCACTGTGACTGGCCGAGCAATCATCTGGGATCTGTGACATGTCCCAGATGATTGAGAGAGGGAACTTCCTTCTGGTGCCGTGGTGCCCAGGGAGGAAGTGGGAGCCAGAAAAAGAGGGTTTCCGCTCCCCCCCCCAAAAAATGACATGCCAAATAAGTCAGGTGGTCACCTTCCCTTAAAGCGGAAGTTCAATTTTTAGGTGGAACTCCTCTTTAATATTAATAATACATGCTGGTGCTACACTTGATGGCTCTCTGACTATAGAGGAGACTTGAAAGTCCATATAGGTGCATATTGAAATAGCATTAGTGAGACTAAGTGTATGATGTACAGCAGCTGTCTTTGCAGCTTCACAGACATCTTTTGAAGGGATAACGTTAAATATAAACCATCTCTCAAACAAACAGATGCACTCCCAGCAGGGGTGAATATTTGCCCAGCTACAAAAGTCTTGACCATAGTCATAGAACCCTTGATGTTTGGCTAGCTTTTGAGGGTGCACTGAATTTTCACAACCTCTTGCAGCTAAACAACAATCCAATGACAACTGTGTATATGCTGCTATCAACTGCCAATAGTAGTTGTACAAAGAAATTGCTACTTCAAAAGGTTTAAATGATCCGGACTACAACTTTGATTGTTTATTTCTTTTTTTTTATATATATTTTTATTGAGAGAAATGTCATACAAAGTATAAAAACAAGCAATTTGTACAATTTTTGAAACGTCATACAACAGATGAAGAAAAGAACAAACAGCACTGTAGGATCACTTGTTGTTACAGAAGATGAAAGTCAGGGGTGTGTGTGTAATCCACGGGGGTAAACAGTCACGATAAACGGGATACATACAGATTGATAGAGAGGTACCCTGAATGGATCCGTGACTTTAGAGTGACCCTAGTGTTCAGTGCTTAAGATAAGAGAACCTATGTATAACGAATGATGAAAATCATAAGAGCAGAAGAACATAACAAAAACTAAAATGGGAGGGGGGGGGTGGAGGGAAGTATACCACTCTAACACAATATTGTCACAACAGTAGGTGGTGAGGCCATGGAAATGACGTAAAAGAAAGAGAGAAAGCGGCTGGTTCTTTGACAGAACAAGAAACTGGAGTGACCAGGGGAGAATAACCAAAAGGAGAGGGCACGGAGGGGCACGGTGGGTGATCCCCTAATGTCTCTGGGGAGGTGGAGAGTCTGTTCTCCTGGGGTCGTTTGGTAAAAGAGAGCTGGGCTGGAGGGAGCCGGACAGGCAGGGGTGGGGGGACGGGTTATGATATATGAACGACAGCTTCTCAAAATTTTCCCTGTCCATAGGAGATAATGCCGAGGTGATGAAGAGTCCCCATCTGTGATAAAAGCGTGTCTTCGTCCGCTCATGGGTTAAGTCCGTATTCAGTTTATCTGTGTAAAGCAGTTTCATCAGATCGTTTTGAAGTTGGGAGGTGGTCGGGCTAATGTTGGTTATCCAGTTCCTGAGGATGGATCTTCTGGCGAGCAGAAGGCAAATCAAGATCCAGTCTTTGCCGAGGGGGGGCGAAAGTAGTGACCACGGGAGCAGTTGGGGGTCCTAGTGACCGAAGATGAGGAGTAGGGGATCCTTGGGCAGCTTTAGCAAAGTCACTTTAACCACTTTCCGACCAGCCGCCGCAGTTATACGGCGGCAGGTCGGCACGGGTGCGCGAGAGCCCGTAGCTCTACGTCGCGCCTTTCGCGGCCACTAGGGGGCGCGTGCGCGCCGCCGGCGGCCCGCGCGCGCGCCCCCCGCTCGCCCCCGAGTCCCGTGCGTGTGCCCGGCGGGCGCGATCGCCGCCGGGCACACGCGATCGCTCGTTACAGAGCGGGGAACGGGAGCTGTGTGTGAAAACACACAGCGCTCGTTCCTGTCAGCGGGGGAAACGCTGATTTTCTGTTCATACAATATATGAACAGAAGATCAGTGATTCCCCCTAGTAAGTCCCCCCCCCCCATACAGTTAGAACACAAATAGGAACACACTTAACCCCTTCCCTGCCCCCTAGTGTTAACCCCTTCACTGCCAATGGCATTTTTATAGTAATCCAATGCATTTTTATAGCATTGATCGCTAAAAAAATGCCAATGGTCCCAAAAATGTGTCAAAAGTGTCCGAAGTGTCCGCCATAACATCGCAGTACCGAAAAAAAACGTTGATCGCCGCCATTACTAGTAAAAAAAAAATAATAATAAAAATGCCATAAAACTACCCCCTATTTTGTAAACGCTATAACTTTTGCGCAAACCAATCAATAAACGCTAATTGCGATTTTTTTACGAAAAATATGTAGAAGATTACGTATCGGCCTAAACTGAGGAAAAAATATTTTTTTTTTATATATTTTTGGGGATATTTATTATAGAAAAAAGTAAAAAATATTGCATTTTTTTCAAAATAGACGCTCTGTTTTTGTTTATAGCGCAAAAAATAAAAACCGCAGAGATGATCAAATACCACCAAAAGAAAGCTCTATTTGTGGGAAAAAAAGGACGCCAATTTTGTTTGGGAGCCACGTCGCACGACCGCGCAATTGTCAGTTAAAGCGACGCAGTGCCGAATCTCAAAAAGTGCTCTGGTCTTTGGACAGCAATATGGTCCGGGGCTGAAGTGGTTAAAGATGTAAGAGAGGACTTGGTCCCAGAAAGCAGATATGAAAGAACAAGACCAAAAGCGATGGGTCAGGGAAGGCTTGGTGTGATGACACAGGGGGCATTCCGGCGACGTATGGGTTTGATTCCCATATGTGAAGGGGATGTGGGCCCGGTGGACGATTTTAAGTTGCGTTTCCCTCCATATCTTGTTGGGGAGCAATTTGTGGACGGTGTTGAGCCCATGGAGGAGCTTCTGCACTGAGGTCTGGAAAGTCCTTGGACCAGTTGGCAACGGATGATTTCTCCAGGGGGAGGTAGTTTTTAGAAGGAGAGGCAGATAGATGTCCGAAATTTTGTAGGAGTTTAGTGCAAGAAGGGAATCGATGAATGATGTTTTAAACCTCTTGTTGTCCTCTCTGCAGGCCATTTTCAGAAAGCTTACACACTGCCCATAGTGGAAAACGTGGGCTGCTGGTAGTGAAAACTTGACGGCCAGGGGTTTAAAGCCAATGGGGCGACCAGTTTGCGGGTCACAAAGTGAGTAGAAGTTTTCAAGTCCCTTTTGCTTCCAGATGAGGTAGGAGGGGTTGTCCAGGCCGGGGAGGAAATTTGGGTTTCCCCGAATAGGAAGGTGGCGAGAGATAAAGGGGGATAATTTGAGGCTTTTCCTAACTTCTCTCCAAGCGATGACTGTGTCACGTATTAAGAGGTTGTGTTGGAGAGGAGGAGGGATAGATTTCCACTGGCAGTGGAGGAGGGACGCCAAGGAAAGGGGGTGGACCATAGCTGTTTCCAAGGGGAAGTTGGAGTACCGAGAGGCTTCGGCCACCCAGTCCATGCCAGTTCTCAATAAGCAAGCTAAGTTATACGTCCTGACATTGGGCAATGCGATACCCCCCTCGCGCCTGGGAAGATACAGTTTGGTGAAGGCTATTCGCGGCCGCCTGCCTCGCCACAGGAATTTAGAAATTGCCGAATTAAGAATCTTAACATCTTTATGACGTAGAAGCAGGGGAATTGTCTGAAGCGGGTATAGTAGGCGGGCGAAGCTGACCATCTTAACTAGGTGGCACCTTCCCAGGAGCGAGAGAGGCAGATCCATCCAGTTAACCAATTCTTGGGAGATCTTCATGAGTAGGGGGGGATAGTTGAGGTGGTAAAGAGAAGAGGGTAGTTTCCCTATCTTGATGCCTAAGTATGAGATATGTGTCTTTGCGACAGTAAATATTGACGTTCTAGTCCAGGAGGGGGAGTGAGTCGGGCCTATGGGGAGAATTTCACTTTTGCCGTAGTTTATACGTAGCCCTGAGCACTGTCTGAATACGTCGAAGGTCGTTTTTATTGTGGACATGTCACTGGAGGGGTTGGCAGTAAAGATAAGGACATCATCAGCGAAGAGGGACGTGCGTAGTTCATGGTCCCCTATTTTGATGCCATGTAAAGGGGCAGCTTGGGTCAGGTACCTAGACAGTGGTTCCAGGGCAATATTAAAGAGAAGAGGGGAGAGGGGGCAGCCCTGTCGCGTTCCTTTATGGAGGCGGAATTCGTCCGACAGGAGGCCTGCTGCTACCAATTTAGCTGCCGGAGCGGAGTACATGGCCTTGATAAGGTGGGCGAAGGGACCGGAGAAGCCCATTTTATCCATAACTAGGGATAGCCCCAACGAGATAAGGCCGAAGCCGGGGCCTCGATTTGCGGCTGCCCCGTTCGCGCCGCGACGGCCGCGTACGACCGCTGGCCGTTTTTTTCTAAGAATTTGTCCATCTCCTGTCGGGGAAGGGAGGCGGATGGTTATGGCGGTGATCTACTGCGGGTCTGCCGATTTGTAAGCAGATTTAGGGAGTCTGGCTGCGGGAGCTGATGTGAGGGTCAGCTACTCCATTCGGCGCCGGAACCGGAAGTTGATTGTTTATTTCTTAGTGCCCTAATCAACTGCCACCTTTTTAACTTTAACTAGGTTTTAGATACTCAGAATAGGTCTGTGTCCTAATTTTCTTTATAGCATATAACTTTATGAAACAGAAGTTATTTATCATGCCATCCAGTGCTTCTCCAGGCTCTCCTGCGCCATAGTGGGCCCGGAAAAGAATTGTCCGATCGGATGATGACGATAGAGATTTCATCTTTATGACTGTCGGAGGATCTGGCGCGTTGTTATGACGTCACGCCGGGTTTCCCAGAAGTAAACAAAGCCGCGATCGTGGCTGTCAGCATGGGATCGTGATTTTTTTCCCCAATCTCATGCTTTTCAGCCTGGAGGAGAGATGTGGGGTCTTATTGACCCCGCATCTCTCCATAAAGTGGACCTGTCACTAACCATTCCTACTTCAAGGGATGTTTACATTCCTTGTAATAGGAATAAAAGTGATAAAAAAAAAGTGTAAAAATAAAAAACCCTGTCCCCGGTAGCTCGCTCTCAGAAGTGAACACGAACATAAGTCCCGCCCACACATGTAAACGCTGTTCAGAACACACATGTGAGGTATCACCCCGTGCGTTAGAGCGTGTGTAACAATTTTAGCACTAGACCTCCCCTGTAACTCTAAACTGGTAACCTGTATGGAGATTTTTATGTACTGAAGTTTGGCGCCACTCCATGAGTAAGCGCAATTTTAAAGCGTGACATGTTAGGTATCTATTATCTCTTTTAGCCATTTTACTCTTTTGCAAGCAATGTCTCATGCTGAAAAGCTTTGCCTTGTGTAGTTGTGTACTGTTTCCTATCTAAGAGGTATGTAAAAGTTATTTTATTTAGGCTTTGGCAAAGTGGGAAAAAACATTTAAATAATTCTAGAGCTCATTTTCTTCATATATTTTCTCAGGCATTTTATGAAATTTCAGGATATTTACATTTTTACAAACCACTTGTTTTAGCTTTTAGATGTTGCTATCATGCGATACATTATATTTTATATACACTGAAACTACTACTTGTTTATGTTCTGTTGTCCGGGTCTGGAACCTATTTCAGCTGGGGTCTTGGTTTATTCAGTGTAAACAACTTAATCCCCTATTATAAAATATAATATACTGTTTACAGCAAATAGCATTTTCTTGAATCCGACACTCAGACACACACATACAGTATATACACACACTTACGCACATATGCAAGCACACATTTTCCAACTGTTCATGATGCAGTCTGAATGTCACAAACACACATGGATACATGTAAAAAAAAGCATATGCATGAACACACATACATATAGACGTACATACAAACCTATGTGCAAATGCTGACTATGCTTTATTTCTGGGAAAGCATAAGGTTTTAAAGCTCAGTCCCATGGATTTGCCTTGGAAATGTTCCAGATTTTATACACTGATCACATTCCAACTAAAATTCAATTTAATACTGTGTTTAGTTCTTATTGTTTGTTTTAAAATATGGATGCAAACTCTAAATGAGTGACAATTAGAGGTCTACTTATAAAAAACAGAATTGCTGTATAAAAATGCCCAACAATTGGGGAGATTTACTAAAACTGGTGCACACATAATCTGATGTAGCTGTACATAGTAACCAATCACCTTATGACTTCAGCTTGTTCAGTTAAGCTTTTACAAAAAAAAAAAAAAAAAATGGAAGCTGATTGGTTACTAAGCACAGCTTCATTAGATTCTGTGTGAATAAGTATTAGTTTGTACTCGGAGTCTCAGGTGATCGTGCTAGGGAAAGGTCTGAGGGGAAAACAGGGAAATTGATCTGAGGTGGGAAAGTGACCTGAGGTGTGCCGGGGTCACGTGGTCAGTATGCCTAAAAGGGGGCATACCCAAGTAGAAGTAAAAGAAGAAATAGCAATAAAAAAGGGGATGGGTGGGTGGAACACAAGAAAACCGACGCCCAGAAGGAGGATGGAGGGCGGGTTTAAATACCTCCCGACTCCTCCTAGATACCCAGGATGACCTACGGTCAGCCTTTCACAAATCTCCCCTGATTTGTCTAATATGTTTATTTCCTATGATAGTTCCATCAAGTGGCCATAATGCAGTATGTCAATGATTGATGTATCTCAGGGAAATGCAGCATTATGGCCACTAGATAGTGCTGATGATCATAGGAAATAAACATGTAAGAAACATTACAGGAATGAGGAGGAGACTCACCAATAGTATGGATTGTTTGAAAGGATCATGTGATTGGAAGAGTTGGGCATAGTTTGGCACTTGAATGTTCCTTTCACGCATGGTAAACCACGCAGCACCGGAAGTTCACTACTGCAGAGATATCCAGAGGCAGAGGACTACTGATTTCACCCAAACACTGCAGTCATCAACACACAGGACACTCTTCATTCATGGTAGTGGCCCTGATTCTGTTTTTTTATTTAATTTAATTTCACTAATCCATAGCTTTAACTCAATATATATATATATATATATATATATATATATATATATATATATATATATATATATATATATAATTTTTATTGAGTTTCCATACTAACAACACAAACACAAGGTAGGCAACATACCTACCCTGGCCTAGCCACACA
This sequence comes from Rana kukunoris, assembly GCA_029574335.1. Classification (NCBI taxonomy): domain Eukaryota; kingdom Metazoa; phylum Chordata; class Amphibia; order Anura; family Ranidae; genus Rana; species Rana kukunoris. The sequence goes on along the minus strand of CM056050.1, from coordinate 221,837,359 downwards.
GGGCCGACACACAAACAATTAACATGTACAACCAGCAACCTTAAACCCCCCCCCTCCCCCCCCTCCCTGCCCCAAACCCGACCAACCACCTTGCCCATACAGCCATATAATGAAGCACCAAGTACAATCTAGGAAGTATAGGGCTAGATTCAGCAAAGAGTTACGCCGGCGTATCTCCTGATACGCCGTCGCAACTCTGCGTGAGTGGGGTTGTATCTATGCGCCTGATTCTTAGAATCAGTTACGCATAGATTTGTGTTAGATCCGACCGACGTAAGTCTCTTACGCCGTCGTATCTAAGTTGCATATTTACGCTGGCCGCTAGGTGGCGTTTCCGTTGATTTACACGTTGAAAATGCAAATGAGCTAGATACGCCGATTCACAAACGTAGTTGCGGCCGGCGTATTTATTTGCGTTGTTTATGTTAGGCTTACACCTGGCGTAAAGTTACCCCTGCTATATGAGGCGCAGCCAATGTTAAGTATGGACGTCGGGACAGCGTCGTATTGTACGTCGTTTACGTCGTTTGCGGAAGTCGATTCAGAATGGGGCTGGGCGTAAGTTATGTTCATGTAGTTTATATTGACTATTTGCGACGTTATTTGGAGCATGCGCACTGGGATACGTTCACGGCCGGCACATGCGCAGTTTGTTCGGCGCGTCTTTTACGTCGGGTCGCGATTAGTTTACATACAACATGCCCCCTACCTGCCCTATTTGAATTACACGGGGATACGCCGGCACATTTACGCACTTGCCTGTAAAACTTACGCACATCTACCTGAATCTAGCCCATAATGTCTCCAAACAAATTAGGCTTAAAGCGGAGTTTCACCCTAAATATAAGATCTCCCATGCGCTTCAGCATACTGGCGTCAGCGCCAGTATGCTGTTTTTTTTTTTTTTTTATAGCACACTTACTGTTTTATCGTAGAAATCCTTTTCTGTCCCCCGCGGTGGACGGCGCCAGTACAGCGCGTCACATCTTCCTAAGATACCCGATATGGACTCGGGTATTTCCGGCGCTATGCGGCGCCTGCGCACAGACCTAGGAGCTGACTGCGCAGGCGCCGTATTTCTCCGAGTCCTATTTCGGAGGGCGTGACGCGCCATAGCCGTAGGACTCGGAGAAATACGGCGCCTGCGCAGTCAGCTCCTAGGTCTGTGCGCAGGCGCCGCATAGCGCCGGAAATACCCGAGTCCATATCGGGTATCTTAGGAAGATGTGACGCGCTGTACTGGCGCCGTCCACCGCGGGGGACAGAAAAGGATTTCTACGATAAAACAGTAAGTGTGCTATAAAAAAAAAAAAAACCCAGCATACTGGCGCTGACGCCAGTATGCTGAAGCGCATGGGAGATCTTATATTTAGGGTGAAACTCCGCTTTAATGAGATTAGCTTAAGTCAAATCAAACAGTATGAAATACAAATGAAATAAAAGGAAGTAAAATGAAATTGTCCTCTCATGTCAAGATTATGCTATTACTTATAAGACAACTCTATTCAGAAGAACCCCAAGGGGGGAATGGAACCCCATCATATTAAACTAACAACCCTAACCCACCATGTCCGAGGAGTCTAGCCAAGCTTGATTTTTTTATCACAACCCCTTGACCTGTAAGTAGCCTTATACAGGTGTATTACAGAATTGACCAACCCCTTCCAGAATGACAACATTGGGGCATTGTAGCTTTTCTATTTCAATAGGATAGCTTTCCTGCCGTAAAAAAACCACGCCAACTCAATATATATTAATGTATGACACAACATGTGTTAAGGCAATGAACCATAATCGTAAAGGATATTAAAGCGGAGGTCCACACAAAAAGTGAACCTCCGCTTTTTGGAACCCTCTCCCCATCCAGTGTTACATTTGCCACCTTTCAGGAGGGAGGGGGTGCAGATTCCTGTAGAATACAGTTACTTTCACCCACTTCCGGGAATAGACACGTTCCTTCGCATCACCCCCTGCTGTCTTTTGGGAAACACACAGGTCCCAGGCAGGGCCGTTTGAAGAAATTAGGGGCCCCAAGCAAACAAAAAAAAAAACATTTTTAAGTTGAGAAGCGGGGGGGGGGGGGGGGTCTTTGGGTTTGTCTGCTTACCTCTATCCTCCGCACAGAGCACGCCGGCATAGGGGCCCCAGCAGGGAGGGCCCTTGGCGCACCGCTGCTTCCTCCTGCATTCCGGTCGGCCGTGTACCATAACCGCGCAGAACAGGAGATTCAGTTTGCTTTTCCCGGGGCCCGACTGAAAGGAAGTGAACACTCAGTGTGTGCACTTCCTGTCAGTCCGGCCGGGAACAGGAACCTGATTCTCCTGTACCGCGCGGTTATGGTACACGGCTGACCGGACTGCAGGAGGAGTCAGTGGTGCGGCAAGGGGCCCCTGGCCAGCTCGGGGCCCCTGGCCTGCTTGGGGCCCCAGGCAATTGCTTGGTTTGCCTGTCGGGTTCCGACGGGCCTGGTCCCAGGAGACAGAGGGGACCAGTGATGGTGTGAATGTGCATTAGGGAACCAGGCAGTGAAGCCTCAATGCTTCACTTCCTGATTCCCTCACAGAGGATGGCGGCAAGGGCAGCCAAGAGACGAGCGATTGCTCCCGACATTGCGGGCGTGCTGGACAGGTAAGTGTCCATTTTTTAAAAGAGGACCTCCGCTTTAAAGTTACTTAACTGTGTTAAGACTTATATGAGGTTTTAATGATTAGGTTTACATATAATTGGTTCCAAAGGTTTTTTTTTTTTATAACAAACATGTTATACTTACCTGCTCTGTGTAATTATTTTGCATAGAGCAGCCCCGGTCTTCTTTTTATTGGGTCCCCCACTGGTGGTCTTAGCTCCTCCCCTGCCGAGTGCCCCCAATAGCAAGTCTTTTGCTATGGGGCACTCAAGCAGGCTTGCTCCTGGGCAGTGCTCCTGTGAATGGACATTGTTCATTCACACACACAGCGAGGCCTGGCCCTGCCCCTGGCCTCTCCTCATTGGCTCACTGGCTATAATTGACAGCAGCAGGAGCCAATGGCTCCCACTGCTGCGTGAGCCAATAAGTAGAGAGGGACTCCATTAAGGTAAAAAACCTTCTACCTTTAGACCCACTTTAAGTTAGTTTTTTTGTGAAAATAAGAAAAAAAAGAAAAATAAGAAAAAATACCATGGTGGGATTTTATTGTTGTTACCCATAGTAGCCATCTGGCAGCGCTGGCTATACCAGAGGGTCTGTAATGCCTGAGAGTATTTATGCAAACAGCTCAGTAGAGTACAAAATAAAATTACTTTTTATTTCCAGCAGATACACATTCTGTAGTGAATCAATATTGTACTGAAGCATCAGTGCCAGTGCATTAAAGCTCCACTGGTTTAGCAAATTTTGGCTTTGTAGATAATTACAGGCTGACATTCTTTAGATGCCAGTTCTTTTATTTAGCTATGTCCTAATAGTGCCGACGTGCCACGGACCTACATCATAAAATTTCCCTATACAGTAAAACCTTGGTTTGCGAGCATAATTAGTTCCAGAAACATGCTTGTAATCCAAAGCACTTGTATATCAAAGCATTTTTTTTACAGGGTATAAATGAGAAGAGAGGCACCTCTAATGCCCTGTACACACAATCAGAAATCTAATCTGATGGATTTTTTCATCGGATATCCGATGAAGCCGACTTTCATCAGTCTTGCCTACACACCATCAGTCAAAAATCTGACCGTGTCCAACGCCGTGACGTAAAACACTACGACGTGCTGAGAAAAATGAAGTTCAATGCTTCCGAGCATGCGTCGACCGGATTCTGATCATGCGTGGATTTTTCTCCCATGGAGTTCCACACAGACGATCGTTTTTTTTCTATCGGTTTTTTTATCCATAGGAAAATTTTAAAACATGTTCTATTTTTTTCACTGATGGAAAACAAACCGATGGGGCCCACACACGATCGGTTTGTCCGATGAAAACAGTCCATCGGTCCGTTTTCATCAGACAAACCAATCGTGTGTACGCGGCATAAGTGTAGCAACAAGTTGCTAAATGTTGTACCTTCATTAAATGTAACCATATTGCTACACTTAGAGGCTTCTCTCTTCTTTTTTAAAAATCAGTTGTGACATGACGCTACTCTTATGCCGCGTACACACGATCACTTTATGTGATGAAAAAAAATGACGTTTTCTGTGAAGTAAAAAACAACGTTTTTGAAACTTCAATTTTCAAAGACGATGTTGCCTACACACCATCGTTTTTTTACAATGCTCTAGCAAAGCGAGGTTACGTTCTCCACTCTTTTCCATTGAAGCTCGCTTCACAACTAGCTTCTGGGCATGCGCGGGTTGAAAAATGTCGTTTTAAACGGTGAAACAAACAACGACGTTTTGAAAAAACGACACAAAAAATTGAAGCCTGCTTCAATTTTTTTTGGTCGTTTTTCACAAGACATAAAACAACGTTTTCCCCCACACGCGGTCATTTAAATTTACGTTTTTAAAAACGCTGTTTTTTTTTAATCACATAAAGTGATTGTGTGTACGCGGCATTATATCAAGACATCGCTTGTATACCAAGGCAAAATGTATTAAAACATTTTGCTTGTCTTGCAAAACGCTCTCAAACCAAGTTATTCTCAAACCAAGGTTTTACTGTACATTATTTTAAAATGTTGCCAACTTTCACATGCACTTCACACATGCATAGACCTTAGGGGTGTGTGTGCGTGTTTATACGACCGTTTCCAAATTGGTGTGTAACAGCATTTATGTATAAATATGCGTAAAAGTATTTCTATATAAACATTCATGTGTATGACTGTATGTGTGTAAATGATCTCTTCTTTATTTGTCTGCTGTTTCTGATTATGTCATAGTACAGGGTATAATTGTGCATCTAAGTCCTCGCCTTTCTATATACAGGAGCATAAAAGTTCTAAATCCGCGGAAAATGTCAGCGCCGTTTACATTAAGCTAGCAAGATGAGATGAATTTCGAGACCTCTGAGCATGATCCGGACAGATTGAGTCAGTTATCCCATCCACAAACAAGAAAAGCCACTGCTGCACCACAGTCGCAACATTTAAACCTGCGTAATCACCAATTTAAGCTGCGTATTTTCAAATGTAGAAATCATGCATCAAAGGGTGTGTTTGGATAACTGTGTCATTTATGCAGACTTCTACTGTAATTTACTAGAGCTCTGCTTACATTCCCAATCACTTTGGATGAAATATGTAGTAGCACATTATTTTAGATGTAAACTGCAGTGATTTGGGTCTAATTTCAGGCAAAACTTTATTCGGTTTCACGTAATTTTAGTTTATGTGTAATGAAAAACAAGGGGGGGGGGACCAACACAAATCATTTGCATTGATTGATTTCAACAAGTTACACAAAGGGGTTTTTATGTGGAATGCAGTGGTTCATGAAAAAGAATGCACAGCACAGTGCAATGAAACTGCATGATTATATACCAGAAGGCTCACAAAGCTCTTACTAATTAAAAAGATTATGTTTGAAGTTTTCCAAGAATGCGTCATATCTGTCAGTGATTGCCCAGTTATTAACCAGTATGAAAACTTGGACTGAAGCTGAGGACATCAGTGTTCAATAAAAAATGTGAGCAAGACAGCTGTGGAAGAGGACATTGAGAAAATGACTTAAGAGAGAGGTATGGTATTTGTCAATGCTTATTCCAAATCAGAAAGGTGCTATTATGATGCAAAGGTCATACTTATACAGAAAGATGATGAAAGGGAAACCTCTTACAGTATTTCATAGTTTATGTAGAATAGTGGCAGGTAATATAATTAGTGGCAACCTCCTGGGAAACAAGGATGGCACTGATATGATTGCCAATCAGAGATTGTGGTATGTCAGGCACCCATTGACATAGCAGACATAGATTAACTCTCTAATAGTTATTTACTAAAATGTAAAGCTCAGAAAAGCACATAGGAGAGCCATGTTACTAGAAATTAGACTTGCAAGCACAATGGATAATTATGATGATGTCATTACTTCCAAAGCAATGATACAATTCTTGGCTTAAAGTGGTTGTAAAGGCTAAAAGTTTTTTCACCCTCATGCAGCCTCCCCCCTTCGCCCCCCCAATCCTTGATGAAAGGATTCACCGCTCCATGAGAGCCTTGTAGACAATTAGGGACGATAGGATTACCCAGGTGCTGGTGATGCACATAACAATACCGACGCGTTTTGCACTTAACTAGTGCTTGGCCATGACTAAGCACTAGTTAAGTTGCGAAACGCGTCGGCTGTCCTGTCTTGTGGTTGTGGTGATTGTACATGTTCCAGTTTGACAATAAAGACCATCTTTTTCAAAGATCTCATGGAGTGCGGCTGTCCATCTTCCTCTTCTAGTTGCTATCCCCAATCCTTGATAGCAGCGAACAAATACTCTTGCGCACAAGTGTGTTGATCAGATGATTTAAAGTTCCGGGTAGGGGTATCCTAGCAGTCGGAAAAGAGATAGAGAAAAGAGGGCACATCGGCCTTGTGCATTATCCTTTGATAGATTTATTAAAAGAATTGATTGAAAATTACTCACAAGCATGTGAAAGAAATTGATCAATATTGAAGCGTATTATTTAATATGTGTTTATTGAGAGAAAAGAGTATTTGTTACAACATATAGAAACAAGTGGCAGGCATAAGAAAACAATGGTATAGAAGTGGAACAAAATTGACAACATCTCCAGCCTGGAGAATGGGGTAAGTTATCTAAACCCATCGTTGGGTTGCATATATCAAAACCAACACATTCCTGAAAATATGGCCACATAGTAGAAAGACAAGTGGAACAGAAAAAGGGTGGGAAACAAGAGACAAGGGGAGAAAAGAAACAGGGAAGGGAAGGCAAGGAGGTAAAAAGGGGGGGGGGAGTGTCTCCATCGCAGGTCACTAGTTGCAAAACGACATATCAAAGTGTTATAGCATAGGATATCATACAGAGTGGGACATAAGGCCTGCAAAAGCAGAGCCATATTTAAAGACCAACCAGTCAGCCCATATTTTATGCGAAAGGTCAGATTTATTTTTGAAGGAAAGCGTGAGGTCTTCCAAATAATAGGTGCGATCCACCGCCTCCAGCCATTGGCGCAGAGAAGGGATAGCAGTCTGTTTTCAGAATTTGGGAATCAGGGATTTTGCCGCATTCAACAAATGCAGTGTCATGGATTTTTTGTATGAGCTGACTGATTGACCCGTACAATGGAGCAAGATGACTCGGGGGTCGTCTGGAGTCTCAAAACCCTGTATCTCCTTCATCCAGTGAAGGACAGAGCACCAAAATGGACGAATAAGTGAGCAATACCACCAAATATGAGCATGTGAGTAGTGTTGCCCGAATTCGCATCGAATATTCACGAATATTGCATATTTGAGTATTCGCAAATAACTCGAATATCGCGGCGAATATTCGCTATTTCAAATATTCGATTTTTCAAATTTCGCAATCAATTTCGCAATCAATTTCGCAAACGAAGTTTCTTTTTTTTTTTTTTCATAAAATATAGAATATTCGTAAATATCGAAAAATACTAGCGAAATTTCACAATCATTTTCGCTTTCGCAAGAAATGCCACGAATATTCGGAGCGAAATGATTAGCGATGCCATCTAGTATTCGATATTAACGTAGTTTGTAGAATATTCGTAAATATCGAATATCGGCGCGAAATTTCGTTTTCGCATTTTTTTTTTTTTATAAAATATCACGAATATTCGATTAAGAATATTCGAATATTCTTTGAAATATTCGCGAAATATCGAAATCGAATATGGCAATCACTACATGGAGGCGTTCTCCACACCCTCTCCAACATAGAAAACCTGAGGAAAAATTGAGATGCCATCTAGGAAACCTGAGATTGAGGAGACTGAGCAAGGCGAGAAATGAGACCTTATCGAGGTCCCTCTCCCAGGCTCGAATGAAATTGGGTCTGCTAGAGGTAGATAGAGATTGAACTGCTTTGTAAAAATAGGAAAGAGGTCTCTCAACCGGGCCCGCTTCTGCTAATGCGGCTTCCACCGGGGATAGGTCAGATAGCGAGCGAAGTGGTCTTGGAAGAGATTGCACAAAGGCAAAAAGTTGACAGTATTTCCAGTGGTCAAGGCGAGTGCAGGGGGAGGAGCCCATTATATCTGACCGAGGAACAATACCAGTGTGAGTAGTAATATGATGGAGCAATGAGGCATTTCCCAAAGACCACGCCTTGCCGGAAGAGTACATTTTCCCAGGCGGGAAGTAACCATTACCCACTATGGGCATCAGAGGGGAGTTGTGCAGGCCAGTTACGGGATTTACAGAAGGAGTCCCAAATCATTAATGTGGACTGGGTGAGGGGGACGATAACATGGCCAAGGACCTACATTTCCTAGGTATCCACAACTGGGTGGTAAGGTCCTAGCCACACAGTGCCTCCTCAAGAGCTACCCATAGCTTGGTGCTCCTATGGCACTTCCAGTCCGAAATTCTAGTGAGGATCACTGCTAAATAATAACCCTTAACATCCGGGAGGGCGAGGCCTCCATCACCCTTGGCTCTAATAAGGGTAGACCTGGCTAACCTGGGTCGCTTCCTGTTCCATATGTATCTACAGAGGAGGGAACTCACTAATGAGAAGAAACCTATAGGGACCCCGAAAGGAATCATTTGAAAGAGAAACAGCAGTCTGGGCAAAACGTTCATCTTAACCACGCTGAGTCTCCCCAACCAGGAATGTGCCAGCTGGGTCCATTTCTGCAGGTCGGACCTGATCGTGTTGAGGAGAGGAATGTAATTAGCTCGGAATAGAGAAGAGACATTTGATGTAAGGTGTATGCCAAGATATTTAAGAGAACGAGGTTGCCAACTGAAGGGGAAGGACTCTTTTAAGTAGGGGATGGAACTGACCAGGACAGAGATATTAAGAATTTCAGATTTTGACATATTAACCACTTAAGGACCCTGCACTGTATATATACCTCCTCTTTTTAAAGATGGATATCTCGGTAACGGCAGCAGCTGCTGCCACAACCGAGATATCCATCTCTTCAGTGCAGGGTCCTGTGTACAATAACGGCGGTCTCCGCGGCGGATTCGCCGCAAGATCGCCGTTATCGGTGACCGGAGAGGTGCCCCCCCCTCCCGCCGCTTTCCCGTGCTCTCCGCCGCTTACCGTTGCCGTCGGTAGCGGCGGAGGCGATCGGGTCTGTGCGGCTCCTCTGCTGGGATACGAGTGAGGGAAAAATCGCCCCCACCCGTTCCCCATAGCAGCGCTGGGCGGAAGTGACGTCAAAACGTCATTTCCGCCCACTGTCTTAAAGAGACATTTTCTTTTTAAGGCTATTTAAAAAATGTCATTTTCCTTTTTTTTTTTTTTTTTTCTTTTTAAGCCTAAATATGAGATCTGAGGTCTTTTTGACCCCAGATCTCATATTTAAGAGGACCTGTCATGCTTTTTTCTATTACAAGGGATGTTTACATTTCTTGTAATAGGAATAAAAGTGATCAATTATTATATTTTTTTTTTTTCAGTGTAAAAAATGTTAAATTAAATACAAATAAATAGGAAAACAAAAAAACATTTTTTTAAAGCGCCCCGTCCCGACGAGCTCGCGCGCAGAAGCGAACGCATACGCGAGTAGCGCCCGCATATGAAAACTGTGTTCAAACCACACAAGTGAGGTATCGCCGCGATCGTTAGAGCGAGAGCAATAATTCTAGCCCTAGACCTCCTCTGTATCTAAAAAAATGCAACCTATAGAATTTTTTAAACGTCGCCTATGGAGATTTTTAAGGGTAAAAGTTTGACGCCATGCTACGAGCGGGCGCAATTTCTAAACGTGACATGTTGGGTGTCATTTTACTCGGCGTAACATTATCTTTCACAATATATAAAAAAATTGGACCAAATTTATTGTTGTCTTATTTTTTAATTCAAAAAAGTGTATTTTTTCCAAAAAAAGTGCGCTTGTAAGACCGCTGCGCAAATACGGTGTGACAAAAAGTATTGCAATGACCACTATTTTATTCTCTAGGGTGTTAGAAAAAATATATATATAATGTTTGGGGGTTTTACGTGATTTTCTAGCAGAAAAAACTGTTTCAGTCTTGCAAACACCAAAACTGAAAAACACCCAAGGTCCTTAAGTGGTTAATTTTAAAATTGGAAATAGCGCTAAAATCAGAAAAGGCAGACATTAAATTGGGCAGGGATAGCTCAGGCTGTTGGACGTAGAACAGGATGTCGTCTGCGTAAGCAGCGTATTTATGCTCCGTAGACCCCACCGTGATCCCTCAGATGTCTGAATTGTGCCTAATCGTGGCAAGGAAGGGTTCAAGGGAGAGGGCGAAAAGGATGGGTGAGAGGGGACACCCTGTCGAGTGCCATTATGTAGCGTGAAGCTATCACTAAGGGAGCCATTGATACAGAGTTGGGCTGTAGGTGTAGAATATAATGCAGATATTCGCGACAATAGAGAGGGGCCTATACCTAGGTGGGAGAGGTACTCCCAGTCCACCCTGTCAAAAGCTTTTTCAGCATCCGTGGATAAGAGAAGGGTGGGTTGGGAGGACCTCCGGGCGTACGAAATTAAGTAAGGGTGCGAAGAGAGTTGTCCCGTGCCTCCCTGCCGGGGATAAATCCCGTCTGATCTGGGGAGACCCAACGGGGGAGAAGCGGGAGAAGCCTGTTCGCGATCACCTTAATATTGAAGCTTATAGCCAATGGCAATCGACTCGATATCAACAGTCTCCAGGTATTGAAAGAGAGGCCATAAAAATCACTGCTGGCTGATGCAAGTGATACCTTCTTCCTCCACTGCCAGTCTCTGAGGAAGAAGGTATCCCCTGAAACGTGTCAGGTAGCATGGTTCTTATGTCCTCTCTTTCAATACCTGGAGACTGTTGATATCGGGCCGATTTAGTATCGGTTATTAGCTTCAATATTGATTGGTTTATTTCACATGCTTGTGAGTAATTTTCAATCAATTGTTTAAAAAAATCTATCAAAGGATAATGCACAAGGCTGGTGTGCCCTCTTTTCTTTACCTGAGCTCCCTCCGATTCAGCGATGTTCACGATAGCCTTGACTGTCCCGGGTCTCTCCCTCCTCATTGGCTCAGACAGCAGTGGTAGCCCGTTGGCTCCCACTGCTGTCAATCACAGCCATTGACTCAATGAGGAGAGAGCGGAGGGGGCAAGCCATGGCTATATGTGACTCAGGAGTGAGCACGCAAGTGGCTTTCTCTGGGGCACTGCTTAAGGGGGAGGAGCAAGAAGCACTGGCAGGGGACCCAAAAAAAGCAGATTGGAGCTGCTCTACATAGAGCAGGCAAGTATAACATGTTTGTAATTAAAAGCAAATAAAAAGAAAACAAACAAAAAAACAAAAAACAAAACAAAAAACAAAGCTTTATTACCACTTTAAATGATATCTAAACCCAAGCATTGTAATTGTTTACCCACAAATTTCATTTATTGAAGCTTAAAGCGGAGCTCCACCCTAAATTTAACTCACTCTCAATATTATTACCGGTCCAAAACAATGCCACATCCGATATTTTTAAATAAATAAATGTTACTGTACCGTCTGAGCTGGTATGTCTTCCGGTCTGCATCCCCTCGGGTTAAAGTCGAGTTTTCCTTGGTTTCCTGTCGCGGAGCTGTGTCTTCTGGGAGCTTGCCTCTTTGCTCCCTAATTATCATATTTGGCCATGTGAAAGGAAACCTTGCGCGACTTTGTGTAGCAGGAAGTGACACGAGGTAAACAAAGGAAAGAGGGCGGGCGTTTTAAAGAATCTCCATTACATTACGCCGCCGGCCAGTGCGCATGCGCGAGATCGAGCGGTGGATGCTGGCAGAGCATCCACCGCAAAGGGGAAGTGCCTGCATCTGGAAAAAGAATGCCCAAAGCTAAGATGGCAACGGGTGGAGCAGCAGATTATAAGTATTTATTTTGCTTATTTTATTACGACTTATTTTGCTTAATAGTCGCAAGTAGAAATTAAATAGGTTATATAAGTCAATAAAATTATCGTCCAACAGAAAAAAAATTGGAAGTGATGACATGTGTTGTAATGTATTTGTATTGTATTTCCGGACGAAAGCTGTACTGACTAAACGAAAATCGTACAATCTGGTACTGTATGCAGGGCCAATCCACCCTATAGGCTCACTATGCAAGCCGCTTAGGGCCCCAGATAAGCTGCAGAGGGCCCCCCAAATTACTAGAGACCCGCCTGGTGAGAAGTAATTTTCGGCCCCTCACCCTGCTTCTGAACTCGGTGGCTGCATGGAAGAAGAGGTAAGAAGTCAGCACCCCCCTCTTCTCACTTTAATGTAAGATGTCATTTCCGACAGCAGAACACCCCCTCCCACCGCTTCTCAACTTAAATCTTTAATGTCACTGTCGGCAGCACTAGCCCCCCCGCCGCTTCTCAACTTTAATATGACATGTCATTTTGCTTAGGGCCCCAGGGAGGTCAGGATTGGCACTGACTGTATGAGAATTGTTGCATGTACGATAAAATAATATCGGATGAACTGTCATGATCGGCTCTCGAAAGCTCTATACCAGGGATCCTCAAACTACGGCCCTCCAGCTGTTGCAGAACTACACATCCCATGAGGCTTTGTAAAACTCGGACATTCACAGACATGACTAGGCATGATGGGAATTGTAGTTCCTGAACAACTGGAGGGCCGTAGTTTGAAGACCCATGCTCTATACTAACGATCAGATTATCGTACGATTCTTCCTCGGACAACATTTTTCATACGATATTTGGATCATATGTAGGAGGCATTAATGTGGTCGGTGCATTAGTTTCCATTTTCACCAAGTTTAGAAAGTATCCTCCCAGAAAAGGAATATTTATTTTGCTTTCTGGTAAATGGATTATACTGGATTAAGCCTTCTTTCCAAGCTCTAAAGTACGAATTCTCCTACCCCCTTTAATGGAGATGAAGAAAGGAAGACATATTTGCAGCCTGGCTGACAACTATGGCTCCCTCCATAGATTAACCGCTTCAATACCAGGCTTTTATACCACCTCCATACCGGGCCTATTCTGACACTTCTCTCCTACATGTAATAATCATCATTCTTTTGCTAGAAAATTACACAGTACCCCCAAACATTATATATGTTTTTTTAGCAGACACCCTAGGGAATAAAATGGCGGTCATTCCAAAGTTTTATCTTGCACGGTATTTATGCAATTATTTTTCAAACGCCTTTTTTTTGTAAAAAAAATTGTTTCATGAATTAAAAAAATAACAAAACAGTAAAGTTAGCCCAATTTTTTGGTATTATGTGAAAGATTATGTTACACCGAGTAAATAGATACCCAACATGTCATGCTTTAATTACAGTATGCGCACACTCATGGAATGGCGCCAAACTTCGGTACTTAAAAATCTCCATAGGCAACGCTTTATTTATTTTTTACAGGTTACAGTTTAGATTTACAAAGGAGATCTAGTGCTAGATTCATTGCTGGCACTCTAACGCACACGGCGATACCTCACTTATGTGGTTTAAACAGCGGTTACATATGTCGGCGGGACTTGCGTGTGCGTTCGCTTCTGCACGCGAGCTATCGGGGACAGGGGCGTTTTAATTTTTTTTTTATCTTTTATTTATTTTTTTGACTTATTTTTTATTTATTTTTACACTTTTTTTCATTTTTTTTCCACTTTTATTCCTATTACAAGGAATGTAAACATCCCTTGTAATAGGAAATGTGTGTGACAGGTCCTCTTTATGGAGAGATGTGGGGTCAATAAGACCTCACATCTCTCCTCCAGGCTGGAAACCATGAGATCGGTGAAAAAAAATTCATCGATCTCATGAATGGGGGCTTACAGCCGCGATCGCGGCTTTGTTTACTTACGGGGACCCGGGCGTGACGTCATCAGATCGCGCCCGGGTCCTCCGACGGTCATAGAGATGACTGGTGACCATCTGGTCACCAGTCATCTCTATGCTTCCTGCCGACGCCGACGATTCCTTCTCTGGGCCCCCGAAGGCACAGGTGAGTCCGGAGAAGCACCGGATGGCGGCGGGAGGGGGGGATGTCCCCTCCCGCGGCCTGTAAGAACGATCAAGCGGCGGAACTGCCGCTATGATCGTTCTTACATTGTGCAGAATCGTCGGCTGAAGAAGAGGATATCTGGATGATGCCTCTGGCTGCAGGCATCATCCAGATATTCGCCTGCAATGCCCAGGCCATCAATTGACGGCCACTTAGGATGGTAGATCCCATCTCAGGCCGTCAATTGTATATGGCTGGGTATTGAAGTGGTTAAGAATATAACCACCTAGGATGGAATGTATTGGGGGGAATTCAATAAAGCTGCTGCAGCACTTTTCTGACATTGCACCGATGTCATTAAGTATTTGCGACACTTTTGGTTCTGACAGCGACTCGTGCACCAAATTCCTAGTTCTAAAATGGGCCACTGTTACATTGTATCGCATTGAATGCACGAAATGTAAAAGTTAAGCATTTTTGTGTTGCAAAGACTCAAGGTTTTTCCCCTTAATGCATTCAATACATTAAGGTGAAAAACCTTCTGTGCTACAGCTGCCCCCAGAGCTCCCTTAATACTTACCTGAACTCGATCGTTCCAGCGATAAGAACGAGACCAGCAGCTCCAGCCAGATAGATAGATAGATAGCAGCAGGAGCCATTGGCTCCCACTGCTGTCAATCAAATCCAGTGACATGGGAGCCAGAGGGACAGGGCCGAGTCCTGCTGTTTGTGTCAATTGATGCAGCAGCAGGACTTGGGAGTGCACACGCACGAGCCCCCCTTTAGAATACGGTGCTCCATGGGGGCACTCGATGAAGATGAGGAGCCCAGGGGACTCCTACAAGGGTGCTCTGTGCAAACCCTTGTAGTATAACATGTTTGTTATAAAAAAAAAAAAAAAACAGGAAGTTACACCCACAGGTAAGCCTAGATTAAGGCTTGCCTGTAGGTGTTTGTAATATCTCCTAAACCTACACGGTTTAGGAGATATATTCCAAAAGGTATACACCATTGTCTACAGCACAAGCGCGCCGTAGACAACAGCACAGCCGCAGTGACAAACCCATTCTTAAAAAAAGACAATGCCTTTTTTCCCAACTCCTGCACACATGCGCAAAGCGACGTCAGTGCCGCTCCGGCCAATCACAGCGCCGGAGCGGCGATACCCGGGTATCTGTGAAGAAATGTCTGTGGCCAGAGGGGGGCACGAGTACGGCTTTGGGGGCTTCGATTTAAGGTAAGTAATGCATAATGAGCTAGTATGCTAGTCATACTAGCTCATTATGGCTTTGTCTTGCAGGTTTTTTTTTTACAGGGTTTACAACCACTTTAAAGACCAACTCTCTTGTTGTGTACAGAGAAAAACAGGCTTAGGCCCTGTACACACGGGCAAGAATCTCGTCAGGAAAAAAACGTTGTTTCCCTGATAAAATTCTTGGCAAGAATCTTTTGCTGCCCGAGTGTACACACTGACCTTTCAAAAGAACCGTGTCTCTCTTAAAAGAAAAGAACGCAGTGACGTCATTGCGTACGGTGAGCATATGCTTGTCACATTCGATGCCGTCGCCGCCATCTTGCTTCACCCTACCTATGCCGTGGAAGCTACCGCGCATGCGTGAAAGTCATTTTGAGCATGCGCGGGTTTCCACGGCGACAAGACTAAAGAGAGCAGGTTCTCTTTTTTTCCTCGTCAAAATTCTGGCAAGATTTCCTGACAAGAAACCTGAATGCCTCGTACACACGAACAGTAATCTCAGGAAGAAGCAGTTTTCTTGCTGGTTTTTGCCGAGAAAGCCGGTCGTGTGTACGAGGCTTCAGACAGATTTTGCAAAAGTGTTTTTCTCGCATTCTAAAAGTGGCACAGCATGCGCAGTGCAAATTCTAGACAGGTACATGAATTTAGCATACAGTATTCCTCAGCACTTTTAGAATGCGTTAGAGATACTTTTGAAAAACCTGCCTGCGCCAGTCTTTATAAATTCCAATATTGTTTTATTTTTGGGCTTAGTTATGGTGTAATGCAAATCTGCTTTTAGTCATTTCTTCTTCTAACCAAAAATGCTTTTCAGTGACATAAAGGCAAGGTCACAAAGCAATTGCACACATCTCACATTATGCACTGGAATTCAAATTGTTATATGCATCCTCACTCTCATTTCAATATAAATAAAAAGCAATTTAAACTATATTAGTATTGAATTTCTTAAAACCTAAATTTACTAGAAATCAGCACTCAGGTACAGTATATACATTTTATGCAAAGTGTCCCTTGTGCTGCTGGCTGCTGTTTTTGTTGAAATCCAAAGTCCTCTGTTCCCTCAGCCCCAGCAACTGTAATCTTCCTTTGCTGCGGGGGTTAATATGAGTCACAGGGCCCCACTCTGACATGTTTCACCCTTTTAGGTGAAACATGTCAGAGTGAGGCTTAGTCTGGGTAGACTTTTCTACCATCTAGTCTTGGAATAATAAAGCTTTGTGAAAGGTGATGTCATTGGAGTGCGACTGAATTGTTTGTTCATTCAGCTTTTTCAATCCTGATTTTTGTTAGTAATTTTTAACTTTACTTTTTTCATGAATGATTTTCTGGGCTTTGTGCTATATTACAATCAGCCATGAAATGATTGTAAAGGAAATAATGTTCTTTAAAAAAAATAACAATCATGTCATACAGTGGTTTTGCAGAGAGCAGCCCTGATCCTTCTCTTTTTGGGTCCCCCGTCGGTGCTCTGGGCCCCTCCCTCTTGCAGAGTGCCCCCATAGCAAACCACTTGCTGTAGGGGCACTCATGCGCGCTAGCTCCTGAGCCAGCCAATGGCTACTGCTGCTACATCTCAGACAATCAGGAGGGAGAGTACCAAGAGAGCCTCAGGTCTTGTGCACATTGCTGCATTAAGATTGGGCTTAGGTAAGTATTAGAGGGGGCTGAGGGGGGAGCTGCATACTGAAGGTTGAAAACTGCCTCCCATGCCGCCACAGTGCTTTCACACTGGGGCGGTGCGCTTGCGGGACGTTACAAAAAGTCCTGCAATCAGCAGTCTTGGGGAGGTTTATAAGCACTACATCGCTTCCAAAACACCCCTGCCCATTGAAATAAATGGGCAGAGCGAAGTCCAGGCATTTTTAACCCCTTCTTTGGGGTTAAAAGTGTCCCGCTAGTTCCCGAAAACCACCGCCTTAACAGCGGTAAAGCACCGCTAAAACGCACTGGCAACCCCAGGGGTCTCAGCCTTTACAACCACTTTAATCCATTTAGGAATAGGTGGATTCTTTCTTGGGCAGGTGGGGGGCTTCCCCCTATTAAAGCCTGGTTCTAGTCTGCACCTGCGCTAAGCACCTCTAGTATATAGGAGGAGAACAGAAGTGTGTGTTTGTGTGTAGTGAAGAGCCATGTCTAATTTGCAATGAAGACAAAACTTTTTCTTTGTTTGGATAAAGTGAAAAGCAAAGACCCTAATTAGGTAAAGAAAGGCAGCTGTTCAGATCAATTTCTACCTAGCAGCTGCTGAGGTCAGTTTGTAACTAGCAAAGGAAAGGTGCACATAGGCAGAACAGTAGACTGAACAATACCAACACTTCCCAACACATTATCCAGCTGGCCAGCCCAACGATAGAACATTCAATTAATTTAACATTTAGAATAAAGCTGGTCATAGGGCTGATTGAAATAAAAACTGATTCCCCCATACACACAAGCAAGGTGGATGGGGGAATACTCCCTGCTGTCCTATTGTATTCTGATAGTGGGGAGATACTGACAGCTTCCACCCTCACCCCAAAGTAAAAGAAGTAAAAGAGTAACAGCACATTTAAACAAACTGTGCTTATCTTTAGGGCCGATACCGGTGCCGAAACTTAAGCATTTGCACAAGTACATGTACTCGTGCAAATGCACCCATACTAAAACCGATACATTCCAGGCAGGTTTGCTGTGCGATTTCAGGTGCGGTCCAATGCGAATTGTATCGCTATCTCAGTGCAGCGCTGTTTTATGATACGTGATCAGACGTGGTCAGAACATAACATGCATGACAAAACCTACATTAAAAATAACATATTCAATCCATAAAATATTCACTTAACCACTTAAGGACCGGACCAATATGCTGCTAAATGACCAAAGGTGTTTTTACAATTCGGCACTGCGTCGCTTTAACAGACATTTACATGGTCGTGCGACTTGGCTCCCAAACAAAATTTGCGTCCTTTTCTACCCACAAATAGAGCTTTCTTTTGATGGTATTTGATTGTCTCTGCAATTTTTTTTCCCCGATATAAACTAGGAAAAAAAAAGAAATTTTAGAAAAAAAATGATATTTTCTACTTTTTGTTATAAGAAAAATCTAATAAACTAAATTTTAGTCAAATATTTAGGCCAAAATGTATTCAGCCACATGTCTTTAGTAAAAAAAAAATCGCAATAAAAAAAAAAACTAGCTACCTAGCGGCAACAGTGACACTAATACAGCGATCAAAAAAATGATCGCTTAGTGACACTGGCAATAGGGAGTGAAAGGGTTAACTAGGGCACTGATCAAGGGCTTAAAAACTTTATTGGGGGGCTGGGGGCTACCCTGGACCTAACGCTAACTGCCTGTCACAGTAACTGTCACACTGACACTAAATGCAGTGATCAGTAAATATATGATCACTGCAATCAGTGACAGTGTGACAGGGGGCTGGGGGGGTGATCGCAAGGGGTTAATGTGCCTATGTGTGTGGTGTCAGTGTAGTGCTGGTGCGACTTACTTGTGATGTCTTCTCTCCTCTCGGCGGATTGAAAATACCGCCGAGAGGAGAGCTGACATCACTTGCCTGTGTTTACATTATACAGGCAGAGGAAGTGCAGAGCAGGGAGGGAGCGGATCGGCTGGGAGCGATCCGGAGGGGGCGGACAAAAATGAACAGCCGCCCCCTCATCCCGGATCGCTCCCAGAGGCTTACCGACTGCCGCAAGTACCCGGGGGGGGGGGTCCCGATCGGACCCCTGACCCACGTCTAGGCAGGGACGTACAGGTAAGTCCATGTGCATAAACACAAAGCTCTAGGTCCTGTCAGCGAGGGAAACACTGATCTCCTGTTCTACAATGTATGAACAGAAGATCAGTGATTTCCCCTAGTGAGGCCACCCCCCCATACTGTTAGAACACTCCCAGGAACACACTTAACCCCTTCCCTGCCCCCTAGTGTTAACCCCTTCACTGCCAATGGCATTTTTATAGTAATACAATGCATTTTTATAGCATTGATCGCTATAAAAATGCCAATGGTCCCAAAAATTTGTCAAAATTGTCCGATGTGTCCGCCATAATATCTCGGTACTGAAAAAAAACGCTGATCGCCGCCATTACTAGTAAAAAAGAATATTAATAAAAATGCCATAAAACTACCCCCTTTTTTGTAAACGCTATACATTTTGTGCAAACCAATCAATAAACGCTAATTGCGATTTTTTTTAATGAAAAATATGTAGAAGAATACGTATCGGCCTAAACTGAGGAAAAAAAATGTTTTTTTATATATTTTTTGGGGGATATTTATTATAGCGAAATGTAAAAAATATTGCATTTTTTTCAAAATAGTCGCTCTATTTTTATTTATAGCACAAAAAATAAAAATCGCAGAGATGATAAAATATCACCAAAATAAAGCTCTATTTGTGGGAAAAAAAGGATGCCAATTTTGTTTGGGAGCCACATCGCATGACCGCGCAATTGTCAGTTAAAGCGACGCAGTGCCGAATCACAAAAAGTGCTCTGGTCTTTGACCAGCAATATGGTCCGGGGGTTAAGTGGTTAAGCGGTTAAAGGAGTTGTAAAGGATTTATTTATTTTTTCGCTGAAATGACAGTTTACAGGGTATAGAGACATAATAGTTAACTGATTCCTTTTAAAAATGATTGAACATACATAAAAATCAATCATATAATGTGCCTGCAGTTTCAGTTTAATTTTTCATCTAGTTTCATGCTTGTGTGAAGGACAGAGACACAGAGCCAATACAGGGCAGTGTTTGTTTTTAAAATGAAACTGATTGGTTCTGAGGACTTTTAGACACACAGTAATCACATCTTCTTGATTAGAGACCACAGCGAGAAGCTCCCAGTGCTTTTTTCATAAGGAAACAGACAACCAGGAAGTGTGCAGAACAGAGAAGGATTACAGCAAACACGAACAATGAGGACATGAAACCAGGACTGCATTAGGGTAAAGGAAGCTATTTAGCTAAACATTTTTTTTTCCTTTAGTGACCCTTTAAATAACGTGCATAATGTCTTTCTTTATAAATGTCATTAATCAATCAGTAAGTGCTGTGTAATCCGCCTATGTAGTCTGTGTGGCTCAATGAAGTAGTGCTGATATATAAACGTGCCAAAGATGTTTTTCACATCCTAAATAATTTATGCAAACTGATCGATTAATGTGCAATCCATATATTTCACTTGTGTTTGTATCACCAACTGTAGTGCTTTTCCTTTCACCGACAAATATATATACCCTCACCACCACCCACCCAAATTAATGTTAGATCAAATACCGTGTTTCCCTTTAAACCGGGTAGATGTAAGTTCAGATGTTTCTCCAGATCCAATTATCTCAGGAAATGAATCTATCTCTATCCCCCTTCATCATATCATATTTCTTCCACCAAAACTCAAATGAAGATAGAGTATCATAGCATAAAACGTTTTCCAATAGTATTTATTAAAAAGTACATTAAAAACTCACATTTAAAAGCGCATATCTGATGCACTGCAGACAACAAGCCTCTCCAGACACAAAATGATGGATGGCAAAAGTCCTGTCATGCGGCTTGACATCATCAGCCACTATAATGCGAATTGTAGTGTATGAGATAAGAAATCACACCTGAACCTGGAGTGATATTGCACAGGACTTTTTAAAATCGCACTGCACACATGCTGTAAAAACTCATTGAAATGCACATGAAAGCTGATGTGAAATTGATGTCTCTGCAAATTAAATCAGCTGTGAATGAGCCCTAAAACGACTGTCACATAAAAAATAGATATCAGTAATTGGTATTGATGAGCACTTGAAAAAAAGTAAGGGCACTCGTACTCGAGCTTAACCGGTTAAGGACAGACACACGACTACTAACCTCGGCAGAATGGCACGGCTAGGCACATGGACGTACATGTACGTTCCCTTTAAGATGCCCAGCCGTGGGTCACAAGTGACCCAGTCCTGTCCTCCGTAACCGCTTCCGCGGGACCCGTGGACACGATCGCCGCCAGTGTCCCGCGATCGGGTCACAGAGAAGGAAGAATGGGGAGAGGTGAGTGTAAACTCACTTAGTGTGGCTGTCAGTGATCGTCTGTTCCCTGTGTTAGTGAACGACGATCAGTGATGTCACACACACAGCCATGCCCCCTACAGTAAGAACACTCCCTTAGTACACACTTAACCCCTACAGCGCCCCCTCCTGTTAACCCCTTCACTGCCAGTGTCATTTTCACAGTTATCAGTGCATTTTTATAGCACTTTTCGCTGTGAAAATGACAAAAATGTGTCAAAAGTGTCCGATGTGTCCGCCATGATGTCCCAGTCGTAATCAAGTCAAAAATCGCTGATTGCCGCCACTAGTAGTAAAAAAAAAATATTTATAAAAATGCCATAAAACTATCCCCTAGTTTGTAAATGCTATAAATTGTGTGCAAAACAATTAATAAACGCTTATTGCGATTTTTTTTTACCAAAAATATGTAGAAGAATACGTATATCGGCCTAAACTGAGGAATTTTTTTTTATTTATATATTTTTGGGGGATATTTATTATAGCAAAAAGTAAAAAATATTGTTTTAGTTTTAATTGTCGCTCTATTTTTTTTTTTTATAGCGCAAAAAAAAAAAAACGCAGAGGTGATCAAATACCATCAAAGGAAAGCTCTATTTGTGGGAAAAAAAAGAACACCAATTTTGTTTGGGAGCCACATCGCACGACCGCACAATTGTCAGTTAAAACAACGCAGTGCCAAATCCCAAAAAGGGGCCAGGTCCTTTACCTGCATATTAGTCCGGGTCTTAAGTGGTTAAAAAACTGTTATCAGTAAACCCTACTTATTATCCTTATCCCCCTTAACCTGAAGAACACAAGCCTCCCATGATGCCTATTTATCTCTTTCCTGAGGTCTATTGCAATGTTCACATCCCTCAACGGAGATGTTCTAGAGCAGGGGTCTCTAAACTGCGGCCCGAGGGCCAGATGTGACCCTTTGCTAGCCTTTATTTGGCCCTTGCTGCACTATTCCTCCCACTGACACCAGCAATGGGGCACTATGTTTTCCACTGATACCAATGATGGGATACTATTCCTCCTACTAATACCATTAATGGGGCACTACTCCTCCTACTGACCACCAATCCTGAGGCCATATTTATTCTCACTGATGCTGGGCTCGGGACATTTTCTACCACTGCTGGCCACAATCTGGCCCTCCCAAAGTCTGAAGGACAGTAGACTGGCCCTTTGTGTGAAAAGTTCGGAGACCCCTGTTCTAGAGTGAAAACCATGGTAGTCTATGAGGATCTACTGCTGAATCATGGCCATAGAAGATTTTCCACAGTGGTTGTGAACTTTGTTAGAGGACTCCACCGCAGGATGGAGATAAGTGTGCATCAAGGGAGGAGTGCAGTTGGGTACTCTAGGTTGGAGAAGGGCAAAAAGCTTATGTACACTTTGTTAGGGGAGTTTCAAAGGCATATGGTCTGTTAACATAGTTAACAAAGGCATACGGAAGTTAAGCAAGGGGTTTGTACTCACGTAGCACTCTAGTCAGCCCATGTGCCTTGTGCGGAGCTGTTATTTTTCAAGGTTGGCATATTCCTAATTAACGCTATAAATAAGCACATTTGGAGCATATTGTCCTCAAAATGATTTTTTTCAGCTAGTACACAGCAATACAAATTACATTACTATTTCAGCTAATTCAGAATTGTTCTCTTTATTTAAATGATTTATTATGCAGTTTCCATAAAGTGTCATTATTTAATCTTTTTTTTTATCCAGTTCATACTGTGCAGTCCTAACATAGATAAAATAAATGTGATAAAAAATGTTCATGATAAATCACCTTTATGAATTGGGAATATCAATTTCTAAACCTTGCTGCACAATGATTATTTTTCTGGGATAACTTCTATTATATTTGGACTCAAGGTGGTCTCTTGTAAATGGATGTAAAATACAAATCCGTGTATAGAAAGTTTGAGTTAAGTTGAATCTGGAACCATGGGCATATCTGTTAACAAAATGATCATTATTTCAATAAGACCTACCAGCTATGCTGTAAAGGAATGGGGCTCTCAAGTGAATTTTAATGTCACATTTTACATGACTCCTTCTTAAAAGATTCATTTATTAAAGCTTACATACCATGCATACTATATTGGCTATGCCAAGTAATACAGGCTTTGGTCTCTCAAGCCAGCCTGGACCTAAATGAGCTATGTCTGTATAACTTGGCATTGGCTAGCTTTTATAAATGTACATAAATCCCAATAAATTTCTACATCTTAGCAAAGTAAGCAGAACTGTCACATTTTAATATACTGGTGGGACTCACAATGTTTAATGTGGGAAGCAATATGTCTACCATTATATGTGTATTAGCCTCTGTCGTCTGCCATGTATAAATGTAATACCATTTTAATTAGTGAAATCAGTCCAGCGTTTTTCATGCTTTGTTTCCTTTCTT
Source organism: Rana kukunoris (assembly GCA_029574335.1). Classification (NCBI taxonomy): domain Eukaryota; kingdom Metazoa; phylum Chordata; class Amphibia; order Anura; family Ranidae; genus Rana; species Rana kukunoris. The sequence goes on along the minus strand of CM056050.1, from coordinate 221,813,620 downwards.
GCTTAATATCGGCATTTTCCCAGGCTAGCTGCAGATCGTGTTAGAATTTAAGTTTCCATGAAATGATAAAGCAAATGTTCTTCAAACACAATACAGAGAAACTATAACAAATCTCTCGAGAAAAATATGCAGCTTTAAAGCTGAAATTACAGTCAAAAGGATGTACCGACAGGTATAATCTGAAGAGCCTTATGCTGTGTGTGCGTCTGTCCAAGTTTGTTTCAAGGGTGAAGTCATAGAGGTGGCACAGAAGAATATACAGACACGTGTGTGAACAATAAACATCAAATGCACAAATCTTATAATAAATGCTGGCATCATACTGATCTGAAGCTGCTCCACAAAACAGGCTTATTTAAAAAGCGGGCAAAGCTTCAGACTGTAGTAAGAAACATACAGTAAATCAAAGCATCCAATCAGATCAAATAGGACATTAACAAAATCAGCCCATTGATGATCATCTTCTAACACCTTGCAAAAGGTTTCTGATGTGCAAACTAGACATTCGCATTAGTAGGATTTGATCATACGTATCAGAATTCCGATAGGGGGAGGAAATGATAGTGATTGCACTGTATTTAACTATCCAACACCTACTTGCTATAGTTCAAATCAAAGAATCACACCACCGAAAGTAATATTTCAGTTATGGATGAAAGTTGATGTTCTCAGTTTGCTCCGAGATTCTTTAACACCTTGGTACTCCATAAGTGTGAACACATTGCTATAATTTCTGGGCCAGATTCACCTACACTTAATATTGCGCTGCGTAATCGAAATACTCTACGCTGCCGTATTTTACCAGGCTCCACACCGAATCCTGGTCGATTTTTGCCCGTACGCTACGGCGGCGTAGTCTATTTCTCGCCGCGTAATCTAAATACGCGATTAGGGGGCGTGAAGCATTTAAATTAAGCGCATCCCCGCGGCGATCGAAGTGCGCATGCTCCGTTCAGAAATTTCCCGCCGTGCATTGCACGAAATCACGTCGTTACGTCATTCGTTGTTTGAGTAGCAGCGTTTACGAACATTACTATTCCCGGACGACTTCCGTAAAAAATAATAAAAGACGTCGGAAAACGTAGAAATTTGACGCGGGAACGACGGCCATACTTAACATGGGCTGTCTAATATTAGAGCAGCAAAAAGCTGGTATAGTGTTACGCAAATAAAAGATGACTAAAGGTGCCGTAAGAGATTGCGATTGAAGATCGTAATTTCGGGGATCGCTGGCAAAAGCTCATTTGCATACCCCGACGCGGAAAACGACGGGAAGTCCACCCAGTGGCCGCAATTTTATTGCAGCGTAGATCCGAAGGCGTACGAACACGTAATCCAGTCGAATTGAAGCCCGCAGCCGTCTATTAATGGTTTGAGGTTTTCGACTAGCTAAAAAACGCGCGTAATTTGAAATTACTCCAGTCTAACACCAGTTAGACAGGCGTAATGGCTCTCTGAATCTGGCCCTCTGACTCTATTTCTGTCAGCCTAGGAGTTTTGGGTGTTCCCACCAACTTTAGCATCTTCTGTTACATGCTTCATAATATAAATTAAGTTACAAATTACAAAAAATGACCACAGCATATGGGCATACCATGAAACTTAGTTGCATATATACTTGTATATCTATATATAGATATATATCTATATATCTATCTATATATATAGATATAGATAGATATATATCACCAAAAGAGTTCCTGAGAGCATAGACATAGCTATACATAATAGGGGCACATTGAAACATTTTGATAGGGTCCCTGATGATCTGATATTTACAGCCTAAGGGAGCTTCACTAGGCTTGATGTACCCAGATTGATGGATTGATTGACTTGGGTACAATCAGCCTGCCCTAATCGCTCCCTATGCAGCTATGCCTGTAGCAGTGTCCAATGCCTTGTTTCCACTGCACGGAACGGTTCGGGTCACTAAACTCGGAGCGGTTAGGATGGGACCGGTCTATTCCCGTGAGTGTTTCCACTGCAAATCGGACCGTCAGGGACCATTCAGGTTTTAGAAAAAATTCCTAGCACGTCCACCAATCAGTGAGATGTATTTGTAGGTCCACCCTAATGGAACTGTTCCACTCTCTCTGGACCCTCATCTGAAGCAGGACCCTTGCTGGTGCGGTACGGTTCGCTTTTTTGACACGCTTTCATAATGGAAACACCCAAAATAGCGAACAGTACCAAACCGTACCGAACCGATCTGCTCAGTGGAAACGAGGCACAATACACTGACCATATGGCTGCCTTGTGCCTTGTGCCTCTCTTCTTTTATAGTGAGTAAAAAAACACAAACCAGGTTTTTGACAAATAATGAGTAATCCTCTGAAATGCATTACCGCCCACAGCACCGCCCCCCCTACTTCTCACAGACACAAAGGGGTTGTCACAAGGTAGGCTGCTCTTGTGCAGAATGCTGACAATTGGTGGGCTTTTTGACAGCTGTAATTATCTGAACTCCCTAGTCCCGGCTAGAGGGATAGGACCCTCAAGCCCGTATACAGTAAAACCTTGGTTTGAGAGTAACTTGGTTTGAGAGCGTTTTGCAAGACAAGCAACATTTTTAAATACATTTTGACTTGATATACAAGCGATGTCTTGATATACGAGTAGCGTCATGTCACAACTGAGTATAAAAGAGAAGAGAGGAGCCTCTAAGTGTAACAATATGGTTACATTTAATGAAGGTACAACATTTAGCAACTTATTTCTACACTTAGGAGGTGCCTCTCTTTTAAAAAAAATGCTTTGATATACAAGTGCTTTGGATTACAAGCATGTTTCTGGAATGAATTATGCTTGCAAAACAATTCTATTTTGTTTTCATCTTCCATTCATGCAGATCATCAAAATGTGTATATTATTTGTTTTTATGGAAAAAATTGCTTCATCATTTTAAAAAGGATCTTGCGCTGCCATTTTTTATTTTCTTTTACAGTGAGGGGCTAGCTTATCTAAAAGCCCCCTGCTTGCCCTTTTAACCCCCTTGGTGGTATTCCCGAGTCAGACTCGGGGGTTAAATTTCTGTGCTGCGATCGGTAACCCCGAGTCAGACTCGGGCTCGCCTCGCAGAATCCACAGGCAAGGTTTACTTACCTTGTTCCTGAATCCAGCGATGCATCCATGCTGTGTGAGCGAGCGGGTGCTCGCTCGATTCACACAGTGTCTCCGTGTGCCGCCGAGCTCGGTTCCCTGCGACGTTACGACGGCATATTTAAAAATGTAAACAAACACATTACATACAGTATACTGTAATCTTATAGATTACAGTACTGTATGTAAAAAATACACACCCCCTTTGTCCCTAGTGGTCTGCCCAGTGCCCTACATGTTCTTTTACATAATAAAAACTGTAGATTGTCCATAGCAATCAAAAGTGTCCCTTTATGTCAAAAATGGTTTTAGAGCAGCTAGAAAACAGCGATAATAAATTAGAATCACTTGCAGAATTGAGCGATTTGTGGGGAAATTTGTCATTAAAAAAAAAAATAATGACAGCGACAATTCTGCAACTGAGCAAATTTCAGTGATTTTGATTTGATTACATTATTGAATAATTTTTATTGTAATAATATTATTATTATTTGTTATAATCATTTATAATTATTTATTATATTATAATTTATAATTTTGTTTTAAAAAAAATGTCATACCCGGGATGCCTATTAGACTTTTGTTTGGTTAGATTTAAGTGAGTTATTCCTAAGAATTACAGGCCTACTGTATAAAACGCCAAATTTCCATGCAAATAATGGTACCGCTTTCAGCACCTAAAATATGAAAGAATCATACCGCCAGGGAGGTTAAGCATGTAGGTTATAGCGCCAGTGGCGTCTCCAGATTTCATATTTAGGGGGGCACATGGGGGGACAGGGACAAAAGTAGGGGGGCCAACTATAAAATGCAATTATATATATATATATATATATCTCCTGGGGCCATTTACTACTATCCCACAACGGGCCCTTTTACATGTTCTGCAGTGAGCTCCCTACCTACTATACTGGGGCCCCCCAGGGTGGCAGAAAACAAGAGATATATGTCACCAGCACACCAAGAAAATATAAGGGTCCAAAGAAGTGGGAGAACTTTCAGGGTTGCAAAGGTTGTCTTACCACCGAGCCCTGGTGTTCTGCCACTGTGGGGTTCCCCAGCTGTCCTGTCCCTGCTATTGACAGCGCTGGTCTGGCATCTGTCTCCTTGGCAGCGGCGGCAAAATTAGGACCTAGTGCTGGTGACATTATGGGTGCATGCAGGGGAAGGCTGGCACTATTGGTTATAGAGAGCTGAGCCCCCAGCTGGTCACCTAGCAGCAGTAATGCTGTATAACCTTCTCTGTTGACATGCTGATCGGGATGTGACCAGGTGATGCTCCCAGTCAGATCTAATATACACAGTATTTATTAGCATCAAGAGTACAACCACATATATATATATATATATATATATATATATATATATATATATATATATATATAAAAATCAAATGTATGTTCCGCAGCCATGTGGGCTCTATGCCTGTAAAGTGTGGGCTTTGATCAATAAAATCTCTGATATTTAACATTAGGATTTGACTGGGAGCATCACCTGGATTGCTAAGCAATGTGCAGGGAGCTCAACTGTCTACAACCAATAGAGATGGGCTCGGGTGTGTTTGAAATCCCATATGGCCAATCCCGCCAGGAAGCCAACACTCCACAGCGCTAATCACAGGCAGTGAGACATTTCCTGATCTGTGCAGCAGCGGACCGTGAAATGTCTCACTGCCTGTGATTAGCGCTGTGCAGTGTGGGCTTCCTGGCAGGCTCTGGCATGTGGATTTTTGAACATGCCCAGCCCATCTGTAACAACAAATTGTGCTGGCCCTCCTGTACATCAGCCCCATAATGTAACTAGCACTGGGTTCCAATATGCTGCCGCCGCTGCCAAGGAGACAGAGACCAGCGCTGTGAATAGCCGGGACAGGACAGCAACTCTGGTTATTCCAGCACTGGTCCACACTGGGAGGATTCCCCCGTCCACCTTTTTTGTGTAGATGGGGGAATTGGATCATTTCTTTTTTTTTTCATTCAACCTAATAGTTGAATGAAAAAAAGTGATCAATGTATGGGCTGCCTAAGAGCTAAGACCAGCCATAGACAGTTTAAATCTCAGCTGGTTCAGCAGGAACTGGCTGAGATTTGAACCATTAATGAGCAGATTCTCTTATGATTATCACTAGTGGTTGTTGTATAGCCACTAGTGATAATCACTGTTTGTCGGGAGAATACAATTGCTGGGCAGGAGGGATATTCCCCTGTCAGCACTGTCTGTGTTGATGGGGGAATCATGCACGTTTCTTTCCTGCAATCTATGGATGTAGGAAAGAAATTTGCACTGTATATTACCTGCCTAACTGAAAGTGAAAGTGTAAGAGAATGGCCCGTGACACCCAGAGACTTTTGAAGGATGGGGGGTACTCCTGTGCCAGCGTCACTAATGACTCTTGGGTCCAGGGTCATCTTGTGCCCCTTTTGGGCATAGGGTGACTGAGAAATGATAATGATAAATTACATGGGATGGGACATTTCTGATAATTCATGTTTTGCAGGATATCTTGAAATATTACTAGTTGTTAAAGTCTGACTCCAACAGGTCAATAGAGTGTTTTCATACAATGTGGGGACACATGCTTTTGAGGTGTTAATTGAGTCTGCTCCTAGACATTCCTTTGTGTGATGCTAATACTGTTTTGTGTCCATTGTGCTAGTTAGGTCTGCTCCTAAGACCTGTTCATTGTGTATGCTAATGACACTGTTAAGACGTGGAATGTGACTTGTCATACTGTAGTAATTAACCCCTCTAAATGCGGAGCCAGACCGTCTGGGTAATGAGTAGTAATTAACTCATCGGAATGTCATTATCAAAAAGAATGCGTATGAAGCCCCCCATTGTGTGATGTGTGGGTGGAGTGTGTCTTTGTCCCTGTGATTAACTGTAACATGCTTGTACTGTATATAAGAAAGCTAAGTTACCATTAAAGGATTAATTCATTGATTTTGTAACCAGTACCAGGGCTTGTTTTGTCTCGGTTATTCTGGAAAATGAAATGGGTCGTGTCTGATGTCTGTCGGACTGTCGGATAAGCTGTCGTGGGGCGATGGAATGGAATATCGTAAACGGTGGTGACAGTTACAGAAAGTACATTTTGAATGTCTTGAAAGAACAGGAGAGGGGGAGGGAGACAGATGGGGGAGAGAAGGGATGAAGATAATGCAGTTCAATGATTACAGTGTACTTCAGTCTGCAGTGCACACACTTACCCACGGTCCAGGCTAGAATCTCAGGCATCATTCACACACATGCTGCTGATTTTCATATTTCCTGAACACACATCCCCTCTCTTCAGATACAGCACACCGAGATAGTGTGAGCGGGACTGAAAGGAGGAGGAGGAGATGTATTCCTCCCTGCTCGTATGTGAGGAGAGTGGGGGGGAGGTAGCTGGACTCGCTGGGCTGTAAAAGAGTGTCATAGACTGACACTCGGCTCAGCTTGCAGTCACCACTCTCGGATATTACAGGCTGGTTCTCCTGTCCTAAGGACGGGAGAAATCAGCCCCCCCTCTCCCACAGTGCTAATGGAGTCCTTTCTGCAACTCGCTCTTCTCCGTGCCAATGAGGATGCAGGGGAAGGAGCAGATCGGGCGGCTGTGGTTGTGTGAACACTCGCATTATGCAGTGTCAGCGAGCAGAGGGAGGGGGGAGGAATGCCCCACAGAGCTGACTGGGGACGCTCTCCCTCTCAGGAGAGACTGTTACTCCAGCGGCGGCCCAAAAAAATGTTTTTTTTTTTTTTTTGGGGGGGCACATGGTGGGGCACAGCATAATGTTGGGGGGGGTCAGGGCCCCCTCTAGCCCCCCTAGAGTCGCCTCTGTATAGCGCAAAGGCCATGCAGTGAATTATGGGTTAAGAAAAATTCTCCTAGCTGAATCTGCACATAAATTAATTGGGCCTCCAAATCTCTAACCTGCAAGGTTCACCTCAAACCTATGGTGGCAGCAAACCTGAACCTCATCCTTATTCAATGCTAACCTCACCAATTCTTAATGATACGGTACTGGATCTGTGTTTTACTCACAAGCACACAGATGTTATTATGATTATTTGTCTTTACAGCCTCCTTAATGCTGCCCACCTCCCATCCCCAGGCCCTGTAGCAGATGTGTGGACTTCTATGGCTATAGTCATGCCACTGTCTGAGAGATATAAGAAACTGACAGAAATTGCCAGCATCTGTCAAAACTGAAATAGCAATTTTGAGAGGACCAGATTTGTAAAGGCTTTTTTTTCTATGGCCTCTTGTAAAAAACATTTGCAAAAGCAATCTGTATTTCTTTTTCAAGGATCGCACCTTTACAAATTCTTCATCTGACTGAAAGTTTAATTTTAGTTCTGGCAGAACAGTCTGTTAGTTTTGTGGGCTCCAGGGAGATTTAAAGCAGGCCTTAACAAATCTTTGCAAAAGCATGTTGCTAATTCTATGGTCTCATACAAACTGTGGGGTTGATTTACCTAAGAGATCCTGCCACTTTGCCTTGTGACAGAGTTTCTTGAAAGCTTCACTTATACTCAACCTGGCCATGCTATTTACTATTATGTTGTTCTGAGAAATATCCAGTGTTTTGGGTATGGGTAGCGAGGAGGTCTGAGGGCCCAATTGCCAGGTCCAAACACTGTCAGTTGAGAAGAAGTAGGAATTCATCAATCGTGTGTATGCTCCAGCATCCTCCTACATGGAGCGTACATAGAGTTTTGACTACAGCGACAGATGGACAGATTGGTGAAGGTGGGTCAGCGATGTGCTATTAAGAGACTATTACTTTGCCCTGCATGGGGCATTAAAGAAAAATGTTGCTCATGTTGTGAAATAATGTTTACTTAATTTAGTAAATAAAGTAAATATTTTCTTACTTGAATCTTCCATTTATACATAATCCAAAATCAGTTTTTTGTTATTATTGTTGTTGGTATTTTTGTTATTTATGTTATGCAATACTGAATGTATTTTAAATTTGATTTATATGTGTACGCTTATGGGAAAAGAAATGTAACATACATTATTTGTGTGTCTTTAAAAATTGAACAAAAACAAATTAAAACAAAATCAGTTTTTTTATACTTATCCTTTTATTGATTATTCAGTCTGAACATATTTACTAAGCTAAGCAAACATTCTATACCTCTTAAAGTATAGGTACACCTTTAGTAACATGGTACATGTTACACCCATATTAATGGTGTAACATGTAACATGCTAAGAAATCACTTGCTACCCCTCTGACCTGATCCTCCATTGTGACAGCAGGGAATCTTTTCCTGGCACTATTCAAAAGCAGTTTGGTTCTGTGAAAAAATGAACTACACCTTCCACCAGCCATTGTGGCTGACAGCTTGTAGTTTTCAGTGGTGCTCTAGTAGTTCATTAATCTTCCTACAACTCAGTAACTGCCTGCCCATATCAGGGGTATGGGCAGACAGCTCTACTAACAGTCTGCAGGAGCCTGGCATTGCACCTGTATTCTGTCTGTAGCCTGTAAACATGTGCAATGCTTTACAGACTCCTAAAGCAATCTTTACCTGCAAAAATGTGCATTAATTATACATTTTTTTAAAGTGAATTTAGCTTGGGCTGGTTTACATTTTGGAAGCCTAAGTGCTTAAAGTCCCACCCATAAAAAAGGCCTCCTGCCAAGGCTGTCCCCAATGTGCTGCCTAAAATATATTTTCCTCAAGCACTGTTGTGCAAAAAATTTAAAATGAGAATGTAGCAATTGGTAATGGGCCTGGAGCAGCAGGCAGATTAAACCCCATTTAGCTGCTGCACCCGTATAACTCTCGGGGACCAAAACAAATGTTACATTTTATGTAAATGGTTTTCAGAATAATGTAGAATAGGGTGGGACTTTGGTTGTGCCTCAGTGGAGTATAAGGCACCTCTCACACGGGCAGCTCTTTTGCCGCAGATAAAAGCATGAATATGTTATGTGAAATTCAAGACTCCTGGCACAGCAATCAGCTGCATTTGCACACCGCGATTACATGCATTTGTGTGTGTTTACGCGCGGTTGCGTTCAACGGCGGTTAGGGAAGTCAGTCACTCCCACAGCAAACCTTTGTTTTTGTCCCTTGTCCATTGATCTACCCATGATGTATTTCGGTCCTCTGCATGCAAACCTGTGTCTTTGTTCTCTGCCTCAGTGTGCATTAGAGTTTTGCAGAGAGAGGAGATATCTGTGTGTTTTTCCTCAAGTTCTGATCAACTTCCTGTGTCATTCCCAGGTATACCTAGTGATTATGATGTGCTTCCTCTTTTTTTTTTCCCCATCTTCACACTGCTATCCGCAGCTGACAAAAATCACTGCGATTACCTGCAGTTATTCGCGGATAGCTGTGCAAAGCCATTCCTGGACGCAGTGAAATAAAATTTTTCTATCTGCACCAAACCGCATTTAACGAAGCCGCAGCTAAACGCAGTGTGTGAATGGGGTCATAGGAAAGCATTGTGTGCTTTCAGCTGCGGTAGAAAATTTGAAAATCCGCAGCTGAAAGCACCATTCTATCCGGCCGTGTGAAAGGGACCTAACAAAAGAATACAATACAGTGATTATAAACAAAGTAGAAACGTTTTATTGCTGCCATAGGTAGTGCCAACTGAAAATTTATATCAGTTAAGAACAAAATACAGTTTACTGTTTCTTAAATTCAGGGTGTGCAGATCCTGAAGATATCAATAGGTGTTGCCTGCGTGTTTCGCTGGGCAATCCTGCTTCGTCAGGGCCTTAAAGAGATAGCACAAAGGAATATCATATAATAACAGATAAATAACATTAGATATCAGCTTTAAAATTAACGACATGGTCGCAACATGGTAAAAGGCCTGTATATATACCAATAAACTTGTCCGTACATATTTACATCAATATCAGGATATTTTCAAATAGTTATAATTAAAACATGGACATGACAATATAAACCAAAGAAGTACAGTTACATATATATATATTGTTCTATATGCGAAGCAGTGTTCCACACTGAATATACTGTGGGAGGGAGGTTGGAAAACAAATGAATAAATAAATGGTCTTCATGGGATATCTAGATGTTACAGTTTGTTTATATATCGTATGTGCGTAATAATATGACAGAGTTAGCTTACCTGTAGACTGTATTGATAGAGCAGCAGTTCAAAGAGGATGTTGGAGCCTGGGAAGCCCGTGGGGATGCTCCAACCTAAAACCCCCCCAGGGAGATAGAGAAAATCAGGGCGAGCCACTAAATGTGAATAATCAAATTGTAAGTATGAGAAAGACAAAAACAAAGGGGGTCTTTAATGGGGTGTATTCATATCAAGAATAGATTCCCATGACTCTGCTAGTAGAATCTATATTTACACACAGCGTACTAACTTTCATCTATCTCAGTAAAATCTCTATTCAGCTTTTGGCGTTTTATGCCTACTGACTTCTCAATGAAGTATATCTAACTATTAGCACACATATATCTTGCAAGCATTTAAACCCCCCCCCCTTTTTTTTTCTTCCTCACACTTACAATTTGATTATTCACCTTTGGGGCCTGCCCTTATTTTCTCTCTCTCTCTCGGGGTGGGGGGGGGGTTTGATTGGAGCATTCTCATGGGCTCCCCAGGCTCCAAGGTCCTCTGTGAACCGTTGCTCTATCAATACAGTCTACAGGTAAGCTAACTGTGTAATACCATCATGCACATACGATATATAAACAAACTGTAACATCTGGATATCCTATGATGCCCATTTATTTATTCATTCATTTTCCAGCCTCCCTCCCACAGTATATTTAGCGTGGAACACCACTGCGCATATAATATATATATATATATTTATATATATATATATATATATATATATATATATATATGTATATATGTATGTATATATGTAACTGTACTGCTTTTTTTCAACTGGTTTATATTGTCATGTCCAAAATGTAATTATAACTATTTGAAAATATCCTGATATTGATGTAAATATGTACGAACAAATTTATTGGTATATATACAGACTTTTAACCATGTTGGTTGCTCTCTCTGTTTTTGCAACCATGTAGTTAATTTTAAAGCTTATATCTCATGTTATTTATTTGTTATTATATGATATTCCTTTGTGCTATCTCTTTAAGGCCCTGACGAAGCAAGATTTCCCACGAAACGCGTAGGCAACACCTATTGATATCTTCAGGATCTGCACACCCTGAATTTAAGAAACAGTAAAATGTATTTTGTTCTTAACTGATATGAATTTTCAGGTAGCACTGCCTATGGCAGGCAAATAAAAGTTTTCTACTTTGTTTATAATCATGGTATTGTTTTATTTTGTTATACTCCATTGAGGCACAACCAAAGTCCCACCCTATTCTACATTATTCTGAAATCCATGTACATATCTATTAGGGATGGTGCCTATTTTGGAGTCTTTTATTTCATGTACACCCCAACCCCTACACACACATGTTACTTTTTAGCTATGAGTCTACTAATTTGATCTTAACCTTAAAAACGTTAAATCCATCATCAAAATAGAACATGCTCTTTCTTAATTTTCTCTATAATTCATTAAATAAAACTGTCCTAGTAACATTTAAATATAACAAGTATAGCTGCAAGAAAAAAAAATGTTATGGTGCTTGGTGACTGTTTTTAATTGCAGGGACATGTTCAGAGTTCATTTTTCAAAGTTGGGGCTGTCTAATGAGATCCAGTACATCTGTACCACTTCTTACATAGAGTAACTATACAGTCTGGTCACAGTTTACAGTTTTCTGGCATTACTTCCTTACTGCTTATGTGCATCCCACAGAGATCCATCTATAGAGTGACAGCACTGTATAGAGAGCCTGCTGAGACTGTCTACCATAACTCAGCCCCAGCTGCAGTCTTCTTCTCCACTTATTCCAGCCACTTGGACTGGCATAGCAACCCTTGCCTTTTCTCTTATCTCAATTTTCTTCATCATAGAAGCTCAGGACATGGGAGCAAGTAAGGATGCACTGTTAAGACTACTCACTGAGCATTGCATTGGTTTTCCTAGGACAGCTATTAACAAGGAATCTTATTCGATCAGTATATAGTGCTTCAGTATAAGAATAAACAAAGCCTGGAATTGCAGGCTAGAGTTATATTTTTGGTCTCAGTTGTAGGAATACTGACAGAGTCTGTTGGTGGTGCCTATCATGCCAAATTACAAATCCAGGCTTGCCTTTAGTAAGTTCACCCCACTGACTCATTTAATCTTTAGTGCTTGATTTGCTTCATCTGCTGAATGTGAAGTTATACTGTAACGCAGCTGCAACAGAACTGACCCATTTGTTCAATGAAAGCTCAAAGGCTTTGAAAATCCATTGGTAAGAGTTTTTCTGATGAAACAGTTTATATAAGGATCAATCACTTGTAATTTTTGTATATTTCACAAGAAAAACAAAATCTAAGAACCTGTAGTTGACAATACACAAGTACATTTCTCATAAAATTTGATCTATAATCTTTAAATCTATAGTTTGGCTGTACTTCATTCTGCACTCCTGTGACCTGTTTTTAGCTGACAGCGGGCTAAAGCTTGCTGTCGGGTGATGTCACAGAGCCAGTCCAGGCTCAGGAAAGATTGTGACCATGTGGTTGGGATCCGCCCACATGCCTGAACCAGCACCCGACTCAGGCTTTCAGCAAGAAGCTGAGTGCCTGAGCCAGCCTCTCCCGCACACTCCACAGCAAAAACATGGAATATCCGGGCTCAAACTTACCGACCAATCAGTAACCAACCAAATTCACCTGTCTAACAGTGTGCGTTAAAAACATAGGTTTAGTTGCACGCATATTGCACCCTCCACAGCCCAGTGAGTGCCTTGGAGGCAGAGCAGAGAGCCGGTGCTGTGAGAACTGATCGAGGGTGCTAGATCGCTGGGTTCTCAGTGTTAGAGCCGGCGGGGGACAGATGCAGCATTGCACCAATGCTGCATCCAGCTAGGTAAGTATGATTAAAACCCTTACTTCTTTTTTAAAGCATGGCTTAGTATTATTGGTCAGCAGTTGAGGAGGATGTTACAAATCCACTCAATGCTTTTTCTGTTTAAAGAGTGTGTGTGCGCAAATACATAAAACAAAAAACATTCAGCACTCCAGTACTTGTACATATCTTCATATTATGTCTGTTTAACCACTTGCCTACTGGGCCAATTGGTTAAATCTGTAATTTCTCATATATATGTAAAAATCTGCTAGAAAATTACTTAGAACCCCCAAACAATATATATTTTATGAAAGCAAAGACCCTAGAGAATACAATTATGGTTGTTGCATTTTTTTTTAGTCACACAATATTTGCACAGTGGTTTATCAAATGCAAATTTTCTAAAAAAAAAATACACATTAATGAATTTTAGTGAACACAAACACAACATAATACCCAATTTCTGGTAAAATATAAAATATGTTATGCCAAGTAAACAATATGCCTAACATGTCACATTTTAAAATTGTGCATGCCTGCTAAATGGCAACAATCTACAATAGATTAAATTATCCATATGGGACACTTTAAAAGCCTACAGGTTTTTATTTCAATTCAATGATTTCAATTTACAAATACCATACTGATGACCCTACAATAGGGATAAAACTTTTTTTGCGGAAGGAAGTTTAACAAGATACGTGGCCACTCATTAAAATGAGAAGAAAAGAGGTTTAACCTTAAACTACGTAGAGGGTTCTTACTGTAAAAGCGGCAAGGATGTCGAATTCCCTTCCACAGACAGTAGACCACTGCCTGGGGAAGGGAATTCCACAGGCAGCGGGAAGCATCGATAGTTTCAACAAACTATTAGAAAAGCACCTGAACGACCACAACATACAGGAATATATAAGGTAATACTGATATATAATCACACACATAGGTTGGACTTGATGGACTTGTGTCTTTTTTCAACCTCACCTACTATGTAACTATGTAGGTTACCTATGCATGCATTTGCGTTTACGCTTTAGCGTGGAAGATGGGGGTTGCTTTAATTTTTTTTTCAATTTTATTATTTATTTTTTTACATATATTTTTTTTAACACTGTCTTTTTAAATGTGTGATTTGTGATGGCTGGGCAGTAACAAGTACTCTTTACTGAGAAATCTGAGGTCTCTCGGTTTGATCAGTTTGATCACATTCTTGTGTGGCTAGTAATGGCTTGTAAACAACAAGCTGAAACCGTAAGCGACTAAATCCTCACTTCTTCCAGATTTTTTGGTTTTTGTGACCCAGACACAAGACCCCACCACAACACATGAGTACAGCACAAAAGGAAGTTCAATAAAAATAGATGGTAAATGGAAAACTATGCAAGGTATTCATAATGTATTTTGCAAACAATTTTCAAAATGACTCTGGCAAACATAGTCATGTATTAGTAGTTTAACAATAAAAATGAGATACTTCAATACTCTGGAACGAGCTTAAACAGATCACTTACTGTGTTAATGGAATACATACCTTTTTTATTGATTCAGGTGAAGACTCTTTTTTTTGTATGAGAAGTACAACATTTTAATTAGAACGGCTGTCATTTTGCAAATTTGTTGAATCAATTCCAGCATGAAATAATCGCTGAAATGTACCTTTTTGATTTCTTTTAACTCCAAAAGACATTTAGATTTACCATTGAATGTGCATCATTTCACTAATAGGTGCTGTGGGAGAAAATAATGCAGACTGTCTGCTTGTCATTCATTCTTTTAGCAAGACACCCACTTCTAGTTTCTTTTTTCAAAAGAGAGGTCACATTATAATTTTGTTGGGATAATTGCAGTATTTAATATACTGTGAAAAAATGTTCATATTGTTTTTTTTTTACATGTAGATTTTCAAAACTAAATAAAAAAAGTTTTTTTGCTCTGTGGTATGTCAGGATATGCAGACATTGATTCAAAATACAATGCCTAGCAGTTACTAGGGCTCTGCTACACTGGTGATGTCTCAGCCATCTTTAAAGTGGACCTTAAATCTTCTGCCCTTGTTGTTTTAACTTTGGATAGTAAAACATTTTTTTTTTTTTTGCTAGTAAATCCCTTATACAGCCCACTTCCTGTTTCGTGTCTGGTCATTAGCCTAGGCTTATGACATCATGCACAGCTCTCACTCTCATGAGAGTTTTCCAGGAAGGTAGAGGGTGAGTCATAAGAGGACCAATGATAGATTCATGTGTGTATCTGTGTGTCTGTGTAAATCCAGGAAGTGAACAGGGAACAACTTCAGCTGCTTACAGTTAAAATGGCTGCAGCCAGACTCAGTGGAAGGAGATTTCTTCAGTATATTTGGCAAGCACAGAATCACAGTATATATAAAATAATATGCAAAGTGGTTGGAAGGAAGCTTTAGAATGGCAAATATGTTTTTATTACAAATTATGTCTGGAGACTGCAGTTCCTCTTTAAACATGATCTACAATTGGCAATAATGACTAAAGGCTTTTTGTCCTTATTACAATATGACAGTAGAAATACCTTTCTAAATGGTCATATGACTGCCCCACGATGCTGCAGTTACTTGCGACTACTGCATATGATTTTGACTCGAGGAGCAAAGGACATTCACAATCATTTTCTAAAATGGTCATTAATAGTCGCAACACACTAGTAGTAATTCTTGGCCCCAGTAATGCAGAACTGATAAATTACATATATAGCGAGCCATTATTGTACATAATGTACATATACATATTACAATTTGAGATGGAACTACTGTGTATGTAATCCATCCACACCATTTTAATAGAGGTGGAATGACTGCCATTATCTTGGCATGGAAGAATCTCAATTACATATCATATGCATTCCTGCCTTACAGAGATAGGAAGAGACAAGGAAATATGAAAACTTCTGTGTTGCTATTTGAAATAGTTGGATTCAAATGCCAGCCACCTAAAAAGAAAACAAAAATACATAAATAAATCCATAAAATCTATTTGAGAGTTGCTCATAAAAACTGGAAAATCTCAATTTGTTTCTAAGCTTTCCTGAAATTGTTACCTGTAGGGAGAATCTGGTATTATCAACATAAAATACATAGTTACATAGTTAGTCAGGTTGAAAAAAGACACAAGTCCATCCAGTTCAACCATAAAAAAAATAAACAAACAAAATAAAACACAGTACATCCCATACACCCAACTCCATACCCACAGATGATCCAGAGGAAGGCAAAAAACCCCAGCAGAGCGATGATCCAATTTGCTACAGGAGGGGAAAAAATTCCTTCCTGATCCCCCGAGAGGCAATCAGATTTACCCCGGATCAACTTTACCTACAAAACTTAATACTTAGTTATATTATGTGCATTTAGGAAAGAATCCAGGCCCTTCTTAAAGCAATCTACTGAGCTGGCCAGAACCACCTCTGGAGGGAGTCTGTTCCACATTTTCACAGCTCTTACTGTGAAGAAACCTTTCCGTATTTGGAGGTGAAATCTCTTTTCCTCCAGATGTAAAGAGTGCCCCCTTGTCCTCAGTGTTGACCTTAAAGTGAATAACTCAACACCAAGTTCACTATATGGACCTCTTATATATTTGTACATGTTGATCATATTCCCCCTTATTCTCCTCTTCCCAAGAGTGAATAAATTCAGTTCCTCTAATCTTTCCTCATAGCTGAGCTCCTCCATGCCTCTTATCAGTTTAGTTGCCCTTCTCTGCACTTTCTCCAGTTCTCCGATATCCTTTTTGAGAACTGGTGCCCAAAACTGGACTGCATATTCCAGATGAGGTCTTACTAATGATTTGTACAGGGGCAAAATGATATCTCTCTCTCTGGAGTCCATACCTCTCTTAATACAAGAAAGGACTTTGCTCGCTTTGGAAACCGCAGCTTGGCATTGCATGCCATTATTGAGCTTATGATCAACTAAAACCCCCAGATCCTTCTCCACTACAGATCCCCCAGTTGTACTCCCCCTAGCATGTATGATGCATGCATATTCTTAGCCCCTAAGTGCATAACTTTACATTTATCAACATTAAACCTCATCTGCCACTTAGTCGCCCACTTAGACAGAGCATTGAGGTCGGTTTGTAAATTGGAGACATCCTGCAAGGACGTTATTCCACTGCATAGCTTGGTGTCATCTGCAAAAACAGAAATGTTACTTTGGATCTCAGACCCAATATCATTTATAAATATATTGAAAAGTAAGGGACCCAACACCGAACCTTGGGGTACACCACTGATAACCTTGGACCATTCAGAGTATGAATCATTAACCACAACTCTCTGAATTCTGTCTTTCAGACAGTTTTCTATCCATTTACAAACCGATATATCTAATCCTGTAGACCTTACCTTACACATGAGCCGTGTGTGGGGAACTGTATCGAACGCTTTTGCAAAATCCAAGTATACCACGTCCACTGCCACGCCTCTGTCCAGGGTTTTACTTACCTCTTCATAAAAGGAAATCAGGTTTGTCTGACAACTTCTGTCCTTCATGAATCCATGCTGTCTGCTGCTTAAATAGTTTGTTTCCAGCAAGAACTCATCCATGTGGTCTTTTATTAAACGTTCCAGTATCTTCCCAACTATAGAAGTTAAACTAACAGGTCTATAGTTACTAGGTAAAGACTTTTTTCTTTGTAAATACAGTTTTCTTCTTAAAAATCATTGTATTAGAACAGTAGGACTTGTGAAAAACAGCAGTATAAGGACACCTATTACCTGCATGGTTGCTGAAAAAGGTGTGGACTCCCCCCCTCCTTGGGACTATATAGAAGGGTCCTAATAATATAGGGATCTCACATGTTTCTTGCAAATTCTCTTTAACAATATAAGCCTGGTATTGTAAATGTGTCCTTCATCGTATAAATAATTGTAAAAGGTATACGTGCACTTGCTGGATTTTTTTGCCATACATAAAACATTTACAAAATACCAAACAGAGACAAAAAGTATCTTTTAACAAAGCGATGACAGCATTTACATCTGCAAACACTTTACATGACTGTCAGTTTCTGAAATAGAGTGAGCACAGGTTAACAGATCCATCTAATTGTACTTACTTCTAATTCCTGAATCATGTTTGACTTTAGATGTTGGTTCTTTAGCTAGATGAAAATCCAGGGCTGTCTAGAACGTTTCTAATCTCCAGGATTTGACACTGAATAGGACTATCCCAATGCTGCGCTGAGCCTTATAGCATGGGAAGATGAACTAAATTCTCACTTCCTTTGTCAAAATACCACAGCTTAAAGGATATTTCCATTAACTTGAATTTTTGTTGCTGGTAAAAAGATAACCTTGGGGGACATGAGTAAATCATTCAGAGCATACTTTCCAGTCATTGTTTAGAGATGAATCGTGGAAAAATTAACCTGTGGAGGCACACCAAAGTAAATACACCTTGGAGAATTGAATTGTTGACATGTATAAAACAAATTTGGATACGTTTAAATATATTGCGAGTTCACAATATAACTTTTAGGCCCTGTACACACGATCAGACATGTCCGAGGAAACATGTCCGACGGACTGTTTTCATCGGACAAGGCTGAATTGTCTGTTGGTCTGATGTGTGTACACACCATCGGACCAAAATCCCCTCGGACCAGAACGCGGTGACGTAGAACACAACGACGTGATGAAAAAACAAAGTTCAATGCTTCCAAGCATGCGTCGACTTGATTCTGCGCATGCGGGGGATTTTGGTTCGATGGTTTGTGTACTAACCATCGAACCTGTCCGACGGACAGGTTTCCAGCGGACAGATTTCAAAGCAAGCTTGAAAACTTTTGTCCGCTGGAAAACGGTCCGATAGGCCGTACACACGATCGAACATGTTCGCTGAAACTGGTCTGCGGACATGTTCGATCGTGTGTACGCAGCCTTAGGCTTCACTTGTACTTTGAGAATATGTGTTGCGCACTGTTATACTCCGGGGTCATTACTTTTTATAGCACCCCAATGCACTTTGGCAATACCCATATTGTACATTTTTGCATACCACAACCTAGAGTAATGTATTACGTGCTTGTGGCATGCTGCCTTTATAGGTTAGGAAAAAGACAGAAAGGAAAAAACATGGGTAGGAAGACGGTAAGGTATGGGAGGGGAAAAGGCCAGGGGTTAGCACTCTTCACTGGCTTCATACAACCGGGGTCACTCAGACTTATCAACACTTGGATTAAAAATTATAAAGACCTTGGGATTCTATGTACACTTTCCAAAAGAACCATGTTTGGTAGCATTGTTTATACGTGTACTTCTTTTACCAGAAAGGACTCCATGTGTCCAATATCTCTGTGACCCATTCAAGGAAAGATAGAGAACGTGTCGACCGCCAGTGGTATAGGATAACTGCTATGATTGCTGCCAGGCAGTATCGTAGAAGACCTTCCTTGATATGTTTAATTGACCCTGGCAATATAGATAATAAGACTGCCTGAAGGTAGATTGGGAATGATCACATCTGTTAAATTAGCATATACTGTAAGGATTGAGCATGCCCCTTTTTAGTGCATTTTTCTGAACTAGGCAACCCATTAAAATTAATGGGCTGCCCTAACACACCGCACAATTGTTGACTAGTGATGAGCGGAATACGCCATATTCGATTTCGCGATATTTTGCGAATATTTCGAAGAATATTCGCGAATATTCGTTAATATCGAATATTCGTGATATTTTATAAAAAAAAAAAAAAAAAATTGCGAAATTTCGCTATTTTTTTGGGATAAAATATTTTTTGGGATAAAATATCACGAATATTCGATATTTACGAATATTCGCTATATTTTATAAAAAAAAATAAATAGCGAAATTTCGCATATGCGAAAGCGAAAATGATTGCAAAATTTCGCTATTTTTTTGGGGATAAAATATCACGAATATTCGATATTTACGAATATTCGCTATATTTTATAAAAAAAAAAAATTGCGAAATTTTAAAAAAACGAATATTCAAAATAGTGAATATTCGCCGCGATATTCGAGTTATTCGCGAATACTCGAATATGCAATATTCGTAGCGAATATTCGCAATGCGAATATTCGTGAGCAACACTATTGTTGACATGTATAAAGCAAATCTAACTAAGTTTGAATATATTGTGAGTTTACAATATAACTGTTAGGCTTCATTTTTGTTTTGGGGACATGTGTTGAACATTGTGGTGCTCCAGTGCCACATTGGTTCTCTTGGCACTCTAATGCACTTTGCCAACATGCATACATTTTAGCACACCACAACCCACAGTAATGCATTACCATGCTTGTTATGGCACCTCAATGCACTTTGCCAAAATACATGCATTTTAGCACACAACAATCCATGTCAATGCATTACAGTGTGCGTGTAGTGTGCTGCTTTTAAAAAGAGCATGCGTCTTTTTCGTAATTTTTTTGTGCATTGTGGTTCTTTGAAGCCATTAATTCTTATGGTACTCTAATGCACTCTCTCAACACAAATGCATTTAACACACCACAGCCCATGGTAATGCATTATAATGCTATTGGTGTGCTTCCTTTGAAAAAAGCATGCACCTTTTTACTGCATTTCACTGCACTAGGCAACCCATTTAAATGAATAGGCTGCCCTAACACAATGCACCGTATTGTGCAAAAGTAATGCAGGCTAGGACATTTCTTGTAAACGCTCTGCAAAGATATGAATATAGTCTTAGTCTATAGTTCTTAGTTCTAAGATAAACAGCAACCCTATGCACCAGAGGCAGCCTCTCAGCAACCATACCAGGAGGATCTAATCCCGGGTCCCTCTCGGTCATGACCTGGAAGAATTCAAGCACCCATGGACCGAGAAGACTGCAGGATTTCTTTATTAAGCCGTCTCAGAACAGCTCTCAAAATGGCGTCGAGTGGGATAGCCGTACACAGCCACTGTCGGCATCCCAGCTCCCTGCAAACCCTGACAGTTTCTCCTGACATGTCTCTCTCAGATATAGAGGAATCAGCTCCAGAAAATCCCCCTGCCTCCCAGCTCTCCCCGACCGAGGTAAGAGAGCAGCTATATCTCCTGCAGGCTCCCCTGACAAACCCCTGGCTATTAAAAAGCAGCACTGGGCAGACTCACTCCCTGGAGACACAGCTGATGCCCATGCTAACGAACTGGCCTCATTCCCTGCCTCAGTCAATCTTGCCTCAGAAAACATTCTCAAAGCCATGCTCCCATCTCTGCAAACAGACATGCAAAGAGAACTGAGAATCTCTCTGCAATGTATGCAGGGATATTTAGAGCATATAGAGAAACAAACGGATTCCCTTGAAAGGCAAATGAGCAATGTGACACAAGTATATAATGCAGTAGTTTATACTCTAGATGAACATGTCAAAGCTTTAAACCAGGGGTCTCAAACTCAAATTACCTGAGGGCCGCAAGACAAGTTTTCATATCCCATGGGGGGCCGCATGCAAACTTTCAAACTTCAAAAACAGTACTGGTGTCAGTGAATGTATTATTAACCCCCAGCTCTGTGTCAGCGGACGCATTATTAACCCCCAGCACTGGTGTCAGCGGACACATTATTAACCCCCAGCACTGGTGTCAGCGGACACATTATTAACCCCCAGCACTGGTGTCAGCGGACACATTATTAACCCCCAGCACTGGTGTCAGCAGACACATTATTACCCCCAGCACTGGTGTCAGCGGACACATTATTAACCCCCAGCACTGGTGTCAGCAGACACATTATTAACCCCTCGTATTGGTGTCAGCAAACACATTATTAACCCTGACCACTGCACACGGACCACTACACACGGACCACTACACAGAGCACAGCACATCAGGGTACAGGGCACAGCACATCAGGGTACAGAGCACAGCACATCAGGGTACAGAGCCCAGCACATCAGAGCACAACAGGGTACATGGCACATCAGAGCACAGCACATAGGGGTACAGCACAACAGGCTACATCAGGGTACAGGGCACGGCACATCAGGACAGAACATATCAAGACAAGGCACATGGCACATCAGGGTAGAGGACATGGCACATCAGGACATGGCACATGGCACATCGTGGTACAGGGCACATGAAACAGCACATCAGGGTACACAGCAAATCAGGGTACATGGCACACATCAGGGTACATGGGCACAATCAGGCACATCAGGGCACATCAGTCAGGGCAAATCAGGCACATGGCACACCAGGGCACATCAGGCACAGCACATCAGTACAGGCACATGCACAGGGGGCACAGGGTACCCTGATGTACAGAGCCCAGCACATCAGGGTACATGAGGCACATCAGGGTACATGAGGCACATCAGGGTACATGGGGCTCATGGCACATCAGGGCACATCAGGGTACATGGGGCACATGGCACATCAGGGCACATGAGGCTACATGGGGCACATGGGGCACATGAGAGCACATCAGGGTACATGAGAGCAAATCAGGGCAAAGGTCAGCGTTTACTTGTTGTTTTCTTCAGATGCAGAGCAGTGCAGGAAGCGTCTGTCAGAGGTTCACTTCTCTCTCATGTCACGCTGCTACTCCCTGGTGGCCCCTCCTCTCTTCTCGTCCATCCCAGATGATGTCACAAGCAAATGGGGATGGACGAGAAGAAAAGGGGCCACAGGGGAGTAGCAGCGTGACATGATAGAGAAGTGAACCTCTGACAGGCGCTTCCTGTGCTACTCTTCATGCACCTCGATCTACACTTCCACGGCACCCGCGGGCCGGTACTTTGAGACCCCTGCTTTAACCCAATCCATCTTAAAATAGCTGATCTAGAAGATCGCTCTCTGCGAAACAACATAAAGTTCAGGGGCATCCCAGAAACAGTAAAACCTGGAGATCTGACACCATACCCCCAAAAGCTTTTCCGCACCATCCTTCCCAACCTCTCACCGCTCAACGTGTTAATAGACTGAGTGCACAGTATTCATAAACTGGATAACCTCTTGGCCACAATCGCCAGCGACTGGCTCGTGTGCATTTTTGTCCATGTAAAGGAAAATATAATGAGGGCAACCAGAACCATGCACAAGCTCCCTGAACCTTACCAAAATGTCTCACTTTTCACTGATATTCCGGCAGTCACTTTCGCAAGCATGTAAATCCAGATGGGGATTCCCAACAAAGCTCCTGGTCACCTACTAGAACCAACTCATCCCCTTCCTGACTATCAAAGATGGTCTCAAGCAACTCCACACTTGGGGCCTTGTCTTCCCAGCTCTGCCAAGCACCCCTCAGGCCAAACCATCGCCGAGGGTCTCTGACCCCTGGATTTAAGTTAACAACACCTGAGTGAAGTCCTGGAGGCTCTACAAGTCTGTTACCTTCTTATATTTCAGGCTGTTCTGACATTTGGTTATTTTGCAGATAGATAGAGGGGATGGCTTTTAGGGTGAGTACCCTCCACCCACCCCCACTGTTACAGTGTGCTAAGCACATTTTCATTCTTACATTTATTATCTTTCACTAAGTGTACAGTTTATTTTCTCACAGCTACAGTACATTGGAAAAATATTCATGCCCCCTGAAATTGTATACATTTTGTCATGTTACAACCAAAAACGTTAATGTATTTTAATGGGATTTTATGTGATTGACCAACACCAAGTGGCACATAATTGTGATGTGAAAGGAAAATGATAAATGGTTTTCAACATTTTTTACAAATAAATATCTGAAAAGTGTGACGTGCATTTGTATTCAGCATCCCTGAGTCAATACTTTGTAGAACTGCCTTTTGCTGCAATTACAGCTGCAAGTCTTTTTGGGTATGTCCCTACCAACTTTTGACATCTAGAAAGTGACCTTTTTGTTCATTCTTATTTGCAAAATAGCTCAAACTCTGTCAGATTGAATGGGGAGCATCTGTGAGCAACACATTTTAAGTCTTGCTACAGATTCTCAGTTGGATTTAGGTCTGGACTTTGACTGGGCCATTCTAACACATGAGTATGCTTTGCTCTAAAGCATTCCATTGTAGCTCTGGCTGTATGTTTAGGGTCATTGTCCTGCAGGAAGGTGAACCTCCGCCCCAGTCTCAAGTCTTTTGCAGACTCTAGGGCCGCGTACACATGATCGGTTCAAACCAATGAAAACGGACTGAAGTTTTCATCGGTCCAAACCTATCGTGTGTAGGCCCCATCGGTCCGTTATCCTTCTGTCAAAAAACAGAGGGCTTGCTTTAAAATTGAACCGATGGACGGCTAACCGATAGGTCAAAACCGATCGTTAGTATGCAAAAGCATCAGTTAAAAGGCCGTGCATGCTCAGAATCAAGTCGACGCATGATTGGAAGCATTGAACTTCGTTTTTTTCAGCACGTCGTTGTGTTAAAACACGTTAACGTCACCGCGTACTGATACAATCGTTTTTTTAACTGATGGTGTGTAGGCACATCAGTCCATCAGTCAGCATCATCGGTGAACCGCTCTCATCAGATGGACCGATCGTGTGTACGCAGCCTAACAGGTTTTGTTCTAAGATTGCCCTGTATTTGGCTCCATCCATCTTCCCATTAATTTTGACTAGCTTCCCTGTCCCTGCTGAAGAAAAGCATCCCCACAACATCATGTTGCCACCACCATATGGTAGGAATGGTGTGTTCAGGGTGATGTGCAGTGTTAGTTTCCGCCACACATAGCGTTTTGCTTTAAAGGGGTGTTCCAGCCAAAAATTGTGTTTATTAAAAGTCAGCAGCTACAAAAAGTGAAGCTGCTGGCTTTTAATAAACACTCACTTACCTGCTCCTGCGTTCCAGCGACGCGCCGACTGGGGCTCCGCTCCTCTCCCCCCCTTCCCAGCCGGCATCTCTATCCCGACTGTGGGCACCCAGCCGTGACAGCCTTCGGCTTTACGGCCGGGCACCCACTGTGCATGTGCGAGCCGCACTGCGCATGCGCGCGCGGCTCGCCGCTGATTGGAGAGGCGATCGCATGGGACCTGTCATGTGTCCCATGTGATCGCCTACAGGGAGGGGCTGGTGTAGGCGATTAAGGCTTAATCGCCTAACCAGCCCCTCGGCGGAAGCAGGAAGTGGGACAGGAAGTCCCACTCCAACTGAAGCCCCCACTCCCCCCCCAAAAAAAATTACATGCCAAATGTGGCATGTAAGGGGGAGGGGAGGGGATTAAACAAAAGTACATTTTTAGGGTGGAACTCCTCTTTAAGGTCAAAAACTAAAATTTGGTCTCATCTTCCACATGTTTGCTGTGTCCCCCACATGGCTTCTTGCAAACTACAAACGTGACTTCTTATGGCTTTCTTTCAACAATGGCTTTCTTCTTGCCACTCTTCCATATAGGCCAGATTTGTGGAGTGCACATCTAATAGTCGTCCTGTGGATAGATTCTCCCACCTGAGCTGTGGATCTCTGCAGCTCCTCCAAAGTTATCATGAGGTTTTGGTTGCTTTTAATGCTTTTAATCTCATTAATGCTCTCCTTGCCCAGTCTGTCAGTTTAGGTGGGCGGCCATGTCTTGGTAGGTTTGCAGTTGTGCTAAACTCTTTACATTTTCCGATGATGGATTGAATAGTGGTCCATGAGATGTTGAAAGCTTGTTTTTTTTATTACCTAGCCCTACTTTAAACTTCTTCACAACTTTATTCTGGACCTGTCTGGTGTGTTCCTTGGCCTTTGTGATACTGTTTGTTCACTAAGGTTCTCTAACAAACCTGTAAGGGCTTCACAGAACAGCTGTATTTATACTGAGATTAAATTATACACAGGTGGACTCTATTTACTAATTAGTTGACTTCTGAAGGCAATTGGTTCCATTAGATTTTAGTTAGGGGTATCAAAGTAAAGAGGGCTAAATAGGAATGCATGCCACATTTTTTAACATTTTTGTATTTGCAAAACATTTTGCTAACCATTTCTCATTTTCTTTCCACATTGTGTTGGTTTATCACATAAAATCCCAATAAAATAGTTACGTTTTTGGTCGTAACATGACAAAATCTGGAGAATCTCAAAGGGTATGATTACTTTTTAAAGACACAGTATAAACATTATCTCACAAAAGTGAGTTCACCCCTAGCAATTATGTAAATATTTTATTATATCTTTTCATGTGACAATACTGAAAAAATTACACTTTGCTACAATGTAAAGTAGTGAATGTACAGCTTGTATAACAGTGTACAGTAAATTAGTTTTTCGCTAAAAATAACTCAACACACAGTCAGCCATTAATCTCTAAACCGCTGGCAACACAAGTGAGAACACACCTAAGTGAAAATGTCCAAATTGGGCACAAAGTGTCAATATTTTGTGTGGCCACCATTATTTTTCAGCACTGCCTTAACCCTCTTGGACATGGAGTTTACCAGAGCTTCACAGGTTGCCACCGGTGTCCTCTTCCTCTCCTCCATGACGACATCACAGAGCTGGTAGATGTTAGAGACCTTGCGCTTCTTCCATTTGAGGATGCCCCACAGATGCTCAATAGAGTTTAAGCCTGGAGACATTCTTGGCTAGTCTATAACCTTTACCCTCAGCTTCTTTAGCAAGGCAGAGGTCATCTTGGAGGTGTGTTTGTGGTCATTATCATGTTGGAATACTGCCCTAAGGCCCAGTCTCCGAAGGTAGGGAATCATTCTCTGCTTCAGTATGTCACAGTTAGAACACACATTAGGGAGCACAGTTAACCCCTTGATTGCCCCCTAGTGTTAACCCCTTCCCTGCCAGTGACATTTACCTAGTAATCAGTGACACTCTTTAAATGTTAATGGTTCCAAAAATGTGTCAAAAGTGTCCTTCCTGTCCACCGCAACGTCGCAATACCGCAAAAAACACACTCACCCCAGGTAGATGAAGGGGACCCCCAGACACAATATTTAAAGGAATATTTACTGTTGTTTTATAAAAAAAAGATGCATTGATACATGTCCCCTAGGGCAGTACCCAGGTCCTCATAATCATGGCAATAACTTGTCCGAAGGCTTGGCGGCCAGTGATTATTCCCACTTGGTCAGTGTGTACAAGCTGGGGGATAAATTTGATCTAATCTAATATGATCTAGGCAGAAAGCAACATAAGTCCTTTCCGCTATCATGACTCTTTGTGCTTTTTTTGTCAGCATTAGCAAAAAAGTCATGGGAGAACAATTGGTGTGAACAGTGAGGTGCTTTGATTTTTGCATAACATGTTAGCTTTTTGTAAACTCACTTCCTGTCAGAGAAATGGCAGGAACCTCAATTGCTGTTATCAGCATTTTTACGTGTTCATGTGTGGTAGAATGTCGCTCTGGTGCATGCGGGTGCACAACAAAACGGGAAGACGACGCCGGTACATGTGCAGTGGAGCGCACATAGAATAGAGGAATCCCTCTGCTGGCCTATAAAAGGCTGCTCATGTTCATGCTAAATTGCTGGATTGTCTTTCAGCTTCCCAGTGTTCCTGCATCTGTATCCTGTTACCAAGCATTTCCTGTTGTGACCCGGATTGACCCTGACCTGCCCTGATCTCTCTCCTGTACTTTGACCTTGGCTTGCTTTAACTACTTCAGCCCCAGAAGATTTGGCTGCTCAATGACCGGCCATTTCTTGCAATACAGTACTGCATCACTTTAACTGTCAATTGCACGGTTGTGCAGTGTTGTACCCATAAAAAGTGACATCCTTTTTTCCCTCACAAATAGAGCTTTCTTTTGGTGGTATTTGATCACCTCTGTGGTTTTTATGTTTTGAGCTATAAACAAAAAAAGAGCGACAATTTTGAAAAAACACAATGGGGATATTTACGAGAGGCAAACTAAGTGCAAACTACAAGTGCAAAGTGCACTTGCAATTGCACTGAAAGTGCACTTGGAAGTGCAGTCACTGTAGATCTGAGGGGGAAATGCAAGGAAAATAAAATACAGCATTTTAGCTTGCACATAATTGGATGATAAAATCAGCAGAGCTTCACCTCATTTCATATCTACCCCTCAGATTTACAGCGACTGCACTTCCAGGTGCACTCTCAGTACAATTTCAAGGGCACTTTGCACTTGTAGTTCACTTGTAGTTCATACCAGGCCCTTCAACTCCATTGAATTGGTCACTCAAGACCTATCTCTACGATACTGGATCGAAGGTAGGGCGCACAGTATAGGCTGTCTATATACTGCACAGTGGCTTGACTCCTTCCAAAATATATCTGAGACCTTTAACATCCATAACAAGGACTTTTATATATCTCTCTGCATCGGCCATGCTTTATCATCCATACATCGGTCCCCCAACCAGCTAACCCAAAACCTTATTCGTTACTATGAATCTTGCAACACATCCATCAAATAACTATCTACTATATATAAACTCATTACCACCCCTCAAGCTGATTACAAATCTGCTAATATGACATACCAGGAATCATCTCTTCACCTCTCTGCACCCAGGGCTTTGTGGCATAAAGCTTCCCAGAGGCCCCAAACTTTTTCCAAAAAGATCAAACATTGGGAAACAGTTATGAAAATCTACTACAGATGGTAGTTTACCTCTTCCAATGTATCCACGTTCTTGCCTGCACTCTCCCCAATTCTGGAGAAATTGCTCCCTGGAGGGAACTCCTCGTCACATCTGGTGGGACTGCCCTGTACTAAGACCTATATGGACAGAAATTGAGGCATGCCTGAAGTCTCTCACTGGCATTTCTGTCTCACTAACCCCACAGATAGCCCTTTTAGCAATGGGACTTGAAGCTTTGCCCCCATCATTACACCCTCTGATCACACATTACTAATAGCTAGCAGGCCATCAATAGCCTGATTCTGGAAGAACCCCAAACCCCTGACCATTCAACTAATACTCAATGCCCTTAATGATCACTGTGCCATGGAGAACATGTTTGCCAAAGTTCACCTGACTGTTCACAAATTCTTGACACAGTGGGAGCTATGGCTTCTAGATCATAGATGCAATGCACCTCAATAATCCTCTGTTTCCCTTAACTCTACTTACTTTATTGGCCTCAAGGATCCTATGCCCAAAGGTGCTATCTGCTATTGAATCTCACAATACTCATATAACGCACTGCTTCTCATTATAGCTATCATAATATATAATGATTACTACAATCATAGATATTTCAAGATTTGAAGCCCTTGTTTACTTTAACAGCTTTACAGGTCTTAATATGATGCCTAAGGCAGTATTTAGTTACGCATTTGAAATGATTTATACAAATATCCTTGATACTCAATATTCTGTATACATATTTTTATTCTGAATGCCACTCTTCACTCTGTAGCCTTTTGTGGATTTATATTACTTCTATAAATCTAATAAAACTTTATGTGAAAAATAAATAAATAGAAGGACAGGTAACTGACAGTGGTGCGCTTACTGTGTGCTACTGCCAGAGGTGTCACTAGGGTTAGTGTCACCTGGTGCAGTAAAACATGGTGTAACCCCCCGAAAAAAATATATATTTTCCTGTTTTCTAAAACTGTGCCAAAGATGCAGCATGCAGGACAGAAAAAAATTGCAACCTAATATAAATCTATAGGACTGCAGCTATAACTGCATTAAAAATGTAGGTAGACCCCCTTTACATTACACAGCACACATTCCTCTGGACCCTGTTATATTACACAGCCTCCATACCTCTGGACCCTTCATACTTCACAGCAACCTTCACACCTCTGGACCCATTTGCATTACACAGCCCCTACCACCTGCAGCACTATCCCTTCCCACCTTATTTGGGCATGCAGAGCAGGAGACACAGCGGACCAGGGAGCAGGAGGCAAAACTGGAGAGGAACAGAAGTGCTGAATAGACAGCGGGAACTGCCGGAGTTGAATTTCCAAGTTTACCAGCAGGTGATTGGTTGCTAGGTGGTCCAAGCAACCAATCACCTGATAGTTAACTGTCTTGGGAAATTGACTCTGGCAGCTCCCACTGTCTGTTCAGCACTGCTGTTTCTCTCTCCCATTCTGCCTCCTGCTCCGCTCTCCTGTGTTAGTAAGCAGCAGAGGCAATCTGGTGGCCCTAGGTGTCACCCCTCTGGCAGGGGTCACCCGGGAGCAGAGCCAGCCTGACACCCCCCCCCCCCAATGTGTGGCATCTGTTTTTTTTTATTACTTCTTTGGTATACATTTTGATACTTATTGTCTCTTGATGTGCAGTAATGTTTTTTTTTAAGCTTGTTCTTTGGAAATAAAGTAACTGTAGATTCTGGAGTAGTAAGGGGTTTGTATGAGTGGGGTTTGAGTTAAATTGTACTTTGTAAAATCAAAGGCAAATTAACAGGTTTACTCATTAACCACCCACGCTGATTCCGATAATTTCTTATGCCTTCTAAGAAGTGAGTGGGTGAGTCTGTGGGGAACAACACTAGGCTGGAACTACTTTTTTGGTTTGACTTTGTGCTGAGGAGTGACTTTTTGCCAATCTCTACTTGGGCTTTAACCATTTACCAAATGGCAAGTTAATTGCAGGAAAAACAAATACCTATGTAAAAACAGAAACTATAACAACTTTGTGCTTGTGCCATGTTCAGACACAGACTAGATGCAATCCATAGTATGTAACAGGGGCATCTGGGAGGCCTCCTTAATGCAGTTGACTAAATAGTGTGAACCAGCCTTAACCAGGTTAGAATTCACTCCACACAGTTAAGTTGGCTGTGATATATTTTTGTGTTGCACTGATTAAGGGTGATCAGTGGAGCTCAAAATGGAAAACACAAACAGACAAATCAGTCCTTTTGGCATCCATACAGACATACCAATCCTTCTGGCAAAAGACAGCCTCCCCACTGCCAACCCCAAGCTAGCAGATAATATGCCGACAGTTTATGGAGTATAACATATTACATCAATAACTTCAGGACTTTAACACTAAGATCGTTTTGGCTGGAAAAATAGGATCAATCCAGCCCTGATCTGTAGAGTAAGAATAATAAAAGAGGAGCACCGTGCATACCAGCACATTTGTGCTTTCAGGATATATGTTTTTCTCAGATGATGAGATGATTTTCATGCAGCTTTATAATTACTAAAGGCTAAGAAGGCAATATTTCGATCAGGGGATTGATCTGACTGCCATGGTGGGCACAGGAAGAAATTATTTTCTTTTTGTGCTGCAAAAATAATAAAACTTGCCCAGGGGAAGACATTATGAACACCTGTCTTTTTTCAATTTTATTACAGGATAACTAACAAAGGCAAACAATTAATACTGTATACTGAAGCTTTTCAGTCCTTAAATGTTTTTAGCAATTACAAAAACAATTGTGTACTGTCTACTGACCCTGATGCTTTTTTTTTTATTTGCACTAACATGCAATTTTTCAAGAAAATCTTTTGTGGTATGTCCCCTTCTTTAAGGTCCAAGTAGTGGGTTGAGGTAACAGTCACAGAGTGGGTCAAAAAAATGTTGAAAAATTAGTGATAAAAACTCAAGTCTAAATTAAGGCCGATATCTTTTGTGTTAAAAATAAATATCATTCTTAGTTTCTTTCCTGAATAGGTTTGAAATTTCTTTTAGAGAGCTAAGACATTAAGGTCTTCCATAGTGTGGTCCATTTGTGAGAATTGATGTCCCACAGGTATGCAGAACTTGTTTTCTTTATGTTCCTTGATGGTTCTTGTTCGATTTGATGGTGTCAAATTCTGTCCTGTTTTGCCAACATAAGATCCTTTGCTACATTTATTGCATTGGATGAGGCACACAATTGTAGTGCCCTGCTCCCAAAGATAGGGGCACTATTTCAAATTTAGGGGATGTCTGGGCCAATAGTTGGGCCCAGACCTGTTGAATTGTGTACAGATTTGCCTTTGTTCTGGCTGTGGTACTGCCTGGTAGTATTTTTCCCATGTTGCCTGTAGGTAGTGTTGCTGCTTCAGGCCCATGTTAAAACGCAGGTGTACCATGGTGTATTGGGTGTCCCTGTTCTGTTCCCACATGAAGGCGAATGAAGGTATAACTGATAATAGCTGTGGAACTTCCTACCTTCGTATCCAAGCAGTGGGGCAGACAAAACCGGCAGATGCTCGGGTTAGATGGATCCAGAGGATGAAATCAACGTGGGTCTATTCAATCCAGATAAAGCAATAAACGGTGATACAATACTGTTCTGTAGTAGTGGTATCAATGCTGTCTTGTTGGTATCTATCCTGAGGCTACTGCTGCTGGTCAAAAACTGATGCCTTCTCAAGCCCAAAAAATATGCAGTGTCTAGTCACACAGTCATGAGGCACTGTGATGGCTGCCCCCGCGTGATGAAGCCAGCCCAGCTTGAGTCCACGCCTCCGATGCAAAAAAACTTTACTACCAAGAACAGAGGCGTGTGGCATGCAAATTCTGGCCAGCAGATGGCAGCAGTACAAGAGATGCATGAAAACAACATGGAGAAATAAAGATTAATAATGCAATGTACAAATAACTGAGGAGAACAGCACAGTCCCTCCTCGGCATCGGTGACCACGCTGTGCATGCTGGGAGGGGATGCTTAAGGGGCAGACACCGTTTTTCGGGGTCTTTTGCCTCGTGGCCCTCCTCTGTGCGTGATCTCAGTCTCTGGACCATGCTGGTCTGTGTTCATGTAAAGTAGGCCCAGTTATTTGGGGCCTGGGGCCTATGCGTTGGAGGTGATCCTGTGCTGTCTGTCCTGCAGGAGGAAGCCAGTCAATGAAGGAGGCCAGGGGAGGACCTGTCCTGGAAAGGACCGAGCAGAAGGCTGGTACTTTAGGAGAGGCCTGGTAACTTCTTGAAGGATGCACCGTTAACCTACAATACCTTACAGCCTGCCGGGTTGGCTTAAAGGCTCTTTGGCTGTAAGGCAAGAAGTTCGGTACTTTAAATCTTGTGGCAGAGGATTCCTAAATATTCACTCCGTGTACTTGAACGTTCTGTGGCAGAGACTGTTCCTGTGCTATCCGTGCATCATCCCGGCTGCTAGGCCATGTGAGAGGGGTCTATCTGGGTGAGCAATACCAACTCAGGATTGAGTGGCGAAGATTGGAACTCTGAATACTATTGTGCATTCTGTCCGGCGTACCTGAACCTCCCCGCTCTCTCTTTATGCTCTCTACTTCCTTCACAAGTTTATGCAACCAAAAAAAAGCCTACAGTTGAAGGTTTTACATCTTGTGTGGACATTCCAATTACTACAGACATCTCTCCCTAGACAACAAACTTAGAGGTAACGTGCAAACCCAAAATTTAAACCAGCAGCTCCTTCGGGGGTAGTGCTACACAAGTACAAAAAATACCTGCATTGGCTCCCGCTGCTGTGAATTAAAAGCCAACAATCAAAAGTGGATTTTCGAGGGGGCCCCCGATGTAGAAGAGGGGCCAGTAGCGCTGGCGGGGCACCCCAGAAAAAGAGGCTTGGGGCTGCTCTGTGCAAAATGATTGCACAGAGCAGGTAAGTATAATTACAAGTTACATAGTAGGTGAGGTTGAAAAAGACACAAATCCATCAAGTCCAACCTATGTGTGTGATTATATGTCAGTATTACATTGTATATCCCTGTATGTTGTGGTCATTCAGGTGCTTATCTAATAGTTTTTTGCCAACCCCATTAATGTGTTCAGATCTTCTTGCAAGATTTCCACATCCTGCAGAGAAGTTATTGCCCGGCTTAGCTTATTATCGTCCGCAAATACAGAAATTGAACCACTTACCCCATCCTCCAGGTGGTTTATGAACAAATTAAATAGTCTTGGTCCCAACACAGAACTCTGGGGACCCCACTACCCACCCCTAACCATTCCGAGTTCTCCCCATTTATCCCCACCCTCTGAACTCGCCCTTGTAGCCAGTTTTCAGTCCATGTGCTCACCCTATGGTACATGCCAACCGACCTTACTTTGTACAGTAAATATTTATGAGGCACTGTGTCAAATGCTTTTGCAAAATCCAGATACGCCATGTCTACGGGGCTTTATCTAGATGGCAGCTCACCTCCTTATAGAAGGTTAATAGATTGGTTTGGCAAGAATGATTCTTCATGAATCCATGCTGAATACTGCTAATGATACAGTTTTTATTAATAGGCATTTTTGTTATTTTTCTTTTTTTAAATGGAAGCTTTACAACCCCTTTCAGTTTCAGTTTATTTAAAATCTGTATGATCACTTTAAAAATCATTCTACCTATGCCTATGCTAAAATACTGTTTACATAATGTGTAACATAATATGAATAAGGGAAAACCTACTCCAACAATTATTTGGTAGAGTGGCCCTAATGATATGATCTACTAGGCAAATTTTTGTAGGGTAAAAAAAGGTTCGTAGGACTACTCTATGTCACTTTTATTAGGCAGAGTGTACATGTGTACATCACTTAACCCCCAGAGCGGGAAGCTTGAGCTCCAAGTAAATGCAAGCTCCACCCAGCTGAATGGCCCTCTGAGGCCGCGTACACACGATCAAATCTATCTGCTGGAAACGGTCTGACAGACCGTTTTAGCAGACAGATTCGATCGTGTGTACGGGCAGACAGACAGATTTGGCCAGCCGACAGATTTTAAAGCATGCTTTAAAATCTGTCTGCTGGGAATCCGTCCGTCCGACATATCTGCTCGCACATGCGTCGAATGGATTCGACGCATGCGCGGAAGTGTTTTACTTCCTGGTGCGGTGACGTGGCGGCGTCAACGTCATCGCCACGTCACCGCGCTGTCTGCCGGCGGGGATTTTGGTTTGATCGTGTGTACAGCGATCAAACCAAAACAGCCCAGCAGACAGATCTGTTCAAATCGGTCTGTCAGACCGATTTGAACAGATGTATTTGGTCGTGTGTACGGGGCCTGAGGGTCATGATGAAAAAGTCGCTTCTCCTAAATATACAATGTGCACAAAAACTATTATGCATTTTTATTAGGGGCTAGCCTAAGTAGAAAGTTCATTACTTTCTGACATGTCACAGGGAATAAAGGGGGGCAATGTGTCTCATGCGCTTCCTTTTTGGAGGCGCTCCTGCCACCCTGTTGTACTCAGTGTGAACTAAATTGATCCAAAGGACCACTTTACCTGTTTCCTTAAGAAATATGTTTGTTTTTTTTCCAGTTAAATGAATCAGAGTGAATTTTCAGAATTCCCTCCAAATTCTAACCTGCTCACCTCTGTTTCTAACGTATCCTTCTAATGTAAATGTTAGTAATGTCTGAAATTTGTTTATTTATTACATTTCTTTATATAGCGCAGTCGTTCTATTGCTTTAGCCTAAAGGTCTGTTTACACTGTATACCTGCAGGAACATTC
The DNA here is from genome assembly GCA_029574335.1 of Rana kukunoris. Taxonomy (NCBI): domain Eukaryota; kingdom Metazoa; phylum Chordata; class Amphibia; order Anura; family Ranidae; genus Rana; species Rana kukunoris. The sequence continues at coordinate 221,778,388 of CM056050.1, read as the reverse complement.
TGAAACTATTCATTTATTTTCATATATACAGTATGTATAAAGTACATGTGCAAAACCCAATGTCTTTAATTAGGAGTTAGCACTGCATATTAACATTCTGTATAAAAATGTAGCTTCATGGACCCGTGGATGCCTGAATATTCATATGGAGAATTTCCATTGGGGAAATTGTTAGATACTTCAGTTAACTGTTTTTGTTAAGACATTGTACAAATCTTGAATACAGTCTTCCTAAATAAACCGGAAAATACACAGCAGTAAACAAATATGTGTTGGTAGCAACTTGCAAAACAACTTTTTTTTTTCTCATTTGATGTCCACTGAGACAAGTGTCTAAGCCACAGAATTGTCAAGTGGCACAAACTAAAAGCTTATAACCGTGTATAGCATTATTGATGTACCGAGCCTTATGACACCACAACAACTACAGAATTTGGTTTTACTGTAATTTTTATCAATTTGTTTATGCTGCATTCTTTAATATTCTATTTATCTATCGATCTATCTATTATCTAAAGTTAAAAACATGCATATATATAATTTGCTAAATGTGCACTGTAACAACAAAGCATACATCATAAAAATAAAACAGTTTTTTTTTTTGTTCCCACTGATAATAACTCTGAAATACAGGCAGTACCGTGTGCTGTAGTGGTGGATAGCTGTTCAGTGACATTTTAATATATGTTGTGTTTTTGTTGACCTTGTTGTCCTTTCTCTAATGCCCATAATCAACATCTGTCATAAATACATCATTGCCTAATCTTATTTCTTCTCCTTTGTAAGAAGGACCTTTTGAAAACAGCTAAGTGCATATGTGAGACCAGCAGGGAGCCTGGTGTTAATGCTCATCACACTTATTACATAACACCTCATGGCTGGAAGTGCCACTGGTGGTCCTTGTGACGGCATATGAAAAATGAGACGCATATGCGATGACATTGGGAATTGAAGACATCCTGTTTGCCTGCTGATAAAAGACATTAGATAGGAGCTGGGGGATCCAGCCTGACTGCCTTTTTCTTCAGCTACCAGGTGTTGTATGCTGTTCATCTTGTAGCTGGCTGCTTTTCTGCAATATGGTCATTCTGAACTTACAATACTTTTATTCCTTCCCATGTACTCCATTCTTTTCCTCAATGGATCTATGGAGTTTATAAGATAACAGGGCTCATTATACTCTATTCTAGATGTGATCACAGCTATTTTCATTGATAGCAAAATGTACAATACCTGGAGCAGGTTTGTAGGGTCTGTATTTGATTTCTATAGAACTGCAGTACTTTAAGTTACTTGTTTTAACTTTTTTTGTGGTTGGGTAGTAAAAACAGTGCGTAATTTCCCATGGCGCAGTAAGCAACCTCGGTGACAATTGAAAAAATAATAAAAAAAATGAATGAACATGCATTCCTTTTGAATAGTTATACCTTTATTAACCCTGAATTCAAATGTCCTTTATAAAGATTGTTTTTGAGATAAGGCTGGCTAAAATTTTAATCAGAAAAGTTAGGCATATTTAGGTATTACACATCCACGTATTTACATTTAAAAGTCTGAAATCGTAACATCTGCATTACAGTTAAAGCCCATCTTCAGGTGCAAACCTTTTTTTTTGTAATTTTGAATAAAGGAGAAGTATTTATAGTAAATTAAATTGAGCATTATGCTTTGCCCTACAAAGGCGTCCATATTAAAATGTTATAGGGAACAGTGTTGTTTTAACTTTTGTTAAGGACAACTGGCTCTTGGCACCAAGAATTGGGCACTGTTGTACCTCACCACAAGAATTTGTAGTTCCGACGCTATTTGGATCCATTTCATATTAAGTAGCTAGAGTAATGCCGCATACAGAGGATTGGACATTCCGACAACAAAACCGTGGATACATTTCCAAACTCAAACTTGTCTTGCATACACACGGTCACACAAATGCTGTCGGAAATTCCGAACGTCCAGCACGTGGTGACGTACAACATGTACGACGGCACTAGAAAAGGGAAGTTCAAAACCAGTCGTGTTAGTAGAAGTTTGGTGAGAGACATTTCGTGCTTTTCAGCCTTTTACAGCATGACAAATGTACTATCTCCATTACGAACACTAGTTTTACCAGATTGAGCGCTTCCATCTTGTAGTTGATTCAGAGCAGGTGTGGAATTTAGTGCGTCGGAATTGTTCAAACATGATCGGAATTTACGGGAACGGATTTTGTTGTCAGAAAATTTGAGAACCAGCTCTCAAATTTTTGTTGTTGGAAATTCCGACAACTAAGGCCGCGTACACACGATCAGTTAAACCGATGAGAACGGTCTGATTTTCATCGGTCCAAACCGATCGTGTGTGGGTGCTATCGGTTATTTATCCATCGGTTGAAAAAAAAGCAAACTTGTTTTAAATTTAACCGATGGATACCTAATCGATAGAAAAAAAAATATTGTTTGTAGGCACAACCATTGGTTAAAAATCCACGCATGCTCAGAATCAAGTCGACGCATGCTTGGAAGCATTGAACTTCATTTTTTTCTGCACATCGTTTTGTTTTACGTCACCCCGTTCAGACAGGATCGTTTTTTTTAACAGATGGTGTGTAGGCACGACTAACCATCAGTCAGCTTCATCAGTTAACCAATGAAAATGGTCCATCAGACCGTTCTCATCGGATGGACCAATCGAGCGTACACAACCTTATGTTCGGTGGGGCCTACACACGGTCGGAATTTCCGACAACAACCTCCCATCGAACATTTGTTGTTGGAAATTCAGAACATGTGTACACGGCATAAGAGTAAAGAAAAATTAGGCCTAAGGTTTGTTGGCCAAACAATAGGGTTAGTAATTTGGTTTGGATTAGAATTTAGTAGATATTTTAACGTTAAATGATATCTTTACTGTTGATAACAGGTTAAGGAATAATGCTGAGCCCCACACAGCATCAACGGCTTGAAAATTATGCACAGCAATGTCCATGCATGTGCACAGTGGACTCTTTTCATAGTTACATAGTTACATCATTTATAAGGTTGAAAAAGTGTACAGGTCCATCCAGTTCAACTATATGTGGGTTTTTGTGTGTGGTTTTTGTTTTCTAACAATTCCCATTGCCCTGTATATTTTGTTTCCTGAGGAAGACATGTAATCATTTTTGAAGTTGTCGATAAACTCAGCTAGTACCTCTTTCTGCAACTGAAAACTTGCTCAAAGCCTTTGAGTCTGGTGTTGGGGTCAATGAACCCTGTTGTGCATAAGGACCGGCAATACAGTGTTGCCTTATAGGTGAGGTGGGAACAGGCTAATAACTATTACCAAAACTGTTAGGGGAAAGAGGGCACTACAGCATGGGCTTGATTTACCAAAACAGCTTGTAACTTTGAATGAAGTTCTGCTTTATTCCATCATTCAATTATGTGCAAGTAAAAGTGCATTTATTTATTTTCCTTGTATGTGACTGGGTATTCTTTTAAAAGTGATTGTTTTTTCCCCATATTCACTAAGCTAGAAAATTCACTTGCAAAGTAAACAGTCTATATGCCTTTACCCTAGGTCTCACATCTGTGCTTTTCTGTGGGCCGCGTTTGCAAGGACACTGAAATGAATGGGCTGCTGTGCCTGTGTTTTCCACAGCAAAAGGTGCATGCACTTTTTTCAAAACGCAGCCTGCAGGGAACTCGCATGTTCACTTTAACCATGTGATTTCCCTGTGGTTTCTGCACCCGCACTGCGATTTTACATGCGTGGGGGTGCCATTCAGAATGCATGGCAGCCCTGTGCATTTTCTCCGAGCAGTGTGTTTTCAATGTGAGTGCGGTAATCGCAGCCACACACATAGGTTTAAACCAATCCTAAGTAAATCAATCAAATAAGTGCATAATATGGCTTCCATGAGATTAATTCTCCCAAGCAAAATCTGTTTTAAGGCACCTGTAAGTTTCCAGGTGGCAGCTTGATATAATTATAGTCCTTAGACCCCTTTCATACTGAGGAGCTTTTTTTAGGCGCTATAATGCTAAACATAGCGCCTGCAAAGCGCCTTAAAAAAAGGCAGCTCCATTCACTTCAGTGTGAAAGCCAGAGGGCGCGCGCTTAGTGGGTGGTTTTCAACCCTTTTTCGGCCGCTAGCAGGAGTTAATAGGCAAAGATTACGGTAAAGTGCTGCTAAAAATAGAGGCACTCTACTGCCGACGCTGCCCGTGCCCCAGTGTGAAAGGGGCCTTACAGTTGCTGTTTGTATTTTTAATCTACCATAAGTGTAATAAACAAATGTCCAATAAACAAATGCAAAACCTAATATGCATAAACAAAGTATAAAAATACAACACGTTTTATTGATAAACTAGACTTTAAAACCAAATGATATTTTTTTTGCATCCTTGGGATATACTGTATGCTACTAAGATTTTGTTATTTTACAGCATTAAATTAAAGTTTGTACTTAGGTATTATGTGCACAAATGTGTTTTTGTCATTTATAAAAATGTTCTATTCATCTAGCAAATTTAATACACAACATTAGGAAACAGCTTAAGAAACGGTAATGAGCCAGATTTAGTTAAAGTCATGGACGTATTTCAAAGGAAGATTTTTTAAGGATATATTGGAATTATACAGGGACTTAAGGGATAAAGCTAGCCACCTTACAACTTGTTTCTAAACTCTATTGTCCCAATAAAACCACAGGAGCCCCTTCCCCGGGATACTAGAAGTCAGTGAGTTAATGACTCCACTATATGCCTTCTTAATATACATTACAAGCCTCAAGTGTGTCTTGGAGAAGTTTAAAGTAAATAGAACTTTTATGGAATGCTAAAACATTGAGGGTAGAAAAGCTGAGTAGATATAACAAACTCTTTTTTGTTGAGAACGCATTAAGATTAAAGGGGCTGTAAACCCTCATGTTTTTTCACCTTAATGTATCCTATGCATTAAGGTGGAAAAACACATGACAGTTACCGGCCCCCCATTTTACCTAACTGAGCCCTGGAAAGTCCCACCTCGAGAACGCATTTGATGTTTCCCCGGGGTTCTCGGTTCTTCATTGGATAGATTGATAGCAGCGCAGCCATTTGCACCCGATGCAGTCAATCAAATCCAATGACAGGCGCTGGGGGGCAGAGCCGAGTTCTGCACTCGGCAACTATGGACGCAAGGTAACCCCCTTCGTAGAGTGATTCCCATAGGGGGTTATCTGAGGTGGGGAGGAGCCGAGAGAGCCAATGGGGGACCCCAGAAAACGGTGTTCGGGGCCACACTATGCAAAACGAGCTGCACAGTGGAGGTAAGTATGACATGTTTGTTATTTAACTTCTTAAGGACCTCCTGCACATATACGTCGGCAGAATGGCACGGCTGGGCACATCCACGTATATTTACGTCGGTACTAGTACCCAGCCCCTTTTATAGGGGGGACGCGATCGATGACACACACAGGGAACACATAATCCCTACAGCGCCCCCTTGTGGTTAACTCCCAAACTGCAACTGTCATTTTCACAGTAAACAATGCAATTTAAATGCATTTTTTTGCTGTGAAAATGACAACTGTCCCAAAATGTGTCAAAATTGTCTGAAGTGTCCGCCATATTGTCGCAGTCACGAAAAAAAAATCGCTGATCGCCGCCATTAGTAGTAAAAAAAAAAAATTATAAAAATGCAATAAAACGATCCCTTATATTGTAAACGCTATACATTTTGCGAAAACCAACCGATAAACGCTTATTGCGATTTTCTTTACCAAAAATAGATAGAACAATACGTATCCGCCTAAACTGAGGAAAAATTTTGGGGGGATATTTATTATAGCAAAAAGTAAAAAATATTGCATTTTTTTCAAAATTGTCGCTCTATTTTTGTTCATAGTGCAAAAAATTAAAACCGCAGAGGTGATCAAGTACCACCAAAAGAAAGCTCTATTTGTGGGGAAAAAAGGACGCCAATTTTGTTTGGGAGCCACGTCGCACGACCGCGCAATTGTCAGTTAAAACGACACAGTGCCGAATCGCAAAAAGGGGCAAGGTCCTTTAGCAGCATTTTGGTCCGGGTCTTAAGTGGTTAAAAAAAAACAAAAAAACTTTAATATCACTTTAAGGTTCTCCTAAGTGCAGACTGTTATTTACTTCTAGCAATGATAAAGGTCAGGAGTTTTGAATATTTTTTCTCTGTATTGCCAGTCTCTAGGAGGTATATTGCCAGTGATGCATATTGGTGAAAGGGAATAAATATTTGAGGTGACCTGCTTGAAAGGTCTTTGCCTTCTTGACTCATGTCAGGAGTCTCTTGCCTCCCAAACTTGGCCTAGAGATGATGTAATTAAAAGAGGAGTCTAGTCCTTTGCCTCCCAGACCTGCTGCCTGTTAAAGGTGTTGCTGAAAGAAGGACCTAAGTCTGGGTCTGAGGAAACAGAAGTTGACCTGTGTCTTTGGGTCTGAATGATTTTTACTATCCTGCTAAAGGGTACCTCCAGGGTGAACAGAGAAGGAAGATGACTGCCTGTATGGAGCGTCTTTGGGGGTGCGTCATGGAAAGCTGGGTATAAGCTGCTGCCAGTGGACATTACAAGAGATTGTCATGACTCATCTATTAAAGTACCTGTGCCATGTGGCTGCTCCTAAAGGGCTAGCTACCTACTTTTCTAAAAAAATAAAAGTCTGCTGCTATATTTTTGCCTGTTTTTGGGTATCCTGTGTCCTAATTCGTTCTCGCATGGCATTTGTTAGGCTAGATTATGACAATGAATCTCTGCAACTGGGACATAGACAGCAATAAACAACCAGCCGAGATCCATCCCCTGCCTCAGTGTATTCAAACCTAAAAAAAGTATTGGCGAAAGTTCAAGACTTAAGATGTTTGTTGCTTTTAAATAGAAATTGTACATTCAGAACAAGGTGTGATTACATGTAAGAAGGAAAAAACACCTGAAAATTGAAACGGAAATTGTCTTAAAACTGTTTTAGGTAAACTGATTGCCTTGCTTCATTTGCTCTAAGATTTGTTCATGGGATATTAGCTACTTGTTATAATATCTTCAGTAAAATATTTTCACAGTTAGATGTGCCAGAAGAACTGCATACTCTGAAAAAATGTAACCTAAAACTAAATTAAAAAGCTGTGTTGTTATCTGAGAACAGTAGAAAATAGTAAAAATATGCTGTCAGATTGATTTCTGACAATAAAGATGTCACGTGAAAATCTTAAAAAATCTGCTCTTTTCTTTCAACATTACATGTGTATTTCTATGATCAGCATCTGGCCATGATTATAATGTGTCATACAGTAATCTAGTTGCAATAGAGATTTGACTGTTTTAATTATTGACAGACAGAATAGGTTAACTGGGGCACCATAACTGGGAGCTTGAAGGAGGGGGGGGGGGGGGGGTTTGGCCATGGCGGAGTGAGGCTCTGCACAGTTATAGCTCCAGACTCCCAACCAGCTCTTTTCAGCTCCACTTTGACATATGCTTGGGATATGAGCTCCATCAAATGGTGGAAAACCAAGGAATCACATTGATCTCCGAACTGCACTGACATTAAGCATTTAAGCCGGTACTTGCACCAGCATGGCAGCTACATGTGGAGATATGCAGGACTTTTCATCCCCTCACATGCTTCCGGTTTCCCCATCTCCCTCATGTGCCTCAGACTCCCAAAAATATACCGGAGATGCTGGGACTGGTGCACTTTTTCTATCCTCTATGGGGCCTGAACGTATAATGGGCATGACACCTACCTCAGGGCTCTAATTCATGCTTTTCTGACTAAGGCAGACATAGAGGCGCTTAACTTCTGAATAGAGGAGATGCAAAAGCAGGAAATTTAACAGATCTGAACTGAGTTCCAACAACTCCATGACCTTGCAGACCTAAACCATCATAGCTACTTGTGGCTCCAAGGCCTCCCTGAAGCTGCGGGGCCAGAAAATCTCTGTGACACCGCCATTTTACATGCTGGACTCTACCCCCGCATGACATGATATATGTGGGCCCTCACATGACATGATATATGCAGCACTGGGAATGAACTCTTTCCATTTAGGTCTGTATGGCCCTGCTGGGCTAGGTGATTGGCCATAATCATATACTTTTTTGAGATAATACACAAGTCTGCATTTTACCACTGCCACTATGGCCATGTCAATGTACTCAAGGGTCCTTGTGTAATTTCATGCTTGCCGTTGTTGCTTATTTTTTAATTTATTTTTTGCATTTGGTGACTCTTAAAAATCCATACCAGACCACTATTTAGGATCTGGTATGGGTTTTAGGCGGACCCCACCCCAGATATGGTCAATTATGTCACCCAGGACCTCCAGCTATTTTTTTACAGACAGAAGCTGGGATGGATTTGCCATTTAGCGCCAAATAGATTTTTTAAATGCCACTTTTGATGCAGTACATCCTACACTTCATGTTTTAGGCATCTCCTAACTACATATATTTAATGTTGCTCTTAAGCCATATAAAAAGACCAGCTGCTTGCTGTATGGAGTTTTTCTATTTTTTTCTCAGCTATATGTGCCCTTTTTTTATTAAAAGCTTGCAATCTGGCTTTGAAAAAAACAAACTGTAAAAATGACAAGATTTGGCATCCATAGAATTTAGTGGGGTTCAGGTGCTATGTTAAAGTGGATGCTATGCATGTGATTAGGGATGGTAGGCTTAGGCCTTTCCAGGAGCTTAGCGCAGACTTCCGTTTGCCGGCCTCTATGTACTTTTATTACCTTCAACTTAAACATGCAGTACACGCTCAGGGCGAGCCAGATATCTGGTCCCTGGACCCGGCGTCTGTCTTCAACTATTTATTTGAGGTTGACACGTACAAGGGCTTTATATCAAGTTGTTACTCTATGCTTCAGAATCTCTTCATGCCGGATACCCCTTTGAGGGCAATGACCCGGTGGGAACAAGGTGTGGGAGCATTTGAGGAGGGACAATGGGAGGAGGCGATGCAGGCAGTTCCTGGGTGCTCCCTGAATGTAGCACACAGACTGTCGCAACTATACATTCTTCTGAGAGTACACTATACGCTGGCTAGACTGGCACGAATGGGGCTGGGGGTAGACCCCATCTGCGTTAGGTGCTGCAGAGATCATGGTGATCTTGTCCACCTACTATGGAGATGCCCGAAACTGCATCTCTACTGGACGAAGGTCATTGATACCCTTAACGGGGCTTTTCAGGTGCAGATACCGCTTGATCCCAAGACCTGCTTGCTGGGAAAATGCAACACCTTGACGGTGGAGAATGGTTCTAGGCAGGCTATCTGTAGAGCCCTATTTCAGGCCCGTCTGATGATACTGAGGCACTGGAAGGACACTGAACCCCCCACAGTGCACGAATGGATCAAACAGATGGGGGTAACATTACGGTTGGAAAAGGTCATATTTCAACATAGAGGCACTGACTCTAAATTTGAAAAAGTATGGGCCCCTTGGCTTGATGTCCCAGGTTTGGCCCCGATAGATCTGGTGTATGATCGGCTATTCTAGGGTCATGGGTTGGGAGTGAGCCCCTGGACAATAACACTATACAGAATGCTGACTGTGTGGGGCACCACATTTAGGCGTAGGGGGGTGGAGGCTTGTGCTTGAGTTACATGTTACACTTGAGTTACACTGTACATAAGATGCTGGGGGGGGTGAGTTGGGGAGGCACATTTGTATATAAAGTCTTATTATGTCTTTTCTTGTCTTCCTGATTTTGGGTGTGCTGCGCCACACTCTCCTGATGATATATTACTGCTCTGGAGCCCATCACTTGTATTGTTATTTTGGTTCAATAAAAACCTTTGTTTGAGAAAAAAAAAAGTGGATGTAAACCCTCCAAGTGAGCAGCCTCAGATGATACACAGAGATTAACCAAATCTTCCTACATAGATTTTATATGTATATATGCTGTGTTCACATTTATATACTGTTTTGTTCCTGATTAACACACAGTGTGATGTCTGAGCATACAGCCAAGATAGCTAAAATTGCTGATTGAAGGAAAGGCACACACCCCCTCTCCTCATAGGCAGAGACTCTCAGGCCTCGTACACACGATCAAATCTGTCTGCTGGAAACGGTCTGCTAGATTCGATCGTGTGTATGGGCAAACAGGCGGATTTGGCCACCCGACAGATTTCAAAGCATGCTTTGAAATCTGTTGGCTGGGAACCCGTCCGCCCGACATGTCTGCTGGTTAGTATGCTAACCAGCAGACATGTCTTCTCGCACACGCGCCGAATGATTTTGACGCATGTGCGGAAGTGTTTTACTTCCTGGTGCAGTGACGTGGCGGCGTCAACGTCACCGCCACGTCACCGCCATGTCAGCGCGCTGTCTGCTGGCGGGGATTTTGGTTTGCTCGTGTGTACACACGAGCAAACCAAAATGCCAGCAGACAGATCTGTTCAAATCGGTCGGTCCGACCGATTTGAACAGATAGATTGACTGGTGTGTACGAGGCCTCAGAGTTGTTTTGTAATAGGAGCTGCTCTCTGCTTCTCTATTTTAGCAACCTACTTTGACAGGCTTTTTTTGTCTAAAAAGTAAAAAAATATGTCAGGAGTTCTCAGGCTGATAACATAGGAACTGTTCAGAAGAGAGCTAGAAGACTTAGCTCATTTAAAGGAGATAACAAAATACTGCAGATATATGTGCCCAGCTCAAATTTCATAAATCAGATTTACATCCACTTTAATCGCTGGGGATTTTCTCATGTGTTCAACAAATGTCAAGTAAACTGAACTTGTCTCTGTTCTCTTATTACCACTCTCAGTCCACTTTTGGAAATCTGAACATGGCTTCAGTCAGTCTACTGGTGTGACAGTGGTTATGATCATGTTCCTCTCAGCTCTTCTAGCTACCTAAGAGAAATTTGTGAATGTGTTAGATATGCTGATTGTTTTATGGTATTGGGCATGGAAAACACTAGATTGCCCCATACTCAGTCGACTCTTTTTTTTTCTTTTTTTTTTGCTGTAAGTGAGCTTGTTGTGGCTAAATATTGAGTCATGACTAAATATTGTATCTTCTGAAAATTCAGAGTTTGGATGTCTAGAGGATGACATAGGTGGGTCTGGTTGACATTAATGTTACACAAATGTTAATCAGCTTCTTTGAAAAAATGATCAAAATGGTATACATATATACTGAAATGTAAACAATTTAGCACTTTTTGTTGTTAAATGGTATATACAGTATATGCATTCAATAGACTTGGAATATATTTTCAGTACACAGACAGTGGCATGGATTTTTCATAAACAATGCATTGAGTAGATTTCTGTGATAGTACTTCAAAGATACTCTACTGCTCCTGAACTCAGACTAGAGTTTCCACTCACATGTATGTTGTGTCTGCTTGCACTAGAGTGGGATTAAAAAATCTTTCAGGGGGAATGGCTGTTAACATTGTCACCGCTGAATCACAAGCCTGTAGCTTGTCAGTCAGCACCGTGCCCCACCTATTCCTGCCTGCAACTTTCTAAAGTGACAGCACTGTCACTGTTGATGAAACCCTCCCACTGTGAGCTGAAGTTTCTGAAAGGGAAGGCGTATAATCCAAAAATGAAGGAGGGTTTGGTTCAGTTAAAGGAGGTAAAGGAAGTTTTTTGTTTATTTTATGAGGTTTGTGTATCACATAGAAAAAGGGATTTGGAACTTGTTTATAGTGTCATATAGGAGCCTTTAGTTGAACGAGGCTCTCAAAACTCACAGGTGCTTGTTTGACACATCACTTTCCCAACATTTCTTCCAATTCTACTAGTTAAAATATTATTAACTGCATCACCGCATCAATACAACATTATTATATTCTTAACTTAATTTTTATCATTTCTATCTTTTCTTTTTTTTTTAATGCATCCTAGTAAAAGGAAACTTATGTGGATTATAAATATTTAGGCTACTATTGCTGACCTTTTACTGAAAATTCTAGCTGTTCCTCCTGCTTTATATTTTCTTTACTACTCAGAAGTTATTGTAATTTTCTTTTCTTTCATTTCGATACAAAGAGACTACACACTGTGATTCATAAAGCTCTGAAAACCATAATTATATCAACAGTTAGATATGTCACATTTAAAATAGTCCTCTGAAATGTATTGTCTATGGAGCAATACGTTCATGACCTCTTACCTTTTAGCACTTTAAATCTTTTGTCACTTGCTGAATAGTGCTTCCCTGACTGACAGTTGCTATGTCCTATGATACGTTTTGTTTACTGCTTTTCAGATATATAAACACACATGGAGGTAGTATAGTTATGATTTGGTTTCATAGTTTGTCAGTCTTACACCATTGTTTCTGATATTTTATTTTTCTCCATTTAGCCTCCATCTATTATTTCAAAGCAAGTGCTACAATTCCAGTCCTCAATGTTCCAGCCTGCCGTACATATGACAGTTTTCAGTTAAACTGCTTCCATTAAGATTTTAATTAAAAAGAACATAGCTTTAGATAGAAAAAACTTCCAAATAGAAATGCCATTTGATCTACACAGTGAGAGAAAGCCCGCACAAATGTTTGGTGGATACACAAACTTTATATGACAACATCAGCTAGTGTCACTGGGGGATGGTAAATCCTAAGGGACACCAGGACCGGTTTATCAATAGGCAAGTGAGTGCTCAGTGCCTGGCAGGCTTTTCTCCCCTTTTATGATTCCCACAGAGAAATTAACAGATGGTTATGGATAGAGCAACACTATTATGATGCAACGGCCCTGGTTAAAATACCAAACAAGATATCACTCATTTACATCTGGGAGATTCCTCTTCCCTTCCATCTTCTTCCCCTGGGCACACCTGACTCTCTGCCTGCTTAAAGTTCTTTGGAAGACAAGGTCCCTTCCATGCCTAGGTCTATTCTTTGTATTGAAACATAGAAGAACATGAATGTGTCTAACAATATTAATCACTTGGAAAAGCATTTTTCTATTCTATTCTCTTTGGTCACTTGAGAACACATCTTGCCATCAATTTTTTGACTGGCTGCTCAGATGAACTTACAATAACTCTCAGGCCGCGTACACACGATCAGACCGGTCCGATGAAACTGGTCTGAAGACCAGTTTCATCGGACCAAATTGATCGTGTGTACGGCCCATCGGACCGTTGTCCGTCGGACCAAAGTTTTAAACTTGCTTTCAAATCTGTCCGACGGACACCTGTCCGTCGGACACCTGTCCGTCGGACAGATTCGATGGTTAGTACGCAAAAGCATCGGACCAAAAACCCATGCATGCTCAGAATCAAGTTGACGCATGCTTGGAAGCATTGAACTTAGTTTTTTCAGCACGTCGTTGTGTTCTACGTCACCGCGTTCTGGCCCGATGGGATTTTGGACTGATGGTGTGTACACACTTCAGACCATCAGACCACTTCAGCGACCGGTCTGATCGTGTGTACATAGCCTCAGACTGATCCGTCACCCTGTTCTTGGTCTTGAGCATAATTGAGTTGTGCCACCCTACTTGTCATCAGCACTAAAATCAGCTTAAAGCTGCTATCTAGTGATTGTTAGAGAGCTGTGACAGGAAAGAGAGGGTACATTAAATCTTAAACCACTTTTGTTATACCTGAAGGGTTCCACATGTACTGGCACTTTAAGGCTGGCTCCACCCAGCAGTGATGACAAGGGTCAAGGGGTACGGTGGCCATCTTAGAGTGTGCTCATGTAGGAAGCAGATAAGATGTAATGTCCTGAGATGCATGTTGCAGTGTACAGCCTGTAGAGAATAAACATCCATTGCTCCAGACCAGAGTCTTGTGTCTCTCACAACACACAGGATATCACAGTGGCGACGAGAATGGAATTTACAAAGTGTCTATCAGTCTGAGAGATAGAGAGAGACAAGGACATTGTGGATTGTCACCTGGATAAAAGCAATCACAGATCCCAGTAGGAAAATGTCATTAATCGGGACATTAAGTGAATTTGATGGAGAACAGACATCCTGGAGTTCCTGGGTTGAGAGGCTGGAACAGTATTTTAATGCAAATGACATCACAGACAACAGGCAAGTGGCAGTTTTTCTTACATTGGTCGGATCCAAAACGTATGACACTCTTAGAGATCTGCTTTCCCCTGTAAAACCTTCAGCTAAGACATTGGCAGAGCTGCTGACACTGCTAGAGGATCACTTCCAGCCCAAACCACTAGAAATAGCAGAAAGATTTCACTTCTATCAGAGGCAGCAGCAGACAGGTGAAGAGATTAAAGCTTATGTGCTCGCCCTTCGCAGACTAGCCTCTACCTGTTCTTTTGGGGACTACCTACCTACTGCACTGAGAGATAACTTTGTTATGGGACTGCATTGTGAGTCAATACAAAAGAGACTGTTAACAGAGAAAGACCTTACCCTTACAAAGGCAATTGAGATAGCTTCAGTGATGGAAATGGCTGTGAAAGATACAGAGCAATTGAACCCCCAGAGCAGAAGGGAAGAGGTGAAGCAGAAAGTATTCAGAACAGCAGTCAAGCCAACTGCCGCAAACTGGAAATACCGACCCCCACCAACCCGGGAGTCAGCTTGTTACCGTTGTGGGAATACAGACCATGACCACAAAGTCTGCCGGTTTAAGGATCAGACCTGTCATAATTGCGGTAGGACCGGCCATCTGAAACGAGTTTGCCGTAGCAAGAAGGTGCGAGATAAACAACCTCTGAACCCCAAGACAAAGACATATATGGTGGGAAGATATACATCATCATCTGAGTCAGAGGATGAGGAAGTGCTACACAGGTTAGACATACATCATATGCATGCAGCACCCTCCGCAATGACTGTAGATGTAACCATTGAGGGAAAGAAACTCAAGATGGATGTAGACACAGGAGCAGCAGTTTCAGTTATCACCCAGAAACAATGGAGACAACTTCAGACCCGAAGAACTGTCCGCCCAACACCAATCAAACTGCAGACATACTCAAAGCAGATACTCCACCCACTGGGTTACGCAAAAGTAAAGGTATTGTACAAGGGTCAGAGAAAGAGACTGCCATTATATATCCTGAAAAATGGGGGACCCCCTCTCTTTGGGAGAGACTGGATTGCTCACTTTGGTATGCCAGACATCGCCATAAGTCCCTGTAATGCCGTCACCATTCCATTAGGAGATGATGAGGGATGGGTGGTGTCCCTGAAGCAGCGGTTCCCAAAGGTTTTTGATGACCAGTTGGGAAAAATAAAACATGACTGTGTGAGACTCAAGCTGAAACCCAACGCTCAGCCTAAGTTCTTCAAAGCTCGGACAGTACCTTTCGCACTCCGAGCAGGTGTGGAAGCAGAACTAAGTCGGCTGGAGGAACAAGGTGTCATCTCAAAGGTAGAGCACAGCGAGTGGGCATCACCAGTTGTACCGGTAAAGAAAGCGAATGGGGACTTGCGCATTTGTGGCGATTTCCGCATGGCACTGAACTCTCAACTGGAAATAGACCAATATCCCCTACCCAGAGTAGATGACATTTTTGCCTCTCTTGCAGGGGGTGAAAAGTTCACCAAGCTTGATCTCAAACAAGCATATTTACAGTTTGAGGTCCATCCTTTTTCCCGCAAATTTCTGACCATCAACACCCACAGGGGACTATATGAATACAATCGGATGGTGTTTGGGGTAGCCTCTGCCCCAGCCATTTGGCAACGAAAAATGGACGAGATTTTGGCGGACATTCCTTTTACGCAGTGCCTGCTAGATGACATGCTGTGTCATCTAGCAGGCACTGCGTAAAAGGAAGTCTCGCTTGTGTTCCTGGTCAGTCCGTCCCGTGAACACAAGCAGAATGTGGAGCTTGTGTTGGCGAGACTCCAAGAACAGGGTCTGAAAGTGAACTTAGCAAAATGCCAATTCATGGTGCCTAAATTGGAGTTTTGTGGCCACCTTGTGGATGCAGAAGGTATTCACACCACGGAAGCCAAAGTTGATGCTTTAGTCAACGCTCCAGCCCCAACCAACGTCCAGCAGCTGCGATCATACCTGGGCTTGCTGAACTATTACCACAAATTCCTGCCAGATCTGGCACACACCTTGTTTCCATTGAACAAGCTTTTGGAGAAACACTCCAGATGGGACTGGTCGGCTGCATGCCAGCGTGCTTTTGAAGTTTCTAAGCGGAAGCTGTTGGCGTCACGCATGCTCGTGCACTATGACCTCCAGAAGCCTCTCACCTTGGCTTGTGATGCCTCACCCTATGGTCTGGGGGCGGTACTATCCCACATCTTACCAGATGGGTCAGAAAAACCAGTGGCATTTGCCTCCAGGTCTTTGACAAAAGCAGAAAGCAATTACTCACACATTGACAAAGAGGCTCTTGCGCTGATATGGGCAATTAAGAAGTTTCATCTTTACCTGTATGGTAGGGAATTCACCATACTGACGGACCATAAACCACTCCTTCAGATCCTTAGCCCTGACAAAGGCATCTCCCAGACTACTGCGGCCCGCCTCCAACGCTATGCCCTATTCTTGGGGGCATACAGCTACAAAATTCAGTATCGTGGTCATGATGCCAATGCTAATGCGGACGCAATGTCCCGACTGACAGGGAGGTCCATGGACTCTTCTCCACCGGTCAAGAGTTGTCATTACACCAGCCTGTCCTTCTTGTCTTCTGGAGAGATAGCAGCCCATACAACCAAGGATACCTTTCTGAAAACAATACTCTCCTGGGTACGGTCCGGTTGGCCTGCAACTGTCACACAGGAGTATGAACCTTATTTCCGTAGGTGTATGGAATTAACTGTGGCTGGCAACTGTGTTTTATGGGGAGACAGAGTGATCATTCCACAGACTCTCCGGAGACACATTCTGGACTTGCTACATACCGGTCATCCCGGGGGCACTCGTATGAAACAAAAGGCCAGAGGCTATGTGTGGTGGCCAAACCTAGACTCAGATATCGCAACATATGTGAATGCTTGTGCTGGATGTGCACAAACGGCAAGAGACCCTCCTCGAGGGTGCGTCCAGCCCTGGACTTGGCCCACGGTTCCTTGGTTTCGCCTACACTTGGACTTTGCAGGCCCGATCAGAGGACACACCTTCTTGATCATAGTGGATGCCCATTCAAAGTGGCCTGAGGTCATTCCTGTTACTCAGCCAACGACTAAGGCAACGGTTTCCATACTGTTACATCTCGCTGCTACGTTTGGATACCCCAGAGAAATCGTCACGGACAACGGTGCACAATTCACCAGTCAGGAGTTTCAGCTTTTCCTGACTGCCCACAACATCAAGCACAAGTTGACCGCACCTTACCACCCAGCTACAAATGGTCAAGCAGAGAGGTTTGTGCAGACTTTCAAACGCTATTTCAAAGCTACAGTGACTGCAAGTAAACAACAGTCTCTGTCACCCCAGCAGCTAGACTCCTTCCTTTCTGCTTACAGAAACACACCACATGCAACCACTGGTAAAACTCCAGCAGAACTCCTTCTGGGTCGGCAGCCATGGACTGTTTTGGATATGCTCCGCCCTCAAACAGTCCAGGAACATGTATTGCAGTCCCAAGACAAGATGGTCAAACACCATGAGCTTCCCGGATTCACAGCCCAACAAAAGGTATGGGCCCGAGCTTATGGGTCTTCCAACACCCGTTGGCTTCCTGCTGTCATTGCAGAGACTTTGGGACCCAAGATGTACAAGGTCCGCCTGGAAGATGGTTCCATTTGCAGACGTCATGCGGACCAACTGCGTCCTCGTTCTCAACTGCCCGAATCCCTCATGCCGGCTGAACCACCAGTGTCTCAAGGTTCTGCTCCCAGCGGATCAGGATGCACAGAGACTGATGATTGTGGGGACTCTGAACTTTTGAACTCAGCTCCAACAGAGCCCTCCAGCTCTGGTCCGGAGGTCTGTTTACCCTCTGAGTTGGGGGATCCCTTCTTCTTGGCCCCGCCGGTACCCATTCCGGCCAGCCCTGTTTCCTCCGGTCCCGAATCGCTGGATGCCCGGCCTCAACGACACTGTCGCCCTCCTGATCGGTTGAAGTTGCAATGTGTTTGGAGGACTGTTACTGGACAGTTATCAGTTAATGTTTTGTTTCTGTTATGGTTTTATTGTGTTTTTTTGTTGTTTTTGTTTTTGTTTTTTGAGGGATGGATGGAAGGTGTTATACCTGAAGGGTTCCACATGTACTGGCACTTTAAGGCTGGCTCCACCCAGCAGTGATGACAAGGGTCAAGGGGTACGGTGGCCATCTTAGAGTGTGCTCATGTAGGAAGCAGATAAGATGTAATGTCCTGAGATGCATGTTGCAGTGTACAGCCTGTAGAGAATAAACATCCATTGCTCCAGACCAGAGTCTTGTGTCTCTCACAACACACAGGACATCACAACTTTCCTACCCGCCCATAGTCATATGACATCCACAGATAGGATCTCCCATCCTGGGTGGACGTTTAGATTTTTTGGGGATATTTATTATAGCAAATATTTAAAAATATTGCATTTTTTTCAAAATTGTCGCTTTATTTTTGTTTATAGCACAAAAAAAAAATCACAGAGGTGATCAAATACCACCAAAAGAAAGCTCTATTTGTGGACAATTTTGTTTGTAAGCCACGTCACACGACTGCGCAATTGTCAGTTAAAGTGACGCAGTGCCGAATCGTAAAAAGTGCTCTGGTAAGGAAGGGGGTAAATTCTTCCGGGGCTGAAGTGGTTAAACTGCCTCTATGCATATCAAATGTTAGATGGGATAGCAAAATAAATAGCAACGGTCACTGTCAGGTTTATAAAGAATCGAAAAGGATAGCTCCATGCAAGGGAAGAGGCAGTATACTCACATCCCCAGTGGCCCGTATTTCCAACCTCCCATGTGTACCAGTGCTGCTGCCCCCTCTAGAATCTTTAACATTCAAGAATTTAGGGAGTGTTTGATGCCTCTGTTCCCCATCCAGGACCATGGTTCTTTCTTCTGACTTCTAGTAAAAGCTTATTACTGTACTGACATAGGGGTGAGATGAACGAGCTACAGCATGAAGGAGAGAACAAGGGCATCTTATACTATCAAAAGTGTTGAATACTGAATACACCAATGGAGGCTACTGCATTGGAATTAAAGGGCAGGTATGAAGTGGGGACTACCATCTCTTACAAGGAAATTTTACAAACCTGATAGGATCTCTTTAGGCACATCTTAATTATGTAAAATTACTTTCAGTACATGCAGAAACTAATTATTGTGCTGTTACTCATCGAAAATGAAGTCCAGTGTATAAAAACCCAACTGCAAATATTTAATAATGTGTTTAATGTTTCATTCTAAAAAAAGTTATTGAACACTAATGTATAATTTTCTAAGTTTGCTTATTTCCTCTATCAAATGTCTTGTACAAATATTTGCTAAATGCAATGTTAGTTTTTCCATGCCACTTATTTACATATTTCCAGCATCAAATCACAGATGGTACATTACTGAGCAGGTGTTTTACTTCAGAATACCACTTGCATAATATGCAACTACAATCTCATATTTACAGTGTTGTTAGATCAGACGCAAGCAATTCTCCTAAGTATTGATGTACTATAAACTTAATCACACTGATTAAACTATATTCTAGTGAATATGTATTTGAACTAATATTCCGTTTTCTCTTGGGATGTTTTCTTTTTAACCATTTCAATTTCACAATGCCATCTTTGGGTTCCAAAAGTAGCTTTATATCAAATTATTTATACAGATTTAATTTTGTGTTCTAAATATCTATTTCATAGCATGCAGACACCTAGATTTAATAGAATGTTTGGTTTGTAGCATAAGTTAGTAAATACTGTATTTATTGGCGTATAACACTCACTTTTATACCCTGAAAATAGAGGGTAAACTGTGCCTGCGTGTTATACGCAGGGGGCTGTGGAATTTATTTTTCCTGAAAATTCCCTCTTAAAGTTAGGGTGAGTGTTATACACCGATAAATATGGTACTATACTGTAAGTGTAGCTTACTTAGCAAACAAGCCTTCTACAAGGAGAAATTTTCACTGAGCAATTTTCATTAGCAATTTAATATGTAGTGTAATGGGTCTTGCTACTACATAAGACCTGCTAAGGAGGGATGAGCAAATCATTCCTTGTGTGGCAGAACATTAAAGGATCACTAAAGGAAAACATTTTTTTTTTGCTAAAATGACTGTTTACAGGGTATAGAGACATAATACTTAACTGATTCCTTTTAAAAATGATTAAAAACAGATACAAATCAATCATATAATGTGCCTGCAGTTTAGTTTTGTTTTAAAAAATGGTTTCATGTTTCTGTGAAGTAAAGAGACAGACAGAACAAAAACAAACAAATACAGGGCAATGTTTGTTTTTAAAATGAATCTGATTGATTCTGAGGAGTTTTAGACACATAGTAATCACACCTCTTTGATCATGGACCACAGTGAAAAGCTAGCATAAGTTTTTTCATAAGGAGCCAGACCAGCAGGAAGTGTGGAGATCAGAGAAGTATTACAGCTACTTCAAAGCAAAAACGAACAATGAGGACATGAAACTAGGACTGCAGTAAGGTAAAGGAAGCTATTTAGCCTAAAAAAATTCCTTCAGTGACCCTTTAAGTGAGTCTGGCTGCGTTGCACCATATTGTGAAACAACGCTTTGCTTTACCTTGATAATACTTTTAATAATAAGCAAGTACACTACTTACCTTTGCTTATGTCACTGGCTGGGTAGAATGGTTCTTGTCTCATGAGCCCCAGTGACTCTAAAAGCACATTCATATAGGTCACCAATAGGAAGTGAAACCCATATTCACTTAGAGCACAGGCTTCTTGCTAAGATAAGTTTCAATTACTGTGCTCCTTGATTTATCTATTAGAGCACTTTTGTTTTTTAGCTTACTGCATAAAAAGTATAGCCTTTAAGCAATATATAATATAAGACATCATTTGGATGTTTTTTGAAACAGGGCTCTCACAACTAAACAGCAAGGGAATACTAGCAAGCAACCCACAGATTCGATTTTGTCATTATGACCTTACAGTAGGTTTATGGTAGGATGCCACATGTTGGTATCCTGCAGTGAAAGCATAACCATATATGTGCAGCTACAGTGGAATCAGGACTAAAAATTTAGTGAGGAAATGCAATCTATTATGAACACAACTCAAATAATATAAAACACAAATACATAAACCTATACAAAACCCAGTGAGTGAAAAACAAAAATGACTTATGTATAGAGAAGAAGGGGAAATCGGAATAAGTAGGGTCAGGCAGGGGGACCAGCTACAGAGAGCAGGTAAAGGCAAAAGGGGGTACAGAATGGGTAAATACTAATGGTACAGGTAGAGCAGGTGTATGGGATAGTAGGCTAAAGGGCAGTGGATCATTTGTAAACAGGCACACAGGTAAAATACAGAGGCAGAGTCTTCTGATTTGCAACCAGCAGGTGTTCTAGGTTCTGTTAGACAAATCATGATAAGTGGGGAGATATCTGTACAGTAGAGGTGTCCTCACAAATTGCATCAACCTTGTTTTTAAAGTGATTGGCAATCATCCTCTACTACCTCTTCCTCTTTGGAAACTGTTTTGAGTTGATCCCCAGCTGCTGCATATAAACTATCTGTTGCTGCTCCCTACCTGCTGTCCTCTAGAGCAGTAGTTCTTAACTCCTGTCCTCAGGACCCACTATCAGGCCATATTTGCAAGATAACTGAAAGACATCACAGGTGATATAATTTGCTGCTCAGTGATTGCAGTATTCTAGTCTGCATCTCTCCGAGGTAATACATAAAACCTGGCCTGTTAGTGGGTCCTGAGGACAGGAGTTTGGCTTTGACATTATTCATATCTTTCTCCTGCTGCAATTCTGCAGTGTTATGGCCAAATATTTTGGTAGACTTCTCAGTTTGCAGGGCAATGGCAGAATTGGTAAGGGAAAGAGGGTGCATTAGTAACTCTACATAATTGGCTGCTACCCACTTAGGCAGATGTAGGTGTGGACATTTGTTCAGTCGTTAACTATCTGCTGCGTGTGCTGTGACTGTATTGGTCAGCCGCTTTTTGAAAAAAACACACATATCCTAGCTCCGGTTTATTCAATCATACCATACCGCTAGGTCCTGCAGGACCTGTACTCTCCTTATTACTACAAACAGCACCCCTTCCTCTTATTATAGATCTGCACAGTAATGCAGCATTGTGTTTCAACCCAAAAAAATATTCAGCAACAAGTGTATGCTGCATATCCCAAACTTAAAAATTACCCTAATAGAACAGAATCAAATGGAATATCCCCCTTCCTCCAGAAAAAAAAGTATAGATAAGAAAAGCCTTAAGAAAGATAGTTAGGTCTAATAAATGTACATGCTAGAGTATGTAGCCCACCACCAAGCATTGTATTGTATAACACAATATACAGTAACACTGTATAGCACAGTATAACACAGTAGAACACTGTATCTCTCCCTAAAAAAATGCTCAGTTTTCCTTAACCAGCTCCAACATACACAGACAATATGGCAGCTGGGAGCCCACCATTTTAAAGTGAGGGATTTGTCCATTCTTTCAGAATATTGGCTCTCAGGAATAATGAAAGGTTATACAGTGCATAATAGATTTAAGTATAAATTGTTTGCAATCAATTCAAAGTTTTACCAAGCCACAAAGCTGCGTGATCCTCCATGAAATCTGTTCTAAAACCATAATGGCTCTGATGCTGAACTTTATCTCTAGTAGCTACCTTTTCAGTCACTATCTCTTGTTGTAGTCACCTCCCCAGTCACAATGCCCATTGTAGTTACCTCCCTAGTCACCATGCTTTTTTTAGTTGTTGTAGTAACCTTCCCAGTCATGCCCACTACTCTACATGTATCCTAATATTTGACTGTTTCAACCTATAAGGCCGTGTACACACGATCGGTCAAACCCGATAAGAATGGTCCAGGCACTTTTATGGATCGCTCTTCCTTACCGGCCAATTCTGACAACACTGCTTTTCCTCTCTGGGCATATTTCCAGATCAGACATTTCCTAAAAGAAGCCGATCGTATATCCTCTGTCTCGCGTAGTCTCACGCCGTTCGAACAGCTTGTCTCTAGCTCTGCACCACAACAACATATGATATCCACCATCCACAACATCCTCACCCCAGACAGCTCATTGAGGAATAACAAAGCCTGCTTAAACTGGGAAAAAGACCTACAGATAGAACTGACAGAGGCTCAATGGGAACGCATATCCACGATAACTCATAAGGGCTCTCTCAATGTCTCGATACAAGAAAACAACTATAAAGTCTTAATGCGCTGGTATAGAACCCCGGTCATACTTAACAAATATAATCCCACCCTTTCAGACAAATGTTGGAGATGCTCTGACGGTACGGGTACTCTAGAGCATATCTGGTGGTCCTGCCCCTTGATTCAGCCTTTCTGGACCTGAATCCGGGAACTGATATCGCAAATTTCCACGTACACCGTAGAACACTCCGCAGCACAGCTTCTCCTGCATCACTCAGACATGCCCATTCACCAATACTGCAAAACGCTACTACCTCCCCTGGTAAACGCAGCCAAACTATGTATACCTATCTACTGGGGAACAACACGTGTCCCTACCATTCCTGACTGGCTCAAACGTGTGGGAAAAATTGCTGAGATGGAAGAATTAATCTCTATAGCCAAAGATTGTCCCACCAAATTCTCACACACCTGGGCTTGTTGGACCCACTTTCGCACCACAGATAACTACAAACTGCTGATGAGCCAAACAAACACGGCCCACTCGCCTCCAGGGGACTGAACCCTTGGAAGACTCCATTGTTACACTTTTACAGGCCAACCTTTAGTGAGATGAAGGAAAAAAAAACAAAAAAAAAAAAAAACAAGAGAAGTAAAATCACGTACCATGTGGCCCCCCTCCCCTACGCAAGGGAAGATTGGGGGGGGATTATTTTCAACGAATCTTAACAAATACATTCTAAATTATCCACAAACAAAACTTTCTTTACTCGCGGTACTCCAACCCTTGGAAACTGGTGGCGGAGACTGAGAGGTAGCCCCTATCTGTCCCCTTCCACTCCCCCTCCCCCACCTCTCCATATACATGCATACGGTTTTGTAGACGTGTTGATGTTTCTCTACTTGAGATGGTTCCCCCCTCCCCCCTTTCTTTCTTTCTCTTTTTTTTTCTCTCTCTCCTCCTTCTTTTTGTCCTCGTCCTTTCCTATTCTTATTTCTGATTTCTCTCTCCTTCCTCCATATCCCACCCTGACCCCCCCATCCCAATCCTCCCCCCCCTCTACCCCTAAGGAGTCCATATTCAGTCCCAACCCCCTGACCCGTTACAGCTTTCTCACTCAACATCGAGACCATACCGACTTTGACTATGGATCTACTGTACGGAGAGGTTGTATCTACTCCAAGTTGGTTACCACTCCGGGAACTAGTACACCCCCATCCCCATCTTTGTACTACACCTGAATATAGTTCGATATCTGATGGGTATAACGCCATAGTGTAAAACTTAAACACCCTGCTAGTCATTTTTAACTATAGCTCATGCCCCAACTATTTTCCAGTATGTTGACTAAAGCTGTAATTTCTGTGCATTCAATATTATATGCTAGTTCTGATCTTTAATGCTGTAAAACATGCTGTTTTATATGAGACTCCTTGTTCAAATGTTTTGTAAACCTCATCGTGTTTGTCAATAAAATCATTATGGAAAAAAAAAAAAGAATGGTCCAAAGGACCGTTTTCATCGGTTGTGCTAAAACATTCATTCTGTACTTTACAGAAAACATTGAACTATTCAAATCATATCAGAGAAAGCACACACTTCATGCAAGTAGCAAGCTTGCTGGGCAATCTTGCTACTGCCCATATCCTGAGAGAGTCTCACAATAAAATGTGTTGACCGAGAGTGATGTCATTACACAAGTGTCAGATGTCATTAGAAGAAGTGTCAATTTTTGACAGTTTTTTTGAAAGTGTAGTGTTTTAAACATGTCAGTAGTTGAAATAAGTTGTTGCCTTCCCCAAAGCTCCACAGAGTGGCGTTGGTAAGAAAGATTTAAGAAAAGGGGAGGTAAAATGGCACTGGCTAAATCTAATAAGTGGTTGTGTTAAAAAAGTTGTAAAAATAAAATATCTAATTACGTGTCCTATCTCTACAAATTACACAAAAATGATTAGTTTAGTAAATTGTATGAATGCTCAATATAACATTTGCAATCCTGGATGACTAATAAAATGTTCCGTGAGCGAAAAAAATACACATATAAAGTGCTCAATGTGCTTTTTGTGGAAAAAGTGTCCATACAAAATATTTTTCCATAAAAACTGGATTATACACTGTATAAAATGTATACATGGGGTCATGCCATCATGGACTATGTATAGCGATGCAGATCTGAATCCCCACCGGTGTTTGAATTACACTGTACATATATTGTTTACTTTTCTTGGATGCAATGCATTGTGGGACTAATGGTATCGGGAGAGATGGACTCCATTGACAATTAGTAGGAATAGACTACATTTCCCACAATGCCCTGCCTTCCTGGAACACATGACACCTCCGCACAGACTTATGGGGGAGGTTAATAAAAAGCAGGGAGGAGCCGATTTCCTCCTTTTGGGACCTGCACTTCTTCCTCTGCGGAGCTGTGGAGAGCACTACAGCCAAGCTGTTAGGCCTGAAGCCTGAGCCTGGATCCACCCGAAGACCAACCATCTGGAGGGAAGCAAGCTCAAGTGTGACCAGCCCATGTCCCAGGAAATCGGACAGACGGATCGACTGCTGACCGGAGCTGGGGACAACAGGACATCGGAGGCCCAGTGTTGTGACGTGGCTGCGTATCAGCTCATCTTTTTGAGGAGCTCAGGCGGACCAGGCCTGTTCGGGTGAGATGGCACTTGCCCAAGTTTCCATACCCAATAGCCTTGTGACTGACAGTGCCACACATTATAGAAAGAGCATGCTGTTGCTAATCCGTTAAGGAATATCTGAAAGTCATGCAGGCCATGTTAACTGATGCTGACTAAAGATCGGTACATTACACCTGCGTTAACCCCACCTTAGACTGAGTTTAAAGACCCCTGTGGATTACAAATACATTTAAAAGTGCACCACCCCCTACTGGTCCGAGGTCCAGCAACTGCTGAGCCGCCTCCTAGACACTCAGGTCCCCATGTCTCCCAAATTCTTCCTTTTGGGCTTATCCCCCTTGAGGATCTCCACACCTTGCAAGAAGTTGTTACGCCACATCCTCACAGCTCGGTGTCTGGTTGCCCTGAACTGTAAAAGCCGCTCTCCCCCTACCCCTGAGGCCCTGTACGCCAGGATCAAGGATGTGGAGCTGATGGAGAGAATGACCGCCAGGATACAGGACAGACTGGAGGTCCACGACACTGTCTGGGAACCTTGGCGCCTTCTGGGAGGATTCCCCTTGACCAGGTAGCTGAGCTACTCCGACGATCTTCTCCCCCTTTCCCTCTCCCTACCCTCCCCCCATCTTTTTTCTGTTTTTTTTTCTTTTCTTTTCCTCCTCTTACTCTCTTTACCCATTTTTTATTTTTCTCTCCCCTCTATTGGGGGTACCTTCTCGACCCTTTTGTGTTTAAAGTTTTGCAACATGATAACATATGTCGCTGTGCTACGACATCCTTAACCTAAGTTGTGAGCCTGTTATTGTATAGAATCGTGCAAACAGTCCATACTTTTCCTACTACTATAAAGTAGTAGGAAACCAAAAGGAAAGCAGACCTGTGCCTTGTCTCTTTATATCTCCTCATGCTGTATCATGTGGCTTTGTATCCCGTAAGAATTGTACTCCTTCCTTTTTTTTTATCTTCAATAAAAAGTTATTTGACAAAAGTGCACCAACGAGCCTACCAATAAACTTTTCTGGATTTTGAGCAGGCTAGCCCTGATTGAGATGTGCTAGCAATTGCACTTCAATAGATTGCCCACTAGGGGAGCTCACGAGCATATGCTATTTCAAGTTGATTAAAGTTGATTATAAAGCGTTTCTTTTGTTGTTTTGCTGACTCTCGCAGAGACAGGGATATATATATATATATATATATATATATATATATATATATATATATATATATATATATATATATATATTGTGTGTGTACATCATCTGTTTGTTTTTTTCATTCTTACATGCCAAGTAAAGTTCTTCTTGGTTTAATTGCATTTATTGTGAGGTGTGTTTACTCCTGAAGTCTACAATCAAAGGAAGGTAACAATAATACTGCATGTCATTCTAGATGTTCAATTTGTGTATTCTTGGAATCCCATAGTTACATGTGGGATTCGCAATATATTTGCAATTTGCTTGGTGTGCCAAGGGCGGGTTCGAGCCACTTAAAGCGGGTGAACAGATAAGTGAGAGTAGATCCCAAATCTAACCAGCGGCTCCTCCGGGGGTAGCAGTACATATATATATATATATATATATATATATATATATATGTAGGAATCCACTGGTGTAAACAACAACAAAAAATCACAGTTCAAAAAACATAATAACTTCCAAAGTGACTAGTGCTGTGGATAGACAGTAACTCCTGGGCTGCGTACACACGATCGGTCAAACCGATGAGAACGGTCTGATGGACCGTTTTCATCAGACCAAACCGATCGTGTGTGGGCGCCATCGGTTATTTATCCATTGGTTAAAAAAAGCAAACTTGTTAACTTGTTTAACCGATGGATACCTAACCGATAGCAAAAAAGTGATTGTTTGTAGGCACGACCATCGGTTAAAAATCCATGCATGCTCAGAATCAAGTCGACACATGCTTGGAAGCATTTTTGTCAGCACGTCGTTGTGTTTTACGTCACCGTGTTCTGACACGATAGTTTTTTTAACTGATGGTGTGTAGGCAAGACTGACCATTATTGAGCTTCATCGGTTAACCGATGAAAACTGTCCATCAGACCGTTCTCATCGGATGGACCAATCGTGTGTACAGGGCTCAGGTCTGGTGCGTTTTGCAGGAAAACTTGTGCTTTTTTGGTCCATTTCAGGTCCAAATTCAGCCCAAAATTCGGTCTGAAATCAAACCTGAAACAATGGACCCTGACCCTTGCTGTGCGACGGAGCCATCTTAGGTGTGAACCCAGCCTAATGGTTCAGAGATATTGCACTATGGAGATGTTTTTCTCTGCCTAAATGTTGTTTTTGAGTCAAGGGCTAAGGGGAGCAGAGAAAGAGTGGACTGGGAATTTGATATAGAATCCAGTCCAACGAGATGTATATTACTTTTCAATAAGAAGTTAATATATTCCAGTGAGCCTTTAGTCTGTTTTAAGATAACGCTGGCACTGGGCACATGGTAGGATTGCTTAGGGTTTTGAAGGAGGACTGTACCCTATGGACTTTTGATGTATCACTAACTTCAATATTGCAATTTTCTATATACAGTATATGTATATGCTTTATTGCTTTATTTTAGTATCATATCACAGAAATGTTGATAGTCATGTAATGTTTATGTATGATTAACTATGCAAGCTATATATTATTTTAAAGTACTGGGGTGTGTTTTGTGTTAGCAGCTGGCTAAGTTATAGCGATTGGGCAGTGTTTGGGGGTGGGGGGGTATTTACAATGCAGTTTTGTTCTCATTTAATAAACCCAGAGCCCCAATGCTGCAAATCAAGAATGCTATCCCACTTTATGCCCTATCATATAATAATGTTAAAGAATACAAAATACTATAATTTTTGGTACACACGGTATGAAAGACGGGTTGGAAGTGGGCATAGACCATAAACAAGTCAAATGATTAGCATCTAGTAAAAAAAAAATTACTTGTTCATGTGGTAAAATATTTGTTTAACCACTTGCGGCCCGCGCTAAAGCCGAATGACAGCTACAGCGCAGACCTGAATAGCCAAGCCGCCGTCAATTGACGGCCGCCCCTTTGGGCGTTCCCAGCGCGTGCTTCAGAGCGCGCATCGGGGAAGCTCTGTGTTGGCCGTGTCCCTTGGACACAGCCAATCACAGATCGCGGCGAACGGCCAATCAGAGTGGCCGTTCACTATGCGATCTGCGCGGCCAATGAGAGATGATCTCATATGTAAACATATGAGATCATCTCTCATTGCCGTTTTACACAGAGACAGCGTCCTGTCTCTGGAGAGGAGGAGACCGATCTGTGTTCCTTGTACATAGGGACACAGATCGGTCACCCCCCCAGTCACCCCCCTCCCCCCACAGTTAGAACACACCTAGGATACACATTTAACCCCTTCTTCACCCCCTAGTGTTAACCCCTTCAATGCCAGTCACATTTATACAGTAATTAGTGCATATTTATAGCACTGATTGCTGTATAAATGTGAATGGCGGCAAAAATGTGTCAAAAGTGTCCGATGTGTCGGCCATAACGTCGCAGTCCCAATAAAAAGCGCAGATCGACGCCATTTCTAGTAAAAAATAAATAAATAAAAAATAATAAATATAAAGAAGAATACGTATCGGCCTAAACTAAGAAAAAAAAAATTCAAAATTTTCGCTCTTTTTTGTTTATAGCGCAAAAAATAAAAACCGCACAGGCGTACCACCAAAAGAAAGCTCTACTTGTGGGGAAAAAAGGACGTCAATTTTGTTTGGGAGCCACGTCGCACGACCGCGCAATTGTCAGTTAAAGCGACGCAGTTGTGGAAACTAAAATTTCACCTGGGCAGGAGGGGGGTATATGTGCCCAGTAAGCAAGTGGTTAAAGGACTTTTAACGGCTATCAAAAATACCATATATATTCTTCAGCTTCAAGCTAATAGATCAATAAAGTCCTTTCAAACATATATTTTTGTGAGTGTTTATCTCTTCAAGCATATAGTTGTCTTTTCCTCCACTCAAAAGTGTTTATCCCTATTTAACCACAAAGAAAACCCATTTATATGTGGACGAGACTTGTTCTTTAAGACTCTGGAATGTTTTACAATTTCAGACAGACGTCTTGCAGAGTCACATATAGACTATGATCATCTTTCTCACTGATTAGCATATCTTGAGTGAGTCGGGATACAAAACAGGTGTACCATTGATCGCTTTCCAGACAAAGTGTGGTTCCATGTCCTTTTCTACTGCCGAGATGGCTAAGCAGACCTCCTACTGCTGAATTATGATCTTGCTTTTATTCCGATATCCTGAGGATCAGTAGAAGCTTTTCCAAATGCTTGAACTGCTCTCTTTAAGAACTGCTTGCTGGAGCTGTGACTGACACTCTGAGAAACATTGGCCCAGATTCACAGAGCAATTACGCCTGTCTAACTGGTGTTAGACAGGAGTAATTTCAAATTTCGCGCGCCGTATCACTAGTTTGAATCCTCAAACCATGATACGGCGGCTTCGGGCTTCGATCTGAGAGGCTTACGTCTTCGTAAGCCTTCGGATCTACGCTGCGATATTTTTGCGGCCGCTGGGAGGAGTCCGCGTCGTTTTCAGCGTCGGGATATGCAAATGACTTTTTACAGCGATCCACGAAGATACGAGTGGTCTTCGCAATCGCTTACGTCATTTTTTTGCTACGTACTGTTAGACCAGCTATTTGCTGGTCTAACGGTGCGTAGCCCATGTTAAGTATGGCCGTCGTTCCCGCGTCGAATTTAATTATTATTTTTTTTTTTACGTAACTCGTTCGGGAATAGGAATGTCCATAAACTCAAACAACGAATGACGTAACGACGTGATTTTGCGCAATGCACGGCGGGAAATTTCTGAACGGAGCATGCGCAGTTCGATCGCCGCAGGAACGCGCCTATTTTAAATGCTTCACGCCCCCTACTCACGTAGATGGCTTGCGCCGGGAGAAATACACTACGCCGCCGTAGTTTACAGGACAAAATCTACCGGAATTCCACATGGGGCCAGGTAAAATACGGCGGCGTAGTGTATTTCTGATACTCTACGCGAATCTAATTGTATGTGAATCTGGGCCATTGTTTTTATTCAAAGGACTGTTGGTTCAGTTACAGGCGGCCCTTTCATTGCACAACTGGGGAGTTTCACCCCAAGGGACAATAAATGAATGCACTCTTTTTTTTTCTTTTTTACCTCATCTTCAATTGTTATTGTATAATAATACTTTTCTTCAAACAAAGATTCACACAAAAGCTCTTCAGGAGCAGAGGCAGAGGTTATACCTTTCAAATTGTGTTATTTACAACAGAATCTAAGTAATTTTTAAATAAATGTGTGTCACGGGCTCATGAACCCACTCCATAGATGTAAATCAAGCTCTATAGTGGATGTTTGTCTCTCAATTTCGATCTCAGTCTATTGCTTCTTCTGCTGATTCTAGTTGCTATGCAACCTTCCAACAGTAACTGCTACAGTTATTGCACCACATCAGTTTGTTTCTTCTGTCAATTATAGACTGTGAGTCAATTCAGAGAGAAAATTGAACAGTTTGGCAGCTGATTTTTTTTCTTCTAATTGGTAAAAGAAAGCAAGCAGTTACTGTGCCGGCTGTGACAATTGCTCCTCGGAATCTGCTTAGTGGCTGAAGTCAGTGTGCGTGCTCAGTGCTGGGCAGCAAGCTTTCATGTGGCTTCTGGGATCATCATGTGCAAGGCTCTCACTTTAAGTAGTCAATTTACTGTTCAAGAATCATGACAATGGCTTGTTTTCTGCTTTTTAAAAGAAGAAAAACAAACACAAAAAGAGGAAAAACATGAGGCAAGGCCAAAATGGATAAATAAGTCCTTAGATGTTTTTACCTACCGTATATGCCAAACAATATAATGGCTCCTTTTTCATATTTTTGGCATGTGCTGCTTAGGACAGCTAAAACATTATCTGCATTATATATTACATGCGACTGCACATTTAATCCCCCTAGGGGGAATTTGTTATGAAAAGGTGCTGTTTGTATTTACTATAATGTGAGTATTTGTGCTGTTGTGACCAATTAGAAGAGTCCTTCTGAAGGGGAGGAAGAAAGGGGATTTAGGTGACTTTGAACGTGGCATGGTTGTTGGTGCCAGATCGGTTGGTCTGAGTATTCCAAAAACTGCTGATCTACTGAGATCTTCACAAATAACTATCTCTAGGGTTTGCAGAGAATGGTCTGAAAAAGAGAAAATATCTAGTGAGCGATCATTGTGTGGACAAAAATGCCTTGGTGAGGGCAGACTGGTTTGAGATGATAGAAAAGCAACAGTAACTCAACAACTCATTACAGACGCAGAATACCATCTCTGAATGCACAACATATCAAACCTTGAAGCAGATTGAATACAGCAGCAGAAGACCACACCGGGTGCCTTTTCTGTCAGCTAAGAACAGGAAACCGAGGATACAATTCGGACACACTTACCAAAATTGAACAATAGAAAATTGGAAAAACGTTGCCTGGTCTGATGAGTCTTGATTTTAGCTGCAACATTCATATGGTAAGGTCAGAATTAGGCGAAAACAACATGAAAGCATGGATTGTACTTGTGTTGTATCAATGGTTTAGGCTGCTGATGGTGATGTAATGGTATGGGGAATATTTTCTTGGCACACTTTGGGCCCCTTAGTAACAATTCAGCATTGTTCAAATGCCACGGCCTACCTGAGTATTGTTGCTGACCATGTCCATACATTTTTGACTACAGTGTCCCCATCTTCTTATGGCTACATCCAGCAGGATAATGCACAAAGCTCCAATCATCTCAAACTGGTTTCTTGAACATGACAATGAGTTCACTGTACTCCAAGGACCTCCACAGTCACCAGATCTCAGTCCAATAGAGCACCGTTGGGATGTGGTGGAATGGGAAATTTGCATCATGGATGTGCAGCTGACAAATATGCAGCAACTGCGTGATGCTATCATGTCAATATGGACCAAAATCTCTAAGGAATAGTTCCAAAACCTTGTTGAATCTATGCCACAAAGAATTAGGATAATTCTGAAGGCAAAAGGGGGTCAAACCCGGTACTAGCAAGGTGTACCCAATAAAGTGGCTGGTGAGTGTATATGTAAATAAATAAATAAATAAATAAAAATGTAAGAGATCTTCCAATGTGCAAAGCCCTATATCAATGGAAAGTTGCATTAGCATTGCAGCTTGAGTTGTAAGACCAATCAATCCTGTGAGCTGCTACGCCCTCTTTAGCAGTTCCATGTATTATGGACAGCTCCATGAGAGTCCATTCACACAGGGGCAAAACGACTTCTAGCATGACTTTGGGAGGCAACTTGGACACAACTTGAGTATGAATCATCAGGCAACTTACAAGGCAACTTCAAGTTGCCTCCAGGACAGGAGGTTTTTCAGTGGCCAATCAAACAACAATCAGCTCTGTGGGAGGGAGGGGGAGGGAGGGGTTTGCCTGAGAAATGTATGTTATCTTCCTGTATTGTTGCTTCAGTTAAGACAGTGATCCGACTTCTGAGGCGACTTCCATTGAAATCAATGGGTACAAGTTGCTTACAAGTTGCCTAGAAGATTGAAGTAGTACAGGAACCTTTTCTAAAGTCGGAGCAACTTCAGTAGTGTACATTAAGACAGCTCCCATTCACTTCAATTCATTTTCTCGACCGCACGACTTGGGGCAACTTGGGGCGACTTGAAGTCGGATCCCTGGTCGCCCCAATGTGAACCGGCTCTTACACATGCAACCATTTGTGGAAAATTCTTACCTTGTGAATGTACTGTGAATAGAAAAAAAAAAAAGCCAGATCGCCAGCACTCCTTGGTCATGCAGAGCATTAGCAGTTGTCTGATTTCTAGATGCAACTTGGAAGATAGATATAATCAGCTTTTCTCCTTATCTTCACATGAAACAATATTCCATAACCTTCTGCATCCCTTGACTTCTTCCAGTCCAGTTTTTTCTGATATGTGAACTAAAATGCATTCATAACCCCTGCAGACTTTAAATGTTTTCAGTAATTAAGAGTAAATCAGCAGATATGTGAAGTACTGAAATGAATTCATAACTCATCATGTTTTCAGTAATTAGGAGTAATTTAGTAGATAGGCATTTTCTCAGGAACCATTACCGTATTATAATGGTGTATCTTATTGCTGATGATTTTGTTTATTGACAACCATGCCACAAGAGTTTCCAACTACCGTGTAAACATTGTTATACAATAAGCTTCAGGGCATAAAGAAGTACCGTTTGCACCCAAACATTTAATTCCTTTTAAGTGGAAAGAGAAAACCTTTTCATAAATATTTCCAGCATTAAAACTGGCCATATCATGACAGATTATTGTATCTTACAATTAAATTGTCCTTTGATAACCAAAAGCATTAGTACTGGTTTAGTCCTTACACACTCTACCGGTGCAAGTCAATTTGCTGAAATCATTTAATGCAATGTAAATGGTACTCTTGATCTTTTTACAGCGAGTAATTCTTTTAACAGCAGCAGAATAGCTTTATACATGACTTTATTTGCATATGGTCAGAGTAAGTATGCTTTCTTTTTATCATGCTTGAATTAATCCAAGTATATTAGCATATCTTGATATGTATGACTAATGATGGTTTGATAATTACTACACAGTCAATTCACCAGGGAAAGATGACAATCCATGCTTGCATTTTGGAACAGAGATATTTCTATCACTAGGAGAAATAAGCAATAGATTGTACCCATTATTTTTACTTACAAATTCTTCTTTGTAAAAACAATATCAGTGTTGTTTGTTTTGTTTATTCATTTTCTGAAAGAATTACTGCTAGGAAACATGTATATATATTGAAATTGATACTGTAGTAGCTGTTTTACAGTATATAGCAAATTATATACGTACGTGCTGCCAGTCAAGTTCACCCTTTTAAAATGTGTCCTGCAATGTTGATCCAGAGGAAGGTAAAACAAAGCTTCAGTGAGGCACACTCTTATTTATCTTCACAGTGGGGAAAATGTTTCCTGACCCCATAAATCAGATCAATTTCCTGGTTCAATCTCATTTATTTTGCGGTTCAGTTATTCTGCTAAGACATTTCAATACAGCTGGAGATGCAGTTTCTTTATAAAACTAAAATAAGCTAAACTCCTTATACTTTAATATATTTATCTCATATCTGAGTTTGAAGTTTGTTTCAATTTTGGTCCTATTTATTATTTTTATATTGCGCCAATGTATGTTGCTTACCATTTTACTTAATTTATTATTATTTTGTTATATGATTTATGAACTTCTCTTGCCATATTTACTTTTTGAGGAAAGTTCTTTACTGGTTTTGTCAGCATTCTTATGTTCCACATGAGTGAAACGGAATGAATAAGACTGACAGCAATGCATACCCAGTGGAATTTCCCAGACGCAAAAAAAGGCTCCATAAATGTATGTTCAAGCATTCCAATACATTATGATCCTCTGATGCTGTTGATGGTGTGTAACATGTTAGCTTGAACATAGAGAATTGAATCTCCATCATCCTGTTTTCTTCTGTATTTTCCTGCAGTTTTTTTTTTACCAGCTAAGACAGAGGCACATGAGAAGAGCCAGTTTGTTCTTGAGAACGTCATTTAGCATTAGAACACACTGAAATCTTCTTCCCTCTTTGCCTAACACACATCGTAAAAGCTTTTTTTGATCAGATACTTTGTTTTTTTCAGCACGTCGTTGTGTTTTACGTCACCGCATTCTGACACGATCAGTTTTTGAACTGATGGTGTGTACGCACTTCAGACCATCAGTCTGTGAACCAATGAAAATGTACTTCAGTCCGTTTTCATTGGTTTGGACTGACCGTGTGTACGCGACCTTAGAGTCTGCAAAAGACTTGAGACTGAGGCAGAGTTTCATCTTCCAGCAGGACCCTAAACCTACAATGAAATGGTTTAGATTAAAGCATATTCATGTGTTAGAATGGCCCAGTCAAAATCCAGACCTAAATCCAATTGAGAATCTGTGGCAAGACTTGAAATTGCCGTTCACAGAGACTGTCCATTCAATCCATCCAAATGCATGTCACACTTTTCACATATTTAGTTGTAAAAAAAATTGAAAAACATTCTTAATTTTTCCTCCACTTCACAATTATGGGCCAGATTCAGGTAGATGAGAGCATCTTTGCTCCAGAGTAACGCTTCTCATTTACGTTACTCTGAAGACCCTTTCAGCGCAAGTCCTGTAATTCACATAGCAGTTGCGCGTAAACTTGCGCCAGAGTAACGATAATGCGCTGGCGTAACCCGACGCAAGTGGAAGTGGGTGTGATCATATGTAAATGATGGGCGGAGCCCAGCGCAGAGGCTTACGTTCAGCGCATCAACCACGGAGCATGCGCAGTGAGTGCGGCTCCACTCGCCCCCTTTGTGCGCATGCTCACAACTTCCGTCGGCACCACTTCACGGGAAACGTCAGCGCAATGCCTTCCGTTGGGCGTTTAAATGCGCCCGTAGAAGCGCCATTTCGGCACTAAAGTATATCCTGCTCCCCCTCCCCGCAGTGATGTTACTTTTGTTTTGAGATGGCTGCTCCCGTTCCCCGCAAACACACAGGAGAAAGCTGAACTTTAATGGCCAGGAGCTGTCAGCCGTCATCTCGGCTATGGAGACCTATGATGTCTTCCTCCATGGCTGTAAAATTTGACAGACAAGCATGGACAGAGGTGTTGTCCTGCAAGTGGGGGTGCTCAGCTAGCTCTTATCGTCGGTAACGCTGCTGTAGCTGCTCTCCTGCTGACCTGTGGCCATCTGGAGTAAAGATAAAGCAGCCTTTTGTAGAAATAACTTTGCGCCGGACGGACGAGATACGCGCGGCGCATGTAGCCAGCGTATGGTGCTAATCCGTTTGTGAATTGTGAAAAATCCCTCATTTGCATATTTGCAGGGGAAATCAATAGGCGCGACTGATGCGCCCAACGAAATTAAGCGCTGACGATACTCTGGCGTCGGAACGTTCCGCCAGTCGCAAATGACCCGTTATTGGGCGCATCTAGTTTGGTGGGTACGGGCACATAGAAACGACGGCGCATCATCACAGTTACGCGGCGCATATCGAAATACTCCAGCGCAAGTGTTCCTGAATCTGGCCCTATGTGCCACTTTGTGTTGGTCTATTACATAAAATCCCAAATAAATACATTTACGTTTTTGGTTGTAACATGACAAAATATGGAACATTTCGAGGAGTATGAATACTTTTTCAAGGCACTGTACATAGTCTTTGCTCCTGGTCAGCTGAGCCACAAAAGCCAATAATTTGAATAAACTGAGTCCCCATTTTCAGTGCCTGTAATGCCTTGTACACACAATCAGAATTTCTGAGGGAAATCTTTCATCGGATATTCCGTCTGTGTGTGCCCCATCGGACTTTTTTTCCGTCGGAATTTAGAAAGAGAACGTGAGAACGGAAATTCCGTTCGTCTGTAGGGAACTCCGACGGAGAAAAAAAACATGCATGCTCAGAATCAAGTCATGCTTGGAAGCATTAAACTTAATTTTTCTTGGCTCGTTGTAGTGTTGTACGTCACCGTAACAGTCAGAATTTTGAGTGACAGTGTGTGTGCAAGACAGCTTGAACGGAATTCCGTCAGAAAAATCAGTCGGAGTTTATCCAGACGGAAAATCCGATCTTGTGTACAAGGCATTAGAGCTGTTGAGATCTGACATGCTGTGGAGAAAGAGATACTATTTTTTCTCCTACAATTTGCTATTCTATGCCCCATACACGAGATCAGAAATTCCGACAGCAAAAGTCAGAATGGAAAAGCAAAAGCTTTTGAACGGAAATTATGACCGTGTGTATGCTTCATCAGACTTTTGCTGTCGGAATTTCTGACAAACAAATGATTAAGAGCTGGTTCTCAAATTTTCTGGCGGAAAACATTTCTATTGGAAAATCCTATCGTCTGTAGCAATTCCTACGCATGCTTGGAAACAATTCGACGCATGCTCGGAAGCATTGAACCTAATTTTCTCGGCTCGTTGTAGTGTTGTACGTCACTGCGTTCTTGACAGTCGAAGGTTCAGAGAACTTTTGTGTGACCGTGTGTATGCAAGCCAAGCTTGAGCGGAATTCTGTCGGAAAAAAAAATTGTCAGCCCATGGAAGTTTCTGCCTTCTGAATCATTTGTTTGCCACCAGATTGCTTTCTACTCCTACAAATGCCAGAATTATATAAGATCTGCCATAACTGGAACTCTTATAGACTTCAATGGGGTTCACTGCAATCTTTAATAACTCCAAGCAAAGCAAAATAAAAAAATAAGACCATTTACCAGCTTTGCCTTAAATGGATGCCTCCTTTCTGGTCAGTATCTAGTGCTAGTTTAGGACACAATTATTATTAATAAATGTGCCATCAATCTTTTTGTGAAACTCTCATGTTAATATGGTCTAAGTATACTTTATTTGAAGATATGTTTTAACCACATACAACACCTTTCTTTATATTGCTTCAACCACAAATTTACTGTCGCCTCATCCTGACTTTGCAGCATGATATTCCAACAGTATGGTGCTTATGTCAAGAATTTTCATAAATAATTAGTCATTATTTAGAAGTATGTACATTTTGCTTTAAAGAAACTTCCAGATCTTATTCAGGTAGAAGGCTTGGGAAATAATTAGTAGTTTTTAAAAAAAAGCCTTGTTCAGCTGATAGGTACCTTGTCTGCATTTACATACCAACATATTCTCTCTTATAGCAATCTCAGACTTAATTATACAAATTACACATGCCTATGCAAAAGCATTTCTTTCTGCAGTTGCTTTGCACACCATGAGGTTAAAAAGCATTGGAAATAAAGGTAAAAAAAAAATGGAGACACAAATGCTTGATAAATCTGCTGCATTAGTTTCATTTATATGAAATTCAGATATGCTAATAGAGAACAGGATAGTATGAATTTGTATTGTTATTTTTGCTTGTATTTTAAAGATCCTTTTGAAATCGATTTCTTTGTCTCCTTTTCACTGGCGTGCTGCTACCTAGGACACTCTTTTCTACACTTCTTGGGCATAATTCACTTATGCAAATCTGCATTGAGAACACTATTGTGCTGTCTGCTAAAAGAAGCACATTTAGCCAGAGATAAATTACAGTTTTTACTTGTTTTTAAGGTGCATAAATAAAGATATGCTAAGTTCATCCCCTGTATTTAATGCTTTCAGCAGTGGAATGGCAAATGGCCGACTTAGGAAGTGCTAATAGAAGAAATTTTCTACCTATAAATAGTGATAGTGGCAAACATTATTATATCATAGCCTGATATCCACTTTCTGTATATTGTAAGTGTTTTAACCATACACAATGGGGGGATTTACTAAAACTGGTGCACACAAAACCAGCTTCAAGGCTTCCTGGTCAAAGCTTAATTGAGCATGCTGAAGTCAGAAGCTGATTGGTTACTATGCAAAGAAGTTACATTTTTGGAGTGATTATATACATATAGGGCCTAATATGTTGTGCAGCAACTGTAAAGCATATCTAAAACAAAAAAAAACTCACCATCTCTTAGATGAGGTGTCTGCATTAGTTAACCACTTTACCTCTCTACAATAGCAACCTTGAGCTTGTATTTACTGTATTTCCCTTTCTTCGTGTAAAAGTGATCTGGGGTACTTTTATAGCACCCACTCCCTTTTACAGTGCAGCCAGTGTTCCCCCCTTCCGTGGGACCAACCCATTGATCCTTGACTCTCCTGCTATTTCCAGGAACCGTAAACCAATACAAATGATTTCAGGATGGTAAGCTGGCGGGTAATGAGAAACATTCATTCCCCGATCTCTTCTGCTTTGAGTAAGGTGTGAAGTGTTCAGCTCTGAATGTTTCCAGGATCAGAGCTGTCCATTTCCTGGCTGCTGTTCCTGGGAAAGCTACTAATAAGACATGATCTATGCTTGCTTAATTTTTGCAGTGGAGGGCAAGGTAAACATTGGGTGTTTCCATAATGAGAACGTATCACCTACCAAATGCGATCACATAAGGGGCTCTTGTTAGCCCCCTTGTGATAACAATAAATTTAAATGAGAAAAAAAGTAAAAATAAAATAAAAACTATAATAACATGTAATTAAAAAAACTTTAAGTAACCCTGCCACCCTGTAAACAGAAATTCAGAGTGAGAACAATATGTCTAGGGCCATCATTTATGGTTTACCCCAAAAACAATGAGATAAAGAGGCATCTAGAGCATTGTCTATTGATCATTTTGGGTACTATAATTTTTTGCCATTTTGTGCAGGCACATAGTTTGAGACTTGACAAGTTTGGTATCTGTTTATAATGTGCAAAACAATTGGGGATTAAATTCTGTTTGCGTGCAATCAATTTTGACAAATAAACATTTGATAAACAATAGCACAAATATCGCGCAACATACAAAATTGCAACTATTATAGTATTTTTTGTACAAGGCCCCTCCTTCCAGAAAATACTGTATTTATCGGCGTATAACACGCACCCTAACTTTAAGAGGGAAGTTTCTGGAAAAAAACTTCCACAGCCCCCTGTGTATAACACGCAGGCACAGTTTACCCTCTATATTCAGGGTAAAAAAGTGAGTGTTATACGCCAATAAATACAGTATATAACGTTCTACTGGTTTTGGAGGAAATTTTATAGCCAAAAAATAAGATTTTACCATTTGTGCAAAAAATGTAAAAGGTGCCCTGGAGAGGAACAAGTTAACATTTCCCTTTCTTTTCACTCAATAACACTGCAAATATCGACTCGTCACATTGACACATTGTCACATTGTCTGTTCATACATTCGACGAAATTCGAACAAAAGTGGTCATTCACGCCAAATTTGAGTGACGCAAAACGGCCCATAATTCACTGCAGCATTGCGCGCTGATGATTGGCCAAGCATGCTGTATGTCCCGCATGCTTGGCCAATTACAGCGCGCAAAAAACGAAGAGCCATAATTGGCCAAAGCCTGGGTGGCTTTGGCCAATTATGGCCCAGGGCTTTATCACATGCCCCACACTATATAAGGCCGCCTGCTGGGCGGCCTCGTGTAGTGTGTTCCGGCTTGTTAATGAAAGCAGTCAGAGAGACAGAGATATAGGGGCAGATTCACGTAGATCGGCGCATTATCATTCCGGCGTAGCGCACCACTTTTCCGTTAGACTTGCGCAATCTAGCCGCGTAATCCGGCGATTCACGTAGCTTTTACGCAAGAGCTTGCGCAAACGTAAGGTTTTTTCCTGAGGCGTAAGGAGGAGTAATACAAATTGGGAAGGACGTGGGCGTGTTACATTGAAATGAGCCGTGACCCCATGCAAATGAAGGGCCGGCCGACTCGCGCATGCGCGCGTGAAGGAAACCATGTCAGCTCCGTTGTGCGCATGCTCACAACTCGGGAGCGGCGCAATCAGTGAAATTGGAAATGGACTAGGGCAACTTTATGAACTACGCAGACAGCATAAATAGACAGACACAAATGCACTTCCTTTGCAAAAGTACATCCCTTTGTATCCCTCCCTATACAGCAAGGTGCTTTTGTTTGTTTGTGACGTGTCTTTGAGATATTTGGGGACTGTTTTGCAGAGTGATTTTTGTCTTTTATGTCTTTGTTGTTATTTTGTTTAAATTATATTTTTGCTGGGCATTTTTTATTTTTGCTCGTCATTTATTTAATTTTTTTGGTTCTGTTTGTGTATGATTTTGGAATGTGGGGGTGATATTCCTGCGGGAAAAGGGGTGTCACCCTCATTTGTGGTGGAGAAGTGATCGCCAGGTCTGTGTGAATGGTGTATGAATGTACAGTGACATAATTGGAGCCGTGGCATGGCGTTGCAGCTCACAAGTCCTGCATGGTGGACTGGTGCCAATCCAATGTGATGAGGATGTGGGGTGTGTGTGCTAGGGACCACAGTGGTGTGCATGCATGCATTCTCATTGTGCCATGATTAATGTGTGTGTTTAACGTGCAAAGATGCATAATGTGAGCTGGCATGAGATGGGGTCATGAGATGGGGTACCAGTGCATATGCAGAGTCACCTTGAAGGGAAAAGACAGGAGGATGTTAGTCATGCATGTGCCACTTGTGAGGTGTGCATCACGGGAGGGGATAGTCATGCCTGCCACCCATGTCACTCACCAACCAGCCAGCTGTCCCCATACATGTTCTGTTGGAAATCTGTGGGGATGGGGCTCTGATTGTATATGTAGCTGTCATGGGTGTCATGGGTGGTGCCATGTGTTGGGCTGGTGATGTCCTCCTGCAGGGTTTGTGGTAATTCCATGATGGCATGAGGGGTGAATCTGAAGATGCGAGACACCTCAGAATCACTCATGCCATAGATGTCTATGCGTGTGTGATATATCAAGTGAAGAGTGAGGGGCTTGTATCAGATAAGAATATTGTATTAGATTAATTTAAATTGTAAATTTTATATAAGCAAATAAAAAAATTCAAAAAAACATCTCCCGTGCCCTCCTTAGTGCCATCCTCCGTGCCCTCCTCCTTCTTTGTTCATCTAAAGTCAGTAGTATAGCTATGCGCGACGATGCCCCTGGCATGTTGGCATACAGATTGTTGGGCAACACGTGTGACTGCTGAACTCCTCACTAACAGTGTTGCTTTATCTGACAATTAGACTTTTTTTCAAAATTTAGACCAGCTTTTAGGTCCTCTAACTTTAGACAGAACATTTTGCTGTTGCGCACATCGCGTAGCCTGCGCAGCAACTGCGTTTTTTTGTGGATCCCCGTAACTCCCTCATTAGCATATTTGACTAGCAAATCAATGGTGTGTCTAGCGCAGTTTTGCACGAAGGGAAGCGAATGTCTAATTCAATTACGCCGGACCAAAAAACGTAGATTTCTGGCGTATATTGTTTTGTGAATCGCGTCCAACTATACGCACGCGCACATTTAGACTTACGCACGCGCAACAGCAGTTGCGCAGGCGTAATCGCTCTGTGAATCTGGGCCATAGTCTTTTTATATAGCTAGATAGAGCAGGCAGGCA
This sequence comes from Rana kukunoris, assembly GCA_029574335.1. Taxonomy (NCBI): domain Eukaryota; kingdom Metazoa; phylum Chordata; class Amphibia; order Anura; family Ranidae; genus Rana; species Rana kukunoris. Next base: position 221,735,556 of record CM056050.1, on the reverse strand, counting down.
GGCTAGTCGGTTTAGCTTAATTTACAGTGTGTAGAGGATATATATACATCCCTAGGAGTTGTACATATATTTATACACTGTATAGCTTAGATAGATCAGTTCTTCCTAATCTACTGGCAGGCAGGTGATTGTGCTATTTAAAGACTTTATCACAGGTATAGATACCCAGCAGGTACAATATTTAAAGGATTTTTTTTTTTTTTTTTTATTTAAGCATCAATAAAATCACTGCTCCTGGAGCAGTGATTTTAATGATGCTTAACTTAAAAAAAAAAAAAATCCTTTAAATATTGTACCTGCTGGGTGTCTATAGTTTGCCTGTGAAAACGTCTTTGAGAACCCAGGTCTTGCCCGAGGGAACATGTATCAATGGAAAAAAAAGTTTTAAAAACGGTCATTTTTTCAGGAGTCCTGCTCCTGAAAAAACAACCGTTTTTTAAACTTTTTTCCATTGATACATGTTCCCTGGGGCAAGACCCGGGTTTTCAAAGACGTTTTCCAACAATAACTTGAATATTGGTCTTTAAAATGAGCACTTTTGAATTCGAACGTTCGAGTCCCATAGACTTCAATGGTGTTCTAAATGTTCACGAGAACGGTCGGTCTGTTCGACGGTTCTGGTGCGAACTGAACGGGGGGATGTTCGGCTCATCCCTAATGTTTGCTTTTGTTCATCTCCATTACAGGTTTTATTGGGATTGGTGGTTTATAATAGAAAGATTAATTTGTGTCATCTCACCAGGTGTACTTAGGCCAGCCATATCCGGGGGACTTTATTTTGATTTTTTAATGCACTTTAATTATGCACATTGTACAAAATTGATATTATTTGCACTAACTTAATGTCTAATGTTGTTTTTGCGTACCTTGAAATACGTTCTATTTTAATTAGTAAGCGCCCCAACACCCCCCCATTTTTCATAGTGTTGAGGCATTGTCTTGCAGCGTGGGGGAGGGCGGGGAAAGCCATCACCGCTGGAAGAAGACAGTGATTATTCCTAGAGGATATAGCAGTCGCTAGCAATAATTGCAGGTAAAACACAACAGGCTGGTTGTACCCAGGTTGATCCTGCTGAACCAGCCAACATTTTAACCGGCCTTACACAAAGTGACGAGGAAACTACCTTTCATGCAAGATCAATAGGTATTTTCTGTGTTTTCTGAAAATGTTCTTAACACGCTTAAAGAACACTATTGTGGACACCATATCTAAAGGCTAGTAAGCTTTATTATATACTCTTCTTTCACACAGCAAACCTATTTTGTGTCACTTTGAACACATAACAAATAAGAATGCAGGTATCTCAAATTTGGCTGTAAAAGTGACACCACATTTTAAACCAGAACTCCAGGGTTATAGCAGACAGTAGTAGAGGATGTACTAGTGATTTCTCATCTGTTGTTGGAAAGAGAAGTCATGTGTACAGCATCTATGCCATTCAGGACCAGCCTGGTATTTTTCAGTGAATGCATGGTGTTTCCTGATTGACTGAGGAGGAGTGGTGAGCAGATGACATCACAATCACCACATCTAGCTAGCTAATCAGAGAATGCCTTGTATTCATTGAAAAAATGCAAGGCTGTGACTCAATGGCAGAGATGCCATACAAGTGACTCTCTCTTTCCAGCAGCAGAGGAAACATTGCTCATGCCTATGCAGGAAGGCAAAACTGCTAACTATATGTAGCACAACCTACCAAAGTATGCTATGTCACCAACAGTGGCCAGCTGCCATGCAAAAAATGGCCCGGATTCACAAAGCACTTACGCCGACGTATCTCCAGATATGCCGCGTAAGTACAAATATGCGCTGCCATATCTGTGCGCCGTACCCACAAACATAGATACACCTAAAAACTGACTTCATCCGACCAACGTAACTTGCCTACGCCGGTGTAGAGTGGGCGCATATTTACGCTGGACGCATGTGGCTTTCCCATTGATTTTCTATTTATATATGCAAATGAGGGAGATACGCCGATTCACAAACGTACTTGCGCCCAGAGCATGATTTAAGCGGTTTGCATAAATTTTACGTTTGGCGTAAAGTTATTCCCCATAGATGAGGCCCAACCCATGCAAAGGTATGGACCAGGGAACACAAGTCGTTAAATTTTCCATAGTTCACGTTGTACATGAATATGGCTGGGCGTAAGTTACGTTCACACCGTAGGCAGTGATTCGACGTATCTTAGGCAGTTGTTTCGACGTGATTGTGAGCATGCGCACTGGGATGCGGCCACGACACGACACATGTGCAGTTCGTTCTAAGTTCTTGTCTGGCACTCGGCACATCATTTGCATGGGGTCACGCTTTATTACCATGGATCACGCCCACTTCCAGCCTACTTCCACCTACTTCCACTTACGCTGGCTTACGCCTATGAATATACGCTATGCCGGGGCAGAGTTGGGAGCATTTGCTTTGTGAATTCCATGCTTCCCTCTCCGCGCTGCGCCGGCATAGCGTAAAAGACATACGCTACGGCGGCATATATATGCGCCAATGTATGTGAATCCGGGCCAATGTGTTTAAGCTAAACTGGCCCAAACAAATTTTTGAAGCAAAAAGAAACCCAGAGTTCTGGTTTAAGGCCCAATTCACACCTATGCAGGTTGCAGTTTGAATATTGCAGGTGCATTTTGTGTTTTTCAATATATGCTTTTGATCCATTGAAGTCTATGGGACCAAAAACCAGAAAAAAAGTCCCTGGCCCTTTCCATAAAATACACAGATGTGAACCACATCCATAGGAAACCATGTTAAATAGACTGTAGTGTGTTTCTGCAATACTAAAAATGCACTAAAAATGCATAGGTGTGAACCAGGCCTAAGCCTCTGCAGTAAAGTTCTCGTTGTATTGTTGTCCCTGTAGGTTCTGCATTAAACATATGAAAGAATGATATTCCTGGGATGGCCTTGCAATCCTTATCAGACCTCAAATTCTAAAACCCTTACAACAAACTTCTCATGTTTGCATATTTTTGATTTGCCATCAAAAACAAGCAATAAGTTTGATAAGTGCAACAAAGTATCTGTTGATTCTGCCTTGACATACACTTTAAAATATTACAGTAGTTATAAAACTCCTTTGGAGGTGATGAAGTCTGCATTGTATCCTATTGCGCCTTTATCAGGGTTAACATTTTATGGTACAATTGTCTAATACAAAAATTAGATTTTTTTTATGGGAAAAATATAAACATATATTGCATTTTGAAAGATGTATTTTATATGTCTTGCATAAGATGACCCAAGGTGCAGTATTATTTTTGTCATTTGAACAAGTATGGCCCTTAGTAGTCATAATGTATCCTTTTGCGGAGTTACCGTAGACACTTCATCACATTTGACGTGAATGCTGTTTGGTGTAAAGCACCAAGTACAGCATATGTATAAGCTGAGTGAATTTTGCAATGCTAGAAAAACATGTTTGATTATGGCTGAGCAGCCCTCAGGAAAAAAACAACAGCCCACAAATCCTGACATTCAACCCAGCCTTTCTAGCAAATGCCAATGTTGCAGTTTGCCTGTTTAAACCTGCATCCATTCCTTTCATTTGCCTTATCAGAATATTATCTGCAAGGCAAACTAAAATAGTTGTATCTTAATATTTTATGTTTCCACATCTAAGGGCTGGTAAGCTACAATATATTACATTTTTGTTTTTGGGTTTAATTAGCCTTTACCTTTTAAATTGCACTAGCTTACATGAGGTATGATAGTCACATTATGTATAATGCTGCTTGGGACTAATGAGAGTTCCTTTTATAACTCACAGAAAATAAATATACTTCAACCACAGTTCAGCTACATTTCCATTTGCGCTAGATGCAGGGGCAGATCCAGGGGGCAATGGAGAATATTAGTTGCAGGTTAGCGGCAGGCCAGTCAGCGGGTGAGTGAGTGCAAGGCTCGGCAGGCGGCTCGTGGGTGAGTGAGCGGGTGGCTGGGGGGTAAGCAGGCGGGCAAGTTGGCAGGTCAGCGGGCGGATGGCCAATCAGTGGGCCGGTGGGCTGCGGAGCAGAGAAGTGACATCATTCCTCACCGCCCGGGCACCCACCCTGCAGTTCGGCCCTCACATTACATCATCTCTCTGCTGCCTGACTTTACTCTGGGAAGTGACAATCCCACCTTAGCAGGAAAGTGACAATCCGCAACGTGTGTCAGGTGATGTGGCAAGTGATAATCCGCAATGTGTGGCAGGTGACGTGGCAAGTGACAATCTGCATCTGGTGACAGTCAACATGACAAGTGACAATCTGCAACGCATGACAGGTGACGTGGCAAGTGACAATCCACAACGTATGGTACAGTAGGTGACGTGGCAAGTGACAATCCGCAACCTGTGGCAGGTGATGTGGCAAGTGACAACCTGCATCTGGTGACAGGCGATGTGGCAAGCGACAATGCGCAACTTGTGACAGGTGACGTGGCATGTGACAATCCACAAATTGTGGCAGATGACGTTGCAAGTGACAATCTACATCTGGTGACAGGCGATGTGGCAAGTGACAATCCACAACGTAAGGCAGGTGATGTAGAAAATGACAATATGCAACTTGTCGCAGGTGACGTCACAAGTGACAATGGCAAGTGAGAATCCACAACTTGTGACAAGTGACGTGGCAAGTGACTATCTGAAACTTCTAGCAGGTGACGTGGCAAGTGACAATCCGCATCTGGTGGAAGGCGACGGTGGCAAGTGACACACTCAGGGCTCCCACTGATCCTGCATTATGGTGAGTTGAACTATTTCATTTTATATAAATAGAAATAATGAGCTTTAATCATCCTGACACCATAACAACCACGGCGCCAGGATGATTTAAGGGCCAACACCAACCATTTTCCCAGATAAATTGCCCGCAAAAAAATATATTTTCTGGCAGTGCTCCTCCCAAGATTAGACTCTGGATCCGCCCCAAATGAAATGGTATTTTGTTCTTTGTCAATACCAGTTTTGCTGTAGTACATCGTAAACATTGTACCTACAGTGTCTTGAAAAAGTATTCATAGCCCTTGAAATTTTTCACCTTTTGTCATGTTACAACCAAAAACGTAAATATATTTTATTGGGATTTTATGTGAAAGACGGACACAAATGGGGTTATTTACGAAAGGCAAATCCACTATGCACTACAAGTGCAAACTTGGAAGTGCAGTCGCTGTAAATCTGGGGGTAGATATGAAATGAGGGGAAGCTCTGCTGATTTTATCATCCAATCATGTGCAAGCTAAAATGTTGTTTTTTATGTTCCTTGCATGTCCCCCTCGGATCTACAGTGACTGCACTTCCAAATGCACTTTCAGTTCAATTTCAAGTGCACTTTGCCCTTGTAGTTTGCACTTGTAGTGCAAAGTGGATTTGCCTTTTGTAAATAACCCCCAAAGTGGCACATTAATAATTTGTAATTGTGAAGTTGAAGGAAAATTATGAATGGTTTTAATTTTTGTTTACAAATAAATATGTATAAAGTGCATTTGTATTCAGCCCCTCTGAGTCAATACTTTGTAGAACCACCTTTTGCTGCAATTACAGCTGCAAGTCTTTTTGGGGATGTCTCTGCCAGCTTTGCACATCTAGAGAGTGACATTTGTGTCCATTGTTCTTTGCAAACTAGCTCAAGCTCTGTCAGATTGGATGAAGAATGTCTGTGAACAGCAATTTTCAAGTCTTGACACAATTCCCCAATTCGATTTAGGTCTGGACTGGGCCATTATAACACATCAATATGCTTCGATCTAAACCATTCCATTGTAGCTCTGGCTGTATGTTTAGGGTCTTTGTCCTGCTGGAAGGTGAAAACCCACCCCAGTCTCAAGTCTTTTGCAGACTCTAACAGGTTTTCTTCTAAGATTGCCCTGAATTTGGCTCCATCCATCTTCTTATCAGCTCTGACAAGCTTCCCTGTCCCTGCTGAAGAAAAGCATCCCCACAACATGATGCTTCCACCACCAAGTTTCACGGTGGGGATAGTGTGTCCAGGGTGATGTGCCGTGTTATTTTTCCGCCACACATAGCGTTTTACTTTTAGGCCAAAAAGTTCAATTTTAGTCTTCTCTGACCAGAGCACCTTCTTCCACATTATTGCTGTGTCCCCCACATGGCTTCTCACAAACAAGACTTCTTATGGCTTTCTTTCAAAAATGGCTTTCTTCTTGCCATTCTTCCATAAAGGCCAGATTTGTGGAGTGCACAACTAATGCCGCGTACACACGATCATTTTTTGCGATGAAAAAAACGACGTTTTTTAAAACGTCATTTAAATTGATCGTGTGTGGGCAAAACGTTGTTTTTTGTCTTAAAAAAAAACGACCAAAAAAAAATTCCAACATGCTTGAATTTTTTATGTCGTTTTTCAGAATGTCGTCTTTTGTTTCACAAAAAATGATCGTGTGTGGGCAAAACGACGTTTAAAACAACGTTTTTAAACCCGCGCATGCTCAGAAACAAGTTATGAGACGGGAGCTTCAATGGAACAGAGTGCCGTCGAAAGTGTCTTACGTAACTGCGCTTTGCAAGAAAACGATGGTGTGTATGCAACTTCGTTTTTTTTAAATGAAGTTTGAAAAACGTTGTTTTGTTTCTTGAGATAAAACAACGTTTTTTACATCACAAAAAGTGATCGTGTGTACGCGGCATAAGGTTTTCCCGTGGACAGATTCTCCCACCTGAGCTGTGAATCTCTACAGCTCCTCCAGAGTTACCATGGGCCTCTTGGCTGCTTCTCTAATTAATGCTCTCCTTGCCCGGCCTGTCAGTTTAGGTGGACGGCCATGTCTTAGTTAGTTTCCAGTTGTGCCATGCTCTTTCCATTTTTGGATGATGAATTGAACAGTGCTCCATGAGTCGTTCAAAGCTTGGGATATTTTTTTTATAACATAAACCTGCTTTTATCTTCTCCACAACTTTATCCCTGACTTTTCAGGTGTGTTCCTTGACCCTCATGATGCTGTTTGTTCACTAAGGTTCTCTAACAAACCTCTAAGGGCTTTACAGAACAGCTGTATTTATACTGAGATTAAATTGAACACAGGTGGACTCTATTTACTAATTAGATGACTTCTGACTGGCGATTTGTTCCACTAGATTTTAGTTAGGGGTATCAGAGTAAAGGGGTCTGAATACAAATGCATGCCACACTTTTCAGTTATTTATTTAAAAAAAAAGAAATGAAAACCATTTATTATTTTCCTTCCACTTTACAATTATGTGCCACTTTGTGTCGGTCTATCACATAAAATCCTAATAAAATACATTTACGTTTTTGGTTGTAACATGACAAATTGTGGAAAATTTCAAGGGGTATGACTACTTTTTCAAGGCATCTAATACACCATTTCATAGGCCAGTTTAACCACTTGACCACTGGGCACTTAAACCCCCTTCCTGACCAGACCAATTTTCAGCTATCAGTGCTCTCACAATTTGAATGACAATTACTCAGTCATACAACATTGTACCAATTTGAAATTTTTGTCCTTTTTTTCACACAAATAGAGCTTTCTTTTGGTGGTATTTGATCACCTCTGGGTTTTTTATTTGTTGCGCTATAAAGGAAAAACAACTGAAAATCCTGTAAAAAAAAATAATAATAATCTTGTTTCTGTCATATTAGCAGGTTATTTCTCACACACAGCATATGCATACCACAAATTACACCCCAAAACACATTCTGCTATTCCTCCCGAGTATGGCGATACCACATGTGTGAGACTTTTACACGGCGTGGTCACATACAGAGGCCCAACATGCAGGGAGCACCATCAGGCCCCGTACACACGACCGAGCTTCTCAGCAGAATCCAGCGAGAAGCTCGCTGGGATCCATATTCTGCCGAGAAGCTCGATCGTGTGTAAGTTTTTGCCGAGCAAACTGTCGAGCGAGGCGTCGAGCCAAAATAGAGAACAGGTTCTCTATTTCCTCGACGGGCCATCGGGACTAATGGCTCGACGTCTTTTTCGACAGCCTGGTCGACGAACTCGATGGCCGGCCGAGAACCTCGTCGGGCAGAACGATGGGTTTAGCCCGACGAGGTTCTCGTACGTGTGTACGCCGGCTTAGGCGTTCTGGAACACCCAGACCAATTCTGACATTTCTCTCCTACATGTAAAAATCATCATTTATTCGCTAGAAAATTACATAGAACCCCAAAACATTATATATGCTTTTTTAGCAAAGACCCTAGAGAATACAATGGCGGCTTTTACAAATTTTTATCTTGCATGGTATTTTCGCAGAAAGTTTTTGAACGTGTGTTTAAAAAAAAAAAACAGTTTTGTGCTTAAAAAAAAACAAACAAAAAAAAACAGTAAAGTTAGCCCAATTTTTTTTCATAATGTGAAAGATGAAGTTACGCCGAGTAAATAGATACCTCACATGTCACACTTCAAAATTGCGCACACTCATGGAATGGCGCCAAACTTCGCTACTTAAAAGTCCCCATAGGCGACGCTTTAATTACTTTTATTGGTTACATGTTTTTAGTTACGGAGGAGGTCTAGGGCCAAAATGATTGCTCTCGCTCTAACGTTCGCAGAGATACCTCACATGTGTAGCCTGAACACCATTTTAATAAGTGGGCGGGACTTACATATGCGTTCACTTCTGCATGCGAGCACACGAGGACAGGGGTGCTTTAAAAAATGGGTATTGCAGAGTATTGGGGTATTGCAGAGTATTGGGGTATTGCAGAGTATCGCGCAGGGTATTGGGGTATTGCAGAGTATCGCGCAGGGTATTGGGGTATTGCAGAGTATTGGGGTATTGCAGAGTATTGTGCAGGGTATTGCAGAGTTTTGGGGTATTGCAGAGTATCGCGCAGGGTATTGCAGAGTATCGCGCAGGGTATTGCAGAGTATTGGGGTATTGCAGAGTATCGCGCAGGGTATTGCAGAGTATCGCACAGGGTATTGCAGAGTATCGCGCAGGGTATTGCAGAGTATTGGGGTATTGCAGAGTATCGTGCAGGGTATTGCAGAGTACTGGGGTATTGCAGAGTATCGTGCAGGGTATTGCAGAGTACTGGGGTATTGCAGAATATTGCGCAGGGTATTGCAGAGTATTGGGGTATTGCAGAGTATCGCGCAGGGTATTGGGGTATTGCAGAGTATTGGGGTATTGCAGAGTATCACGCAGGGTTTTGCAGAGTATTGGGGTATTGCAGAGCATCGCGCAGGGTATTGGGGTATTGCAGAGTATTGGGGTATTGCAGAGTATCGCGCAGGGTATTGGGGTATTGCAGAGTATTGGGGTCTTGCAGAGTACCGCGCAGGGTATTGGGGTATTGCAGAGTATTGGGGTATTGCAGAGTATCGCGCAGAGTATTGGGGTATTGCAGAGTATCGCGCAGGGTATTGGGGTATTGCAGAGTATCGCGCAGGGTATTGCAGAGTATTGGGGTATTGCAGAGTATTGGGGTATTGCAGAGTATTGCACAGGGATAGCTGAGCTGGGATGGATGAATGGCTGGATCTGTGACTGCATTTGTCACAGATCCAGCCCTCAATGCTGCTGCTGCCACCCGCTCCCCCCCTCTCCTCTCAAACTGTACCGAACGGTACAGAGAAGAGAGGGAGGAACCGGCGTCATCAAATTCAAACCGTCATCGGTCATGTTTACAAGTGATCGCTCCGTCATTTGACGGAGCGATCACGTGGTAAACGCCCGCTATCAGTGGCAATTTACCGTGATCTGTGATGAGCACGAACACTTCCCAGGGGACGCGCAAATGTGGAAGTGCACGAGGACGTCCCAGGGACGTCGTGTCACAGTTACCCCACCGCACTGTAGCAGTAAAATGTCTATGGCGTGGTGGGCAAGTGGTTAAAATACCCCCTGGGCACAGTATTTAAAGAAAAAGGCATTTTTTTATGTTTCACGTCAAGCATTATTCAAATTGCTGGTTCCTGACAAACAGTAATTTAATAGATGTGCAGGACTGTCTGTCCTAACATAAGTGTTAGGCTTGATTCACACTTGTGCGGTGCTCTGTTATCTCTGCAAAAAGATAAGAGAGCTGTTCAGCAGATCATCTCCATTTTAGCTGCGAATTTGGAGACCTGGGAAAGGGGAGGTGGAGGCCACTCCTGGTGAAAAGTCAAATTCGGCCCCTCACCCCGCTTCTCAACTCACTGGCTGCATGGGAGAACAGGTAAGAAGTCAGCACCCCCCACTTCTCACTTTAATGTAAGATGTCAATTTTAATGTGTCAACTTTAATTTTTAATGTGACAGGCGTATCTCCAGATCCACCGCCGTAATTTCAAATCTGCGCTGGCGTATCATTGTTTTGTATCCACAAAACAAGATACGCTGTTTTTTTGCGTAGATACGCCGTCTTACGCCGTCGTCCTAAAGTTTCCTATTTATGCTGGACGCTAGGGGCGCTTCCACGTTGAATATGCAAATGAGCTAGATACGCCGATCTGGCGCAGTGTATTAACGTCGTTTGCGTAAGCGTATGTCCGGCGTAAAGTTACCCCTGCTGTATGGAGGCGTGCGTAATGTTAAGTATGGACGTTGGGCCAGCATCAAATTTTCCGTCATTCACGTCGTTTGCGTAAACCGCTCGCGAATAGGGATTTGCGTAAATTAAGTTCACGTCGTTTTCATTGATGTTTCATTGATGTTTTGTGACGTGATTTGGAGCATGCGCACTGGGATACGTCCACGGCCGGGGCATGCGCAGTTAAAATAAAAAGTCATTTACGTCGGGTCACAATTAATTTAAATAAAACACGCCCACCTCTTCCCCATTTGAATTGCGCGGGGCTTACGTCGGTCCATTTTCGCTATGCCGCCGTAACTTAGGACGCAAGTCCTTTGTGGATACGGAACTTGCCTTCCTAGCGTATGGCGGCGTAGCAAAAATACTATACGCTATGCCGCCGCCGCAGAGATACGCGGGGCTTTGTGGATCAGGCCCTATATATTTATTTGCGCAGCTTTCTTACAAGCGCACTTTTTTGAAAAAAAAAATCACTTTTTTAAAATGAAAAAAATTGATACCCAACATGTTATGCTATAAAGTTGCGCCCACTTGTGGAATGGCGACAAACTTTTACCCTTAAAAATCTCCATAAGCGGCTTTAAAAATAGTCTACAGGTTGCATGTTTTGAGTTATAGAGGAGGTCTAGGGCTAGAATTATTGCTCTCTCACTATAACGATCGTGGCAATATCTCACGTGTGGTTTGAACACCGTTTTCATATGTGGGGATTGCTCACGTATGCGTTCGCTTCTGCGCACGATTTTTTCTGGACGGGGTGGTTTAAAAAAATACTTTTTTTTTTATTATTTATTTTACTTTTATTTATTTTTATTTTGACACTGTTTTAAAAAAAAATAAACATTTTAGTCACTTGTATTCCTATTACAAGGAATGTAAACATCCATTGTAATAGAAAAAAGAATGACAGGACCTCCTAAATATGAGATCTGGGGGTCAAAAAGACCTCAGATCTGATATTTACACTAAAATGCAATACAAACAAACAAAAAAATGTCCCTTTAAAAGTATTGGGAAGTGACCTTCCGCCCTGCAATGATATGGAGATGGGTGGGGGCCATCTTCACTTTACTTGTCTCCATGTCAGCCCCGGGAACAGACCCGATCGCCTCGGCTGCTGCCAACGGCTCCGGTAAGTGGCAGGGACCCCTCTCCCTCTGCCGATAATAGTGATCTTGTGGCGAATTTGCCACAGAGACCACTTTTATCTGAAAGTGGACCGCCCACTCTTGAAGAGGATACCGGGGTTATGGTGGCTAGTTGCTACCATAACAACAGTATTCCTCTTCAAAGTAGTGACGTATAACGACCTGAGTTGGAACCCTATTCTCTACATTGCTACCTACCTATTCAGAGCAGTAGAAGCTACCTATAGTGTTCTGTGTATAATCCTACTTTAAAGAATCAAAGAAACAAGTAAGAAATATTTATTTAAAATTATTTTTAGGAATGCTATGTGAATAGGAACAAATTGTGGGGATTTCTCAAATTTGACCACCACGGTGGAAACAGACTTTAAAGCCTCATGCACACTGGATGTTATGAAAAAAAGCCAGTAGTGTTACCTGTAGAAAGCTGGAGCTGTGGAATGAGTTTTCAGTGATTTTGTAGTAGCACTTTTCTGCATTTTTTTGTGGTTTTTTTTTTTTCGTTTTTTTTTTTAGCAAAACTATACTCCCACAAAAGCTTATGGCTAAAAAAACACAGATACACGTTAAATAGTGTTTTTTTTTAATTTTAATCTTTTATCCGCTTGCCTACCAGTGCACGACGATATAGGTCGACACAATGTCGCGGTCAGGCAAATGGGCGTACCTGTACGTACCTTTAAATTTGCCGCCCAGCAAAGGCAGAACAGGGGGATGCCTTTGTAAACATGCTATGTAATGCCTTTGTGATCTACTGTTCCCTGTGATCGGGTACAGTAATTAGTGATTCCTCCCCCTAACAGTTATAATCACTCCCTAGGACACACTTAACTCATTCAGCACCACCTAGTGGTTAACCCCTTCACTGCCAGTGTCATTTTTACAGTAATCAGTGCATTTTTATAGCACTGATCTCTGTAAAAATGACAATGGTCCCAAAAATGTGTCAAAAATGTCCGATGTGTCCACCATAAAGTCGCAGTCACGATAAAAATCCCATATCGCAATAATTACTAGTAACAAAAATAATAATATAAATTACATAAAAATATCCTCTATTTTGTAGACGCTATGGCCCAGATTCACAGAGCGATTACGCCTGCGCAACAGGAGATGCTCGTGCGTAAGTCGAAATGTGCGCGTGCGTTTCGATGCATGGCATCCCCAGAACGAGATACGCAAAAAATCTACTTTTTTTTGTCCCGCGTAATTTCGTTAGACTGGCGCATCCGTCCTCGCAAAAGTGCGCTAGACAGACCATTGATTTGCTAGTCAAATATGCTAATGAGGGACTTACGGGGATCCACAAAAGAACGTTGGGGCAGCGCAGGCGATGCAGTGTGCGCAACAGCAAAATGTCCTGTCTAAAATTAGACCATATAAAAGCTGGTCTAAAAAGAGAAAAAAAGTCTACTTGTTAGATAAAGCAACACTGTTAGTGAGGAGCTCAGCAGTCACATGTGTTGCACAACAATCTGTATGCCAACATGCCAGGGGCATCGTCGCGCATAGCTATACTACTGACTTTAGATGAACAAAGAAGGATGAGGGCACGGAGGATGGCACGGAGGATGGCACGGGAGAGGATATACCGCACCCGCATAGACCTGTTTGGCATGAGTGATTCTGAGGTGTTTCGCATCTTCAGATTCACCCCTCATGTCATCCTGGAATTAACCACAACCCTGCAGGAGGACATCACCAGCCGAACACACCACTCACATGCAGTGCAGCCACTGGTAAAGGTCAGGCAACACTCCATGTCCTTGCCAGTGGCTCTTTTCAAAGAACAAGTGGAGTGGTGGCTGGGATGTCACAATCCTCCATGAGCAGATGTGTGCACCAGGTTGTCCCTGCAATCCTCAGACGCATGGCCAACCAAATCATCAAACCCACCACTGAGGACCTGCGGCTGAAGGCAATGACAGATTTCTACAGAATTGCCAGATTCCCACGCACTGTGGGGGCCATTGATTGCACACATGTGGCACTCCAGCCCCCCCAGGAGACAGAGCACATGTACCGCAATCAGAAGCATTGGCATTCCATCAACGTACAGGTGATAGTCGATGCCCAAGGCCTCATATGGCACGTCCGTGCCAAACACCCCGGGTCCAGCCATGACAGCTACATATACAATCAATGCCACATCCGAATGGAATTTGAACAGAACGTCTATGGGGACACCTGGCTGGTTGGTGAGTGACATGGGAGTCAGGCATGACTTTCCCCTCCCATGATGCACACATCACAAGTGGCACATGCATGACTAACATCCTCCTGTCTTTTCCCTTACAGGTGACTCTGCATATCCACTGGGACCCCATCTCATGACTCCTATCCGGAACCCCCAAACTCCAGGAGAGGAAAGATACAATCAAGCACATGCCCAAACACGAGCAGTGGTGGAGCGCACCTTTGGCCTACTAAAGTCACGTTTCCGATGCCTGGATAAGTCTGGGGGTACCCTCTTGTATTCCCCAAACTTCGTGTGCCAGATCATCGGTGCATGTTGCATGCTGCACAACTTCGCAGTAAGAAAGGGCCTGCAGATTGCCCTACGTGATGACCTGACCCCTGAACCAGACAATCCCCCCCTAACCGAGGCTACCCCATCTTCTGAGGGAAGAGCAACCAGGAGACAACTCACATTGGGCATCTTTGCACGTTAAACACACACATTAATCATGGCACAATGAGAATGCATGCATGCACACCACTGTGGTCCCTAGCACAGACACATCACATCCACATCAAATTGGATTGGCACCAGTCCACCATGCTGGACTTGTGAGCAGCAACGCCACGCCAAGGCTCCAATTATGTCACTGTACATTCATACACCATTCACACGGACCTGGGGATCACTTCTCCCTGGTCCTGGGGAACCCTACTCCACCAAAATTAAGGGTGACACCCCTTTTCCGTCAGGAATGTCACCCCCACATTCAAACAGCATTCCTAACCCCCCAAAAAAAAATTACCTGCAAAATCAAAAATTTTCCAGCAAAAAAAAAAAGGGGGAAAAAACAAATTATTGCCCCTTGCGTGAGCCACGCCTGTCTGACATCAAGCCAGCAAATATGCAAAACGCTTGCAACCAATTATTAAATGACCTAGGTATAGGCCTACGTCTGTCATCCTCCTGCTTGTAATTTGTTTCTGGCTTAATCATAAAATCCTTCTGCGAGGGCAACAGGGATAGTATGTCAATAAACTCCCCCCGCCAAATTTTTTCTTTTACTGACGAGTAGAAATGAGCCGAACACCCTCGCGTTCGGTTCGCACCAGAACGTTCGAACAGACCGACCGATTTGCGTGAACATTTAGAACCCCATTGAAGTCTATGGGACTCGAACGTTCGAATTCAAAAGTGCTAATTTTAAAGAGCAATATTCAAGTTATTGTTGGAAAAGGTCTTTGAGAACCCGGGTCTTGCCCCAGGGAACATGTATCAATGGAAAAAAGTATCAGGAGCAGTGATTTTAATGATGCTTAAATAAAAAATAAATAAAAATTCCTTTAAATATTGTACCTGCTGGGTGTCTATACCTGTGATAACACCTTTAAATAGCACAATCACCTGCCTTCCAGTACATTAGGAAGAACTGATCTAGCTAAGCTATACAGTGTATAAATATATGTATAACTCCTAGGGATGTATATATATCCTCTACACACTGTAAATTAAGCTAAACTGACTAGCCTGCCTGCTCTATCTAGCTATATAAAAAGACTATCTCTCTGTCTCTCTGACTGATCTCTGTTCAGCGCTGGAACACACTACATGAGGCTGCCCAGCAGGCGGCCTTATATAGTGTGGGGCGTGTGCTAAAGCCCTGAGCCATAATTGGCCAAAGCCACCCTGGCTTTGGCCAATTATGTCTCTCCTTTTTTTGCGTGCTGTGATTGGCCAAGCATGCAGGGTCATAGTGCATGTCTGGCCAATCATCAGCGCGCAATGCCGCAGTGAATTATGGGCCATTGCGCGTCACTCGAATTTGGCGCGAACAACCAGTTTTGTTCCAATTTCGTCGAACGTACGAACAGACAATGTTCGAGTCAAACATACGTTCGAATCAAACGCGGAGCTCATCCCTACTGACGAGCTCAGGTGATACCCCAGGGGGACATCTTGCAAGGCATTACTTCCTTCATACATGCTTCTGGCACACTAACTCTAGCCACAGAAATGCTACAATCCCCACACATACTCCCCGGAGCCATAACAACAAGAGGGGGCTGATAGACATTTAGGCTGGGTGAAGGGACCATGCTGGGTAAAGGACTGAGCATAACAGTAGGCACAGAAGGAATAGCAGGCACAGTAACAGCAGGTGACAGCGTTCTCACCAGGGAAGACAAGGAGTCAACAAATACTTTTAAAGCCCGTATTTGTGCACTGCTGGAGGTTGTGCAGCGTCAGGCATCACAGCTTCTCCCAGCAGCAGATTTGATGCAGGCTCCTGCCTGTTGTGCAGAGTCTGTGGCTTCTGTCTTCTGTGTATGTCCTGGCTCTCTTGATTAGCTGACAATGGGGGGAGCGGGCACCCCCTCCCCGCAATTGCCGCGGGCTGCACAGCCCTTTCCCGCCTGGTGCTTCCCTGGGAACAGTTTCTCTTCTGCCATGTTGAACGGCGCACGCTGGCGTGACCTCCCCCGCCATCTTCAGCGGCTACATCCCTCCGCCCAGGCTCCACCTCAGAAGCTCTCTCCACCGCTCTGCTGCGCTCCAATGGCTGGCTCCTCTGTGCTCTGACAGGCTTCTCACTGTCCTCTGTCCCTCTCTCCTGGCTGCTCTGCTGCTCCATGGTAACGACCGCACCAGAGCCCAGAGTGTCTCCTTCTAACTGTCCTTCAGGAACCAAGTCCCCCAGCATCAGGCAATGCTTTAACCATTCTTCACCCCCCTCACTGCCTGCCTTCTCCAGCAATTTCTTAAAGGGGGACTCCATACCTGAGAGGGAGAGGGGGGGAGTTCTTCCACCAGTGCTATGCTGACAGGAAAAGAGGGAGATTCCCAGCCCAGCCGATCCTTATAAAGCCTTCCTGGCTACCAGAAACTTCCGATGCATCCCATTGGCTGGCTGTTGATCCCAAATTTAAAGTACCAGTATATAAAATTAAAACATCCTATACATCTTACTGCATACCTACTAATATCAAATTTTAACCCTTAACAACTCCACACATGTGGTGGCCACAATCCCACTTAAGTGGGCTCCTATTGTGCCCCCTTTCTTATTACAGCTTTATGTAGTAGAATATAGTGAGATGTGCTGGTCAATGAATGTATGTTTTTTTATATATATATATATATATTGTGTGTGTTGGACCTCTAAAGTAAATCTTGCTTAACAAAAAAAAAAAAAATCTACTTCAAAGTGTTCTGTGAAAAAGAACAAGTGTAAGGCCCCATGTAGTGTAACAAATGGTCATACAACAGCTTTGTTTTTATGTTTTAAACAGCTTCTAGGACTGGTGGGAAACCAAGCCACCTGTATCTCCTGCTTGTGTTTGCTTGTTTGCCCAGAGTATAATTGCCCCCTTTCTGCTGGCTAGACCTGTCCTGCACCTGTGCCCTTAAGTCAGAGGCTGGCAACCTGCTACTCTGCTAGCCAAGTAGCTGTGAAGCAACTGCAACCAAAGCACGCTTTCTCTTACAGATCTGGGTAAGCTTGCATATCATATTTAAGTTGGACAAGCGCACAAAATTAATTAATAAGAAAACAAACCTAATGTTAATTTTCACATTAAAAAGTTCATAAAATTATTAATCGAATCCTGGGGAACTAAATAAACATTTTTGATACAAAGTCTCCATAATTAATAATATTAATCTTGTTATGCTGAAGAGTTTTATTATTCTCATTATGGTAAAGTATATCATTTGTTTTTCTCACAGTAAATATTTGAAATAAAGCTGCCTGTACAAACTGATTTCACAGCTGTCTTTTTTATTATACCCCCTGTGTACTAGCCAATTACTGTACTGCTGTTACAGTCAATCACTGTGATTCCTCGATTCCGCAAAGGTCTCATAAGGTCCTTGTTCATGCATAAAAACATTGAGAAAGCATGGACATGGTTCCTACAGCTCCAGTGCTAGTGAATTTAACTGTGACATTGTCTAAATGATGTTGTGATGCAGCTGGCTTTTCATCCATTTACACTGCACATCAAAATTAGAGATACGGAAAGCAATTCTGCTGTTCCATAGTACAGGGAAGAAATAACAGGCACGCCAGACAGATGAAGGGAGTCCTAACAGGGAATTTTTTGAACTTGTTAGAAAATGTCTAAATTAATTGCTCCAGATCCTTCACTTTTTTGTATAGTATAGAGTAAAGGAGCAAAAGTGTTGACTTTGAGCAACTTATTGAAACTGGCAAGTCTTGTGGCAATTCCCATCACTCATGGGAGCTGTAAGCAGAGGGGCATATATCTCCTCAATTATACAGTATTTAGGGAGACATCTTCCCATTTGAAGACAGCCTGCAGAAGTCTTTCAATCCACCAGTACAGATTGTTCAAAAACCTTTGGTGTAAAACTACATTTCTACAAAACTTCACTGTTTACAAATCTGCCCTACTAAAAATACAAATTCTTTCTCCATGGTGCCAAACATACCTACTTTCAGGGCTTTTTATCAGCAGGAACTAGGGGGAACTCAGTTCCACCACCTCTGGCTCAGGTCTTCTGCTCCTTGCTCACCACTATCACTTGGTAACATTAAAGTTCAGCTTCTGCATTTACAAGTGATACCTTATCTCCCAGTAGCTCCCACAGGTCAGATCTCCTGTGCAGATCCCACTGAGTGTCGTACAGGGACAAGGGAGATACAGAACAGGTGCCCAGGGTTTAGTGCAGTCATGGGCAGGAAAGTGTGCGTGGTAGACTGCACCCTCCGTAGTCTCCATTTTCCCTGGTGACCACTTGTTGATGCTCCTACTGCATGACCCTTGCAAGTGACTGTAGTATAGCATAGTATGCTGGGAGGTACTACAGCCAGATATGTGTTTCAGCTTAATATTGTAAGACATATGACAAATGGTGGAGCTTTTAAGGAGGGAAGAGAAGATGAGGGCAGTGGAGGGAGGGGTTTGTATGCAAAGGGAAGAGCTACTATTTGATGCCATTTGGCAGGTATGTGTGTGTGGCGGACATAGTTGAGTTCCTGCACCTATTCTCTAAGAAAAAAAGCCCTGCCTACTTTTATAACTTTCATTAACATACTTTCTGTTTGTCCTTGCTGGCTGTTCTCTACCTTCATTTATTTACTTCATCCCCCATCACTTATACCCATGAACTCATTCACTGGCCAGGAGATTGCCAATTTGTTAAAAAAAATAGCACTGATGTAATTTTTTGAAGAGGTCTCCATTGTCTAGGTTTCTCCCCACCTAACATGCCATGTCTATCATCACATTTAGTACTTTAGTCTTTTGGCCCTGATAATTTAAAGGTGGTTACCAAACTCTTCCCAGACACCCACCTTACCACCTGTCCCCAATTTGAGCCAACACAGCACTGAGAACAACCTTCTTACCCCTGGCTTTTGCCTACCCTACTAAAACTCAATAACAACATACCAACTACTAAAATCAATGGCCATTACTTCATACTCATACTATTAGACCATTCTGTTGCATTTGATACTGACCGCCCCCTGATCTTTACTCCATTGGCCTCTAAGAATTTGCTCTTTCCTGGTTCTTTTACCTATCAAAGCATTATTTCAGTTTCAACTGCAAGTCTTTTGCCTACTTTTGATTTTCTCTTTCCCATAGGTGTCCCCCTAAGGCTTTGTCCTCAGACCTACACCTTTATCTTTTACCTACACCTCCTTATTTGGTCACTTGATAACCTCCCATTGCTGCCAATACCACCTGTATGCTGATGACACCCAAATCTATCTCTGTACCCCTCACCTCATGCGTTGTCTCCTATCTCCCACTAACTTATCAGCCAGTATGAGCTCTAAAACTGAGCTCATATTTGCACCAACCTCCCCACCCCCATTGCCCTCACAAGTGAATTTCTAATCAAGATCAATAATACAACTACAATAATACCAACTGTGACAGATCTCGCATACCCCAGGTGGGCACCTCCGCCAGACCTGTGTCTCCTGTCCTCCAAACGCACCTGCAGACTCGCCATAACCAGCCCTTAACCCCTTAATCACAAGACAATCCACACAGGTGTTGAGGGTTAAACACGTAGAGCATAAACTGTTTATTAAATACAAGACATACACTTTTACAGTTAGGGACACTCCCTAGCCTTTTCATAGAGGGGAGGGGGTATGGGACAAGAAAGAACCAATGGGAATGGAACACTTGTACATTGAAACAGACTACAGTTAAACATGAAGGGAGTATGGTAAGCAGGTAGCCTCTCAATACACATCTCCTGCGGAGAGATGTCGCTAGTACTCACCGTTCCACAGTGCCTCACCTGATAATTATTTCCTGCTCGTCAGCCAGCCCTTTTGGCTATTTATACTGCCTGGTTCAGTTCGCCCATGCCTTTGCCTTGGTCAACATATCTGAGGATTCTCTGCTGTGTTCCTTTTAAAGATTTTCCTGGCTGACATCCCATCTGGTTCCTGATCTTGTTAGCGCTCTCCGACTATGCTGATCTTTGGCTTCCTGATTTACTGGCTTGCACTGACTACCTACTTTGATTACCGTACCCTGGCTATGTTTTGACTACGTTTACTATTTGTATCATTTTTTACCACTATATTAAAAAGGTGTGATTTTTACTGCATTTTCTGTCTTCATCCAATTCATGTTTCCTTACAGAATGTCCCCCAAATTCTTGAACAGCCTTTGCTTCACAATCCTCTCGAGGCTGCAGTTATCCCTGTTGCTTGTGCACATTTTTCTAGCACACTTTGTCCTTCCACTCAACTTTCCATTAATATGCTTGGATACAGCATGATGTGAACAGCCATCTTCTTTAGCAATGGCCTTTTGTGACTTATCCTCCTTGTGGAGGGTGTCAATGACTTGCCTTCTGGACAACTGTTAAGTCAGCATTCTCCCCCATAATTGTGTAACCTACTGAACCAGACTGAGAGACCATTTAAATGCTCGGAAAACCTTTACAGGTGTTTTGAGTTATTTAGCTAATTCAAGTGTAACATCATGGGGATTATTTACGAAAGGCAAATCCATTTTGCACTACAAGTGCAAACTACAAGTGCAAAGTGCACTTGAAATTGCACTAAAAGTGCACTTGGAAGTGCAGTCGCTGTAGATCCAAGGTGACATGCAAGGAAAATAAAAAAACAGCATTTTAGCTTGCACATGATTGGATGATAAAATCAGCAGAGATTCCCTTCATTTCAGATCTACCCCTCAGATTTACAGTGACTGCACTTCAAAGTTCACTTTCAGTTCAATTTCAAGTGTTTTTTGCACTTGTAGTTCGCACTTGTAGTGCCTTTCGTAAATAACCCCCCATGAGTCTACAATATTGAACTTTTTCACAATACTCTACTTTTCTGAGATACTGAATTTTGGATTTTCACTAGCTGTAAGCCATAATCATTAAAATTAAAAGAAAGTCTTGAAATATATCACTCTGTGTGTAATGAATCTATATAATATATTTTTCACTTTTTGAATTGAATTACTGAAATAAATTTGTGATGATATTACATTTTTTGGAGTTGCACCCATGTGGGTGTATATATATATATATATATATATATATATATATATATACACATAAAAAAGAAGCCTCTCCTAAAGATGATGCACAAGAAAGCCTGCCTGCAAAAAGTTTCTAAAGACAAGCAGACTAAGGGCATGGATTACTAGAACCATGTCCCATGGTCTGTTGAGACCAAGATAAACTTACAGTGTATTTGGTTCAGATGGTGTCAAGTGTGTGTGGCGGCAACCAGGTGAGGAGTACAAAGACAAGTGTATCTTGCCTTCAGTCAAGCATGGTGGTGGGAGTGTCATAATCTGCATGAGTTCTGCTGTCACTGGGAAGCTATAGTTTATTGAGGGCACCATGAATGCTAACATGTACTGTGACATTCTGAAGCAGAGCATGATCCCCTTCCTTCGGGCCGCAGGGCAGTATTCCAATGTGATAATAACCCCAAACACACCTTCAAGATGACCACTGCCTTGCTAAAAAAGCTGAGGGTAAAATTGATGGACTGGCACGCATGTCTCCAGAGCTAAACCCTATTGAGCATCTGTGGGGCATCTTCAAACAGAAAGTGGAGGAGTGCAAGGTCTCTAACAGCCACCAGGTCCGTGATGTCATCATGGAGGAGTGGAAGAGGACTCCAGTGGAAAACTGTGATGCTCTGGAGAACTCCATGCCCAAGAGGGTTAAGGCAGTGCTGGAAAATAATGGTGGCCACACAAAATAGTGACACTTTGGGCCTAAATTGGCCAATTTTCACTTAGGGGTGTACCTACTTTTGTTACCAGGGGTTTAGACATTAATGACTGTGTGTTAAGTTATGTTGAGGGGACAACGAATTTACACTGTTACACAAGCTGTACATTCAATAATTTACTTTGTAGCAAAGTGTAATGTGTAGCCAACTCATGAGAGCTTACAATCTAATAGGGGGGGGGGGAGAGTGGTACAAAAGGTTATACAGTAATTATGTGGGGAGGCGGTGTTAGCCAAATGCCCAATAGGCTTCCCTGAGTGAGGTGTACTTTAAATAGAGAATATCTTCATGTTTTTATAATTCAGTGTTTAATAGAACAATAATACGATAATTTTCTGCCACCAGTTCTCCTAAAATGGTGTTGCAGTCTGCTGTGAGCCAGCTTTCTGTGATAAAGAGGCAGTCTAAATCACTGCTAGTGTAGAATCTGTAGAATCTGATTGATAAATAGAGATGGGAATCAGACATGCTCCTTCCATGGGTCTGAGATTCCCAGTGCTGACAAATCTTTCTTCAGCTTTACTGTGTAGAGATTTATTACATTATAATGCATTATAATGCACTGCATGACCTTTAAACAAGGGCCAGTGGGCTTAGAAGGGCCAATAAGCTTTTGGGTAATCTCAGCTGAACTCAATAGTAGCTATGAACAATGGTTTTCATTCTATAGACCTATTTTTATGCCCCAAAATCAAGAGCGATTTTGGATGGCCACATAAACCTTATTAATTTTCCTATACCACATACTGGTAAGCATACTGCCTGATATAACTATAATGCATAATGACAATGTCAGATATAATTTACAGATTCACCCAAAGATTATTTCAAAAAATAACCAAATGTCATCTATAAAGTCAAAGTGAAAATATAGACAAAATAAATCCTTACATGAATAGTTATACATGCACTGTACATTTGTTACAGATTAAGGTAGGACACTTCTACATTTATGAATATACCATAACAAGTTTTCATGACACCTATTAATGCATACAATTTCAGAATGCATTTACTCATGCTTTTCATTCATGTTTATTCATGTTTTAAAGCAACTCTGCACTGCAAAGAAGTCATTAGGAAGCCAAAACACACCGGTGTTCTATGAACCAGTGACTCATATTCTCCAAGCACAATTGTCTTTCACCTTCGATTCCTATGCACAAAGAAAAAGTGGGGCCTCCCCCCAAAATCCATACCAGACCCTTATCTGAGCATGCATTCTAGCTGGCTTAGAAATGGGGGGTGAGCATGCATCCCCTATTCTGAACAATATCAGACCACATGCCCTTAACATGGAAGGGGGGTGTACATGGTCCCTGTGAGGGCTTACCTTGAGTGGAGTCCATTTTGCAGACTTGTAAGCTCACCCTTACAGGTACCCACAGCCCACGGTAATGAGGTAAGACACTACCTGGAATGTGAGTCCATGCACGGGGGCCAGACAGGGAGACTTGCAGAGCCAGGGAGGTGAGCATCTTGTACAACTCTGCGGACTCCATGTTATTGGTCAGTTCATTATGTGAGGGCTTACCTTGAGTGGAGTCCATTTTGCAGACTTGTAAGCTCACCCTTACAGATACCCACAGCCCACGGTAATGAGGTAAGACACTACCTGGACTGTGAGTCCGTGCACGGGGGCAGATAGGGATTAGCCAAGGATAGTCAAGTATAGCCGGGTCCAGGATTCCAAAATTTAGAGTAGGGTCAGAAGCCGGGGTCAGTCCTGTAGCTGAGCAGACGGGGCACAAGCCGTGGGTCAAGGGCTGGAGAAGGCAGGGAGAATCCGAAAGTACAGGCCGGGTCAAAGGGCAGGAGACAGCAGCATTCCAGGGTAGATAAGCCAAAAGGTCAGAAGCCAGGGTCAGTCTTGCAGCTGAAGATCAATACAGAAACCGTTGACACAGACAGGAAGATCAGATAACAATGAACTGACAAGGCTCTCAGAGTGAGGCAGGGCTTTATACCCTGGTTAATTGGGTAACCTGCCTCAGCTGGACCAGGATAGTCAGGTGCAGATTGCAATGAGATCCAACTAAAGGTGATCAGCACATTCAGCACCACCTTAGCTGGAAAGCAAGCAGAAACCCAAACTGAGGAGTGGCTCAGAGGTAAGGTATTGAAGCAGCAATGGCGAGGTCCTGGGTTCAATCCCACCCAGAGCCACTTGGAGCGCGACCACGCCTCGCCGTCTGCTTGGCACGGTAGGGACCGTGACAGTCCCCCTTTGGCACAGCACTTCTTGTCCCCCATGCTGGTAAGGACAAGGGTTTCTTTCTCATGAGCCCAGCCTGGTGGTTGTGGGGATCTTATGGGGATGGGAAATGTATCTGTAAGCCTCTTTTAAAAATAAGAGAGGGCCCCAGAAACAAACCCAGTTAATGATTACTACATCCATATATTAATGGGAGGCATTGTAACTATTAACTTGTAACCTGTTTTCTGTCTTATGTGTTTGTCTTATGTGCTATTCACCAAATTGTTAAAATGTGGAACATGGCACAAATTTTGAAGGCTAACTGAGTGATAACTGATGACCAGGGTGGAGAAGGTATATTGATCTTTTGTTTTAATACATAAGTAATCACTAAAGCATTAATTGTTATTTTGTACAACTGCAAAAAAAAAAACACCTCCAATTGTTTTACCCCCACACAGGAGAGCACTGAAGCTGAGAGTCAGAGAGTGAGTGAACCACCATTCTAGAATCTATGGCGTGACATGGGGTGACTACATGTTTTTGGAGCAATAGATAAAAGACTGATTAGCTTCACGTGCACCAGCAGCTTTAAATCTTCTTTTTTCACTGAGAGCAGCTGATGAAGTGTTCCAAACAATGTCACTCCTGCCAACATTTGCTGGCACATTTGTTTTTTAATTCTTTATCTTACAGTTCATAGCAACATGTTCCTGAACCTGAAGATGCTGCCACAGGCTATTGACAATAATATCATTACTGAACAAAATTATTCCAAAATATGTGTAATTTAAAAAGGAAATGTGCTTTGGTTTCTTTAAGAGACATGTACTTTCCCCAATATACTGTGATAGGTTAGCGTGGGAATACTCCCAAGATATTACAAGTTTATTTTAGAATAAGCCACAGTGCTCAGCACTTTGCCACGGGATGATAAATTTCTTCCAGTGCTTTTTACTGATGCAGCACACATACGGTAACTTGGTTATTTCCCAGCACTGTTTCACCTTTATTGAGAATAGAGCTGTGCTCCCACTGATAATAATGATTCTTTGAAAAGACAG
Source organism: Rana kukunoris (assembly GCA_029574335.1). Taxonomy (NCBI): domain Eukaryota; kingdom Metazoa; phylum Chordata; class Amphibia; order Anura; family Ranidae; genus Rana; species Rana kukunoris. The sequence goes on along the minus strand of CM056050.1, from coordinate 221,710,200 downwards.
GTGAGCACCTGCTTTGAAATAAAAATGTATTGTACGGTTTATTCATTTGCCGGTTTATACTTCCACCAAAAAGAAATTTTCCCAAAGGGATATTGCACTGAGTTTCAATGAAAATGTGGAACTCATAGCCATGACTGACTCTGCCTTGGCATTTTATTTTTATTGCCAATAAAGGAAAGATGCAGGTTATTTTTTCCCCTTCTCTTTTACTGTAGATTTATGTCTATTTTTTTAATCTGAGTGTTTTTTATATAAAAATAAAACAAAAAACAAAACATTTCTACATGTAACATTTTAATGTAAAACTGTGGTATTGATATGCATCCAAAATGTATATATATATATATATATATATATATATATAAAGTAGATAGATAGATAGATAGATAGATAGATAGATAGATAGATAGATAGATAGATAGATAGATAGATAGATAGATAGATAGATAGATATATGATATAATATTATATTGAATAAATATTTTAAACAATCAAGGTCAGCAATCTTTAGGATCATTTATATTGGGGTAGAGAACCTTTGAGACCTGGGAATCTACCTGAACAACATAAAAGAGATCAAAGATCACTGGAATGCGGTACCCCCCCCCCCCCCCCTTTTTTTTTTATTAACTAGCCAAGCCTAACTGAATATTAAGCAAAACTGAAAAAAAATTATAAAGCAAATTTCACTGAAAAAATAACTACCTAAAAGTGGTCAGTGACAGTCAGTAGAGTGGTGGACAGTATTATAATTATTATTATAATACAGGATTTATATAGCGCCAACAATTTTTGGAGCGTTTTACAACTTTAGGGCAAACAGTACAGTCACTGGCGTAGCGGGGGGGGGGGGGGCAGGGGGGGCTGTCGCACCGGGCGAAAAATTGCGGGGGGGGGCGAAATCCTGGTGTCTGTGTCACAGATTGCGGTCAGCGGAACGCACTGCCGCCGCCGCCTTAGGAAAGGCCGTGGCTTTGGCCTAGCTCCGGAGCGGTCGGCCATCTTGGTACACCCGGCGGCGTTGCGCGATGACGTCATCACTACTCTGCTCGTGGATCTCTCCCTACCAGAGCGCGTGCTGATGCTTCTGCAAGACTGCAACAAGTGAGTTGAATCATGTTGGGCAATGCTAAAACTATTGGCTATTATTATTAATATTTGGGGGCAATGTTATTCTACTGGCTATTACTAATGTCATGTGGGGGCAATGTTATACTACTGGCTATTACTAATGTCATGTGGGGGCAATGTTATACTACTGGCTATTACTAATGTCATGTGGGGGCAATGTTATTCTACTGGCTATTACTAATGTCACGTGGGGACAATGTTAAACTACTGGCTAGCCTATTTTTACTAATGTCATAAACAAAAAGACAAAACGTATGTTTGTCTTGTTTTTTTTTTTGCTGATCCGAAAATGATCCGATCCGTGACTCCTGATCCAAGGATCGATCCGATCAGTTAGGTTTTTGATCCATTGCACCCCTACTGTACTGTGTCCCGAGAAAGGATGGTACGCAGCCACCATTTTGTGGCAGATGGCGCCCTGTGATTGGGCGTATGTGTTCATGTGCTGGCGCCGGGGGGGGGGAGTGTGAAAAAAAAATTCTGCCCCGGGCGCCCATAACTCTGGTTACGCCACTGAGTACAGTTACAATACTATTTAAAACAGGAGGAATCAGAGGGCTCTGCTCATTAGAGCTTACAGTCTAGAAGGGAGGTTCAAGTCAAACAAAAGTTACTGGGCCAGATTCTTGTATATCCGCGATTGCGTAGCATTTCCTATTTACACTACGCTGCCTCAATTTACAGGAGCAAGTGCTGTATTCTCTAAGCACTTGCTCCGTAATTCGCGGCGGCGTAGTGTAAATGGCCTGGCGTTAGGCCGCGTAATTTAAAGGGGGCGGCTTATATTTAAATTAAGCGCGCCCCCGCGCCGAACGAACTGGGCATGCGCCGGACGTAAAAGTAGCCCAGTGCGCATGCTCCATAGTCCACCGCAAATACATTGGATTCGACCTGAACGTAATTAACGCACAGCCCTATTCGCAAACAAGTTATGCAAACGACGTAAAATCCCGACGCTGTCCCAACGTCCTTACTTAACATGGCGTGCGTAAAGTTAAACCAGCTTATAGCAGGGGTAACCTTACGCTTACGGAAAGAACGTAAACTACGGCGATGTGGCGCAAATACGTTTGGGAATCGGCGTATCATGCTCATTTGCATATACGCCACCTAGCGGCCAGCGTAGTATTGCATTTAAGATCCGACAGTGTAAGTGACTTACGCCAGTCGGATCTACGCCGTATCTATGCGTAAATGATTCTAGGAATCAGTCGCATAGATACCCGGGCACAGAAACAGAGATACGACGGTGTATCTGGAGATACACCATCATATCTCTTATGAGAATCTGGCCCACTGTATTTATCGGCGTATAATACGCACCCCAAATTTAGGAGCTAAGTTTAAGGAAAAAAACTTTTAGGAGGGAAGTTTAAGGAAACAAAACTTACATTTTAAATGTCCATCAATGCAGCCTTATCAGTGTCCATCTGCAGCCTTGCCCATCATTGGCAGCATGATCAGTGTCCATCTGCAGCCTTGCCCAAAATTGCAGAATGATCAATGTCCTTCTTCGGAGTTTAGAAGGAGACTGCCACCGTAACTTAATAATAATAACGCTTTCTTAATTGTTCAATAAAGTGAAATCAAACCACCCCTGAATTACCTTCCATCATCCCTCTTTTGCTCTGCCATTGAGCCGAGGAGAGAACAAGCGCCACAGAGATACACAGAGCCAGATATCCTGTGTACTCGGCTCCTCTCAGCTCATCTCGCAGTCCTGCCCAGTCCCGCCCCTTGGCCCGGCTCCTATGATGGACAAGACTGGGAGCGTGACTGTGAGCGAAGCACAGCAGAGCCGAGCAGAGCCGAGTACACTTGGCTCTTTCTATTTCGGCGGCGCTCGTTCCCTCCGAGGCAGCCATTCAGCGTATAACACGCACACACAATTTTCCCCTGATTTTAAGGGGAAAAAAGTGCGTATTATACGCCGATAATGGTAATAATAGTGGAGTTGAGCTGATGAAGAAAATGTTGTTAGGTGGAGGCAGGATAGGCTTCTCCAAAGAGAAATATTTTCAGGGGTTGCCTAAATGTGGATAGAGTCGGAGATAGTCAGACAGATTAGGATAGGAAATTTCAAAGCATAAGAGAGGCTCAGGAGAAGTCCTGGAGGGAAATATGGAAGGAGGTGACAAGGAAGATAGAGAGCAGGCAGTTTTGGGAGGAACATATCAGTGGGGCAGTGGACAGTTTTTGGCCAGTGTCAGTGGAGCAATGGATGGTGTTTGTACAGTGTCAGTAAGGCAGTGGATGGCATTAGTTTGGCAGTGGATGGTGTCAGTGGGGAAAAGGTTGTTGTTAGTAGGGCAGTTGACAGTGTCAGGAGAGCAGTTGAAGGTGTCATTAGGGCACTGGATGGTGTCAGTAGAGCAGTGGACAGTGTCAGTGAGGCAGAGGTTGGTGTCAGTAGGGCAGTTGATGGTGTCAGTCAGTAGAGCAGTGGAGGGTGTCAGTTAGGATAGTGGACATTGTTAGTAGGGCAGGAGACAGTGTCAGCAGGGCAGAGGATGCTATCAGTAGAGCAGTACACAGTGTCAGTAGAGGGGTAGATGATGTCAGTAGGGCAGTGGATGATATCAGTTTTTCAGAGTTTGATGTTAGTAGGGCAGTGGACAGTGTCAATAGTTTTTTAATTGTTATTTTATTTTTTTGTTGTTTTATTACAATGTTATTTTTTTATTATGCTTTAATATTTTTTTAACAGCCTTGTTGAGAGTGTGTGTGTGTGTGTGTGTGTGGGGGGGGGGGCTTTGGTGAAAAATCAGGGATCTAAACAGACCCCTGATATCTCACTTTTGAGACTGAAAAGGCATACTGAGGACTGTGTCCTCAATCCCCACCTCTACAGCCTCAGCTACACATAATGAATGACCAGGAAGAACTCTGTCTTACTATGCTTCAGTCATAAACAGACACAATGAATGATCAGTAGCGATCACTCACTGTGTTCATTCAGAAAAAGCAATAATCACTGGTCCCTTTTCCTGCTTTTCATACTGAAATAATCCCCGGGGAAGTCCAACGGAGGCAAAAGAGAAGAATCTAGCAGTGTTGTGGGGAGGAGGTGGGAGAGCAGGGGAGCACACAGGGGGGTCTGGCCAGTGGAAGGAAGATGAACCTGAATAGAAGGGGCAGCATGGCTGGTATTTACTGGAACTGATCCCCTGTAGTTCCCCCATACAGCAGCTGAAAGGTAGTGGAAGGGAGAAGAGGAGATGTTGGCTTACAGCTGCTGCAAGGGGTAACTACAGGGGATTGGTTCCAGTGAATGCTGCTCCCGACACCCTTTCTGTTCAGGTTACCATTTTTGTGCCTGTCAGAGGAGCAGCATACTAAGCTGTTCCTTTCCTACACTGCATATGTGGGAGGAGCAGTTCGAGGGTCAGTAAGGAAGGAACATGTCACATGTCTTAGATCAACTGATTGATGACCCCCAATTTAGATTATTACCCACTTGCCCTATAGCACAATTACTGCTACAGGGCAGCCACACTGTGCAGGATCTTGGGTGTGTATATATATATATATATATATATATATATATATATATATATACTCCCACTGTGAATCTGCACAGCAGGAGTAATTCAGTGAATCCTGTGGATCCGATGTATGCTGACACCCACTGATCCATACCTTCCACTAGTAAAAACCCTCCCCACTACACTGAAACACCAGCTAGCACACAGTTAATCCTTTTATCGCCCCTGATGTTAACCCCTTCCCAGCTATTGTCACTAGTACAGTGACAGTGCATATTTTTAGCACTGATTATTGTATTAGGGTCACTGGTTCCCAAAACAGTGTCAAAAGTGTCAGTAAGAAGTCCAATTTTTCTGTTGCAATATGGAAATCTCGCTATAAGTCACTGATCACCATCATTGCTAGTAGAAAAAAAATCATAGATATGCACTATAGTTTGTAGATGCTAAAACGTTTGCGTAAACCAGTCAATACAGTATATGCTTATTGGGATTTTTTTTTGTTACCAAAAATATGTAGTAGAATATAGTGTATATTGGCCTAAACTGATGAAGAAATTCGATTTTTTTAATTTTTTCATTCGATGTGTTTCAGAGCAGAAAGTAAAAAAGATTGGCCCAGATTCACGTTGGGCGGTGTAACTTTGAGCGGGCGTAGCGTATCGTATTTACGCTACGCCACCGCAACTTAGTGAGGCAAGTGCAGTATTCACAAAGCACCTGCGTCCTAAGTTACGGCGGCGTATCGTAAATGTGCCGGCGTAAGCGCGCCTAATTCAAATGTGGAAGAGGTGTGCGTGTTTTATGGTAATTAATCGTGACCCCACGTATATGACGCTTTTAACGAACGGTGCATGCTCTGTCTGTGGACGTATCCCAGTGCGCATGCTCCAAATTACGCCGCAACTACTCAATGCTTTCGACGTGAGCGTAACTTACGCACAGCCCCATACACGGACGACTTACGCAAATGACGTAAAACGTGAAAAATTCTACGCTGTTCCGACGTCCATACCTAACATTGGCTACGCCTCATAGAGCAGGGGTAACTTTACACCCAAAAAAGCCTTACATAGAAACAACGTAAAAAAATGCGCCGAGCGCACGTACGTTTGTGTATCGGCGTATCTAGCTCATTACCATATTCAACACGTAAATCAACAGAAGTGCCACCTAGCGGCCAGCGTAAATATGCAACTAAGATACGACGGCGTAAGAGACTTACGCCGGTCGGATCTTAGCAAAATTCCGGCGTATCTTGCTTTCTGAATACAGAAAAAAGATACGCCGGCGCATCCTAGACCTACGTTTTTTTGAGGGCCGACCATTTTGCCCAACATTCTGTGAACCATTAAAATTTGGTTTAAGTGTGTTCATCCGAGCAACTAATACACTGCCCAACAAGAATTGTCTTACCTTTGTTGCTGTGTGTAGTGAAGAGATGAGCTCAGGCGTGTTATTTAGATATACCGTATTTATTGGTGTATAACACGCACCTTCACTTTAAAAAAAAATCTTACATTTTAAATAAAGTAACTTTGAATCAAAATAAGGGTCACTGCCCATCAATACAGCCTCACAAGTGCCATAAATGCAGCACCCCCATTGCCCTGAATTCAGCACCCCCATTGCCCTGAATATATCACCCCCCTTGCCATGAATACATCACCCCCCCTGCCATGAATACATTCCTCCCCTTTCCATGAATACATCACCCCCCCTTGCCATGAATACATCACCCCCCCTTGCCATGAATACATCACCCCCCTTGCCATGAATACATCACCCCCCTTGCCATGAATACATCACCCCTTGCCATGAATACATCACCCCCTTTGCCATGAATACATCACCCCCCCTTGCCATGAATACATCTCCCACCCTTGCCATGAATACATCACCCCACCTTGCCATGAATACATCTCCCACCCTTGCCATGAATACATCTCCCACCCTTGCCATGAATACATCACCCCCCTTTGCCATGAATACATTCCCCCCTTGCCATGAATACATCACCCCCGCTTGCCATGAATACAGACTCACCATTGCAGTCTTGGAGGAGACAGGGAGGAGGCGGGACGAGTGCCGACAAACATACAGGAGAATTTCCTGTTTTATCGGCTGCTTCTTTAATCGCGCCTCCTGTGATAGACAAAAAAGTCATCCAGTGGCAGCGCAGAAGATGGGACTTCCTGTTGCCGTGTAAATAGGAAATACTCCTGTATGCACGGTGCTCGTCCCACCTCCTCCAAGGCAGCCAGCATGCATTTCTTTTGTGGCCCCCGGTGCTCGGGGATCCGTTGGGGGCCACAAAAGACATACATGTCAAAATGACTGGATGGGCTGTCTGAAACCGGAACGAGAGCCAGACTTTGGACATGCCTGGTTTACATGGAGCAGCCTTAGGCTACCAACTCTGCATCCCCTTCTGCAAAACAAAATACCACTTCAAGGATGACAGGAACAGAGTTTGAAACCATTTTATCTTCCAGGTCATAGAGTTTATAATTCTTGCTTTTTATTTTTATGCTTGTTTCAGGTCAGTAAGAAAATATTAAATCCAAAGGCAGACAGACAAGCATTGTCAGACTTCATAATTTTCTCACAACAGTTTTGCTTTACGTAAACTATAATAAATCAGGAAGACAAGTATACACTTTCTATTTTAATCTAGGCACTTGTTTTTTGTTTGATGGAATGTGTATTTCTGACTGCAGATCAGTGAAACTCAGTAGCTAGTTATTATTATGGCTTGAGGAATAAATTAAAAATAAGGAAAACAGGCTGTAAATGCAGAAAGGTAACTACGTTTTTTAATGTTTTGCTTTGCTCCAAGCAAAACCAGAACATCCTGTATCAAAGGATCCCACCGTATCGTGTAAGCTAGATTCTGTCATAACTAAATAAATATTATGCAGTTTATTTTTTCCAGTTTTGCCGGAGGTTTTACAGTCAGTTTTTTTTTAATAGTACTGAGAACTAGATCTTTTTACTTTTTAATGCTTTTTGTAGTTTTTCTTCATTCTTAGATGCAGTTGATATCCCTTTTTATCCATCAAAGTCATATTTGTTTTTGTAAAGTTCAAAACATATTGTTTTTTTTTTGTTCCAGAAGCACAAGTGTGAAATATAGAAAGTCATTATATTTTATAAATAGACTCTGTGACTTCTGGATAAAGGGCACACTACTGACTGGAGACGAATACAATAAAGGCAGATGAAATGGTATCAGGTTTGTAAAGTTATGTTTTCCTCTTTACATTTTTGAACATGTAAATATTTTTCTTTAAAAAATATATTTTGTCTATTTGTTAACATCATTTGGATATATCCAAAAGGTTACAGTGCTACCCCTTTAAATTCCTATATCTGGTGTGCATAAATAAATAGAAATGGTCATATCTCCTTATGTCCATTCATAAGTAATCACAACAATACACCAAGTGCTGCATCCAACACTAATAACATTACTCATTTAAGAATGCATAGATATTATATAGATAAAGCAGCATATATAGTCCATGATATTGTAACCCCTTTAATACCAGGCACTTTCCCCCCTTCCTGCCCAGGACAATTTTTAGCGCTGTCACACTTTGAATGACAATTGTGTGGTCATACAACATTGTACCCAAACTACACTTTTTATCATTTTCCTACCACAAATAGAGCTTTTGCTTGGTCGTATTTGATCACCACTGGGTTTTGAATTTTTTGCTAAACAAACTAAAAAAAAACAACAATATTTTTGAAAAAAAAAATATGTTTTTCTTTGTTTCTGTTATAAAATGTTTTCTCCTTCACTGACAGGCACTGATGAGGCTGCACTAATAGGCACTGATGAGGTGGCACTGATGGGCACTAATAGGTGGCACTGATAGGGCAGCACTAATGGGCACTGATAGGTGGCACTGATGGGCACTGATAGGAGGCACTTATAGGCACTAATAGATAGCATTAATAGGCAGCACTAATGAGGAGGTACTGACAGGCATTACTGATGGGCACTGATTGGCATCTGTAAAGGGCACTGACGACATTACTGATGGCCACTGATTGGCACTTAGATGGGCACTGATTGACAATTTGGGTGGGCACTCATTGGGATTTGGGTGGGCACTCATTGGCATTCTGGTGGGCACCTCTAAAGGGGGCTTCACTGATAATCAATGTGGTGATTATCAGTGCACACCCCCCTTTGACAGGAGAGGTGCCCATCGGCTCTCCCTGTCAGCGCGAACGGAGGAAAGCCGATTACCGGCACTTCCTGGTTCACGCTGTGATCAGCTGTGATTGGTTAAAGCTGATCACATGGTAAAGAGCCTCTGTCAGAGGCTCTTTACCACGATTGTACATGCTGTGTATCAGAGTGACGCACCACATCACCAATCGCCGCTCTGCGTGCCCCCATTGGCACGCGCTGGCTTGTTATCCTGCTGAACATCATATGATGCCCAGTCAGGATAACAAGATAATAAGGATAATAAGGCTTCTTTCTGCCATATGCTTGGTGGGAAATGGTTAAAAAAAGTGGTTCATCCTAAATACTGCAAAAACAGATAAGTGACAAGTAATCATTCACACTTGATTCATCAGTATTCTTTAGTGTGGTTCAAAAAGTGCAATCTCTCGTGCTGAAAAATAAGTTTGTGCAGTGCAGACACAATCAATCACAATGTGGATCAGGTGCACTTTAGACCCCTTTCACACTGCAATGCTGCTAAAACAGTGCTTATGTATGGGGTCCAGTTTTTTTAGTGAGTGGGTCTACACTGCGCAAAAGTGTTTTTCAGCATGAGAGACTGCAGGATTCGAATGATACTGAGGACTATGAAAACTATTTAAAATATCACGACTTATGACTTATCTATATAATATATTTGCATGCTTAAGGCTGGCTTCACACTAATGTGAATTGGATGCGGGTTTCCCAGCATTCAATTTGCATGACTGGAGATTGTGACCTGGCTCTCAATGGAGCCAGTTCACACATCTCCAGGGTAGCTGTGCAGCCCATTGTACAGGGGTCCTGTGTTTTTTGGCTCTGTTTCAGGTCCAAATTCAGGCAAAAATTTGTGGGATTTTATCAATAAAATAGAGAACAGGGACGCTCCGGATCCCTGCTGTGAACCACATCCTTATTAGGTGTGAACCCAGCCTAAAGGAGTAATGTTATTAGTGTTGGGTGTAGCACTTGGAGTATTGTTGTGATCTCTTATGAATGCACATAAGGAGATATGACCATTACTATTTATTTATAAAGCTTTTGTCAGTAGTGTTTTTAATAATTTATTATAGCAGATACTATCTTCGCTGGCTTCTAGAAAATGACTAGTATTATCAGTGGGGTAGCTAGCACATCTGACACCCGGGGCTGGTAATTTTTTTTTACCCCACCAAGCAAGAAAAATGTTATGTGGCAATATAGTGGCGCCAAGCCAAAACTGTGAGTGTGGTCAGATTGCATCAACAGCGGGAAGCTCTTAAATGGCCATATGCTTTAATGACTGTGCCACAAGCGAGTATGTAACAGACAGTACAAACCTCAGTACATTAATTTTAATAAAATAAAACTGTTCTATTGCATATCCTTTACTACACACAGCTAACCTTTAAGTTATATTAAAGTATTTTTGTTTGTTTTTTAAATAACAAACATGTTATACATATATGCTCTGTGTAATAGTTTTGTACAGAGCAGACTGTATCCTCCTCTTCTTGGGTACCTCAACAGTGCCCCAGGTCCCTTGCCCCTCCCTCATTCCGGGTGCCCCTACAGCAAGCAGCTTGCTATGGGGGCATCCAAGCAGGCACACTCCCGCCCACTCTGTCTCCTGATTGGCTCACTGGCTGTGATTGACAGCAGCAGCCAATCAGGAGTGTGAGTCCCTTTAGAGCCAAGGCTCTCGTGGACATCGCTGGATCGAGAGGGGACTCAGGTAAGTGTTAGGTGGGACTGGGGGGCTTTTGCACACAGAAGGTTTTTTACCTTCATGCATAAAAAGCATGACAGTTAAAAAGCTTGTGCCTTTACAACCACTTTAACAAAGCATGTGCTGAACTTAGAATGCAGTAGTCAGGAGTAAGAAATTTAAAACACAATGAGGGGAATTTATCAAAACTGATGCAGTCTGAGTCTGGAACAGCTGTGCATGGCAACCAATCAGCTTCTATCTTCAGCTTGTTCAGCTTTGAAAATTAAAGCTATGAGCTAAGGGCTCATGCAGACAGGCGCTGAGACAGGTCCTGTATGCTGAGCCACTTACATTACTTTTGACAATTAATAAATGTCCCCCATTTATGTTGTGAACTCAACCCCCAGGGCCCAGGCAGGCTCTTCCTCAGCCCAGGTTTTAGATCTGGGATCTTTCTCCCTGAAGCTGGAAGATCCTTTAGGCACCCTCTTTCCTAGTCCAGAAGGCTTTAACTATCCCCCCTCATAGTCCAGTCCAGGGCCTCCAGACACCTGCTGTCCCAGTCCAGGGCCTTCAGACACTCCCTCTCCTAATCTGAGACCTCCAGGCACCCCCTCATCTAGTTCAGTATCTCCCGTGTACCCTCTCATCCAGGGGCCTTTGCCACATCAACCACCATTTCCTTGTCAGGGGGCCTCTTCTGCACCCCCTCCCCCAGTCCAGGACTTCCTCTGCAATCCCTTCCTAGTCCAAGGTCTCCTCTACAGCCCCTCAAGTTCAGAGCCTCCTCTGCACCTTGCCCTCTAAATCCAGGTCCTTTGCCACACCAACACCACTTTTCATTCTAGGGCCTCCACTACATCACCCAGTCCAGAGCCTCAGGTGTACTCCCCTTCTAGTCCAGGGCCTCCTTTGCATCACTCAGTCCATGGCCTCCACTACACCCCCCCTACCCCCAGTCGAGTGCCTCCTGTGTACTCCTCTGCTAGTCCAGGGCCTCCTCTGCACCTCCCAGTCCAGGGCCCCCTGTGTACTCAGTAATAGCTAGACATGTGCATTTGTTTTCGTTAGAATGCATTTTCATCTGGAAATCTGTTTTTTTCATTATCGTTTTAATAAACGATAACGAAAGTGCAAGAAACGAAAACCGAAAGATCCGACACAAAAAATGCTTTATTTTCGTTTTTGTTGCGGTAAAAATTCAATATAGAGAGATTTGACATTATAGGGAAAAGATTCGACATCATAGAGAAAAGATTTGACTATAGAAATAATAGATTCGACATTACAGAGAATGGATTTTGATTTATGAGAAAATAGATTCGACATTATAGAGAATAGATTCGACATTATTACTAGTCATACAACATTAGAATTCTTGTAGGCGGAATATTCGAACGGAAATGTACGATTGGACGTAAAGATTCTACGTTCCGTTGAATATTCTTTTGACCATTCGACAGAAACCAAGTATTATTGGATTTTCGGACGAAAGCTATTCCCCAACGAAAAACAAAATAAATCAAACCGATTTTCGGGAGTAACTAAATAAATGTATTTTCCAAACGAAAACGAAAAAACGAAACAAAATATTCCAGTCTGCACATGTCTAGTAATAGCAAACAAACACTCTTTCGCATTAGTACAGTATGATGGCCGGATGATTGATGACTCAAGGGATAGTGTCTTTGGCCTTGCTGTTCTACTGGATAGGGGATATTCTAGTAGTCACAGAAAAGATAAAAAGAAAAGGCTGCACTGGCCTTCTGCATTATCCCAAGATAATGTATTAATAAAAAAAATCAGCAAAATACTACTCACAAACATGTGATAAATTAAAAGCTTGTGATGACCACTTGGATGTGGCAATCAATCATAGAACCAACAGTCTCCAGGAAGCAAAGAGGAGGACCTCAAAACCACTGCTCGCTCAGTAGTGGTTTTGAGGTCCTCCTGTGTATACCTCTCCTTGTCCAGGGCCTCTTCCCCTAATCCAGGGTCTTTACCACACCAAACTGTTTCTAGTGCAGGGCCTCCTTTGCGCCCCCAGCACTCCAGCACCTCCTCTGCACCCCCCAGTCCAAGGCCTCTGCTGCACCATCCCATTCCACGTCACCTGCCACGAGGTGCACATTGTCACTTTGCCACATCTCCTGTCACCAGATGCAGATTGTCACTTGCCACACGTTGAGGATTGTCACTTGCCTCGTCACCTGCTACATGTTGCGGATTGTCACTTGCCACGTCGCGCTTTTTCCAGATGCAGATTGTCGCTTGCCACATCACCTGCCACAAGTTGCGGTTTGTCACTTGCCACATCACCTGCCACACGTTTTGGATTATCACTTGCCTGCTACAATTGTCTTTTTCTTGCTAAGGTGGGGATAGTCACTTCTTGTGTCCCAGAGTGAAGTCAGGCAGCAGAGAGATGCTCTAATCTCTGTGCTGCCTGCACAGTGAGAGCAAAACTTCAGAGATGCAGGGTGAATGTTATCTCTTTGGCCAATCCCGTTAATTGGCCAGGCCCCCACTCACCTATCGAATGACCCGCCCACTTACCCTCCAAGTTGCCTGCCCACTCACCCACCAAGCCAGCCACCCATTCACTCATCTGCCTGCCGAGCTACACTCCCACCTGCCGGGCCATGCCCTCACTCACCGAGCAGCCGAGCTGCCCACTCACTCACCTGCTGACTGGCCTGTTGCCCCCTGGATCCGCCACTGTTACAAAAAATATATTGCAGGTACTCAGTATAGTTGTTGCTGATATTCTGATACCCCCCCCCCCCTCCAAATTTGACTATCCAGCAAAAGAGACAAGGAAGCAAAGTCCTGCAGTGAACTAAAAGCTCTGACTGCTTATGTAAAGCAGGTACTATTATTTGCACTCTTTGCACTACCCTCCCAACTAAACCTGCATTTATTTTTGCACAAAATACATTTCAAATTTACCTAGGATACAAAAGTAGTTAAAGCTGAATTTTCCATTTTTACAAGGGAAAGTGAACTGATAGCAAAGATAAATTATAAAGGCTTCACTAAGTGAGGTCTTTATGAGTCTCGCAAGTGACAAGAATGTGAGAAATATGTAAAATTAAGTGACTCTCTTCACCCCTGTGTCAGGTTCATTTCTGATGCTGAATGTTTCAGGGCACTGCCCTTCCGTTTATCTGTTATGAGGATTTCAAGAACTTTACAGTCATAAAAAATGCACGAGGCATGTTGGAGGAAAAAGGTTACAAAATGTGTCCTTGTCTTTGATCTAAATAGTTACATAAGCCCCTAAGATGAGCATTATTTGTTATGTGCAATCCTGATAAGTTCTGACAACAATCATGTAAAAGACAGAGCATGGACTTTTCATTCCTCTCTCTGTGACCTGATGTCAACAAGTAAATGAACCAGTTAGCGCATTGTACGCTATTAAGAAAGAAAGTGTCCATGCAATAACAATTAACGGGGAGGTTAATTAAGAAATATTAGCATACATAAATAGCCATCATAGAACACCATGATGCATTTTACACAAGGTCCAAGTTTAACCACTGTGTTATGAAATGCATCTTGGCATTCTATGGCCGCGTACACACAACCGGTTTCCTCGGCAGAATTCAGCAAGAAACTTGATGGGAGGCGTATTCTGCCGAGGAAACCGGTCTTGTGTACACTTTTCATCGAGAAACCCACCGAGGAACTCGTCGAGCCAAAAAGAGAGCATGTTCTCTATTTCCTCGATGGGCAATGGGAAAAGTTTTTTGACTGCCGAACAAGGAACTCGACGAGGAAAACTATGGGCCAGATTCAGGTAGATGGGCGCTTCTTTACTTTGGAGTAACGTTTCTCATTTACGTTACTCCGCCGACACTTTCGGCACAAGTAATGTAATTTACATAGCACTTGCCCCTAAACTTGCGCCAGAGTAACGAAAATGCGCTGGCGTAACCCGACGCAAGTGGAAGTGGGTGTGATCATATGTAAATGATGGGCGGAGCCCAGCGCAGAGGCTTACGTTCAGCGCATCATCCACGGAGCATGCGCAGTAAGTGAGGCTTCACTCGGCCCCCTGTGCGCATGCTCACAACTTCCGTCGGCACCACTTCACGGGAAACGCCAGCGCAATGTGTTCCGTTGCGCGTATAAAAGCGCCAGCGGAAGGGCCATTCCGGCGCAAAAGTACTTCCGTTTCCCCCCACCCCAGGGAATTTACTTTTGCTCTGTTATGGCTGCTCCCGCTACCCCCAAAGAGAGGAGGAACCTCAATTTTAATGCCCAGGAGGTCTCTGTGGTCATCTCTGCTATGGAGACTTACAATGATTTCCTGCATGGGAAGAAAAGTAGGAAGACCAGCAGGGAGAGGAAGCAGGCCATCCTGGACACCATTGCTGGCAGGGTGAATGTGTTGGGGTACTCCACCCGGACTGCTGGTGATATCCATAAAAAGATAAATGACCTGCGGCGCAAGGTCCGTGGCAAGGTGGCCACCATTTGGAGCCATGAGCGGGGCACAGGTGGTGGACCCCCATGTCTGTTCAGCCTGACCACAGAGGAGGAGGTGGTCGCCCGCTGCCTGGAGAGGGAGCAGTTGGAGGGGGTCCCTGGATATGATTCCGTGGAGGAAGGCTCCAGGACAGGTAAGTGTTTTTTAACCCCTATTTGGTGTGTTGCATGTGGGGGGGGACGGTACATGTGCCAAGTGTGTGGGACCACCAACATGTGTCTGCTTTGTGTCATCCACAGATGACGGAGCTGGGACATCATCTGTCGGCGGCCAGTCCACCCCATCCCCCCAACGGCATCCAGTGCCCGTGCCCCTGGGTGGTGAAGAGACTGGGGTGGAGGAGGAGAGTGCCCACACCTCACCTGCAGAGGTCGTTGAGGAGGAGCCTGTTGGGGCAGAGCAGGACAAAATTTTATATTTGGACGAGTCCTCCTCTTCTGCAGGGCCCTCTCAGATCCCCTCCCCCATTATAGGAAGCCCCTCAAGGGCGACTCCATCCCCCCGGGGACAACCATCTACTGGCCCCAGGAAGGCCACCCGTAAGACCAGGGGGTTGTCTGATCTGGTCCAGGACCAGGTGGCAAGGGATCACGCCAGGCAGACCCAGCAAATGGGGACATAGTTGGGCACCTGGACAGAGTGGCTGACAGCCTGTGCTCCGTGGCCCAGATGTCTTCGGCAGTGCAGGATGTGAGCTGCAACTGCGCTGCAGTGGTGACCAGCCTGGGGGAGGTGCAGGGTGAGATAAGGGACCTCACTGCAGCCGTCCAGGCAAACACTGCTGCCATCCAGGCAAACAGTGCTGCCATCCGGGACCAGGGGAGGCAGAGTCGGCGGGCCCAGCATTACCAAGTCACCCAGCAGCTCAGGATGCAGGCCCAGACTAATTCGTACCTCAGCCGGATTGCCGTGGCCTTGGAGGGCATGCAGGCCACACCTGCCAGGAGTGGCCCACCCGGGGATCAGCCACCTCAGGATGCCCCCCCACCCCCACCCACTCCATCCAGGCAGCTGAGGAGCCAGAGAGAGGCCACCAGAAGGAGCCCCGGCATCCCAGATGATTTTTTTTTTCTTTTTTTTGTATGCTCAGGTTATGAGATTTTTATATATATTTTTTGGAATGCTCAGGATATGAGTTTTTTTTATTTTTATTTTGGAGTGCTCTGGATATGAGATTTTTTTTTTGTGATTATACTCTGGATATGAGATTTTTATTTTTTGATACTGCACACGTTGCAGTGTGAATGGTGTGTGAATGTGAGGGGGTGGCACTCCTGCCAGTAAGGGGTGTCACCCTCGGCCGTGGTGGTGAAGTTAACCCCACGGCTGTATGAATGACGTGTGAAAGGTGTATGAATGGACAGCGACACCATTGGGGCTGGCGTTGCTGCTCCCAAGTCCTACATGCTGGACTTGGGCTAATCCAATGTGATGTGCATGTGGTGTGTGTGATCTAGGGACATCAGTGGTGTGCATGCATGCATTGTCTGTGTGATTAATGTTTTGGTTTAGTGTCCAAAGATGCCTACAGCGAGGACCCTCCTGACTGCTCTTCCATCAGCAGACTGGTTCTCCTCTGGCAGGGGGGGGATGGTCTGGTTGGGGGGTCAGGTCATCACGCATGTCAATCTGCAGGCCTTTTCTCATGGCAAAGTTGTGCAGAATGCAACATGCACCGATGATCTGACACACAAAGGTAGGGGAATACGATAGGGCCCCCCCGGACTTATCCAGGCAGCGGAAACGGGACTTCAGGAGCCCAAATGTTTGCTCCACCACTGCACGGGTTTTGATGTGTGCTTCATTGTATTTTCTCTCTCCTCTGGTTTAGGGGTTCCGGAAAGGAGTCATTAGATGGGGTCCCAGTGCATATGCAGAGTCACCTGTAAGGGAAAAGACAGGAGGATGTTAGTCATGCATGTGCCACTTGTGAGGTGTGCATCATGGGAGGGGATAGTCATGCATGACTCCCATGTCACTCACCAACCAGCCAGCTGTCCCCATACATGTTCTGCTCGAATTCTGCTGGGATGGGGCTCTGACGGTATATAAAGCTGTCATGGCTGGACCCTGGGTGTTTGGCACGGACGTGCCATATGAGGCGTTGGGCATCGGCTATCACCTGTACGTTGATGGAATGCCAATGCTTCCGATTGCGGTATATGTGCTCTGTGGCACTGGGGGGCTGAAGGGCCACATGTGTGCAATCAATGGCCCCCACAGTGTGTGGGAATCTGGCAATGCTGTAGAAATCTGTCATTGCCTTCAGCCGCAGCTCCTCAGTGGTGGGTCTGATGAAGTGGTGGGACATGCGTCTGAGGATTGCAGGGACAACCTGGTGCACACATCTGCTCATGGAGGACTGTGACATCCCAGCCACCACTCCACTTGTACGCTGGAATGATCCACTGGCAAGGAAATGAAGTGTTGCCAGTACCTTCACCAGTGGCTGCACTGCTTGTGAGCGGTGTGTCTTGCTGGTGATGTCACCCTGCAGGGTTGTGGTTAGTTCAAGTATTGCATCTGGGCTGAATCTGAAGAGGCGATACACCTCCTCATCACCCATGCCAAAGAGGCTCATGCGCGTGCGGTATATCCTCTCACGTGCCCGCCTCCTTCGTTCCGGGGGACCCAGTACTAGTGCTAGGACCGCGACTGCCCCTGGCATGTTGGCACACAGAGGTGTTGTCCTTGCACGTGTGGTTGTTCAGCTTGCTAGTTTTGTCGGTAACGCTGCTGCTGTAGCTGCTCTCCTGCTGACCTGAGGCCCTCTGGAGTAAAGATAAAGCAGCTATTTGTAGAAATAACTTTGCGCCGGACGGACGAGATACGCGCGGCGCATGTAGCCAGCGTATGGTGCTAATCCGTTCGTGAATCGGGAAATCTCCCTCATTTGCATATTTGCAGGGGAAATCAATAGGCGCGACTGATGCGCCAAGCGAAATTATGCGCTGACGAGACTCTGGCGTCGGAAAGTTAAGCCGATCGGAAATGGCCCGTTTTCTGTCGCATCTAGTTTGGTGGGTACGGCCACATAGAAACTACGGCGCATATTCACAGTTACGCGGCGCATATCGAAATACTCCAGCGCAACTCTACCTGAATCTGGCCCTATGTGTTTCGCCCGACGAGTTTCTCAGTCGTGTGTACGCGGCCTATGACTACTGCTGATGTTTGATCATTTTTTATAAACTTCCTGGTTTAAAATGTGTCTTGGTATTTATGGTTGCTGCTGATCATTTTGATCAACTTGTTCAATTCTATTTATCAACAATGTTCAATACAGAGAGCAGGAGACATAAGAAGCACCTCTCCAACATGGTTGTTTTAACATAACATGGTATAAAAAAGTGTTAGATGCCACAATTCAACTATAACATTAATGGTTGTAAACCCACTTTTTCGACTTTTACCTACAGGAAGCCTATAATAAGGCTTATGAGTATAAAGAATATCAACTAATTTTACCATATACAGATATAAATGACAAATTTTCAAAGGTAAGATGGGGGGGCAATCTGGCATTACTGACCTTGACTGTTATGCACCTGTTATTTTGACAGTCTTAAGTCACAATGAGGTAGCAAAACCTACACTGTAAAGGAAAGAAGCAGTAAGTTAGAGTAGAGGAGAAAAAGAATAAAAAAAGAGAGAAAAAAAAAAGAATAAAACGGGGGTAGGTTTGTGGGGGCAGAGGGGGGAGAGAGAAAGAAATATGGAGCAGAGAGGGGTAGTTCCTTCTCCCCCATGGAGGGCAGAGGTGTATTAGAAATTTAAAAGATTCAAAGCTATTTCAGGGCGAAGGTTGAAAGAATATGTAAACCCAACATTTCATATCCTTGTTATGTGCCTGCTGTACCATGTACTTTGATTCCTTGAAAGGGTAACCCATAATTTTCCTGGCCCTGCTGAGTCCTCTTACACCACCCCACATACTGTATATCCACCCACTATAATTTAGCAAGAATAGACTGACACCAAAGGTTGGGAAAAAACTGTCCGTTGTACGGCCACTTTATTAAAGTAAAATAATTTAACAATATAACCAAAACAAAGCATACTCTTATTTGACTGCCGATCCTTGGAGGCACTACCTAGAAAATCTTTTTTAACCTTATATCTGCTTAAACACTACCTGGTCCCTGCCACATTCCACCGACTCAGGGATGACCACCTTCAGCATATATACCATTCCCTTCCCAGTTAATCCACCATAACTGGTATTCATCAGGGATCCATACCTCAGATGTGTCCCCACCCATCAAATTCATTAAGCCTGTTTAACAATGCCTCCAAAGACCCAACCGTATCCCATGGAACCGAAAACATCTAAATAAAGAACAACCCCACACATTACCAAAACTCCAGGGCGGGGCGGGAACGTTTCTCCTCCTCGTGTGCTGACCGGAAGCTGCTGCGTGCCCTGTGACCCCCACACTGCCCATCCTCCCTGAATTTGCCGGCCAATCCCCTGCTTTGTCTGTGTCCTGCACTAAACCACGTTAAACCCCACTAGCCCACTCTGACTGGGCACCTTCTCATGCCGCCCTGCGCTTTATAGTGTTTTATATACTGTATATACACAAATATTTTGCCTTTCACTTCTATTTTAAACTGAATGGGTTGATTTACAAATACTTTAAATTACACTTCTAGGGTAAAGTAAGGGCTCCCCTACAATATTGGAAGTTGCTTCACTATTTACTGTAAATTTACATGATGCACTGCACACATAGGGCCAGATTCTCGTACATACCACGGTGGCGTAGCGTAAGCCATTTACACTACGCCACCGCAACTTACTAGAGCAAGTGCCGTATTCTCAAAGCACTTGCTCCGTAACTTGCAGCGGCATAGTGTAAATGGCCCGGCGTATCCCCGCGTAAATCGAAGGGGCGGCTTGTATTTAAATAAAGCGCGCCCCCGCGCCGAACGAACTGCGCATGCGCCAGCTGAAAAAAAAAACCAGTGCACATGCTCCAACTCACGTCAGAAAACGTCGATGAAACCGACGTAAAAACGACGTGATCGTCACTTACGCAATGCCCTATTCGCGAACGACTTAGTTAAACGACGTAACCAACGGAAAAAGACGACACTGTCCCGACGCCATACTTAACATGGCATATGATGGAACTTCGTAACCCTACCCCTCATATAGTAGGGGTAGGTTTTCGCTTACGGAAATGACGTAAACGACGACGAGGCGGCGTAAAAACGTTTGGGAATCAGCGTATTAGGCTCATTTGCATAGGCAAATGAGAAATCAACGTAAAGGCCACCTAGCGGCCAGCGAATGAATTACATCTAAGATCCGACGGTGTAAGTGTCTTACACCTGTCGGATCTTCGCTGTATCTATGCGTAAATGATTCTAGGAATCAGACACCCGGGGAAAAAAGCAGAGTTACGACGGTGTTTCCTGCGATACACCGTCGTATCTCTTTTGAGAATCTGGCCCATAGGGTTGCTAAGTGAGGAGTTGGGATCCTATGCTTAAATAAAAAGAAAGTTGTCCTGACAACAAAATACAAGGCAGGATTTAACAAGTTGCTTTGAAGAAACTACTGCCACTGTATACTCTTTTTTCTTAAAACAACTATTTTTTATTTCATCACAGGAAGATCCTTCCTAGTAGTAGTAGTAGTAGTAGTATTTTGCATATCATGCAAGGTATAGGTTAAGGCTCCTCATAGATGGTCTCTGCTTCAGTGGGTCACCTTACAACTGGGACACATTCCAATGGGATTGTACACCCCAGTAACACCCATCATACAACAAGAACATACCTAAAATATAAAATAAACACACAACAAGGAGTGTAGAAAAGTTTTGGTCACGCCCCCTTTATTCGGTTTAAATTAAATTAACTTGAAATTGATTTTAACCTTCGATACCAAACAGAATTGCTGTTAGCCGTTAACAGACCAATATGTTTAGTCAATAAGACTCAAGCAGCAATATCTTATACCAACCAAATAGCAGTTTACCAACCACTGTACACCCACAAAGTGGGTGACATTACCCAAAAAGATGGACCTTCAATATCAAACAGAACTGTTGGTAATCAATAACAGACCACCATGCTTAGTCACTAAGGCCCTGTACACACGATCAGACATGTCTCATGAGACTTGTCTGACGGACCGTTTTCATCAGACAATTCTGAACTTGTCTGATGGTCTGATGTGCGTACACACCATCGGACCAAAATCCGATCAGACCAGAACGCGGTGACATAAAACTCAATGACGTGATGAAAAAACAAAGTTCAATGCTTCCAAGCATGCGTCGACTTGATTCTGAGCATGCACAGGTTTTTGGTCTGATGCTTTTGTGTACTAACCATCAGTGTACTGTTCCATTAGACAGGTTTTAAAGCATGTTTTAAAACTTTGGCTGACGGACAACGGTCTGACGGGCCGTACACACCATCAAACATGTCTGATCGTGTGTACAGGGCCTAAGACTCAAGCAGCAATATCTTATACCAACCAAGTAACAGCATACCAAACACTGTCCACCTACAAAATTGCCAACATTACCCACATAAAGAGGGACCATGACGAGGGAAAATGACAAAGGGCAGGGAAGGTGGGATAGCAGGTGAAATATCCAGCATGATGGCTGAGGTGAATCCAGAGGTGAGTCAGACCTGAGGTAATGTGTATTTTCACTTCATAATTGTTCTTCTGTTTTTAAATAATAATTGGGGGAGGGGGTCCTAAACCCCAACGAGACTTGAGGTAACTGCACTCTACATGCTTTTCATAGACATTGACTCTGAACCCCCCTGTCACAAATCATGATAGCCACTATAATCTGTCAGACATTGCTGACACAGAGTGGGTGGACACCAAAAATCAAATTTTCAACAAAATTAAATTTTTGTTGCAGAGAATGCCTAAAATCTTCTGGGAAAATCAATGAGCTAAAAACGGCAGCAGGAAATTACATTTATGAGGGTGTTCTGTACACCAACTGTGTATTGAATGCCTTCAGGTTGCCATATTGCATTGCATTTTACAGAAAATGACAGGGCTGCAAAATAAAAAGAAAGGTAATTTTTTAATACGGTTCACTTATGGCTTGTGGAGCAATAACATATGTTATATTATTATTTTTTGTTTGTGATTTGTTCTTCCATGAACGTGGAGTTACAGAGAAAGAGAATATCCTGTTCAGTGCAAGCATTGTATTACTTCCATGTTTCACATATACCTCTCACAATGTAGACAGGATGTCTTCTGCATTGATTTTAGCTATGTACATGTAAGATTGCTACAATAAAAAATACTTAAGAAATATTAATATTAATTGAAATCCTAAAAGTTTAAAATTATTTAATGAAATGTGGCAGGAAACAGTCAGAAATCAGAAAAATGTTGTATATCTACTTTATCCTCATTCCTCTTGTTTTCTGGGTGTTGTTTCCTCTCTAGAAGCCTCTGCGAGTCCCCATGCTAGTATTTATCCTTTGCCTGCTGTCCTCCAGATGATCATACACATCACACCCATCCCTCCTCATCCACCTCATTGTCCATCTTCTGCACATTCATCTCTCTCTGGCTGCCTCCTGTCCCTCTTCCTGCTGGCATCCCTCCTATACCGCTCACCCCCCTCCCCCTATATTCACCGGCTTCTCCAGAACAGCAAGAATTCAATAGAAAATTTATTGAAAGAAGAAACAATACAGTGTAATAAGAAAGTGACAGGACATGTGTCACCATGAGTTCAAAATTTTGTGTTACCGGTAGTTACACTAAAGCCACGTACACACGATCAGACCATCCGATGAGACCGGTCTGATGGACCGTTTTCATCGGTTTACCGATGAAGCTGACTGATGGTCCATTGCGCCTACACACCATTAAAAAAAACGATCGGGTCAGAACGTGGTGAGGTAAAACACAACGACGTGCTGAAAAAAATGAAGTTCAATGCTTCCAAGCATGCGTCGACTTGATTCTGAGCATGCATGGATTTTTAACCGATGGCCGTGCCTACTAACGATTGCTTTTGACCTATCGGTTAGGAATCCATTGGTTAAATTTAAAACAAGCTGGCTTTTTTTTAACCGATGGATAACTAACTGATGGTGCCACACACGATCGGTTTGGTCCGATGAAAACGATCCATCAGACTGTTCTCATCGGTTTAACCTATCGTGTTTACGCGGTCTAAGTGTTATATTAACAAGATGCTTGTATGAATACTCATAGGGTAGACATGGTAAGAAATCTCTGAATAGGTGGTGCAAGAACTGAGATAGATTTGTTGTACCCTGTTCACCCAAAGCTGGAGGGAAAAGGGTACAAATAAAGGTATAAAAGCATATGACAACCTATAACAAAGGACAGTAGGAAATTGGATGCATCGAACCTGATTACTGGATATGTGGTGGTGGTGGGGGGTTAACACACCTGAATGTTTGATGAGATAAAGAAAGTTAGTATATATACAGTATATATACAGTATATATATATATATATATATATATATATATATATATATACAGGTGAAACTCAAAAAAATTGAATATTGTGCAAAAGTTAATTTATTTCACTAATGCAACTTAAAAGGTGAAGCTAATATATGAGATAGACTCATTACATGCAAAGTTCAAGCTGTGTTTTGTCATAATTGTGATCATTATGGCTTACAGCTCATGAAAATCCCAAATCCACAATCTCCGAAAATTTGAATATTACATGCAATCAATAAAACAAGAATTGTACATAGAACAATATCAGACCCCTGAAAAGTAGAAGCATGCATATGTATTCAGTATTTGGTTTGGGCCCCTTTTGCAGCAATCACTGCCTCAATGTGGCGTGGCATGGAAGCTATAAGCCTGTGGCACTGCTGAGGTGTTATGGAAGACCAGGATGCTTCAAAAGCAGCCTTAAGCTCTTCTGCATTGTTCAGTCTCATGTCTCTCATCTTTCTAGTGGCAATGCCCCTGAGATTCTCTTTGGGGTTCAGGTCAGGCGAGTTTGCTGGTCAATCCCACGGTCATTGAACGCGGTTTTGGTGCTTTTGGCAGTGTGGGCAGGTGCCAAGTCCTGCTGGAAAATGAAGTCAGCATCCCCATAGAGCTTGAAGTGCTCCAAAATCTCCTGGTAGACGGCTGCGTTGACCCTGTACTTAATGAAGAACAGCGGACCAAAAACCAGCAGATGACATGGCTCCCCAAATCAACACAGACTGTGGAAACTTCACACTGGACTTCAAGAATCTTGCCTCTCCATTCTTCCTCCATACTCTGGGTCCTTGGTTTCCAAATGAGATGCAAAATTTGCTCTCATAAAAAATAGGACTTTGGACCACTGAGTAGCAGACCAGGTCCATTTATAGCCCATGTCCAGGATCTGACTGTGTGTGGTGGCTCTTGATGCACTGACTCCAGCCTCAGTCCACTCCTTGTGAAAGTCCCCAACACTTTTGAATGGCTTTTCCTGACAATTCTCTCCATGCTGCGGTCATCCCTTGTCACGTACCTAGTGGACAAGCCTGAACTGCATTCTTAAAAGATATTATTTTTGTCATACAATAGTTGAAGACCTTGGAAGGCAAGTTTTTAAAAACCACTTCTAAATAAGTAAGAGGCATTAAGGGGCTTCATATTAACTGCTTAACGCCCGCCGCACGACTATGTACGTCCATAGAATGGCACGTACAAGCAGATGGGCGTACATGTACGTCCCTGCCTTCTAGCGGGTTGGGGGTCTGATTGGGACCCCCTTCACTGCGTGCGGCGGGCGGCTTACCTCCAGGAGTGATCCGTGCTGAGGGGGTGGCTGCTCGATTTTATCAGCCACCTCGTGATCGCTCCCAGCCAATCCAGCAACGCCCCACCGTGTCACTTCCTCTGCCTGTATAATGTAAACACAGGCAGAGGAAGTGATGTCAGCTCTCCTCTCGGCTGTATTTTGAATCCGCCGAGAGGAGAGACGACTCATAGTAAGTTGCACCAACACTACACTGACACCACACACATAGGCACATTTAACCCCTTACGATCACCCCCCACAGCCCCCTGTCACACTGTCACTGATTGCAGTGATCATATATTTACTGATCACTGCATTAAGTGTCAGTGTGACAGTTAGTGTGACAGGCAGTTAGTGTTAGGTCCAGAGTAGCCCCGTACCCCCCTCATAAAGTTTTAACCCCTTGATCACCGCTCTAGTTAACCCTTTCACCCCCTATTGCCAGCGTCACTAAGCGATAATTTTTCTGATCGCTGTATTAGTGTCGCTGTTGCTGGTAGGTAGCTAATTTTTTTTATTGCGATTTTTTTTCATGTGGCTGAATAAATTTTGGCCTAAATGTTTGACTAAAATTTAGTTTATTCGATTTTTCTTATAACAACAAGTAAAAAATATTGTTTTTTTATTTCAAAAATGTTGCTCTAGTTTTGTTTATAGCGCAAAAAATAAAAATCGCAGAGGCAATAAAATACCATCAAAAGAAAGCCCTATTTGTGGGAAGAAAAGGACGCAAATTTTGTTTGGGAGCCATGTCGCACGACCGCGCAATTGTTTGTTAAAGCGATGCAGTGCCGAATTGTAAAAACGCCTCTGGGCATTAGGCAGAATATTGGTCCGGGGAATAAGTGGTTAATGCCGATTTTTTGTAAAGCTTTATTAACCACTTACCTATCGTAGAACGTCATATGACGTCCAGGACTTAAAGGGGGGGGGGTATCTGAATGATGCCTGCAGCTACAGGCATTAGTCAGATATCCTTCTTCTCTTCCTTCATAAGAATGATCATATCGGCGGTTCCACTGCTTGATCGTCATCTCTATAACCGTCGGAGGCCCGGGCGTGACATTACAATGTCACGCCCAGGTACCCGGAAGTAAACAAACCTCCAATTGCAGCTGAAAACAAGAGATCTGTGCATTTTTTTCCTGATCTCATGTTTTCCAGCCTGGAGGAGAGATGTGGGGTCTTATCTCTCCATAATGAGGACCTGTCACGCACTATTCCTATTACCATGGATGTTTAGATTCCTTGTAATAGGAATAAAATTGATCAATTAAAAAAGATAAAAACAAGTGTAAATAAAAGAAAAAAAGAAAAAAATGAAAGTAAAATAAAACATGTTATTAAATTATTATTTTTGTAAACGCCCCTGTCCCCAGTAGCTCGCGCTCAGAAGCGAACGGGGACGTAAGTCCCGCTCACATATTTAAACACCGTTCAAACCACACATGTGAGGTATCACCACATGAGTTAGAGCAAGCGCAATAATTCTAGCACTAGATCTAATGCTAGCACTGTAACTATAAACTGGTAACCTGTGAAAAAAATTAAAGCGTCGCCTATGGAGATTTTTAAGTACCGAAGTTTACTTGGTATAACATCATCTTTCACATTATACAAAAAGTTGCAATGACCTCCACTTTATTCCCTACAGTGTCTGCTAAATATATATATATATATATATATATATATATATATATATATATATATATATATATATATAGGGGGTTCTGAGTAATTTTATAGCAAACAAATTATGATTTTTACATGAAGGGGAGAAGTGCCAGAATAGGCCCGGTATGGAAGTGGTTAAGAAGTAGCAATTAAAGGGGCAGAGCTTACTAACGCTTTAAGTGAACAGCCTATACTTCTTTTGTAAATCAAGCCCATATAGTGAAAAATACTTAAAAAGGCTATACATTTTCTTTAATGTGCAATTGTCAATAACAGGTACTCTTTATGACATAATTTTTTTCTTAGCTGCAATATATTTTTTGGGGGTAAAATGCCTGTGGAATATTACAAATATATGAAAAGTAAAATAAGTAACATTAGATTTGTGGGCCAGATATTCCACTGAGGTTTGCTGGTACAAAGTGAGTCACATAGTAGTCAGAACACCTATCACGGTAGTTAAAGATAAACTCACCAAGGCCAAGATGCTGAGGGCGGCTCCCTTTGCGACCTAGCGCGATCCGCCCCCTGGAGTGGGTACAGAGGGACGGACGCACCGGGAGGCACCGGTACCGAAAGGTGGACGAAGACTGGGTCCGTGGAGCAGAGACTGATCCGGAAGCAGGTTGCTGAGGTCAGCCAAGGAAGCACACGGAGGTAGTCCGGAAGTCCAGGTAGCTGGAGCTGGGAGCAAGCAGAAGATTAATCCGGGAAACAGGCCGTGGTCAGGAGGGTTGGAGAGATCAGGAAGTCCGATAGTTCAAAGCCAAGGTCAAGAGCAGGAGGCAGCAGCAGTCCGGTAACAATAGCCAAAGGTCAAAAAGGGTCATGATCAAAAGGTCGTAGGTATCAGATACACTTTAGAAGCTGTGACAAGCCAGCAACCAGACAGGGGGAAGAGGATGGCTTAAATAGCCCGCCTAAGCCACTGATTGGCCGAATGGAGAGCGTGTCCGTGCGCGCCCGTGCGCGCGCCCGCGATGCGCGCGCCCGAGCCGCGCATGCGCGCGCCCGCAGTAAACGGCCGCGAACGGGCAGTTCTGATGCCCTGACAACACGTTTGCAAAAACATTTATAAAAGCTTAAATTTATATAAAAAAACGATGGAGAGGGAGTGTGGAGGAAGCAAAGAGCTTATTAATTTTCCTCTATCCTAGTTGTGCTTCTCTGCTATATTTACAATGATACACAGGTTACACACTGTTATGAGGTGATTTGTGTATTGTGTTCCTATTAGGCTGAAGTCAGCGCATGCAGTCATGAGTATGTAGCTAGTCCACTATTGCAATTGTACTTCATTTCCGCTGAGTGAGTTTAAAGTATATTTGTTTGAGTGCAATTTACAGAAAATAAACCACCTCATGTACCAGGGTGTCATATCACTGCCTGGTCTGTCTGTCCATTTAATGTACACAAAGGCATGTTCGTCACGGTTTTAAGCTATAATTCATTTTAAAAGTGTCACACAGTGAAATGTGTAACAGGCAAAACAAATAGACATGTCAGCTATTATAAACACATTTTATGTGGCTTTACTGTGCATGCAGCTGTATATATGTATGATTTCACTGCTGTCAACCTATAGAAAATTAGGGAATTGCTCATACATTCCTGAAGACGCTAATACTGTGATTACTTATCTGCTTTTGTAACTTCCAGGAAACTCCAATGAGAAAAAAATGAGCTGTCAATTCTGTACAAAGTATTCCTGGATCTGTATATAATAAGAAAAAAATCAGTCCTGGGGCATGTTTTAACATGACGCTAGCCCAGATTCTGCAAAATATACCATTTATTCTGCCTTCTAAATGCCTACTACAGCATCAAGGCCACATTTTCTTTAGTGATTGTAAATGCTGGATTTTTCACAAGAGGGATACTTGTGCATGCTTTCTTTTGAGCCCCGCTCCCTCCTCGCTGGCTGTGATTGACAGCAGCAGGAGCCAATGTCTTCCACTTTTGTGTCTGAGCCAATAGAGGGGGAGAGAGCTGACAGAGCTTGAGATTGAGATTGGATTAAGGTAAGTATAAAGGGGGGTTGGGGATTGGGGGGGCTGCACTCAGAAGGTGTATTTACCTTAAAGTGTAAATAAATCCACCTCATTAAAAACTAGTCAGTACATGCTATATTACATCTTTTACATACTCAGTCACTTTGGGACTCTTTTTATGTATTCTACAAAAACCATTGTTGATCCTGCTGTTCACTGTCCCTCCCTCCTTGTTTGTGTCCCTGCTGCAGTCAGAGATTGTGCAGACCAGCTGTTGTCACATCTTCTGAGCATGCTCCAGTTTCAGATTCCCTTTAAGCTGTTCATTTCCTTTTTCTTATCTGTGTAGCCAGCATGAATATAGAGTCACACATGTGGGCATATACACTCCAGATAAATAACAGCCCACTCCCTCCCTCTTCCTCAATGCCCATTAAACAGCTCCTACACTATAGGGCAGGATATTACATGGTGCATGATGGAGGCATTGCCTCCCTGTAATTCTAAGCTCATGCAAACAATAGACACAGGCTAGTAGTGCATGAAACAGGCTATGATAGGCAGAATCTCCCCCTACACTAGATACCCTGAACAAAAATATTTGTGTGACAGTTTAAAACATTAATTTGATATTAATTATGTATTTTGCTTTGTATTCCAAAGGCTGTTTTTTTTTCTTTAACATGTGACCAGCAGCAGAGAACTAGAATCTCCTAGTGTCCTAGATGTTTCCCTGGACACAGGCTAGGAAAGAGCTGGGTCATGTGACAGCTGTATATTGCTTATGAAAAAGGATTCATTTTCAGTAAAATAAATACACTGCCATCATCCACAGACATAAAGAAAAGGGAAAATGTTAATTAAACAGTGTGCATTTAGTATCACTTTAATGCAGAGAATGCATTAAGGTAAAAAAAAACTTCAGCCTTCAAAACCACCTTAACACCAACTATTGCACTGCATACTGTATCTCCCATCCTTTTATATCCATATTCATAGAGTTATTTTTTTGGCAGAGAGATGATGAATTCAAAAAGACTCACCCAGGGGTTGGGCTTTGCCAATTTCGCTCAACCAAAACACTCTTGTGAAATACAGTTGTTTCAATGGAGGAGTTCCAGATTCAGAAGAGCTAACATACATACACTGTGCAATACATTTTAGTTCTTTTGGCATTCCATGAGTTTGGGTAAACCAATATATATATAAAAAAAACATATATTTTGGTTTTAGTTGCTTTTCTATTACTATTCATATCAGTCACATACCTTCAATAAACTTACACTCTAAGGTCCCTATATCAATAGCATACATACACATAGTAGGTCCAAATTAGACAGCAGTCAATTTACCAACCAGCATGACTTCTGAGCCGCCGTACACACGGCCGAGGTTCTCGCTGAAAACCAGCGAGAACCTCGCTGGAATGCACATTCCAGCGAGGACCTCGGCTGTGTGTACGGTCTCGGCGAGCTTCCCGTCAGGAAGCCCGTCGAGCAGAAATAGAGAGCACGCTCTCTATTTCCTCGACGGCCCGCCTGGAAGAATGGCTGGTTGCCATTCCCGACGGGCGGGTCGCCGATTTCGACGGCCGGCAGGGAACATCGACGGGCGGAACGATGTGTTCTGCCCGTCGAGATTCCCTGCCGTGTGTACGCGGCCTGACAGTAGAAAGTGTTGCTTTGTTACTTATTTATGTCCAAGTAATATTTTGTTTATGACATGCTAACTTTCAGAGGGTTTCACCTAGTGTCCCTTCTTGAATCCTGGAGTTGAGTGGACTAGAGTAGATTGATGGATTGATGGATAAATGCATGAATGAATGGAATCATTGATGGGCAGATTGATTCTTGGCTCCACTTGGTCTGGCTATCAGTGAGGTAGAAATGAAAATCTTGGTTTAAAAAACACCCACAAGCATGTTTATCTTTGATTTAATCCCCCAGGGGACCAAATACAGCAATATTTAAATAAATATTTTATATTGCTACCATATGTATCCATATTAAACACTTACAAAACACACTTGTGGAATATAGTTGTTTCAATGAAGGAGTCCCAGATTCAAAAGAGATAACATGCATACACAGTGCAATACATTTTAGCCATAGCCTTTTGCCTCAATCAGGACAGCACTACATAGGACGACGAGCACTCCCCCAGGCATTACATGAGCCTTGGTAAGTCAATATAAAAAAGAGCTTCATATATTTAGTTTTTTGCTGCTTTGCTATTACAGCTGTCACCAGAGCCTAATTTAAGGTGAAGTGCACATTTGCCCTTTGGTCTCTACCATCGAGGAATGGTCAAGTGGCCTTTGTCCTCTCATGACAACCTCTGCTTCCATTTGGTATTATGGTGTTCCAAACCTCAGCTCATCTGGCATTTAGTTTAGTGGTGCTTACACACAAAAACAACTTTGATATATTGTGTATGTATATATATATATATATATTGCATATTAAAAATACTAGTTTGGGCACAGGAATATTGGGGGGAAGAGTCTCTGTGTCTTTGTAAATTCCCCATACTGCTTCTCTTATTTGTCTCATGTGCCCCTAACCATGGTTCTGCTTATTTACCTCCAGCACTCCCTGTTCTGCTGTATTGCCTTTTTTCACCTCAATTGCATCCCTACATTTCTCCTCTTGTATGCCTCTGTGGCCCCATGTACTTCTTGTCCATCCAATCTATCTCCATCTTTCCGCCGCATTCCTCTTGTCAGCCTCCAGTACCCCCTTCAGTGTTATTTTTCTTACACCTCCAGTGCTTCCTTCACTGCAATGCTTCTATTGAACACCTCCAGCACCTCCTTCACTGCTCTCCTTCCCTAAAACATTGTCTTAAAGGGGAGTTCGAGGCTTTTTTTATGTTTATTAAAAGTCAGCAGCTACAAAAAGTGTATCTGCTGGCTTTTAATAAACAGACACTCCCCTGCTCCACGTTCCAGCGACGCAGCCGCCCGGAGCTCTGCTCCTCTCCCCCTCTTCAGCCGGCACCTTCATTCCTAGTGTGGGCACCTGGCCGTGACAGCTTTCGGCTTCACGGCCGGGCACTCACTGCACATGTGCGAGCAGCGCTGCGCTCTATGAGTGGTCAGGCAATCGCCTGGTACCTGTCACGTGTCCCAGGCGATCGCCTACAGGGAGGGGCCGCCTTAGGCGATATGACGTGTCGCTTAAGCGGTCCCTGGGCAGAAGGAGGAAGTGGGACAGGAAGTCCCACTCCTACTGAAACCCCCACTCCCCCCCCAAAAAATGACATGTCAAATGTGGCATTTAAGGGGGCAAGGAGTGGTTTAAGCAGAAGT
This sequence comes from Rana kukunoris, assembly GCA_029574335.1. Lineage (NCBI taxonomy): Eukaryota > Metazoa > Chordata > Amphibia > Anura > Ranidae > Rana > Rana kukunoris. The sequence goes on along the minus strand of CM056050.1, from coordinate 221,678,421 downwards.
TCAACTTTTGGGGGGAACACAGCTTTAAGCTGGCAATACATTATACAACTTCCTTATTCAATTTCCTTTAGATTTACCTTCAAATATTTAGTGCAAGGGCCTGTCTGATTGCATACAAATTAAAAGAGTTTGGGTTTGACCTCATATTATATAGTACGGTTTTGGTAAATCTAAAGGAACATTGTTCAAGAAAATTGCATAATATATGACCAGCCTTACTGAGAGACACTTTTTGCATGTAACTGAAAGTTTAAAGCGATCAGACCTACATTTCACTTCTTTTGAATGCACATCTAACATGCCCTCTAACTTTAGAGCAAGTCAATTTAGTTTAACCTCTTCAGGTCCGCGCTATTGACAGAATACGTCAGCAGCGCGGACCTGAGGCGCCGGGGTCACGTCTTTGGACGTGATTTACTTGTAACTCCCCGCGCGCACCACAGGGTGGTGCGCGGCGGGGAAAAACAGTCCCGACGCATCACCGAGGATCCGATGCGTGTACCTGGCGGCCGCGATGTCCGTCAGGTACACGCGATCGTCGGTGAGAGAGCAGGGACGTGGAGCTCTGAGTGTAAACACAGAGCTTCACGTCCTGTCAGTGAAAGGCGACTGATGCTGTGTCTCTTGTACATAGGGAGACAGCATCGGTCACCTCCCCCAGTCACCCCCCTCCCCCCAGACAGTTAGAACACACCCAGGCAATATATTTAACCCCTTCCTCACCCCCTAGTGTTAACCCCTTCAATGCCAGTCACATTTATACAGTAATTAGTGCATTTGTATAGCACTGGTCGCTGTATAAATGTGAATGGCGCCAAAAATGTGTCAAAAGTGTCCGATGTGTCCGTCGCAATATCGCAGTCCCAATAAAAATCGCAGATCGCCGCCATTACTAGTAAAAAAAAAATATATAAAAAAAAAATCATAATTATGTCCCCTATTTTGTAGGTGCTATAACTTTTGCGCAAAGCAGTCACTTATTGCGATTTTTTTTTTTTTTTTACAAAAATACGTAGAAGAATACGTATCGACCTTAACTGAGAAAAAAAAATATAAAAAAAAAAAAAATGGGATATTTATTATAGCAACAAGTAAAAAATATATATATATTTTTAAATTGTCGCTCTTTTTTTCATTATAACGCAAAAAATAAAAACCGCACGGGCGATTAAATACGTCGCACGACCGCGCAATTGTCAGTTAAAGCGACGCAGTGCCGGAAGCTGAAATTTCGCCTGGGCACGAAGGGGGTTTATGTGCCCAGTAAGCAAGTGGTTAACTCATTTACTTCTATTTAAATTCCACAACAGATCATATTCAAGCCATGTTTTGAATCTTTAAGTCATGAATGTATTACTCTCCTGAGACAGTCAACTTCCTAGGCACAGCAAATTAAGAGAAAGATGGCAAGCCAAAGACATACATTAAGTGGTAACAAAAATATAATACACATTGTATTAGAAAATAGAAATCAACATAAATGCAATGCATTCATAATCTTTTACATAGTGGTGTAAGCGAAGATGTTATCTTCATTATTTCAGGATGTTTTATCTATCACTCTACAAGAATTTAATTTCACTTTGGCAGATTTCGTTTGCATGTAAGCATGCTTATGTAGAAATGTATTTTACTGTTTTTCTTTCATTTTCCCGATTTGCCAAATGGTTCTGATAAATCTGAAATATGATGTGACTAGTGCATTAACATAAATTATAATTATTCTACATCATTACATTGCAGTCTTTCCTATTTATTTATGAGCATGGTTACAACCTGCTGTTTTATTTATTGCTGACTTTACTCATACATAAGAAAAAGGGAAATCCATTTTACTGTACTTGAGCACTAGTTTTAGTTAAGGCGTATAACAGTGGCATGATAAGGAATTTATTGGAAAAGTGAATGTGTGAATTTAGACAATGCATTAAGTCTTTTCAATACATCCTCTAAAAGAACATGGCAGTTAGAATTAAAATGCACAGTACAGTGTCTGCAACAAAACAATTTTAATTCTCCTTGTGCCCTTTACTTAATTTATATTGCTTGTTCACAGCAAGGTCCTGAGAATGTAACAGTGTAAAAAAATGTAACAGCTTAAAGCTAATCTGACACGTATAAGTCAATATCACAGTGTGGGAGAGAAGACAGATACTGAAGAAATTGCTTTTGGTTTTTAAATATATGCTGTTGTTGCCCGGTAGGCAGCAGTATAAAATCAGCAGTGTTAGAGCCTTTTATTTGAGTCTATGACTCCTTTGTAGAAAGCTTCAAAATAGTTTATTTATTATTTTTTATATGGCCATTGAAATGTATTCTTTATATACTATAAATTCATAGCAGACCATGCCTTCCATAAACGTACACTCTAAGGTCCGTACATCACAAGCATATATACACATAGTAGGGCCAAATTAGACAGCAGTCAATTAACCAACCAGCATGTCTTTTGACAGTAGTTGTTCAATCTGTGTCTGGACTTTATTCAAAATGGCTGTATACAAAACAGTTTTTACTTACATTGTAACACTATCGTAGATACTGACAGAATTAGTAGAAAATGTTGTTGTATTGCTTATTTATATCAAAATAATGTTTTGTTTATGACCTGCTACCTTTCAGAGAGTTTTCTCTGGTAGCCCTTCTAGATTCCTGAAGTAGATTGATGGACGGATGGATAAATGCATGAATGAACTGATGGATGTATGAATGAATGTAACCACTGATGGGCGGATGGATTCTGGGCCCCACTTGGTCTGGCTATCAGTGAGATAGAAATAAAAAACTGGGTTTAAAAAATACTCACATGCATGTTTATCTTTGATTTCATCCCCCAGGGGACCAAGTTAAGCAATATATCCCCCAGGGGACCATGTAAAGAAAATATTTAGAGGGGTTATAACGTTTCATTTTTAATTTTCTAAATAGGTTCCTTTAAGCTAGTGCATTGTTGGTTCACTTAACTTTTCCTTTGATTTCCCTTCTAAATGTTTTTTTTTTTTGTTTAAATTTCTCACATCCTGTTCCTCCACAGTAAGCTTGCCCCCATCATCTGAGCCATTCTGGCTGGGGGTTAGTCAGTGTGCTTGCCCCCTCCCTTGGGACTACATTCCTGCGGAGAGATGCTGTGAAAACAGAAATCTAAGGAAAAGGTAAGTGAACCAACAATGCACTAGCTTAAAGGAACCTATTAAGAAAATAAAAAACAAACCTTTACAACCCCTTTAAACCATTGCTACCATTTGTATCCATATTAAAGGTAAATTCTAACAATGAACTTCTTCTTTTTTTTTTTTTATTATGCTTCATCAGGGCTCAACATTTCATGCCCTGAGCTACTAGCCAGGCCTCAAGAGTTATTCTTGCCCCACCTAATTTATACACTGCCCTGCGCCTAATTGCGCCTGTAAACACGCCCTTGTGTTAAATGTTTTATGCAGAATCAAGTTACACAATTAAGGGCACTGCGCTGACAAGCCATTCACCTCTGCAGCTAAGGGTTCAGGTCCCGGTCTCGGCTGCATGTGAATTGAATTTGGTGGTCTCAGCCCGGCTCCCGGTGGGTGTGCTATGCGAGGTAAGCCTGCGCTTAGTACGCCCACCCCCCTCCCACAAAAACCCCCACACTTACACGCACTCGAAATTGGGTTAACATGCATGCACTTTGGCCACGCGGTCTCTAAAAAAGAGAGGCGAAGGACTAACAGGGCTGGCTTAGCGGGTTAGGTCCTCTCACTCCCTCATAGGGGAGTCCCTCTGCCCCGTTGGGCTTCAAAGCGGAGCAGGTAGGGCGGGCTGTGTGGGAGGACCCCCTCACACCCGCCATTGCCACCCGGGGCATGGAGAAAGATGGCATATTGCCTCAGGGGAAGGCCTGCCTACTCCCAACTCCTGCAGTCCGGCTCCTCTCTCGAGTACACGCACAAAATACACTTTAAAAAAAAAAAAGTTACACAATTAAATATTACCAACAACAACTTTAACAAAATGGGAAAGGGTACTGGGGGCAGACCAGAGGGACAGGGCACTATACTGGGTCTCTTCCCCATTCTCTTGCTGTCTCCTCTGCAACTCCCATCCATCCTCTCTCTCTCTCTCTCTCTCCTATTCATCTCATTATCAAGAACCTGTGTGTGCGGCTCCATGCTTGCATGTCCCCACTTCCCCTTTTATTCAGGTTGAGGAGAGGAGCTGCAGCACAGCGAGAGGGAGTACAATCCAGCGCTGAGATCCACACAACTGCACAGCCATTGACACCATCGGTAAGCACTAACCAGGTGTAAAACGCGTCGGCTGTTTACGATTCTTGCTGTGTATTTTCGGTGTTTGCTTATGTTTCTTCAATAAAGACAACTCAAGAGTTCTTTGGTGTGCGGCCGTCCATCCGTTCTCTGCTACTTCCATTACATTGATCGGAGGGGGGCAGGCTCAGAGAGGTCCTACTGTTAGGTCCCATGGCTTAATGAGAATTGTAAGGAGAGCACCTGTGTACTGCTCTGCCTGTGCGCGGCTTACCAGACTACTTTTCCCGAGCATGCACTTTGGCCGCCAATCGCATCGGGACTCTAAGTGTAGGCACAGATTGGAGCACAGATTGGAGGGAGATTGGTCATGCAGCCCTGTAATCACTCGCCCCCAGCTTAAATCCACTCGCCAAATGCTAGTAGGCGAGTGGAAATTTTGAGGGCTGTGCTTCATCATACATAAAAACATGCACTATTGTTATATCTGTTTGATAAATGCAAGATATACCCATTGTTCTTTCCAGAAATGTTGTTAGCTGATAAATAATGTCCTCTTTGCCTGTACTTATTTTTATCAGTTACTATTGTCACCAGCTCTATCTGAGGGCTATGGAACCCTGCCCCTCTAAAAATGTGTGTGTGTGCTTTAAATGGATTCCCTTCACTGGTTTCATCCAGAATATGAAGAAATTGAAATATTTCCCAGTGGGGGACATGTGTAGCTTTAACAGCCTAACAGAGGGTCTTTAAAAACAAACTAGGCTAGGCATCTACATGTACTTTGAGAATATCCAAAGAAGAACATCTTATATAAACATTACCAGTATGGGGAATTTACAAAGACACAAAGACTCATCCCCCCCATTATTCCTATGCCCAACGTCCAAGTTACTTTTGCAGATCTGTATTAAAATATATAAAATAATTATACTTGTAGTATAGATAGCATGCACACAGAATGTGTCCATACATTAGTTTTCGGACATTTGTAAGAGCATGAATATGGGGCAGGCCCACCTTTACCATTGTTTCAGGTTTAAAAAGAAGAATGACTCACAAAACATGTATTTCTAAATTTTATCCACGGTGCCTTCACTAAAGTTATTAATTTTACGTAGATACACAGAGAAAGCGTAAACTATATTTGAGAAAAAAATGTTAATTTGCTAATAGTTAAAAAGATGACATATAAAGAATGCAACTTTTTATATCTCTCAAAAAAAAACTTTCTTTTTGCTAAAGGGTTAGCTAAGTCACCCAAAGTTAAACGTGCCTTGGTTGGATTGTCATGGATCCTGGCTGTGAGGAAAAGGCCCTCCTCACTTCTTTATTTAAGGTATATATTTTATGAGAGATGAGTTGTCCCAATGAGAGCATCTTAGCATGGAGCCTGAAACAACAGCAGTGCAGTTCATGACCTCAAGTCAGTCTCTGATGAATTATGAAAATTAAAGACTTGATTTCCTTTGATCCCTACATGGTTCTGGCATGAATATGTGCTGGAGTTTATTAGAAGTAGTCATTTTATATATTAAACAAAATGGTATGTGTTGAACTAAAAGTTGTTTCAAGTAACATGGGAATACAAAAAAACTATACATGAACTTTAATAGCTCTCCCCACTCTACTGTCGTAGAGTTAGTTTATTCAAGAGCTTGTCAAAATGTGTTAAGAAAGAAGACTATGACTTGGAATGTAGAATGTATAGTTTATCATATTAGATAAAAGCCACCTGTAGAGAATTGCGAAGTACACTTACAATGCTAGTAGTACAAAACAGGGTCTGTTCTCTCACCGAAAATGTTATGTCTGTCTGTTTTTATAATAAATGTACACATAATATTGGCCACAGATTTTTACATTGCTAAAAGTAAGCCTAGATGATCAAGGCCTATCTTTGAGCATATATAATCCCCCCTCCATCCCTCATTCCTACCCCGTCCCACCAATTCCCCCAGGATAAAAAAAAAGCTTAAAAGCATTTTACACCTATGGAATCTGCCCTCCCTACAGTGTGCTTAACCACGGAAACAGGAGGAGCAGGGAAAAAGGCATTATACAAAAATGCAACTCAGGTTCTAAAGGAATACATATCATTAAACATCAAGTCAAAAATGATATCAAGTTGTCATTTCATAACCCAAGACAAAATGGCTCACCCATTGAAACATTCTATCAGTAACAAAACACAACAAAATGTTATTGAAAATCTTCAGCATGGATTCAAAGGTTAAAAGACACCTATAAAAATAAACCTAACTGGATTCCTTGCTGACATATGAATGGACTGGGTGGGAATACTGCACTAGTTGCCAGGAATCCCTAAAAGCCAGCCTAAATGGGAAGCTGTCACATTTGTCAGCAGTAGTACTTTCACACTGAGGCAGTTTTCAGGCGTTTTAGCGCTAAAAAGGTGCTTTGACACTGGTGTGGTGCGCTTGTAGGGCAGAAAAAAGGTCCTGCAAGCAGCATTTTGGTGTGGTAAAAAGCAGCGTAAAAAATAAACGTATATTGATTGGTTTGCGCAAAAGTTATAGCATCTAAAAAATACGGGATACATTTATGGAGTTTGTATTATTATTATTATTATTATTATTATTTTTACTAGTAATGGTGAGGATCTGCAATTTTTATTGGGACTGCAACATTATGGCGAACATATCGAACACTTTTGACACATTTTTGGGACCATTGACAATTAAACAGCGATTAGTACTATAAAAATGCACTGATTACTGTGTAAATGTCACTGGCAGTGAAGGGGTCAACACTAGGGGACAATCAAGGGGTTAACTGTGTTCCCTAGTGTGTGTTATAACTGTGGGGGGAGGGGACTGACTATAGGAGATATTCTAAAGAAATTTCCAGCTCCCCTATGTACTAATATAGCATTAATGTACTTCTTTTCCAGAAATTAAAAAGCTTCTGATTTGTCCTACACAGCCATTACAGTGTCCAGTTTGTTGTAAAAGTCTCCATTACTTCTCCATAACTTCCTGGACAGGCCTAGGACACACTTAAGCCCTTCCTTGCCCCCTAGTTGTTAACCCCTTCCCTGCCAATGTCATTTACACAGTAAGAAGTGCATTTTTATAGCACTGTTCGCTGTATAAATGACAATGGTCCCAAAATAGCATGAAAAGTGTCCGATGTGTCCACCATAATGTTGCAGACATGATAAAAATCGCAGATCACCGCCATTACTAATAAAAAAATAATAATAAAAATGATACCCTATTTTGTAGACACTATGGCCCTGATTCACATACATCGGCGCATCTTTATGCCGCCGTATCGTATTTTCTTTACGCTACGCCGGCGAAACGCAGAGAGGGAAGCATGGAATTCACAAAGCTCCCAACGTTGCGCCGGCGTAGCTTATATTCGTCGGCGTAAGGCAGCGTAAGTGGAAGTGGGCTGGAAGTGGGCGTGATACATTTTAATGAAGCGTGACCCCATGCAAATGATGTGCAAAAACAGTGTAGCGCTGGAATAAATGTACCTTAAAGAGTAACATATAAATAAATCAATGTATCACATATAAATGGTCAGGCAATTAAGCATGAATCTGTGAGTAATCAATGAGATCAAATAGCAATTAGTGATAAATTAGTCCACACATGGAGAAGGAATTCAACCTTTCTCAAACAAATATGAACAATTGTCCAATGCTTACCAGAAAGCTGCAACTGTCCCTCTCAGGAGAGTAAAACAGGCTTAGCAGATGGATATCCAATGAATACAGCATCTCTCACAGACCAGGTGATCAGGATCTGTAGTTCCAGGAAGTAGGCTGATGTTCCTTGCAGGTGTGGGTGTGCTTCAGCTCTTGCTTCTCCTGGAATCCCACTGTCTCCCCTGCTTCTAGACTGAGTTGGCAACACACAAGCTGTGTGCTGTGTAAGAGAAGAGGGATCTGCTTGTGTCAGCTGATCTTTATTACATGCATGCAGCTTGCCTTAACAAGGGCGTCCCTTCCAAGCAATAAGCTTTATCCACCATCACCACCAAACCCTCCCCACCTCTGGTAAAGTTTGAGCTGTCGGAATAGAAAAGACTGAGCGAAGGGATGACACTAGACTACTAAGAGTGAAGCATCAGCTGGCTGCAGTCCTCCTCTCCGGCATGCAAATGATGGCTACAGCTTCAAAAAACAAACTGCGCATGCGTCGTCTCTTGGACGCATCCCAGTGCGCATGCTCACAGTTACGTCGAAATAGATGCCTAAGATACGTCGAACACTGCCTACGACGTGAACGTAACCTACGCACAGCCCTATTCACGTAGTACTACGTAAACGGCGTAAAATTCGACGGCGTCGTTCCCTGGCCCATACCTTTGCATTACCTGCGCCTGCTATATGAGGGGTAACTTTATGCCGGACGTAAGCCTTACGTAAACCGCGTATATTAATGCGCCGGGGCATCTAGGTTCGTGAATCGGTGTATCTTACTCATTTACATATTTAAAGTGGGAGGAAGGTTACGTCGGTCGGAAGAAGCCTATTTTCAGGCGTATCTAGTTTTGTGGGTACGGCGCATAGATACGACGGCGCATCCGTGGACTTACACGGTGTATCAATAGATAGGTCGGCGTAATTTCTTTCTGAATCCGGCCCATAACTTTTGCTCAAACCAATCAATATACGATTTTACCAAATATATGTAGAAGAATACATATTGGCTTAAACTGAGAAAAAAACGATTTTATATCTTTTTTGGAGATATTTATTATAGCAACAAGTCAAAAAATGTTTTTTTTTTTTCCAAATATTTTTTTTTTCCATTAAATTGTATTGTACTTCAATGGAAGATATCCAGAATTTGTTTAGTTAGCTATAGACTGCTCAAAGGTAATATAAAAACAGAGTCAAAGGGAATATGACAAGTGAATATTGCATAGTGTATTTATGAGATTGCAAGCCACACATCCCCCAATAAATGAATAAAGAAATATATCAAACACACAGCAATTGGCATGAATAATGGCCGCTACACTTTTATTGGTTTGAATTAGATTATTCAAATGACATCCAATAGAATTGAAACATATTTGAGTAGTAAACATTGCAAAAAAACTCAGTCATAGGATTCAAATTACTTTTATTTAACAGAACAATGTTCCCCCTTGATAGAGTGACAGACTTACAAAGTGCCCGAAACAGGGTGGGCGGGTGGAGAAACAATGTCCAATGTCCAGCCAACAGCAATAAGCCAAGTTGGTTGTTGCCTTTTATACTGGTCCAAAGAGTTCTGGAAGATTCTTCAAAGGTCACATGCTGATTTGGACCACTCAGGTGTTACCTGTACAGATAAGCTTCTAAAAATGTAAAGGGCCAACAACACTTTTATTAACTTGAAGCAATTTAAAGTGACATGGATAGAGGGGGGACAGCGGCTGCAAGCCCATGCAAGCAGACAAAGATCAATTGCGTACCCTAATGCCATTTATGGGGGGAGCTAATATGATCCTTCTTTTAAATCCCACTACTGTCAAACTATTATACAAAATGTTACTGTGTGTAGTAGACAAACAATTATCTATATAAGCATAATTGTACACTAGGTATGTGCGTTCCCGTTCGTAACAAATGTATTTTCGTACAAATTTGTTAGTATTTGTACCTGCGGAACAATGTGAACAAAACGAAAAACTGAAAGAACCAAAATACGAAAACGACAGGATTACGAATGAGCCAAATAACGAACAAGCGAAAAAACGAACGATTCGACAATCTTACGAAAATACGACAAAACGGAAACAGCAAAAGAACGAAAATGACATCTATTACGAATGATTTGCATTCCGTATTTTAAATCCTTTGTCTGTTCGTATTTTCATTCGTATGTTCATATTTTCATTTGTGTGTTTTGTAAATCTGTTCTTTTGTCTGTTCGTAAATTTGTGTACTTGTATTGTTCTTTAGAATGGGCAGTGAGTGTAGTTAGTGAATCAGCTTCTCTCTTTTGTGCTGAGTACAGTGTAAAGCCTCGTACACACAATCGGACTTCAAATAAACTTTTCCGTGGATTTTTGTCTGAAGGGAGTTCAGTTGGCCAGACTTTTGAACCCGAAAATGGTTTTCTGATGGGGCTTACAAACGATCGGATTTTTTAAAATAAACAAAAAAACTATTGTTTTTAAGTTTGTTGGCAAAAAGTCTGACCAACTTATGGATAATGGCATTGTGGCAGGTAGACCCATCATAGAATCATGTAAGGAAAGAAAACACACACAACTATGCATAGTGTGGTTACTTCCAATAAATAAAAAATAGGCTAAAAAGTACAAGACTGCGGAAAGACCAGTACAGGTGATCACATGTATAGGTAGCGTGGTAGGCAAGTAGCGTATGGGCTTATGTACCTAGGGTACTGTAGGGTACTATACAGATTTCTGTATACCATTTTATGCCTAATAAAGGCCTTTTTTACTGGAAGTATCCACACTATGCGTAGTTGTGTGTGTTTTCTTTCCTTACATGATTCTATGATGGGTCTACCTGCCACAATGCCATTATCCATAAGTTTCCCCTGAAGGATTTTCCCTCAGGCCGCGTACACACGATCAAATCTATCTGCTGGAAACGGTTGGCCCGACCGTCCCAGCAGACAGATTCGACCGTGTGTACGGGCGAGCCGACGGATTTGGCCACCCGACAGATTTCAAAGCATGCTTTGAAATCTGTCGGCTGGGAACCCGTCCGCCCGACATGTCTGCTGGTTAGTACGCTAACCAGCAGACATGTCTTCTCGCACACGCGCCGAATGGTTTCGACGCATGCGCGGAAGTGTTTTCACTTCCTGGTGCGGTGACGTGGCGGCGTCAATGTCACCGCCACATCAGCGCGCCGTCTGACGGCGGGGATTTTGGTTTGATCTGGGGACACGATCAAACCAATATGTCCCCAGCAGACAGATTTGTTCAAATGGGTCGGCCCGACCGATTTGAACAAATCTGTCTGCTCGTGTGTACGCGGCCTCACAGTTGGATCCACTCGACTTCTGATGATCGATTGTCTATTGGCTCAACGGTCTCCCATTGACATCATCGCTTTCCAGGAGTTCGTACACGCTTGATCGACACACCGTCACTGACAAAATGAAGACAAAGAAAAATGGATAGCCGCACTCCAAAACCTGATGGGTGGTCTTTTATTCAATAGACAGCATGTACAAAAATAGGGTCACAGCAGTGGAAACAAGGAACAGCCGACGCGTTTCGCACTGGATCAGTGCTTATTCATGGCTCGCGTGTGTCCACGCCATCCGTTTCCCCTGAAGGATTTTCCCTCACAGTTGGATCCACTCGACTTCTGATGATCGATTGTCTATTGGCTCAATGGTCTCCCTTTGACATCATCGCTTTCCAGGAGTTCGTACACGCTTGATCGACACCCCGTAGCTGACGCGTGTGTCCACGCCATCCGGTTAGAGTACCCAACTTTTATCTGTACTGATTGGATGTTGCTGTGGATCATATGAGATTGACCGCCGATGGGGTTTTTACTACCTGTTTAAATCACTAAAGTATCCGATTCCTGTGTTGATGGACTTATTCTACACGTTTTTGCAATTCCGTTTGCCTTAATGTGATTCTGTTCATTTTACATTGGGACTTTTTCATCACCAGAGTTTCTATTTCTTGCTTTTTATTTACATTGTTATTTACAACATATATTAGCATTTGATTTTTTATCTTTGGACGTATCTTTCCGGGATATTTATTTGTGATACATATCCATTTTCACTTGAGTGTGAAGTACCCTTTCGTTATTTTCTATTTTTGAATCATATAATGTACCTGCAGTTTCTAGTTTCGTTTTTGCATGGTGTTTCCTGGCTGTGCTGTACAGAGCCACAGAGCCAATACAGGGCAGTGGTGATTTGGAAAACGAAACTGATTGGTGCTGAGGGGTTATAGACACACAGTAATCACACCTCCGTGTTTAGTGACCACAGAGAGAAAGCTCCCATCACTGTGGTTATTAGGAAACAGACAACCAGGAAGTGTGGAGATCAGAGAAGAATTACAGCAACTTGAGAGAAAAAACAAACAATGAGGACATAAACAAAGGACTGAATAAAGGTAAAGGAAGCTATTAAGATTAAAAAAAAAAATCCCTTTACAAACTCTTTAAGTCTCAATCTATCATTTTTTGATTAACAAAAAGTAGTATATGTTGTGCAGTTGTACATGAATAGCAGAAAATAGGGGATGTAATTCTAACAATATGGAATCCCAGCAGAAAGCACCGTACCTTTCGGTGTTTCTAGACGTCGCTTGTCCGTTTGGTAATTAGTCTAACCAGTGACTTAATATTTGTGTGCCCAACAAAGTGAATTATGGGACTTACAGTTCTCCTTCAGATTGTTGCTTTGCACCCAGGTACCCTAATGCCGTGTACACACAATCACTTTTTGCGATGAAAAAAAACGACGTTTTATTTCATGAAAAAAAACGAAGTTTTTCAAACTTCATTTTCCAAAACGACGTTGCGTACACACCATCGTTTTTCCCAAAAAGTCTAGCAAAGCGCCGTGACGTCCATCACGTACGACGGAACTATAAAGGGTCATTTCCATGCGGAAGACGGCCTCTTTTGCTGATATCGTGTTGCTGCGTGTTAATAAAAGTTTGGTGAGAGACGATTCCCGCTTTTCAGTCTTCGTGCTTTAATATCGTTTACTGTCGTACAGTTTGTGCTTTTGGGGTCATATTTGTGATACAGTGCTTGTTTTCCGATCGTATCTGTTTTGGCAGTGCGTTCTTGTCTACACGTTCCTGTTTTGCAGGTCCGTTCTTCAAAGGCCTTTCTGTACTTCAGAGCGGTGTTTTAGTGCGATCTGATTTGACGACCGTTTTCTAGCCATGTTGCGGGTACGTTCTCGTCGCCGAGATCATGCTGTGCTTCTTGTTAGGATGTGTGCTGCATCCCGGCTCAAGTCCTTGAGGAGGGCGAGGAGGACTTTGTGCGCCAAGAACTGGTTTCTTCGCAGGGACCAGTTCTCTCATATGCCTCTGCTGCGGGAGATCCGAGAAAATAACCCTGATGATTTCAGGAATTTTCTTCGGATGTCTGACCCCGTATTCCAGCAGCTTTTGGCTTCGGTGTCGCCTTATATCACCAGGCAGGACACCGTTATGCGGGAAGCCATCACTGCTGAGCAGCGGCTAGTTGCCACCTTGAGGTACCTGGCAACAGGGAGAAGTCTGCAGGACTTGAAGTTCTCGACGGGCATCTCCCCCCAGGCTCTGGGCCTCATAATTCCCCAGACCTGTTCTGCCATCATTCATGTTCTGCAGGAGGACTATATTAAGGTAAGTGGTGCCCTTTAAATGCACAAACTATGTTTTATTTAGGCTTTTGTATTTGTTTCAATTTGTTTGGTTTTAAACAGTCCCTAATTAACCTGTTTGTGATCTGCTGGTAATGTTCCCTTTCATCTCCATGCATGCTGTATTCATTTTATATTTGCTCCTACATGCATCTTTTGTTTTGCCAACCTGTCCAGCTTTTTTTTTTTTTTTTTTGTGTCCCAAACCCACCTAGCCTAGTCTATATTTTGTCCTATATTGTAGTGCTGTGTATAGAAGTCCCTATATCCCCCTATATTTTGTCCTATATTGTAGTGCTGTGTATAGAAGTCCCTATATCCCCCTATATTTTGTCCTATATTGTAGTGCTGTCTATAGAAGTCCCTATATCCCCCTATATTTTGTCCTATATTGTAGTGCACGCACAACCCCCCCCCCTCTTTATTTTGTAATTGTATAAATTAACATTTTTTATTATTTAATTTTTTTTAGAGGTCTCAAACTCATCTTGGGCCTCCACTCCCCTTATTTTTTGTAGGATTGTGACCATCAGAGGGTGTGATTAATCTGCTTTAGTGATCCCTTATTATTTTTCCCATTTTTAACCACTTCCCTACGGCCGTACGACTATATGCGGCGCAGGGTGGTTCTAAATCTCCGGGCTGCCGTGTTTTCACGGCAGCCTCTTTCTGTGTTCCCAGCACGCGCTCCAGAGCGCGCAGCGGGGAACTTGTGTACTGGCCGTGTCCTTTGGACACAGCCAATCACAGATCGCCACGAACGGCCAATCAGAGTGGCCGTTTGCGATGCGATCTGTGCAGCCAATGAGAGATGATCTCATATGTAAACATATGAGATCATTTCTTATTGCCGGCTCTCACAATGACAGCGTCCTGTCACTGGAGAGAGCAGACCGATCTGTGTTCCTTATACATAGGGACACAGATCGGTCACCCCCCCCAGTCACCCCCCCTCCCCCCACAGTTAGAACACAATGCAGGATACACATTAACCCCTTCCTCACCCCCTAGTGTTAACCCCTTCCCTGCCAGTCACATTTATACAGTAATTAGTGCATATTTATAGCACTGATTGCAGTATAAATGTGAATGGTGCCAAAAATGTGTCAAAAGTGTCCGATGTGTCCGCCATGATGTCGCAGTCGCAATAAAAATCGCAGATCGCCGCCATTACTAGTAAAAAAAGAAATAATAAAAAATAATAATTCTGTCCCTTATTTTGTAGGTGCTATAACTTTTGCGCAAACCAGTCGCTTATTGCCATTTTTTATTTATTTTTTAACCAAAAATATGTAGAAGAATACGTATCGCCCTAAACTGAATTTTTTTTTTTAAATTGGGCTATTTTCTTATAGCAACAAGTAAAAAATCTTGTATTTTTTTTCAAAATTGTCGTTGTTTTTTGTTTATAGCGCAAAAAATAAAAACCACAGAGGTGACCAAATACCACCAAAAGAAAGCTCTATTTGTGGGGAAAAAAGGACGCCAATTTTGTTTGGGAGCCATATCGCACGACCGCGCAATTGTCAGTTAAAGCGACGCAGTGCCGCAAGCTGAAATTTCACCTGGTCAGGAAGGGGGTTTACATGCCCAGTAAGGAAGTGGTTAATAATACTTCAAATTAATGTTTGTTTTTTTGGTATCAAAAAATGTTTTGTGATGTTCTTTTAGGAATGTTTGTTTGATATTTTTTTTATTTTTTTGGTATCTACAGTTCCCCACCACGCCACAGGAATGGCAGACTGTGGCAGCGGACTTCTCCCGGCGATGGAATTTTCCAAACTGCGGAGGAGCTATTGACGGCAAGCACGTCCGCATCGTGCCACCACCCCATAGTGGATCCCATTATTATAACTACAAGGGGTTCCACAGTGTTGTTCTGATGGCGGTGGTGTCTGCCAATTACGAGTTCTTGTATCTGGATGTTGGGAAAAATGGGCGGATGTCGGACGGTGGTGTCTTTGCCGAGACGGAGTTCGCCCAACGGCTTCTTTCCGAGGACCTGGGATTGCCGCCTGCGGAGGAGAATGAAGAGGGTCTGCCCTTCGTTTTTGTTGCAGATGAGGCTTTCGCCTTGGGTCCTCACCTCATGAGGCCATTTCCCCAACGCGCCCTCACCCCTGAGAGGAGGGTGTTTAATTACAGGCTGGCCAGAGCCAGACGTGTGGTGGAAAATGCCTTTGGCATCATGGCCAGCCGTTTCCGGCTATTTCTGACTGCCATAAACATGGCCGAATACAAGTTTAATTATATAATTACATGCTGCTGCATTCTACACAACTATTTAAGAAGAAATTCTTTTACTTACCTAACCCTTTTGCCTGATGACCCTGTTGAAATTCCAGAGGCGGCTCGTGAGGCTGCCCATCCCCAATTGGCCCCCCGAAACGCACGTGCTGTGCGTCAGGCATATGTGGACTACTTTATGGGTAGGGGGGCCATTCCAATGCCAGATCTTGGCTGAATCATTAAATTTATTTTTTCCCTTAAACAGTCTTTTTTTTTTTGTTCTTTAATTAATTTATAAGGTTTGTGTTTTTATTTTATCTCCTAGGTCAGTGATGGCGACCTTGTCACCCCAGATGTTTTGGAACTACATTTCCCATGATGCTCATGCATTCTGCAGTATAGTGGAGCATCAAGGGAAATGTAGTTTCAAAACATCTGGAGTGCCAAGGTTCGCCATCACTGTCCTAGGTTATCATAGTGCCATGTGTTTGTGATGGACTGAAATAACTATCCCTCGTTGTTTAATGTTCTCAGCATACATTTTTTTGAGGTATTTTCTAGGGTTGTCCCGATACCACTTTTTTAGGACCGAGTACAAGTACGGATACTTTTTTTCAAGTAGTCGCCGATACCAAATACCGATACTTTTTTTAAATGTGTCCCCAAATGCAGCCATGTCCCCCACATATGCAGCCATGTATGTCCCCCATATGCAGCCATGTATGCAGCCATGTACAGTATGTCCCCCATATTGCAGCGATGCGTCCCTCATACCTTTTAGATATGCTGATGCTGCCTCTGCCGCATACCGCCGTATCCCCCTGCACAATCGCGTAGCGCATTACAAGCTTTCATTCTAAAAACTTGTAAATGGCCGCGCTCCGTGTATTAAAACTCCCCTTCTCCGGATGGAGGGATCCGTCCAATCCCACGCAAGGGGGAGTGTCTATACGCGGATTCGTGCATAGACACTCCCCCTTGCTCGGGATTGGAGGGATCCCTCCAATCCGGAGAAGGGGAGTGTCAATACACGGCCATTTACAAGTATTCAGAATGAATGCTTGTAATGTAAGCTATGCGATTGTGCAGGGGGATACGGCGGTATGCGGCGGCGTCAGCATATCTAAAAAGGTATGAGGGACGCATCGCTGCAATATGGGGGGGGAAGTATTCTATTTAGGTATCGGGGGTATTTGCGGGAGTACAAGTACTCCCGCAAATACTCGGCATCGGTCCCGATACCGATACTAGTATCGGTATCGGGACAACCCTAGTATTTTCTATTCATCATTGAGCTTAAATAACAAGACACACATATTTTACTGTCAATATTTTTTTTATTTTTTGCATCTTGAAAAACATAACTTTTTTACATTAAAATTTTTTAAATATTTTTTTTTTAGTTACAAAACAAATATTTTTTTTTTTTTTTTGTTACATTATTCAAAAAACAATCAGTTTTTTCTAACATTATTCAAAAAATATAATCTGTTTTTTTTTTTTTTTTTGACATTCCAAAAATAAAATCACATTTTTTTTTATATTTTTTTTTTACATTATTCAAAATCTAAAATCACTTTTTTTTTTTTGTTTTGTTTTTTACATTATTCAAAAACTAAAATCATTTTTTTTTGTTTTTTTTTGTTTTTTTTACATTATTCAAAATCTAAAATCACTTTTTTTTTTGTTTTGTTTTTTACATTATTCAAAAAATAAAATCACTTTTTTTTTTACATTATTCAAAAACTAAAATCACTTTTTTTTTATTATAAACCAAACCTGTCTAACATTTTTTCTATTACAAAATAAACACTAAATAAATCAAAACCTACCCAAATAATCTATTAAATTTTTAATTTGTATCTCCAGCCCTTTTGATTTTTCTATCACTTCTCGTGCAGTGTCCTGGATGTCCTCTAATTGTTCCCTGAAGAACCATATTTCGGACAGCACAAACTTGGCAGTATACCTGTCCATTGTCGCTGCACGACTTGCTCCTGAAATGTGGGAACAAAAAAGGTATTAAAATTCGGAAGACCTACATGTAGATCATGGGTCTTCAAACTACGGCCCTCCAGTTGTTCAGGAACTACAATTCCCATCATGCCTAGTCATGTCTGTGAATGTCAGAGTTTTACAATGCCTCATGGGATGTGTAGTTCCACAACAGCTGGAGGGCCGTAGTTTGAGGATCCCTGATCTAGATTACCTGGGTATGGGTGTTATGTAGAAAATGTACCGGATGTGGTGGCAGCGTCATCATCCCTCGGGGGTGGGGCTTGGGAAGTTCCATCCTGCCTTGCTGCTTCACTGCGCCCTACGAGATTGAAGATAGGGAAAAAAGAAAGGTAAAAGATTATAAAGAGATATGAGTGAGAACTAAAAATACAAGTACAGAGTATATAAACATGTGCAGAATCCACTGCTGAGCAGACTCTCCTTTTTCTGTTTATTGGTCATATTTACTAAGCTTTTCACATCGACTTTAATTTAGGTACAAATCTACATTACAAAAGATCACAAGTGAAGTCACATTACAACAAAAATGGCAAGATTCCTGTTTGGGGACACATGAATTGGTCGTAGGAGTCGTCGTTTGTTCAAATAATAACAAATACAAAGAAGTTTTTTGGGAATGATATAGTGTTTATACACTCCTTTTTGTCCATGCGAACTAGGCGCATGATGATATTTAGCACAAAGATTGTCGTTTAGTAGGTCGAAAAACAACGTATAAACGACGACTTCTCCGACCACTTTTTGTGCCCACAAACAGATACAGTACAACCTGAAATTAAAATCACATGGCACAATTAACAAACACCACAAATGTGTCAAAAAATAAAAAAACTTACTTTTTCCCCGAATCAGCCTATTGATATGCTGGAGTTGTTCTGGCTCTCTGTTTTTGAGGTCTGACCACCTCTTTCTTAATTGTTCTCGAGTCCTGCGTTGGCCAAATTTTTCATGCAGCCTCCTGATCACCTTCTCCATAATGTCGGCCTTCACCTTATTTGGATGCAGGTAAGGGCCATGCTTCCCATCATAATCCTCCCTTTGTAAGATGGTGACCATCTCCACCATCTCTTGGAAGGCCATGTTTGAGGCCTTGTACCTCCGCCGGGATCGTCCGGTTGGCTGGGCCTGGCCTGCCTGATGGCTTGAGCTTGCCATATTTCTCGCCATCTTGTTCTTGCCTAAAACACACCCACAAAGAAAGATCGAGAAAGGGGCGTGGAAAAGACGAGACCGAACGTCAGGGGCGGGATCTCGTGCATCGCGTCACACGTTCGCGCCGTTTAAAGGGATCCACGTCATTGCAAGCGCCGTTCACAACCTGCGGAACAAGGTGGAAGAGACGATCGGATCATAAGACGGTATGTATCTGGATTATGGACATTACAAATATTAGGGAACAGTGGATGATTGTGTGGGCTAGAAGATATGGGGGGTTCATTGCAAGCGCCGTTCACAACCTGCGGAACAAGGCGGAAGAGACAATCGGATCATAAGACGGTATGTAGCTGGATTATGGACATTACAAATATTAGGGAGCAGTGGATGATTGTGTGGGCTAGAAGATATGGGGGGTGATTTACTTAAAGGAAAAGACACTTTGCACTACAAGTGCACTTGGAAATGCAGTCGCTGTAGATCTTGAGGAGGACATGCAAGGATAAATTTAGAAATAGCATTTTAGCATGCACATCATTGTCTGATAAAATCAGCAGAGCTTCCCCTCATTTCTGATCTACCCCTCTCAGATTTATACAACGATTGCACTTCCAAGTGCACTTTCAGTGCAATTGAAGTGCAGAGTGTATTTTCCTTTCATAAATAACCCCCATGGTGTTTAAAAGCTAATTAGTAGTAGTGGCTTGACTGACACTAGGCTTTGTTTTTTGTTTTGTACATGCAGAAATAATGGAGGCCTTTAAGGATCCCGAATTTTTGACCAAATTCATCCAGAGATGGAAGGAACATCCAGTTCTCTGGCAATCCAAAAGCAAAATTAATAAAAACAAAGATGCCCGGAAGAAAGCAAAGGAGGCCCTGCTTGAATATGTAAAAACAAGGGTCCCCACATTGGAGACTGTTAAGGCTAAAATCAATTCGCTTCGGGGCACCTACCGGACCCAACTGTCACAAGTCCTGGCCTCAATGAGATCTGGGGCTGCAGCTGACAGCATCTACAAGCCAAACCTGTGGTATTATGGTCAGCTGCAGTTCCTGGATGATCACATAGAGTCCAGGCCATCCATGTCTACCCTTCCCCCAAGGAGGCAGTCCAGTGTTCCCTGCAGTCAGCCCTCCAGTGTTCCCTGCAGTCAGCCCTCCAGTGTTCCCTGCAGGCAAGAGCAGGCAAGCTCAGAGGAAGAGCCTGAGTTCATGGAGGAGGCAGATTGTGACCCATGGAGCCAGGTATTGCATTTTTAGATTCGTTTTTGTAATGCAAAGTATAATAATGATGAGTAATTTATGTTACAAGTGATCGAAATTATATAAATGATTGGCCAAAAAATTTGGAAGATATCACTAAGCAATAGTGGCAAAACAGAATGGGGACAAGATACATAAATGCAGAGGTCATAATGAATGTGTGTCATTTTCTTGTACGCCATTAGGTACACCATACAGTGGCCGCAAATGTTTAACACCCTTTTTACCCATTAACATTTTGTCCACCCTAAAGTAAAAAAACGGTTGGGTAAAGGCCCCCTACTTTGGAATTTCAGTCAACATCACCCCCCCCCCCCGCCCCCAGCTCCAGGGGGCACATATCTAAAGCTGTGTAAGGGGCCACAGAATTAGGGATGGAGGGCCTGTGATAAATATATTTTAGCATTCAATTATGATATGTCATTAAGTTAGAAATGTGTGTGATGAATGAAGCCAAAAAATAAAATATGTCCCTTTTTTATTATACACAGGCAGAGCAAAGCCAGGAGGAGGCAGGCCACGCAGTGAGCCAGGAGGAGGCAGGCCACGCAGTGAGCCAGGGGGAGGCAGGCCACGCAGTGAGCCAGGGGGAGGCAGGCCACGCAGTGAACCAGGGGGAGGCAGGCCACGCAGGGAGCCAGGAAGAGGCAGGCCCCACTGGGAGCCAGGAGGAGGCAGGCCCCAGTGGGAGACAGGAGTCACGCCAACGTGATTGTATCTCCCAAATCCCTCCTATCCGGAACCCAGCAAAAAGGGCCAGAAGGCTCATGCAGATGGAGGAGGAGACCCAGGCCATGCTCCGTGAAGCAACTTTGGCCATCAGAGAGCAGTCCAGTGAGGAAGAGGGATTCGTAGCGCTGATCGCTGCTAAGCTTAAAAATCTAGAGCTGGGCTAGCGTGTGCGCTGCGAATCCCTTATGTTCCAGGTCATGAGCATGGCCACACTGGGACAGCTCAATGACGATATTGGCATTGGGCTGATTCGCACTCCTGTCCTTACTGCGCTTCCTGGTCCTGCTCCATCTCCAGCCCCTGCTCCTGCTCCTTCTCCTGCTCCTCCTCTTCCTGAGCCTGCTCTGGCTCCTGGCACGTCGGCTCCAGGAACACAGCCCCTGAGGACTCGGCCTGCAGGGAAGGCTGCAGGGAAGGCTGCAGGGAAGACTGCAGGGACGACTGCAGGGAAGGCTGCAGGGAAGGCTGCAGGGAAGACTGCAGGGAGGAAGAAGTGAGGAGATGGTGCCCCGAAGCGAATTTTTTTTGGCCTTCACAGCCTTCATTGTTTTCTTGGTGGACCCTTGTGTTTACAACTTCAAGCAGGGTCTCCTTTGTTTTTATCCAGGCTTCTTTGTTTTTATTTGGTTTTGCTTTTGGATTGCCAGATGGTTGTACTTTTTATTTATTTACCTTTTCAACCTGAATAAAGGTATATTTTGGTTGGTTTGCAAATTTTGACCATGTGTATTTTTTTACAAACAAATATAGAGATTGTTATAGTGAGTAGGCAGACACATTTTAAAAATTAAAACGACATTAAACAAGGAACAACAACCTCCTTGTGGGTAAATTAAACCACAAAAAATAAGCTGCTGTGGTCAATTCACACCCTCCAAAATCCTTAAAAGAAAATTGTAGTTCAAAACATCTGTTAAAAGATATTACCCCAAAAAAATTACGTGTCCCAAAAAACAAAAAATAAATAACAAAAAGGGCCCAAAAAAATAATAAAGTCAAAAGGTGGACAGAAATATGTCAAACAAGATGAGCCACAACAAACTAGGAGTTTAGGGTAGCTTGGAAATGGTTTAAAAAGCATTGTGGCAAATACAGCGCATTGTTTTCTTCATTAGATTTAAAATAACGAATGTGCTTAATCCATTCTAAACAGTAGTTTTACCAGAACGAGCTCTCCCATCTCAGAAATTGCTTCTGAGCACGCGCGGGTTTAAAACGTCATTTTCTATGTCGTTTTGCCCACACACGATCATTTTTTATGACACAAAAAACAACGTTTTGAAAAACGACACAAAAAATTCAAGCATGTTGGAATTTTTTTTGGTCGTTTTTTTGAAGACAAAAAACGACGTTTTGCCCACACACGATCAATTTAAATGACGTTTTAAAAAACGACGTTTTTTTTCATCGCAAAAAGTGATCGTGTGTACGCGGCATAAGACTATACATCCCAAGGATCTTTGCTGTAACATGAAGATTGCTGGGCTTAGCTTTAAAGTGAGTGGAAAGCAAAACGAAAAATCCATACATTAAGCGCTAAAACCAAGAAGCATTGGTGTCCAAGCAATGATAAAAGAAATGTAGTTATATTGTTGTGAAACACTTTACAAGAAACCAACGATCTTCCGTAATATAGATGATTCAGCTAGCCAGCAAAAGTCTGTGTGAGGATGGAGTAAACACAGTCAATAAGTCATATGATGTAATACACAAGTAGACCACAAACGCAGCTCCTCTGGCAAGGGGAAAAGGGGGCATATGAGGCCCAGAATAAAGCACAGTACTGTGCTGTATATACCTTACCAGGACCAAGGGGAACGGATGGCCAGCGGGAACAGTTGGACAATTGTACCGGAGCTTTGGAGGGCTCAGACGGTATAACAGATGTATCGCCTCTGCACGGTGTGGGTTCCACTGGTGTACGCTGCGGCTTCCTGGTCGTGACGTCACATCGAATCGGGACATCGGAGCGAGAGCGAGGCTTGGAGACAGCGGTGGCAATAGGCTAGTACTGATGGATGGAAATGCAATGCTCAGAGTCTATGCTGGCGAGTGTACAAACATGGCTGATACTCAGACTAGCTGCATAACCGAACGGAGAGTGGCTGGATCCGAGTCAATCAGGCTGCAGTCATGACGACGCGTGTCGGGTCAAGCCCTTCATCAGGTCATCATTGCCCCATTCTGAATCGACTTACGCAAACGACGTAAACGACGTGAAATTCGACGGCTGTTCCGACGTCCATACTTAACATTGGCTGCTCCATCTTTTTGTTGCTTTATTTTTATGCCTGAAAAATGCCTTACGTAAACGACGTATCTTACTGCGACGGCCGTGCGTACGTTCGTGAATAGGCGTATCTAGTTAATTTACATATTCTAGGCGTAAATCCCCTAGCGGGCAGCATAAATCAGCAGCTAAGATACGATGGCGTATGAGACTTACGCCGGTCATATCTTAGCAACAGAGAAGCGTATCTCAGTTTGAGAATACGCGTAAAGATATGACGGCGCAGATTCTGAGTTACGACGGCGTATCTACTGATACGATGTCGTAAGTCTACCTGAATCTGGCCCACGATCTGCAATGTGGAACTCTTTTGCAATTACTAGGAAAGCCCCTATATTACTCTGTGTAGACCCGCTCCCTTCATTAGGATAGCATAGGCTGGCTAGCTTACATCTTTCTCAATGTGGCAGCATAAGTAGTTAACTGAAACATCCACTAGGAGGTGCCCTCTGATCAAAAGGAAGTGCATTTATATGTATATAAAACTGTTGTTGCTGAACCAATGTCTTGTGTCTTTGAGTTGGCGCTGTTATCTCGGCTCAGCAGATTTATTACCTCTTTCTTTGAAATAACTAAAATATTTCAGAACCTAATTATACTGAGTTATTTGATTATTGCCACACAGTACTACAAGGGTGTCTGAACCCAGAGTGTCAGGTGTGTTGAAAGGTTCACTTGGTCATGGCCATGCAGATGAGAAGGAAATTATAAGCAGTCCCCTAGGGGACTGTGCTACACTTCAATGAAAATTTTTGATGTGCAATGAGGTCCCTAACAAGCTATTGCTGGAAATGAAACAGGCTAGATCAGCCTTTCTCAACCTTTTTACCATTGGGGAACCCTCAAAATAATTTTCAGGTCTCGGGGAACCCCTGATAAAACACATTCATTGGGGGTCAGTGGGAACAATGCCCCTTACTTTGGTGGTCAGTAAGAAGAATGCCCTTTTTTTACAGTAGTTGTAAGAATGCCCTCCTTACAGAGAACTATGAAGATCATTGGTGTAATACCACTGGCTCCTCCAAGTGGAATTGGCTTAGAACTATGTAGGCACCATCAAACAGGAGGTAAATCAGCCACAGGTCAAGGAACCCCTAGCCACCTCTGGAGGAACCCAAGGGTTCCACGGAACCCTGGTTGAGAATAGCTGGGCTAGGTGGTAACTTGACAAGGTGGCATTCTGCGTGAGCTCTTAACACATTCATCAGGACTAAGCAACATAATAATATGTAAACAATATGAAGCTGAGTGCCTTTTAAAAGTGATCAAATATCCATATGTGTACAGCCAATATAAAGGTTATGCACATTCGATTTTGATCCTAATGCCGCGTACACACGATCACTTTTTGTGATGAAAAAAAACGACGTTTTATGTGACGAAACAAAACAACGTTTTTCAAACTTCATTTTCCAAAACGACGTTGCATACACACCATCGTTTTTCCAAAATGCTCTAGCAAAGCGTGGTGACGTACACCACGTTCGACTGCACTCTGTTCCATTGAAGCTCCGTCTCATAACTTGCTTCTGAGCATGCGCGGGTTTAAAAACGTAGTTTTCAACGTCGTTTTACCCACACACCATCACTTTTTATGACACAAAAAATTACATTTTGAAAAACGACACAAAAAATTCAAGCATGTTCGAATTTTTTTTGGGTCGTTTTTTTGAAGACATAAAACGACGTTTTGCCCACACACAATCATTTTAAATGACGTTTTTGAAAACGTTGTTTTTTTTCATCACAAAAAGTGATCGTGTGTACGCGGCATAAGGCTGTACAAATGAAAATGTTCTTTATTAAAAAGATTCACCAAACTTTAAACGTAAACATTGCTCTTCACACAGCCCTGTTACAAAGGTCTAATACTGTTCTGGTGATAATATTTTTCAAATAGTTTACAATGATCCTTGTGCTGCTATACATGCATTCTAGATTTTAAAATATTATTCATATTAATTTTTGAACTTTTCATAGGAGAGTACAAGAGAACCTCAGTTTATTCTTGGCTATCATACTTTACTGTATTGCTCTTGGTAAATTGCTATAGCTAAAGAATTTTCATTTTTCTGCAATACATATGAATCAGAATCCAGGGAGCTTGCTAACTTATTGAATATATTTTACAATCCAAGAATACTATAAAGTCTAAATATAGTGACGCTGATTCAAGTATATTTTTGAAGAAATTGAATAACCTACATATTAACATTTTACAGAATATTGGAATGGAGAAAGCAGAACAGAATACTTGTGCCTTCTACTTGAAAACCCTAACTATATTGGTTACATTTAGAGAGAAATACTCACAAAAAAATATACATGAATTATAAAAAAGATATAAATAAACTTAAAATCACTTTTATTGCAGTTTTTGTTAACAAAAAACCTCATCAAAATGTTGGATCATTTCCTCATCCAATGTAGTAAATAGAGAATGGCCTCTGGCACTAGTGAATGTGATTATTAGCTTCAGCTACTCATTAGGCGGCGTACACACGATCGGATATATCCGATGAAAACGGTCCGCGGACCATTTCCATCGGATATGTCCGATCGGGAGTTTGATCCGATGGCGTGTACACACCATCGGATCAAATTCCCCGCCGCCGGACGGCGCGGTGACGTAGTGGTGACGCGGCGGTGACGTTGACGCCGCCACGTCACCGCCACGTCACCGCACCAGGAAGTAAAACACTTCCGCGCATGCGCCGAATCCATTCGGCAGCGGCGCGGCGGCGGTGGGAGCCGACATGTCTGCTGGTAAGTGTACTAACCAGCAGACATGTCGGGCGGACAGATTCCCACCGGATAGATTTAAAAGCATGCTTTGAAATCTGTCGGGTGGAGAAATCTGTCCGCTAGCCCATACACACGAGCGGAGATGTCTGCTGAAACGGTCCATCGGACCGTTTTCAGCGGACATATCCCCTCGTGTGTACGCGGCCTTAGAGTTTGAAGAGGGTGGCCCTCAAAGGGTTTTTAGGTCACATTTTGAAGAAGCTTGTTTACTGCTTTCATTCTTCACAAATACATGCACACTTAAACGGATTATTTAGATTTTTCCATCATTTTTTCTTTTGTTTTTGTTTAGCTATGTATGGGATGTGATTGGCTTGTTGTCAATTACTTTATCAATATGTATTGATGATTTAAAAACCTGCTCTTCTGTACTATTTGTAACTAGATCAGTATGTTATGCTGGTGATACAAATTGGCAGCAGTATTTTGGGCACAGGAACTTTAGGTATAAAATAAAAATCGTTGTACTCTTGGACCTTGGCCTAACCTCTAATCTAACACCTACACATGTCACTAAAGCTAAACCTAAACATAAACCCTCAACCAATCTTGCTTTTTGACTTAAGGTACGTTTTTGAATTAATGATTCATACTTGAATATGTTTTTGTTTAGAGTTTAGAGTCCCTTTAAGACTAATAGTAATCAATCCTTACTTTGCAATTGTTTATCTTCTTTTTACTGTTTGTAATTAATAATAGATTTTGTAAATCTTGAAAGTAACTTGGAAAATGCCATCTTCAGCTCAGTGTTTTTATTTTGTCTTTCTATGTGGTTTTAGTGTATATAAAACACAGGATGTAGGAAAAATTAGATTTTAAACAAACTAATAGTTTGCCCCTGCTGTAAATGACAGATGTGGAAATGATGCAAATGTGACTTTACACGTGGTGCTTCCCAGGAAAATAATTGTCTAGCAGTCATTTATAAACCCTTAGGCTGGTCTTTTGGAAGCTGATTGCCCTTTTTAACTACATTGCAAGATCGTATCTGCTTTAGCTATTTATGTCCTAAAGTTATGTAACACCTGCAGTGCTTTTACTTATTTATGATGTAGTTTACTGATTAAAGGGAACAGGCCTTTTCTTTATCTCACCCGTATTAATGAAATCTAGCAGGTTTTCAAATCTTACATTTTCAGTCTGTAAAAGTATTCATCCATCCATATATACTACACTGCCTGCACTGGGTATAGAGTCTGCACTGAATATTTGGTCTACATTAAGTGCAGAGAATACATTTTTGTTTGGATTAGTTTTGGGTGAACTTTTACTTCAATGTGATACTTACATAAGCATGTATCTAAAAAACTTAAATCGTGCCGAATAAACAGAACAGTGATTTGGAAAGATGCTAAGGGTATTTTTGGGTCTGTTCCCTATTGCAGTAGTTAATATTAATTTGGAACCACTACTCAATATGAGAATAAGAGATGCCTATCTATAAAGTTTCAAGAACAACTATTAAACAAATTACATGGCATTCCGTATATTCCACTATACTAGTAGCAAATACAATAATAAAACATACAATAGGGATGGTTCACTGTCTTTTTTTGCTGCTATTTGAAAATGAGTGAGTGCATTCTTATGCCTGGGAGAAAAAAAAAACAACAGTTATTTATATGTGAAAGAAACTAAATACCATGATCTTTAGAGTCATGATGTTGCTTTTATATTTTCTCATACAAAAATGATCTATTTAGAACCTTACTTGTAACAGAAATATCTTTCCAGCAATGCTCTGAAAATAGATATCTAGCTCCAAATGCCCATTTATAGGCAGCTTTGGAATTTTCTGAGTCATCTTGACTTGTATGTTTATGCCCAAATACCTGACAGAATGTGGAAAGTGGTTATTTGCAAAGCATTTTTTTTAAAAATCAACACATTTTTCAAAGAATACATTTTACTATGCCTTCCTCCTCCATATTTTAATTTTGACATGTAGAAGAATATAACAGAATATAAATAATTTGAAACACCATATATACTATTGTTTTTCTAATTGCTGTATTTGTTGATAATGATTAAGCAGCACATAGATATATCTTGGGGAAGGGGTTAGACACGGGCTAGCTGTAAACTAGTTGCACAGTATTAGTACTTGCTATGACTTAGCACTGAAGCTACAGTGCGAAACGTTAGCTTTTGTCCCAATTTGTGCTGTGGCATGTTTATTTTGTGATCGTTTTTAATTAAAGGAACATTTTTGGAGTGCGGCTGTCCAAGCTTCTTTCGTATTTTAGTTGCACAGTATTAAAAGGAATCAAATCTCCACACAATATTCTATATCCAGTAAACAATTCATATGAGACATCACAAAAATAGTCTCAACTACCTCTGGGACCCATAAGCCTCACCCTGGGTAACCCTTATAAAGTTGGCCATACACTTATAATTTTTTTCAGTCAATCTCATGGCTAAATGTAATATCCGAAAGCACAGGTGGATGAATCTCCTTTTCGGGCTAGTGTATTTGTAAAACTACTGCCAGTGGCTGTCAGAATACATTGTACACTGTGAAATAGTGATTGTAGTTGATTGGCTGCAGTCACTGTTGGTTCAGGAACTGACTATCCTGCCCCTTTGATTTTTGGATCTAGGTATGTTGGGTGGTAGGGTCACGAATTAAACAAAATGTGATTAGTACATGGACAGCTTCAGAAGCCTAACAAATTTAAATGAAACAGAGTGCCAAACAGAGCTGAATAACTTTGAAGAAAATTGAATTATGTCAACTGAGGGCTACACCTATTTAACCCCTTGAATACTAGCCTGCCATTCCCCTACATTAAAGATATGTTTTCAGTTTTGAGTGCTGTGATACTTTGACTAAAAAAATAATTCAGTCATGCAATACTGTAGCCAAATAAATGTTATGTAATTTTTCAAGACAGAGCTTTCTATAATGATGTTTATTAACTACTAGGTTATTAAATAGATTACTAAAACAAGAAAAAAAGATCATATATTTCTCACTTCCTTTCTATTATAGAAACATATCAAATAAAGGACTTTTCCCTAACTGTCTTTTGTCATTTTTACAATTTTTACCATTTTGACACTTTTTTGGTAAATGTGTAAGGGTATAATGCACCCGATACCCATTCACTTAGGGGGTGGGATCTGGGGGTCCCCTTGTTAAATGGGGCTTCCAGATTCTGATAAGCCCCCCCCCCCCCGCCCACAGACCCCCACACCCACCGGGCAAGGGTTGTGGGGATGAGGCCCTTGTCCCCATCAACCAGGTTTCCTGCACCACATCTTCATACACCCATAACAGGTTTCCTGTACAACATCATTGTACAACCACACCAGATTCCAACTCTTTTAGCGAAGAATAGGAAAATAAGACCACAGAGGATACAGGATCACTGAAAATGGATAAATGAAGACTAGAAACACACTTCATGAGCCAAGAGTTCTCAGTTTCTTCTTTGACATACAGACATTAGGGTCAGACAATCTATTTTTTCCTTTGCATTTTATTTATGGTTCAGATGGCAGTGATATAATATTGAAAATAATGCCATCTGAACATTACTTGAATGCCACAGCCCCTAATCACTTTAGGCCCTTTGTACTGTATAAAATAACTACTATATGCATGTTGAACATGTACATAGAGGCTTACATTTTTGCTTTCTACAACAGCTGTATATTTGGAGACATAATACCAGAAAAACATAAAAAAATAAAAAATAAAATAAAAACCTGAAAACTCACAGTTAAGCGAGAATTAAAATCCTCAATGTATGGCAGTAAGAATCTTCAGTGATACTGCATTATTGTTTTCTTATATATAAAAAATAAGTAAATTACACTATAAGTAATATTTTTAAATGTATGTTCAATGTTTTCTCTTGTTTGAATTATTTTATAGTTTGTTTCTTAACTATGTAGTGTTTTGAATATTTGCTCTCTGCTGGATTTCAGTACTTCATATGGTGTGAAATAAGCTGTCATTCTCTATCACATGCTGAGTAATAGCCTTCTGTACCATTACACACACAGTCTTGTATAACAAAAAATCTGTGCCTGTGTGATTAGGACAGTATCAGGCATCCAAACGTTTGTCAGTTTTGTTTCCAATCCCTCAGTCGAGTTATTGACATGAGCGTGTAATTATTTATATTTATATGTATTTATAGGACATTGCTAAATGTATGTAGATGCATGTAATGATTTTAAATGGCATAATGCACACGGTGTCTTTACTTGCAACTTGGGTGCATTTATTTTAGCTTTGTTTAAAGAAAATTTAAATCAGGAGCAGATAAAAGGCTTAGAACATGTCTAAACATGTCGAAGGGTCAGTTCATATCATAAACGCACAAGAAGGCAATGCGTGTTTATTGCATCTCACATGCAGTGCAGTGTGATTTGAGGCTATTGATTTAGAATGGGCTGAATCGCACTGGACCGTACCAAAAGTATTGCTCGCACAAGGGAGACCAATATTTGCGGCCATTGGCTTCCTTTTTGAAAAATTAGGGCAATGGACAGCCCAATGCCTGCAATCACTAGTTACAAGGTCATGGTAAAGACACCACATCAGTATTAACACACATACAAGAGGTGAAATGCGAAAACGGCTATCAGTTGCTTACATTAAATGTTAAATCAGGGATCCTCAAACTCCAGCCCTCCAGCTGTTGTGGAACTACATATCCCATGAGGCATTGCAAAACTCTGACATTCACAGACATGACTAGGCATGATGGGAATTGTAGTTCCTGAACAACTGGAGGGCCGTAGTTTGAAGACCCATGTGTTAAATCATAGTATTCATGTATTCCTCATGATCTGGAAATCAATGGTCTCCATTATCATTTTACACAGTATAGTATTTATGACATAGCTCTTAGAGAGTTCCTGGTGATGACAGTTGAATTTCTTCTTACTCGCAATTATTTTAGTTTTGACCGGGTTGGGCTCAGCCCTTCCTTCTCTGAGCTGTCCGCTCAGCTGTCGGCTAATTTAAAGCTCCTATCTCTCCACAATGACTCACCTGTTGAGGATTTCCTGCTTGTCAGTTCTACCTACTTAAGCCATCCAGCCCAGATGATCTCTGCCTTCGCCTGGTCAACATCACATAGACTTAGGTTGATCATACACTATACAATTTTTATATTCAATTTTCTTTAGATTCACCATCAACTATGTAGTGCAAGGTCCTACCTGACTTCATGCACATTATTTATATTTATATGAAAGTGTAATGCATGTAATGATTTTAAATGGCGCGTACACACGTTTAAAGTCGTTTTTTGCGATGAAAAAAAACAACGTTTTTTGAGGCTGTGACGTAAAAAAAGTATTGCTACGTTTTTGAAAAATTAGGGCGTCACTTTTCAAAGACAATTTTAACACACATATAAGAGGTGAAATGCATACACACATTAAATGTTAAATCATCCTCAAACTCCAGTTTTTTTCACAAAAAGCGAGGTTACGTTTACCACTCTTTTCCATTGAAGCTCCATTATCATTTTACACAGTATAGTATTTATGACTTCATAACTAATTTCTTCTTACTCGCTTATTTTAGTTTTGACTGGGCATCCTTCCTTCTCTGCGCGGGTTAATTTAAAGAAAAACGTCGTTTTTCTACCTACTTAAGAACGACGTTTTTGCTACACACTATACAATTTTTATATTCAATTTTCTTTAGATTCACCATCAACTATGTGACTTTTTGTGAAACAAACGGTCGTTTTTTTGCGAAACGACGTTTTGAATAAACGACACAATCGTTTTTTTCAAAAAAGCGAGGTTCAACTCTTTTCCATTGCATGTTGGAATTTTTTTTTTGGACTTTTTGTGAAACAAAAAACGACGTTTTTTGAAGACAAAAAACGACGTTTTGCCCACACACGATCAATTTAAATGACGTTTTAAAAAACGTCGTTTTTTTTCATCACAAAAAACGACAGTGTGTACGCGGCATTTAGGTTTGACCTCATATTATATAGTTTTGGTAAATCTAAAGGAAAATTAAATAAGAGAATTGTATAATGGATGGCCAGCCTATCTCCTGTGCTCCTGTTAAAGACTTTGCTTGGCTGACATTACTTATGGCTCAAGATCCTGCTTGCTCTTCTACTACAGTGTTTCCTGACTTTCTGGCTTGTCTGACTATCAGTTCCAGTTACCAAACTTTGGCTAAGTTTTGACTACATTTGTTCTATTTACTTTTATTATTAAACATATGTGATTTAACTGTACTTCTGTCTCGGTTTGATTAATAGTTCCTGGCTCTTTCCTGGCAAATCTGTACATGGGTTGGTGGGAGGAAAGATTCCTCTTCTCTGCCACCAACCTATTTGCGGGTTCTATCCTATGGTATGGTCAAAACATACATGACCTGCTCATAGTTTGGGATAGCTTCTCTCTAGATTGTGCTTCTTTTATGTCCTGAGTTAACGATTATCCCCTTAATCTGCAATTCAGTTTTGAAAGCAGTGTTGCCAACCACCTGTAGATTTACATGCAGCCCAAAAAAACAGGGTATCCTGCCCGTAAATACCCGTAGGAGCCGAACACCAGTAAAAATGGCTGTGACAGGCTTGGGTGAGAACTGCACCAATCTGATCTGAGTCCATGCCACCTGGCCCACCGCCACCCAACAATGATGTCATACCATAAGCCGAATGCCAGGAGCCAAGCGGGCTGAAGGAGGAGACTCAGAGTGGACAGTGTTGGTGCAGGGGAGCCGGAGGACTGGCAGCACCAGCAGCGACTGTAAGAAAGCAGCACTGCAAGAAAGATGGACAGCGAGGACCTGCCTGGGCAGACCCCCTGGACAGATACACAAGGCCCTGGCCAGCACTTAGCACACCCTGCCCTGGCTGAAGCTCCCTGGGGAGTGAGCAAGCATGCAAACAAGCCCCAACTTGAACATAGATTCCCACCACCAGACCTCTGGCCTGCAATCTCTGTTTTTCTATCTCCTGTATCCTGTCTGAAGCCCCTATCCACAGTCCACCTCCTGTATCGTAGCCTATATTAATTAAACAAATATGTTTTTGACTGATGTTTAAATCAAACACATTGCTAATAGCACTAGCTACAAGTTTATATTTAAATATTGATATTTGCACTGATTAGCACTGAAAACAACAATTGTAGGTACTTTTTTCAGTGCCAGTAAAAAATGTGGCTCTGTCAGTAAATTTCATGATTGTTTGTCATTAAAAATTTGGTGCCATTTGTAAATTTCACTTTGCTGTGTTGCCAACACTGTTTGACAGCCATAATGACACTAATACTTTTTTGCATATAACATTAATGGGTGATGCTGTACATATCGCAAGGAGTGTGTGAGAAATTTGTTACTTCTGACTTCCAGTTTTCAATCCCATACACACTAAGCGATCTATTCCGATAGAGGAGTCTACCAGGGGCAGACGGAACTGCTCTACTGAAGAAGCATTTAACAAAGAATTCAATATTATTGCCTCTAGGATTCGGTCACAACATTCTGACAGATCGAACATTGCTAGAGCAGCTCGTCTGGCCACAGTGAAAAACAGACTTACCCTTTTAGAGAATGCCAGCCATGGGAGAGACAAAAGCAGCAAAGCTGGCGTGGGTACTAGGGAGAAGGGTGCAGTTACATTTGTCGTGCCTTCTTTTTGGAATTCAACAAAAATATTGCATATAAATACTTACCCATACTCACAGATAATGATTCAGCACCAATAATCATGACAGGTTGCATATTCTCAATTCTCCATGCCAAAACATTAGGTAACATTTTATCTCCCAGTCTTTTTGAGTCTGACAGACCAAATAATTATTGATTTAATACTGGAGGATCATACATTTTCAGTACTACTACATGTTGCTTTTGCAGTAGGCACTTTAGGCAACACAGGACAGTTGTTTCATGTGCCACTGGATGGGAATTTTCCATCCCTGATTACATTAATTGTGGCACAGACCAACGTGGTCTATGCTGTCGAGTGCAAGAAATGCAATAAGCAATATGTAGGCTGCGCTTCTAGACCTTTAAGAACTAGAGTAAGTGAACATTTCCACGGGGCATTTTCTAAGGCCGGGTTCACACCTATGCAAATTGAGTGTGGCTTAAACCGCATCCAATTCGCAAAAATTTCTAAATACATTGGGCCAGATTCACAGAGCGATTACGCCGGCGTAACAGGAGATGCGCGGCGTAAGTCTAAATTTGCGCATTGCGTTTCGATACTCCGCATCCCCAAAACGAGATAAGCAAGAAATCTACTTTTTTTTGTCCAGTGTAATTTCGTTAGACAGGCGCATCCGTCCGTGCAAAACTGCGCTACACACACCATTGATTTGCTATTCAAATATGCTTATGAGGGAGTTACGGGTATCCACAAAAGAACGTTGGTGCAGCGCAGGCTACGCGCTGTGCGCAACTGATAAATGTCCTATCTAAAATTAGACCATATAAAAGCTGTTATAAAATTAGACAATTCGTCTACATGTCAGATAAAGCAACACTGTTAGTGAGGAGCTGAGCAGTCACACATGTTGCCCAAAAAACTGTATGCCAACATGCCAGTGGCATCCATGCTCATAGCTATACTACTGACTTTAGAGGAGCAAAAAAGGAGGAGGGCACTGAGGAGGGCACGGGATTTTTTTTTTTTGGAAAACTTTTTTTTTGCTTATATAAACTTTACAATTTAATCTCATCTAATACAATATTCTTATCTGATACAAGCCCCTCACTCTTCACTCTTCACTCTTCACGGGAGAGGATATATCACACACGCATAGACATCTATGGCATGAGTGATGCTGAGGTGTCTCGCATCTTCAGATTCACCCCTCATGCCATCATGGAATTAACCACACCCATGTGGAAGAAAAATATATTTTAAATATATTTTAAAAAAACATTCCTAATATATTTTTCCCAAATATATTGCAATATATTTGAAATGCTACAATTTTGGCCAGATTCAATATATTTCAAAAATATATTTCAATATATTTGTGAATATATTATTGAATATATTGGGAAATGCATTGTGAAATATGTTGCAAATATACTCATAAATATATGTAAAATGTACTTCTGAATGCATTTAGCAATATATTTATGCAGCCATAAATATATTGCAACATGCATTTTGGAATGCATTGTGAATATATTCAGACATATATTGCTAAATGCATTCAGAAGTACATTTAACATATATTTCTGAATACATTCACAATGCATTCCAAAATGCACTTTGCAATATATTTATGGCTGCAAAAATATATTGCTAAATGCATTTAGAAGTGCATTTAACATATATTTATGAATATATTTGCAACATATTTCACAATGCATTACCCAATATATTCACAAATATATTGAAATATATTTTTGAAATATATTGAATCTGGCCAAAATTGTAGCATTTCAAATATATGGCAATATATTTGGGAAAAAATATATTAAGAATGTTTTTTAAAATATATTTTAAATATAAATGTACTGAATGTAAAATAAAAAAAAATACATTCCTATTACATTTTGAAAGGCTGTGCATTTATATATTGTATTTTATATATTGTAGGCCTATAAAACCAGCAAATATTTGGAAATAAAAACAATAACACAGTACAATACACACAACTTTATTAGCATGTAAATATACAAAAACTACAACACAGAGAATAGAAAGTGGTGTTAACTGTGGAAAATGACATTAATGACATAAAAGTTTATTTGTGGTATTCTGATGGTTCCCCATGTTTCCCTTCAGGTGATATTTCAACACCGCAATTTTTCTTGTAACAGCGTCACTGATCACACCATTTGAAGTCCCAGGAAACTTTGCCAAAGTGGCAGCTTTAAAAAGTAAATGGAAAATATTAGACTTATTAGATTTTCCCTGTGAATCAAAAGCCATATAAGACCCTTTTCACACTGTAGCGCTGCTAAAGCTCCGGCGGTTTTTGCAACACTTTTTAGGCGTTTTTTTTTTAAAGGGAAAAAGTACAGTTTTAATGCGCTTTTAAAGTGCTTTGGAAGCGCTGCCCATTAATTTCAATAGGCAGGTGCGTTTTAGGAGCGCTATTTATAGCGCTCCCAACTCGTCCCAGATGCTGCTTGCAGGACTCTTTCTAATGTTCCGCAAGCGCATCGCCCCAGTGTGAAAGTACTCATTGCACTGAAAGGGATGCAGTTTCATGAGCTTTTTAGAGGCTATTTCTAGTGCTAAAACGCCTGAAAACTGCCTCAGTGTGAAAGGGGTCTAACAGATGCAGCTGAGTAAATAAAACTAACCAAATTAAGCATGTATAAAAACATCAAAATATTGTAGACTTTTCAAAAATCTGTATAATAATCAACATCTTGCCTACAACTTGTCTTATTAGTTCAGACTACTACCAGACTGAGCAAGATATCTTATTTTGAAACAAAAGTCAAATTGGCTTACAGTCTACATGTCAAAGCTGATGTTTACATAGGGTCTAACTGTACCCGCTTCTCTCCATCTGTCAGCCGCTTGGAGGCACCGCCTTGAAAGTTACTTTTTATTGAAGTGGTTGAAAAGGTACAAAGGTTTTTACCTTCATGTATTTTATGCATTAAGGTAAAAAAAAAAAAAACTTCTGTGTGCAGCAGCCCCCCTATACTTACATGAGCCCCCTCTCGATCCAGCGATGACCACGAGTGCCTTGTCTCTCCAGGGACTTGCACTGCTGATTGGCTTTCTGTAGTGGTGGGAGCTATTGGCTCCCGATGCCATCAATCACCGTCAGTGAGCTAATTAGGAGATGGGGCCAAGGAGCAGCTCAGTGTGTGTGTGTTGAAAAAACAGAGCTGTGGTTTAGGAGCACTGGCATGGGACCTGAGAAGAGAAGGATCTGGGCTGCTCTGTACAAAAACCCTTACACAGAGCAGGTAAAATATGTCATATTTGATATTTACAAAAAAGACAACGTTTTAATGTTTCGGTACCAAAAGAAATCCTACCTGTTTAGGCCTTGAGTACAACACTTGACAAGGAGATGAGCTCAAGTCTTTAGATGGGACAGAAGGTGATGCACACGATACACCCACACAGGATGAACTTCCACCATCATTCTTCAGTGCTATTAGCTGCGCTCTTGTTGTTTTCAAAATATCCATTACGCCAGGTAACTCTATGGAAATGCATAAAAACATTTTAAGTAACATAATGGCCTATTTTCTCACCATATCCATTAATTTCATTTGTTAGAAATTGATGACTTGTGGAAAAATGTACTTTTACATGATTAGAGGGTTTCCTCCAGTCTGCTGCTGACCCATCCCCTCCACCAGATCAAAAATATTCCAGGAGGGTTTCTCCCAAGGTATAAGTAAAGATGTTCCACAAAACAAAAATCTTACTTGTGCATATAGTATGTAGTTACCTCAGTGCACTCACTGATACTATAATGAATGTAGTACAGTAAGCTCCCAGTTACTGTTATTTCTGGTTGCTTGAGATCTAATAGTAACTCTCAAGCATCCACCTCCCATGGCACCCTACCCCCTCCCACTTAGCAGCTAAAGGGGGTAGGGATTGGGGGCATTGTTTTACCACCCCCAAATTCACATGCGATGAGCCTAAAAAGTGCTATTGCCAAATGCAACTAAGGGCTCATTCATAATGCGTTATGCAATGCTCCAATGGGCCTCTGAGAAATTATACAAGGTGGTCAGGAGGCAAAATGTTAACACCAATAATTGCAGTGAAAGGCACAGGATTGCAGTGCGGTAGTACGGCAATTATAGGTTTTAGTCAGGTGTGATGAGGCAACATTGGAGGACACTTTGCCCTGTGATTAAGGTTGTCCCGATACCGATACTAGTATCGGTATCCGGACCGATGCCGAGTATTTGCGGGAGTACTTGTACTCCCACAAATACCCCCGATACCAAAATAGAATAATTCATATTGCAGCCATGTCCTGTCCCTCATACCTGTAGCTATGATATGTCCCCCACGTATGCCGCCGCCGCCGCATACCGCCGTTAATCCCCCTGCATTATAGCGTAGCGTGCATTACAAGCTTTCGTTTTGAATACTTGTAAATGCCCGCGCCGCCATGTATAGACACTCCCCTTCTCGGGGATCCGTCCAATACCGAGCAAGGGGGAGTGGTGATGTTACGGGCGTAGGACACTCCCCCTTGCTCGGTATTGAACAGATCCCCGAGAAGGGGAGTGTCTATACATGGCGGCGCGGGCATTTACAAGTATTCAAAACAAAAGCTTGTAATGCACGCTACGCTATAATGCAGGGGGATTAACGGCGGTATGCGGCGGCGGCATCATAGCTACGGGTATGGGGGACATACATGGCTTGCAATATGGGGGACATACATGTCTTGCAATATGTGGGGGACATACATGGCTTGCAATATGTGGGGGACATACATGGCTGCAATATGTGGGGGACAGGACATGGCTGCAATATGTGGGGGACAGGACATGGCTGCAATATGTGGGGGACATACATGGCTGCAATATGTGGGGGACATGGCTGCATTTGGGGACATATTTAAAAAAAGTATCGGTATTCGGTATCGACGACTACTTGAAAAAACATATCGGTACTTGTACTCGGTCCAAAAAAAGTGGTATCGGGACAACCCTACCTGTGATCTTTGACTTCTCCCATGTTGTTCGGGTAGATCTCCACCTCTTGAAGGTTGCCTACCTCTGCCCTAAAACACTGTAGAATGAAAAGGCAAATGATTGGTCAAACAGAAAATAAAGATAAAAATAACAAAGGCAGCAGAACTGGTGGAATAATAGACAATAAATAGATAACAAATGAAAAGACTGCACCAATATAAAACATTCTATGAAAATTAAAATTGAAAATTTCACCAATACCAATTCACATTGAAAGACTGGCATCCAGGGGCTGATATGCCAAAAACGGTGCACAATAATTAACTAATACAAAAAAATCAGAGTGCAAGGAAAAATTTGTATATAAATTCACAAAATTAATGTCAAATTATATGTATAAACAATGAGAAGTTAATACGTCAAATCGGTGATCCCAAAAATTGTATGCCAACAGCACACAATTGGCAAACCAAACCTCTAAAATTCTTAATGATATCACCACAAAACTCAAACACTGATGACCAAATGAATAATGAAGGATGATGCAAATATGATGATCAGATACAGTGCCGGTTGAATGTGGCGATATAAAAAAAAAGGGAAGGTGCCCACCACCATAATTAAGTTGTCCGCTTACCAAAGGCAAGTTGTCTCAGTTGTTGGTTTTCTTCTTCCAAGTGCTTATTCCGGTTTTATATTCACCAGTTGTCAGTCAGTCTTGGTCAGGTGCTTTGACAGCGGCTGGCGCCCCATCTGTCAGAATCCGCCAAAAAAAAAAAAAAAAAATTAGCTTTCCATCTCCACACAACACACACACACACACACACACACACCCCAGATACTGCTAACCTCCTTCTGCACAATTTATTTGATGGCAGCTGAATGTAAACAGCAGGGAGTGGGGGAACCATAGCCAGACTGCCATTGGCTGTTTCAATTTTAAAATTAGGCTGACTATTGCGCCCCCTTCCCACTCCCTGCTGTCAATCAGCAGAGGAAGACCTGAAGAAGAATGTTCTCCTTCAAATCCTCTCCTTTGCTGATTGACAACAGGCAGTGGGCGGGTGCAATAGCCCACTATTGGCTACTGCAAATTAAAATAGTCAATAGCAACCTAGCTATTGATTCCCCTGCTATCTGCTCTTTTTTCCTGTATTCTGCCAGTGGCCAGTGGCTGTAAGAATACAAAAAAAAGGCCTAGGTGTCAACTGATATCAGGCTACTTCTGGGGCAGCTGGATGTAATATTAGTACCTCATAT
The DNA here is from genome assembly GCA_029574335.1 of Rana kukunoris. NCBI lineage: Eukaryota > Metazoa > Chordata > Amphibia > Anura > Ranidae > Rana > Rana kukunoris. The sequence goes on along the minus strand of CM056050.1, from coordinate 221,638,485 downwards.
TGTTATCGGCCTGAAAGGTGGCCCATAATTGGTATCTGTATGGAAAAATCCATATCTAATGGCACCTAGTAGCAGGGCAGATAATAATATGCAAAAGGGGAGGGAGACATAAAACATTGGTAGCACCGTGCCCTGACATTATGGGGTATATTTACTAAAGGCAAATCCACTTTGCAGTACAAGTGCACTTGGAAGTGCAGTCACTATAGATCTGAAGGGGACAAAAAAAAAAAAAAAAAACATTTTTTCCTGTACATGATTGGATGATAAAATCAGCAGAGCTTCCCCTCATTTCAGATCTCTCTCTCAGATCTACAGTGACTGCATGTCCAAGTGCACTTGTAGTGCAAAATAGATTTTCCTTTAGTAAATCAACCCCTATGCTGCATGGTGAGTGGATATAGAATGGAAGCCGTATATTATATGCAGCAATGTGCACTGAAGTATGCTACACAGTTACTGGATATAACATGGAAGACATACATATTATATGCAGCAGGGTGACATGCTGTGCAAGAGGAGCGCTATAATATTACATTACTGTGCACATGCTGTATGGTAACTGGGAAGGTAAATGCACACAGAATGAGAACTTTTCAGCAGGAAATAGACACATACAACTTAACTCATACACCAAACTTTCACAATTCTAATATTATTTGATAGAAGGCTTACCTTTCATCCAGGAGAATACATCCAGCAGAATACATCCAGGACATTACAGAGAACTTCTCCACCATGCCATGCTTTCCTTTTCAGAGGCCTTACCAGGAACAGGAAGTGAGAGGTGAAAGTTCACCCCTCTGGTTCCCACAGCTCACTTCCTGTAACAGACCTCGTGTATTATGATTGCAGTCTCTCTGTTTAAAGAGTTTTCCCCAGGGCTGGATTTACATATTAGAAGATCGAAGGCACAGAAATCAGACCCATATCCCAATAAAAAAGAATGAGATAAAAGAAATTAGAAAAATATTTATACATGTAAGTAAGTTATGGAAGATGCATTCTATATATATATTTTGTATCTTCATTCTGGTATATATGTGTGTGTGTATATATCAGATATACTCTATATGTATATATATATATATGTGTGTGTATATATATATATATATATATATATATATATATATACACACAGTATATACACACACACATATATATATACTGTATATATACACACACACACACAAGAATGCAGCTCTCATCACTTACATATTTATCTTCCAGCCCAGCCTAGTATTGGCACATGACAACAGTGCAGCTTGGGCAAGGATATGACATTTAACCACTTCCTTACTGGGCATGTATACCCCCTTCCTGACCAGGTGAAATTTCAGCTTGCGGCACTGCGTCGCTTTAACTGACAATTGCGCGGTCGTGCGACGTGGCTCCCAAACAAAATTGGCGTCCTTTTTTCCCCACAAATAGAGCTTTCTTTTGGTGGTATTTGGTCACCTCTGCGGTTTTTATTTTTTGCGCTATAAACAAAAAAGGACGACAATTTTGAAAAAAAAAATACAATATTTTTTACTTGTTGCTATAAAAAATAGCCCAATTTAAAAAAAAAAAAATTCAGTTTAGGCTGATACGTATTCTTCTACATATTTTTGGTAAAAAAAAAATCGCAATAAGCGACTGGTTTGCGCAAAAGTTATAGCGCCTACAAAATAAGGGACAGAATTATTATTTTTTATTATTTATTTTTTACTAGTAATGGCGGCGATCTGCGATTTTTATTGCGACTGCGACATCATGGCGGACACATCGGACACTTTTGACACATTTTTGGCGCCATTCACATTTATACAGCGATCAGTGCTATAAATATGCACTAATTACTGTATAAATGTGACTGGCAGGGAAGGGGTTAACACTAGGGGGTGAGGAAGGGGTTAAATGTATTCCCTGCATAGTGTTCTAACTGTGGGGGGAGGGGGGGTGACTGGGGGGCTGACCGATCTGTGTCCCTATGTACAAGGGACACAGATCGATCTCCTCCTCTCCAGAGACAGGACGCTGTCTCTGTGTAAAACGGCAATGAGAGATGATCTCATATGTTTACATATGAGATCATCTCTCATTCGCCCACAGATCGCATCGCAAACGGCCACTCTGATTGGCCGTGTCCAAGGGACACGGGCAGTACACAAGTTCCCCGCTGCACGCTCTGGAGCGCGCGCTGGAAACAAAGAAAGGGGCTGCCGTGAAAACGCGGCAGCCCGGAAAATTAGAACCACCCTGCGGCCGCATATAGTCGTACGGGGTAGGGAAGTGGTTAAAGCGGAGTTCCACCCAAAAGTGGAAGCTCCACGTATTTGCCTCTCCCCCCTCCCCCTACTTTGCCACATTTGCCACCTTTCGGGGGAGGGGAGCAGGTTCCTGTTTTTGACAGGTACCCTTCCCCCCTTCCGAGAGATCTCGCTGCCGCGGATGCGTTCCCGATGATTTTCTGCATGCGTGTTTTTGATGCATTCCAGGGCATGTTTGGTGTGTTTTTAAAGCATTCCAGTGCATTTTCCTCTCTTTTTTCCTCAACCTTAAATAAGGACATGTGTGTTGTAGTGCGTTCAGGTGCATTCTAGTGCGTTTTTGATGTGCTTTACAGTGTTCCATTACAGTCCAGTGCAGGAAAAATGCAGCATGCTCTACTTTTTATCTGGAACTGCAAGCACTGGTGTGAATTATGCCATTGAAAACCATATAACTTACTTTCCATGCAAAAAAAAATAAACGCACTGGACTGCATGTGGTGTGAATTGGCCCCTATAGGCAATGGAGGCAGCAGCACCCGAGAGCCAATGGAAACATTGGCTGGGGTACCAACATCGCCGGATTCCAGGACAGGTAAGTGTCCTAATATTAAAAGTCAGTAGCTGCAGTATGTGTACAGTATAGGGGGTTATTTACTAAAGGCAAATCCACTTTGCACTACAAGCGCAAACTACAAGTGCAAAGTACACTTGAAATTGCACTGAATGTGCACTTGTAAGTGCAGGCGCTGTAAATCTGAGGGGAAGATCTGAAATCAGGGGAAACTCTGCTGATTTTATCATCCAATCATGTGCAAGCTAAAATGCTGTTTTTTTTTATTTTCCATGCCCCCCTCAGATCTACAGCGACTGCACTTCCAGTACACTTTCCTTGCAATTTCAAGTGCACTTTGCATTTGTAGTTTGCACTTGTAGTGCAAAGTGGATTTGCCTTTAGTAAATAACCCCCTTTGTGTAGCTGCTGAGTTTTAATTTTGTGCTGGGGAGAACTGTAATATGCCAATTCCTTTTAATTGGCTGCTGGAATTACCCTTCGGCAGGTACTAAGTCCAAACAATGGACTGGACTTAGTATAAAAAGAATATACAGTATATATACTATATATATTATATTGCCAAAAGTTTTGGGACGCCTGCCTTTACACGCACATGCGTTTTAATAGCATGCCAGTCTATAACAGCTTCAATTCCTCTGAGAAGGCTGTCCTATGGGAATGTTTGACCATTCTTCCAGAAGCACATTTGTCAGTTCAGGCACTGATGTTGGATGAGAAGACCTGGCTCACAGTCTCCACACAAATTCATCCCAAAGGTGTTCTATCAGGTTGAGGTCAGGACTCTGTGCAGGCCAGTCAAGTTTCTCCACCCCAACCCACTCATCCATGTCTTTATGGACCTTGCTTTGTGCACTGTTCCAAATCATTTGGTGGATTATGGTGTGTGGGGGGGGGGGATTATAGTGTGGGGTTGTTTTTCAGGGGTTGGGTTTGGCTCCTTAGTTCCAGTGAAGGGAATTCTTAAGGCCTCAGCATACCAAGACATTTTGGGAAAATGTCATGCCCCCAACTTTGTGCGAACAGTTTGGGGATGGCCCCTTCCTGTTCCAACATGACTGATCACCAGTGCACAAAGCAAGGACCATAAAGACACTGATGAGCGAGTTTGGTAATAATTGTGCAAATACTGATTCATGGATTAAACAGAACATTGAATATTTATATCCAGAGTTTCTCTTGGTACCGTGTAAGCAGACAAGACCCTTGGACTGTGGAGGTGGATGTCTGTGAATGTTCTCATTCATTCAGGTCAATCAATATAACTGGACTTGCTGTATCTTAAAGGGGTAGTTCCCCCAAAAACCTTTTTTTTAACATTTATTCAGGCTCGTTATGTCAAGGGGAATCAGGTTTTTTTTTTTTAGAAATGAAGCAGTACTTACCGTTTTAGAGATGCATCGTCTCCGACGCTTCCGGGTATGGGCTCCGACTATAGGCGTGCCTATTTGATTGACAGGCTTCCGAGGTCGCATACATCGCGTCACGATTTTCCGAAAGTAGCCGAACGACGGTGCGCAGGCGCAGTATAGAGCCGCACCGTCGCTCGGCTTCTTTCGGCTACTCGTGACGCGATGTATGCGACCGTCGGAAGCCTGTCAATCAAATAGGCACGCCCAGACCAGACGATCATACCCGGAAGCGACGGAGACGATGCATCTGTAAAACGGTAAGTATTGCTTCGTTTCTAATAAAAAAACACCCGATTCCCCTTGACATAACGAGCCTCAATCAATGTTAAAAAAAGGTTTTTGGGGGAACCCTTTAAGATGTTTTGCTGGTCCGCCGACAAGCGTTCTCAATTCAGAATGACTTATACAAAAATTCTTTGGGAATGGAAAGTGGATGCGAGAGGTTTATCTGCTTTGTATTAAATGGATTATGTGCTTAAAATCTTATTAAAAAAAATTATATTTTATTTAAATCTTTTGGTTTTTATTTTATTTATTTTATTTTAAAAGAGTAAAATACAAAACAAAATGGGAGTGGGTCTCTTATAAATGTATTCAGAATGTTATCTATGACATAGTTACAAAAATATCAGACAAAATATATGTTGAAATGTCTTTATTAGACATTAAATATTTTCAGAAAAACATATTTTAAAAATATATTTTCTAATATATATCTTTGTAAAATACATTTAAATTATATTTTTTGGATGCATTTACAAGTATATTTAAAGATATATGTTTAAATGCATTTTTTTTATATGTTCAAAAATATCTGGACAATATATTTACAAACATATATTTTCACATATATGCCTTTGGAAAATATATTAAAATTATATTTTTGGAACGCATTTACAAATATATGTACAAATATATGTTGAAACAAATCTGAAGAATATATTTAAAAAATATATTTTCCAATATATGTCTTTGGAAAATGCATTTAAATTATATTTTGGAATGCCTTTACAAGTATATTTAAAAATATATTTTTAAATGCATTTTTTTAGATGCTCAAAAATATCTGTCAAATATATTGAAAAAAATATATTTTAAAATATATGCCTTTGGAAAATATATTTGAATTTACATTTTTGGAATAGATGTAAAAATATATTCGCGTAGGCCAATATATTGTAAATATATTTAAAATATATAATTTTTTTTAATAAATATATTGGAAATATATTTTTCTTCCGTATGGGCAACCCTGCAGGAGGGCATCACCAGCCCAACACATGACACTACCCATGACACCCATGACAGCTACATATACAATCAGAGCCCCATCCCCACAGATTTCGAACAGAACATGTATGGGGACAGCTGGCTGGTTGGTGAGTGACATGGGTGGCAGGCATGACTGTCCCCCCCCATGATGCACACATCACAAGGGGCACATGCACTACTAACATCCTCCTGTCTTTTCCCTTCAAGGTGACTCTGCATATGCACTGGGACCCCATCTCATGACCCCATCTCATGCCAACTCACATTATGCATCTTTGCACGTTAAACACACACATTAATCAAGGCACAATGAGAATGCATGCATGCACACCACTGTGGTCCCTAGCACACACACCCCGCATCCTCATCAAATTGGATTGGCACAAGTCCACCATGCAGGACTTGTGAGCAGCAACGCCACTTTAAGGCTCCAATTATGTCACTGTACATTCATACACCATTCACACGGACCTGGAGATCACTTCTCCCTGGTCCTGGGGAACCCTTCTCCACCAAAGATGAGGGTGACACCCCTTTTCCGGAAGGAATGTCACCCCCACATTCAAACAGCATTCACAACCCAAAAAAAAAATGCCCAGCAAAAACAAAAATTTTACAGCAAAAAAAAAGCCAAAAAAAAAAAACAGGCCAAACAAAAGGGGAAAAACAAATTAATGTCATTGACGTGAGCCACGCCTGGGGCACCCCCGGCCACGGCCCCGGCTCCTCAGGGGAGACTCATTGAGGAGGGGGTAATCCGGGGTAGGAGGAGCAGCCCCTGGTCTCTGCCCACCTGGCGGCCTGCCCTCCAAGGCCACGGAAATTCTGTTCAGGCCAGCACCTAGTGTTGCCGTGTTGGCCTGGATAGCCTGGGTGAGGGCCCTCACATCCTGCCCAACGCTTGCTGTTGTAGTCTGCAGGTCGTTTAGGCAGTTTGTAAGAGCCAGGGAGTGGCAGTCCAGGTCCCCAAGCGTATCCTTAATGGAGGACAGGCTCTCCTCCACCCGCACCAAAGTCTGGCTGACCTCTCCCAGGTGGCGGGTCTGAAGGAACTGGTCCTTTCTCAGATTGGCGGGCAAAAGGTCGGCCACCCCCCTGGTCTTCTGGGTCGCCTTCCTGCCTCCAGCTGATGCTTGTGGCCGGGGAGAAGGGGAGCCCCTTGGGAGGGGTGCCCTGTTGGGGGAGGAGTGGGAGGTGCTACCCCTTATGGAGGGCTGGCTGCTGCCAGCCAGAGGGGAAGAGTCCTCCAAAACCAAAAGTCCACTGCCTGACATGGACTCCTCCTTCTCCTCAAACTCCTCCTCCTCAACCTCCTCCTCTTTAACCTCCTCCGAGGACTCCGGCCTTGTCGCGGCGTTCTCATCAGGCTGCTGTCCTGGGGATGGTGCGGTCAGCCCAGATGGCCCAGCACCCTCCTGCACATCTGTGGATGACACAAAACATTCACAGGTTGGAGGATCCACACACTTGCCACATATTCCCTTTCACCCCCTCCCCCACACATGCTACACACCTGATAGGGCAAAAAAACCTTACCTGGCATCACGCCTTCATGACTTGAGTCATAGCCGGGCAGGCCCTCCACTTCTTGCCTATGAAAGGTCTGGGCCACCGCACGCTCCTCCGCTGTCAGCCTAACAGGGCATGGTGGGCCCCCTCCTGTGGCCCTGGCATGGGCTAGCATTTTGGCCAGCTTCTTTTTTGACCAGACGCTGGAAGTCATTGATCTTCTTTTCAATCCCCGACCATGTCCGGGTCTCCTCCCCCCCGATGCATTCACCTCGTCAGTAATCCTGTCCAAAATCTCTCTCCTCCTGGCCGGGGTGGTGTTGGCACTCTCCGGGCCGTGGAGGTAACGCCCATATTGGGAAATGGCCCGGGCAAGAATTTGTTTCTCCCCAAAAGTAAAATTTAACTTCCTCTTTCTCTCCATCATACTCATACAAAAACTCTCTCCCAATCAGTGAGCAAAAATCACTCACAAAAACAATCAGCAAAAACCACTCACAAAAACAAGCAGGAAAAATCAAGCAAGAAAACAAACGAACAAAAAACTATCAACCAAAAACTCTCACAAGCAGTCACCAAAAATCACTTACAAATATCTTCTAACAAACACTAGATCACACAGTCCACAAATATTACAAAGACAAACCACAACGCAACTAACAACAGAACAAAAGCACCTTGCTGTATAGGGAGGGATACAAAGGGATGTACTTTTGCAAAGGAAGTGCGTTTCTGTCTGTCTATTTATGCTGTCTGCGTAGTTCATGATTTTGCCTAGTCCACTTCCAATTTCACTGATTGCGCTGTTCCTGAGTTGGGAGCATGCGCACAGAGGTGCTGACATGGTCTGCTTCAAGCGCGCATGCGCGAGCCGGCCGGCACTTCATTTGCATGGGGTCACGGCTCATTTCAATGTAACACGCCCACGTCCTTCCCAATTTGTATTACTCCGCCTTGCGCCTCAGAAATAACGTTGCGCAGGCGCTAATTTCTGCGTAAAACCGACGAGAATAGGGTGATTGCGCAGCTACATTGCGCCAGTCTAACGTAAAGGCGGTGCGCTACGCCGGTCCAATAATGCGCAGATGTACCTGAATCTGGCCCATTGTTTTCAATGGGGCTGGTTCACATATGTGCGATGCATTTGCAGTGCGCATTGCCGAAAAAACGTGTGCATTTTCTAGTCATTGCGGTGCGGCTCAGGTGCAAATTCAGGCCCATTATCTTCTATGGGCATGCATCTGATACGCAGATGTGTTCAGTTCTCATCAGGATTTCTCTCATTCTCTACAATACACCCACCCCCCCTCTGCCAGGTCTCCAAATTCGAAGCTAAAATGGAGATGATCTGCTGAACAGCTTTCTTATCTCTCTGCAGAGATAAGAAAGATGGAATTCGCACCACACAAGTGTGAATCCAGCCTAAAAGTGACAAAAATCTATTCAATGTGCTAGATGTTTACATGATTAGTGTCAATAATGTAACAGCTATGGGGCAAAGTGTCTGGTTATGTCAGTGTTGATCAAGCTTGTGAAACATTAAAAGAGGCCCACCAATCTTCTCAGTGCTAGTGGTTGTGAGCTTAGATGGAATTTCAATCCTTTTCTCTCTTCCACCTATCTTTGATCCTTACAACACAGAAATAGTTTGGAAAAATACAAATGTATAAATATGTGTATGGATAATGCAATGCTTTTAAATTGTCATTTTCAAATGTGTTCCAATTGTAGGTCTGTAAGAACTGTGTCATTTGCTAGCTGATGTAGCCAGAATTCTAAAAAACTAAGTGTGTTCAAAACACAATTGGAGATCAATATACATCTAAAAATTGAATTGTATGTTTGAATTGGAAAATCTGATATGATTTTTGATTTAGTGTACCGGCCGCAAAACTACATATGCTTAAATATTTTGGAAGCCGCTAGTAAAATCCATTATCTTGTTAGCCAGAATCTCAAAAACCCAGACATTCTTGCTTGTTTCAGTCATCCAAAAAACATATAAGCAGTCCAAAATTGCCAAATTAAACAGAGCCCCTAATGAAAAATTATATAGTATTTGAAATATGCAAAAATACATGTCAGGTTGATCTAAATGTTTGAATTGGAAATGAGCAATACTGCAAACAAAAAGCAGACCTACAAATCATGTGGGCACTCTTAAGAAAAGCACTTATTTCACTGAGAAAGTATTCTCTGTTCTAAATTGTAAAGATTGATTCGCTTATCTTTAGAGCAAGAAGAATGGCTAGCTTGCACATGGTGTAATTATACTGAAAACATAATTCTAATAACAAAGTACACATCACAAAAGCATACTAATTGCTGTCAAGTAGAGGGCTTTTAAGCTTGTTAAGGTTAAGGAACTGGTTTTAACATTTTTTTTTTTTTTTTGCTGTATAAGTAAAAGTGATATGCCTAATGTAAAAGGTCTTATCAAACTCAATTTGCTGAGCAAAAAAAAAAGAAAAACCTATATAGTTAACTATATGCATTGCTATTCATACATGGATTCCGCTCACTTTTCCATTTCTGAGCGCTGAGTGGGATGGCCTTCCAGCTATGGTCACCTGATCAATCCTAGTATTTTAATGAGTGAACAACAAAATGCTGGGAACAGCACCAAACCTATCACAGGAGCAAGACATATTATTTCTCCATAAAGGAAGACATGTTTATATTTTTTTCAATTTTAGAAAATTTGAACTGCCCATATAATAAACTAGAAAGTAATGTTTGCTAGCATTTACTTGTAAAAATACTTCTATAGCCACTGTATATATAAAATCATTTATAAATGGAACCCCTTAAATATTTTTCTAATTAATGGAAAGCTAATTTTATTTATAGAAGTGTGTGACTAAATAAGTACAGCATCAGAGACAAAAATGAAAAAGGCAACAGCTATATTGGAAAAGAATCATGTTTATTTGTTGTTATAAAAAATAAATGACATTCAGGTACCCAGCATTTCATCAAATGCTTATATTTTCATTTAACATGGTTTCCTATAGGACACGTTCACGTCTTTGCTTTTTTTCAGCCGTTGTGTTTTTGGAAAGTGTCAGGAATGTCAGGGATCCTTCATGATGTGTGATTCCATGTCCGACTAGACTCCTATAACGTGGAGTCTAGCTATCTGGTAAGGGCACATCTTGTATTAATAGGGTGGAAGGCACACTTGGGTGTATGGTTGTTCATTATCTTTGGAAACATGTTGCAACAATTTCACCACATTCATTTCTATATGGACTTATATGGAAAACCTATGGACTGATCATTGTCACTTTATTTTATTTCATATGTACATATCACTATGTATTTAGTGTGGCAATTGTTGTTTTATATGCCTGAGGTTTTAAGCCAACCTAAGACCAACTGAGAAAAAATAATAATTAGAAAGTATAATTCCTTAATCCAGTACAGTACAGAAAAGCCAAACACAATGATGTTCCTCATTGGTGACACATAGAAAGTGGGAGGTCCAGCATGAACCTCCTCCTTCTCCTAAACTATGCCGGGTCATATGTCCCCAACATATGGAGGGTACTTTGCTATCGAAGATAGATCCATATGGATCTTATAGATGCTTTATTTACACACTGAGGCCACCAGGGAAGAAAATTACATTTACTAACAATATATATTTTTTATAGGTCACTTTTGCTGGAGTACATCCCACAGATTTATCACTTTACATGCAGGTTTACGACATCCCTCAGGCATGTCATTTAAAGGAAATGTGTGATTCTGATGTTGCATTTTTAAAAGAACTGCTCCTAACTGAATGATACTTTTTTTTTTTGCATTGGGTCCTGTGCCAAGAAACCATTACACTTGTTTGCCAAGTTGACCTTGGAAAAAGCAGAGGATTTAGCTTCCCGAGACTTTAATGTGATGCGGATGCAATGTTTGGGGTTTGCAATTTTTCTCCAGTGTTCGGCAAATGTGCAGCAAACCAAACTTTGCTTGGTTCTGCCATTATTACTGGCAATACAAATTTGCTGCTGTGTGTTCTAGAAAGAGGCCACACAGCTAATTAGTACACTCCACATTAAAGCTCTGTACACACAGGCCAGAATCTCGTCAGGAGAAAACTGTATCTTTTCCTGACGAGATTCTTGGCAAGAATCTCTTGCCGCCTGAGTGTACAGACACTCCTTTCAAAAGAACCGCGGTAAATGACATGCCTGAGGGATGTCGTAAACCTGCATGTGAAGTGATGAATCTGTGGGATGTACTCCAGCAAAAGTGACCTATAAAAAATATATATTGTTAGTAAATTTAATTTTCTTCCCTGGTGGCCTCAGTGTGTAAATGCCCAACTCCATGCCCAAGAGTGTTAAGGCAGTGCTGGAAAATAATGATGGCCACACAAAATATTGACACTTTGGGCCCAATTTGGACATTTTCATTTAGGGGTGTACTCACGGACCAGTTCAGCGGACAAATCCGATCGTGTGTATGGGCTAGCGGACATGTCTGACCGGTGGACAAATTTTAAAACATGCTTTAAAATTTGTCCGCCGGCGACATGTCCGTCGGATATGTCCGCTGGTTAGTACACTAACCAGCGGACATATCTGCCCACACAAGTGTCGTATGGATGCGACGCATGCGTGGAAGTTGTTTACTTCCTGGTGCGGTGACGTGGCGGCGTCAACGTCACCGCCACATCACCGCGCTGTCTGCCGGCGGGGATTTTGATCTGATGGTGTGTACACGCCTTCGGACCAAAATAGCCCGGCGGACATATCCGATGAAAATGGTCCAAGGACCGTTTCCATCGGATATGTCCCTCCGTGTGTACGCGGCCTTATACAAGCTTTACACCTACTACTTTACATTGTAGCAAATTGTAATTTTTTTCAGTGTTGTCACATAATAAAGTATAATAAAATATTTACACAAATGTGAGGGGTGTACTCAATTTTGTGAGATACTACTGTAGGTCTATTATGGATTTTGGAAGGCTGCACACTTTCTTTTAACATCCTATTCTTTTTTTGTGTGGAGCCCTCTTTATTAACTTCTTAACCAGAGCAATGTCTAAAATAAGGGTCTGGTATAGAAGAAGGGAATCTCTGGCTGCTTTATTCATAAACTAAATGAAGCAGCCAGGAGCTATCAATTTACAGCAATTTAAAAAGCATTTGTTTCTTTGTAAATGTCAGTGCTGCACTGCATGTAGGTGAAGGGCATCCCCAAGGCATTTTTTTTAAAGAAATTATGCATTTAATTAATTTCAATTGTAGAATTTTCAAAAGGGATGGACAATGACCAAGCACTAAATTAGTGTGAAATGTGTCGGCTCTCCCTTTTCTGGCTGTATTTTGTGATGCATGTCCTTTGATTTACAAATAAAGACAACTTTTGAAGTTCCTTTGGAGTGCGGCTGTCCATCCCTTTTGAAAATTCTACATTTGCCTAGTGCATTGCCAGCACCTTGGTTTCCTAGGAGGTTCCCTAATTGCTCACAAGACCCACCGGGAGCGGTGATTCCCTTTCCTAATTAATTTCAATGTTGCGATTTACATATTTTTTAAACTTGCTGCTCCCCACTAACTTATTTGCTTTGATGCATGTTACCCGAGGCAGTGCCCAGTCCTCATGACATTTTTGCAAGTCCTTGCCTATTAGCCCATAGAAAATTGTCGTTACTGTTTTTTTTAATTATATTTTATTTCTACCACCAAGGGCCAGTCCATTCTCATAACAATCATTTATAAACAGTTACATAACAGATATATCAAAATACTAAATCAAAGATTAATTATCATATCCTTCATAACATCCTCTCTACACCCCTAGGGAGGACATCCTGACGATTTTGCAGCGAGTAGGTGGACCACCTTCAATCACTGTGTCTGGGATCACCCTATCCATTTTCCATTTTCTTAGTATAAACAAAACCCCAAGGAAGGCAAAAATAAAAAAAAATCTTAAAGATCTTAAAAAGGGGGGGGGGGAGAAAAAAAAGGGGGGAGAAAAAGGGAAGGGAATACCCTGGGTAGGCGATGGGTAACTAGTTAATAAATATTTTAAATTGTACTACCTATATCTGACCTTCATGAATTAAGCAGGATCAAGCCTTCTTCAGAAGAAATAAACCTATTCCACTGTCTCCATACCTCCGAATACTTTTCTTGTTGGTTTTGTGCTGAAAGTGTGAGATCTTCCATCTTATTTATCTATTCCACTTTACGAAGCCAACCTCCAACCGTAGGGGGTAGCGCATTTTTCCACCTAAGTGGAATACATGCTTTGGCCGCATTTACTAATTGTCGTAAGATAGCTTATATTTTTTAACAGGTATATTCATAACATGTAGTAAAAAAAAGGCTGGGTCCGCCGGTATCTTGTAGTCTGTAAATTTTTGACTAATGTTCCGTACCTCCTTCCGGTAAGATGTTATTTTTGGGCATGACCAAAAAATATGTAACATCGTACCTCTCTCCTCCATACATCTCCAGCATCGGTCTGATATTTCCGGATAAAATTTGTGTAGTCTCTGTGGGGTATAGTACCATCTTGTTAGTATTTTATAATTCATCTCCTGAATCTTAGTAAATATAGATGATTTCAGCGAGAGATCGATCATATTTTTTCTTTGGCTAGTTGTAAACTTACAGTCCATCTCTCTCTCCCATTTCTCTATCCAAGATAAATTTAGTTATTCCGGAGGGAAAAGCAATAAAGTGTAAATTTTTTAGAGTTTTTGTGTCAAAGTCCCCTCCTTCATGCAGTATTCTTCGAATATGGTTAATTGTCTTCTAAACCTCTCTGGTGACTTAAGTGTATAAAGGAAGTCGTGGAGCTGCAGAGCGTTCCAAAAAGATAAACAAAAGGGGCCAGCCGGTTCCATTAGGGGAGTTATGGATGGCCAACCGTCTGATGTTAGGAATTGCGATGCTCGAAAGCAATTAGTTTGTCGAAGATTGGAGAAGTGATGATCTCTCAAACCTGGAGGGAATCCCGGATTCCCAAGGATAGGCATGAGAGGCGAGTCCATTGTCGAGAGAGAGGTTTTAATGATCACTTGTGAGCAAATTTGTATTGTAGGGCCTATCAATGGGTGCCTCTTTAGGTCAGGCGATAGCTTATCATAGCACCATGGTGCTCCTTTCAATAGAACATCAGTTTGCTCTTGTTCAATCCGAACCCAGAGTTTGTCTATTGAGTGTCGGCTCCAGTCTATGAGTCTCCCCATATGTACTGCCTGGTAATATTTAAGTACATCTGGGAATGCAATCCCACCACTATGTTTAGGTCGAGATAATTGGAGTCTGGGAGTGTGTGGTCTCTTATGTGCCCATATAAATTTAATAAACAGGGAATGAACCTGTTTAAAGTATTGAGATGGTATCTTGATCGGCAGAATTTGAAATAAATATAGATACTTGGGTAGAATACTCATGTTTAAGAGATTGCATCTAGCAAACCACAAATGCAGTCCCCTATTCCTAACAAAATATGTGTTCTAATCAATAGGGGGGGTGCGTTGAGTTCGAAGATTTGTGATAGATTAGAGGGGATATATGTTCCCAAATATTTCAAAGCTGTTTCTGTTCACTTGAGCCTGAAATTTGTCTGTAAGGTCTGTAGCTTCAAGATAGGTACGCCTACCCCCATTGCCTTTGATTTATTCAAATTAATCCGTAAATTAGATAGATGACCATAAGCCTCAAATTTGCAGATAAGTTTCGGCAGCGAAACCACGGGGTTGGTGAGGGAGAAGAGCATATCATCAGCAAAAGCTGAGATTTTATGTTGCTCCTCTCCCACACCAACTCCGGTAATGTCTGGGTTCAGATATATCCTACACAAAAAAGGCTCAAGGGAAAGAACATAAAGTAAAGGGGATAGTGGACACCCCTGCCTCGTCCCGTTTGAAATGGGGAAAGGGTCTGATAAAACTCTGTTAACTTTGACCTGGGCAGTCGGGTGTGTGTAAATCTTGGATATCCATTGCATTGTTTTTTAACATTCAGCTCCTATTGTCTTTAATGGAGTTTGATGTCCTGCAAACCCACTTTGAACCGAACCCAGGTATGTTCAGTTCAGTTTTTTACTGTTCTGTACAAAAGGCAGCTCCCCACCTCTTCTCAGTAGCAGCAAGGCTACTTCAATTGCTCTATTTTGGTACTTTTCAATAGTCCCTTCCAAATTTTGCCTCTCATTAGCTAACATCTGGGTTATTCCAGAGCTGCTACTCAGATGTTGTGACAAGCACCCACTTAGCCTTTGAGATATGTGTAAACCTATATTTTCCACAGAAGCCTTTTTCTTGAGGGTGACACTTTTCTTTGCTTCTGGCCAGATCACCTTGCCATGTTTTAACCTCAAGATCTCTGAATCACCTATTTTATATAAGGAACAATTTCTATCTGCTATAAAGAGCATGCTTGGATCACATCTCATCACATATCATCTCCAGATTTTAGGTTAGTGTTATTTTGTCAAGACCATTAAGACCCCTTTCACACTGGAGGCACTACAAATGTGAAAGTGCTCTTAGTGTACAATGGTGTCCCTTTTATTCTGTTTTATATGTGAAAAGCTTCACACTTTATCAGAAATGCACATTAAAGCAATGAATGTGCAATATTTATATGCAAAGAACAATCAATTTATTATTAAAAAATCTGTTAAAGTGGTTGTTAACCGACTTTGACTGCTTCATATAATTCTCTCGGTGTCCTAATAACACGTGCTCCTGTCTGTGTGATTTATAAAAAAGTCTTTCTTTAACATTTTTTAAAGCGATTCCCAGCGATTACATGACCGGCCGTCTCTCTCCTCTCCCTGTCTGACAGATGCAGAAGGAGGGGCCGAGATTCCCCCTTGACATCAGTCAGGACTAGAGGAAGAAAGGAGAGAGCGAGCCGGCCGGTCACGTGATTGCTGGGAATCGCTCAGAAATATGGTAAAATTATATAAATCACACAGATAGGAGCACTAGTCATTAGGACACAGAGAGGATTATAGAGGATAATAAAAGTTATTTCAGCAGCAGGAGGGGAGGGGGCTGGCATGGACACAGAGCTGACAGACAGGGAGGGGAGGAGGGAGAGGGTGGAGGAGAGAAGGACAGAGCAGGGCTGTGGATGACAGAGGCACGTAAACTTACCACGATGTCAGAGCTCAGAAGCCGTGATATGCTGTGGTCAGTTTAAAGAGGGGAGGGCATAGCCAGGCAGGATCAGCCAGGTATTTCAGGTGATACAAGGGGCCAAATTACACAGCACAAGCACTGTGCACAAGCACTGTGCTGTATAACATGCTTTAAAGGAGCAGGATTTTTTATTTTTTTTGGGTTAACAAACATTTTAAGCAATTTCGGACTGGTTTCTGTGGTATATTTATATATAGCTACTTTACTTTGCCCTACATTTGTAAATAACAACAATTATACTTACAGGAATGTCTTGAGGTTTACTAAAGTAGTAATCTCTTCACTGCCCAGGGAGCCCGTTTTCCCTTTTCCCCTTTTAAACATTCAGTTGGATCGATAGCAATCTTTTTTTTTTTACTCTCCTCTACTTGGATTTTTGAGTTAAACACAGATTTTAAATGGACCACCATAAAATGACTTCACCTCCATCTAGGCAACATGAGAAACCATACATATAGGTATAAACACTGTGGTAGGTTTCATTGTAATATACCAAATATGCTCAAAAGGGATGCATTTTATCTGAGACAGTGTTTTAGATAGTATTCCAGCAACCATTTGTAAAAACAGAACAAATGAAACTACGGGCCAGATTCAGGAACAGTTAGGCTGGTGGATCAGTGATCCGCCAGCCTAACTGTCACTTTGAGCCGGCGTTTCTGTTTTCTGTAACCAGAAAACAAGAAACGCCGGGTTGAAGCTGCGATGCGATCAGCGTAACTGAGTTTCGCCATCGCATCGTTACTTCAACTTAAAAAAGGCGCCGGGGGCGTTCCCGCCGATTTCCGCTCAAAAAATATGTTAATGAGCGGAAATCGGCAATTCACGAGCGAATTCCGGCGCGACGCAATGACGGTACGAAGTTTCCGGAAGCGATACGCGGCGCGAAGATATACCTACATGGGGTTAGAGTATCCTATGTTAGGTATAGGCGTCGTCATCGCGTCGGGAAAAAAATAAATCACGTCGCTTGCGTAAAAAGATCATGAATGGGAATGTGACGTCATTGACGTTCATTCACAGAATTTGGAGCATGCGCACGGGGATGCTTTGACACTCGACGCATGCGCAGTACGTTCGAGGCGGGATCGCGCTTAGTTTAAATAATACACGCCCCGTACCCGCCCAATTTGAATTCCGCCGGCTCATTTTCGTTACGCTGCCGCAACTTTAGGAGCAAGTGCTTTGTGAATGACAGCACTTGCTGCTAAAATTTCGGCAGAGTAACGTAAATGAGAAGCGTTACTCTGGAGCAAAGATGCTCCCATCTACCTGAATCTGGCCCTACATGTCTACCTGCTCTGTTGTATAAAATAAGAATACTTAGATATAATATAATGCACATTTGAGCACTACAAGATTAGAATTCTAGCACAATAAGTCTTCTTACAATATGTATATTTAATAATGGCAGAATTCTGGCAGATAAATGTAAAACTCAATAAGGAAAAATATAAAAAAACAAAGCGTAGAAAACGCAGCAGTACATCAGAAGCCAAATTACAGACAAGTTGCTAGGGCTAGTACATGAAAGAATATGTGTATGCTGAGATTCTGCAGCCTGTCTGATGTGAGGGAGAGGGTGAGACTGAAATATATACAGGTGAAGATGGCAGTTATTAAAGAACGTATGCATGGTATGAGGAAGGAAAAGGTTCAATGAGGCTTGAGGAAATGGCCTTGTAAAAAAGAATAATTACTGTGATTTTCCTAAGGAAATATACTTCAGCATATACTGTTTTAAACATTACAAGTATTTCATTGAAAAAACACATGGTTTGTGCATAGTTCATTCCAAACCAAGATATGTTTCTAATTGTAATATTTTCTTTGTAAAGCTGTTGTCTAATTAGATTCCATGGATCATTCATAGATGGACAAAATTCATGTCTAATATAAAGTATTCTTATATACAGTTCTGCAGGATCGAGAAATGTGAACTAGGAAAAGTTTGATTCGCAGAAGGTTCTGCAAAAGTCTGCTAAACCCCAACAAAGCACCATGCCCATCAAAGTCAATTTTTTATGTACTTCCTGTTTTGTTAAAATATTTACAGATGCACTATTTTATCATGTGTATTACTTAATTTTTCTTTTCTCTTAAGGCCATCCCTGCTCTAGTCTAGCAAACATGGAACGGGATGGCATTTTGCAAACTGGGTAAAATAATTAGCAACTAGAAAAGAGAGACTAATTTTAATCGCCCTTGGTCCTCATTGGCCTTTTCCTGTGATTCTTTCTCCAAGAAAAAGAAGGGAAGTGCAGGCAGCAGCAAAAGTTAAGAATACAATCCTGTGATCACCTTGAAACCCAAAGCAGTACTTGCCAAAACCCACCCGATTGTTTCCAATAACAATCTCCTCATGCCCAGTTTTTCCTGTTGCATTATACATATATGCCTTTAAATCCCCCACAAGCCCATTGTTTGTAATAATTTTACATGTCAACTGCTCCCATACCATCTGGCAAAAACAACCCACTGTAGATGTTACTGATAAAATTAATATATTGATTTAATGTACATTTACCTATATTTAGATAAAAAAAGGACCTTCCCTTCTTATGCCCTGTACACACGATAGGTTAGTTTGATGAAAACGGTCTGATGGATTTTTCCATCAGTTATCTGATGAAGCTGACTGATGATCAGTCATGCCTACACACCATCAGTTAAAAAACCGATCGTGCCAGAATGCGGTGACGTAAAACACAACGATGTGCTGAAAAAAAAAAAGTTTAATGCTTCCAAGCATATGTCGACTTGATTCTGAGCATGCATGGATTTTTAACCGATGGACGTACCCACAGACGATCGTTTTTTTCTATAGGTTTTATCCATCAGATAATCTTCCTATTTTTTTAACCTATGGATAAATAACCGATGGGGCCCACACACGATCGGTTTGGTCTGATGAAAACGGTCCATCAGACTATTTTCATCAGAATAAACTATCGTGTGTACGCAACATTGTTCTTCTCCTTCCCTTTATCAAAGCATCTGTGGACCCCCCCTCAAACCCAAGAAGAGTTAAAGCTCAATTTTTTTTAAAGCAATCTCCCTGTGCCTGATGTCTCAACACTTGGTGAGTTTATTACTGCCTTGTGTCTCTACATACAGGCTTGTGCTGGTTGCCTTAAAAAGGTGGTTCCAGCAGCCAATTTGCTCAAGAGTCAGAGAAAACACACTTACCTTCTTTGTATCTGCATGGTTTAAACTATTCTACTCAAATACATTAAACAACCCACACTTTTTCCTAGAGTATCTCTGGTACAGTACTATTTTATTTTAAGCATAAAAAAACACCTGTCTTATATATAAGCCTTTTTCCTCATTATTCTACTTACAAAACTGCCCTGCTGCTGATCTGTGATTTTTCTTAACCACTTGTCTACTGGCCACTTTTACCCCCTTCCTGACAGGGCCACTCACCTACGTGGTCATGCAACAATGTACCCATATGTCATTTTTATAATTTTCACACAAATAGAGCATTCTTTTGGTGGTATTTAATCACCACTGGGTTTTTTATTTTTTACTAAATGAACGGAAAAAAACAGAAAAAATAAACAAAAAAAGATCATAGTTTGTTATAGAATTATGCAAACAGGCAATTTTTCCTCTTCACTGTTGTGTGCTGATAAGGCTGCACTGATGGGCACTAATTGGTGTCACTGATGGGTACTGATATGTGAAACTGATAGGTACTGATGAGGCGGCACTGGTGGTCACTGATGAGGAGTAAGGATGAGCCAAACACACCTCAGTTCGGTTCACACCAGAACTTGCGAACAGGCAAAAAATGTGTTCAAACACGCGAACACAGTTAAAGTCTATGGGACACGAACACGAAAAATCAAAAGCATTTTTTTACAGGCTTATATGCATGGTATTGTCATAAAAAGTGTTTAGGGGCCCGGGTCTTGTCCCATGGGACATGTATCAATGCAAAAAAAAGTTTTAAAAACTGCATTTTTTTTCAGAAGCAGTGATTTTAATAATGATTAAAGTGAAACAATAAAAGTACCTGGGGGGTGTCTATAGTATGCCTGTAAAGTGGCACATTGTTCCCATTTTTAGAACAGTCCCTGCAGAAAAATGAAGGAAAAAAAAGTAATTTAAAACTGATTGTGGCTGTAATGAATTGTCGAGTCCTGGCAATACAGATACAATTAATTGAAAAAACGTCATGGGTTCCCCCCAGTCCATTCAGTCCATTACCAGGCCTTTGGGTCTGGTATGAATATTAAGGGGAACACCAACCCCCAAAAAATGGCATGGGTTCCCCCTCAGTCCATTTAGTCCATTACCAGCCCTTCAGGTAAGGTATGCATATTGAGGAGAACCCTGTGCCATTTTTTTTAAATGGCATATGGGTCCCCCTGAAAATTCATACCAGACCCTTTAGGTCTGGTATGGATTTTAAGGGGAACCCCGCGCCAAAAAAAAAAAAATGGCGTAGGGGTCCCCCAAAAAATACAGACTCAGACCCTTATCTGAGCATGCAACCTGGCAGACCGCAGGAAAAGTGGGGGGACAAGAGAGCGCCCCCCTCCTGAACTATGCCCTTAACATGGGGAGGATTAGTGTCACTTGACGGGAGTCTCCTATGGAGGCACATCAGTAGCGGCTTTTCTTTCTCCAGGTATCGTCAGTGCCAGATGGATCTACATCACTGGACTTTTTTAGTAAAGGACTTGTCCAAAGCTGCCTCTTGTTTTTTTTTTTTTTATTTTGACACTTTTTTTGGTGAAATGGTAGAGGTACAATGTACCCCAGTACCAATTCACATAAGGTGGCTGGGATATGGGGGTCCCCTTGTTAAAGGGGGCTTCCTGATTCTGATAATCCCCCCGCCTGCAGACCCCCACAACCACCAGGCAAGAGTTGTGGGGAGGAGATACCCTTGTCCCCATAAACATGAGAACATGGTGCTTTGGGGTCCAGACCCCAAAGCATCCTCCCCATGTTGAGGGCATGTGGCCTTGTACGGATCAGGAGGGGGGTGCTCTCTCATCCCCCCTCTTTTCCTGTGTCCTATGATATACTTGAATTTAATATAGCAAAACATTTGTATGTGTTTTCATATTTTAGCCTATTCTATCTGGAAATGTTTATGTATTGTTCTGGTGCTGGACAATTTTACCAAATCATATATTTTTTAAAAATGGGTTTATGCATAAATGGCAGATGGAGTGGTACACCTAGGGTGAGAGTGTACAATGTGTTGGGTGCATAGTAGTTTTACTTCTTTTTTTTTTTTTATCAGAGAAGTTCCCTTAACAGTGATGTGCTGCAAAAAATAAGCTCTTGCACAGAATAACTGCAACAACTGCCTGATGTGCTCAAATCACCCCAAGCGTAAGGTTGTATTGACATTTATTAGAAAAAAAAGTAGCTAAGATTTTGTCACTTGAAGAGCTAGGTAACAATTAGCTGTCATAGAAAGATATTGGTCCTAAACCACTTGTCAACCAGCCGCCATTATACGGTGGCAGTTTGGGCCTTTCCTGCAAATTGCCGTACTGGTACGTCGGCTCATTTAACCACTTAAGACCCGGACCAAAATGCAGGTAAAGGACCAGGCCCTTTTTGCGATTCGGCACTGTGTCACTTTAACTGACAATTGCGCGGTGGTGCGACGTGGCTCCCAAACAAAATGTAAGTCCTTTTCTTTCCACAAATAGAGCTTTCTTTTGGTGGTATTTGATCGCCTCTGCAATTTTTATTTTTTGCGCTATATACAAAAATAGAGCGGCATTTTTGAAAAAAAAAACAATATTTTTTACTTTTTGTTATAAGAAAAATCAAATAAACTAAATTTTAGTCAAACATTTAGGCCAAAATTTATTTAGTCACATGTCTTTAGTAAAAAAAAATCGCAATAAAAAAAATAGCTACCTAGCGGGAACAGTGACACTAATACAGCGATCAAAAAAATGATCGCTTAGTGACGCTGGCAACAGGGAGTGAAAGGGTTAACTAGGGCGGTGATCAAGGGGTTTAAACTTTATTAGGTAGGGGTACGGGGGCTACCCTGAACCTAACACTAACTGACTGTCACACTGACACTAAATACAGTAATTATACATATATGATTACTGCATTCAGTGACACTGTGACGGGGGAGGGGTGATCGCAAGGGGTTAAGTGTGCCTGCATGTACTGGTGTCAGTGTAGTGTTGTGCAGACTTACTGTGTGATGTGATCTCTCCTCAGCGGCGGTTGAAAATACCGCCGAGAGCAGAGATCACATCACTTCCCTCTTCCTGTGTTTACACAGGAGGAGGAAGTGACACACGGGGGAGCGGGCGGATTGGCTGGGAGCGATCCGGAGGGGGCGGACAAAAACGAACAGCCGCCCCCTCATCCCGGATCACTCGCACAGCAAACTGGACTGCCGCATTTCCCGGGGGGGGGTCCTGATCGGACCCCCGACTGACGTCAAGGCAGCAACGTATATATACATTGATGTGCCTGTCTGTGCCATTCTGCCGACGTAAATGTACATGCAACGGTCCTTAAGGGGTTAAGAGCCATAGCAGGCTGCAGGGCAGGGGACCCGATGCGCGTGGATGGAGGCTGCAATGTCCGCTGGCCACCCACGATCTTGGGCACGAAAGCCAGAACGGGGATCTGTGTATGTAAACACACAAATCTCCATTCCGACAGGGGAGGAGAGATAGATCTGCTGTTCCTAGTAATTAGGGACAGCGATCGGTGCCCTCCTCCAGTCGTTCCAATCCCCCCACAGAAACACACAGGAGGGAACACAGTTAACCCCTGATAAGCCCCTAGTGTTAACCCCTTCCCTACCAGTGACATTTACACGGTAATCAGTGCATTTTTATAGCACTGATCGCTGTATAAATGTCAGTGGTCTCAAAAAAAGTGTCCAATGTGTCTGATCTGTCTGCTGCAATGTCGCAGTCTTGCTAAAAATTGCTGATCACTGCCATTACTTGTAAAAAAAAAAATATAATACAAATTCCATAAATCTATCCCTTATTTTGTAAACGCTAGAACTTTTTCGCAAACCAATCAATAATATGCAGAAGAATACATATTGGCCTAAACCAGGGATCTCCAAACTACGGCCCTCCAGCTGCTGTGGAACTACACTTCCCATGAGGCATTGTAAAACTCTGACATTCGTAGACACGACTAGGCATGATGGGAATTGTAGTTCCTGAACACATGGAGGGCCATAGTTTGGACACTCCTGGCCTAAACTAATGAAGAAATTTAATTTTTTATTTTATAGTTTTATTTTCAAAGTGATCACACTTTTTTGTTTATAGCGCAAAAAATCTAAACCGTTGGGTACAACGTTGTGCAATTGTCAGTTAAAGCGACACAGTGACGTGTCGCAAAAAATGGGCTTGTCATTAAGGGGGAAAATCCTTCCGGTCCTTAAGTGGTTAAAGAGTTTAATTTTTGGGTGTATGCACATAATAAATGCCAACACTGCAATTCTAAAAACTCTAGCATTGTTTGTGAAAGAGATTGTAGACCCAATCCACTAAATCTTATATGAGGTTTAACATGATAATGTCACTGGGAAAGCCAATTTTTCTTTTAATTAATCGTTTTAATGAAAACAATAACATGAAACAGACATACATGTCCTTGTTTGGGCACTTTGGGGAAAAAATATTAAGCTGGTACACACAGAACCTGGTGCAGCTGCGCAGAGTAACAAATTAGCTTTTAGCTTCAGCTTGTTCAAAGCTGATTGGTTACTATGCACAGTTGCATCAGATTATGTGTGCACCAGTTTTAGTAAAGCTTGAATACACAAGATTTGCCACAAACTTATGGTAGCTGTGAACCAAAATCTCATTCATAATATGCAGTATAAGTAATAAGCAGATAAAAGGAAACCTGTTCTGAGAAAAAAAAACCTCCTTCTTAAAATACTAGATGCCTGGCTCTCTCTGGATTCAGTACTTTTAGAATAACTGACCCAGAAAAATAATGCAGTAAATGAATTTAGAGTGTATTTGTGACTTTTTAGCGAAACTTGCCATATGATGGATAAGATGTATATAAGTTCTGCCACCTGTGATTGAGGTGTAGATTAGTTATATCACGTAGTAAGAACTAATGTACAAGCATAAAACATATGGAATTTTGGGGGACACCAAATATTATGTATAAATCTGATGTCTATGGAGTTTTATCTTTAATGAAAGAAAAGTGGTAACACTTTTTTTCTTGCTGAAATGTTATCTTTTTATTTTTATTTTGGAGATTATCTGGACTAGCTATACCAAACAAGGATGTTATATATCATTATAATGAACTCTTTAGAACATTTTTTTTTTTTACAGCTATAAAAAAGAACTTAAAAAAAACAGGTGACACATAAGAGTTTGTGTTTATGAACTAACATGGACTCCAGTATGATGAACAAAGAGCCACTGTTCCAGGCAAGCCCGCCACCGTAATCTTCCACACCTCCCGCAAACACAGGTGCAAGACCAGTTTGTGTAACTGTGTTCATAAAAGACCAAGGAATCTGGATCGCTGCACTCTGCAAAAAGCTTCCACCTTTATTGAGTGATAAAAGCAATACAATACAGCACAATGACACAGTGAGGATAGAGGAGTAGATCAATCTGTTTAGCGCTATCTCACTGCTTACTCATGAGTCATTACTCAAGTCATGAGTAAGAGCTGAGATAGCAAAAAATGCATTGACCTTCTCCTCTGTCCCCACTCTGTTAAGGTGCTGTATTGGAGTATTTTTATCATTTAATAGTGCAGCCATCCAGATTCCTTGGTCTTTTATAGCGCTGACTCCAGTTATTGCTTAACCGATTCCCGACTTCCCGCCGTACATATACTGCGGCAAGGTGGCTCTATTACGCAAAATCAAGCACTTGTACATGATTTTGTCAATGGCCACTGGGGAGCACGAGCGATGGTGGAGCTGTGATTGCATGCTGATTGGCCACAGGGAGCACCTGCAGAGACAGAACGGTGGTTTGCTGATGTAAACAAGCAGACAACCGTGTTGTCAGGCATGGACACTTTGGTCTAGTGTTCCTGCTAAATAGGAACACGGATCAGGGTGTCCATGCAGTGAGCCCATTCCCCACACAGTTATAAACACACTGTGGAAACACTATTAACCCTTTGCTCGCCCCCTGATGTAAACCCCTTCCCTGCTAGTGTCATTAGTACAATGTCAGTGCATATTTTTAGCATTGATTACTGTAATAGTGTAACTGGTTCCCAAAATTTTTTAAAAAGTGTCAGATAGGTGTCCGATCTGTCTACCGCAGTGTCGCAGTCCCGCTAAAAATCCCTGATCACCACCATTACAACAAGTAAAAATAAATAAAAATGACAAAAATATATCCCCTATTTTGTAAACATGGGCCAGATTCACAGAGCCATTACGCCTGTCTAACTGGTGTTAGACTGGAGTCATTTCAAATTACGCACGTTTTCTAGCTAGTCGGAAACCTCAAACCATGAATAGACGGCTGCGGGCTTCAATTCGACTGGATTACGTGTTCGTACGCCTTCGGATCTACGCTGCAATAAAATTGCGGCCACTGGGTGGACTTCCCGTAGTTTTCCGCGTCGGGGTATGCTAATGAGCTTTTGCCTGGCGATCCCCGAATCTACGATCTTCATTCGCAATCTCTTACGGCACCTTTAGTCATCTTTTTTTTGCGTAACACTATACCAGCTTTTTGCTGGTCTAATATTAGACAGCCCATGTTAAGTATGGCCGTCGTTCCCGCGTCGAATTTCTACGTTTTCCGACATCTTTTATTATTTTTTACGTAAGTCGTCCGGGAATAGGAATGTTTGTAAACGACGCTACTCAAACAACGAATGACGTAACGGGAAATTTCTGAACGAAGCATGCGCAGTTCGATCGCCGCGGGGACGCGCTTAATTTAAATGCTTCATCCCCCAATCGCGTATTTCGATTACGCGGCGAGAAATAGACTACGCCGCTGTAGCGTACGGGCAAAAATCTACCAGGATTCGATGTAGAGCCTGGTGAAATACGGCAGCGTAGAGTATTTCGATTACGCAGCGCAATATTAAGTGTATCTGAATCTGGCCCTATAACTTTTGCTGAAACCAATCAATATACGCTTATTGGGATTTTTTTAACAAAAATATGTAGCAGAATACATATTGGCTAGAAATTGATAAAGAAATTTGATTCTTTACATATTTTTATTAGATGTGTTTTATAGCAGAAAGTAAATTATTTTTGTTCTTTTTTGGTTTATAGCGCAAAAAATAAAAAAAACGGTGATCAAATACCACCAAAAGAAAGCTCTTTTTGTGGGAAAAAAAGGATATCAATTTTATTTGGGTACATTGTCACACACCTACGCAATTGTCAGTTAAAGTATCACAAAAAATGGCCTGGTCATTAAGGGGGTAAAACCTTCTGACGCTAAAGTGGTTCACAATTAAACTAATTAGTTGGTGCAAAACATTATTAGCTCAGTAATAAAAACACCTAAAATTCTGTCAACAATGAATAGGCGTAATGTTCCCTGGTAATGTATATTAAAACGCCATCAACTTTGCAGGTAAAAAAAACGAGAAAAACATGTATTTGAAATGCTTACTTTATTCAATATTTAATGTGCTTTTGAACTTGCTAGCAAATTTTACCACTTTCAACAATTTGACCTGTAACAGATTTAATAATTTTCTGGATGAAAGCTCAGCATACACATTACAGTTGTCAGTCATACAACAAACAACAATAGCACTTGTAACATGCAACTATTTTGATGGAGGCATCACATTGTTAATCAGGATAATCAAGTAGATATCATGTACAGTACATGAGAGTGCAATGGCACATCCTGTTTTGGGTCTACAACGACAAAAAAATTGTGGGAACGTTTAGTCTACCTTAAGCATATTTGTTTTATGTCTGTGAAATGTGGACATTCTTTCTCATTTTAAGTAAATGGAATTATTCTTTGAATTGCTAAGCAAGGAATGTTGGCACAGTGATGCCTAAATACATATCAAACAACAATCATTCGCACAATCGGACCTGCTATCAGCACCTTAAACTTGTTCAGATTTCTACATGACATAGTAAACCGTGCATAACGTGAAATGATGACAAGTTTGGTAACTCTGAAAACTTTTAAACTTGTAAATGCATTCATACACTTTCAAAACTAAAGGCATGAAATGCCTCTGAAAAGCTTATCATTGTCTTTCTCCACGGAAAGTGATTTCAAGTAATTAAATATAAGAGTCAATGAAACAGAAAATAGAAAATTGCTAGAATAATTTAAGCATATTCTTCCTTTTGGAAACAAAAATCATCTCAGTTTGTAGATAATGGAAGATGACAACCAGATCTTTGTCATGTTGTGTAGAATAGCATTTCTGTGAGTATTTTCTATTTTTTTTTTTTTTTAAGTCATAATGATTTACTATATTGGCTCACTATTTGACGTGAGTGACAGATGTTACAAAGTAATGGAGATGTGGAACAAATTTCTTTATGAAGGGTTTGTGCCAGATGTTGGATTTCTGAAAGATAAACTTTCTTTGACATTGACTTGTGTTCTAAAATGATGGAAATTATGTGTACACTAAGCATTAAAATAAATCAATTTCTTTTTGCAGTGCACATCATAGATATCAACAATGGACACGTATTAAGCGCATTGCAATAATTTTGTCAGCATGATATCAGATTTGTATCTCAATACAAATCCTTTCAAATGCCTTAGAGACTGCCAGTTTTGGTTAATTACTTCTGCATTAAGTCATGATGCTTTATGAAATCAGCACATTGTTAATATGTTGATATATTAGTGAAAGTTATTCAGCGTTTCATTGCTGTGCTAGCATACAAAAAGAGTTGTGTATTTCATCATTCTTATGGTTCCTTTTGTTTTTAGTTTTGTACATCCCTTGCTATTTCATGTTGATTTGAAATGCAATTCTAGGACAATCCAGGTACACTAAAATTAAATAAAAAAGAAGGTGCAATCAGCGCAAAAATACAAAGGATCAAAATAATAATAAAATGTACTATTAAGTGTAAGAATGAAAAATACTCAAAGAGTGGATTTCAATGGATGCAAAGCTGAACACCAAAAAGGACAATCACAAAATCCCTGAAGTAAATATATCAAGAAACAGTGGGCAAACCTAGATTACTAATAATAAAGTAAATATGCCATAATAGTGAAAAATACACACACAAATAATTAATAACAGTGTGAAAGTAAATAAAAGAAAGTCCAAATTTGCAATGTGCGACATGAAGGAAAAATCCTGATCAAGAAAATCAGAGTATCTTCAATGTGAGGAAAACCAATATTTCAAATGGATCCCTTCACCAGTAAAGATGGGTACTCTCACTCACACAAATACCTTTGTTTTACCAAAGGTCTAATAAACTTAGATCAATGAGGAAATCCAGTGGCTCAAAGGTATACTTTTCGGCTGAAGGACCCGGAGATAAGCAAGTATCTGTGGCCAGGACCAGTATGCAAAGAAAAAAAGGCCAAATCTAAGAGCTTCCATAAAAAAACAGGTCTCTTTAAAGCAGTGGGGCTGTGCCCTGCTTTGGACATGATGATGCCAAAGGTAGGGTTCACTGCTGGAGTGTGGGGGAACTCTATCTGCCAGGGGAGTGGAGGGTCAGGTAAATTAGAGTTCTCTTGTAATTAGCAATAAAGGTCTGCACACCACTATTAAAGAGGAGTTCCACCCAAAAATGGAACTTCCTCCTAATCCACTCCTCACCCCCATACATGCCACATTTGGCATGTAATTTTTTTGGGGGGGGAGTGGGGGCTTCAGTAGGAGTGGGACTTCCTGTCCCACTTCCTGCTTCCGCCGAGGGGCTGATAAGGCGAGAGGCGTAATCGCCTTATTTCAGCCCCTCCTTGTAGGCGATGGCCTAGGACACTGACAGGTCCTAGGCAATCGCCTGTCCAATCAGCGACGAGCCGCGCCGCGCGCGCGCGAATGCGCAGTGCGGCTCGCGCTTACGCAGTGGGTGCCCGGCCGTGAAGCCGAAGGCTGTCATGGCTGGGTGCCCACAGTCGGGATGGAGACGCCGACTGGGGAGGGGGGGAGAGGAGCGGAGCCCCGGTCGGCGCATCGCTGGAACGCAGGAGCAGGTAAGTGAGTGTTTATTAAAAGCCAGCAGCTACACTTTTTGTAACTGCTGACTTTTAATAAACACATTTTTTGGCTGGAACACCCCTTTAAGTACACCATTCAACAACCAACAATATAGTATTATTTAGGGTGTTTAATCCTCTCCACAGTGTATCACTCTGTTAGTACAATCATTTTGAATATATAGAGTAAGCACACCACATAGCCAAACTGCTTTAGCAATAAGTTTGTATTAGGCATATACATACAATTATACTACAGGTACAGATAACCAAGTATGTTATCTAACATCAAGCGTAATACAACAAAGATATTCACTCAAAGGTTGAATCATAGAAAAAAACATGCATGCATATGGGTACAATGAACTACACTTAAAACGTATAAGAGCTGATGTTCAGAAAAACAAACAGGAATTCAGTACCCTTGATAGTGTAATGAAAAAGAAAGTTGAGCCAGACTCTGGTGAAAATAGAGATGAGGAGGAAAAGAAAATGTTCCAGGGGTGTAACAAAAAAAAAAAAAAACTTTCTCAAGAACCTCTGGTCACAGTGTACAAAAAAATATAAAAAAGGAAAACAAATGAAAAAAGATTTCAATAAAAATATTAAAATGTATTTTTTTCACTTTTTTTACTTACTGTCACTAGTCAATGTCCCTGTACTGCACTGGTAATATAGTATGTAAAAAACAATTTTTTTTTAGATTTCTTAATTTTTTCAAAATTGTGACAAAAAATTACAACTTCAAGAAACTCTGCATGCCTATTAGGACTGATCATTTTTACAGTATTTACAGTATATACGAAAGTTTATGGACTTTATACATTTTGCATGCCTATTACTACTGTAATACCTTTTCAAAAAGGGGTCATTTGGGGGATATTTGCACTGACCTGGCATTTTCAGGCCTCAAGACATTAGATAGGCTGTCAATACACCAGGACTGATCATTTTTCAGACATACAGTATATACCAAAGTCTATGTCTATATACATTTCTCACAGACTAAAATAAACACTGATTTGGGTTATTGTCACCTAAAACATTTAGCAGAATACAGATTCCTAGCCAAGTGAATGGGCCAGGTGATGTTATAAACTGGTAATGACATGCTGGTGGCCAGCAGTCACTGCTTAACAACCATTGACAGCATTGCCCAAATATGACTGTGTGCTCAATATTTAGGCAATAATGTAACCTGCTCCATCCCCCAACCATTTGCTCACATGACTGGACACTCCTGGCCTTGTAAATAAATGCTCTGGGTGACATTAAGGGTTGGTGCATGCCTAAGGCCGCGTACACACGATCAAATCTGTCTGCTGGAAACGGTCTGCCAGCCCGTCCCAGCAGACAGATTTGATCGTGTGTACGGGCGAGCCGACGGATTTGACCAGCCGACAGATTTGAAAGCATGCTTTCAAATCTGTCGGCTGGGAACCCGTCCGCCCGACATGTCTGCTGGTTAGTATGCTAACCAGCAGACATGTCTTCTCGCACACGCGTCGAATGGTTTCAACGCATGCACGGAAGTGTTTTACTTCCTGGTGCGGTGACGTGGCGGCATCAACGTCACCGCCACGTCACCGACACGTCAGCGCACTGTCTGCCGGCGGGGATTTTAGTTTGATCGTGTGTACACGATCAAACCAATATGTCCCCAGCAGACAGATTTGTTCAAATCGGTCTGTCCGACCGATTTGAACAAATCTGTCTGCTCGTGTGTATGGGGCCTTAAACATTCAAACTTATGTTTGGACTGAAAACTAAAGCTCATCTCAAATTATTTATTATTATTATCATACAGGATTTTTATAGCACCAACAGTTTGCACAGCACTTTAGAACATGAGGGCAGACAGTATAGTTACAATAAAATTCAATACAGGAGGAATCAAATGTCCTGCTCATTAGAGCTTACAATTTCACTGCTTCTCTTGTTAAAGTGGAACTTTATCCATAACGGCTTGATAAAAATAATGGCCCAGATTCACAGAGCAATTACGCCTGTCTAACTGGTGTTAGACAGGAGTAATTTCAAATTTTGCGCGCCGTATCACTAGTTTGAATCCTCAAACCATGATGATACGGCGGCTTCGGGCTTCGATCCAAGAGGCTTACGTCTTCTTAAGCCTTCGAAACTACGCTGCAATATTTTTGCGGCCGCTGGGAGGAGTTTGCGTCGTTTTCATGCGTCGGGATATGCAAATGAGTTTTTACGGCGATCCACGAAGATACGAGCGGTCTTCGCAATCGCTTACGTCTGTTTTTTTTTTACGTACTGTTAGACCAGCTTTTTGCTGGTCTAACGGTGCGTAGCCAATGTTAAGTATGACCGTCGTTCCCGCGTCGAATTAATTATTATTATTTTTTTTACGTAACTCGTTCGGGAATAGGAATGTCCGTAAACGACGCTACTCAAACAACGAATGACGTAACGACGTGATTTCGCGCAATGCACGGCGGGAAATTTCTGAACGGAGCATGCGCAGTTCGATCGCCGCGGGAACGCGCCTATTTTAAATGCTTCACGCCCCCTACTCGCGTAGATGGCTTGCGCCGGGAGAAATACACTACGCCGCCGTAGTTTACTGGACAAAATCTACCGGGATTCCACGTAGAGCCAGGTAAAATACGGCGGCGTAGTGTATTTCTGATACTCTACGCGAATCTAATTGTATGTGAATCTGGGCCAATGTTTTTAACAAGAAACATCCAGTCTAAATTAATAATTATGTTACCAAAATGAGTGTGTCCTGCAAATTATCTCCAGCCATGCTCCTACTTTTACCTGGCCGGTTGCTGCCATTTTGCTGAAGCCCAGAGACCCTGAGCAGCTGTAAACCTAAGCTGTCATTAGATCAGCCTCTATAAACTTGGCACAGTGCCTAAAAATAGAGAGAACTTGAGCATGTGCAGAGTAGGGTGAGAAAGTGTATTACTAGATTTTAAACTTTATAGGCACTTATTTGTCATGTTTTACATTGCTGTACCTGCAAAAGGGGCCAGCCTGAAGTGATCTAGGAGGACTTAATTTTCTGACTAAGGTTACACTTAAACTTTAATGACACATTTCAGTATATTGTCTGCAGCTACAGAAGTATGTGTTGGTGTGTTTAAAAGCTGATTTACTACTGTGTTTTAATGTTTATTTATAGAGAATAACATAATAGTTTCACTGATCTACTGCAGAAGTTATGCACAAAGAAATTAAAATGCTCAAAAAAATGTACTTGATAACAAAATACTACCTAAAATATGTAGTTTTTAAAATA
Organism: Rana kukunoris; assembly: GCA_029574335.1. Taxonomy (NCBI): domain Eukaryota; kingdom Metazoa; phylum Chordata; class Amphibia; order Anura; family Ranidae; genus Rana; species Rana kukunoris. The sequence goes on along the minus strand of CM056050.1, from coordinate 221,605,869 downwards.
GATTTCCACTTCAGGTATGGTTTGCACCTGGGTAAAACACTGTAACTGTAAATTTGGTGAACATGAAGTTTGCTACAAAAGTGAAACATTCACATTTTCTGGTTTAGTTATCCTTTATGATAAGCCAGAGTTATGATATTGCCATTTATCTTATAATTTGACAGAGGTTAAGTTGTACTGAGAATATAACTCTGCTGGTATAGCTAATGGATTTGTGATGGCAGCCAAAATCAATATGAACAAAATGCCTTATCTTTTATGAATGGACAATGTCTAGTTTTTCATTTAGCATCTGACATCTTATTTACATTATGTAGCTTTAGTTAATAAAGGGAATGGATATAGAACTTTTTTTAGGTGACTTTGCCAGACAGTTACAGAATATGTTACTATTAAATGTTGATGCTAAAAACAGAATTCAAATGTAGATTCATATGAATATCAAAATTATATCTGTGACATTGGCACCAAGATTCAAGAATAAAACATGATGTCAGGAAATGGAATATTACTGTCATTCGGGCTTGGGTGTAAAAATGCAGTGTGGTTTCAGATGCATTCAGCATAACTGTTCCCGCTGGCTGTACATATATACAGTACATAGTGGCAGAACAGGTGGGCATTAATGCCCAAACACAGCACATACCACACAGGTGCTTCTGACTTTTTTATGACATTCATGTGTCCTTCTTTTTACCTGTATTGTGTTGCTTTTATTGTCTTGTACAAGGAGGACAGCAGGCTATAATGCAGGGGGTGCATAATTTACAGAGGTGAGTATGACTTTAAAGATTGCTCTGGTGGCAAAAGTAACACCAGGAATATCAGTGATGGAAACTTAGGTTCTGGTAGGACTCAAGCGTGCACACAATTAGGTATTAGATAAGTGGGGCAGGTCTTCTCTTGCAGCTGAAAAGATCCAACTTCATGTTTGAACATGACTACACAACAGAGTGCATCATTTTGATATATGAAATATTGCAAAAATAACACAGCGAATAAAGTCTATTTCCCAAGAGGAAACATTTGGTTTATATAGCTACTATACCACCTGGCATTTTGTTCTGTTTCTGGTAATAAAAAAAAAATCTGTTTGCAAATTTTCCTCCTGTGTGCATCAATAGGGCTAAAATGTTTTTTATTTTTTATTTTAAACGAGAATGCTTTCTACTGAGCTCCCACATACCTACCGCTTTTATGATCTACAGTATCACAAAAGTGAGTACACCCCTCACCTTTTTGTAAATATTATATTCTATCTTTTTATGTAACAACACTGAAGAAATGACACTTTGCTACAATGTAAAGTAGTGAGTGTACAGCTTGTATAACAGTGTAAATTTGCTGTCCCCTCAAAATAACTCAACACACAGCCATTAATATGTTTATTAGTTCATATACATGTATGTGCAAACACAATCTCTGTGTACAGTTATGAAACAGTTAAACATGATAATAACATTGGTAGCAATTAGTATTGCAAGGTTACAATTCCACAATTCACCAAATTAATATACATGTATATATATATACATGTTACAGGGTAATACCTGCATGACTTATGGCCTCACTAATCCCCATCATGGTTTGTAAGAGTTTATACAAAATAACATGAAAATCTGATAAGCACATGGTAAATATAACAGCGTCTGTTAGCTCTACACATGTTGTGGCTTTGAGCCACTCTTCGGGAGAAAGCATGTGATGTGTAAAAGTCTGTGCAATAATGGTATAGTGCTGAAGATCCATCTGGGGACATAATGGTCTGTAGCTTTAGTGGCAAGTTCAGCGATAGCAATGGACACAGACAGCATCCAAGGTGGATATGGGTCCACAGGGCACTTCTGGTACTAGAAAGATACGGAGGACCATGAACCATGGTGATAAACAATGTGTGCAAGAGAGCCCTGAGTAAAGTAGAAGGAAAATTAAAGGTATGTACAACTTGCTCAAATTCTCCAGACAATTAATGACAGGCAAACATTGGTACACTGCAGGGCTTCCGTTCACCCAGACATCTGAAGGTACAGCAAAAATTCCTGCACACAGCTCAGGTCACAACAATCTATTAATCTTCTGGTGTGCAGCTAAAAAATTGTCTGCTAACCAGCAGACTCTGTAATTTAGCTGTATGCTAGAAGAATAAAAAATTGTTGTGAATCGAGCTGTGCGCAGAAATTTTTATTGAACCTAGAGTAGTAGGAAAGGCTAAAATGATCAATGTTTAAAATGTTGCCTCCCCCTGCCTATATATGTGCTGTATGCTGTTTAGAAAGATAAGTGCAGATACCTTTTTTTTTCATCTCTTTTGAAGCATTTATATGATCACACATCTCCAGCTTCTCTGTGCCAATGAGTGGTTGCTGCAAGTGGCAGGAGGGAACTCTCTCAGCCACCCACAATGAGGAGCAATAAAAGATGGCAGGTGATGTCACAGTTTTTTGCAATTCAGGCCTGCTGTCTAGCTGTTCGTTGACATACATACTGTTCGTGTACAGTACATGACTTCTCTGAAAAGAAATAAAAAAAAAGGATTTGCACTGAGATTTCTTAAAAACAGTATGTAGAATATTCATTAGCAGATAAGTGGTGTAGTTTAAACCTTGGTCATTTGAGCCTTTCCCTCTCTGTTATTGTATGATAAAATGTCATACACTGACTGATAGACATCAGCATGCCTTAAGTTTAGTCTATTGTACTGTATTCTGTCACTCATGGTAATATTACTATGTTATTAAATTATAAGTGTTGTCATTACACACACTGTATGTAAATGGTTATGTGGAAACTAGTATATAAAAATGCTTTTCCCGAAAATGGTCTTCCTTTTTTGCAATAGGTAAGGTGTTTAGCTTATATATAAACAAGCTAATTATGTGATTCAGATGTTTTTAGGTCTTATCCATACATAACTGAACTGTGGAATAGGGATGAGCGGAACACCCCCCCGTTCGGTTCGCACCAGAACCTTCGAGCGGACCGACGGTTCACGCAAACATTTAGAACCCCATTGACCTCTATTGGACTCGAACGTTCGAATTCAAAAGTGCTCATTTTAAAGCCTAAGGCTGCGCACACACGAGGAGACATATCCGATGAAAACGGTCCGACGGACCGTTTTCATCGGACATGTCTTCTGGGAAATTTTGGTCTGATGTGTGTACACACGATCAAACCAAAATCCCCACGGACAGACAGAGAGGTGATGTGGCGGTGACGTTGACGCTGCCACATCAGCAAACCAGGAAGTAAAATGCTTCCACGCATGTGGGGGATTTCGGTCCGCTGGTTAGGCGTACTAACCAGCGGACATGTCCGACGGACAGGTTTCCAGTGGAGAAGTTTTAAAGCATGTTTTAAAACTTTTGTCCGCTGGAAACCTGTCCGCTAGGCCGTACACACGATCGGATATGTCTGCTGAAACTGGTCTGCGGACCAGTTTCAGCAGACATGTTCGATCGTGTGTACGTGGCCTAATATGCAAGTTATTGTCATAAAACTTATTTGAGAACCCGGGTCTTGCCCCAGGGAACATTTATCAACGGAAAAAAATGTTTTAAAAATTGTCGTTTTTTCTGGAGCAGTGATTTTAATGATGCTTAGAGTGAAAAAATAATGTCCCTACACAATGGATGAAAATCATTGAGAAAAATAGCACAGACACAGACAGTACACACACCACCTAGCTTTAGGTGCACACTGCAGAGTACACGGGCAGTACACACCACGTAGCTTTAGGTGCACACTGCAGATGACACAGGCAGTACACACCACGTAGCTTTAGGGGCACACTGCAGAGGACACAGGCAGTAAACACACCACATAGCTTTAGGTGCACACTGCAGAGGACACGGGCAGTAAACACACCACATAGCTTTAGGTGCACACTGCAGAGGACACAGGCAGTACACACCATGTAGCTTTAGGTGCACACTGCAGAGGACACAGGCAGTACACACACCACGTAGCTTTAGGTGCACACTGCAGAGGACACAGGCAGTACACCACATGAGAATACTGCAGCTAGCACAATCACCTGCCTGCCTGTCAGTAAATTAGGAAGAGTGGATCTAGCTAAACTATACAGTGTAAAAATATATATACAACACCCGGGATGCATATATATCCTCTACACACTGTAACTTTAACTGACTAGCCTGCCTGCCTGCCTGCTCTATCTACCTACTAAAAATGACACCCTCGGTCTATCTGTCTTCTATCTCTTAACCGCCGCAACACACTACACAAGACCGACCTGCAGGCGGCCTTCTATAGTGTGGGGAGTGTACTAAACCCCCTGAGCCATAATTGGCCAAAGCCAATTATGGCTCTCCCTGGCTTTGGCCAATTATTGCTCTCCGTTTTTTGCAAGCTGTGTTTGGCCAAGCATGCGGGACATAGTGCATGCTTGGCCAATCATCAGCCAGCAATGCACTGCGATGCCACAGTGAATTATGGGCCATGAAACACCACTCAAATTTGGCGCGAACGGCCCAAAACATTCGAAATTTGACGAACGATCATGAGTTAAGAAGCTCATCCCTAGTGTGGAAGGGGTGCAGCTGTTTACTGTCACCTGATCAATATTCCTTCAGGTATGAAAAATTCAGTTGAATGGTGATGTTACAGGTGAGAAAATGTCTATAAATTCTTTCTACTGAAAGTTTGGGTACTTGGTTTTTATAGTTTTGCTCTCCAGTTTCTGATCTGCTAATCCACGGTTCCGTTTCTGACCCGCTAATCCACTGTTCTTTTCATAAGAGTTTTATAGTTGTGCTTTAATGTTCCTCTCATCCATAAGCAGCCTGCCCTATAGGAAAAAAAGTAAAAATCAATACTAAAAAAAATTTTTTCTTCCTTTCTGATGCAGTGGTTGGAGGGAAGCTTCAGAATGGCAAAACCTTTTTATTACAAATGATGTGATCAGACTGCAGTTCCTCTTTAATTGACAAATTAAAGTTGCATTTCAAGTTGAAGAAATGCCTGTAGAAAGAGAAAATGCTAGTTGACTGGAACCATCAGATATGTTATAGATTTTCTTGATATTTATGGACTGTTACATGAATAGGCCAGATAAGGTTAAGTCTTGACCTTCGTGGACTGGTTCATCCATTTCAAATTACAGCATCTCTGTACATGTGTTGTCATTATGCAATTATTATGATCAAGAAGAGCAGACTTTTACAGATTTGCCCAGTTTTGCATGCACCCCATTGAATGAATTCTAAATAGGAGTGGCTTAAGTTGACCATTGATATTATTTGACCTTGATTCTTTTCGCCAGAAAGAGATAGGATCTAGTGTCAGCTGAGTCTTGTTGGTAGAGAAATAGTCAGACATATTTAAAGGCTTTGAGTGTTTGCTGTTTTTCCTTATAATTCAGTGCTTAAGATATCTGTAGCATGGATTTCAGGTTTCTCTTCATAGTCCTAAGCTTGGTCCAATATTGGCTGTACTTTTAACTATAATTAAATGTCTGCTTTAAAGATAAGCGTGATAGTAAAGATCCAGATAATCGTGTCTCCAGCAGACTTATGTTGTCACCCTTATATATAGGGATAAATAATACCTTTTATTAGCTGCTAATTAGCAGTATACAATTAGCTGATCCTGTATGACCCATTATTAGGGCTCAAGAGGTAATTTATTCTTTATGTTAGCAGATTTTAAAAATAAGGGCAAAGGTTTACACACTGTTACTCTTGCCTATAGTTAAATTGTATACCTTACCTTATTTTACTATACATTTTTATTGTTCATTTGTGAATCAATATGATGAAGATGGCATATATTGCACCCTAGAGATGACTGGTCACAACTGTAACTTTGCATCTTAAAAAGATAGTGAGTGAGTCTTTCTTGGGTAACGAGGGAATAAAATCTAACAGACATGGTTAAGCTAAAGGACAAAACACATAAAAAGAGTTCCTTATTAGCACACTTAAACTGCATTCTGATGTCTAAGGCACATCAATAATTTAGACTTCAAACAGAACTAATCCTATATTCTATTTACTTTAACAGGAGGAAGCAAAACTGAACTATTTCCAAAGGTTATAGTCCATCAGTTAGAAAATCAATGTAAAGCAAGTCATTACTGCAGACCAATTCATGCACATCCTAGGGGTTAGTAAATTCCTGTGGGATAAATGAATTCAGTTACCATGTTTAAATGCACTGGATTTTTAATACTTTTCAGCATGCCACCCTGTACAGTTTTATGAAATGCTAGGATAGCAGAAGTGCCATAAGTCATGTATTTATAGTTTCTGCTGTTGGTGCAAAAATTGAATCATTAAACAGATAAAACTGGATTATGTCTTACAATCTGGTCTGATAATAAAACATATGAATGTGAAATAGTGCATTTAAGTAATAATTTATCACCAGCTTCAATTGCTTCAATATAGTAATAGACACACAGTTTTTATGTTGCATACCCAGAATGGAATTTATTTCACTTTTTCTTTTTTAAATAACTATCCAAAGACATAGCTTCAATGTATTTAACATCTTTCATAAGGGAAAAAACATGATCCAGGAGATTACAAAATCAATATTGCATTTAAGACCAAATATATTATATGGTAGGCACAATGACGAGCACCGTACAACAACAAGGTGGAAATGAGCAGATTTTTTTAAAATTACAAAGACTCATCTACAGCTGAAAAAGCATCTCAAGGAAGTCAGCACACTGAGCTTACTGTGAGCACATTATTTTAAGATGCAATCATGGTTAACCTACCGCCAATACTTTTTTTCAATTCAGTAGTGACTTTGACAAGACCTTTGAATATTAAATATGGTGTAACATCAAGTAGGCTTTCTATCAGCATGAGGCATGTCTTCTATCTGTGTAATGAATGAATCTTTATTCTAGAAAAGATAATTTTATCAGATCTGATATGATTTACAAAATATTCAATTATATGTCACAAATCAAAGTGTCCCCCAAAGAGTTAGGATTTTTAAATGAAGTATTGTTTGTCTAAGACATTTCAAATTATGCACAGAAAGTGACAGTTTTAATAGTAAAAAAAAAACTTTTAGGGGCTATTCACATTTTACACGTTGTTGTGTTGCCTAAACACGTCATATTTGTATTAGTGCTTTGAGGTGGCATTCAAAATTAATGGTACCATACTGTAACATGTAGGTGTAAACGGTCCCTTAGAACATTTCAGATGACCAGAGTCAAGGATATGTTCAAGTGGACAGACAATTTGGCAAACTGGTCCAATTATCTCATTCGCTGCCATTTCAGTACGACATATGGACCTACAGCATTGCTTCTAGCTGGCCAGTCTGTAAGCTATATGGACCTGACATTCCTCACATTCCTCCTTCTTCTTATATATTCTCATGGTCACTTCAGTAACCATGAGCTTATATCAAATCTGCTGAACAAAACAATAGCTCTGATCAGCGGATAACAATGATCAGGTCTATTCCCCCAAAAAGGTGCCCATCCCCACTGCTTGTACTATGACATTTATCCCCTTCCCCACCGTACTTATCCCTTTAGCACCTCTTGATATCTCTCTATACTCCCCCTCCCACACCCCTTTACTGATACTGCCTCCCCACAACACTGATCCTGATATATGCTGCAGGGGGGCCACAGAGGAAAAAAAATCCAAATATATCCCCCCCATCTACATTCTGATCCCCCTGTAGTCCCCCCCATCCCGACACCCCTCCCCACAGTGCAGATGGCCAGCTTTCCATCTCCTCTCCTGACTGCTGCAGTTGCTGCTCAGGAGGGAAATAGCTGTCAGGATGGAGAGCAGGGGAGGAGCTGGTTAACATGTGTTTAGATTATTCAGCCTCCAGCTCTAGCAACTATTTACCCACACAATTTTTTTTTTGCCTTTTTGAACAACCTATAGCATTAATTATTGGTATTACATTGTACATTCCCAGTGTTTCTGTTGTAGATACTTTATCCCTCATTTTACTCTTAAAAAAGTGGGTCACCACAAAACATGTTGAGTTTGGCTGACTACATGTACATGTACACTATGAACTAGCATTATTATGATATGAGTGGCACTACATTGTGGGTGCAGTACAGTCATACACGAGGGATTTGTATCCTTATGTTTTGTTTTAATTAAATATTTATTTCCTTGTGATTCTCTTTTTAACAATACAATTATGTGATTTTAATCTAATGTAATGCCCTTGATAGTACCAAGAAAAGTACTGTTGCCCTTCTCATTTTTTCTGTCCAATTATATCATAATTTAGGATGTAGGAACCTCTGCACTGAATATAATACACATTTATTTGAAGCACTTTATTTTCTATATGATTTGAATGCGTAGTATTCGATGGGTGGCATCAGATCAACTTTATATGTGAAAGCCTTCGCGCTATACAGAGCAATTATAGTGTAGATAAACTATATAAATATATAAATATATAAATACATATACATATAAATATATGGGAAAAGATTCAAGGCCAAGGGTTATGAAGATACACGGATCGATAACCAAATTCGGGAGGTGAAGAGTATGGATAGGGATAACCTGAAAGATAAAGGCGAAAGGGGGAATAATACAACATGGCCCCGAGCCTGAAATTACCACGCAACATGTGTGGCAAAAGTGATAGGGAGACTGGCACATCTCAAAAATGTGGTTACAGAGTTTTACCGGAGAAACCCAGAATTATACAAGGCACCGACATGTGGTTAAATCTGGAGTCCCCCGGCAAATTGTTCTTCACAGTTTCTACCATGGGAATTGCAGAAACGCAGAGTTTTCAAGGAAAAAGGATGGAATTCTTGTCTAAATACAGGGAATGTACTTGGGAATACATTTACACGGAGGGAGTGGTGTATGTACCCAATGCAGCTGCAAATTGCAGTATGTTGGAAGGACAAAACGAGCATTAAAGTCAGGGTAAAGAACATGTTCAAAAATTATAAAGGGGTGTACGAAACTAAGTATCCAGCATTTCAAACAGGTCATAATAAAGACCCCACTCAACTCAGTTTTGGGGGATAGATAAATATAACCCAGAGGGGGAAGTCATAAGGTTAGAACAATACCAGATGGAATCCAAATGGATACATACTATGAATACCGACACCAGGAGGCCTGAACGTGGAGTTTGACCTTAATTGTTTTTTAAGCAATTTTTAATTTACTTGGAATGTCTTTTTGTTCTAGTGTGAGGTTATCCTATAGAAACTTATGAACTGTGTACCCCTTGTGATGTAACACGTCCCTCCAGGTGCACGACATATTTGTAATTATGATAATGGAATATTGGCTTGTCCACTGGGATACTTATATTCTGCCACCCTGTATTGAAGATGGGTGTTCCAGAAATATACTTGTGTATGTTTCATGTATATACAAGTGCATATTTCAATATATTTTAAAGGGTTTTAATTAATTAATATTAATTTCCACATTAGGTGTTTTTTACTGTTTTTTTTTTTCTTTTTCTTTTAAATTTTTCTCTATTTACCTATATGGACCGACTATCCGTTTTGGATGGATATAGCATAGTGGATAGATGCAATCATTTTATGCATGGAAGCGAGACCTTAATATGGGCACAACATTTCTGGTCCATAGTAGACGCCACATGATCACCTGTACTTAGCAGGATGATCTACACTGGCCGTTAGCAATGGTACAGAGACAGAATAATACCAAGTGACAGGTCCGCTATTAATCCAAAACAAAATCTGGCTATGAATGGTCCCAAGAAAATGGCGGAGCGACGACTCCGCCGACATTAGGAAAATGGTGGGTTGTTTACTTCCTAATATTGGGTATAGTGACACTGAGCGGACTTCGGGAAAATGGGGCGTGACCATTCCGCCGACATCGCGAAAATGGCGGATTGTCACTTCCGCCGTCGCCGCCATGGAGAGATGTGATGGTACGCCTGCCAGGGTGTTTTGGGAGTGATGGAGGAAGGTGCGGAGCGATGGGTCCCCCCGTGCGAGCTCCAAATTATAATACTTCGAATAGAACACAGGCTATTAACTAATGCCAGTGCAGGAAGCGGGCTTCGAAAAAATGGCGGCCGGCGACTTCCGCATTTTCGAAAATGGCGGATATTGAATTCCACCTAAGTCATATAAATATAATCTCTGACACTTCAGCAGGTTCCCCAGATGAAGGCAGTAGCCGTAACGGTAGGGATGCGGACCCTGAGTGACGTAGGATCCGGCTTATGCCGTGTATTTTAAGCTGTTTTTATATATCTGTGTAAGCAGATTATTTTTTAATAAATGCCCCTTTTATGAATTACACACTATGGGAGTCCCTTCTCCATTTTGTTTTCTGAGTGGTATAGTTTTATGTTTGGCTCTGTGAGGACCCGGATGTCTACCAACCCAACACACCTGGCTAAAAAGTTTTGGAGATACAGATGATATTTGATGCAGTTTTTTCGTGGCAGTGAGGTGAGAGGCCTGTGAGGCTGTTTGTTCCACGGAGTGGCACCTGCAGAACATTGTGAACACTGGATTATTCACGGACTGTGTGTACCTACACTTTATTCACCTTGGCACTTATGATTTACTTTGATTTATTTATTTATTTATTTAGATTTCACAGTTATTATATATATAAGGCATGTGTATTTATTTATTTGGTATTTGTTTTGGATACATATTAGTTTTCAGTAGCGCAAGATCACTATTTTCACTTGATCATCAGATCAACTTTGCCATGGGCGTAAAGCATCACGGCCCCAACATGTGAACCACTGTCTGCTGTCTGTGTTTTTTTGGTTGGCATGTGGGGAGTGGTTGGTGGCAGAAACGCAGCTCAACCTTGCATTTATGCCGGCCCCCCAAGTCTAAACAAAGCCTAAGGCCTCGTTCACGAGGGGCATACTACTGCGGGCCGTGTTTAGCAACAGAAGGATGCACAGGTGTTTCCTGCATCGCCAGGCAGGCAGTCCCGTTTATTGTTAATTGGGAAACAGCAGCTGCACAGGAATGCACAGGTGTTCTGTGCATTCTTGTGCAGGCAGTTCCAAATCCATGTCCCTGAACTCACACTGTCTGCGTTTGGGACCATGCATCTACACCCGCATGGATGTCAAATCTGTCCTTGCACCTGCTGTGTCCCAATTGACATGAATAGGACTGCCTGCACAGGGATGCACCGAATACCTGTGTATCACTGTGCAGGTAAACACAGCCCTTCATGAGTGCACGCTTTAGCACACCTCACTGAACAAGGCCTCTGTAGGGATTTAGCAGGAAACATAAGTTAGGTTTATGTTCATGTAAACTAGGATTTCATTTATTTTTGTGTGAAAATGGCATTATCAACATTTGTGCAACTACTGTGGGGCTTAAAAAAATCAGTATCACCTTCTTTTTATTATACTGGTCATGTGCTTTCCGAAAATACATAGTAATGGGGGTATTTTACAAACTGTATGTGAAAAATGAAAACCTCCAGATTTGAGAGAAATTTCTATTATTTACAGTTTTGCATACACTCAATTTTTACCATGGGATTGTAGATCACACTTGTTACTATATATAAAAACCCAGAAGATAACAGGGTAGCAGCACTGAGAAGCTCTCTTATGAGCCCAATAAACATAGGAATGTCCCACAATCCATATACACGCTTTTTTACCTATAATCAAAGAGATAAATTAGGGCAGACATAACTCTTAAATCTGCTTGAATCCCATCTACCCAATTTCATAATAACTGAATGAGACAAACCCAGCCTGGCAGCTTCAGTAGCAGCTCTGGTCCTGAACGTAATGAGAGGAAAATTTAAAACTAGAGAGACCTAGATGAGCGAAACATTGTTTCAAAACTGCATTGAACTGAAATTTAGTCATCGGGGAAGAATCCAAATGGACTAATTGATGACCTAAAGCTGGCCTAACAGAAAGGAATTTTTTGAGAGTTAACACGGGACAGAGAACAGAGTCGCCACAAGCATACAGACTGAGCCACCTGCCTTTACCCGCCTGATCTGTTTTCGACCTTCTAACAAAAATTTTAACCCTGTCCTCTAACACTTCTGAGAAGAGTAAACCTTCCAGGCTATGCTTGTTGTTCGGTAGCATTATTGAAACCTGTAAAGCTGCAAAAAACATTAAAATAAAAGAAATGTGGAATAAAAAGGCTTCGTACTCAGAAATGCAAACAAACTCGGTAGCCAAACACAGCCTGGATAGGACATCCAACGTAATCCAGAACCAGCTTTTCTTTCCTCAAACCTTTTAGCGCCTGATTGACCGAAAAATAAGTATTGCAAGCTGGGAAATTGTAGAGTTTAAAGTAAAAAGAGATACCTGACAGTATCTTATTAACCACTTAACGCCCACCGCATGCCTATTTACGTCCACAAAAGGGCTCGGACAGGCAGATGTACGTAAATTTATGTCCCTGCCTTCTAGCGGTTCGGGGGTCCGATCGGGACCGCCTCCACTGCGTGCGGCGGGCGGCTTACCTCCGAGAGCGATCCGACTCCCCCTCGTGATCGCTCCCAGCCAAGCCTGTGCGCCACCGCCGTGTCACTTCCTCTGCCTGTAAAATGTAAACACAGGCAGAGGAAGTGTTGCAGCGCTCAACTCGGTCGTATTTTCAAACTGTCCGAGATGAGAGAAGAGGCACAGTAAGTCTGCACAACACTACACTGACACCAGTACACATAGGCACATTTAACCCCTTGCGATCACCCCCCCCACCCCCTGTCACACTGTCACTAAATGCAGTGATCATATATGTATGATCACTGCATGTAGTGTCAGTGTGACAGGCAGTGTGACAGCCAGTTAGTGTTAGGTTCAGGGTAGCCCCTGTACCCCCCCTAATAAAGTTTTAACCCCTTGATCACCGCCCTAGTTAACCCTTTTACTCCCTATTGCCAGTGTCACTAAGCGATCTTTTTTCTGATCGCTGTATTAGTGTCACTGTTGCTGCTAGATAGCTAATTTTTTTTTATTGCAATTTTTTTTTACTAAAGACATGTGGCTGAATACATTTTGGCCTAAATGTTTGACTAAAATTTAGTTTATTCAATTTTTCTTATAACAAAAATTAAAAAATATTGTTTTTTTTTTTTTTCAAAAATGTCGCTCTATTTTTGTTTATATGGCAAAAAAATTCAAATCGCAGAGGCAATCAAATACCATAAAAAGAAAGCTCTATTTGTGGGAAGAAAAGGACGCAAATTTTGTTTGGGAGCCACGTCGCACGACCGCGCAATTGTTTGTTAAAGCGGCGCAGTGCCGAATTGTAAAAACGCCTCTGGGCATTTAGCAGCATATTGGTCCGGGGCTTAAGTGGTTAATATGGCTAAATGAGAAATTCAACTGCATTAAAGAGCAAAGAAAAGCTAAGATCAGGCTCTCCATAGGACGCATGTCCGAACAGCCTAAGTCAACAAGAAAAGACAGCCGACTACTCCATGCAACTGAATATTCAGTCCATGTTCTTGGAGCGATTGAATTTTTTATTGCCATGAAAACTGGATTCAAATTAGATCCCACAGATGACTTGGACATTGGTACCCAACCTGATCTTCCTGAGGCAGCAGCTGTTTCAGACAGCTGCTGCCTCAGGAAGATCGTGGGTACCATGTCCAAGTCATCTGGGGATCTATTTGAATCCAGTTTTCAGGCATAAAAAATTCAATCGCTCCAAGAACATGGACTGAATATTCAGTGCCATCTGGAATCGAGATAAAGCGTCAGCGGTAGTGTTGAGCTTACAGTACCTAGGACATAATTTGCTTTGATCCAAATATTCAATCTTAAACATGTAAGTACCACGTAACGCAACAACTTTATTACTGGGATGGATTTTTATGACAAACAGTTTACCACAAATAAAACACCCTTATTATCAGTATTAATAACAATCCTTCTGTTTGCAAGATGGCAGCCCCAAATCTCCAGAGCGACAACTACTGGAAATAGTTCCAACGGCACCACATTTTTAGTAAAATGTTTGGAAATCCACAAAGGTGACCTGCACACCAATGAGAACAAAATATTGCCGCAAAGCCTAGAGAGCCGGAAGCATCCGTAGATAACTCGTAGATAGGTCAGCTGCGAATATAAAATCGTCCTGGAAAATTGATCTGCCATTAACCACTTCAGACCCGGAAGGATTTACCCCCTTCCTGACCAGAGCACTTTTTGTGATTCGGCACTGCGTCGCTTTAACTGACAATTGCGCGGTCGTGCGATGTGGCTCCCAAACAAAATTGGCGTCCTTTTTTTTCCCACAAATAGAGCTTTCTTTTGGTGGTATTTGATCATCTCTGCGGTTTTTATTTTTTGCGCTATAAACAAAAATAGAGCGACTATTTTGAAAAAAATGCAATATTTTTTACATTTTGCTATAATAAATATCCCCAAAACATATGTAAAAAAACATTTTTTTTCCCCAGTTTAGGCCGATACGTATTCTTCTACATATTTTTCATTAAAAAAAAAATGCAATTAGCGTTTATTGATTGGTTTGCGCAAAATTTATAGCGTTTACAAAAAAGGGGGTAGTTTTATGGCATTTTTAATAATATTTTTTTTTTACTAGTAATGGCAGGCGATCAGCGTTTTTTTTTTTCGGTACTGCGATATTATGGCGGACACATCGGACAATTTTGACACATTTGTGGGACCATTGGAATTTTTATAGCGATCAATTCTATAAAAATGCATTGGATTACTATAAAAATGCCATTGGCAGTGAAGGGGTTAACACTAGGGGGCAGGGAAGGGGTTAAGTATGTTCCTGGTGTGTTCTAACTGTATGGGTGGGTTTGACTCACTAGGGGAAATCACTGATCTCCTGTTCATACATTGTATGAACAGAAGATCAGCGTTTCCCCCGCTGACAGGAACGAAAGGTATGTGTTTACACACATACCTCCCGTTCCCCGCTCTGTAACGAACGAGCGCGCATGCCCGGTGGCGATCGCGCCCGCCGGGCACGTGTGCGCCCTCTAGCGGCCAAAATAGATAGGACGTAGAGCTACGTGCTCCCGCGTAGCAGTGCCACCGTCCCGCAGTAATATGACGGTGGGCGGTCGGCACCTAGTTAATATCCTGCAAAAACAAGGACCATACCAACAAATCATCCTTAAGATCACTGGTCATCCTAATGTGGGAAAAAGGGGATTTAAAACCAGACATAGCCAGTGATAGGCGTCTGAAAAAAATCCTGCCCATTGGCATAATGCGGGTAGCAAAGGCCAGGAGGCCCAAAAAAGATTGAAGTTCCTTAAGCAGGATCTTTTTCCGGTGCAGAAAAAATGCAATAAGGGCTTGAAGCCTGCAAATTTTTAAAGCCGGAAGCTCAAACTGAAAGGATACAGTGTCAACCTTTATGCCCAAAAATTCTATAACTGGTGATGGAAGAGAAGTTTTTTCAATTGCCAACAGAATGCCAAAACACTTTGACACAAGAAAAAACACCTTTAGGGTTAACAAACAAATTGAAGAATTTGGAGGACCAATGAAGAGGAAGTCATCCAAATAGTGAATTATTCCGTAATGACCCGACTCCATTGAAATTACCCATTGAATAAAAGATGCAAAAATCTCAAAATAATAGCATGACAATGAGTAAGCATTTGTCATAGAATGTTTTTTCTTCAAAGCAAAAACCTAGAGAACTGTAAGACTTGGGCGATATGGGCAATAGTCTGAAGGCTGATTGGATATCAGCCTTAGCCAACAAAGCACTATGACCAAAGGTTTTTATGATCTTTATCGCATCATCAAAGGTTGTGTATTTCACGGTAGCAGATGATGGATCAATCTGATCATTCAGAAAGTTGCCAACCAGAAATGAGAGATGAAGGATGAGGCGGTATAAATTAGTTTTTTTTTTGGGGACTAAGCCTAATGGAGAGACTCGAAAGTTCTTGAAAGGTGGGGAGGTGAAAGGCCCAGCAATCCTATTCACTGAAATCTCTTTCAAAAGCTTCTCCCTGACTATATCCGCATGCAGAAAAATAGATTTCAGATTTTTTGATAGCTGGCAACCTGAACCTACAAAAATTGGGAGTTCAAAACCAGAAGAAAAACCATTAATTATTAATTGAGCTTTCTCCTTGTTGGGGTATGCTACTAACCAAGGAAGCATTGCGGACAGCCTCACTGGCGTGCAGGCTTTTTGACTGATCTCTTCGAAAAATGGGGTTGGACATTCTTTTAAAAAATTTCGACACTGGGTGTGTGCCAAAACAAAAGGGGCATTTATGACGATAACGACATGAATTAATCCACTTACATTGTGCTTTGTTAAAAGCATAACATGTACCCCTTTTGTACACTGAAACAGATGAAGTTGAACTAGAAGCAGGCTGGGATTAGGGTCTAGTAAAAACTAGCCTTTACGGGTTGATAAGATTCAACCATAGTCCCACATCTTTATTTCCCCAATTGAGATTAGGATAAATAGCAATATTTTGACGGAAAGACTAATTGTAGCTGAACCAACCCATCCCTCCAAATTTTTTATAAGCTTCAAGAACATGCTCCAGGTGCTGAAAAAGCCCTGTGCACTGCTCTGGATGCTGTTCACCTAAAACTGAAGAAAAAATGCAGAAAGCCTGTAACCAGTTAAAAAAGGATCTATTGACAGGACGGCGTCTGTCATCAGAGCTGTCCTCTGATTTTTTCTCTGACCTGCTGAATTCCTTAGCAATAGGTAACAAGAACAAGAGATCAACAAATTCACCTTTCCATATTCTCTTTTGTTGATAAAGGAAGGTGAAAACCTAAAGGAGAAATTTTACAAGGAATGACCTCTTTAAAACATGTCTCAGAAACGGCAGGAGTACCTGAAGGAATAAACATATTAACCGCCTCAGTATTAACTGGATTACCTGACCAGACATTTGCTGGGGTGGGAACTGGTGTTGAATGGAAATTAGATACATTATCATTGAATTTGTTCAAAGAAAGAAGCAATTGATTGATTAGCATATTTTGAGATGACTCACCCTTCTGACTGGGCATATTAGGACTGGACAAAACAGGTATGTGAACGCCTTGTGTCCATAGCTGGCTGACATCCGGACCTGTATGGGAAGAAGGATACAAAGTGGCCCTCACAGTATCCAGCCTAGATGGCCGGGACACTATTGATGCCATATTATTGACCTGAGAACAATGCCCAGGATAAATCCCTGCAGAATCATTGTCTAAAGCTTCCCTGGATAGAGCCAGGTTAGCACCGCAGGAGACAGCAGGTGCCTCAGCTGATCTAGGAGGAGATGCATTAATTCTGCCAGGAATGCTGTTTAGAGCCGAGGGGGGCAACCCTGGTCCCTGCCCGCTTTAACGAGTGGGGGAGATAGAGACAGCACCCGTTTGTTCTTCTTCTCCTTCCGGGTTATCCTAAGGGATGCTGGCACCTGTCCTTCTGGTTCCCGTGTGGAGAGAGACCTCCCGCTACTCACCGCCAATTCTTCATTCCTCTGTCGTTCTGGCGGAAAGCTCCTCTGCAAGCCGCGACCTGGGGAGCGCTGAATAGCTGAGCTGGTACCTGGAGGAGAACCGCTCATTGAAAAAAGTTGTTCCGCTGACAATGCAGCCTGAGCCTGGTCTTCTCCCCCCATGTCCAAGCAGCGCCGCAGCCACTCATCACCACCTTCTGCCTCAGCCCTCTCAAGCACCCTGCGAACCAACAACTTCATGACAAGGAGCTCAGAATCCTGATTGCCTCAGGACTGCTGTGAGGAATCCTGTCATACAGGTGGCTTATATAACTTCCAGCCACCTGTGCCCTCACGTTGTTCCCACTCAAAGCCCTGTGACAACAACTCTCCTTTTTTTTGTTTTTATTTAATATTTATATATAAAGAAAGCAGTGCAGCGCAAACCTAAAATTCAAATGATAGTAAATTTACTCATAAAAGTGAAAATGAAAACCAAAAAAGGAAAAAATAGTCCAAAATGGTAAACAACATGTGAAATAAATCCTGCGACCAGATAATAAGAGTATCTTCACCACGTGACTGGAAAACCAATTCAGAGTGTGATCCCTTCACCAGTAAAGATGGGTACTCTCACCTCACAGAAAGACCTTTGTTTTACCAAAGGTCTAATGCTTAGATCAATGGTGGAAATCCGGATGGCTGGGGTGTATACTATTCAGCCGTAGGACCCGGAGTTGTAAGTTCCTCAGTGGCACCAACGAACAAGTATGTAACGATGATATGTAAAGAAAAAACTAAATCTAAGAGCTCCGTAAAACCAGGTCAATTTATTACGTTTAAAACGTGCAGGAACATGTAACACTGAGACAGGTAGCAGATGAAAATATGGGACGTCACTCGTTGTTGTATTACGTCCCCGGGGTCAGGAACCACTATTTTCGTCCCATATTTTCTGAACTACCTGTCTCATGGTGTTACATGCCTTTATTTTCATCACAAATGTGAGTAACCTGCACGTTTTAAACGTAATAAATTGACCTGGTTTTACGGAAGCTCTTAGATTTAGTTTTTTCTTTACATATCATCGGTTACATACTTGTTCGTTGGTGCCACTGAGGATACTTACACATCTCCGGGTCCTACGGCTGAATAGTATACACCCCTGAGCCATCTGGATTTCCACCATTGATCTAAGCTCATTAGACCTTTGGTAAAACAAAGGTCTTTCTGTGAGGTGAGAGTACCCATCTTTACTGGTGAAGGGATCACACTCTGAATTGGTTTTCCAGTCACGTGGTGAAGATACTCTTATTATCTGGTCGCAGGATTTATTTCACATGTTGTTTACCATTTTGGACTATTTTTTCCTTTTTTGGTTTTCATTTTCACTTTTATGAGTATATTTACTATCATTTGAATTTTAGGTTTGCGCTGCACTGCTTTCTTTATATATATGTACTTTTGGGATTTTGTGATTGTCCTTTTTGGTGTTCAGCTTGCATCCATACGAAATCCACTCTGGGAGTTGTTTTTCATTCTTACATTTACTAACATTATCATATTACCATTATATATTTTGATTTCTTTGTTATTTTTGCGCTGATTGCACCCCCTACTATTGATATGTTTTATTTAATATTGACAGATTCAAGAACAAAAACGTTATAAACTGTAGGGCGATCACAATCCCATGTTGCGAGCTCCTTATTGAGCCCACTGCTCATTTCACAAAAAGGATAATTTTAAAGTTTTCAAATACTTGTTATTTATTAACTCAATTTCCGTTTTTTATTTGTTAAAAAAGTTTAAAATATCCAATAAATTTTGTTTCACTTCATGATTGTGTCCCACTTGTTGTTGATTCTTCATTTATGTTTGAAGCCTGAAATGTGGCAAAAGGTTGCAAAGTTCAAGGGGGCCGAATACTTTCACAAGGCACTGTATATATATATATTATATATATATATATATATACAGTATATATATATATATATATATATATATATATATATATATATATATATATATATATATATACAGTATATATATATATATATATATATATATATATATAATGTGGGACCCACTTCAAACCTCCCAAAAGATTGCATTACAACTCTCCATTATTGCCACTTCTAGACTATGGTGTTTTCTTCAGGCCTCATTGACCACCAGTTCCAAACTTTGTCCCTGACTATCCTTTCCTTTTGTGCCATGTAATTTGAAATTCAATGATCAAACCTCTGAATGAACTAAGGAACAATTATTGATAAAAGGAAATACTCTCAGCTGCCCCAAATCTCATGAACATTACCAAAGCTGATACATACCAGGAAAGACTTTTGTTTCCACCATAACAAAACATGGTAGGTGTTTTCCACATTCCTGGTATATGGAAAAATTCTAATTTCCCCTAAATTGGATTTTAAAATGGCAACAACACTACCAACATTTTAAATAAAATCAATAATTATTGAAACATGTAAAAAATTATCATTGACACATGATGATCTCTGAAAAACATACCAATAGCACATAACATGGTCTTGCAAGTAAATACAAGATAGAATGTATTGATAAATTCAAATACTCTCCAATATCCAAGAAACCATCTTCAGTACTGAAATGTTTCCTGTTCACCTTTGAGAGAAATGCATGCATCTATTAAAAAAAAAAGATTGTCCAGCTATTCAACCGCTTTGAAGAGAACTGTCAATATTGATTAAAAGGCAAAAAAATTAAGGATAACCCTTTGACCATTCTGTTTCATTATCGGACATCGCGGCCACCGGGCACGTGCCTGCTAAGTCTATTTAAAGGGCCGGAGCTACAGAGATTTGCCCAGAAGAGCCAAACTGCCGCAGTTTAATGGCGGCGGCAGGTCGGCTAGTGGTTAATAGCATATAAATTATGCTTGTATAATTATAAAATGTAGATGCATTTACATGGATGTTACGCATTATACATTAAAATTAGGCCAATGTTATCCATGAAGTTTTTATAGTTTGAACCTATAAATTAGACTTTTTTGTTTGCCCTTGCCAAACAGTTGTTCTTTTTAGGCACAGGAATCTGTAACAGGCATTTGGAATTTACAGTTTTTTATTCAGCATAAAAAAAATTTGACATGGTCGCTATGGATTAAGAGTCAATCCATAAGAATAAGAGTTTTTACTAAAATAATAAGGGATTTTTTTTACTAAAAAGTCACCAATGCTAGACCTTTGCATTAAATTATTAGGAGAAATTAGGTAGAAAAATTACTTATTGTAACTTAATACATGCTGTAAGTTAAGGGAAAGAAGGAACAAAGAGGGAGATTTACGAGAGACGGCCCATGTTTTGCCTGCACAAAGCAAGAGCAATAAGAATGTGGTGCAGCTGTGCATGATAGCCAATCAGCTTATGTTTGCTTGTTCAATTAAGCTTTGACAATAAAACCTGGAAGCTGATTGGTTTCTGTGCAGAGCTGCACCAGGCTTTGCAAGCTCATATTGCAAAATGTTTGCTTTGTAACATTGCATTAACCCTTTAGCTGAGTTATGCAAAAGATAGTGGCAGTCTTAGTCATTGGACAATGTAAGGAAGGAAAGGTGGATGTCTCACAGCAAGACAGGTTACATTTATGGCCAGTCTAAAGTGAACCTTCAGTGGTTCAATACAGGCCAGCTATGTTTTTAATTTGAACCTGAGCTTTAAGCTTTGGCAATGAGCTTTTCTTTTGCTATTGGCAACTTGCAATGGCCTGTCTCGGAACTTAAATCAGTTATGCAAGGGCAGGGAGGTATCTTCTAACCTATTTTTATTGTGTAGCGTCTACAGCAAAAAAAAAATCAGGGAAATATGCACCTCTCTATGACTAGTATTATTTCAGGGAGATATCTATTTATCTATATTCATCATTATTTCAAGGAGGTCTATGCCTGTCTGTGCCCATCTGTATTTCAAGGGAATTTCTGCCTGCCAATGGCCATCATTATTTTAGGGTAATGTCTGCCTGTCTACGAGCAGCAGTATTTCGGGAAGATACCCATCTGTCTATGACACACACTGTTTCATTGAAATATCTGCCTGCCTATAGCCATTGTTATTTCATGGAGATATCTACCTGTCTATAGCCATCGTAATTTCAAGAAGATACAGTATCTACCTGTTTATAACTAGTGTAATTTTCAGCAGACTTCTACCTGTCTATGGTTAGCATTTTTTCCATGTCCAGTGGAAATAGTTTTGCAGTCCTTCTTAACCCAGTCATGAAGCATGCAGTCTATACATAGGAAAATGTCTTTACTGACCCCAGCATTGTTCCAGTTCTAAAAACGAAATGCACAAATGATGCTCTTATTAGAGTTGCTTGTGGAAATGCTGAAACTTCAGAATGATAACAAAAATGTAAAAAAAAAAATGAAATTTACATTTTTCTTTTACAGTGTTTG
This sequence comes from Rana kukunoris, assembly GCA_029574335.1. Taxonomy (NCBI): domain Eukaryota; kingdom Metazoa; phylum Chordata; class Amphibia; order Anura; family Ranidae; genus Rana; species Rana kukunoris. The sequence continues at coordinate 221,584,025 of CM056050.1, read as the reverse complement.
CATTGTGAGGTCCTTTGTGACTGGAATAAACATGGCATCTGACTGCTGTTACTTGTCAAATAAGAACATATTATTCTAAGTAGACACTTTTATGAATTGAAAGCCTACGCTTTTTGTAAGAGTTTTTTTCATTGGCATGTACTTCCATTTTGACGTGTCAATTTTAAAAAGCATATGCAAGCGCGTTTTATATGTGGGTATTGCTTGGGACAAGCATTACTTTATCTTCTGTCTGAAACATCAAATTCCTGCTATTTGTTTGAAAAGGGAACAATTGTGCATGCTGAGAGTTATTGAACAGAATGCATTCCCATAGAAACGTTATTGTTATATTGATTACATTTGTGCAATATTTTCAAGGAGAAACCTAGCAAATATCTGTTATTGTGTGCTAAGACTTTTCTTTTGCATTTCTACTCTAAGGCCTTGTACACACGACGGGAAATATCCGCTGTAAACGGTCCCCGGACCGTTTACAGCGTATATTTGCGCCGGGATGTTTTGATCCGATGGCTGTACACACCATCGGATCAAATTCCCCGCCGGCGGATAGCGCGGTGACGCGGCGGTGACGTTGACGCCGCCACGTGACCGCCACGTCACCGCACCAGGAAGTAAACACTTCCGCGCGCATGCGTCGGATCCATTCACAGGATACGACGCATGTGCGGCAAGATATGTCCGCTGGTTTGCCGTACTAACCAGCGGACATATCTGCCAGCCAGCTATCCGGCGGAAATATTTCAAAGCATGCTTTGGAATTTTTCCGCCGGATGAATCCAGCAAAAAGCGTCCGTTTTTCCCTACACACGAGGGGATTTTTCCGCTGAAATGGTCCGTCGGACCATCTTCAGCGGATTTATTCCCTCGTGTGTACAAGGCCTTATATATTGATACGAAAGGATAAACTACATGTAAAGTAAGGATTCTGAACATTGTCATTGAATATTGTCACTGGGTGTTTTGACAAACTTAGAACATCAACGTTTTGTCTAAAAATATTTAATAAAATAATATATAACAGTCATACCCTTGTTCCCCCAATTACAGATTATTTGATTTTTGACCAACAGTCCTTAAACTTAACTAATGACATATTTATAGGAACAATGACACTTGCATTTGCACATTTCAGGTTAAATTTTTCAGCAAAAAAAATAAAAAATCTTAATTTTTTTTATGGTGTTATTAGCAATAGGGAACTGGTATGCTACAAATTAACAATCTGTCATCCTTATCCATGTAATCCATTTAGCATAAGACACAAGTTTAACATTTCTTAAATTACTAAAACACACAAAACATGTGGTATTGTCAAGAATAGCAACAAATTGAATAGCGCTAATCAACATCAATCACGGATAGACATCCTGCAGATACAGAAGACACAAATGAATGCAGCTCTGTATTCTTTCGTTCATCAGGATTTTTTTTCTTCTTAATGCAAGCAGTCTAAAACCTGATTTGACTCAGTATTCATGCGTTATAAAATCATATGCTGATAAGAGGAAGGATCAAAGTGATGAGCTCATACATTTGCTGCTTCTTCATTCATTGTCCAATCACAGGCTGTGGGTGGGACAAGACCTGTAAGGCCGCGTACACAGGATCAAATCTGTCTGCTGGAAACCGTCTGCCAGACCGTTTCAGCAGACAGATTCGATCGTGTGTACGGGCAAACAGACGGATTTGACCACCCGACAGATTTGAAAGCATGCTTTCAAATCTGTCGGCTGGGAACCCGTCCGCCCGACATGTCTGCTGGTTAGTATGCTAACCAGCAGACATATCTGCTCGCACACGCGTCGAATGGTTTCGACGCATTCGCGGAAGTGTTTAACTTCCTGGTGTGGTGACGTGGTGGCGTCAACATCACCGCCACATCACCGACACGTCAGCGCGCTGTCTGCCGGTGGGGATTTTGGTTTGATCGTGTGTACACGATCAAACCAATACGTCCCAGCAGACAGATCTGTTCAAATCGGTCTGTCCGACCGATTTGAACAAATCTATTTGCTTGTGTGTACGGGGACTAAGAGTTACTTAACTGCAGCAAGGAAAAAATTAAGTCTCTGTCCTGTGTAAATCTCATGATTGGATGGACAGATAAACAAATCATTTGGCAGGTAAAACAGCCCCAATATAAGTATTTTATTTGTGCCTTTGAATACATCACCTACACCCATAGATTAAAGGCACCTTCATCCCAGAAAAGTAGAATTTAGAAAATGGTTAAAAGGGGTATTTTATTGGAGCCACAACACATAAATCTTATAAAAACATTTTTTATTAAATTCTGAAATTTGGAAACGTGGGGCATACACCTACTCCTCAATGAAACACTTTTTTAAGAAATGAGAAGTGGGCACAATAAGGAGCCCGCAACATGGGATTGTAATCGCCATATTATAATAAAGTTTTGTAGCTTTTTTTTGTTTATGTAATACCTTTATCGCTTATTGTATCCATCGTTCTTTATTACGCAATATACATGTATTGTATCCATTTACTTTAATTTAAAAAAACAATAAAATATTTGAAATAAAGTTTTGTTCTGAAATGTTGTTATTTATAACAACATGAGACACAGGTGGCTGAAGCCACCTGTGTGACAGGATCTCTCACAGCAGCCCTGAGGCATTTAGGATTCGGAGCTTCCCCTCCCCCCCACCCTGTCGCTGGCGCCATTATGTGGTTATGTCACCCTTGGATCAAGGGGGGACTTTGGTTATCAATTTATTCAGTATAGCTCGAGTCCTGTGACTGAGCCGGTTTAGATTTTGTTATGAAAGTTTTAATTATATATTTATTTATTTTTTCAATGATTGATATTTGAATAAATATTTATTTATTATTTATTTAAAACAAATATAGGTGCCACAGCCGTTTTAAAACTCCAAGTTTTGTCTTGCCTGTTAATTACTGGGTCTCTGATATATAGAGTTAAGTGCGATCTACAATCCCATGTCTCATAGGGGAGTAATTGTATGCAGCATGTTTTAAAATTTTAATTCAATAAAAATGTTTTTATAAGATCAATATGTTGCGGCACCATTAAAGTCCCTTTTTTCACCATTTTCTAAATTCTATTTTATTTTTGTGTTTTTCAGTTTTAGTTAGAATTCAGCTTCAAAATAAACAGGGGGGGGATAATGTATTAAACTGATACCTTCAGTCAAGTGCAGGTCATAATTGTTTTACGAGTCAGAAGCCTTATCACCAAAAAAGGAAATTGCTACTCTGGAACTATGACAAAGTGCCCATTCACACCATTGCAGTGCAGTGATGTATGGTAAAAACAAAACATGTTAATGCACTAAACATGGTTTGATGTCTTCTGGTGGCATTCACTTAGAATGGCACACCATCTACAAAGCACACCTGAACTGTGTGCACATGTGGTGAAAATCCCTACTGTATTAAAGCCCATTCAAAATAAATAGGCTGGAGCAGCTAGTGTACTGAGATGCATGATAAAGCATGTTGCAACACTCGTGTTATATGTGTAAGGGCCCTTTCACATGGGGCGGATCAGTATTGATCCGCCCCGTGTGTCTCTGTCTGCTCACCGGGGATCCTCTGTAAATCCCCACTGAGCTGTCGGCTGACAGGGCGGTCCCCGCACACTGTGCAGGGACCGCCCTGTTTTTTCTCCGCTCTCCCCTATGGGGGAGCGGATGAACACGGACTGTATGTCCGTGTTCATCCGATCCGCTCTGCAGACGGAAGAAAAAATACGATTTCTTCCGTCCGCAAAAGCCGATCTTTGCGGAGGCGAATGATTACGGGTGTCAGCGGATGTTCATCCGCTAACACCCAAAATCACATAGGGACCAATGTATGTCCAATTTTCATCCGCAATGAAAATGCAGACATACGGTCCGCACATGTGAAAGGGGCCTTACTGCAATGCAACACATTGTGAATGGCTCTTAAAGACATGTTATTTTTTTTAATTAAGGTCATTGACATATAACATTAAAAACTAGCTAAATAATTAGCTGTGTAGGGATTCTTGCAGAAATATAGCAGACAATGCATTGAAATGTTTAATTGCAGTTTAAACAGCTTCTTCAGGTAGATATACCATTTACAACGTAAATCAGGTGTGCCATCAAAAAAGTGTTTATTATATTTTTACATAGATCTAGCATTATTACCAGAATCTGTCTTGATTTCAGCCACATGTAATCTGTTGCAACCCAGTAGAGAGGCAGTGTGAGCCAGGACAGGACTTGCTTACAGTAAAGGGTTATTAACTCTAACAACATGCTGGTAGGTTAATCGGATCCTGTCTAAATTGGCCCTAGTATATGTATGAATGTGTGTTAGGGACCTTGAAGTGTAAGCTCCCTGAGGATAGGGACTGATGTGAATATACAATGTACCGTATTTATCAGCGTATAACACACACTTTTTTCCTCTGAAAACAGAGGGTAAACAGTGCCTGCGTGTTATACACCAATATCATGTTTTACCAATAGGGGGGCGGGGATCGGGCAGGAGCCATCCGTTGGGGGGGGGGGGTCAGGCTGGCCATCCCACCTCCCTTGCCCTGGAACAATGCTCTCTGCATAGTCTGAAGTTGAGAAAAAAAAAGTCACTTGCCAGCCCCTTCTACACCGCTCCTCCTGTGTCAGTGTCATTGTAAAACGAAGCTTGTAAATATCTTCATAGCTCAGTTTTTTCTGGCTGCTCTCCTCCTCCTCCTTGGAGTGTAGATTTAATTGGAGGAGGAGAGCAGTCACATGACCTACTGTGTAACATCAGAGGAGAGCAGTCATGTGACCAGGTCAGTGAATTTTTTTTTAGCTATTGAGGTAGATGGAAGCTTCAGTTTGCAATAGGAGTGACACAGGAGGAGCAGTGATTTTTTTCTTAACTGTAGAGAATGCTGGCAGCACTGTCCCAGGAGACTGGGGGTCTCATGGGAGTGCAGTGTGGCTGTGTACTGGATGGGGGAATGTATAATGGATGGGGAGGCTGTGTACTGGATGGGGGGATGTATAGTAGATGGGGAGGCTGTGTACTGGATGGGGGGATGTATAGTAGATGTGGGGGAATGTATAGTGGATGGGGGGCTGTGTACTGGATAGGGGGATGTGTACTGGATGAGGGGCTGTGTACTGGATGGGGGGATGTATAATGGACAGGGGCTGTATACTGGGGAGGGAGGCTGTATAATGGATGGGGGATGTATAATGGATAGGTGGATGTGTACTGGATGGGGGGGATGTATAATGGATGGGGGGGGGGGGGCTGTGTACTGGGGAGGGGGCTGTGAAAACATTTTTTCCTTAAACTCCCCTCTTAAAATTAGGGTGCGTGTTATATGCCGATAAATACGGTATATATAACGTGCTGCAAAAATTGACAGCGCTATATAAGTACCTGAAATAAATAAAATAAAATAAATGAATGGATGACCTCATTAATGTGCTGCTGCTCCTTTATTGTCCAATCACAAGCTAGGTAGGTAGGTACTCTATAGAGATAGGCTGTTAGACTAGCTGAACTCTATTACATATTCTTTTGGCAGGCATTACAACTGAGTATTTAGTTGTGTTTGCCTGGAGTTCAGCTTTAATAACATGTTACAAAGTACATAGCACACAGACAAATATGGTTTCCTTTTTTGAGTCAGATCAAATAAATTGCAATTAGCCATGGTCTGTGCAGTCTTTTGCCAAAATAACTTTTTTTTTTCTTTTAGATATTGGAAGCATTTGGGTCCATTTTTTTAATTAAAATTGGAAGCTGTATTGTTTTCTGGGAAATATATCAATAAAACCTTAAGTGACTTATGTCAAACTACTATCAGAATATAGTAATGTTTTTGGCCTTACATAAACATGGCTTAGGTTAACTTTACATTTACAAATATTACACATTAAACGAGTTGGATCATTTGTCAAAATATGAATTTGGATAACGTTGAATTGGATAGATTTGTTCTGATGTCTTTGTAAACTTGAAGTAATAAAAGGAAATCTATACCAGAGAACACATGGAGGAAAGAGGTGAGATTAATTATTTTAGATTTAGAATCTGTTTTTCTTTTGGCTAATTTAATGCACATTTTAGATTTTTTTTCAGTTCAAGTAGTCTGTTCAAGTAGTTATGTTTCAAACAAAGTTTGTTTTTTTCTTACATATACTGTAGAAAAATATTTTATTTCACAAAGTACTATGCTTAAAAAAACCTCTCTAAAGGTACTTATAGACATTAAGGTGAACTTATGCTTCCCCAACCTTGTGTGATAGCAGTGGATATCTGAATCACCATGTACCCAAGTTATTACAATGCAGAAAAAGGAGTGAGGCCACGTACACACGAGGAGATATATCCGATGAAAATGGTCCGACCGACCGTTTTCATCGGACATGTCTCCTGGGAGATTTTGGTCTGATGTGTGTACACACGATCAAACCAAAATCCCAGCGGACAGACAGCGTGCTGACGTGGCGGTGACTTTGACGCCGCCACATCAGCAAACCAGGAAGTAAAATGCTTCCACGCATGCGTTGAATCCATTCGACGCATGCGGGAGATTTCCATCCGCTGGTTAGGCGTACTAACCAGCGGACATGTCCGACAGACAGGTTTCCAGCGGACAAGTTTTAAAACATGTTCTGAAACTTTTGTCTGCTGAAAACCTGTCCGCTAGGCCGTACACACGATCGGATATGTCTGCTGAAACTGGTCTGCGGACCAGTTTTAGTGGACATGTTCGATCGTGTGTACGCGTCCTAAGTGCGCCATAATAAGGGGGAGGGGAAGTACTGTGTATTTCTCTGTGTTTTTAACAGCTGAAATGAACCTCAGTGGAGTGAAGGGAAGATAAGATCAAGACTCATCTCTTTTGATACCAAAGGAGACAGGAACAACAAGCGCCCAGAGGCGATTTAGTTTGCATGTGCTGCGCTATATAAGTCTTCATTCATTCATTCATTCATTCAAGTTTGTTAAAGCAAGTAATTAACTTCCACAGGGTGACAATTCATTCCCTATGATGACACTGCTTGGGACTGTGTTATGTTGGACTGATAAGTGCCACAAATGGCTTCTTTAAATGCTTCCCTTGTGTAGACAACTAAAAGCTCTGAGGCTGCTGCTGGAGGGAAGCCAATAGCAGCTTACAGGAAGGGACACATAAACCTCAATTCACAGTCATACCACGCTCTGGTGTTTTCAGGGTGTGGCCCATTTTCTAGCCACACCTCTTATCGTATGGTAGGCGCCACATGCACACTGGACCTCCAAACATATGGATACAGACTCTGAGTAAATGCTGTCAGATTAGTATCGGTGATAAATAAAGCACTCCATTTTAATTTTTAGCTTTTATTTTATCATAATAAATGTTAAAAAAAAAAATGAAACCCTGCTATTTGGCTATACAGGTATTGGGCATAAAAATATCTTTTGTTTTCAATCTTGCCTTTTTCCTTCAGTCTTGCAACTTTAAAAGTGGTAAGTTTTCCTGCAGTAAAAATCATAAGATACAGAGTATAACTTTGAAACTTGCAGTTGCATTAATGTGTATGTCTTTCCTGTCTTTAAAGCCTAATTCCACGTTAAATATCCATTTAAATGTTTGGGCCATGTTGGCTGAAACAATGCACTAACAGGTGCACGTGCTGAACTTGCTGTTCTACCTGTATGCAGCCTCTGATACATACAATAGACAACAGTGCTGTGCTCTGCCTTGCCGTCCCACTCCCAGAATAAAATAGTTAGGCTGAGTGCTGCTTAGCCGTCCATGGGTAACTTTGAATTTTATGAATTAAAACAAAGCCCTCTTTGATTGGCTGAGGAGGAGAGGTGATTGGATGATGTCACAATCTCTACCTCATTCATAAAATACAAAGCTTACTGTGAATGGCTGAGCTTATCCCAACTCTATTTTGTTCCAGGATTGGGAGGGAAGTGGGTGGGGGTGTATGGGATGTAAAAAGGTTAGGCCTTTTTCTTTTTCAGAGGGATATGTGACAGGATGAAGCCATGTCACAGTGGGAAATGGCAGAGTGCAGTTTTGCAGAAGACTGGATTGTAGGATTACAAAAGGTTTAAGTTTTATTGTCACATACCTGGTCCTGCAGCCGAAATGCTGAGAGATCTCTCCTTGAGTGCTTGGTGTCCCTGAAAGTGGAAACAGGGATCACCAAGCCCAAAAAAGCAGTAATTGTAGACTGTGTCACCAATGAGAGATGTTGGAGATCTCCTTGCAGGTGGATAGGCGATAAGAAGAGCAGCAGGACCCAGGAGAGCTGGTGGTTGTGCAGACTGCACACATCAGAATGCAGGTTGCAGTGAGTAAGTGCAGCAGGCTGGTTACTGCAGGCAGGTACAACAGTCTGGGTACAGCAGGTAGGCACTTTGGGCAGATCACATCAGACAGGGCAAAACAGGAGGTATAATCAAGAAACATAGGAGAGATCAGTGAGTCAGTGGTCAGCAGACAGAAGTTTAGAGACGTGGCCAGACAAGCCAAGGTCATACACAGGACAGGAGCAGATCTGTGGGACAAGCCAAGATCAGAGCCAGGAGAGAGTCAAGAAGTATCCAAGAGCAATACGAGTAGTTCAGAAGCACAAGCAAAACATGGTTACAGGAAGTAGCAGGAAGCTGAAGACCAGTCAGCAGTGTCCATGTCCAACAGTGACTCTTTTAAAGGCCAGAGGGCGCCAGAATGCATACACCCATTCTCCTCCAATACATGTGCAGGAATTTCTGCCATTTTTGTTAATTCATTTACTTTTCTTCTATATGCAAACTGTACCACATTTGTTTGTCTCTTGCAATATTTTGATTACTTTCAAGTGGTATTTTATGAATACTAATGCATGATGTAAATTGTAATGCTTACTGAAACATTTTCATGAATAAAATCCCAAAATGGTTGCTAACAATCTAAAAAAGAACCATCTAATGGTAATCAGAGAAAAGAGCCACATGTTTCAGATAGACATTATTATCCTTGTAAAGAGCCCATTTACCCAAACAACTTTTTCAAGAATATTATAATTTATTTAAAAGTTCATAATTTTCAAGTGCTGTTTATTAAACATCTGGTTAGGTATGCCTAATTATGACACACTAGAGATACACATGCTTTAGTTCACAATTGTAACCATTTTATCAGACAATTGTGAAACCTATTCCTAGTTGTAACCTAACATATTCCTCCTTGTTTGTAACTAATAGCATGTGAAGTATTTGAAGAGAGTCTATTGGGTTATGTAATCAAGGGGGCACTGTGCTTCTATGCTACTGCAATGTATTGTATACACATACAGTAATGCACATGTTCGGTTCGTCTGATTAAAACAGTCTGATGGACGAACCGATCGTGTGTGGGCCCCATCAGTTTTTTCCCCAAAAAACTTAGAACCTGTTTTAAAATTATCTGATGGTTAAAAAAACAATAGAAAAAAAACGATCGTCTGTGGGGAAATCCATCGGTTAAAAATCAATGCATGATCAGAATCAAGTCGACGCATGCTCGGAAGCATTGAACATAATTTTTCTCAGCACGTCGTTGTGTTTTAAGTCACCCCCTTCTGGCACGCTTGTTTCTTTAACTGATGGTGTGTAGGCAAGACTGATGAAAGTCAGCTTCATCGGATATCTGATGAAAAAATCCATCAGACCGTTTTCATCGGATGAACCGATCGCGTGTACAGGGCATAAGTGTATTGCACCAGCGCTGCAGTTCATACTCGTGTATAAGTTGACCCGATTATAAGCCGAGGCACTTAATTTTACCACAAAAAAACAGGGAAAACTTATTGACTCAAGTATAAGCCTAGGGTGGTAAATGCAGCAGCTACTGTAAGTGGAAAAGTGGGTCAACAATGCCCATTTGCAGCCTCACTGTGCCCATCTGCAGCATCACTGTGCCCATCTGCAGTCTCAACGGTGCCCATTTGCAGCCTCACTGTGCCCCTCTGCAGCCTAAACTGTGCCAATTTGCAGCCTCACTGTGACCATCTGCAGCCTCAACTGTGCCCATCTGCAGCCTCACCGTGCCCATTTGCAGCATCACTGTGCCCATCTGTAACCTCACTGTACCCATCTGCAGCCTCACTGTGACCATCTGCAGCCTCACTGTGCTCATTTGCAGCCTCATGTACCTTTGATCTCCCACTTTGTCATGCAACTGCAGTCGGCGGCTATCCACTGTAACAAAGCTCCGTCTCCTCCTCGTCCATAATAATACTGTTTAAGTTTCACAGCATTGTTATCAGTCTTCAGTGTTCCGTCTATCACTGTTTGTTACAGCGGACAGCCGCCGAACAGTGAAGCGGAAGACCCTCACTCGTGTATAAGCTGACGGGGGCTTTTTCTGCATAAAAAATGTGCTGAAAAAGACGGCTTATACTCGAGTATATATGGTGTATAGGCTTCATGGCCTTTGTTTCATTGTATTTAATGTTAAGAAGCAGCAGTCTTTGCCACTGTCTTGAAAATTACCCAGAAATTTTGACAGTTTTTCCTACAAAAATGATTTAATATTCACTTTGTAATTTATTATTCACTTTCGCATTGTGCCATGAACTTAGGCTACTCCAGGAGAGGCATCTCCTCTTCCAGAAATGTCAAATTACTCTCTACACTGTTCCAGCACCTTCGTTCCCCTCTCTCCATAACCTTTTATGTAGATGCTATTGGGAAGCAGAGGGGAATATAATAGTGTCACCTGAGTGACAGTTCTGAGTCTAATGGGATCACGTTTAAGATGGAGGCGCCCAGCAGCAGTCTCAGAGCTTTTGGTTGTCTACACAAGAGAAGCTTTTACAGGTAAATACCATGCAAAAAATATGTTAAATTCACATGTAATCTTATTGGAAAAATGTGTGACTGGTCTGGTGATGGGGCTTCTTTAAGCTGACCACAGACAGAGAGATTGGGCTAACAAAACCTTTTCATATTGGCTATAGTAGCCAGGTATGCAATAGATGTGGCCATCCCCAGTAAAGACAAGTCTGCCAATGGTCATATTGGTCCCAGTGCTGTGACCTGTGTTTTCCCAGTTTTAACACAAAAAGTTATGTTATTATTATTTTGTATTATTATTATTCCTTACCATGCACACTGTTTTTCAGAAGCCTAAAAAAGCGATGATGGGTCCTCTGTGATATCTACCTCTATGAGTGCTCTACTTTATGGCTTTTTGTAATTATCTTAACATAAAGCTATCTAAAATTAATTTTTATTTCTAATTCATATAGCAGTATACAGCATTACATGTCATGAAAAAATGGTCATGTATCTTTCCTTATCTCTTTCCTTGCAGTCTATCCCTCAGGATCTTCGTCAGCTATTTGTCCCTCATATCACAGTGTAATTCGGATGATAGCTATGTCAGCAGCAGATCTTATTTTCTTTTATGCATGTGGTGATGTACTGTCTCGAGTGGCTTGTTTTAAATAGAAACGCAAGGATTATATATTAACATGATACTGTGAACATGTACAATAATTTAAGCTATTTTAATACCTATATGGTTGCTACCAGTTACTGAATATGGTATTTGCTATATATTATTAAAAACGTATTTTAATTCTTAAACTGAATTGCAGTGTTTACATGATTTCTTTAGTTATTTCTTACATACATCTACACCATAGATATACAAAGACACGCACAATAACCCAGCTCACTAAATTATATTTGATCATCGGGATTCATGGATTTGTCAAGTCTAGAAATAGGGAATAGTTACAGAAAAGTGTGACAGATGATTTTATTCTGTGGGAAATTTTGTAGATGAATTTTCAAGTGTTTGGGAGGAGTTTTTATTCCTTGTTAAACCAGACAGCACAGTTTCCTAACCCAGAATTGCACATTGCTTTGGTATTCATAACATCTATTAAAATGTTCCTATCTAATAGAAAAGCAAACACAGCAATCACTATTTAAAGGCAGCAAAGGCTGTTTTTTGCAAAAGAATGCTGGCTATTCCTTGTTTATTTGGTGTCTTGTGTAGTAGCTAGACTTTAAGAATAAGATAAAAAAGAAAAACTAATAAAAATAATAAGATAAATAATACTCTTAATTCTTCCAACCAATTGCCAGCAAACTTCCGATACAAGAGGGGGATGTTAATTGACAACCTTTTACACTGAACTGTAGACATTCCAGCACATTTATATTTGCTTTTTAGAAGCTAAGGGCCAGATTCAGGTAGAGTTAGGCTGGAGTATCAGTGATACTCCAGCCTAACTCTCACTTTGAGCCGGCGTTTCTGTTTTCTGTAAGCAGAAAACAAGAAACGCCTTGTTGGAGTTCCTATACGAGCGGCGTAATTGTATTTCGCCGTCGTATCGGAACTGCAATTTTAAAAATGGCGCTCGGGGCGTTCCCGCTGATTAACGCAGCGGGCCCGACGCAGTGACTTTTCGGGCCCGACGCAGTGACTTTCCGACGTTTCCGTAAGAGATACGCGGCGTTAAGAAAAACCAGCCCCCTAGTGGAGTATCCTATGTTAAGTATGGCCTTCGTCATCGCGTAGAATTTAAAAATGTTTGCGTTGTTTGCGTAAAACGTCCGTGAATGGGGATTCACGTCATTGACGTTCACTGACAGAATTTGGAGCATGGGCACTGACAGTCGACGCATGCGCAGTACGTTCGCCGCGGGATCGCGCCTAGTTTAAATAATACACGCCCCCTACCCGCCCAATTTGAATTCCGCCGGCTTATTTTTGCTACGCCGCTGCAACTTTAGGAACAAGTGCTTTGTGAATAACAGTACTTGCTCCTAAAGTTTCGGCGGAGTAATGTAAATGAGAAACGTTACTCCAAAATAAAGATTTGCCCATCTACCTGAATCTGGCCCTAAGGATATATCTTCATCTTAAGTCCTCATGATAAAAATAAATAAATAAATACAATAAAGGATTTCATTGGCTGTCTCCCCATATATACAAAGTTGTCGCTGCATTTTACATATGTGCATGAGTGGATAACATCAGTTATTACCGACAGGCATGGGCATTCGCAGGGTGGTATTGTCTAGGTAGAACACAGTCACTAGGTATTTCCCAGTATTACCTGCACATCATGAATAATATTATTGCAAGATCACATTTGTGTAGAGCAGTGTTTCTCAATTCCAGTCCTCACGCCCCCCAACAGGTCATGTTTTCAGGCTTTCCCTCAGATGAAAAGGCTGTGGGAATTACTAAGGCAGTGAAACTGATCAAATCACCTGTCCAAAATAATGGAAATCCTGAAAACCTGACCTGTTGGGGGGGGCGTGAGGACTGGAGTTGAGAAACACTGGTGTAGAGGGAGGCAACGATTCTGCCCAATGCTGCCTTTCATTTATTCACTGAATGAAGAAGTCCCCGAGAATACAATGGGGATACGGCTAATGACACACACAAAGGAGGCCGGCTAAGTGTGCCACCCCCTGACTATACCTCCAATTGCCACCCATGTCCACAGTGACTGAGAGAAGCCCATCAGAGTGGATCTGGCCTGTTTAGTTAGTACCTGGATGGTAAGGGTTTATTTTCTATTTTTTTCTTTTTATTTCTACTGCAACCTCTTAAGCCATGTACACACGATCGGATATCTGATGGAATCTAATCTGATGGATTTTTCGTCGGATATCCAATGAAGCTGACTTTCATCAGTCTTGCCTACACACCATCGATCAAAAATCCAACCGGTGACGTAAAACACTACGACGTGCTGAGAAAAATGAAGTTCAATGCTTCCGAGCATGCGTCGACTTGATTTTGAGCATATGTGGATTTTTGACCGATGGACTTCCACACAGACGATCGTTTTTTTCTATCGTTTTTTTATCCATAGGAATATTTTAAAACATGTTCTATTTTTTTTTTACAGATTGAAAACAAAACGATGGGGCTCACACACGATCGGTTTGTCCGATGAAAACAGTCCATCGGTCTGTTTTTATCCGACAAACCGATCGTGTGTACAGAGCTTAAGAAAAAGACTGACTACAAAAAAAAACTGCCACTTAGACTATATTGCACTTGCACTAATTATTTTATATTGAGAAGTACTGGGTGGCAAGTGCGTATGTGTTGCCTATGTTTCTCACTTTCACATGTTGAAGAACATCAAGTTTTGTGCATGCTATCCAGTCTTATGTTTATGTTTTACCTGCAGAATTTCACAAATTTTATCTGAGTTAACCTGTGCTAGGGGCTCCCTCTTTCTCTTCTGTGAGAGCCTGCTGATGGGTAAACAAGCTGACTCTAAGGCGGCGTACACACGATCGGATATATCCGATGAAAACGGTCCGCGGACCATTTCCATCGGATATGTCCGATCGGGAGTTTGATCCGATGGCGTGTACACACCATCGGATCAAATTCCCCGCCGCCGGACGGCGCGGTGACGGGGCGGTGACGTTGACGCCGCCGCGTCACCACCACGTCACCGCCACGTCACCGCACCAGGAAGTAAAAGACTTCCGCGCATGCGCCGAATCCATTCGGCAGCGGCGCGGCGGCGGTGGGGGCCGACATGTCTGCTGGTAAGTGTACTAACCAGCAGACATGTCGGGCGGACAGATTCCCACCGGATAGATTTCAAAGCATGCTTTGAAATCTGTCGGGTGGAGAAATCTGTCCGCTAGCTCATACACACGAGCGGAGATGTCTGCTGAAACGGTCCATCGGACCGTTTTCAGCGGACATATCCCCTCGTGTGTACGCCGCCTAAGTGCTAAAGAGGTAAAAAGGCTGCCTGTTTGTTATGAAGAACCCATTCGGGGCACTATGTTAGGTTCTGAAATAAGTGTCAAAACCAAATATTGTCGTGTTGTGTTGTATCTTTAAAGACTCAATAACAATACGCTTTGGAATAATCCCATACTGAATGAATTGTTAATGATTCCTCATACACAGTATTGGATTGTCAGAGATGTTAATAGCTTGGTCACAGCCTCTAGCGATAGTTATGCAAATAAAGATATTTCATCATAGTCATCTCACCCCTTATCGAATGTGTAAGACGGGACTGTGCTCCACTCCGGAGTGCTTTCAAGGTTTTGGAGCTGAGGCTGATTTCATTCATTGCTTCTGGTCCTGTCTATTTGTTTCTTTACTCTGGTCCACACTTGATTCATTTTTATCCACCATCCTGGGTGCCCCTAATATTCTACATCCTAAAAATAGTTTACTAGGTATGTTTGGTGAACTGTTTCTGCACACACTGAACAATTATTACACATTTTATGGGCCAGATTCAGGAACAGTTAGGCTGGCGGATCCAGTGATCCGCCAGCCTAACTGTGACTTTGAGCCGGCGTTTCTGTTTTCTGTAACCAGAAAACAAGAAACGCCGGGTTGAAGCTCCGATGCGAGCAGCGTAACTGAGTTTCGCCATCGCATCGTTACTTCAACTTAAAAATGGCGCCGATTTACGCTCAAAAAATATGTTAATGAGCGGAAATCGGCAATTCACGATCGAATTCTGGCGCGACGCAATGACGGTACGACGTTTCCGGACGGGATACGCGGCGCATAGATATACCTACATGGGGTTGGAGTATCCTATGTTAGGTATAGGCGTCGTCATCGCGTCGGGAAAAAAAAAAATCACGTCGCTTGCGTAAAAAGTTCATGAATGGGAATGTGACGTCATTGACGTTCATTCACAGAATTTGGAGCATGCGCACGGGGATGTTTGGACACTCAACGCATGCGCAGTACGTTGGCGGCGGGATCGCGCTTAGTTAGAATACTACACGCCCCGTACCCGCCCAATTTGAATTCCGCCGGCTCATTTGCGATGCGCTGCCGCAACTTTAGGAGCAAGTGCTTCCTGAATAACAGCACTTGCTCCTAAAATTTCAGCATTGTAACGCAAATGAGATGCGTTACTCCAGAGCAAAGATGCTCTGCTCTACCTGAATCTGGGCCTATATTTTTATAAAAAAGACTATCCTCCTGGGCAGGAAAGGGACCTCATGGCCCACTGTAACCACCTGGCTTCAACTTATTAATAAAAGCTTACCTCTATTTAAGGTCACTTTTAAACTATAAAAGTGACCCTTTCTCTTTGATAAATTATGAAATCGATAGATATCCAGCCCTCTTATGCTGACGTCCATAGGCTCAGGAGACTAGTCTACCGTATTTGCCGGCGTATAAGACCACTCGGCATATAAGACAACCCCCTAATAATCTGCTAAAAACTGTGGTTTTGTGGTCTATTCGTCGTATTAGACGATCCCCTTGTGCGTTAGTAATGTGTTTTAATTAAACTAAGAAGCCGCAGCCCACCGGGTGCTCTGTACGGCTGCATAATGTGGCCTGCTCAGATTGGCAGAGGTTATTACTCCAATCCGAGCAGGCTTAGCATGCTCTGTCATCAACAGAGTGCATCGGGATTGGCTGAGCGGCGCATATACAGAATACATGCAGCCGTACAGAGCACCCGGCGGCTGATATCGATCGAGCAGCTGCTTCACCCAGCGTATAAGATGACCCCTGATTTTTGGCTGTGTAATTCCAGTGCAAAAAGGTTGTCTTATACGTCGGAAAATACGATATATTGCTGATATTTTTCTTTCCCGTATGACTCAGTGACCTGATGTATGTTGTTATATTTCGGCTATACTGTATGTACGATATAAATTCTATAGCTGTGTTCTCATTTATGTATACACTGCATGTGAGACTTAGGAGGCAGGCTGGTTCTGGTTGCAGTTGTAACCTATATTGTTTGTGGTTCAAGCAAAACTCTCAATAAACATATCTTTAAAAAAAAAAAACTCAATACACTATGCAGCTTTTGTGATTTATGTTTTTCCGGTCCACCACACATCCCAGCTGGTGAGGTCTGTGGTCCCCTATGTTTGGTCCAAATAGGAGTGCACAGTGTACAAACCTTTATTTAGCAAGCACCATTTCACCTCCTTTAACCTAAAGGTCTATCACTCAGGTGAGAGGCTGGTATTTATGTGTGGTGGAGGAGTAACATACAAGCCACAGTGGAATCTGTCTGTCTGTTCACTGAAGAGTTTTTGTATCTGCACCATGTGCACATATTACGGTGTTTGCACATTATTAAATGAACTTTATTTTATCTGGCATGTTATGATATTTTATATTTATTATTTATTTACTTATTAATGCTTTTTAGGATATTTGCATATTAAATTAGTTGTTTTATCATGAATTGCACAATTGCGGTATTTGCAAAATTAATTGAGTCACAGCACAGCAATTTTTACTTTTGGATTGTTATCACATTTGGTATCTATATGTGCTGCTGAGTGCTAAGTATTGAATTTATTATATCATTTTTGAATCACTGAGCACAGTTATATGAGTTTTTCACTATTTTTCTTAAAGTGGTTTTAAACCCTCACATATACCCAGTGAAGTGAATAGCCTCAGATGATACACAGAAATGAAACAAATCCTCCTACATACAGTAAGTTTTACTTGTATATCTGTTGTCTCCCCCTTTCTACACCCTTTGAAAAGTGCAGATTGTGTTAAAAATTCTTTCTTAATCTTTCAGCAGTACACAGGGGTGGGTGGGGAGACTGCACTTACACTGTGTAAGAGCTGATTGGAGGAAAAACACACAGCCCTCTCCATATAGGCAGAGGAACAAAGAAACATGCAGAGCTGTAGTCTGAATAGACAAGCTCTCTGCTAATCTCCCTCTAAGCTCCCTCCCCAACACAATTTTTTTAGCTTATGTTATCTCATCAGTTGGAGAACTTGTCAGAAGTGACTCATGCTGATAACAGAGGAACGAAGCACCAGGGAGAAATGACACTTAGACCTTTGTAGAGAGACAAGTAAACACTACAGATATATGTGCTTAGCTCAAATTTCATGAATGGGTTATTGTTTTTTTTTATATGTTTTGTTTGCTTTAAGTTATAAACTTGCTGTACAAACCTCTCCTGCATTGAACTGCGTTTCTTATAACTTGGTAAATAAAAGTGCAGGCCAAACCTGCTTGGACTGTTCCTGGGTCTTCCTGCCTCATATGTGATTTACGGTTTTGTCTATCCCCCATACAATATGGACTCGACCAGGAGTCTGGAACATTTCTCAGGGGTACTGAGGCACCTGACATATGGCATGTCATTAATGTGCAGTCTTACAATACCTAGTCCCAGGAAGGTTCATTTAATCTTTTTTTGACCTTTACAGGAGCAATATCAGTGAGCATAAATTACATTTTTGCCAGGATTTCACTGTACAGAAATGTTTGTTTTATAGTTGTTTATTTCTGGTGCACTTGAATAATTTTAAAAGAAACATGTTTATTTCTGTTGTGCAGGTCACTAGACAGAAAAGATCTATGGGCAATAACATTTCTATCTACATGTTAACATAAAAAAAATGCATTTTTAAGCATACAGCTTCCCAAGAATTGCTGACCAAATTGGAAAGTGAGGAACACATTTTGTATACTTGCTATGAATTATGGTTGCTATGGTACTCTAACGTTTATCTTAATAAACAGTTCTATTTTCAGAATGGCAAAGTCAACTTGGAATCTGATTCTCGTCTGCGATCTCAAAGGCCTGATTAATAAAACCTGCTTTCACTTTTAACTGCTGTCTTTGCATGTTTCACATCGTTTCTGTAGTTATCCTCTCAGAGCAGAAATTCTCGTTCTCAAAGGATTTAGATTTTGCTGCCTTTTATGTTTTACCTAAACAGTTTACATATTTTATCACACATTTTTCTTGAAGAGGAAACATGATATTTCTTCAAACTTAAATGAAGGATACTGTATATAGTCTTTCCTAATTACCCAAATCATGATAATGAAACATAATGGTGAGACCACATTTATTTTTTTAATTTTTCTAATTTATTTTAGGTACAGACAAATTTAAGAAGCTTACTTAAGGAAACGCGAATTCAAAAATTGCACATATGCAGGCCTATAGGGAATATGCTCATACATTACCCTGAAAGTTTCCTTTTTTTTCTAAGCCCCCCTTATTGACCCCCTTCCAAAGGATAGGATGTGAGGATGAGGCTGTTATGTAGACATGCAACCTGGTTGACCAGGTAAGGATGGGACAGTGTGCATGTGCCCCCCCCAAACCAAGTCCACATTGCCTCAACTTTGGTAGAGTAACTTGCAAGGTAGGGGGTAGCCAAGCCTCCACTTGTAAGTCACTTTGTTCCAATGTTGATGGGGACAAGGCCCTCATCCCCACATCCTGTACCCCAAATCCCCCAAATGGGATATCGTATGCTGTTATTCTCTGTCTGTGGGGAAAAGTTCCATCTGCAAAAAAAAATGTTTGTAATAAAAAAGCAATTTTTTTTGGAAGTTTTGTTTTTTGTCTTTTTGTCATTCCCTGGGATGCATAATTAAAGTCCCACACTATTCCCTTTGTTTCTCTTATTCTTGTATTATGTGTGTCTTAACATTTGTACAGCCTGCCCCCTCCCATCTCTGACACCTTGACATTGGCCCTAAATTGTGATAAGGAGTTTTACTGACTGATGTTAAGGTAGACAGTTTTGAACTGGAAAAAATGGGACTCAACTTTCTATGACTTTCATAATAAGGGTCCAAGTTTCAAGTCTCTCATGGCATGTGTTTATATACCTGGCTGAAAAAACACTGTGTATTGCAAACAATTACTATTTTTCATTGAACACATTTTCTTTTCAGATTTTCTCATCAATTTCTGCATTTCAGTGCTAATGAATTTCTGCAACTTCTTGTGTTTTTTGCAGGATTATCAGGTATAGAGAAAAAAGCAAGACAAAAAGAAACTAATGCAGCCACTATCTCTAAGGACTAGTAAAAAAAGGGGGAAAATACAGCACTTAGTGTCAACTACCAAAATAGTGTCCAAGCTGCAAACACATTAGCGAGATATTAAACACCAAAAATGAATAAGTACAGTGCCTTGCGAAAGTATTCGGCCCCCTTGAACTTTGCGACCTTTTGCCACATTTCAGGCTTCAAACATAAAGATATAAAACTGTATTTTTTTGTGAAAAATCAACAACAAGTGGGACACAATCATGAAGTGGAATGAAATTTATTGGATATTTCAAACTTTTTTAACAAATAAAAAACTGAAAAATTGGGCATGCAAAATTATTCAGCCCCCTTAAGTTAATACTTTGTAGCGCCACCTTTTGCTGCGATTACAGCTGTAAGTCGCTTGGGGTATGTCTCTATCAGTTTTGCACATCGAGAGACTGACATTTTTGTCCATTTCTCCTTGCAAAACAGCTCAAGCTCAGTGAGGTTGAATGGAGAGCGTTTGTGAACAGCAGTTTTCAGTTCTTTCCACAGATTCTCGATTTGATTCAGGTCTGGACTTTGACTTGGCCATTCAAACACCTGGATATGTTTATTTGTGAACCATTCCATTGTAGATTTTGCTTTATGTTTTGGATTGTTGTCTTGGTGGAAGACAAATCTCCGTCCCAGTCTCAGGTCTTTTGCAGACTCCATCAGGTTTTCTTCCAGAATGGTCCTGTATTTGGCTTCATCCATCTTCCCATCAATTTTAACCATCTTCTCTGTCCCTGTTGAAGAAAAGCAGGCCCAAACCATGATGCTGCCACCACCATGTTTTACAGTGGGGATGGTGTGTTCAGGGTGATGAGCTGTGTTGCTTTTACGCTAAACATGGATTTTGGTTTCATCTGACCAGAGCACCTTCTTCCACATGTTTGGTGTGTCTCCCAGGTGGCTTGTGGCAAACTTTAAACAACACTTTTTATGGATATCTTTAAGAAATGGCTTTCTTCTTGACACTCTTCCATAAAGGCCAGATTTGTGCAATATATGACTGATAGTTGTCCTATGGACAGAGTCTCCCACCTCAGCTGTAGATCTCTGCAGTTCATCCAGAGTGATCATGGGCCTCTTGGCTGCATCTCTGATCAGTCTTCTCCTTGTATGAGCTAAAAATTTAGAGGGACGGCCAGGTCTTCGTAGATTTGCAGTGGTCTGATACTCCTTCCATTTCAATATTATGTTTAAAGCTTGGGAAATCTTTTTGTATCCAAATACGGCTTTAAACTTCTCCACAATAGTATATTGGACCTGCCTGGTGTTTTCCTTGTTCTTCATGATGCTCTCTGCGCTTTAAACAGACCTCTGAAACTATCACAGTGTAGGTGCATTTATACGGAGACTTGATTACACACAGGTGCATTCTATTTATCATCATTAGTCATTTAGGTCAACATTGGATCATTCAAAGATCCTTACTGAACTTCTGGAGAGAGATTTTGCTGCACTGAAAGTAAAGGGGCTGAATAATTTTGCACGCCAAATTTTTCAGTGTTTTATTTGTTAAAAAAGTTTGAAATATCCAATACATTTTGTTCCACTTCATGATTGTGTCCCACTTGTTGTTGATTCTTCACAAAAAATTACAGTTTTATATCTTTATGTTTGAAGCCTGAAATGTGGCAAAAGTTCGCAAAGTTCAAGGGGGCCGAATACTTTTGCAAGGCACTTGTATACAAGGTGCTGCGCTTAAAATCATTAACATCACAAACATTTTAAAAATGTAAAAAAGGGAAAAAAGTGCAAATAAATGAATAGTCCTAAACAGGTAAATGTGAGATTCTTCATATCGCAAATCACAGGTGAAACACATTAGATTCCCTTCACCATAGAGGCTGACCACCGACATATGGACAAGATGTGTGCTTACCACAAGGCTAGGACCATCTAATTAAAGGCAGGTCTGGCAAGCTTTGGGGAATTCCTTGTTATATCCACATTCCGGTGTGCAGCCTTGAAGTAGGGGTAGGTACAGCCTTCAGATAACTTCCACTGGACATCCAGAACTCCCATAAAGGTATATGTGCCCCAGAAGAAGTTATGTTGTGATGAAAGAGTGGAGCAGCGTGTTAATGTCATTGCGTCTTATACAACGTAATGGCGGATGCTATTGTCTTCTAGATGTATGTTTTTTTGGAGATATGTGCAATCATACTTTTTCATGTAATTGTATCTCTTATTCAATAAATAGTTATTTTAAAAGGTTTTACACTATCCAGCATTTTTTTTCTGCTTACACATACCTTTATGGCAGTTCTGAATGTCCAGTGGAGGATATCCTAGGGCTGTACCTACCTCTATTTCAAGTCTATTTCAAGTCTACACACCAGAATGTGGATATAAAGGGGAAATCCCCAAAGCTCGCCATACCTGCCTTTAATTAGGGGGTCCTGGCCTTGGTCTGGCTTCACAAAAAGGCAGTTTTCATTCGTTTTAGTGCTAGAAGTAGTCTTTAAATAATGCCTGAAAACTTTCTGAAAAGTTTTGCAAGCAGCATCTTTGGGGTGGTTTGGAAGCTCTGTATACAATGCTCCCAAAATGCCCTGCCCTGCCCATTGAAATTAATAGACAGTGCATATAAAGCACCTGAAAAGCTCTTCGGAAGCACTGCAACATGGATGCTTTTAACCTCTTCTTAGGCCACTAGCGGGGGTTAAAAGCGATTTAGCGCTTACGCTCAGCAGCCCCAGTGTGAAAGAAGCCTTATGGTAAGCACACATCTTGTCCATATGTGCATGGTCTCTATCGTGAAGGGAATCTAATGTGTTTCACCTGTGATTTGCAATGAGAAAATCTTACATTTACTGGTTTAGGAATATTTATTTATTTACAATTAGGACTATACTTTTTTCTCTTTTTTTTCACTTTTTTTTAATTTAAATGTTTTGATGTTATTAATGATTTGTAGCGCACCACCTTGTATTCTTACATTTTTTTTAGGGGGTTAGATATACTTAAAATTCTATTTGGTGATTGGTTTTACATCCTATTTACATAGATGCAGATGCTAATGTGCATCCGGTGATCGTGGAAAGCTGACTCAATTTGTCTTGTGTTCTCCTGAGAACTCCTGGAAAAGAGCTGGGATGTTTTCAGTAACCTACATCAAGAAAACACTCTTTTGTTAACAGGCCTTTAGGCAAATTTCTGGGTAGCTTTTATGCTATGACGAATCTACTGTAGAGACTGCCGTGGCACACTGAGACTTACAGATCCACTATGAAGAGAAAAACCGACTCGGCTTTCCCTTGGTACAGAAGACTAAACATAATTCTGCCCATTTACATTTTCTCACCATATCCGTTAGATGAAACGTATCTTTCATTACTGCTCAGTACATGGAGGTGACGACTTCCTTTCTCAATTAAGAAACTTGTGCGAAATCAAAAAACATCAAATGCAGTTAGATGTTTGATAAAAGCTCACAATGAGATCACTCAGACAGTTGTTATCAATTTAGTAAAGATGTTTCTGTAGCTATCATAAAGCTGCAAAGGCTGGCCAAAATTGAAGATAAAGCAGAGTATACACTTTTCCTTGTGCCTAATTACACTGCTGTAAGGGCTTTAATTTCACACGCTCAGCTAATTACTCTGTGCAGGCACCCTGCAGCACTGCCAAAATAAAAGCTTTCCTTTAAACCCTAATTAAGCTAAGTTCGTATTTTGTACTTAGCAATGTGGGCCAGGAAGCAGAGCTGAAACAGTTAAATGCAATATTTAATTTGAACAGCCAGTAAATCTTATGGTTTGTTGAATGCTCGTATCATCAAGTTTATGCTGCTGGGGTGCTTTAGTGAATGGATCTGCAGATTTGATTATTTACATGCTTGAATTACAGGAGGAGAGGAGGAGAATGTAGCAGAATTTAAGTGATGCTTTGTTCCATTATTAAATCCCACTGTAGCTTATTGTTTATGAAATCTCTCCTTAGCGTGCCAGGCTTATCCTATGAGTGATAATCCCATCTATCATTTTTCACTCAAATTTTATTACTTTTTTCTTTCTTCAGTAACGCATGTAAATGCAATATACTGAGGCAAGCTTCTCAAATACACACACACACTTGGTTTTAAAGGGAAGACACCATTAAAATGTGTGTACTCGATATGGAAATCAAAGAACATGTATAGCTGTCTTCTAATAGTCTATTCTACTGTAATAGAAAAGCCAGAAGATTTTTTTATTTTTCAATAAAGACCAGGCTCTGCTCTTCTATTGAGAATAGATAATGTGTATGGCTTGCATTGTGGTTTGACAACACTTCAGAGATAATCCTGGAAAGGAAAAAGAAATTAACTTAAATGTCACATTCATAATAACAAGTGATTGATATGTATACCTCAAAAATGTTCTCAATTTCCCAAGATACTCTATGTTTTTGCCAGAGCAAGCATAATATTATATCTAGCATCTAAAAAAAAAAAAATCAGCACTTTTGAGCCCTACTGCAATTCACTTAAACTTCATCCTACATTTTCCCATATTTCAGAGTTTGGAAATTGGGACCACCTCAGCATAATGATGGCAGATAAGAAGTATGACACACACACACATTTAAAGTGACACTAAATGGGTTTAAAAAAGTGTAGATATATACTGCTATATGCTGTCTGCATTGCTAAGTTGTTGTGCCTATTAAATACCCCAGAGTTAGTTGGTTATATGCAGGTAATTTATGTTCCTCCTAGCTAGGTCAGAAATCACGATTGGAAGACTGATGTTTTATTCCAAGAAGTTAAAGACATAACTGAGTCATGTGGTCTTATACACACTTGGGCTGATGCTGCTTGCTCTATTTCACCCAGACCAGAAGCAGAGACTGTTATGAAAGTATTCCTATGTTATAATAGTTTAACTGCAGAAGCCCAAAGCTTATTAAAGTGTGTATCTTAAGTATTGTGGCAGATGTATCTCTGCCATATTGTTATTATCTCACATGCACAGTGCCAGATAGCTAGGTATGTGCTACAGTGAGTGTGTAATAGTGTGAGTGTGTAATAATCACTCTCCAGGATATTAAAAGGTGAACTAACACTGGCAGGGAAGGGGTTAAAAGGGTTAAGTGTGCTTCTAGGGAATGTTTTGTAACTGGGGGAAGGAAAACAGAGATCTGTGTTTCTGCTTAGCAGAAACACAATGGGGCTTATTTACTAAAGGCAAATCCACTTTGCACTACAAGTGCAAAGTGCACTTAAAACTGCACTAAAGGTGCACTTGGAAGTGCAGTCGCTGTAGATCCGAGGGGGACATGCAAGGAAAATAACAAACAACATTTTAGCTTGCACATGATTGGATAATAAAATCGGCAGAGCTTCCCCTCATTTCAGATCTTACCCTCAGATTTACAGTGACTGCACTTTAAATCTGCATTTTCAGTGCAATTTCAAGCGCACTTTGCACTTGTAGTTTGCACTTGTAGTGCAAAGTGGATTTGCCTTTCGTAAATAACCCCCACTATCTCCATGTTCTTCTCTGACAGAATGGAGATCTGCCTTGCTTACAAAGGCAGGCCGCCATTCTGCCTCTCCTGTGAACAATCGGCAGACCTGCTAATTGGCCCCCAAGGAGGAAACAATGTTTTGCACAGCCGGGTCGCCCTGCCACAGTAAATGTGCAGTGGGTGGTCTGGGAGCGATTAAGCATCCAACAGCCACTAGATATATACTGGTCTATTTGCATGACAAAATAGAGGCTTTTAGAGACTAAAAAGCAGATTATATAGGCCAGTGATGGCGAACCTATGGCACGGATGCCACAGCTGGCACTCCAAGCCCTCTCTGTTGGCACACCAGGGGATTCCCCCAGCCAGGCAGTCAATTGCACTGACTCGACAGGACACCGGCTCCCTTCTTTGCATAGGTTCCAGTGACGTCGGCAGGAGAAAATGCTGCACACCAACATTCATCCAATAGGTTTATTGAAAGACTGCCACCAAGACTATAACAACCTGCCTTCTGGATTTTGATGACATTTCACACATACATTATGCTTCTTCAAAACCCCTAGTCTGTTGTTATAGTCCCGGTGGCAGTCTTTCAATAAATCTGTTGGACGGATGTTGGTGTGCAGCTATTTTTTCAACAAGGCAATGGTAAAGTAACCTTGTCACCAAGGGGTCACTTTTGCTCATGGTATCACCTATAAAAGAAGAAGTAACATTCCTACTTTTCCAGTGGACCATGTTTACGGCTGCCGAATCTCTACTTCCAAGCCACAGAAAGTATTCAACCATCAGGTTAGCTGAATCCTTGCTCTCCCTTGCTTATGTTGATATGTTATTCTTTGGCAATGTATATAACATGTGGTATTTGTAGCGGAGAGCAATATTAAACTCCACGATCTCCGCTGGTAACCAGGGTAAATCCACAGTCAGCATTGACAAGTAAGGCAATGTCCCAAATCTCCCTCAGTAACCAGACGACACACAGCTCTGAGAGTCAACTGACTTTTTATTCACAGGCTTCCATATTTATAGAATTCCCCATGCAAGGGGTTTCCAAACAGCCAAATAGATTTAACAGGGGTAATACAGGGAGGACCAGATGGGGAACTTAACAGTTTGGATAATTCTCCCATCAGGCATTGCTGCACAAGGGAAAAGTCGGTTGATAGCTGGGGTCTGGGGTTATGTGTTGTGGGAGTTCGGTTTAAAACTGCCGAACACTGATTGGGCAACATAAAACTAAGTACTGAATGCTAGTGGCTTACGGCTGCCAGCATATGAATTACTATGCCCACATAAGACCCAGCAGAATACATAGCATATAATACAGACAACCTTTTGACATGTAACGTCCAGCGTTCCAGAAGTGGCTAGGTTTGCCACAGTATTAAACAAATATGTAGCTTTATTTTATCTCCTGACTGTAAACCTCAATTTAAAGTAGAGTTCCATCTAAAAGGGGAAGCTCTGCCTATCTAACCCCTCCCCCTCCAGTGTTACATCTGTTTTTGACAGGTACCTGTCCCCACTTCTGGGAGATCATGCCATGACACAATCACTCCACCTTCCCCTGCCACCGGGCCATTCAGAAAGTGCAGCAGGCTTTATTCATGCACAGTAGGGAACCGGCTGTGAAGCCACAAGGCTTTGCTGCCCTGTTCCCTTACCATGAATGGCAGCGACAACGCCGAGAGCCGATGGAAACATTGGCTGGGGTGCTCACATTGCTGGATTCCAGAACAGGCAAGTATCCTAATTTTAAAAGTCAGCAGCTACAGTATGTTTAGCTCCTGACTTTTATTTTTTTGCTGGGGCCGGAACTCCACTTTAACTGTACTAAACCTAACTCAAGCACTAAACTTAACTATAACCCTTAACATAAAATTAAACTTAACCTTTTTTTTTCCTTACCTGTTCTGTGCAGTGGAATTACACAGAACAACCCTGGAGAGGCTTCTCCACTTCTTGGTGAGCCACCATAGAAAGCTGCTTTCTATAGTGGCACACCTGCATGCTCAATCACAAGTCACTGCCTTTTTCCATACAACAGGCAGCACTTCCTTGTCACAGGATTTGACTAACAGCAGAGGAAGTAAGTGATAAAAAATATCTTTAATGGTGGCACAGACAAAAAGCAAAAATACATTTTTAACATAGTAAGGGAAGGTTTTATGGTTGTTTATGTCTTCTTGTCCTAGTGACCATGCACCCTCTTCCCTATTCTTCTACATGCATCAGAGGAACATGATGTAAGTGAAACCCCAGTGGGGTTATGGACAGAATACAAATCAGACAGAGAAGGCTACTCTCCCCCTCATTTTTTAAAGGTAAACACAAATCCATGTCTGTCCCTATCCCCGTAGCCCTAAATCTAACTATAACAATTTTAACAAGGGTTATTATCACAGGTTTAATAATGACAAATTCATGCTGAAAATTCTGCAATGTACCAGATTTTCTCTAAATAAAAACCGTGCCCACGTTATCTTTTTGAAAACCATTGATTTTTGTAGGTTTACACTTTGATGCTACATTGTCCAAAATTCTGAAAAAGGGTCCATATTTTGGTTAAAAGCAACAGGTTTACTTTATCAGTGAAGCTAATGGCTTTCACTTCACTCTCCTCATCTAAAATTGCTGCATTAATGCGGTAAAAAAAATATACTTTCCTTATAATAGATTTGGAATTACCAGTGTTCCAAGGGGATTGTAACACCACCCTCTACATTGTGGAAACCAGAGGCATTTATACTGTACTTTACTTTTTTTCCACAATTTTTTTTTTGTTTGTTTATGGCTTTAGCACACTGATTTTATATGGTGGGGCACTATTTAATAAATAGACCTTGTCTTTCAGTACCGGGTCCATGTTCATGTTTTAACTCCCTCTCTATAAATCTTTACTAAACGTGTATAGTTTGCATAGTTTGTAAGGTTGATAAAAAGAGACAGGTCCTTCCAGTGCAACCTCTTGATTATTATTATTATTTTTTTAATTTTACAACAACACTGAAGTGTGATTGTATTTTAGTGGAATAGAAAGGTTGAATTGAGTAGTTTATGTAACTGATCCCACAGGTCACAGGGTACAACAGATGGACCCCAGGGTCAATGCAGTCAGATCAGTCTTAAAATCATTGTACACACTGGTAACCATCATCTGTCACCATCTTAACATTTACAATCATGCTGCCATTGTTTTTTACTTTAAAAAGATGACTAGTGGACAATAAGCTACCTGTATGTTAGATCTGTACTGCTGTATATTATTAAATGGCAAATAAACAAAGGAAAGTTTTTATTTTCTATTTAGAGGCTTTTAACTCCATGTGTAAAATACCACATAAAATCACTGCCACCTCTCTTCATGACTTCAAAGTTAAACCAAGTTGTTTTAGGCACTCAGTACTTTTTTCTTATGTTGCATTCAAAATACTGCTCCTAGGAAACAAATATATTTTACTTGGCCCATAACACATGGCATTTAATGTGCAGAAACAGGCATTTGCTTCCCACTGAGCATTTGTATCTTATGACTCCACAAGTGTAAAGAAAACAATTTTAGCATTTTATAAACCACTTTTCTTGACCAGCAATTAAAACAATATTAAACATTTCTTTCTTAGCAGTAAAAATGTAACAATAAAAGCCTTGTTTAAGAAACCCTTCAAGATTTTTTTTGTAATAAAATATTATATCAGTTTCTGTAAGCCTATTGTTACTCATATCAGTACATAGTTGGGGGCTTTTCACAATAACTGGCCTTAGCTATTCTTTGTTGTTTCACCCTGATATCTATTCCACTAGTTGACATATTTCACACACCTTGCACTGATAACATCAAATAAGCCAGAAACAACTTTGTGCAAACTTGAATAATGGGATTTCTATTTTTGAGTTGTATCTGTGGTAGCTAGGGATGAGCTTTGAGTTCAAGTAGAACTCATGTTCGACTCGAACATTGCCTGTTCGCTGAACAGCGAACTATTTGGGGTGTTCGTGGCAAGTTTGTGTGAACTTCAGAACCCTGTTAAAGTCTATGGGACTCGAACATTTAAAATATAAAGTGCTAATTTTAAAGGCTAATATGCAAGTTATTGTAGTAAAAAGTGTTTGGGGACCTGGATCCTGCCCCATGGGACATGTATCAATGCAAAAAAAGTTTTAAAAACTGCATTTTTTTTGGCAACAGTGATTTTAATAATTCCTTTTAAGTGAAACAATAAAAGTTTGCCTGTAAAGTAGTGCTTGTTTCCCATGCTTAGAACTGTCCCTGCACAAAGTGTCATTTCTGAAGGAAAAAAAGTAATTTAACCCCCCTGCCGGTATCCCCGAGCGCGACTCGGGTTGGATTTCTCATGTAAATATCGATATCCACGAGTCGCGCTCGGGGTCAATATGCAGAGCCTGTAGCGCGTGCTGGCTTACCTTGGATCCAGGCGGGGTACTGTACTTACCTTGTCCCTGGATCCAGCGATGCATCCCCGCTGTGTGAGCGAGTGGCGTCCTCCATTCGACTCACACAGTGCCCGCGCGCCGCCGATCTCCGTTCCCTGTGACGTAACGGCGCACGGGGGCGGAGACCGGCGGCAAATTCAAAAAAGTAAACAAACACATTACATACAGAATACTGTAATCTTATAGATTACAGTACTGTATGTAAAAAGTACACCCCCCCCTGTCCCTAGTGGTCTGCCCAGTGCCCTGCATGTTCTTTTATATAATAAAAACATTTTTTTTGTGCCTGCAAACTGTAGATTGTCCATAGCAACTAAAAGTGTCCCTTTATGTCAAAAGTGATTTTAGAGCAGCTAGAAAACAGCGATAATAAATTATAATCACTTGCAGAATTGAGCGATAGCGATTTGTGGGGAAATTCGTCATAAAAAAATAAAAGTAATGACAGCGACAATTCTGCAACTGAGCAAATTTCAGTGATTTTGATTGATTACATTAGTGAATAATTTTTATTATAATTACATTATTATTTGTTATAATTATTTATAGTTATTTATTATATTATAATTTTATGATTTTGTGTTTCAAACGTTATCATACCCGGGATGTCTACTAGACTCTGGTTTGGACTAATTTAAGTGAGTTATTCCTAAAAATTGCAGGCCTACAGTATAAAACGCAGAATTTCCATGCAAAATAATTGTACCGCTTTTGGTACGTAATTCCAGACAGAATCATACCGCCAGGGAGGTTAAAATCACTTGTGGCTATAATGAATTGTCGGCTCCCAGGAATACAGAGAAAAGTCATTCATAAAAAAAAATGTGTGGGGGTCCACGGCATTTAATTTTTTTTTTTGGGGTGGAGTTCCCCTTGAAATCCATACCAGACCTGAAGGGTCTGGAATGGATATTTGGGGGAACCCTACATCGTTTTTTTTAATTTGACGCAGGGTTCCCCTTAATATTCATACCAGACCCGAAGGTGAGTGATTTTAAATTACCTTTTTTCTTCAGAAATTACATTTTGTGCAGGGACAGTTCTAAGTGCAGGAAACAAGCGCTACTTTACAGGCATACTATACACCCCCCTAGGTACAACATTTAAAGGAATATTTCAATTTTATTGTTTCACTTTAAGCATTATTAAAATCACTGCTCCTGAAAAAATGTCAGTTTTTAAAACTTTTTTTGCATTGATACATGTCCCCTGGGGCAGGACCCAGGTCCCCAAACACTCCCCTGGGGCAGTACCCGGGTCCCCAAACACTTTTTAGGACAATAACTTGCATATTAGCCTTTAAAATTTGTACTTTAGATTTCAAACGTTCGAGTCCCATAGACTTTAACAGGGTTCTAAAGTTCACACAAACTTTTGGTCTGTTCGCAGGTTCTGGTGCGAACCGAACCCACGGGTGTACGGCTCATCCCTAGTGGTAGCCAGTTGAGACGTAACAGTTGGATAAATGACGTTAAAAGTATGGTTTACCAAAGGCAAATCCTCTGCTCACTTCCAATTGTGTGCAAGCAAAACTGTTTTTTTTTAATTGACAATATGGTAATATTTCTCTAGAACTGCATTTTCACTTTACTTATCAGTGAACATGTGTTTGTGTTGCTTATTCTAAAATGTAAGAACTGGTGATATATATAAATGACCCTTTATTTTTATTTTTTGCTTTTTTTTTTACCAAATGGAAAACCTTCATTTGAAATGCAATTGGAATGTAAAAAGTGTATATTTATTAATATCATTTCTGTTCTCTAATGCAACTTTCTGTAGTACAAATGTGCTGGTAATAAAGATGAAAAAATCACTAGAAATTCAATCTGGAATTTTCTGCTGTTTTATTTTTGGGGGTATATGATGAAATGAGACACGTGAGTGCATACTGTTTTAAGAAGGCTTTATTCTGCTGAGCACTGCTAATAGTGGGGGTTTTTTGATTGCTTTAATCCTGTATGGTTATGCTTTCTAATTGGGTCCCAGGTACAACCCCTTAGAAGCCATAGTTTCCATACACTGCACCGATAATGGCCAATTAGCTAGATGTACTCAGTTTAAAATTAATGTCTCTATAGTCCTAAGCTATACTGTATGAGCACTATACACCAATGGTTTTGTACGTACATCTGGTCAATGAAGTGTAAAGCAATCATTTGCATAGCTTTAGCCACTGTCCTGAAATGAGGACTACCTAATGCCCTTATTTTTAGGATATGTAATGGAATGGGATGTGAATACCTTCTGTTTTAAAAAGGCTTTCGTGTGCAGCAAACTGATTGGAAGTAGTACTTTTTAATTGCTTTTGTCCCTGCTTATCATAACCTGTATAGTTACACTCTCCCAAGTAGACAAACAGGATATAGATCAAAACATTGTGGGTATTTATAATGTTAGTAAAGGACTTTGTAAAAGTTGACAGTGAATTAACTAATCCAATCTACACTGTGATTGTGAGCATTTCAGGAGATACCCTTTATCATTACACATTTCCATGCAAGAAATAATTACGCTATTTAAAAAAAGGGTGTTACCTGATAGGTCCAGTTACCTTCTGGTAGAAACAGGTTAACCACTTAAGGACCGCCTCCTGTACATTTATATCAGCAGAATGGCACGGCTGGGCACATGCACATACAGGTACGTGCTGTGCTAGTACCCAGCCGTGGGTCGCGGCGGCGACCCGGTCCGAAGCTCCGGGACTGGGACCGCGGGACTCGCGGACTCGATCACCGCTGGATTTCGGCAATCAGTCCCCGGAGATAAAGAACAGGGAGAGCTGTGTGTAAACACGGCTTCCCTGTTCTTCACTGTGGCGGCGTCATCGATCGTGTTTTTCCTTTTATAGGGATACACAATCAATGACGTCACACCTACAGCCACACCCCCCTACAGTTGTAAACACACATTAGGTCACACATAACCCCTTCAGCGCCCCCTTGTGGTTAACTCCCAAACTGCACTGTCATTTTCACAATAAACAATGCATTCTAAATGCATTTTTTGCTGTGAAAATGACAATGGTCCCAAAAATGTGTAAAAATTGACCGAAGTGTCCGCCATAATGTCGCAGTCAAGAAAAAAATCGCTGATCGCCGCCATTAGTAGTAAGAAAATGAAATAAAAATGCAATAAAACTATCCCCTATTTTGTAAACGCTATAAACTTTGCTCAAACCAACTGATAAATGCTTATTGTGATTTTTTTTACCAAAAATAGGTAGAAGAATACGTACCGGCCTAAACTGAGGAAAATATATATTTTTTATCTATTTTTGGGGATATTTATTATAGCAAAAAGTAAAAAATATTGAATTTTTTTCAAAATTGTCGCTCTATATATTGGTTTATAGCGCAAAAAATAAAAACCGCAGAGGTGATCAAATACCACCAAAAGAAAGCTCTATTTGTGGGAAAAAAGGACGCCAATTTTGTTTGGGAGCCACATCGCACGACCGCGCATTTGTCTGGTATCGCAAAACCTGGCCGGGTCCTTTAGCTGCCTAAAGGTCCGGGTCTTAAGTGGTTAAGGAAGCAGAAAGTTGGACTTCATGGAGCTGGTTGTGTTACTATATCCCTAAGAAAGCTAATGACTGAATAGAAGAATCGAACCTTGAGGCATTCTTATGATATAAAAATCTTCTTCTTGTTGGCCAAGATTTAAGGAACTAGGAATGTGAAAGGTCATAAATGTTGTACAGCTTAAGTGGAGCTAGATAAGCTTGATGTGGAATGAATAATTGGATTAGTTTATTATAGCCTGCAGGGGAGACTGACATAGTTAGCCCCATAGAAGTATTCAAGTTTTCCTCGCCCCAAAAGCAGATTTTTTCTTATTATTCATATACAGACTATGAAAAGAGTTAGGCCCTGTACACACGATCAGTTCAGTTCACAGGCTGATGGTCTGATGGTCTCATGTGCGTACACACCATCAGTTCAAAAACCGACTGTGTCAGAACGCGGTGACTTAAAACACAACGACGTGCAGAAAAAAATGAATTTCAATGCTTCCAAGTATGCGTCGACTGGATTCTGAGCATGCACGGGTATTGAACCGATGCTTTTGCGTACTAACCATCGGTTTTGACCGATCGGTAGGCGTCCATCAGTCCGATTTTTAATCAAGTTTTAAAACTTTGGACTGAAGGACAAAAGACTGATGGGCCATATACACGGTCGGTTTGGACTGATGAAACTGAACTTCAGTCCGTTTTCATCAGTTTTGACTGATCGTGTGTACAGGGCCTAAGTGTTTTCATTTGCCATTGTGTATACAAAGTAGAGATTAATCCCTTCCATACCTTGTGTGTTTGATATGTATCTCTATGATATGGATGGTTGTTAATTGCTGCTCCATTGGGACTTTTGCATGCAAACATGAATGTAATTGTAGGTGGCAGAAATTGTACCCAGAATGCAAAATATACATATGTAATTTGCAAAGTGTTAAAGGGAAGGGTGGCCTCATACTATAAGATTTGATTGGTATGAGAGAGGTACTCTGGACTAATATCCCATTCCTTGTTTATTAATATATTGCTGATAATATTAAGTAGGGAATATCCCGATGTTCGCCGAATAGCGAACAATTTGGGGTGTTTACGGGATAAAACAAAAGTGATTATTTTAAAGGTTAATATGCAAGTTATTGTCATAGAAAGTGTTTGGGGACCTGGGTCCTGCTCCAGGGGACATGTATCAATGCAAAAAAAGTTTTAAAAACTGACTTTTTTTTGGAAGCAGTGATTTTAACAATGCTTAATAAAGTGAAACAATAAACGTGAAATATTCCTTTAAATTTTGCACCTGGGGGTTGTCTATAGTATGCCTGTAAAGTGGCTCATTTTTCCCATGTTTGGAACAGTCCCTGCACAAATTTAAATTTAGAAAGGAAAAAAAGTAATTTAAAACTACTTGCGGCTATAATGAATTGTCAGGTCCCAGCAATACAGATAAAAGTCATTAAAAAAAAACAGCATCTGTTCACCCCAGTCCATTACCAAGCCCTTTGGGTCTGGTATGAATATTAAGGGGAACCCCACACCAAACTGAAAAAAAAAGTGGTGTGGGGTTTCCCCCAAAAATCCATACCAGACCCTTATCCGAGCACGCAACCTGGCCATCAAGCCTAAAGTAGGGACACGCATGTCCCGATCGTAAAGCACTGCCCGCCAGCCTGAATCCCGGAAGTGACGACAACATCACATCATGGAGCCTCCACGATCCCCGTCCCAGCCGCCGGCCAGCGCTGTACACATTTAGTGCAGACAGGACTGCTACAGGACTCAGATCTCAACCATCAGCCCGTGATGTACACACTCCACCAGGACTAATGCGGATGAAACACACTTAACCCTTGACATGCCTGATCATCTCTACTCAAATGTGAGTGTTTTTAATCCCCTTTTATTAAAGATGTTTTAAATATGCTGCACTTAGAGGGTGTTGTTCTCATTATTCTTGTTTGTTCTCAGAGTCTCTTCTAGCTTTTTGGACTGGCAGCCATCTACTAACTTAACAACTTTCCTGTATACCTCCTTACATGGACTATATACCATATATGGACTCATATTGATTTTAACCCCTTCCCTGCCCATCCACCTTTCTTTTATATACAGTAGGTGACTGGGATATTGTGTCAATCTCGCTCCCTTTCTCGGCGAGATTGAGCACTTGCGAGCCCCATCGCGGGAGCCAGCGCCGAGCTGGCTTGCCGCGATGGAGACAAAGCCGTCATAGAAGCGACGGGGATCCGACGCGGATTCCCGCCAATTCTACACGTGGGCGGAGTTTGTTATGAATCCTGAGAAGGAAGTCCCCGCCGGATTTTAAATAAAAATCCGGCATGGGTTCCCCCCTCAGGAGCATAACAGGCCCTTAGGTCTGGTATGGGTTGTAAGGAGACCCCCCTACGCCGAAAAAACGGCGTGGGGGTCCCCCCACAATCCATACCAGACCCGTATCCAAAGCACGCCGGCCGGCCGGTCAGGAGGGGAGTGGGGGGCGAGCGCGCGCCCCCCCCCCCCCTCCTGAGCCGTACCGGGCAGCATGCCCTCAACATGGGGGGGTCAGGTGCTCTGGGGCAGGGGGCGCACTGCAGCCCCCCACCCCAGAGCACCCTGTCCCCATGTTGATGAGGACAGGGCCCCTTCCCGACAACCCTGGCCGTTGGTTGTCGGGGTATGCGGGCGGGAGGCTTATCGGAATCTGGAAGCCCCCTTTAATAAGGGGGCCCCCAGATACCGGCCCCCCCACCCTAAGTGAATGAGTATGGGGTACATTGTACCCCTACCCATTCACCTGCAAGAAAAGTTTAAACACAAATAAACCACACAGTGTATTGAAATATTTTATTAGTTGGCCGCCGGGGGGGGGGGGGGGTGTATGATCGCTTTTATAAAAGCGCCCCCCTCCGGCGGGCTTCTGCGGGGGGGTGGGTGCCGCTGTTCTTCACCGCCGTCTGGTTCTCTTCTGCCGCCGGGGGGGGCGCTTTGATAAAAGCGCCCACCACCCGGCGGGCTTCCTTCGACATGTTCGGCGGTGGGGGGGGTCTTCTCCCACTCTCCGGGGTCTTCTCCCGCTCTCCGGGGTCTTCTCCGGCTCTCCGGGGGTCTTCTACGGCTCTCCGGGGGTCTTCTCCCACTCTCCGGGGGTCTTCTTCTTCTTCAGGACTCGCCGCCGCTATCTTCGTGTGTTAGCTCAATTACTGGCGGCGGCGAGTCCCCTCTTCTGTGACGTCATCTTCTTCTTCTTCTCCAGATGTTGACACGATGCTTCGTTCCGCTGTTATGGCTGGCGCGCGGCTCGCATCGAGTTATATAGGCCTGTCTTGTGACGTCACAGTCCCATCATGCTCCGGTAGGTACCACGTGCTACCTACCTACCTTTATCAAAGCGCCCCCCCCGGCGGGAACTTCCTTCTCAGGATTCATAACAAACTCCGCCCACGTGTAGAATTGGCGGGAATCCGCATCGGATCCCCATCGCTTCTATGACGCACTCGCTGGAATGTGCTTTTACTATTCCAGCGAGTGCGAGATGTTGGCAGCCTGTCGCCGAGAATCAGCGCGATGCTGTCGTGCTATAAACACATTCTCGGCGGCAGGCACTGTATGGGGCCAGATTCAGGTAGAGTTATGCCGGCGTATCAGTTTTTTTTTTTAACAGAAAAGTTGTTTATTGATGTAAACAGACAGAGCAATAAAACAGTTGCCAGACAGTAGTCATTCATACATCGACAGTAAGTGCAGCATTGAATACAAGAGAAGGCATAGTGAATTAACATAAAGGGTGAATGTCCATGCATGGCGGACTCCCCTGCACTACATACAGTAACTGACATCAAACATTCCATTTACTGTAGAACCCCAGTGTACCTCGCCATTCTCCACACCCAGAAACACATATGACGGGAGCGATAGCTGTGTGCCAGAGTTTGCACTTTAGACGGGTCCAGTGTCTCCCTCCAGGGCGAAAGGGAGGGGGGAAGAGAGAGAGGCCCATGCCATCAGATCCCAAGAGATTCGTGATTCAGGCTACTACCCCAGTGTGACCCCACGTGGCTCCACCTACATCCAGCCCCAGGGTTTGCGAGGGGCACCCAGGTCATCTCGAGACACCACTCACTAATCCAGCTCCAGACTCTCAGCCCTCATCCAGGCCGCCCAGATTTTATCAAACTTCCCAGGACAGTTGCAACCTAGATATGTGAGTTTGTACAGGGGAAGGGCCGCATTGATCAATGCACGCCATTGCTGCACCGAGGGGGGAGGGACCTCCTTCCATTTTAGCAGTATTGCTTTCCTGGCATAGAAAGCTGCGAAAAAAATAAACAGTTTCTTAGCTTGAGTACCGGGTAGTGTGTCAACTATACCCAAGAGCAGCGGCAAGGGGTCACAGGGTACACTTATCTTACTCACGGATTGAATCACCTTTACTACCCCCTGCCAGTAGGTTTGCAACGCAGGACACAACCAGACCACATGAAAAAACGAGCCGTCCTCTGCGCCACATCTTGGGCAGGCAGGACTCCGCTGCGGGTATATATTTGCCAGGCGCTGGGGGGAGAAATAGGCCCTGTGCAGGAATTTGAGTTGGATAAATCTATCTCTGGCCAACACCACCAGTGTAAGATATTGTTGTATCCCTTCTTCTGGAGTCCAGTTTCCTAAAGAAGGTGTTGGGAATGGGGACGGGGTCTGTCTAAAAATATAGAGAAACTTCGGCAGAACGGTCATCTTGACCAGATTGACCCTCCCAACCGGGGTAAGGGGTAGTATCTTCCAAGCAGCGCACCTCTGAGTCAGGAGGGACAAGACCGTGGTCAGGTCAAGGGGGAAGAACTGCTTAAGGTCCCTATGTATCTCCACTCCCAGGTACCTAAACTGTGTCACCTGTCGCAAAGGGGTACCCGTTGGAACTACCGTCTCCGATGCCTGGAGGGCGAAAACAACCGACTTCCCCCAATTGATGCGAACACCTGAAAATCGACCAAATGTGTCAATAAGCTCAAGGGCAGCTCCAAGAGAATGAGAGGAATCCCGCATGTACAGCAGCGTATCGTCCGTGTATAGGGAGACTTTTTCTTGGATCGAGCCAATAGGGATACCGCGCACCGCCGGGGAGGAGCGAAGGAGAATCGCCATAGGCTCAATAGCCAGAGCAAAAAGGCCGGGAGACAGCGGGCACCCCTGCCTCGTGCCCTGTGTAAACGAAAAGGCTGGGAAAGAGTCGACCCGGTACGGACCCTAGCAGTGGGCGCCTTATAGAGAGCCTGCACCCACGATACAAACCTGGGACCAAAGCCAAACCGACGCAGGACCTCCCATAAGTATGACCACTCAACAGAGTCAAAAGCTTTTTCCGCATCTAGAGAGGCCACCACGTCGGACTCGGCCAGGGCCCCCTGAGCCCCCAGCACCGTGTACAGTCTACGGAGGTTTATATCTGTTCCCTTCCCGGGCATGAAACCGGTCTGGTCTTTTTGCACCAAGGATAGAATGACCCAGTTCAAACGTCTGGCCAGAACTTTAGTGAGGATTTTAGCATCTGCGTTGAGAAGCGAAATAGGCCTGTAGGAGGCACACAACTTGGGGTCCTTGCCTGGTTTGGGGATCACTACGATGACGGCCTCTGCCATAGAGGGAGGGAGGCCGCCATCCTTGAGAGATGCGACTACCATACCGTGAAGCCTGGGGGACAATAGATCCCCATGTTCCTTATAAAATTCCGGGGGAAGGCCGTCCACCCCCGGGGTTTTCCCCGTCTGCAATTCCCCCAAGGCCTGCTGCACCTCCTCGAGGGTTATTCCACTGTCTAGGTAAGTATGGGCCTCATCTGATAGGCTCGGGAAGGTCAGTTGCCCCAAAAAGGAGTCCAGCTCCTCACCCGTGTAGTCCACCCTGGATGAATACAACGTCCCATAATAGGAGGCAAAGCATGTATTAATAGCCCCTGGGTCCACCTCAACCATCCCGTTTGCGTTTTTAATCCTAGCATTAGTAGTGACGGGCTGTTGCTCCCTAGCCAGCCAGGCCAAGAGGCGCCCAGTCTTTTCCCCCTGCTCAAAGATGCGTTGTGTCTGGGCCAACTGTCACTTTCCCGCTTTGGCCACCCGGAGAAGCATAGCCTCTCGGTAGGCCGTCTGCATATCTGCAAATGTAACAGGGTTCTGGGTAGCAATATATTGTTTTTCTAACTCTTGGGCTTTAGCCTCAGCCTCCTCCAAACAAATAGTGGCAGCCCCGCGCTCCCGAGAGATGATAGCTTGGTAGCATCCCCGCATAAACGCCTTAAAAGCATCCCACCTATTGCCCACCTCCGTGGAGTCCTCATTATCCCTCGAAAACCCAGAGATGTGTCCGGGGATCTCCGCCACCACCCTCTCATCCGAGATCCAGTAGCGAGAAAGTCGCCACAGTCTCTCGGATGGGGGTGTTTGGGTCTGCAGCCCAAGAAGCACGGGGGCGTGGTCCGAAATACCCCTGGGGAGAATCTGCACATTACTGACCCTTGAGAGCATTCCTCCACTGACATACACTAAATCTATCCTAGACATAGCTCTATAGGAGGTGGAGTGACACGTATAGGCTCTGTCATCTGGGTATTTCCAGCGCCACACATCCGTAAGGCCATAGAGTGAAGCCCATCGCTGCAGGGGAGAGTCAGTGGCAGCGTCAGATGACAGCCTATCCAGGGACAGGTTTGGGACCATGTTAAAGTCCCCTGCAATAATGATATTGTCAGTGGGATAAGTGGCCAATATAGGGATCAGGGATTTCAGGAGAGATACCGTTGCTGGTGGCGGAATATATAAGCCCAGAATTAGCATTTCAACCGTATCCACCACAGCATGGAGGAGCACGTATTTGCCCTCGGGGTCCAGCTTAACGTCTAAAAAGGAGTAGGATAAGGACTTGTGTATCAGTATACTAACCCCCCTGGCATAATTGGAATATGTAGAATGGTAAGAGTGACCTATCCACTGCTTTCTTAAGCCCAGAATCCTACGCCCCATCAAGTGAGTCTCCTGAAGGAGGCATATATGGGGAGCGTATTTCTTAAGGTAGGCCATGACCAACGACATCTTTATTTTATCATTGAGCCCGCGGACATTCCACAAGATTAACCTGATGGGAGCTATTGAAATCCTAGCATCTCAGGGCAGTTAGAACAATGACAGTGGAGCCATCGTGAGGAAGGGTACCCTACCGACCATACAGAAACATTCAGCTCAAAAGCATTGGGCACCCAGCTTAAGCGCCCCAACCAGGCCGAGCTAGGTGTCCAAGGCAACATATTGCATACATTAGTCAGAATGTAACAGAACCTCCCCTCCCCCCACCCCACACGCCCGGAAAAAGGACCGGAGTGCTTAGTCCCCAAACCAACCCCATCAAATCGTAGGAAAGTCTCCTATGGGAGCAACTGGCAAGGCAACCAGACCAAAGGCACCAGAAGAGCATACACTCGGCTCAGCAATTCCCTCAGGAGAGGACCCCACCTCCCAAACCCCATATTTTTCGCCGGGTAACATTGGATCCACCCATAGCACGTTGGTTCAAATATGATCAGCTTAAACTAAACAAACTATAAAACTTAAAACATATAACAGTTCTCCTAGGCCTTGCTAGGGGCGCACACTTAAACATTGTAACGTTACAGGCCCAGACCCGGTCATCAGCAGCCCCGGGAGCCTGGGTCAGACCCGGATGATCCCCCTCAGGGCCCCCTCATGTATCAACCAGCACCCGATCCCGAACTAACCCCATGTCCCCCCTTCTCGGGCGTACCCCAGCTGGTGAGCAACATAAAGTGCCAGATGGCGTCCATGGGTGGCACCTGTGTCGGGTCATGAAGGGGGACAAGCAGAGAAAACAGTGGGGGGAAAGAAATGGCGGAGGGCAGGGGACCAAACACCCCACAAACACAGAGGCACAGTCCTGCCCTCCCTTCCAAGTGGCTCTTTAGAAAGGGAGCAACATTCCGGTGCAGCCATTCAACAAAGATATACAGGGAGCCGGGGGGGGGGAAGACAGCAAGCAGTGTAGTTACCGATGTCTGGGCAGAGTGTCCAATCAGTGTGAGGCATCTTCCGGTGATGTGAAGTAGCGGGTAGATTCGCCATCGATGACCCTCAGTCTCGCCGGGAACAGCATGCTGTACCTCAGGCCCCTGGCACGGAGCAACCCCTTGACATGATCGAATGTCCTGCGGAGCCTTTGGGTGTCCAGAGAATAGTCAGGGAACATCATAAGCCGCGTGTTGTCAAAGCGGAGCTCCCCCACTCTTCTAGCCTCCCTCAGTGCCAGATCCCTGTCACGGAAGTTGAGCAGGCGAAAAATAAAAGTGCGCGGGGGGGCCCAGGTATGGCACGGCCCGGCGGCATCCTATGGGCCCTCTCTACCACAAAGTGCGGGGAGAATTGGGCCTGCGGCAGTAGGTTCCAGAGCAGCGTTTCAGTAAACTCTGTCGGGTCTTGGCCCTCAGCCCCCTCTGGGAGACCGATAACCCTAAGGTTATTCCTCCTGCTGCGGTTCTCACTGTCCTCTGCCCGTGACTCCAGGGCCTTCACTCTCATCTGCAGGGTGTGTATGGAGGCCCGCTGATCCCGGACGGAGTCTTCTGTGTCCCCGACCCGCCGCTCAGCCTCCCCCAGCCGCTCCCGTATGCCACTAAGGTCCCTCCGAAGGAGCCCGAGATCCAGCTGTTTGGTGTCGATCTTACCCATGAGGGTGGTCTGACATCCCTGAATTGCCAGCATGAGAGCCTGGAAGCGGTCCTCCTCCGATGCATTCGTCGGGGGAGGCGGCGTCTGGGACGCCGTGTGCGCGCGGCCTGCAGGAGTCAGCGGCAGCCTCGGCAGGGGACTCGATTTGTTCGTGGAGCCCCCTTACCGTCCAGAGCCGGACTTGCCCCTACGCATACCCGAGAGCCCCCGGTGTCGGTCAGGGTGAAAAGTAGTGGTGGATCCCGCGAATTAACGGTGGAATAGGTCCCGGAGAGCGGAGCTCCTCTAGCACACGTCCGCTCAGGCCGCCATCTTGCCACGCCCCCTATAACTCACACTTTGCGCCGGCTTATCTGTTTTCTGTATGCAGAAAACAAGATACGCCGGTTTGCAGCAAAGATCCGACAGGCTTAATTGTATTACACTGTCAGATCTTAAATGCAGTTTTAAAATGGCCGCCGGGGGCGTTCTCGCTGATTTACGCCGAAAATATGTAAATCGGCGAGATACGCCAATTCCCAAACGTACCGGAGCCCGACGCAGTCACTTTACGCCATTTACGTAAGGGTTTTCCCGGCGTAAAGATAAAGTTGCCCAAAGCAAGCGCATCCTATGTTAAGTATG
The DNA here is from genome assembly GCA_029574335.1 of Rana kukunoris. NCBI lineage: Eukaryota > Metazoa > Chordata > Amphibia > Anura > Ranidae > Rana > Rana kukunoris. Next base: position 221,541,465 of record CM056050.1, on the reverse strand, counting down.
GACGTCGTGACTTCGTCGTATACGTCATTTGCGTAAGTCGATTCAGAATGGGGCTGGCGTAAGTTACGTTTACGTCGCTTTCATTGACAAGTAGCGATGAGATCTGGAGCATGATTTAAAGTAGAGCCTCTAGGATAGTTATAGATAGATATAGAAATACAAATTCTATATCGAGATCTGGAGCATGCGCACTGGGTTTTTTCTATGGCCGGTGCATGCCGGAGACGCCCCCTACCCGCCTATTTTGAATTAGGCCGCACAATTTACGTGGCCGCAACTTAACACGCAAGTGCTTTGTGAATACAGCACTTGCATGTTAAGTTGCGGCGGCGTAACGTAAATAAGAAAAGTTATGCCGCCGCAACTTTACACGTGGCTTGATGAATCTGGCCCATTTTATTGGTCTTTTTAAACAGCTATATATAGAGTGCTGAAAAATAGTAGTGCAGCGCAATACAAATTAATAAATGCTTTCAAACAACATAAATATGAAAAAAACAAAAGAAATGTCCATAAGTGTACAGATCATCCACAGTGAATAAGTAGGTAGCATAGGTAAAGGTAGCATTAATTTCTGTTATTAATCTTTGAATATTAATTTTTAATTTTTATTCTTTGGAATTATGCCGCCATTTATTTTTGTATTTGCGTTATGCCAATTGATTCTTGTTATAATTGTTTTATATATTTTATTATTGTATGTTTTATTTACGTATCATAGTATCTGTAGTTTTACTAATGATGATATTGTTGTATATATTTGTTTATGTGCGATAAGTGCAGTCGTGGATGACGTCTTGTATTAATTTTATATTTAATAATATAGCTTTTCCTACTGAGACCTTGTATGGATCTCATTAGTTTTTAATATGTTATTTACTTTTATTTTTCTTTGTCCTTGTCTTGATTATTTCGCCTGCGTTCCCGTTGAGCTTTACAGCGCGGTCGCGCTTGCTATGCTTGTAGCTAAGTTAGCTCTGCATTGATCCAATGGGAGGCGTCTGTGTCATGACGAGGGCGTGTATTTTATTATGTTATTGGTTGCTGTGCCAACCGACTCCTTTAAAATGTATTCAGCGGGACGTCCGTGTTGTTTCTGCCTTCCCCACGCTGATGAAGTCCCGCCTAGTGGACGTAACGACGTACGAGGGGGGAGTTACATGCATGACGTCACCCGCGACTGCACAGCACACCGTGTGTCCCAACTATCTGGTTGATGGATTCCCGACGGTATGGCTATTTACTTAGCACTCAGGAACGAGTGCTTTTTATGTGAGTGTGTTTTTTTACATATGCAATACATTTTAAAGTACGCTTCAGAGAGCACTAGATCTTCTTTATTCTTTTTGCATAAACCACTACTGGCGTTTGAACTACTGAGGCCGCATGAGTGATCCGCTGTTGAAATTGATTGGAGTATCCAGAAGATCCTTGATATTATATGCTGTCTGACCTTTTTGGTCTAGGCATTAAGGTGAGAGGCCATTCTTACCTTTCTTGGTGGAGGTCTTTTCTTCTGATTTCACCATTCACGCTTTGGATGTGGTTGCTTATATTCACTTTGGAATCAGTATACTTATGGACAATTTTTGTCTCCTCTTATTCACTGTGGATGATCTGTACACTTATGGACATTTCTTTTGTTTTTTTTTCATATTTATGTTGTTTGAAAGCATTTATTAATTTGTATTGCGCTGCACTACTATTTTTCATCATTTCTGTTGGGGTGTTTTATTTGAATTTACCTTCAGTGCTGGCTTGCATTAGTTTTTTCATTGTATGTTTACTTTCTAGCGCTGAATAATTCATTTATTTGTATATATAGAGTGCGCCATATCAACCCACTGTTTTTTGCTTTAACACCAATAGAACCTGGTAGTGAAACAAATGACAACAGCAATGGCAGATACAGCAAATAGTACTACTGTGCAGTAAAGGTAATGTACATGGTTGCAAATTTAGTATGGCAATTGTCATCAGTAATCATATCCAAGAGGAATCTAGTGTAAAGTCTTATTTCACACTCCTGTAGTGTTATTAATTTCCTTGTTCCCCAATGTGGTTCCACCACCTCACTGTAAGTCCATCGTCATATTTTGTTGTACTTACCCACCTCCAGAGACTGGAAGAGGTACTTATCAGGGGGGAAATTTGTTATGGCATCACATGCTACTTGCAAACCTTCACCTTGCCCAAGCAAAGAAATGTGACTCATATTTTCAGATCTACTTAAGAAACCTAGGCCCAGATTCAGGTACATCTGCGCATTATTGGACCGGCGTAGCGCACCGCCTTTACGTTAGACTTGCGCAATTTTGCCGCGTAATCACCCTATTCTCGTAGCTTTTGTGCAGGAAATTGCGCATGCGTAACGTTTTTTCAGAGGCGTAAGGAGGAGTAATACAAATTGGGAAGGACGTGGGCGTGTTACATTGAAATGAGCATAAATAAGGGAACTGTCAAACAGGGAGTCTCCAAAGGTTAGAGAAATCACTGCTGACAAAAGAAGCTACATTGGCAATAATGGGCTATACTCAGATTAATAATATATACATAAATTTATTTAGAAAAATATATTATCTAAAAGGACCCCCCACCCCAAGTATGGAAGGGCTGTGAACAATTAAAGCCAAGTGAGTCTCTAAATAGACAAAAAGTGGCACATCAATGAACAAATAGTCCACTGTATAAGTGTTGGATACCAACACACAAAGACACATACAAACATATAACGAAAATTAGAACGGGTGTCCGGACAGTAGTGACCGCACTGATTGAGGTTCCCAGCGGTAATACACCGCATGAAAATATGGTATATAATGAAAAAATTGAATAAATTTTAATAACATATATAGAGGGAAACCCCAATGAGTGCGTCCCCGCGGGGGATAGAAATAGCGGTGGCTAATAACAGGGGATCAAAAGCTGAGGGGAGATAGCTGTATATATTCTGACATCCAGATGTAGCAAATGGTTTTCCAATAATGTCACATAGAAAAATAGGATTAATATCCGGTAGAGTCTAGTCCTGAATAGCTAAGTCCCATATGGATTAAGGTGTTGATTAGAACCATCAATGATGATGTAATAATATTATTCCATAGAAATCTATGTGGTTCATAATTTTTGACAACCTTCATGTATTTTGAACAGCAAAAAATGAGGTGCACCTGTTATTCCCCTTAAGTGAGCATATGTCCAATGATAGCTGAGTGGGGGTCCAAGTTGAACACCCCTGCAGACAATAGGTGAATGTCACCTTACCGTTTCCTCGGGAACATAGGTAAATCTCGTTTCCGTTGCTTGCCTGAGTTGCTCTATGGGGTTTCACTATATGCCGTGAGTGAATGGCCAGAGCAGGGAAGACTCCACAGCTATAGTCACCGGAGGTGTCAGTAATGATACTGAGCCGCGCCGCAATGAAGGGAAAAGTTGGTATCGTTATTGCAGCGTATAGCAGTCAGCGTGTATACGCTCGCTCTCTTCGGTTGTTTGTTGATCCGGGGGATCACCACCGTCCGTCGCCCGTGATGACGTCAACGCGTTTCGCTGGGCGTGGTCGCGTAGCTTCTTCTGGACGATGGGAGGGTTGGCGTGCACGGCTCCTATATAGTCCGTCAGTGCACGCCTCCTCCTGATTGGATTTTTTGGTATTGATTTGCGGAGTTGGTATAACGGGTTCCGTCCCCGTGTGTTGATACAGTTACCGAGTTGAATGTATGTTGTTCTACATGGCAGTAAGTCCCAATGTAATCTTAATGGCATTGTCTATAGGGGCGCCAATTTACAGCTTTTTTTGAAAAAGAAAGGGAATGGAAGCACCACCACTATTTCAAGTGTCTTAATACAGTGTTATCTTTCCATTTTTCTTTCCTCTCCTTCCCATAAGACATAATCTTTCTTTGATAAAGATTAAAGTATAATGACCTAATAGGGCCAACAAAGGGTACACATAAGGGGAGGGGGGGTTTTTTGGGAAAGGAGGATGTGGGGGGAGGGGAGGGGAGAGGGAGGAAAAGGGGGGACACAGATAAATATAGACTAAGATGGGAGAAATTGATTAGAAATTGTGTCAATACATTGATGGTTACCCACCCTTACTTTTTGTCTATGTCAGAGATTTTTATGCAGGGATATACCAAGGGATATTTCTACTTTTTCACTAAACCTATATCTCCGATGAATAAATAAATTTGATATTGACTCATCAATAGGTAAATTCTTTTTGATAAAATTAAGAGAAAAAGGTATATAATAATACTCATTAAGGAAATAAGACCAATGATAAAGGGATACAGAAAATTATACTAAAAACTAGTTTCAAATAGTACAGGGAGAAAGGAACCGGTTATCACATAGCAGAGAGACTTATCAATGTCTAAATTGGGTAATGTATATTCATTTTCAAGTGAAGTACATGTATTTGTTGTGTAAATTCACTGTATGGCAGTGCTTGTATAGCACTCTCATGAGGAAGGCGAGTTAGTGGTTTATATTTCATAGGAAGGATTGTAAGCTCATTTCCACATTCATTCCTATGGGGGCTAGGGATTTGAGGGTAAAAATCCACCACTTTTCCTTTTGCAATAGGATTTTATCAAAGTCACCTCTTCTGGCTGATAGCTTAAGTGCATAAATTCCTTTCACTTTTAATCCATCTGGTTTTCCTCCATGGCTCTCGGCAAAGTGTTTAGCTACCGGACTCTCATGTGTCTTTTCAGGATTTTTACTTTTTTCTTTTTTGATATCTCGGAGGTGTTCCCCAATTCTTATCCTTAGTTGTCTCTTTGTCTTCCCTATATAGATTTTTTGACAGGGGCAAGTTAACATATAGATGACCCTCTCCGTAGCACAATTGATCAAGTCTCTGATTTCATATTCTTTTTGTTCCAGGGCATCTTTGAAAGTTCCTGTACGTTCCACAAATGGACATATTTGGCATCTAGAACAAGCAAACATTCCCGTACTTCGTGGGAAGTTTGATAACCAGGAGGTATTTTGTTGTTTAATAAATTCAGATTGAATGAGAATGTCTCCTAAATTCTTAGTTCTTCGTGCCGTCATCTTAGGAACATCACCGACAATTTTGGCCAGAGTTCTATTTCCAGTCAGAACACTCCAGTGTTTTTCTAATATTTTTCTCACATTTCCCCATTGGGGACCATATGTGGTAATCATTCTTACTGGTCCAGAGTCATCTTTTTTTGTGAGTTGTTTCTTATCAATAGAGAGTAAACTGCTTCTGCTTCTCTGTGCCGCCTTTAATTTCGCCTGTTTGATTTGTTTATGGGAGTAGCCCCTTTCCCGAAATCTTCCATATAGTTCTTTACTTTCTGCATAATATGTAGAGGACTCAGAGCAGTTGCGTTTAATCCTCATAAACTGGCCAGTAGGAATCCCATTCTTCTGCCATTGGGGATGATGGCTGTCAGCCCGTAACAATGTATTGGCAGCTGTTGATTTGCGGAAAGTACTTGTTATAATTTTTCCATTCTTTTTGCCAATTTTCAAATCCAGAAAGGAAATTTCTGTCTTGTCGCAAATGTAGGTCAAACGTATGTTGCGGTCGTTGGTATTCAATCCAGTGATATAATCATGAAGGGCTTCACTACCACCAGTCCAGATCACGAATACATCATCGATGTACCTCAGCCACGTTTGAGTATGGCTGAGGTACTCTGAAGACTCATAGATAACCTCTTCTTCCCACAAGCCGAGGTGTAGGCATGCATAGGCAGGTGCCCATGCTGCACCCATCGACGTGCCTTTGATTTGTTGATAGTATTGAGATGCAAATTGGAAGAAGTTGTTATCGAGAGTGAACTCGAGTAGTTCACATAGGAATTCATTTTGATGTCCCAGTAGAGGGTAATGTTTGTCTAGGAATGTCCTGACCGCTCTGACCCCACATATGTGTGGGATAGACGTGTATAGTGACTCAACATCTATACCTACAAGTAACGCTTCATCTGAGATCTCAATGGTGGCTAGTCTGGAAAGGACATGGCGTGTGTCCTGCACATAGGATTTAAGTTCGCATACCATGTCTTTGAGGAGTAGGTCCAGATAGGTGCCAATTCTGTCCAATGGGCCATGGATGGCGGACACAATAGGTCTTCCCGGTGGTTTTGTTAGTTTTTTATGGATTTTAGGAATATAATAAAAGATGGGAGTATTGTAGTCCCTTACCTTTAAATATTCAAAATCCCGTTTTTTTAGAAGGCCCGCCTCTGCGGCTTCATCAAGTTTGCTGTTTAATTTTCTTACCACATTGGGGAAAGGATCCCCTTCTAATCGTTTGTACGTATTTGTGTCCCCAAGAAGGCGTCTCACCTCTCCTTCATAATCAGTTTCATCCAGAAGGACGACATTACCTCCTTTGTCACTTCTTTTAATAATAAGGTTGTTCGCTTCCTTTAGTTCCTTCAAGGCTTGACGTTCATTCTGGGTTAGATTATCATGGTTTTTGGTCTTCCATGTAACTTCTTCCAAGTCCTTTTGTACCAATTCGAGAAAAATATTAAGCCATTTATTTTTATTTAAAGATGGCATATTTAAAGATTTTATATTGAGTTTTGCTTGTCTTCCCATTATAGACATCTCAGTTTCTTGGGGTTCGTTTTCCTCTAGTAGGGCTTCTAATATTTCCAACGCTTGTTGATCGTCACGGTCTAATTGGAATTCCTGTAGGGTCTCTGTCTCATCTTGTTGGTATAATGATTTAAAGAAAACCTTCCGTAAAAATAGGACAATGTCCTTATAGACAGTAAATTCCTCCATATCATTAGTGGGAGAAAAGGACATTCCTCGTTGTAGCAATTCAACATGCCTTTGTTCTAAAGCAAAAGAGGATAAGTTGATTACTTTATTATCTGAGACAGTGTGTATCTGTTCTAATGAGTCAATCACAGTACTTGGCTCCGAGTATGATATCCTCCTCTCCCCGGTCGCTGAGATTTTCCCCTTTGTCTTCGATTTTGTTGTGTTTGGGGGTACTCCTGCGAGGGGACATGGGTACCCATATTTCCCGTCCCCTCTTTCTCTAAAAAAGTCACCGTGCGAATTGCATCCTCATCCTGTTGATTGGTTGAGTCTTTTCCCCGTTGATTTCTCGATTGGGACCTAGGTCCCCTTCTAGAAGAACCACTCCTACCCCTACGTATAGTCAGGTCGAACACCAAATTGTTTTCAAAGTCCAATAGATCTCTTCTATATTTAGATTGTTTTGTAGTTTTCAAATTTCTTTGAATTTTCTCTATTTCCTTTTTGAGGTGATCGTTTTGTATGGTGAACTCATCTTCCTCCTTCATGAGGTCCAATGTTTTTGCACTTAATTCGATGGATTCTTTGAATTCCAACATCTGTATTTTTTCTTCTTCTATTATTAAAGCCATCACCGCCAAACCATGGTTATTGATAAGAAACAACTCACAAAAAAAGATGACTCTGGACCAGTAAGAATGATTACCACATATGGTCCCCAATGGGGAAATGTGAGAAAAATATTAGAAAAACACTGGAGTGTTCTGACTGGAAATAGAACTCTGGCCAAAATTGTCGGTGATGTTCCTAAGATGACGGCACGAAGAACTAAGAATTTAGGAGACATTCTCATTCAATCTGAATTTATTAAACAACAAAATACCTCCTGGTTATCAAACTTCCCACGAAGTACGGGAATGTTTGCTTGTTCTAGATGCCAAATATGTCCATTTGTGGAACGTACAGGAACTTTCAAAGATGCCCTGGAACAAAAAGAATATGAAATCAGAGACTTGATCAATTGTGCTACGGAGAGGGTCATCTATATGTTAACTTGCCCCTGTCAAAAAATCTATATAGGGAAGACAAAGAGACAACTAAGGATAAGAATTGGGGAACACCTCCGAGATATCAAAAAAGAAAAAAGTAAAAATCCTGAAAAGACACATGAGAGTCCGGTAGCTAAACACTTTGCCGAGAGCCATGGAGGAAAACCAGATGGATTAAAAGTGAAAGGAATTTATGCACTTAAGCTATCAGCCAGAAGAGGTGACTTTGATAAAATCCTATTGCAAAAGGAAAAGTGGTGGATTTTTACCCTCAAATCCCTAGCCCCCATAGGAATGAATGTGGAAATGAGCTTACAATCCTTCCTATGAAATATAAACCACTAACTCGCCTTCCTCATGAGAGTGCTATACAAGCACTGCCATACAGTGAATTTACACAACAAATACATGTACTTCACTTGAAAATGAATATACATTACCCAATTTAGACATTGATAAGTCTCTCTGCTATGTGATAACCGGTTCCTTTCTCCCTGTACTATTTGAAACTAGTTTTTAGTATAATTTTCTGTATCCCTTTATCATTGGTCTTATTTCCTTAATGAGTATTATTATATACCTTTTTCTCTTAATTTTATCAAAAAGAATTTACCTATTGATGAGTCAATATCAAATTTATTTATTCATCGGAGATATAGGTTTAGTGAAAAAGTAGAAATATCCCTTGGTATATCCCTGCATAAAAATCTCTGACATAGACAAAAAGTAAGGGTGGGTAACCATCAATGTATTGACACAATTTCTAATCAATTTCTCCCATCTTAGTCTATATTTATCTGTGTCCCCCCTTTTCCTCCCTCTCCCCTCCTCCCCCCACATCCTCCTTTCCCAAAAAACCCCCCCTCCCCTTATGTGTACCCTTTGTTGGCCCTATTAGGTCATTATACTTTAATCTTTATCAAAGAAAGATTATGTCTTATGGGAAGGAGAGGAAAGAAAAATGGAAAGATAACACTGTATTAAGACACTTGAAATAGTGGTGGTGCTTCCATTCCCTTTCTTTTTCAAAAAAAGCTGTAAATTGGCGCCCCTATAGACAATGCCATTAAGATTACATTGGGACTTACTGCCATGTAGAACAACATACATTCAACTCGGTAACTGTATCAACACACGGGGACGGAACCCGTTATACCAACTCCGCAAATCAATACCAAAAAATCCAATCAGGAGGAGGCGTGCACTGACGGACTATATAGGAGCCGTGCACGCCAACCCTCCCATCGTCCAGAAGAAGCTACGCGACCACGCCCAGCGAAACGCGTTGACGTCATCACGGGCGACGGACGGTGGTGATCCCCCGGATCAACAAAACAACCGAAGAGAGCGAGCGTATACACGCTGACTGCTATACGCTGCAATAACGATACCAACTTTTCCCTTCATTGCGGCGCGGCTCAGTATCATTACTGACACCTCCGGTGACTATAGCTGTGGAGTCTTCCCTGCTCTGGCCATTCACTCACGGCATATAGTGAAACCCCATAGAGCAACTCAGGCAAGCAACGGAAACGAGATTTACCTATGTTCCCGAGGAAACGGTAAGGTGACATTCACCTATTGTCTGCAGGGGTGTTCAACTTGGACCCCACTCAGCTATCATTGGACATATGCTCACTTAAGGGGAATAACAGGTGCACCTCATTTTTTGCTGTTCAAAATACATGAAGGTTGTCAAAAATTATGAACCACATAGATTTCTATGGAATAATATTATTACATCATCATTGATGGTTCTAATCAACACCTTAATCCATATGGGACTTAGCTATTCAGGACTAGACTCTACCGGATATTAATCCTATTTTTCTATGTGACATTATTGGAAAACCATTTGCTACATCTGGATGTCAGAATATATACAGCTATCTCCCCTCAGCTTTTGATCCCCTGTTATTAGCCACCGCTATTTCTATCCCCCGCGGGGACGCACTCATTGGGGTTTCCCTCTATATATGTTATTAAAATTTATTCAATTTTTTCATTATATACCATATTTTCATGCGGTGTATTACCGCTGGGAACCTCAATCAGTGCGGTCACTACTGTCCGGACACCCGTTCTAATTTTCGTTATATGTTTGTATGTGTCTTTGTGTGTTGGTATCCAACACTTATACAGTGGACTATTTGTTCATTGATGTGCCACTTTTTGTCTATTTAGAGACTCACTTGGCTTTAATTGTTCACAGCCCTTCCATACTTGGGGTGGGGGGTCCTTTTAGATAATATATTTTTCTAAATAAATTTATGTATATATTATTAATCTGAGTATAGCCCATTATTGCCAATGTAGCTTCTTTTGTCAGCAGTGATTTCTCTAACCTTTGGAGACTCCCTGTTTGACAGTTCCCTTATTTATGCTCATATGTTTTGGCTACGGCAACAACCCCATATTTGAGGAGTGGCTCCTTACTTTGTCTATACATATAATTAGCCCCCCCACTGTTGCTTTAAATATTTCAAGCAACCTCATGCTCTTGGTCACATTCACTCCCGTTTGTGTATATACATTGAAATGAGCCGTGACCCCATGCAAATGAAGCATACCATGTCAGCTCCGCTGTGCGCATGCTCACAACTCGGGAGCGGCGCAATCAGTGAAATTGGAAATGGACTAGGGCAACGTTGTGAACTACGCAAACAGCATAAATAGACACACACAAACGCACTTGCATTGCAAAAGTACATCCCTTTGTCCCTTCCCATTTAACCAAGTGCTTTTGTCATGTTGTTCGTTGCGGTGTGTTTTGTAGTTGTCAGATTAGTGTTCTGTGTGATCAAGTGTTTGTTAGTAGATTTTTGAAAGTGGTTTTTGATAAGTGTTTGAGAGACTGTTTGTTTGATTGATATATTTGTGTTTGTTTGTTTTCCTGCTGTATTTTTGTTTTGTTTTTTTATTGCTGAGTAGTTTTCTCTTTGTGTGTGTTTTTGCTTGATTGGTTGGGCTTGTTTGTGTGAGTGAATTTTGTTGACTGGGAGTGAGTTTTTTTGGAAGGATGACTGAGAGAAAACGAAAGCTGAATTTTACAGTTGTGGAAAAACAAATTCTTGCCCGGGCCATTAGCGAGTATGGGCGTTACCTCCACGGCCCAGAGAGTGCCAACACCACCCCGGCCAGGAGGAGGGAGATTTTGGATAGGATCACTGAGCAGGTCAATTCAGCGGGGCAGGGGGAGACACGGACCCGGTCTGGGATTGACAAAAAAATCAATGACCTCCGGCGTCTGGTCAAACAGAAGCTGGCCAGAATGCATGCCCATGCCAGGGGCACAGGAGGGGGCCCACCATGCCGTATTAGGCTGACAGCGGAGGAGCGTGCGGTGGCCCTGACCTTTCATCGGCATGAAGTTGAGGGCCTGCCCGGCTTTGACTCAAGTCCGGAGCCAGTGGTGCCAGGTAAGTTTATTTTTTTTAATATCAGGTGTGTAGCATGTGTGGGGGAGGGGGTGAAAGGGAATATGTGGCAAGTGTGTGGATCCTCCAACCTGTGAATGTTTTGTGTCATCCACAGATGTGCAGGAGGGTGCAGGGCCATCTGGCCTGACCGCACCAACCCCAGGACAGCAGCCTAATGAGGCCCCCCCAACAAGGCCGGAGTCCGTGGAGGAGGTTCAAGAGGAGCAGGAGAATCATGAGGAGGAGGAGAATCATGAGGAGGAGGAGTCCATGTCAGGCACTGGACGTTTGGTTTTTGAGGACTCTTCCCCTCTGGCTGGCAGCAGGCAGGCCTCCCTAAGGGGGACCCCCCCCCTCCTCCCCCAACATGGCTCCCCTCACAAGGGCCTCCCCTTCTCCCCGGCCACAAGCATCAGCTGGAGGCAGGATGTCATCCCAGACCACCAGGGGGGTGGCCGATCTCCTGCCCGCCACTCTGAGAAGGGACCAGTTCCTCCAGACCCGCCATCTGGGACAGGTCAGCCAGACATTGGTGCGGATGGAGGAGAGCCTGTCCTCCATCAAGGATACGCTGGGGAACCTGGACTCCCACTCCCGGGCTTTCACAACCTGCCTAAACAAACTGCAGACGACATCAGCAGGCGTTGGGCAGGATGTGAGGGCCCTTACCCTGGCTATCCAGGCCAACACGGCAACACTTGGTGCTGCCCTGGACAGAATAGCCGTGGCCTTGGAGGGCAGGCCGCCAGGTGGGCAGAGATCAGGGGCTGCTCCTCCTTCCCCGGTTTTACCCCTCCCCATTAAACTCCCCTGAGAAGCCGGGGCCGTGGCCGGGGGCGCCCCAGGCGTGGCTCACGCAAAGGGCAATAATTTGTTTTTCCCCTTTTTTTTTTTTTTGCTGGAAATTTTTTGCTTTTGCAGGTCATTTTTTTTTGGGTTGTGAATGCTGTGTGAATGTGGGGGTGACATTCCTGCCGGAAAAGTGGTGTCACCCTCAATTTTGGTGGAGAAGGGTTCCCCAGGACCAGGGAGAAGTGATCCCCAGGTCCGTGTGAATGGTGTATGAATGTACAGTGACATAATTGGAGCCTTGGCGTGGCGTTGCTGCTCACAAGTCCTGCATGGTGGACTGGTGCCAATCCAATTTGATGTGGATGTGGGGTGTGTGTGCTAGAGACCACAGTGTTGTGCATGCATGCATTCTCATTGTGCCATGATTAATGTGTATGTTTAACGTGCAAAGATGCCCAATGTGAGCTGTCTCCTGGCTGCTCTTCCCTCAGAAGATGGGGTAGCCTCAGTTAGGGGGGGATTGTCTGGTTCAGGGGTCAGGTCATCATGTAGGTCAATCTGCAGGCCCTTTCTTTCTGCGAAGTTGTGCAGCATGCAACATGCACCGATGATCTGGCACACGAAGTTTGGGGAATACAAGAGGGTACCCCCAGACTTATCCAGGCTTCGGAAACGTGACTTTAGGAGGCCAAAGGTGCGCTCCACCACTGCTCGTGTTTGGGCATGTGCTTGATTGTATCTTTCCTCTCCTGGGGTTTGGGGGTTCCGGATAGGAGTCATGAGATGGGGTCCCAGTGGATATGCAGAGTCATCTGTAAGGGAAAAGACAGGAGGATGTTAGTCATGCATGTGCCCCTTGTGATGTGCATCATGGGAGGGGATAGTCATGCCTGCCACCCATGTCACTCACCAACCAGCAAGGTGTCCCCATACACGTTCTGATCGAATTCCATTCGGATGTGGCATTGATTGTATATGTAGCTGTCATGGCTGGACCCTGGGTGTTTGGCACGGACGTGCCATATGAGGCCTTGGGCATCGACTATCACCTGTACATTGATGGAATGCCAATGCTTCCGATTGCGGTATATGTGCTCTGTCTCATGGGGGGGCTGGAGTGCCACATGTCTGCAATCAATGGCCCCCACGGTGCGTGGGAATCTGGCAATTCTGTAGAAATCTGTCATTGCCTTCAGCCGCAGCTCCTCAGTGGTGGGTTTGATGATTTGGTTGGTCATGCGTCTGAGGATTGCAGGGACAACCTGGTGCACACATCTGCTCATGGAGGATTGTGACATCCCAGCCACCACTCCACTTGTTCTTTGAAAAGAGCCACTGGCAAGGAAATGGAGTGTTGCCATGACCTTGACCAGTGGCTGCACTGCATGTGAGCGGTGTGTTGGGCTGGTGATGTCATCCTGCAAGGTTGTGGTTAATTCCAGGATGGCATGAGGGGTGAATCTGAAGATGCGATACACCTCGGAATCACTCATGTCAAAGAGGTCTATGCGTGTGCGGTATATCCTCTCCCGTGCCCTCCTCCGTGCCCTCCTCCGTGCCCTCCTATTTCTTTGCTCCTCTAAAGTCAGTAGTATAGCTATGAGCAAGGATGTCCCTGGCATGTTGGCATACAGATTGTTGTGCAACAAGTGTGACTGCTCAGTTCCTCACTAACAGTGTTGCTTTCTCTGACATGTAGACGGATTGTCTAATTTTATACCACCTTTTATATGGTCTAATTTTAGAGAGGACGTGCAGCTGTTGCGCACAGCGCGTAGCCTGCGCTGCAACAACGTTCTTTTGTGGATCCCCGTAACTCCCTCATTAACATATTTAAATAGCAAATCAATGGTCTGTCTAGCGCAGTTTTGCACGGACGGATGCGCCTGTCTATCAAAATTACACCGGTCAAAAAAAAGTAGATTTCTTGCGTATCTCGTTTTGGGGAATCGGCGCATCGAAACACATGCGCAAATTTAGACTTACGCCGCGCATCTCCTGTAATGCCGGCGTAATCGCTCTGTGAATCTGGCCCAATGTTTTCTCTAATATTTAATATTAAAGATTTTAATTTTAAGGAAATACTGTGATTCTGGTAGTATGTATAATACTTAGTGCCAGTATCTTAAAGTTGATAATATGTTTTAATATGTGTATTGTGAGGTTAAATATGGCATGAAAGATTGTAGAGATTATCAGAGTTTCTTGGTTCATTAATTCAAAACGGAAGCAAGCATAAATCGAATTTTACAAAGAAATATATATATATATATATATATATATATATATATATATATATATATATAAAAAAGAATGAATTTAATAGGCTTGATATAATAGAACAAGGCATTTTAAAATTGCATGCTCAGGTGGACAGATATTTCGATCTTTGGAATTGGTGCACTAACTCAAAAGCTAGTACAGTAGTCACATTTAATAACCACTAGTCGAGACACTTGGCGACAATTTGCCATTAAGTACAAAGGTGACTTTTGGTTTGGAAATATATGATTGTAAATCACGTTACTTTATTATAAATAATCACTTATTTTTTTGTTTTAAAGGGAATAATATATTTAACAACATTCTGTCACCGTTTTTCTTCTCTGTGCTTTTTTTCTTTTGAGGGTAAGGTGATTTCAATGTGCTTTTGAAAAAATATAATTCAAATGTTCTTAAGTACATATTTTTTTGTATTTTTACTTTCTTTTTATTAGTTACAAATTTTCTATAGAATACCTTAAGAAGCGTATCTTTAGAACGTGGTAAATATCTTAAGATATAGGAATTTAGAATAGTATCTTCTCTTAAAAAGAAAGTTGTATTCTATACCATAATTTCTATAATATATAGAACATATGTGAAGACAGGGACACTCTTTTAGCAGACATCTTTCTTATATAAATATAGTTGGGTACTCAGGTCACTTAGACTAGGATCAATACAAGCAGGTACTGCAAATAATATAGGATCAAAAAGAGTATTATCAAAAAGAGGTGAAGCAGCTGGATATAGAAGATGCAACCTGTGAGTGAAAATCAGACGGTACACAACATAGAGCAGAATCAGATTTTAAAAAAGGTTGGATAAATTTTTTTCTCAACAGAACTTTTATCAGCTTGTGTATATAATGTATGAATTGTGGGTTAATAGGAGGTTAAGAAACAGCTAAATTTAACCACTTAAGGACCTGCTCATGTATATATATGTCCTTTTTTTAAAGATAGATATCTCGGTAACGGCAGCTGCTGCTGCCACAACCGAGGTATCCATCTTTAACATGAGCGGTCCTTTAAATCATAACGGTGGTCTCCGCGGCGGATTCGCCTCGAGATCGCCGTTATCGGCAGCGGGAAAGGGCCCCCCCTCCCACGTCCTTCGCCGCTTACCGCAGCCGTTGGTAGCGGTGGAGGCGATCGGGTCCTTCTGTTGGCTGTGTGGGGATGCGAGTGAGGGCAAGATGGCCCCCACCCATCCCCATAGCACTGCAGGGCGGAAGTGATGTCAAAACGTCAGTCCAGCCCATGTGTCTTAAAGAAACTTTTTTTTTTTTTTTTAAATGACAAAATTTAATTTTTTTTTTCTTTTTTGCATATAAGCCTAAATTGAGATCTGAAGTCTTTTTCTGAAGTCTTTTTGACCCCAGATCTCATATTAACCACTTAAGACCCGGACCAATACGCTGGTAAATGACCCAAGGTGTTTTTGCGATTCGGCACTGCGTCGCTTTAACAGACAATTGCGCGGTCGTGCGACGTGGCTCCCAAACAAAATTTGCGTCCTTTTCTTTCCACAAATAGAGCTTTCTTTTGGTGGTATTTGATCACCTCTGCGATTTTTATTTTTTGCGCTATATACAAAAATAGAGCGACATTTTTGAAAAAAAAAACACTATTTTTTACTTTTTGTTAAAAAAAAAATCAAATAAACTAAATTTTAGTCAAACATTTAGGCCAAAATTTATTTAGCCACATGTCTTTAGTAAAAAAAAAAAATCGCAATAAAAAAAAATAGCTACCTAGCGGGAACAGCGACACTAATACAGCGATCAGAAAAATGATCGCTTAGTGACGATGGCAATAGGGAGTGAAAGGGTTAACTAGGGCGGTGATCAGGGGGTTAAAACTTTATTAGGGGGGGTGGGGGGGCTATCCTGAACCTAACACTAACTGTTTTTTACAGTGCCTGTCACACTGACACTAAATGCAGTGATTAAATCACTGCATTCAGTGACACTGTGACAGGGGGGTGGGGGGGCGATCACAAGGGGTTAATATGCCTATGTGAGTGTGTGTCAGTGTTGTGTTGGTGCACACTTACTTGTGATGTCTTCTCTCATCAGCAGCGCTGGGAAACAGCGCTGCGATGAGAGAATACATCATTTCCTCCTTCCTGTGTAAACACAGGAGGAGGAAGTGACAGGCTGGGAGCGCGCTCCCATTGGCTGGGAGCGATCGCGGGGGGGGGCGGATATCACGGACATCCGCCCGCAGATCCCGGATCGCTCCCAGAGGTAGGGAGACCCCCGCACGCCGCGGAGGGGGTCCCGATGGGACCCCCGAACCGCACTCAGGCGGGGACGTAAATTTACGCCCTTGTGCCTGTACGAGCCATGTTGTGGCCGTATATGTGCGTGCGGGGGTCTTTAAGTGGTTAAGGAGGATCTGTAATGCTTTTTCCTA
This sequence comes from Rana kukunoris, assembly GCA_029574335.1. Lineage (NCBI taxonomy): Eukaryota > Metazoa > Chordata > Amphibia > Anura > Ranidae > Rana > Rana kukunoris. The sequence continues at coordinate 221,524,761 of CM056050.1, read as the reverse complement.
TTACAAGGGATGTTTACAATTCCGTGTAATAGGAATAAAAGTGATAATTTTATGTCTTCTGAAAAACGACCAAAAAATTTTTTCTCATGTTCAGCTCCCATAGACTTCAATAGAGCTATATGTAAAATATCTTTATCTTTGACATTATTCATTTTTTTATAGCTGATTGCCAAGCTTAGAAAGTTTAATCAAAGCTAGACAATTAGCTTCTTCCTGTTCTTCAGGGACAACCTTATTTCCTTATTTATGAACTCTGCATGGTGGCCTCTAACTTCCTTAAAACGTTGTCCTTCTTGCCTACACAGACATTCTAACCACCCATGTCTTGCCCCACCCCACCCGAGCACACCCCCATCCCCCCTATCCCTAGTCAGACAGAGAAGGATAACTTCCTGTCTTTACAGCCTTGTTTTGGTTACTAGCTGCCTGGGAGAGACAGAGATCAAGCAAGCCTGGTAAGTATGTTCTGCTTACTGCACGTGGCTAAAACAGCACATGGCACACACAGAGACACACACAAAGTGTTATATGGCTTCAACTTTAAAGTGGAAGTTCAGTAAAAAAAAATCCCATCCATGCCCCTTTGAAAATCATCGACTTTAAAAAAGGTGCCTGCACTACTTTGCTGCAACTTTTGATGCAACTTGATGCAAAGTATAAAAAAACAAAAAACAAAAACAAAGTATAAAGTTGGATCAAAGCTGCACTCAAAGTTGCACTCTAAATTGCACAGCTTTGGAGTCACACTTTGGAGTGCGACTTTGGAGTGTGACTTTGATGCAACTTTGAGTGCAGCTTTGATCCAATTTTACACTGTCTGGTTCAAAATCATGTCAGACGTTGCAGCAAAGCATTGCAGTTACCTTTTCAAAGTCGCTGATTTTCAAAGTCGCATAGATGAGAACGGGTGCCATTGAAATCAATGTGCTGTGACTTGTCATGCATCTTTTTGTGTCCAAAGTTGCATGACAAGTCACACTACTGGAAACCTTAGTGAGGTTGCCTGTACTATGATCATTGTAGACTGTGAGATGAGCCCCCGGAGCACTTTCAGATACGATGACCACCCCCCACCCCTGTGTCCAGCTCCCTTCTCCTGTGCGCAGTTATACTGTATATGTGCACTGCACCATCGATCCCACCAGTGGGCATGGGGCTTTTTATTTCTTCATTTTATCATGAATTAGGATGTACAATGAGAGAACACTGGGCAGGAAAATATGATTAGCTCCTCCCATCCTGTATACATTCACTGTTTACACAGGAACAGTGTTCTTCCCAGGAAGTGATGTCACTAGCTTTCAGTAACCACATCCACTGGCAGCTTTTAGGCTCTGGAGGAAATAGAATTTAAGTCATGTGACAACACTGGAATCTGCAAAATAAAGTTAGAAAAACTCTGATTTTTCATTTTGAGACATAAGGCTGAACTTAGTTCACACTAATGATTGCAGAGGAGAATTTAAGTGTTAAAGCGGGGTTCCCATTACATTTTTAAATTTTTAAAAATATCACCTTTCATCTCGCGTTGTACATGTCTCTATAGTCTCACTTACTATTTGAAAAAGTCCCGCTGTTCCGCCAAGTTATTTAAAACGAACAGTTTATATTCTTCCCTGCAGAGCGTTCTCATTTTACTTGTGGGCATTGTGAAGCCCACAATGCCCACAGGAGTAAGAAACGTTTTTGGCACTATGTTAAAATGTATTTCTAGACACAATGGCCCGGATTCACAGAGCACTTACGCCGACGTATCTGTGCACCGGGCCCACAAACAGAGATATGCCTAAAACCAGGCTACATCCCGCCGACGTAACTTGCTTTCGCCGGCGTAGGGTGGGTGAACATTTAGGCTGGGGGCATGGTGCCGCACCCATTGATTAGCCATTCAAACATGCAAATTAGGTAAATACGGCGATTGGCGATGAATCAGACAAATTGCCATCCATCTATAGACAGCTATAAGTCTGGTTCACACTAGATGCAGTGCGATTTCACTGCAAACTCGCTGCAAATCTGCACTGCATCTAAATCGCAAACCTCTTCATGCTAACTGATTGCTTAGTGTATGTTAAGTTAACGACACCCCACAATCAGTTTGCAAAATGTAGTGCGGTTCTGGTGCGGACAAAAAAAGGGTCCTGCATGAGTTTGGTCAGAATACAATGCAAATTCAGCCATGCAGTTTATATGGCTGAATTCACATTGCACAGACATTGCATGTGATCTGCACAGCAATGCAGTGCTAATCACATACGATGTCTGGCATCGCACAAGTGTGAACCGTGTGAACTGGGCCTTTGACCTTCTGTTGCATTTTTGCCCATTCTCCTCTGACCTCTGACATTAACAAGGCATTTTTGTCCACACAACTGCTGCTCACTGGATATTTTCTCTTTTTCTGAACCATTCTCTGTACACCCTAGAGATGGTTGTGTTTGAAAATCCCAGTATATCAGCAGTTTTTGAAATATTTAGACCAGCCCGTCTGTTACCAAAAGCCATACCAAATTCAAAGTCACTTAAATCCCCTGTCTTTCCTATTCTGATGCTTGGTTTGAACTTCAACAATTCATCTTATTGCTGCCCTGTGACTGGCTGATTAACAATTTGTGTTATTAAGCAATTTACATTTACAATTTACAGTGTACATTTCAAGCCAAATTATTATGCCTGATTTTTGTAAACTGTAGGCTGTATTCTTTAAGATTATACTAGTGAATATTTATAGCCCAAATTACCTGGACAATCATGCAAAGTTGGAAGCTATGAGAAGTCCTAGGGCCAATTCACACTAGTGCGATGCCAGATATTGCATGTGATTCGCACAGCATTGCTGTACAGATCACATTTGATTTCTATGCAATGCAAATTCAGCCATATAAACTGTATGGCTGAATTTGCATCGCATTTGGACCAAACTCATGCAGGACCCTTTTTTTTTTGTCCACACAAGAATCAGATCGCATGCGATCTGATTCCTGTCTGAATTCATAGGTCACCCTGCGATCTGTGAACTAATATGGGGGTGTCATTAACTTTGGGTTGACACCCGCAGCAGTTTGCAGAGGGCAGTGGGAACTGTTGGCGATTCAGGTGCGATTCGGGAACCCGCACTGGATTTGCAAGGTTTCCCGCATGCCACCAGTGCGAACCAAGCCTTATGGTCATTTACATTGAAAACCCTGACTCTGACATCATACAGCTGCTGTTACTGAATTCATAATATATATTTTAGAACTTTGCTATGTGCAAGTTATACAGTTTACAACTAATCAACGTGTAAAAGTCTGACTTTTTTTTAGTCTTTACTGGAAGTTGGTTAAATTGCATAAAAGCACTGATGTTTTTGACATCTTCAGTTCAGCTGTAAATATAATAGATTTTTATCTAGGGCAAGCTCCATCAGGTGGTCTTGGAATGTAATACCCATATGCTGATTGAATACCACCTGTGAAGTCACTGATTCATTTTCTTTTGGCTTTACATTTATTGGATTTGTCTGCTGTATGTGTAAGGTTATGACATGAACTACAGGCAACTCTGATTCATTCAGCGGTGAAGATGAGGGGAAATGTAGGTTATGAAGTCCAAGACAAAGAACTGGAAACATGATAGTAGGTGATATAGATTTTTATGAGCAGTGGTTTAGATTAGAAGAACAGGCTGACAGTTCACCCCATTCCTTTATGCAACAGATAATCACAGATGTCTGTTGCCAGAAAATGACATAAACAGTATTTCTAAAGGATCTATACACCACAAAACAAGAGGGGACAGGTATAAACTGCATAGCAGTTTTAGAACATAAGGTAAAACATGCTATCTGTAGTTGGGCAGATCCCAGCAATCAGACTGTGTAGTGGGCTACAAGCATCATGTCAGCTTAAAAATATGACAAGGACTATTACAAAAGAACTAATGCCGTGTACACAAGATCAGATTTTCCGTCGGAAAAACCTTGGATGTTTTTTCCGATGGAATTCAGCTCAACCTTGGCTTGCATACACACGGTCACACAAAAGTTCTCTGAACTTTCGACCATCAAGAACACGGTGACGAACAACACTACAACTAGCCGCGTCTGAACTTTGCGCATCGAAACTTTGCGCGTCGGAATTGCTACAGACGATCAGAATTTACGATTGGAATTTTTTCGGTCGGAAAATTTGAGAACCAGCTCTCAAATTTTTGTTGCCGGAAATTTCCGACAGGAAAAGTCAGATGAAGCCCACACACGGTCGGAATTTCCAATCAAAAGCTCACATCGGACTTTTCTTGTCAGAAATTTTGACCTTGTGTATGGGGCATAAGGCCCGGAAAAGAGTATGGCACAACTGAAAATCTACCAATACATGGCTGTCCACCTAAACTGACAGACTTGGCAAGAAGAGCATTAATCAGAGAAGCAGCCAAAAGGCCCATGGTAACTCTTGAGGCACTGCAGAGATCAACAGCTCTGTGGAAGATTGGCATGAGGAAAACCATTGTTGTAGGAAAGCCATAAGAAGTCCCGTTTGCAGTTTGTGAGAAGCCATGTGGGGGACACAGCAAACCATGTGGAAGAAGGTGCTCTGGTCAGATGAGACCAAAGTTGAACTTTTTCTTTTTGGCCTAAAAGCAAAGCGCTATGTGTTGTGGAAATCTAACACTGCACATCACCCTGAACACACCATCCCCACTGTGAAACATTGTGTTGGCAGCATCATGTTGTGGAGATGCTCTTCTTCAGCAGGGACAGGGAAGCTGGTCAGAATTTATAGAAAGATGGATGGAGCCAAATACAGGGCAATCTTAGGCCTCGTACACACGATTAAATAAGTCTGTTCAAATCGGTCGGACCGACCGATTTGAACATATCTGTCTGCTGGCATTTTGGTTTGCTCGCGTGTACACACGAGCAAACCAAAATCCCCGCCAGCAGACAGCGCGCTGACGTGTCGGTGAGGTGCCGGTGACGTTGACGCTGCCACGTCACCGCACCAGGAAGTAAAACACTTCCGAGCATGCGTCGAAATCATTCGGTGCGTGTGCGAGAAGACATGTCTGCTGGTTAGCATACTAACCAGCAGATATGTCGGGCGGACGGGTTCCCAGCCGACAGATTGGTAAGACGGACGGCTTGCAGCGGACATGTCTCATCGGATTTTGGTCCGATGGCGTGTACACACCATCGGACGAAAATCCCCTCAGGCTGAGCACGCAGTGACGTGGCGGTGACCTTGATGCCGCCACGTCTCCACTCCAGGAAGTAAAATACTTCCACGCATGCGTATGTCATGGTCTTACCTCTTTGCAGGCTTCTCATTACTGACATGTGCTAGCAGCCATCTTGCTTCATGGGGTTCTTGTAACCTGCCACACCCCGCGGCTCCTCCTTTCCACTGGGAGGAGCTGGCTGTTTAGCATATATATAGACGGCAGCATTTCCTCGCTTGGGCCTTTCGTCTGTCGCCCCTTCTGTGACCGTGCTGCTTGCTCTTGGTCACCGACCTAGCTCTTAAGGATGTTCCTTCTGGTTCCTGATTCCCGGCTTTGTTTCACGACTTCTCTGGCTACGGACTCCGGCGCTTGGCTGACTCTCATCCCTGGCTCTCGACCCTGGCACTGGTGGATGACTCTTCTGGCTGCTTTGATCGTCAGTTTGGACTTTGACCTTGATGTTTGGTTTTCAATAAAACATTCATATTCATTTATCTGTTTGTGTACGTCTGATTCATGCTTCCATGACAGCGTCGAATCCATAAAAAAAAAATGAAAACCATTCATCATTTTCCTTCCACTTCATATATATGTGCCACTTTGTGTTGGTCTGTCACAAAAAATCCCAATAAAATACATTTACATTTGGGTAAAATGACAAAATGTGGAAAATTTCAAGGGTTATGAATACTTTTTCAAGGCACTGTTAATACAGTACTGTCCTACATACTTTACCTTGCTTTAAAAGATGGTTATGTATGTTTTCTTTATATTTCATTCAAATGAGCACAGAGACCCATACAGTGTGCAAAAAGGTTGTGTTTATGCACTCGATAGAACAAATTTTCCATACAGCTGTGGGCAGCAGTCTGTTAAATATCAATGACAGGCTGGCTGACAAATACAGAGACTGTAAGGATATTCCCACACTTCCAAGCAGTTACATCTGTATAGGGATGGATGAAAGACCTTGAATGCAGTCTGACTGGGTCCAGGCCCTTGCATTTATTTCTATACCGTTTATTGGCTGTGGCTGCATGGGACACCTGTGCCTCCAGGGTGCAAAAAACTCAGCCCTTAAAAATAACATTGTGCAAAAACAGCAAAGTGTGTGTGTAGCTCAAAGTACTAAAGCATGAGGGTAAGTGCACATTGCCAGCTGATTAGCATATTTAGAAGAAGGTCGGTGTTGGAATCATAGGTGTGCGCAGACCATGGTATTAGGGTGTGCACCCAAAACTCGTAAACACACGTGTGTGTGGTTGTGTATACATATATCTCAGTAGAGATATGTGGACGGTGTCAGTAGGGAAGAGATTGATGTCGGTAGTTTGTTTTTATTTATTTTTTTATCATAACTTTTTTTACAATGTTTCTATTTTTTACAATTTTAGGAGATCCATTGGAGGGCTCTGGTGAGATAGCAGAGGTGTAAACAGACCCCTGACAGAAAGTACCAGGTGAGCTCCAGGTAATCAGTGTCCACTCAGAAACCAAACAGGTGCTGGCAATACACTAGGCAGGCAGAGAAGAAACGTATATGGACAGCCGCACTCCAATAAGTATGAAAAAACTTGTCCTTTATTAGGGTAAAAAAGAAATGCACTACAAAAAAACAGAAAACAGTGGGAATTGAACAGCTGACGCGTTTCGCATTGATCCTCAATGCTTAATCATAGCTATAGAAACAGACCCCTGGTTCTCACTTTTAAGAGAGAGATTCCCCAGTCCCTTCTTCTGCAGCCAAGTAGCAGGGGGAAACTGTGGAGCACAGCATGATTAGGGTGTGCCCAGACACACCTGGCACACCCTGTGTGCACACTTTTCAATGGAAGTCTCTATATTTCTCTAAAGACAGATTTGCTTTAACCACTGCAGATCCACGCTATAGCCAAAAGATGGCTACAGCACAGACCTGAATTGACGGGAAGGCATCCCTGGATGTCCTCCCGTGCTTGAGCGGCCTGCGGGCCACCTGCAGGGCATGCACGGTGCGCTCTGTAATCAGCCAGTCAATGAGACTCGGCTGATCACAGATCGGAGTAAGGGGTCGATCCCTTCATCAGTGCCCACAGTGCCACCTATCAGTCTCACTACCAGTGCTCATCAGTGTCACCTACCTGTGCCCATCAATGCCACCTATCAGTGCCCCCCATCAGTGCCCCATTAGTGCCGCCTTATCTGTGCCCATTAGTGCCGCCTTATCTGTCCCCATCAGTGCCGCCTTATCTGTGCCTCTCAGTGCCCACCAGTGCAGCCTATCAGTGTCCACCAGTGCAGCCTATCAGTGCCCACCAGTGGTGCCTCATCAGCGCATATCAATGAAGGAGAAAAATTACCTGTTTGCAAAATTGTATAACAAACTATGAAATTTGATTTTTTTATTTTAACATTTTCCATGTTTTTTGGTTTGTTTAGCAAAAAATAAAAACCCCAAAAATACCACCAAAAGAAAGCTGTATTTGTGTTAAAAAATATATACAAATTTAAATTGGGTACAGCATTGTATGACCGCGCAAATGTCATTCAAAGTGTCAGCGTTGAAAGCTGAAAATTTGTCTGGGCAGGAGGGGGGTTTAAGTGCCCAGTAAGGAAGTGGTTAAAGTGATGCTGTTACCTCATCTTGCCCATTCAGAACAAAATGACAGTGTCTTTGTAAAGCATGGTAAGGGAGCTCTAGCAAGGTTGATATCTCTTTAACATACCCATTTGTATTACTTATTATCTTTTGATTATTTTACATTGCAAAATTCTGAACTAATGATTGAAAAATTCAGAGCCATAGTTCCCCCCGAGATCTACCTGCTGAGATCTGCCATAGACAATCCTATTTTAACAGGTTCAAGCAATAGTAATCTTAACAAAGTGGAACCTAACCCTTTATATATATAAAAAAAACAATTAAAAGGAACAAAAAATGTTCTGGTATGCCATTTATAGGTGCCATATGTTTAAACATTGTTACAGTCGGCACAGGGGACTTTTTTTGTATTCAATGTGTACTTCATTATTCTATGAACAATCAATACATATTGAAGAGTGTACAGAATAGTTCTATAAAAAAAAAGTATTCTGCATTTAATTTTAAGGTATAAACCCTTTTTCAAGCAAGAGTCATAGTACCTACAGGTAGAGGTTTAGTAATTATTATACTGAGTAAATATTCAACTGAAGTAACAGAAGCACTCATTTTAAATTATTGTAAGTTAATAAGATTTTTGAATGCATGCTTTAACGTTATTTCAAAGATATTTTGTTCATTGTGACTTTTAATGCCACTTAAATACAAGGGTTTCTGTAGTGGATCTTGAATTCTTGCTATTAACGTGACACATATCAAGGATACAGTTTTGCTTTAATTGCTACAGAATTCGGTGTGCCAGCCAATTTCAACACATTTTTCTCTGAAGGTGTGACAAAAATAATATTATCTTGTTCTCTTGATATTATGCATGACAATTTTTTGAAACTTCGGACATGGCCTAATGTCTCTATTTTCTCTATTACTATTGTTCAATGGTAAATAACAGAGAGCTAAAGTAATTTCCCACTTACAGTATGTAAATTCTATGTAGAATTATACAAATAAATATTTACATCCAAGTTGTAGATGTGATTTGTACAATCTAAGCTTTAGGCAGGCCAAACATGGGTTGAATTTCGAATGTTGGCCATTCTTGCCATTCCTTGACCATTTCCAGTCTTTAAATTGCATTATTTGTAATACATTTTACCTGGATTCCTAGTGCTGCAAGGGGAAAGGACTAAACAATTTTCCTCCATAACAGGACCAGACATCCACACATACATGATATGTATAAGAATATGCATACAACGTAAAAGATAAAGGACTTTGATGCACAATTAGATAAGGACATTAGAAACTTTGAAGCTTACCTGGCAGGGGAGACACCATGATCATAAAGGTGGTTCTCCCAGGGCGAGGCTCAGCCATTGCACTCCGGCTGTGCTGATCGTGGTGTCTTCCCTGCCGCTTCTCGGCCTTTTGGCTAAGATCAAGTGTAGTATCTGCTCTTATCAGTTGTCAGAGGAGCGCTTAAACACCTCCTACATGGGGATGGTGGATGCAATCCAATGACGTCATTACACCTGGAAGGATGGTTTCAGTGGGGACTACGCCAAGCTGCCAGAAAGATACTGGGAGCCGGCCTATGGTTGCGTCTGAGCCATCTGGAAGGGTGCTTCTGGTGAGAATGGGTGGCTGCGATTGGTCGAGGTCTTTTTGCCAAGTTCTAGTCTGGCCTTCTGGCTGGCTGGTGTAAGTGCTATCTCTGTCAGCAATCTGGTTGGAGGAGCTGGTAATGCCCTGTGATGAGTCGGGGTAGAACCATGCAAATCCGCCGGGTTGATGGGGGGTCTGGAAGGGCTAGTATTGGTGGAGGCTGCTAACTGGAGCGGAAGTTCTCCCTAAGAAAACCTTGTAGGGCTCTCTAGCTGGCAAGGGTGGAGGGCTGCACTGGCCAGTAGGGGAGCTGGATGTGGAACGGAAAAGCCTATGGTGAATGTGCCCCTGGAGTGGCAGTCCAGGGGTATCTGAGAATCACTGTGAGTGAGGGTCACTTTGATTTAAAGATACCACGGTCACTGCACCAGCAACACGCTTTTTTTAGCACCTGCCTCCGGGGCCGGGCCTTTTGGCTAGGACCGGAGGAATTTTTTATTCCTGGCCGGAGGGCCTGGTCATTGTATACCACAATGACCACTTCTTTCACTCTCCTCTCCACTATCCCTTTCCCCCACTTTATTTAATCTATTAAAAGAGAGGTAGAGAAAGGAAGCGCCACCTAAATGCAGTATTAAAGAGGTTCTTTTAATGACACATTGTACAAAACACACTTACAAGAAGGTAAGGAAAGAAGGCTCATCTGTAACATCCTGTAGTCCTCGTCCTGGATCCATGGGCTGCTTAGAAGTGAAGATAGCAGAATCTGTTGAATCTTTAGGCTTGTCCTGTGGCCATCAGGATGAGGCCTGTTCCAGCCTCACGGGTCACGTGACAGGTCATGTGGTTACTTCCGAGGAACACTTCCAGGAGGAGGGTCAGACATGGAGGACAAAGGCTGATTGGGCTACGCGCTCGGAGCCACTGCTCCTTCAATTGGCCTGAAGGAGCAGTGGCTCCGAGCGCGTAGCCCAATCAGCCTTTGTCCTCCTACTAAGCAGCCCATGGATCCAGGACTACAGGATGTTACAGATGAGCCTTCTTTCCTTACCTTCTTGTAAGTGTGTTTTGTACAATGTGTCATTAAAAGAACCTCTTTAATACTGCACTTAGGTGGCGCTTCCTTTCTCTACCCCTCTTTTGTTTACCACAGAGTCAGCTCTCTGAGGACAGCAGCCGCCATTGAACAACCAAATCACCTGCATTTTTTTAACCATTGAACTGCCTGTTACTATTACTTCTAATGGACTAATCACCATACCCCTACCACACATGTACTTTGTATTTGCGCTGACAGTTACCTTTCCTTTTATATTATTTAATCTATTGCCTATGTTTTGTCACGTTTTTGTCTTTTTTTGTTTGAGCACGTTTTGTTCACTGTGTGACTATTAGGGTGCCGGTCCTCAGGCCAGCCCTGAACAACTTGGGAGTGGGTGGACATGGCCTTCTGGCTTAGTTTACCTGCTCTTATGGGGTCTCCCTTCGGGGTCTGTTTCGGCAGACCCTCCGAGGAAGTTGGGTCCGTGACAGCTTTGGTTGCTCGGATCACAGTGCCTTAGTTCCTGTCTGGAGCCTAACGCCCCGGGGGATCAGGATTTGGGTCCCTTCTTCACAGGAGGGCCACTTGACGTTGCACCCGTCTGCACGTTTTTGTGACCACTCTTTAGGTGTGCGCCCATTTTTTCTGCACCGGGTGGAGTTTTTTGAATGTGTTCACACGCCATAGGCTTTTCAAAAATAAATAAAAAATTAGGAACTTTGAAGCAGAATGTACTACTGTCTATATATCTATATATATCTATATCTAGATTTAGCTATACAGGGAGTGCAGAATTATTAGGCAAGTTGTATTTTTGAGGATTAATTTTATTATTGAACAACAACCATGTTCTCAATGAACCCAAAAAACTCATTAATATCAAAGCTGAATATTTTTGGAAGTAGTTTTTAGTTTGTTTTTAGTTTTAGCTATTTTAGGGGGATATCTGTGTGTGCAGGTGACTATTACTGTGCATAATTATTAGGCAACTTAACAAAAAACAAATATATACCCATTTCAATTATTTATTTTTACCAGTGAAACCAATATAACATCTCAACATTCACAAATATACATTTCTGACATTCAAAAACAAAACAAAAACAAATCAGTGACCAATATAGCCACCTTTCTTTGCAAGGACACTCATGCAGCCCGCCATCCATGGATTCTGTCAGTGTTTTGATCTGTTCACCATCAACATTGCGTGCAGCAGCAACCACAGCCTCCCAGACACTGTTCGGAGGTGTACTGTTTTCCCTCCTTGTAAATCTCACATTTGATGATGGACCACAGGTTCTCAATGGGGTTCAGATCAGGTGAACAAGGAGGCCATGTCATTAGTTTTTCTTCTTTTATACCCTTTCTTGCCAGCCACGCTGTGGAGTACTTGGACGCGTGTGATGGAGCATTGTCCTGCATGAAAATCATGTTTTTTTTGAAGGATGCAGACTTCTTCCTGTACCACTGCTTGAAGAAGGTGTCTTCCAGAAACTGGCAGTAGGACTGGGAGTTGAGCTTGACTCCATCCTCAACTCGAAAAGGCCCCACAAGCTCATCTTTGATGATACCAGCCCAAACCAGTACTCCACCTCCACCTTGCTGGCGTCTGAGTCGGACTGGAGCTCTCTGCCCTTTACCAATCCAGCCACGGGCCCATCCATCTGGCCCATCAAGACTCACTCTCATTTCATCAGTCCATAAAACCTTAGAAAAATCAGTCTTGAGATATTTCTTGGCCCAGTCTTGACGTTTCAGCTTGTGTGTCTTGTTCAGTGGCGGTCGTCTTTCAGCCTTTCTTACCTTGGCCATGTCTCTGAGTATTGCACACCTTGTGCTTTTGGGCACTCCAGTGATGTTGCAGCTCTGAAATATGGCCAAACTGGTGGCAAGTGGCATCTTGGCAGCTGCACGCTTGACTTTTCTCAGTTCATGGGCAGTTATTTTGCACCTTGGTTTTTCCACACACTTCTTGCGACCTTGTTGACTATTTTGAATAAAAAGCTTGATTGTTCGATGATCACGCTTCAGAAGCTTTGCAATTTTAAGAGTGCTGCATCCCTCTGCAAGATATCTCACTATTTTTGACTTTTCTGAGCCTGTCAAGTCCTTCTTTTGACCCATTTTGCCAAAGGAAAGGAAGTTGCCTAATAATTATGCACACTTGATATAGGGTGTTGATGTCATTAGACCACACCCCTTCTCATTACAGAGATGCACATCACCTAATATGCTTAATTGTTAGTAGGCTTTCGAGTCTATACAGCTTGGAGTAAGACAACATGCATAAAGAGGATGATGTGGTCAAAATACTAATTTGCCTAATAATTCTGCACTCCCTGTATAGATATATCTATCTATATATATCTATAGATATATCTATATATAGATTTAGCTATATAGATATATCTATCTATATATATATATATATATATATATATATATACTGTATATATATATTGTGACGTTGTGCGAGGTGCGATACATGACAATAGGTACATTTCACCTCGCATTCGTTCCATTGTGAGGAACTGAACTGGAATCCGGTCCGGGTTTTACAGCCTCTGGGGCTGGCTAGGGTTCCGGTCCGGATGTTTGGGTCCACTGGAGTCCACAATCAGCTGGACTTCAAAAGACCAGGGAGAGAGCACAACAGGTGTCTGGTTTTGGAGACTCAGGAGGGAACCTGAGTGTGAGGAGCTCTCTGGAAAAATAACTGCAAGAAAACGTTTGCTTTGTTGTTTATTTTGTGGGTGGTGGGGACCAGCCCCTCGCCGTATAGAAAGGAGATCCTTTTGTTTAGTTTAGCGCCGGCCGGCAAGGATTTAATTTACTGTTTTGTTTATTTTTGACCTGCAAACCATTTATAAATAAAATCTGGAATCCGCCAGACTTAAAAGAAAGTGCCTGCTTGCGGACTGTGATTCAAAAAAGGTGATCCCCACGAGCTAATCTCCCACAATATATATATATATATATATATATAGATAGATAGATATAGATAGATAGATAGATAGATAGATAGATAGATCTATATATATATATATATATATATATATATATATATATATATATACACACACTGCGTGCACAATTGGGGGATGTCGGCCCCCTCCCTCTGCAGGCGCTCCGCTGCGCTCATCGTCTCCCGGATGTCAGTGAAGGATCTCAGCCCCCCGCCTGCAGCACTCAGCTCGGCTGCTCTTATGGTCTCCCAGGTGTCAGCAGGAGATGTTGGCCCCCCTCCCTCTGCAGGCGCTCAGCTCTGCTGCTCGTATCGTCTCCCGGGTGTCAGTGGGGGATCTAACCCCCTGTGTGCAGGCACTCAGCTCTGCTGCTCTACTTGTCTCCTTGGTGTCAGTGGAGGATCTCGGCCACCCTCCCTCTACAGTGCTCAGAATTGTGGAAGAAAGTTCAGGCAGCCATGGAAGCGCCAAGCAGCACTATAAGAAGGTACTTGCACAATTTTATTACTGAAACACACACCCTCCACATTACACAATCCTGTAATAAAGAGAATTCCAGAATTTTTACAGGCACTTTTACTCTGTTCACACTAGGGATTCCTGGAAATAACCCCGAAAATAAGCCCTACCGCATTTTTGGTTCCTAAAAATAATATAAGACCCAGGCTTATTTTCGGGGAAACGGTAATTATTAGGCAGCTTCTTTTCCTCAGGCAAAATGGGCTAAAAAAGAAATTTAACTGACTCTGAAAAGCCAAAAATCGCAAAAACCCCTTTAAAAGGAATGCAGCACTTTTTGAAATTGCTAAGATATTGGGGCATGAGCCAAGAACCATCAAATATTTTGCTGCAAAATAGTCAACAGGGTCAATCTGCTCTCCTGTACATACTGCCTGATAGCATACCATCGTTTTTCCTCTTCTGCATACACTGCCAGTTGTCATGCACACTTTTCTTCAGTGTATACTGCCTGTAATATACCCTCTGCACTACTCTCCTGCATATACAGTCAGTCATCATACTCTCTGCATCCTTCTACTGCAGATACTAGCCATTGTTCTAATCTCTACACTATTCTCCTGTACATAGCGACGGGTCATATTAATCCTCTACACTCTGTTCCTGTATATACTGTCTGCTGTAATATCCTTGTCAATACTTTCCTGCATGTATTGCCATACTAATTGTAAGCTCTTACGAGCAGGGCCCTCTGATCCCTCCTGTTTTGATTTGTATTGTGAATGTACTGTCTTCCCTGATGTAAAGCGCTGCGTAAACTGTTGGCGCTATATAAATCCTGTATTATAATAATAATAATAATAATAATAATAATAATAATAATGCACTCCTTTTTCACACATATTGATTTCATCATACTCTTTGAACTCCTCTCCCTCACAAACTGTCCTCTGTAATACCTTCCACATTCCACTTTGGCACATACTACCCCATGTTATATTCTTCACACTTTTCCTGCACATACTTTGCTATACTTCACCACAGTCATACCCCCTCCCCTCATATATATGTATTAAGTATTTTTCCAGGGTAATCTTCATTCTTCAGCTGTTAGAATAATCTCAATTTTTGCTTTAATATTTATAAAAACACTCTTAGTGGGTATTTCACTTAACAGCCTCCTTTGACAGTTTAAAGAATTTTTTTCAATAACTCATGTATCATATATTTTTTTCACGTAGAATGATCTGAGATGTGATTTAGTTAACCATAAGACTGAAAATAAGTCTGTCTTTCAGGGTTTCATGATCAATACATGTATGTAAGTGGGTGATTATATGAGGGGCTGTGCAATTTTGAAATGAGTGTAGAGTAAAAAATGAATACAGATTCATTTGATCTAACTAGAAGAGAACGGAGTTGTTGCAATTTGTCCCTTGACAGCGCTTAGGTTTGTAGCATGGATCTATTAAACTTTTAAAAGCAGATGCAGCAAATTAGCTGCAGGTTACTGAGATTTTAGAAATATATGGCTTGCTAGAGGCCTTTTTCATAGACTTGAAAATAGTAGTCAAAGGTCAAAGTCAAGTGGAATGACAAGTTAAAAGCAATATTGCACTTTTGTATTCCACGGTTTATGTTTAACATCTACGGGGCCGGTGGTTGTAGTGAAACAGCTGGTCAACATGCTCACTGTTTGGACAGGCCATCAAAATATTTTTGTTCTGATGGACATACAATGCCTTCATTACGCCTTAGAGAGCACAACGTGTAGGCTGAGGGCAAAAAGCTGGTTGTAGCTTCTCTTTGCATTGTGACTGCTTTGATGGCTAAACAGAGCAATCAAAATGTAAACACTGGGGTTGATTTACTAAAACTAAAGCGTGCAAAATCTGGTGCACAAGATTTTGCACTTTTCAGTTTTAGTATATCAATCCCAGTGTTTAGTACTATTTACCTTTGAAAGCTATCCTCTTACTCTCACATTGTGAGATTATTTTGAGGGATTTGAAGTGCCAGTGCCCACCAATAATCAAGAAGGGGTGGGGATAGGGGGTTTAAAACTATTTATATTTTAATGGCATAAAGCTAGCAAATAATACAAGTGTATATGATTTCCAGTGGCCTCTATGTACCTAACATTGACTGTTGTAGTTCCTTTTACTTTACATGTGTGTCTGAAGAAATATCAATTCTGCTAATTGTATGTACAAACCTAAATATGGAACGTCAATTGGGCTACAGTGTACCAGCGATCTGTGATCTCAGGTGGCAAGTATAACCGGTGACTTAACAACATTTACACTGCCTGACTTTTTGCAGACAGAGTCTAGACACAAAGCAATAGTGGTTTCAAATTAAAAGAAGAGTCCAGGCAATATGCTTAACAACTTCACCAAAAGCCAGTAGAGTTTGTGATAAAGATTTAGTGGGCAACGCCACTAGATCACAGTAGTAGATGTTGCAGTATAAGCTAGATTTGTACCACAAAATGATTTCTTAGCACACTAGTGCCATACCTCATTGAGTCTTCTTGGAGAAGCTTGGAGTCCCCTCACTGGCTCAAAAAATAATAGCAAATGATTTAGGCCCCTTTCACACATGCGGACTGTTCATTTCTTCAGTTCAGTCACCTTTTTTCAAAGAAAAAAACATATGAACTTCACATCAGTTTTTCATTACTTTTTCATCTGTTTTTTTATATATTTTTTGCATCTGCCAACTAGAGTGCTTAACCACTTGAGTCCCAGAGTTATTCTTTCATGCAAAAACAGTCTGTTACATCCATTTTTAATCCAATCTGTATTTTTAACAGAAGAAAAATACGACTTTGATCCATTCCAAAAAATGTATGTCAATGGAATCAGATATAAACGGATGTAAATAGATGATCATCATTTTTTTCATAGAGATGCATTGATGCCCATTTTTTATCCGTCAACAGATGGATGAAAAACAGACAAATGGTCCTCATGTGTGAAAGGGGCCAAATGCCGCATACACACGATCGGTTAAACTGATGGACCGTTTTCATCAGACCAAAACGATCGTGTGTGGGCCCCATCGGTTATTTATCCAACGGTTACAAAAAAGCCAACTTGTTTTAAAATTAACCGATGGATACCTAACCGATAGAAAAAAAACGATTGTCTGTAGGCACGTCCATCGGTTAAAAATCCATGCATGCTCAGACTAAATTAGGGGACAGGAGCGCTTGTTCTGGTAAAACTAGCGTTCGTTATGGAGATGGCACATTCTACATTTTTAAAATTAGTGCCTCGTTTATTGCAGCGCATTTTTTTCTTCGTTCTATTGCTAGAATAAAGACCTTGGGCCAGATTCACATACATCGGCACATTTTTGGACCGACGTAGTGCAACTCCTTTAAGTTAGACCGGCTTAATTTCGAGGCGCAAGTACCGTATCCTCGTAGTATTTTCGGCCAAATTTGCACTGGTGCAATGTAAATTCCGAGGCGTAAGGCGGTGTAATTCAAAGTGGGAGGGACGTGGGGGTGTTCCATTGAAATGAGCCGTGACCCCATGCAAATGAAGGGCCGGCTAGACTGGGCACATGAAGCAGACTATGGTCAGCACCTCTCTGAGCATGCTCAGAACTCGGCACGGCGCAATCAGTTAGATAGGAACTAGGCCTGTCAGACTTAGTGAGCTATGCACAGTGCTTAAATAGACAGAGAGAAATGCCCTTCCATTGCAAAAGTACATCCAATTTTTTTCCCTTCCTAAAGCAAGGTGCCTTTATTCCGTTGTCTGTTGTTGTTTGGAGGTTTGTGTTGTGTCGGTGTGTATATATATAATATTAAATAAGATAATTATAATAATATTAAAATTAATAAATTTATATTAGTTAAAAAAAAATAAAATATATATTTATTATATTAATTATTATAAAATATATACTAAACAGAAAAAACCCATAAGGGTGAAAAGAGCCACTGGCAAGGAAATGGAGTGTTGCCAGTACCTTGCCCAGTGGCGGTCGGCAGATCCTCTCCCGTGTAAGAACAGGGGAGTCCGCGCTATGGTGAATAAAGTAGCTGTTGCCTCCCAGTAGGATCCCTATGTGGGGAGCTAATATAAATATGAATAGTAGAAAGGGAAATGGCGCTGCTAAATTAATACCTTTGTCGGGTATATCCGTGGGGTGAGCCCAATGGTAATAGGCCCCCCTTTTGGCTGGAATTAGGGTGCAATTGGAGAGATACCCTGTGTTAATAGGAGGGTAGATGTTGGTTCCTCAGCTTCCACTAATTTCAGTGAAATTGAGTAAAGGTGGATTAATTAGGTCAGGAGCCTGTGCAGGCCAGCAGGCCCAAAGATTGCTAAAGTAAAGTGATCCTATGCTGCTATAAGGATGCCAGTTGTGACCAATGCACCCTAAACCATATAAAACAAAGAAAAAAATGTGTCTCTGGAGTCTAATAGGTAGGAATCCCTACTAGTGTGGTTACTACTGTAATCAACCACATACTGACTTATTTTATTTTTTGCTTGTGATCTCATGAATAATCCTTTTTTGTTTAAAAAAAGACAGATCTCCAAAAAAAAATGTTGTACTCCACATCACTTTTTTTTTTTATTTCATGTTTTTTTTTAATCAAGTTATCACAACAAACATCCCCCCCCCCCTTCAAGGAGGTTGTGCCCTTTGTTAATTACATATTGTATTTCTGAAATGTTTTATGGCTATTCACCAGAAAAACACAATAGACAAGTATTTAACTTTATCTCCATTTATTCTGGACCAAAAAATTAAACATGAAGGGCAACAATTGAGCAATCAGCCAAATATATGCAGACTTTGGACCCCAAAGGCACATTCCACCATGATAAACAAAATCAATAACATGAGGAGTCCCTCTAATTGAGGTCACAATGTGGTCCCCAAATCCCAGAAATCAGAAGCAGCAGCAGATGTCATACATGACCCCAAGCTGTGGTACAACAACAACCTTTGTTTTATGGCAGATCAGCTTGAAGCCAGGAAATCACTTTCTGGTCTTCCTTGCAGCCTTCCTTACACGGCTCCCTCCACGGCCACTTGCAGGTGGTGAGAATGTGGCAGCAGGAGGAGGAGGATGAGGAGACTGGGCCGGGTCACTGAGTTGTGTGGTCTCAGTCAGCAGGCTCCTTCTTCCCCTCTGAATCACAGATGCAAAAATATCCTCTGCCAGGGCACGTTGTCGCTCATCAATTTTTTTGCAGCTAATCAGCAAGGTAGGTGCTGTAGCCCTCAACAGGGTTAAGGGGGCCCTCATGATAAAATCTGCCTCCCTAATGACCTTTTTTTTAAATAAGTAATTTGGTCTGGCATAGCAATGACCCCCCTACCCGTGAAGTACTCCACGTATCTATCACGGGACTCTCAAGGAGTTCGGGGGGCCAAGCCAGTACGGCCAGTGTCCAGGCCAGTAAGGTTCTCTGAGGATTGTCTGGCCTCAGGCCCAATGTTTGAAAGGTAGGTCTCTGAATGCCTGCGCAAATAATTATGAAGAATGCAGCAGGTAAAAATGACTCAGTTTTCAGTTTATATTCCGCCATGTGTATGGCTGTCTGGAACAGGCGGAACCGGCTAGCCATTATCCCGAAGGCATTCTTGACAACCCTCCGGGCTCTGGCCAGCCGGAAATTAAAAACCCTCCTCTCCTGGGTGAGGGTCCTCTGGGGAAAACACCTCATGAGGTGTGGTCCAAGTCCGAAAGCCTCATCCACGACAAACATGAAAGGGAGTCCCTCCACATTGTCTTCATCCTGTTGCAGGGCCAGGCCACCAGTCTGAAGAAGTTACATAGTTACATAGTGTAACGTTTGGGGCAGTGGCGTAACCAGAGTTATTGGCGCCCGGGGCAAAACTTTTTTTTCGCCCCCCCCCCCCCCGGCGCTAGCGCATGACCACATACGCCCAATCACAGGGCGCCATGCCAATCAATTGCCACCACTGTACCATGCCATCAATTGTCACCACTGTGCCACCAATCGTCACCACTGTGCCACCAATCGTCACCACTGTCCCACCAATCGTCACCACTGTCCCACCAATCGTCACCACTGTCCCACCAATCGTCACCACTGTCCCACCAATCGTCACCACTGTCCCACCAATCGTCACCACTGTCCCACCAATCGTCACCACTGAGCCACCAATCCTCACCACTGAGCCACCAATCGTCACCACTGTGCCACCAATTGTCACCACTGAGCCACCAATTGTCACCACTTGTCACCACTGAGCCACCAATTGTCACCACTGAGCCACCAATTGTCACCACTGAGCCACCAATTGTCACCACTGAGCCACCAATTGTCACTGTCCAGACATCTATCCACCTCGGAGCTTTATATTATAACCTGCTGGGACTTGTAGTTCTCCATCGTCTCCTGGGGCTCAGGTGCATGCAATCCACCATCTTTGTTCAGTTTTTCTTACTGCTGGGACTTGTAGTCCCATAGATGGTGGATCGCATGCACCTGAGCCCCAGGAGACGATTGAGAACTACAAGTCCCAGCAGGTTATAATACAAGGCTCCGAGATGGATGGGTGTCCGGACATCCATCCACCTCAGAGCCTTATTGTATGATAATGTATAACCTGCTGGGACTTGTAGTTCTCCAATCTCCATGAGCCCCAGGAGAACTACAAGTCCCAGCAGTCTTACTAAAATAACAGGCTCTGAGGTGGATAGGTGGGGATCAGGCAGAGCACCCCTTAAGATTTACACCGACACCCCCCCCCCCTTCTTACCTTGCTGGAGAAACTTGCCGCCGCCGCGCCGCGCTGTAAACACATGTTCTAGGCCAATCAGCGCGCCCTTCTGTCTGGTTGGCTGGTGTTTCCCGCCACTCCCACATCAAGGGAGACAGACAGTTCCACCAGCCAACCAGGCGCGCCGCCGCCGCCGGGTGTGCCAAGATGGCCGACAGCTCCAGTGCTAGGCCCAAGCCGCGGCCTTTCCTGAGGCGGCGGCGGCGGCGGCGCATTCCGCGGACGCAAGGATTTCGCCCCCCGCAATTTTTCGCCCGGTGCAGGAGCCCCCCCTGCCCCCCCCCTCGCTACGCCAGTGGTTTGGGGGATCAGCTTGATCGCAGGACACAGGCTTTTAAATCAAAACTGAGGTTTATTGAACACAAATGGCTTCACAGCAGCAAAAGCAAAACAAATAATCAGTCTCACCGACTCTTAGGGCTCAGCACTGCCATTGCAATTCACAGTCCTTGCAGGTAAAGTTCCCCAGTTGCAGGCTTTCAGGCAGGACACAAGTCCTTTTAAAGTTCTTCCCAGCTTCTCAGAGCTTTGCAGCATTCACCTGTCTAGCATCGCCATACACAGGCTCTGCTACACACTTCCACACTCTCACCTGCAACTTCCTGTCCTCACTTAAACCATCTCCTGGACAGGTGCATTAACCCTTTTTGTCCTCTTAAAAGGACCATAGCCCAAATAGAGGGGAAACATAGCGTCCCTCCAGGACGCAGCCACGGCGACCTGTACAATAGTTACATAGTTAGTCAGGTTGAAAAAAGACACAAGTCCATCCAGTTCAACCATAAAAAATAAAATAAACAAACAAAATAAAACACAGTAGGTAGTAGGTAGTAGGTAGCACGTGGTACCTACCGGAGCATGATGGGACTGCGACGTCACAAGACAGGCCTATATAACTCGCTGTGAGCCGCGCGCCAGCCATAACAGTGGAAGGAAGCGTCGCGTCAACATCTGGAGAAGAAGAAGAGAAGATGACGTCACAGAAGAGGGGACTCGCCGCCGCCAGTAATTGAGCTAAGACACGAAGATAGCGGCGGCGAGTCCTGAAGAAGAAGAAGACCCCCGGAGAGCGGAGAAGACCCCCGGAGAGCCGTAGAAGACCCCCGGAGAGCCGGAGAAGACCCCGGAGAGCGGGAGAAGACCCCGGAGAGTGGGAGAAGACCCCCCCACCGCCGAAGATGTCGAAGGAAGCCCGCCGGGTGGTGGGCGCTTTTATCAAAGCGCCCCCCCCGGCGGCAGAAGAGAACCAGACGGCGGTGAAGAACAGCGGCACCCACCCCCCCGCAGAAGCCCGCCGGAGGGGGGCGCTTTTATAAAAGCGATCATACACACCCCCCCCCGGCGGCCAACTAATAAAATATTTCAATACACTGTGTGGTTTATTTGTGTTTAAACTTTTCTTGCAGGTGAATGGGTAGGGGTACAATGTACCCCATACTCATTCACTTAGGGTGGGGGGCCGGTATCTGGGGGCCCCCTTATTAAAGGGGGCTTCCAGGTTCCGATAAGCCTCCCGCCCGCATACCCCGACAACCAACGGCCAGGGTTGTTGGGAAGGGGCCCTGTCCTCATCAACATGGGGACAGGGTGCTCTGGGGTGAGGGGCTGCAGTGCGCCCCCTGCCCCAGAGCACCTGACCCCCCCATGTTGAGGGCATGCTGCCCGGTACTGCTCAAGAGAGGGGGGGGGGCGCTCGCTCGCCCCCCACTCCCCTCCTGACCGGCCGGCCGGCGTGCTTTGGATACGGGTCTGGTATGGATTGTGGGGGGACCCCCACGCCGTTTTTTCGGCGTAGGGGGGGTCTCCTTACAACCCATACCAGACCTAAGGGCCTGTTATGCTCCTGAGGGGGGAACCCATGCCGGATTTTTATTTAAAATCCGGCGGGGACTTCCTTCTCAGGATTCATAACAAACTCCGCCCACGTGTAGAATTGGCGGGAATCCGCGTCGGATCCCCGTCGCTTCTATGACGGCTTTGTCTCCATCGCGGCAAGCCAGCTCGGCGCTGGCTCCCGCGATGGGGCTCGCAAGTGCTCAATCTCGCCGAGAAAGGGAGCGAGATTGACACAATATCCCAGTCACCTACTGTAGTTGATCAAAGAATCTTCATCTAAAGTCAGAAATTAGAAAAGAGTGGTGCTAGCAGTGGCCTTGCTGCCCTTCGTGGATGGGGAAGTCCTGGCACAAACAAAGACTTTGCTGAAGTCTGTCTGCTGGAGGGCTGGCATTATGCACATGTATATATATACAGTATGTGCTTTTCTTCAGTGTTTTATTTTCAACATAGCACAGCAATGTTTAGACATTTATATATCTATTTATTCGTTTACCCATTTATTCATTTATTTTGTTTTACTTTTTTCTAAAATATTCTTTTTCTTTTTGAAGGGTTGGGAGAGAGTTGTATATACTGTATGTGTCTTTGCACATACGCATATTTCACATATAAGTGTGTTTATAATTCTTTGTGGTTACCAATCTTTTGGTGTGAGCCCCTAGGGGTGTGACCACTGAGGTCAGCAGTGGGTGTGGTCCCCTCCAAGCCAATTCAATCCATCCACTTATTGAATGTAGTAGTATATAGGCAGTGGACACGGAGGGGTCTCTACTGACGAGCTCTGATGAAGAGGCCCCAGACGCCTCGAAACTCGTCAGCCGGCAGCAACATATTCCCCGTATCCCCCCCACTGTGGAGTGTGGCCCGAAGGGAATTCACCTTTATTTTGTTGACAAGCCTGTTCAAATCCGCTGTTTGTGAGTAGTTTTTAATACTATTACTATTAAATAAAGTGTTAAGTGGTAATGCACTAGGCTGGTGCGCCTTTCTTTTTCTTTTCTTTGTTTGCACCAGTCTGGAGATGTTGGGCAAACTCCGTCTGCGTGAATACTCCGCCGTCGGACATCCGGCCGTTCTTCCCCACGTCCACATACAAAAACTCGTACTGTGCCGACACCACAGCTATCAACACAATATTATGAAAACCTTTGTAGTTGAAATAGTAGGACCCCAAACGGGGTAGCGGCACTATGCAGATGTGTTTTCCATCTATTGCCCCTCTGCAGTTCGGGAAGTCCCACCGCTGGACAAATTGGGAAGCCACAGTCTGCCATTCCTGTGGCGTGGAAGGAAGCTGTGGAGTCAAACAAAAAAAAAATAGTACTTTGGCACATAAACATTGCAATTACAATACAAAATACATCCTTGTCCAACATCAGTATAACATTTTTTATTGGAGTGAGAATTTCATGCCAAAACTAAAATAGGCCCACTTATCAGACTCCTCACCCCTCTGATGGGCCATTAATCATTTTAAGGGGGGGGGGGGGGGGGTTCTAGCTGAGTTTGGGCCCAGAAAAAAAAAACTCTAGCACTCTGCCAAAATGGAATAAGAAACAAGACATTGGGACACATATTTTTCACAGGTTTTGCTTGCCCAAAGAGTTATTCCTACTCATCAGTAAAACATCTACCATTTTAAGCATTACTCTACTCTATAATTCTTATGCACAGCGCTCCATAGAATGCATCCTTCTGGAGGTATCATATCAGTCAGCTTTTACTAGCATGCTTTTCCCTAAACAGATACTATCGAATTTGGTCTAAGCTCCAAATCCTTCAAGGGTGTAAAAAGCAGGACAGGGAAGTCTGTTTCCAGCAGAAGATCAAATAATCTGAACAAAAAGATTATTCTAGCCTTTATTAAATGTTATCCATGTACTTTGAATCCTGACTCCTATTCAGGTTTTATCTACAGCCTATGTTCTGGTTCCTGATGTCTGTCATCTGTCTTGGCTATTAGAACACCACTTTTACGTTTGATTGACAGTTGATTTCTCCTAAACTCTGCTTGCCAAACCTCCCTATATTACAGGCCATACCCTTTACTTACAATATAGTACTTTATTTCAATAAATTTATAGCTCATGAGTTCTCTGCTATCAAGGCAAGCCCTTGAACTGTGACCGGGTAGCTTCCTTGCGGGAGTACCAGTAAAACACTAGGCAATCATTAGACTTTTAGTGGTGCCTACACTTTCTATTGATTATACACAAGGTCCACACCAAACCTATGATACTAACCTTCATTTAAAGGGATTGTACATACTGTAGTTTTGTATGTTTGTAACATTTTCCACCTAAATCCTAAAATAAACAAATGTTTCAATCCTTTTGCATACAGTAAAAGTTACCTCCTTCCACAGTATTATGCCGCGTACACACGATCACTTTTTGTGATAAAAAAAACGACATTTTCAAAAACGTCATTTAAAATCACTGTGTGTGGGCAAAACGTTGTTTTATGTCTTAAAAAAAACGACCAAAAAAATATTCGAACATGCTTGAATTTTTTGTGTCGTTTTTCAAAACGTCGTTTTTTGTGTCATACAAAGTGATGGTGTGTGGGCAAAACGATGTTGAAAACGAAGTTTTTAAACCCGCGCGTGCTCAGAGGCAAGTTATGAGACGGAGCTTCAATGGAACAGAGTGCCGTCGAACGTGGTGTACGTCACCACGCTTTGCTAGAGCATTTTGGAAAAACGATGGTGTGTATGCAACGTCGTTTTGGAAAATGAAGTTTGAAAAACGTTGTTTTGTTTCATCACATGAAACGTCATTTTTTTTCATCACAAAAAGTTGGTTTATAGTTTTTTAAGCTAAAGATTACAGATTTTACTGGTTTTGGATCCCCCCACAATGTTAAAGGGGTTGAAAACCCTTTGTGTTTTTTCACCTTAATGCATCCTATGCCCTCTCGTTTTACTGACCTGAGACCCATATTTCACTCGGTAGGGACTCGCTGTCCCTCGCTCCACAGGGTCCTGGCTCTTGACTGGATAGATTGATAGCAGCGTAGCCATTGGCACCCGCTGATGTCAATCAAATCCAATGATGCAGGCGCCGGAGGAGCTTTGTGAAATTAACTCATTGTCTTAAAGTAACTGTAAAGCATTGTTTATTATTTTTTTAAAGCAGAGTTCCAACCACAATTAGCATTTTTTAAATGTCCTTTCATCATGTGTTTTTATACTATAAATCCGGTCACTTACTATTTTAAAATCTGCCGCTGCTCCGCATAGTTATTCAAAAAAGATAGTTTATAAAACTATGTCTACACAGTTGTCATTTTGCTTGTGGGCATTGTGAAGCCCACAAGCACTTACTTCCTGGAAGTCTTGGATGGGGAGTGATAATTGGACAGCGCACTGCATCCTGGGAAATGATGACACACATTTCCCAGGAGCATTAGAGGGAGATGATGTCAGAATCCTAGGTGTTTCCAAAGGCAGATTTCGTGGAACAGCATAGCAACAGGCATTTCCAGATGAGTAAAAAAAAAAAAAATGTTTTTTTCTTTTCCTTTTTTTAGGTCTAATGAGCACAATAATGGAAAAAAAAATAGGATGGAAACCCCACTTTAAATAACAAACATACCATACCTACCTCTACTGTGCAGCTTGTTTTGCACAGAGTGGCCCCCAACATCCTCTTCTGGCATCCCTCAGCAGCTCTTGCGGCTCCTTCCTGCATCAGATAACCCCCTAGGAGAGGTGCTCTCCAGGGGGGTTTCCTTCTGGGCGTGTTCCCGACTCCAGCATTTGCATCCATAGACACAAATGCTGTCAATCAAATCCCATGACCTGGATCCCGGGGGGGGCAGGGCCGAGTCCTGCTGTCTGTTTCAATAGACCCAGCAGCAGGACATAGGAGCGCACCCGCATGAGTATCCCCATGGAAAGCATCTCTCCAACGGGGCACTTGAGAAGAGGAAGAGCCAGGAGTGCCACTGAGGGACCCCAGAAGTGGAAGATCAGGGCCACTCTGTGCAAAACCAACTGCACAGGGGAGGTAAGTATAACATGTTATTTTTTGAAAAGCGCTTGGGCGGCGGCGGTAAAGTGCCGCTATTTTCAGCAGGACTTTACCGTTGTTTTTGTGGCGCTTTTTGCCCGCTAGCGGGGCACTTTCACATCTTCTAAAGCACTGCAAAGAAGCTGCTGGCAGGACTTCTTTTGACGTCCTGCCAGCACAGCACCCCAGTGTGAGAGCCCTTTGACTGAAAAACGCCCTCAGTGTCAAAGGGGTCTTAACTGTTAACATGAGGAGTCCTGCTGAACACCACTGTAGTGTAGAGAGGGTGTTAGAACATTTGACAATGTTTTTATTCCTAACAAAATCTAGTGCACTCTCCTATTTTTCAAACCCAGAAAACATTTTTTTCTTTTGCTTTGTGCTCTTTTTAAATTTTGATCATTACTTCATATATTTTTATACGTTTTTTTTTTTTTTTTTACTTTTGAAGTGATATTAAAGTCTATTATGTTTTCATTTAAAAATAACAAACATGTTATACTTACCTGCTCTGTGTAGCACCCCAGCAACTTCCTGGCCCCTCCCTCCTGCCGTGTGCCCACACAGCAAGCATTGGCTCGCTGACTTTGATTGACTGTGTCAGCCAATGAGGAGGGAGAGTCATTGGCAGCCGGAACTCTCGTGCAACATTGCTGGATCGAGATCAGGTAAGTATTAGGGGGGCTGAGGCACACAGGAGTTTTTTTTTTATCTTAATGCATAGAACTGCCCCCTTCCACTGGAAGACTCCATCCCAATGAGTAAGCTCTGGTGGGCAAAGTAAAATGCATTCAGGGCATGGTCTGGTGGGGGTACAGGCTGAGAATGCCATTCACTATCATACAGCAGGTCTTGACTTTGTGTGTGGTTTCTGGGACACATAATCACTCTCTACCATTGCCTGGAACATAGATGTGCTCCGTTCCTGGTCAGCACTCACAGAGGTAGGCACAGGACTTCATTCCCATACAGCCTGAACAGCTCATATATCCCTAGTTCCCAGTGAACAAGCTATTATCTTCAGAACAGAAATGTAATGACTAAGTTGGTACCCTGTCATGTTGATATCAAACAACATGCCCTTTGGTACTGGGGAGGTACAGTATATTCCATGTCGTGTATTTCCACAATCCAATATCTATGCTGTCAAATGTTTTTTTTTTTAACAACCCACCCAGGTATACAAGCCAATCGGTTGAAAATCGGTAGTCTATGTGTGGCCCCTTTATCAACCCCAGCTACCTCATACGTGGTTCCTTGCAAGCCAGCAGTGTTGGGTTCTGCTACACGGCAGTCAGAATGACGTAAGAGAGACCCTGGATGTTGCTTTTAATTTCTCTGGTTCAAAACCCTGTTCCTTATCGACTGAAGATAACACAGTCCCCTTGAAGAAGACTGTAGTTTGCTTGATCGAAACGCATTGGGGCACCTTTGGGCAGGATCAATATTGAAGGAAATTCCTTTATATAAGCTAACACCTGCCTGTTTTAATGTTATTGTGCCTGATAGGCCATAATGGGTTTGAAGTATCCAGAGCTCATATTTTAAATCTTTGTTGAGCTTAATTTTTGGATAATAAAATCATAGGGCCAGATTCAGGTAGAGTTAGGCTGGCGGATCAATGGATCCGCCAGCCTAACTGTCACTTTAAGCTGGCGTTTTTGTTTTCTGTAACCAGAAAACAAGAAACGCCGGGTTGGAGTTCCGATGCGATCGGCGCAATTGAATTTCGCCATCGCATCGTTACTTCAACGTAAAAATGGCGCCGGGGGCGTTCCCGCCGATTTACGCTCAAAAAATATGTTAATGAGCGGGAATCGGCAATTCACGATCTTTTTCGGGCGCGACGCAGTGACTTTACGACGTTTCCGGAAGCGATACGCGGCGTATAGATAAAGCAGCCCCCTAGTGGAGTATCCTATGTTAAGTATAGGCGTCGTCATCGCGTCGGAAAAAAAACAAATCGCGTCGCTTGCGTAAAACATTCATGAATGGGGATGTGACGTCATTGACGTTCACTGACAGAACTTGGAGCATGCGCACTGGGATGCATTGACACTCGACGCATGCGCAGTACACGCCGCGGGATCGCGCTTAGTTTGAATACTACACGCCCCGTACCCGCCCAATTTGAATTCCGCCGGCTCATTTGCGATGCGCTGCCGCAACTTTAGGAGCAAGTGCTTCATGAATAACAGCACTTGCTCCTAAAATTTCGGCAGCGTAACGTAAATGAGAAGCGTTACTCCAGAGCAAAGATGCTCTGATCTACCTGAATCTGGCCCATATATTTTTATACGGATAATAGTTTGATATGTCTATTTGCTGCATTAAAACCCCTCGGGGTATCCACTCTTTCTCTGTGAATTTATTCTTGTGGTGCGCAGCATTTCTCTAGTTTTATGTGTTTTGCTATTCTTATTTTTAACCACCTGAGCTCTGGAAGGTTTTATTCCCTTTATGACCAGTCTTTTTTTTTTTTTCTATTCAGCACTCTTTTTTGCATCTTCATTAAACATGTACCAAAATGAAATGTATATAATTTTTTCAGCTTTTTTTTGGTAGTATTTGATGACCACTGTTTTTTTTTTTTTGCTACATGAATAACAAATAAAATCAATAATTTTTTTAAATTTAGGCTAAAATGTATTCTGCTACATGTCTTTGGTGAAAAAAAATATTCTAATACAGTATGTGTATATCAATTTTTTGTGTGAAAGTTATAGGTCCAGATTCAGATACAAATGCGTATCTTTAGGCCGGCGTGGTGTATCTGAAATACACTACGCCGCCGTAAGTAACAGTGCCAGGTTCCTTATTCAGAAACAACTTGTGCCATAAGTTACGGTGGCGTAGTGTAACTGTGTCGGCGTAAGCCCGCACAATTCAAATGTGGAAGATGGGGGAGTGATTTATGTAAAATCATTGTGACCCCACATAAATTACGTTTTTTTTTACGTATACCAGTGCGCATGCGCAAAATCACATCACAAATAGTCAATGAAAATGACGTGAACGTAACTTATGCCCAGCCCCATTCTGAATCGACTTACGCAAACAACGTAAACGACGTACAATACGACGCTGTCCCGACGTCCATACTTAACATTGCCTGCGCCTGATATATAGCAGGGGTAACTTTACGCCGGTCCGACGCCTTACGTAAACGATGCAAATAGATACGCCGGGCGCAACTACGCTAGTGAAACTTACGCCGCTCGTATCTTAGCTAAATTCCGGCGTATCTTGTTTTCTGAATACATAAAAAAGATACGCCACCGCATCTTAGAAGTCACGCGGCGTATCTCAAATTACCCTTTTTTTGGAAAGTAGGCAGTCTGCAGCATTTAGTAAGAGGCATGGTGAGTTTTTTTGAAGTTGCATTTTTTGTCACATTGATTTGGAAATGAAGAAATTAAATATTTTTTTCACATTTGTTTTTTACATACTATCACCAGTGCATTACAGCGTCATCATATGACTGATGTGGCAGTGATCAGGGATACTGGTTTGTTGACAATATGTTAAAAACCATAATAATGTTTTAGTAAATTTTATAAACAATTTTTAAAATGTAACCACTTCAATACCAGGCACTTACGCACCTTCCTGCTCAAGCCAATTTTCAGCTTTCAGCACTGTCGCAATTTGAATGCCATTTGCGCGGTCATGCCACACTGTACCCAAACAATTTTTTTATCATTTTGTTCCCACAAATAGAGCTTTCTTTTGGTGGTATTTGATCACCTCTGCAATTTTTATTTTTTGCGCAACAACAAAAAAAAACAGAAATTTAGAATTAAAAAAAAAAATTGTAAATAAGTACGTTTTCTTCTTCAATTACAGGTACTGATATGGCT
Source organism: Rana kukunoris (assembly GCA_029574335.1). NCBI lineage: Eukaryota > Metazoa > Chordata > Amphibia > Anura > Ranidae > Rana > Rana kukunoris. Next base: position 221,494,414 of record CM056050.1, on the reverse strand, counting down.
GCACTGATGGGCACTGATAAGGTGGCACCAATGGGCACTGATGAGGTGGTACTGATGATGGTCACTGATAGGCAGCACTTATAGGCACTGATAGGTGGCACTGATGGGCACTGATAGGCGGTGCTGGTATGCGGCACTGATGGGCACTCATAGGCGGCACTGATGGGTACTTATGGGTGGCACTGATAGGTGGCACATATGGACACTGGTGGGCACTGATGGGCATGGATGGGCACTGAGAGGTGTCAGACGAGAGTGAGGAAGAGCCGATCAATGGCTCTTCCTGTTTACATCGTGATCAGTTGTGATTGGACACGGCTGATCATGTGGTAAAGAGTCTCTTTACTGAGATCGGAGATGCAGGGTGTCAGACTGACACCCCGCATCACTGACGAGGTGCTGAGCACCCCAACGGGCGCGCGCCGGCATGTTATCCTGCTGGACGTCAATAGACGCCCTTAGTAAATGTACTGTGGGTGGTCGGCCAGTGGTAAATTAGAATGATTTCAAATTATTGGTAATAGGTAAAGAATGCGTAATTACTTTTTAGAGTAGGAAACTGACAATACTAACTACCATTATTCCATCATAGTGCTGTACTATACTACTACTGTATAATAAAGTGCTGAAGTGTCTTCTTGAGCTAGGGGCCAGCACTATACAACCTGCATATGACTTATTATGTAATTGAAAGATACATGGGTAAATAACAGTTAATAGGAAAACATGTATTCAGTTAATTTTGAACAGACTTTATTTAAACAATTACAACCACATAACAATAATCAGAAAGTCCCAAATGTTCCCATGACTTTCCTGCATTGTTGTAACTGCACCTTTCTTTTACAACGCAAACAGTTCACAGTTCTGGAGCTGACATGCAGTAATTATTGCCAGTGGTTTGATAATAAAGTTGTCAGTGCCTCCACCCAGGACATTAACCAATAATCTAAACAAAGAAATTAGGAGCAGAAGAACTACAGCAACCAGCATATAACATTAACCCTAAACATATAGATGGACACAAGTATAGAAATAATACAAGCTTTATATAAGAAGAGATTAATAATAGTACATTCATCCAATGTACAAACATGTATTATCAGAAAAGGGCCTAATATGAGCCTTGGTGGAATTGTACACATATACCTGGGTATAAATAATTATTAATACAGATACACTGTATTGCCAAAAGTACTGAGACGCCTGCCTTTACTTGCACATGAACTTTAACGGAATCCCGGTCTTATGCCGCATACACACGACCGTTTTTCATGATGTGAAAAATTGCATTTTTTAAGTTGTTAATTAAAAACGATTGTGCGTGGGCTCCAGAGCATTTTTCTTGACGTGAAAAATGGGATTTAAAAATTTAGAACATGCTCTAATTTTTTGCGTCGTTTTTCACGTCGTCGTTTTTCACGTTGTGAAAAATGGTTATGTGTAGGCTTTAACCACGGGAAAAAAACACGCAAGCTCGGAAGCAAGTTATGAGATGGGAGCGCTCGTTCTGGTAAAACTAGCATTTGTAATGGGGATAGCACATTCGTCACGCTGTAACAGACTGAAAAGCACGAAGCCTGAAAAGCGCAAATCGTTTCTCATCAAACTTTTACTAACATGAAATCAGCAAAAGCAGCCCAAAAGGTTGCGCCATCCGAATGGAACTTCCCCATTATAGTGCCGTTGTACGTGTTGTACGTCGCCGCGCTTTGCACAAGCATTTTTTTTCACAATTGTGTATATGCAAGGCAGGCTTGACAAGAATCACGTTGAGAAAAACGTTGTTTTTTCCATGACATTAAAAACGGTTGTGTGTAGGTGGAATCAGTCCCTAGGGTTCAATTTTGAATTATCCCACCCTTTGTAGCTATGACCTGGTAGCCGTTCCTTCAGAGCACATGCACAGATGACATCACCGACTGAATGTACGGTAAAATCACCTAATTGGTGCACATTTAGGAGATATTTACAGTTACTATAGGCAAGCTTTACTATACGCTTACCTATAGGTAAAAGAAAAAGATGGGAATTTTCTCCCTTCACTGAATGGCCAAGCCATGAAAAACAACCCTGCACCATAACCCCCCTCCACCAAATGATTTGGATCACTGCATGAAGCAAGGTACATAAAACATGGATGAGTAAACTTGGGGTGGAGGAACTTCACTGGCCTGCACAGAGCCATGACCTCAACCCGGTAGAACACCTTCGGAATGAATTAGAGTGGAGACTGCAAGCCAGGCCTTCTTATCCAACATCAGTGTCTGACCTCACAAATACATTTCTGGAAGAATGGTCCAACATTCCCGTAAACACACTCCTAAACATTGTGGACAGCCTTCCCAGACGAGTTGAAGCTGTTATAGCTGCAAAGAGTGGGCCAACTCAATATTGACTGAGACTGGATGCCATTACATTTCATGTGTGTGTAAAGGCTGGTGCACCAATACTTTTGGCAGTATAGATGAATGTTTTAGCAAAATACAGTTGCAGGGCCCCAAGGATGATGTGGCGTCTGTCTATCACACAGGTAGAGAATTACATGAATCGGCAAACGATCATTTGATTTTCCTTGATGTTTCACAGCAAGTCGGATGGAAATAATGTATGTAAATTCTCGTACAATAAAGGCTTTTTGTGTTGTTAATTTCTGATCATGCTCAGGCTAACGGATTCTTCTTGTATAAAAACCATATGAAAACAGTACACATTAAATGAAAATCATTCGCTCTGCTCACATGGGGGAAAATTTGGAGGTTTTGTTCTTTTGGAAATTTTCATTTGGATATATGAATCGTATGATGAAAGTTGTGTACAAACTATCTGAAAATCAAACAATAGTGCCTCGTATGGAATTTGCCTTCCGATTTACTCATACTGTGCATCCAGCTTAAAGGGGTTGTAAAGGTTTGTTTTTTTATTTTCTAAATAGGTTCCTTTAAGCTAGTGCATTGTTGGTTCACTTACCATTTCCTTTGATTTCCCTTCTAAATATTTTTTTTTCTTTGTTTTCTATGTCTGAATTTCCCACTTCCTGTTCCTCCTCAGTAAGGTGTTCAGTAAGCTGTTCTGGGTGACTAACTCCCATGGATGATGGGGAAAATCTTACTGAGGAGAAACAGGAAGTGAGAAATTCAGACAAAGAAAAAAACATTTAGAAGGGAAATTGAAGGAAAAGGTTAGTGAACCAACAATGCACTAGCATAAAGGAACCTATTTAGAAAATAAAAAACAAACCTTTACAACCCCTTTAAGTTTAAGATGTAGATGCTGACCCTGGATAATGCATTAGGAAAATGTAGACATGTGCAATTTTTTTCGTTACGAATACGTTTTCCGTCATTATTCGTTATTTTCGTTGATTCGTTAACCTACGAATAAACGAATGGTTTAGCGCAAATAATAACGAATAACGATATTTCCAAAAATAACGAATATGGAAAACTACGAAGATACGAAACTACTAAATGTAAAAGAACAACACAACGAAAGAAAAAAGAAACGAAAACATAGAAATAACGAAAACACCGAACACAAAAAAAAAATCATAATTACGAAAAATAAACGAAAATGCAAACTTACTAATATTTGAAGAACGAAAAGAAAACAACCGAAATGCCGAAAAAAGAATAAAAAACGAAAAGCAAAACTAATGAAAAATAAATTATGAATCTTCGGAAAACGGAAATGAAATAATGTAAATTCACTTTCATTAGTACTGTGACCAATAGCCACTCAGCGCTGTCCCTTCCCCTGAAGAGCTTCTTTCTTATGTGGCTCCTTGACCTTGTGTCTTTATCTGTGTTAGTCAATCACAGTAAATTACGATGTTTTACAAAATTACAACGAGTAGTGTGTCGAATAAACGTAAAATGTATTTTAACAGAATTACGAATGCAATAAAATCTACAAAAGAACATTGTTATAATCAAATGAAATTAGACACGAAAATACGAATGATCATAAAGCAACGAAGATTTATTTCTTACGAAAATACAAACGTGGCATTATGGAAAATATAATGTAAATACGAATATCAAAACAACGAAAAATAAACCAACGTAAAAACGAATAAACGAATAAATTCATTGTAAAAATACGAACGAGGCAGAATACAACATTTAACGAAAATACTAATCTCGAATCAACGAAAAATAAACTAACATAAAAAAACGGAAACGGAAAAAAAAGTGTTACGAAAATACTAAAGAGTACGAATACGATAACTAACGTCTTACGAAATTACGACTCATTACGAATCACGATAAACGAACAGAAACGAAACAAAATTATACGAAAATTTTTGTTGTGCACATGTCTAGGAAAATGTGACCATCTTCTTGTGAAGAAAATGAAGATTGATGTATTGTTAGGAGAGTAATGTGATTTTTTAAAAGTTAAATTAAACTAGGTATGTAATACGTTGCTTAACCCCCTGAGCGGTATTCCCGAATCCGGTTTAGGGTGGAATTTCAGCACCAAAAGCGGTAACCCCGAGCCAGACTTGGGACCGCCTCGCAGTGTCCACAGGCAGAGTTTACTTACCCTGTCCCTGGATCCTGCAATGTCCTTCTCGCTCAATTCACAGTGCTGAGTGCCGCCGAGCTCCGTTCCCTGCGATGTTACGACGCACGGGGGCAGAGATCGGCACCAAATTAAAAAAAGTAAATAAACACAATACATACAGTATAGTGTAATCTTATAGATTACAGTACTGTATGAAAAAATACACATCCCCTTTGTCCTTTGTCCCTAGTGGTCTGCCCAGTGTCCTACATGCACTTTTATATAATAAAAACTGTTCTGTCTGCAAACTGTAGATTGTCCATAGCAACCAAAAGTGTCCCTTTATGTCAAAAGTGGTTTTAGACCAGCTAAAAATCAGCGATAATAAATTAGAATCACTTGCAGAATTGAGCGATAGTGATTTGTGGGAAAATGTGTCATCAAAAAATTAAAAGTAATAATTTGTATTATTATTATATTATTTGTTATAATTATTTATATGTATTTATTATATTATAATTTATGATTTTGTGTTTCAAATTTTATTATACCCAGGATGTCTGCTAGACTCCTGTTTGGACAGATTTAAGTGAGTTATTCCTAAGAATTGCAGGCCTACAGTATAAAAAGCCAAATTTCCATGCAACATAATGGTACTGCTTTCAGCACCTAAAATTTGAAATAATCATACCGCTAGGGAGGTTAATATGCATTAATTTAACATGAAAACATATATCTGATGAAAGGGTCAATACAAAGAGGACATGCTCCTTCTAAACCTGTGTAAACTATATGGGGTAGATTCACATACATCGGCGCATATTTATGCCGCCGTAGCGTATCTCTTTTATGCTACGCCGACGCATCACGGAGAGGCAAGCGTGGAATTCACAAAGCAAATGCTCCCAACGTTGCGCCGGCGTAGCGTATAGTTGTAGGCGTAAGTCAGCGTAAGTGGAAGTGGGCTGGAAGTGGGCGTGATACATTTTAATGAAGTGTGACCCCATGCAAATGATGGGCTGAGCTTCAGACAAGTACTTAAAATTAACTGCACATGCGTCGTACCTTGGAGGTATCCCAGTGAGCATGCTCACAATCACGTCAAAACAACTGCCTAAGATACATCGAATCACTGCCTACGACGTGAACGTAACCCACGCCCAGCCCTATTCACGTACTACATAAATGACGTAAAATACGACGGCTGTGTTCCCTGGTCCATACCTTTGCATGAGTTGCAGTTGTCCAATATAGGGAATAACTTTACGCCGGACGTAGGAGTTACGCAAACCACTTAAATCGTAAGTACGTTCGTGAATGAGCGTATCTCCCTCATTTGCATATTTGAATAGAAAATCAATGGGAAAGCGACATGCGTCCAGCGTAAATATGTGCCCACTATACGCTGGCGTAGGAAAGTTACGTGCGGCTGAATCCTATTTTTCGACTAATCTAGCTTTGGGAATCGGCGGATAGATACGACGGCGCACATTTGTACTTACGTCGGCGTATCTGCAGATACGTCGGCGCAAGTGCTTTGTGAATCTACCCCTATATATTTTAACATAGCTTAATGTAAAAAAAAAATAAAAAATACTATGCAGGATTTTATTTTACCTCTTGCTTTCCTCATGAGAAAACACCATACTTTGTTCATACACTTTCCCTGCTTTACATGAAAAACATGGCCCACTAATAAGACATTTTTCTTGGACCAGCTTATGTTTAAAACAGAATTTGACATACATATACAAGAAATGTATGTAAATAGATTGCAAAAAAAAATGTTGTCAGGGAAAAAATGAAAGACACCAAGAAAATGTATGTATGTATAAACTGTACATTTATTACTGGTATGTTCTTGGTGACCTAAAATCCTTTTCCTCTGAAAAAAATCTTGTTTACAATCTATTGATATGTAGGGATGTGGCACCTTTCAAATATTGAAGTCTAGATAGATGTACAACTATACTTATGCCGTGTACACACGATCGGTTGTGGGCCCCATCTGACTTTTTTCCATCCGTGTAAAAAAATAGAAAATGTTTTAAATTTTTCAGATGAAAAAAAAAAGAAACGATAGTAAATTCCGATCGTCTGTGTGGAACTCCATCGGAGAAAAATCCATGCATGCTTAGAATCAAGTCGACGCATGCTCGGAAGCATTGAACTTCATTTTTTTCGGCACGTCGTGGTGTTTTACGTCACTGCGTTTTGGCAGAGTCGGAATTTAGTCGGATAGTGTGTATGCAAGACTAATAAAAGTCAGCTTCATCGGAATTCCGACGAAAAATTCCAATCGGATTTTACTCCATCAGAAATCTGATCGTGTGTACACGGCATTCGTTTATGTGAATAATATTAGACCGTATCCTCTTGGTATTTTCTTTCTCCAAATGTAAGCGCCTGAAGTCCGCCTTACCTGCAATAATTATCATCGTTGATGTCTTATTTTGGCTGGGATCAGTCTGAAATAGCTGTTGTTGTCCTGCACCTGCACATAATCCTTTGTCTTTTCAAGTGATCCAAAGAGGGATTCATTGTTGGACAAGTAAATAAGGGGACTGAAACAAGCTGCAAAGCATTCATAATCCTAGTACTTAGATTTTTGCAATATCACAAGGGAAACATCTGCACATGCTACAAACTTTAGTAAAAAAAATCTTTCATCAAACAGATTAAGGTCATTGTTCCAGCACTGAAAGGAGGTACAAAATACAGCAGCTTAAAAATGCATTTATTTTTTACTTTCCCTTTGTCAGAAATCCAATGTATTTTAAGATGACATTTTTAAACAAATGTGTTGGCACAGGGCTTTTTCCAACACAATATCAGGAAGGCAAAATCCATTTAAGAATTAGGAGGGGCAGCATACTGCATAGATTACATAGTATTGCTTATAGATTACACGTTGTTTCCATTGCCTCCTCCTCTCACCAGATTGAAAAAAGAAAAAAACAAATAATAGGGTACTGTTGTAAAGATGATAGCTTGTGAAAAGGTAAATAGGAACTCCTATTGCTATGAAAACAGTGTACAGGAAAAGATCCCGGTCACCCATAGAGTTGTCATTCCAGGAATGTCGTTTCTGCTGCCATCCTTACAGAGGATACTCACATTCTGCCTGCACATTTATATGCATTAAACTCACTCAGTGCTTTTGTATTGATCACAGTGAATTATGTATAAAATAATGTTACTCTAGGAAAACAGATGGAGTGCTTTGCAGACGCAGTGGCTCAGCAGTCAATACTTTTTAATGCCTTGGGCTTACTAGGAAATCTGAGGACATACAGTGTTGTGTACTTTAAAGAGGCGGGGGGATTTGTTTGATGTAAAATTCCAGTGTGAGAAGCTTCAGATGGAAGCTTTTGTTTGGTTCTCAGACACCAGACCTGAAACATTTTCTGGCCCGAGTAGCAGAGAAGTTACTTCCCTGGAACAATTTATGCAGCTGTGAGATGGAAAATGGTAGATTATTTCTGAAGACTTTTGTTTAATGCCTAAGGCCCCATTCCCATAGAGGCTGAGACCTTAGCCTTAATACCATAAACAGGATGTGTCTCTAAACTCCAGGTGCTGCGTGCAGGCCACTCATTTAAGTCTATTAGGATGCAGCAACTGCACACAGCCACCCGCCCTAATGTGACAGGTAGGCAGGTGATGGTGAGGGTGAGTCACACTAAATGCCCCGTACACACGATACGAATATCGAAAGAACGTTCTTCCAAATGTAATCGTATGCGTTACTGTAATCGAATCGGCTTCACCATACACATGTAAAGATTATCTTTTCGAAAAATCCTAATAAAATAATCGTATGCACATGTAGAATCGAATCGGCCGCGTAGTAGCTTCCGACAATTCCCGTACGATCTACCATAACGTCCCTTGTGCGTAGGAACGTTCGTCAGCGTGGAGTGAGGATCTGATGTCAGAACTTGTCAGAACAGAACTTGTCAGAACTTTCCCGATCATGCGCACTTCTATTCACGTTTTTTTTTTTTCGTACGATACCATACCATTGATACGATGATCATTCGTTGTGTTCACATGCGAGAAAAATTTTCAATCTTGCTCCTTCTACAAATTTCGTACGACCAGCCTGAATCGGATGCGACGGACGCGTACTAATGATTAGATTATCGAACGATCTGTCCGAAAGCGGTATTTTTCGTCCGATTTTCTGATCGTGTGTACGGGCCATAAATGAACACTGTTTTTAACCTAATAGACTTGAATTGGCTACCTGCAAACAAACTAGAGACATTGAAAAAAGTGAAAAAAAAGGCCTCTGTGCACTTGTTAACAAGGACTAAGGCCGGCTATACACAAGTTTCTTTCCTGCAACTACGGGTTGCAGGAAAGAAATTCGTTTGATTCCCCCATCAACATGGATAGTGTACTGCTGAGAGGGGAATCCCTCCTGCTGAGCAATTGCCTGCCCCCGGTGGGGGGAAGTGGGCAGGGGGCAGACCCATCGGGAGAAGACAGTGATTATTACTAGAAGCTATAGCAGTCATTGGCGATAATCGTAAGAGAATCCAGCAGGCTGGTTGTACCAAAGTTGATCGATTGGTATATTCAGCCTGCCCATTAATGGTTCTTAGGCTGGCCATACATGGTTCAAATACCGGACGATTCAGCTGAGATTAAAACCATGTATGGTCAGCCTAAGTGCATTTTAAAGAGACACTCAAGACAAAGTGACAGTATTTTTGCTAAAGGGCCTCCCTAACTCACTGAAACTCACCTTGTGCTTTGCTGCCACAATGGGCAATACGATCTGCAATAAAAGCTGCTTTTACTAATCATCATCTATCATTTAGACATGTGCATTCGTTTTCGTTAGAATGCATTTTCGTCCGAAAGCGCAAGAAACGAAAACCAAAAGATCCGACATAAAAATTTTCGTTTTCGTCGCGGTAAAAATTTGATATAGAGAGACTCGACATTATAGGGAAAAGATTCGACATTATAGGGAAAAGACGCGACATTATAGGGAAAAGATTCGACATTATAGGGAAAAGATTCGACATTATAGGGAAAAGACTCGACATTATAGGGAAAAGATTCGACATTATAGGGAAAAGATTTGACATTATAGGGAAAAGACTCGACATTATAGGGAAAAGATTCGACATTATAGAGAAAAGATTCGACACTATTGAAATAATAGATTCGACACTACAGAGATTAGATTTCGATTTATGAGAAAATAGATCCGACATTATTACTAGTCATACAACATTAGAATTCTTGCAGGAAACGGAAATGTACGATTCAACGTAAAGATTCGACGTTCCGTCGAATATTCTTTTGACCATTCGACAGAAACCAAGTATTATTGGATTTTCGGACGAAAGCTATTCCCCAACGAAAAACAAAAAAAATCAAAACGATTATCGGGAGTAACTAAATAAATTTGTTTTCCAAACGAAAATGAAAAAACAAAACGAAATATTCCAGTCTGCACATGTCTACTATCATTGTCACGTCTGGCATAATTCACTTACATATCAGCGGTTTGCACTATGGACTGCCAGCATTTCTTTTTACTTCTACATGGTCATTAATATGATCAAACTCAGTAGGTAACATAATAAACAGGGCTCATTTAAGCATACAGTATGTCAGTAATTCAGACTGCTGTAACAATGCCCAAAGAGCATCTGGATCTGATTGGAGGGATGTTGTGGGAGGGGACAGAGAGGGCCACCCATGTAGCAGATTCATGATTAGCAAGATAAATCTATATCCATCTATCTATCTATACATTCTTGGTGGCTTTGCAAATTCCAATTTTTTTTTTAAATTATACAAAAAGTACACAGGTCAACCATTTGGAGCACCCCCCATTTTCTCAATTCCACGGGTACAAAACAAACACAGTAACACCCATATGGTGCACAAGGAGGACATGCAAGTATTTTTCCCCGAAGCTTAGCTCTAAAAAAAACTTTATCAGCCCTACTGAGATTTTTCTTTTTCAAAATGGGTCATTTGATAACTTTTTGCAGTTGGATGTTTAAAACCTGCTTCAACAAATCCCCATGCACACCAATACCGAAGGATGACCTAATATTAAATATGGATGTTCACAGCCGTAAACAGGAACTCCATTTTCAGATATATGTACACCAGTGTCCTTTTTTACCAACTGAATTCTCATTTACTCATCTCTATTTAAATGTATTGCTTCTTGATGTAAGTCAGTACACATAGTTATGCAGTGTCCTGGCACTTGCCTGTATGCAATTTTTTTTTTATAAAAAATATTTTCTACTAGTTTGCAGTCTGCACACTTTAAGTATATATTATCATGCCGATAACAATCCTATGCCTAGGAGAGTGATTGCCTTGGTGCCACACAAGATACAGATAATGCAGTACAAATGTGAGCACTCGCTAGACCTTCCTATGCCTCTCGAAAACTAGATCCTGATCATCAAGCATTTTGAGAGAGTGGAAGTTATTTAGTTACACATTCCTTTGAGGTGAGGCAGGAGAGTGGATTTTAGAGTACCAGTTTAGTAAAGGGAAGCCTTTCAAGTGACCAGAGGAAAGTCTGCATTAGCGTGAAAGTTCTCAATAGTGATGATGAATGACAATTTTAAGCCAAGTTTCAAGTAGGATGTAACAATCTTATTACTGTTATGAGAAACCAGTTTGTTTTTTATTCAATTATACAATCATGATAAAACAATGAAAATAATATTAACAAGGTAAATAATATAAAAACAACATTCTGTAAAGGAAGGCTTACAACGTTTCAGTTTGTATGGTTAACAGTCCTATAGGTCACGCCTTGAAGCTGATAAACTGCAGTTTATTGGCATTTTTTTTTAAAAGGCCATAAACTGAACTCTATGTAAGCCTATGTGCCCATCCACACATGGGCGTTTTTTTAGTGTTAATGAGCTCTGGAGTTTATTGGCTTTTTTCTGATTTTTGCGCTCAAGGTGCTGTTTTTCGGCGAGAAAAAATGCTCAAAAATGCTCAAAAACACTGCTCGCCTGAGTTTTTTTTCCATTGAAAAAAATAAATAAAAAATAAATAAATAAAGCTAAAAAAACGCTACACTGAAAAATGCTAATAAACGCTATTGCAAAAACCGTAAAAAACGTTGAAAGGCTCCCTGCCTTTTTTTAGCTTCTGTGTGCATGGAGCCTTAATAGCATTGCAATTTAGATGTATTTTAGGAAACTTTTGCATGTTTTTTAGCTGTTACCATCAAATTCCTATGGAAGGTGCATTTTGCTGTGAGCTACAACAAAGATGCATCAAGAATTTATTTTATTTTTTTGCACACACATGCATTGCATCAAAAGATAGAGACGTAAACAGCCCTAAAGGTTAGGGTTAGCTTGATTGGATGCTCCTTACCTATTTGTGTCCCTGTTTATTCTTTGAATTTTAATAGAGTAGAAATTTGTATTCTTGGCAAATATTAGTGATAGGTTGTCCGCACCATGGATGGTTCCAATATAAATAAGTCATACATTATTTTAAATGCATAACACTAAAAACACAGCCCTGCAGTAAAATCTCATATGTTTCTTTTGAAAGAGCCTTAGCCATAGTTCTTGCAGGGCTGTGTTTACTAATATCCTATTGAAAGCAAGGTGGCAGAAGCTTATGCCACGTACACACGATCACTTTTTGTGATAAAAAAAACGACGTTTTATGTGACGAAACAAAACAACGTTTTTCAAACTTCATTTTCCAAAACAACGTTGCATACACACCATCGTTTTTCCAAAATGCTCTAGCAAAGCGTGGTGACGTAAGACACGTTCGACGGCACTCTGTTCCATTGAAGCTCCGTCTCATAACTTGCTTCTGAGCATGCGCGGGTTTAAAAACGTCGTTTTCAACATGGTTTTGCCCACACACCATCACTTTTTATGACACAAAAAACGACGTTTTGAAAAACTACACAAAAAATTCAAGCATGTTCGAAAAAAAATTTGGTCGTTTTTTTAAAGACATAAAATTACGTTTTTCCCACACACAGTGATTTTAAATGACGTTTTTGAAAACGTCGGTTTTTTTTTCATCACAAAAAGTGATCGTGTGTACACGGCATTAGAGTCAGGCTCCAGAGCCCATGCATTCTAACCATTGGTTGCAGAGGATCCCCCTAGCCCCCTGGTATACTTAAAGGATCACTAAAGGATTTTTTTTTAGCTAAATAGCTTCCTTTACCTTACTGCAGTACTGGTTTCATGTCCTTATTGTTCATTTTTGCTTTGAAGTTGCTGTAATCCCGCTCTGTTCTCCACACTTCCTGCTTGTCTGTTTCCTTATAACCACCATACTGGGAGCTTTCTCACGATGGTTTAAGCTGTCATTACTGTGTGTCTAAAACTTCCCAGAACCAATCAGATTCATTTTAAAAACAAAACACTGCCCTGGATTTGTTTGTTTTTGTTCTGTGTGTCTATTTCTACTTTGCAGAAACATGAAGCCAGTTCAAAAGTGAAACTAACCTGCAGGCACATTATATGATTGATTTTTATCTATTTTTAATCATTTTGAAAAGGAATCAGTTAACTTTTATGTCTCTATACCCTGTAAACAGTCATTTCAGCAAAAAAAAAAATGTTTTCCTTTAGTGACCCTTTAACTGAGCCTGATCTTGATCCAGCATTGTGCACAATAGCAGCGGCTCTCCCAGCTCTGTTCTTTCTTAATGGGCAGATTAATAGCAGCAGGAGCCATTGACTCTTGCTGCTGTCAATTAAATCCTATGACAAGAGCGTAGGGGACAGCTTTCTATAGTGGGCACTCGGCAGGGGGTTGGGGGTGATAGTGTTGGCAGGGGACCCCAAAAAAGAATTTGGGCTGCGCTGTACAGAACCATTGAACAGAGCAGGTAAGTATGACGTTTATTATTTATTTATATATTCATTAAACACATGGAAGCTTCACAATCACTTTAAACAAGCAAAGAGTAGATCATTTGTTTCAAACTAATTCAACCTAAGCAGCTCATTGAGTGAAATTGAAAGTTTCTGTTTCGGGGAAATTTCACAGACGGGAAAATCAATATCTCTAAAATTACTCTAATCACTGACTTGACACTTACTGTTACAAAGTCTGGTGTCATTAAAGCAAAGGACTCTTTGAAAAATATATGCTACCACCACCCTGGTAAAATGTTGTATTATTATTAATATTTGAGGGTTATCAGGGGGAAACTGATTTTTTTTTGTAAGATTTAAAGTAGAGCATAAAATAAACGACTTGGTCATAAAAGACATCCACAGAAAGTTTTCTCAACACTGCTATGTACTGTATAATTACACGGGTACCGAAGATTATTTTCGGACACTGTAGAGTATAATATAAATATATACATGTAATTTTTTTAAATGTTTGCAATGACCTTGTCCTTTGCTTTGTTCAATCATATGTGATTGATCATATTTTATATGTTTAAATAAAATATTCTTGGTAGTGTTGTTGCCATTTAAAGTCCCACACATTACAGGGAATTTTTCACTTTCCGGGTATAATCACATCTTTCTTTACCAAAATGCAGGCCTGTCCAAGGTCACAGAAGTATTTTAGACTGTACAGTTAGCTTATGTCAAAACAGTGTAAGTCAATACATGTTTGAAGAAACTAAAAGACACTGATTGAAAATACTACACAAAATTGTAATTCCTAATAACCAAATTTTGCAGAGGAAAAAATATGAATTTGTTCAATTTTAATATATGTTTGAAGGAGATAAAAGACACTAATGTAAATGTTGCACAAAGTGGTAATTCCTGGTAACCAAATTTTGCACAGGAAAACAATTATTTGTTAATTTGCTCAATTTCTATTTCAAGTCACATTACTGTGTATATTAATATCCCTTTCATGCCTAAGCCTATTCCTGACATTTGTTGCATACAAGTTAAAAATCAGTATTTTTTGATAGAAAATTACTTAGAACCCCCAAACATGATATATATATATATTTTTAGCAGACATTCTAGAGAATAAAATGGTGATTGTTGCAATATTTTATGTCACACTTTATTTGTCCAGCGGTCTTTCAAACACAATTTATTGGGAATTTTTTTTTTTATGAATTAAAAAAATACTAAACAGTAAAGTATGAGTATTTTTTTTGTATAATGTGAAATATGACGTTATGCCGAATAAATAGTTACCTAACATGTCATGAAATTGCGCACACTCATGGAATGGCGACAAGGAGACGAGCACGGGAAGAAGTGATGAGAGAGCTGAAGAGCAGGAGGTCCAGAGAGGAACGAAGAGAACAATTAGGTTGGTATTTAAGACTTATTTTTTAGGAGGAGGGGGTGGTCAACCGTATCAAAGGCAGCAGCGAGGTCCAGGAGAAGGAGTACAGAATAGTGTCCCTTAGTTTTGGCCGTTAGTAGATAGTTTGTTAGTTTTAGGAGAGCAGTTTTTGTGGAATGTTGAGGACAAAATCCAGACTGAAGGGGATCAAGAAGGCTATTATCAGCAAGGTGGTCGCTCAGTCTGTTGTAGACTAGACATTCAAGGAGTTTGGATAAAAAGAGGAGCAGGGAGATGGGACGTAGGTTGTTAAGATTGGATGGGTCCAATGAGGGCTGTTTAAGTATGGGGCTGACAAGTGCATGTTTTTTAAGATTTGGGCAAGATGCCAGAAGAGAGGGAGAGATTGATGATGTGGGTTAGAGAGTATAGAATAGAGCTAAAGGGTGAATGCAGCATTTGCGAGGGAATGGGATGCAGAGGTCAGGTGGTAAGATGGACGTTAACAAGCAATTTAGCAACCTTGTCTATAGTGGTGGGGTTGAAAGAAGGAAGTAATGATTGTACCTGCAGGCATGAGGTGTAAAACATGGAGGATATCTGAACAGTAGAGATCTCCTCACAAATTGTATCAATCTTCTGATTAAAGTGATTGGTGATTTCCAGGGCAGTGAGTGAGTTAATGGGTGGAGGCAGTGGATGACGAAGTAGAGAGTTGAAGGGAGAGAAGAGTTGATGGGGATGGGATGATACGTTTTTAATGAGCATGATGATAGGTCTGCTTGGAAGTGAGGTGGCTGGAATTGTATTTTTGAAGGGCAGATTTATACTGGCTGAAATCTTTCTGGGACTTTGTCCTACGCCACAGACACTCGAGAGCACGCCTCAGACTTCTAGTATCATCTGTTTGCCCAGGTTGAAAGGGACAGAGCCTGAGTCTGTGTGTAGAGAGGGGGACCAGTGAGTCCAGTGAGGCTAGAATTGAAGTGTTGTAGACAGAAGTGGCATTTTTGTCATAGATGTGGTCAGTCGCAGAATAGAGAAGAGAAGGGTTGAGATGGCAACGGTTTCTATGGGTAACCGTTAGGTGTTTGGAGGGAGAGAAGGAGAGGGAGAGAGTGAAATTAATAAGGTAATGATCAGAGAAAGGGTAAGGATAGTTGGAGAGGTTGCATAGAGTGCATAGGTGGGAAAAGATGAGGTCAAGGGTATTGCCTTCAGAGTGAGTAGGAGCATTGCTTCTTGTCAAAGGAGGAGGTTAGACTGAGAAGTTTGGAAGTTGCAGGAATGTTAGTATTAGTAGCATGTTGAAGTCCTCAAGGATGATTGTGAAGATTTCAGAGGAGAGAAAGTAGGGTAGCCAGGCAGATAATTCATCAAGAAAGGAGGATACTGGACTAGGGGGCCGATATATCACAGCTATCCTTAGAGAAACTGGGGAGAAGAGACAATGCAGTGCACCTCAAATGGGCAGAGTGACAGAGAGGGAAGAGGGTGAAGTACTTGAAAGGTGCTATGTGGGGTTAAAAGGATTCCAACACCCTCTCCTTTTTGTCCACTGGGTCTGGGGGAGTGAGTCCAAAGACCACTGTGCAGAAGACACAGTGTCAGATTTGTGAAGTCAGGTTTACGTAATGGCGAGTAGATTAAATGAGTTAGCAATAAAGAGGTAATGAATGGAGGTGAGTTTTAACTCATTAAAACGAATAATGTTATTTAGATACAAATCTATGCTTATTCTATGTATTATATAGTATCCCCTAGAATAGCTTTAAATTACTTAGTCTGGTCATTTAATCTGGCCACTTAAGGCATGGATGGAAAAATCTAACAGTCTTCCATTCAAGTTATGCAGCATAGATGGATAAATCTCCTGTTGCAACTATTTTTTTCTGACAGCAGATACCAACAGTTGGCAGAATACCCCAACACTGACCACAACTGATTGGACACAGCCATTGTTTGTCCGTCAATTTTCTGTCTGGCTTCTTCAGTTTTTAAATTGATAGATGTTGGGTGGAAGATTGGCAACAGAGCCGTCCAGGTAGTGGATATCAGTCTGTCCATCAGGAACCAATTTAAATGTGCATAGTATGTGCAAGCAAACCAAGTTTGCTGGTTTATATATTTTTTTGTTAGAATTTTTTACACCTATTAAATAATGGCATATCAGTAGCATAGGGGATGAAAGATATTTGGGTTAGGGTATTCATTTTGTTTAGGTATAGTTGCACCTCCTCTTTTATTCAAGTAATGTTGACTGGAGAGCATAGAATACCTATGAGCATATATGCCAATGGTAGCTCCCTTGTGAAGACATTATGAAAACTTTATGTCAACTTTACCATTTAATTTGGTTATTGCTAGCCCATAGCCCCAATGTTCCACATTTGTAATAAGACCTATATTCGCAGATGTCTTTTTTGAGGCTATAAAACAGTTAACCACTTAAAGGAGTTGTAAAGGAATTTTTTTTTGCTGAAATTACTGTTTACAGAGACATAATAGTTAACTGATTCCTTTTAAAAATGATTAAAAATAGATAAAAATCAATCATATAATGTGCCTGCAGTTTCAGTTTCGTTTTTCATCTAGTTACATGCTTCTGTGAAGGATAGAGACACAGAGCCAATACAGGGCAGTGTTTGTTTTTATAATAAAACTGATTGGTTCTGAGGGGTTTTAGACACACAGTTATCACACCTTCTTGATTAGAGACCACAGAGAGAAGCTCCCAGTACTTTTTTCATAAGGAAACCAGGAAGTGTGCAGAACAGAGAAGGATTACAGCAAAAACGAACAATGAGGACATGAAACCAGGACTGCATTAGGGTAATTGAAGTTATTTAGCTAAAAATTAAATTTCCTTTAGCGACCCTTTAAGGACTCATTCACGCCGTTATGCGTCGGCAGAATGGCACGGCTGGGCACATCCACGTACATGTACGTGGCCCTTTAAGCCTAGCCGTGGGGTCGCGTGCGCCGCGGGCGCGTGCACGCTACCTGGTCCGAAGTTTCGTGACCCACGGACCCGATCGCCA
This sequence comes from Rana kukunoris, assembly GCA_029574335.1. Lineage (NCBI taxonomy): Eukaryota > Metazoa > Chordata > Amphibia > Anura > Ranidae > Rana > Rana kukunoris. The sequence goes on along the minus strand of CM056050.1, from coordinate 221,476,601 downwards.
CTGGAGTCCCGCGATCGGTCCCCAGAGCTGAAGAACCGGGAGAGCTGAATGAATGAATGAATGAAAACTTGTATAGCGCGGCACATGCGAACTGAATCGCCTCTGGGCGCTTGTTGTTCCTGTCTCCTTTGATATCAAAAGAGAAAAGTCTTGACCTTTTTCCTAAATGCTAGGTGGTTCTCCTCCAACCGAATGCTGGTTGGTAAAGCGTTCCATAGTTTGGGACCTTGGATCGCGAATCTCCTTTCTCCCTTGGACTTGAAGTTGGCTTTCGGAACCTGGAGCAGGTTCTGATTCGTGGATCGCAAAACGCGATTGGGATTATGCGCTTTTATTATTTCGCATAAATAAAGGGGGGCATTCCCATGGACACATCTATGTGTAAGACAGAGAGCTTTAAAAGCGATTCTGTCTTTGACTGGCAGCCAATGAAGTGCTCTCAGTGAAGGTGAGATGGATTCCCAGGGTTTTTTCCCAGTCACCAGTCTGGCGGCCGTATTCTGAACGACTTGCAGACGAGCGATTTGGTACTTGGGGAGGCCGAGGTAAAGGGCATTTGCATAATCCAGTCTGGAGTTAACAATTGCTCCCACCACGACCGCTAAATCTTCTTTAGGGATGAACGGAGTGAGTCTGCGTAGTAGGCGCAGCAGATGGTGAGATCCGCTGACTACTGACCCTATTTGTGCGTCCATTGTCATAAAGGAGTCAAAAATGACCCCTAGGCTTTTGACTTTGGCGCTAGGGGTGATGAGCTTGCCCAGAATGGGCGGGGGGGTCCATGCTGTTGAAAGTTGATTCATACGCTTGGCGTGAAACAGGAGAAGTTCTGTTTTCGCTCCATTGAGTTTAAGATAACTCTTTGTCATCCAGTCCTCTATCAAAGAGAGACATGTCTCTAGATTGAGGTGGTGATCCTGTCTGTTGCAGATGCGGAAATAGAGTTGTGTGTCATCTGCATATGAGTGGTAGAGCAGTTTTTGGCTGCTGATAATCTCAAAGAGAGGACGAAGATATATGTTAAACAGCACTGGTGACAGAGGCGATCCTTGAGGGACTCCGCATGTTACTGTGCGTTTGTCAGACGTGAAAGGTCCTAACTTCACTGTTTGCGATCGGTTTTCCAGAAAAGAGGAGAACCAAGATAGATCGCCTTCTGCGACTCTGGCTACTTCAGCAAGCCGAGTCAGTAACAGATTGTGGTCTACAGTGTCGAAAGCGGCACTTAGGTCCAACAGAACTAGAAGACAAGATTCTCCTTCGTCTGCGGCCTTGAGAACATCGTCCCATACTTTCAGTAATGCTGTTTCTGTCCCGTGTCCGGGACGGAAGCCTGATTGCAATGGGTCAAGTAGCTTGTGGGTATCTAGATGCTGTTGCAGCTGTTGTACCACTACTTTTTCCATTATCTTTGAGAGTACGTTGAGGCTAGTTATGGGACGGCGGTGGAGTGGATCCTTGGGGTCCAGGGAGGGTTTCTTCAGGATGGGTTGGATTACACCCTCTTTCAACTGTGAGGGCACTATGCCTTCCAAGAAAGACTGGTTGATAAGCTGCGTGATGGGAGGAGCCAGAATGTCGGCGCATTCCTTCAGCAGTTTAGTGGGGATAACGTCATTTGGCGCTGTGCTATTACGCAGAGTACAAATGACATTCTTAGTGGTCTCGATGGAGATGGGTTCCAGGGCGAACTTACCTGATATAGAAGAATTACTATGGGTGTTGTGTGAGAGGCTGCAGGGGGGGCTGAGGGGGGAATTGTTTTGCTGAATGCTTTCACGGATCACCTCGATTTTATTAATGAAGTAATCCGATAGTTCATTGCAAAATTCTTGTGTGTCCGAGCTGGGGGTTTCAATGCATCCTGGCTTCATGGTCTGGGTGACCATCTTGAAGAGTTCGCGGGGGCGGTTTAGGGCGCCGTTGATAGCCTCCGAAAAATAATTTTTCTTGGCTTGGAAAATTCCTTTGTGGTATTTTCTTGTAGTGTAAACACAGCTTCCCTGTTTTTCACTGTGGCGCCGTGATGGATCGTGTGATCCCTTATATAGGGATACACAATCGATGACATCACACCTACAGCCACACAGTTGTAAACACAGCCTACAGTTGTAAACACATATTAGGTCACACATAACCCCTTCAGCGCCCCCTTGTGGTTAACTCCCAAACTGCACTGTCATTTTCACAATAAACAATGTATTTTAAATGCATTTTTTTGATGTGAAAATGACAATGGTCCCAAAAATGTGTCAAAATTGTCCGAAGTGTCCGCCATAATGTCGCAGTCATGAAAAAAATCGCTGATCGCAGCCATTAGTAAGAAAAAATAAAATAAATAAAAATGCAATAAAACTATCCCCTAAACGCTATAAATGTTGCGCAAACCAACTGATAATTTACCAAAAATAGGTAGAAGAATACGTATCGGCCTAAACTGAGGGGAAAAAAATGATATATTTTTGGGGGATATTTATTATAGCAAAAAGTAAAAAATATTGATTTTTTTTCAAAATTGTCGCTCTATTTTTGTATACAGCGCAAACAATTAAAACCGCAGAGGTGATCAAATACCACAAATAGAAAGCTCTATTTGTAGGGAAAAAAAATGCCAATTTTGTTTGGGAGCCACGTCGCACGACCGCGCAACTGTCAGTTAAAGCGACAGAGTGCCGCATCGCAAAACCTGGCCAGGTGCTTTAGCTGCCTAAAGGTCCAGGTCTTAAGTGGTTAAAAAAGATTTAAGGATTTATTAAATTTAGAAGTGAACTTGTAATACCAAATAGCAAAAAGCATGCAGTACATGGTACTTGAGATGAGCTAACACCTACAAGCGGTGTTACATTTGAAAATGTCTGTCATTCTTTTGGGGTACATGATATGTATGTGAATGTATAGAAGCACTGCTCAATTTCACTACATATACTGTATATAGGCATACTAAAAATAAAATTGTTCTTGTAATATGTCAAATAGATTTGAATGCCACACAGCTTTCTACGTTACACATATAGAAAGAAAAAAAATCTGAAGAAAGGACAATTATTATGCAATTAATATTGCTAAAATTGTCTCTTGTAAATTAAAAGTGTTCCTACCTTAGTAAGTATTAAACCACATTGAAAAATATAGTCTTGCAGTGTCTTTAACACAAAAAAAAGTATATAAATGACCTCTGGACAGCGGCTGACACGTTTTAAGACATGTCATCATCCAATAAGAAGTGTGGCAGTAGATGTGGCAGTGAAAAATTACAATCCAGTGCAACCTCATCCCGCTATATAAATGTTAGAGCCAGTAATGAAAGTAGAATGAGCAGAAGCATCAAGAAAGGGCTTCACTTTTCGAGCATGTTGCAAATATCATTAGCAGAGTAATTCATTCCAGCCAGGCTACTGACGTTGTTGATTGGATATCTTGTTCACCTTCACAGTTGTAACACCATGATGAATCTAACAAACTGACTCTGAGCTAGCTCAATCAAGTTACCACTCAGTCTTCCTCATCTCTTTCACCCTTCCAGTCTTCCTCTGATTAGAATTTCATCGACTTCGTTTCCAAGGGGCTTCAGTAGTGCTGTTCTTATTGTTAGTGAAGGCAACACTAGTGTTTGTGGTGGGAGGTTTAGCTGTATGGCAACTGTAAGGCAGGTCAGAGTTTAATGCTCAATTCCCTCAACAGCACAGTCAGCGTTTATGGGGATTCCTCCCACAACGCAGCACTATTGTGTTCTGCCAGCAGGGACTTGGCCTTACTGGCAGAACACAATGACTTGTAATGTCAGCTATAGCCAGCGGCACTTATCACTTTGAATAAACCAACAGGCTGGTTGTACACAAGTCTATTAATAGATTGACGTTTGTACTACCAGGGTGCCCATATATGAATTGAAATTCAGCCAGTCCCTGTTGAACCATCCATGGCTGGCTTAAGTGTTAGGCGGCGTACACACGGCCGAGATTCTCGGCAGAAACCAGCGAGAAGCTCGCTGAGATCCTCATTCTGCCGAGAACCTCGGCCGTGTGTAAGGTTTCGGCGAGCATCCCTCGGGAAAGCCGTCGAGAGAAAATAGAGAGCAGGTTCTCTATTTTCTCGACGGCCCGTCGGGATTAATGGCTCGTCGCCTTTCCCGACGGGCTGGTCGCAGAATCTGACGGCCGGGCGAGAAGCTCGACGGGCGGAACGATGTGTTCCTCCCGTCGAGGTTCTCGTACGTGTGTACGCGACCTCAGAAGTTCATCAGCTTATTCCCTAAGCATTGCAGTCAAGAATTAAGCTAAGAATAGAGATGCAGAGATGGGAAACTTAAAGATTTTAATAGTTGTTATTGTCAGTGGTGGTGAAAGGAAACTGGATAAGGAGCAGTAGTCACTAGTTGTACAACTACTGCTTGTTGTGATTTGTCAGATGGTGGTGGAGGCTTAGGGTAATGATAAGTAGATATCAGAAGAAAACGCTAGTGCTGAAAAGAATGCATCATACTAACATTCACCAAAAGATAAAGGTATCGGTAGGCAGAGCCCTTTCTAAAGCAGGCAGTTCTGGAGTAATTTCTCACTTACATGTTGTTTATCCTTGGACAAGCTCTGATCACATGAGTTTGGGAAGTGGCATTGGTGTTGCATGGACATCTCTAGTTTGACAGTTTTTCTGCAAATCATCTCACAGTGTCATAATAAGCATTTTAGAAAACTATAGTGATGTATCGCAAGCATCCCCAGTCTGCAAAGAACAGCAGAGCCTTTCTAAACATAAGTAAATAATCAATACATATCCACATTTAATGGTCCTGTAATCTATTTGTTATGACATTTTTTCTTGCTGTATTTTTATGCATCTTTGAGTGTAAACAAAAGTACAGGAATTTGGTTCAGAGCAAAAAAAAAAAAAAAGTGATTTGGAGAAGGCTGAGAGCAATAGAAGTGTATATATATATATATATATATATATATATATATATATATACAGTGGGGATCGAAAGTTTAGGCACCCCAGGTAAAAATTTGTATTAATGTTTATAACAAAGCCAAGGAAAGATGGAAAAATCTCCAAAAGGCATCAAATTACAGATTAGACATTCTTATAATATGTCAAAAAAAGTTAGATTTTATTTCCATCATTTACATTTTCAAAATTACAGAAAACAAAAAAATGGCGTCTGCAAAAGTTTGGGCACCCTGCAGAATTTATAGCATGCACTGCCCCCTTTGCAAAGCTGAGACCTGCCAGTGTCATGGATTGTTCTCAATCATCGTCTGGGAAGACCAGGTGATGTCAATCTCAAGGGTTTTAAATGCCCAGACTTATCTGACCTTGCCTCAACAATCAGCACCATGGGTTCTTCTAATCAGTTGTCTAGAAAACTAAAACTGAAAATAGTTGACGCTCACAAAGCTGGAGAAGGCTATACGAAGATAGCAAAGCGTTTTCAGATGTCAATATCCTCTGTTTGGAATGTAATTAAGAAATGGCAGTCATCAGGAACAGTGGAAGTTAAAGGAAGATCTGGAAGACCAAGACAAATATCAGACAGAACAGCTCACAGGATTGTGAGAAAAGCAATTCAAAACCCACGTTTGACTGCACAATCCCTCCAGAAAGATCTGGCAGACACTGGAGTTGTGGTACACTATTCCACTATAAAGAGATACTTGTACAAATATGGTCTTCATGGAAGAGTCATCAGAAGAAAACCTCTTCTACGTCCTCACCACAAAAATCAGCATTTGAACTTTGCAAATTAACATATAGACAAGCCTGATGCATTTTGGAAACAAGTTCTGTGGACCGATGAGGTTAAAATATAACTTTTTGTCCGGAATGAGCAAAGGTACGTTTGGAAAAGAAAGGACACAGAATTTAATGAAAAGAACCTCTGTCCAACTGTTAAGCATGGGGGTGAATCAATCATGCTTTGCGGTTGTATTGCAGCCAGTGGCACAGGGAACATTTCACAAGTAAAGGGAAAAATGGATTCAATAACATTTCAGCAAATTTTGGATGGTAACTTGATGCCATCTGTGAAAAAGCTGAAGTCAAACAGAGGATGGCTTCTACAAATGGATAATGATCCTAAACACACCTCAAAATCCACGGGGGATTACATCAAGAGGCATAAACTGAAGGTTTTGCCATGGCCTTCACAATCTCCTGACCTCATAATAATTGAAAATCTATGGATAGACGTTAAAAGACCAGTGCGTGACAGCCCAGAAATATCAAAGAACTGGAAGACTTTTGCAAGGAAGAATGGGCAATGATACCTCAAACAAGAATTGAAAGACTTTTGGCTGGCTACAAAAAGCGTTTACAAGCTGTGATACTTGCCAAAGGGGGCAGTACAAGATATTAACTCTGCAGGGTGCCCAAACTTTTGACGCCATTTTTTTGTTTTCTGTAATTTTGAAAGTGTAAATGCTGGAAATAAAATGTAACTTTTTTTGACATATTATAAGAATGTCTAATCTGTAATTTAATGCCTTTTGAAGATTTTTCCATCTTTCCTTGGCTTTGTTATGCACATTAATACAAATTTTTACCTGGAGTGTCCAAACTTTCGATCCCCACTCTATATATATATACAGTATGACAGAGTTTGGGGGGGGGGGCACATCCTAAACCTAAATATCTAAAGTTGTTGCTGCTATAAAGACCTATGTGTAAGTAGAACCACAGAGAATAGCGCACATATACAAAAGTGCAAAAGAAGTAACTTTTGAATCTTACAAGGCTGCTTAAAAGCACCTAATATATAAACAGAACCACAGAGAATAGCACCCATATACAGGGGAGGACTGACCATTTGAGCACTCAGGCACTGCCCAAGGGTCCCATGCCACTAGGGGGCGTCATCAGGGTTGCCAGCCTCAGTAAAGCAGGGACAGTATGTAAAAATCTGTGTTTTTTAAAAATCCCAAGATTATAGCTGCCCCGCCTCTCCAGTATTTTTTCAGTGTATGTGTGTGTGTATGTGTATTTTGTGTGTATGTATACTGTGTATGTATACTGTGTGTGTATATTGTGTGCAAACTGTGAATGTATACTGTATGTGTGTGTATACTGTGTGGCCCTATAATCTATTGCCTGGGAACCCCATAATCTTCTATTGCCCGGGGGGCCCCATAATCTCCTATTGCCCGGGGGGCCCCCATAATCTCCTATTGCCCGGGGGGCCCATGAGTTGTCAGTCCGCCCCTGCCCATATACCAAAATGCACAAAGAGTAACTTTTAAATCTTACAAGGCTGCTTAAAAGCACCTAATCTTAACCACTTCAGCCCCGGACCATATTGCTGGTCAAAGACCAGGCCACTTTTTGCGATTCAGCACTGCGTTGCTTTAACTGACAATTGTGCAGCTGTGCGATGTGGCTCCCAAAAAATCTGCGGTTTTTAGTTTTTGCGCTATAAACAAAAATAGAGCGACAATTTTGAAAAAAATTATATTTTTTATTTTTTGCTATAATAAATATCCCCCAAAAATATATAAAAAAATTATTCCTATTTCCTCAGTTTAGGCCGATACGCATTCTTCTACATATTTTTCATTAAAAAAAATCGCAATAAGCGTTTATTGATTGGTTTGCGCAAAAGTTATAGCATTTACAAAATAGGGGATAGTTTTATGGCATTTTTATTAATATTTCTTTTTACTAGTAATGGCGGCGATCAGCGATTTTTATCGGTACTGCGACATTATGGCGGACACTTCGGACACTTTTGACACATTTTTGGGACCATTGGCATTTTTATTGTGATCAGTGCTATAAAAATGCATTGATTACTACTGTATTCAAATGCCACTGGCAGGGAAGGGGTTAACACTAGGGGGCGAGGAAGGGGATAAGTATGTTCCCTGGGTGTGTTCTAACTGAAGGGGGGTGGACTGACTTGAGGAACTGAATGATCGCTGTTCATACATTGAGTAAATATGGGGATTAAGTCACATACTATGTCCATACCATGCTTAAAGGGTCATCAAAGGAAAAAAAAATATTTAAAATAACAAACATGTTATACTTACCTCCACTGTCTTCTGGGGTCGGGACCGAGTGCGGGACTTTCAAGGGGTCAGGTAAGTAAAACGGGAACTCGGGGGGGGGGGGGGCGGCATCATCAGATGTTTTTTCACCTTAATGCATAGATTGCATTAAGGTGAAAAAATGTTTTCCTTTACAACTCCTTTAAGCCCACCACTGCGCCAAAGTACCCCATTTTCAGTTGGTCCTACACTATTCATAAAAAAAGGATGATAAATCCCACTTCTCTTAACCATGGGAGATGCTCACCCTTTACATGGGAGATGCGTGCTGACTGCACTATGAAGGAACTCTTCCTGGAGAAACTAATTAGTGGGCACTGACAATAAAGAACTGGTGTGGGAGGGTGGGGTGCTCCACCCCAGGGAGTCTGGTCAGGGCTTAATGTGCAACAAACAGACAAAGAGTTTAGGGGGGCACACCCTAAATCTGAATATCCCCAAATAGCAGCACCAACTTTAGATATTCAGGTTTAGGGTGTGCCCCCCTAAACTCTTTGTTGCACATTAAGCCCTGACTAGACTCCTTGGGGTGGAGCATCCCACCCTCCCATGCCAGTTCTTCATTGTCAGTGTCTAGTAGTTAGTTGGTCCAGGAAGAGTCCCTTCATAGTGCAGTTTAAGCAGTGTAATCTGCAGCTAACACACATCTCTGTAAGGGGTGAGCATCTCCCATGGTTAAGAGAAGTTGGCTTTTTCATTCTTTTTTATGAATGGTGTAGGACCAACTAAGAAAAAGGGGGCACTTTGGCACAGTAGTGGGCTTAAGCATGGTATGGCCATTTGTACTATTTTTGTGTACTGTTCTCTGGAGTTCTATATATACATATAGATATATCTCTATATTTATATAGAGATATATCTATATATTTATATATATAGATATACCTCTCTCTATATATATATATATATATATATATATATATATATATATATATATATATATATATATATATATATATATATATATATATAGATAGATAGATAGATAGATAGATAGATAGATAGATAGATAGATAGATAGATAGATAGATATATAGATAGATAGATATACAGATATATATATACTGTATAGATATATATATATATAGATAGATAGATAGATATACAGATATATATATACTGTATAGATATATCTATATAGATATATCTATATAGATATATCTACCTAAGGTGTTTATTTTCTCTATGTTATCCAGCCAATAGTCATGTGCAGAAAGAAAAAAATAAATTGTTTTGTTTCAATTCTTTATTTACATAAATGTGTTAAATTTGTTTAATTTGTTTAATTTGTTTTCGGGATTCGTTTTGTTTATTCATTTTTTAAATCAATTTGAAAGGTATTCGAATCAATTGTGAAAAGTTTTGAATTTGAAAAGTTTTTGAATGCATTTCGAATAGTTTTGGAATTGGAAACATTTTTGAATTTGAATTTTTTTCGAATTCGAATAGTTTTCCAGCTTCCAAAACGAATAAAATAAATTAGAAAATAAAGAAATAGAATAGAATTTGTTTTCTATTCTATTCCTTTATTTTCTATTCTATTTCATTCTCTTTGAAAATTGGAAAACGATTCGAAAAGTTTTCGAATTTGAAAAGTATTCGAAAACCATTCGAATTTGAATTTCGTCTGAATTCAAATTTCATTTAAATTTGGTACTATTCTGATACTCTAATATTCGGATACATCTGAATTTCCAAATAACAAAAATTTGTCCATATTTTGATTCGGAACTAAACAAACCGCACATTACTACCGGCCAAATATAGTTTACTTCAACCAACCAAAGCAGGTTAACTATATATGTAAATGACAGCATTTTATATTAATTTTTATTTAGTACTTCCATGAACATGAGTTCATGATGCTAAAATAATGTTTAGTAAATCATATCTTAAGTGATGGAAATATCTCAGCAACTGTATAAGCTCCATACAACTCTCCAGAGCAATGTTGTTATTTATTTCAACCTCCATAATTAAGGAATTGTAGTTCCTGAATGCTAATTACATTTTAAAATGCATTTTTCGTCCAAGCACCTTAAATAAACAGAGGCAATCTGCTCCCACCCACAGGGAGGTAATTGCAATTTTGTCCCTTGTGAATGCAATACACAAAATAAAACATATTGAAATAGCTACTATGTTATCCCTGCAGTAGCCAGTACAAGAGATAAATAAATAAGAACAGAGCTGATATCACCAACATGACATTAGTTGACAGGAAATGTCATTCAGGTTATCAAGTAAGACAGAATCAAGATGTCCACTGGTATCTGATAACCAGGCAAAGGGGAAGATAAAAGCAACATCAGGATGTCATCGCACATACAACAAATGCCACTGTCATTACTGGCAGATGGACAGATGAGTGATGCCTTCTAGGGTTCTTAGTGAATCCTACCTGCTGGTTAGATCTATATTATGAGGTTTAACTCATTTACAGATTCAGATTAACAGCTTGATATTACTTTAAAGTAGAATACCGTTTTTTTCCCTTTTCCCCAAGACTTCACTGTCTCTTTGTAAGGACAGATAATTTTAGTAATATTCAATGTATGGATATTACAATAGTAAATGGTAAAGGTGCAGGTCTTGTGATTATACATGCAGTTAAAGGTATGGTATAGTATATTCTCTGTGAACGTATATTTGAAGTTATCTTTGCACTGTCATTTTTATTATGACTTCTACATATTGACATGCTTGCTCTTCCATATTGATGGTATTGTATCAAAGCCCATCACTAGGCAAACAAAAAGAAAAACTACCAAAATCTCCCACTCGTCCTGCTCCTACCCATTCATAGTAAAAAATAATAATAACTTCTACATCGTATTTAATTTATAATTGCCTCACATGACCCTCTTTGTGGCTTCTTTCATTAGTGAAGACTGGTGATGATCCACTACTGCAGTCCAGGCCCACAGACTGGAAATGTTCCCACCATTGTGCAGTCATGTCATAACCCCAACACATTGCCTTCAAGAAGCCCCCACCACCATGGACTCATCTTATAACTTATAAGCAATAAAAATATCCACTTCACCAAGAAGAACATTGCTGCCTGGTTACATCGATGTTAACCATTGAAAAGGCCTTTTCACACTGAAGTCTAAAAGAAAGAAAACTCTCAACTCAGCTTGTCATGTGACCAATAACTATTAGAAATTGTTTTTTTTTTAGTTTTTGATCTATCAGTAGTGTTGCTCACGAATATTTGCATTGCGAATATTCGCTACGAATATTGCATATTCGAGTATTCGCGAATAACTCGAATTTTGCGGCGAATATTCGCTATGGCGAATATTCGTATTTTTTCAAATTTATTTTTAAAACAGATCACATCCTAGTGATCTCCATTGACGTCTAAAAGCATTGCTGGTATGATTAGAGAGAGACCCTGGGCCGAGTAGCTGATGCGATTCTTTTATGTTGCCGAAAATTCGCATTGCGAATTTTCGGCAACATAAAAGAATCGCATCAGCTACTCGGCCCTTCTTTTGCATCAGAGCCAATCAGAATAACTCGAATATTCGACAAACGGAATATTGCGCGATTATCTTCTCTGCCCTTCTTTTGCATCAGAGCCAATCAGAATAACTCGAATATTCGGCAAAAGGAATATTGCGCGATATTCCTTTTGCCGAATATTCGAGTTATTCTGATTGGCTCTGATGCAAAAGAAGGGCGGAGAAGATAATCGCGCAATATTCCTTTTGCCGAATATTCGAGTTATTCTGATTGGCTCTGATGCAAAAGAAGGGCGCATCTGAGCCAATCAGAATAACTTGAATATTCGGCAAAAGGAATATTGCGCGATTATCTTCTCCGCCCTTCTTTTGCATCAGAGCCAATCAGAATAACTCGAATATTCGGCGAAAGGAATATTGTGCGATATTCCTTTTGCCGAATATTCGAGTTATTCTGTGGTACAAAGGGGTATGTAGCCCACTACAATGCAATACAGAGGATAGCACTGTAAAGAACAATATAATATTGTATAGCACAGTATAACAACATAAAGCACAGTATAGCACTATATAGCACTGTACAAAACTGTGTAGCAATATATAGCACAGTATGCATTGTACAACACTGTACAACACTGTAAAGCTTGGTGTTGCAACAGTAATGCATTGTATAGCATTGTAAAGCACCATTTAGCACTGCATCACTCCCTATATATCCCCTACACAGATTTAGCTTTCCCTAATTAGCTCTAAAACACACAGACAGTATGGCTGAACACTTATATATAATAATTTAGTGGTTGTCCACCCTTCCCATTTTATGTTTGTAGTCGTGGCCACAGAGGGGCTTCTCAACAACACCAGTCGCTGTAGTAATTTGGACTGCCGTATCTGGGTGAATGGAAGATAGAACGAAAACTTTCCATTTGTCCTTCCATCTCACTGCAAGTAATTCATTGGACCTCAAGCAGGCACTCTACCCAAGACTAAGGCCCCTTTCACACTGGAGAGGGAGGTGCGGTGACGGTATAGCGCCGCTATTTTTAGGAATTGCGACGCCATTCGGACGCTAGCGGTGCAGTTTTAACCCCCACTAGCAGCTGAAAAACGGTTAATACAGCTGGCAATGCGCCTCTGCAGAGGCGCATTGCCGGCGGTATAGCCGCGGTTTTACCATTGATTTCAAAGGGGAGGAGCGGTGGAGGAGCAGTAAACACACCACTCCTCTCACCGCTCTAAAGATGCGGATTTTTGGAGCGGTCCTGCTAGCGCATAGCTCCAGTGTGAAAGCCCTCGGGCTTTCACCCTGGAGAAAGAGCGTCCGCTGTTTAGGGTCAGTTTGCAGGCACTATTATTATAATGCAATAGCGCCTGCAAACCTCCCCATTGTGAAAGTTGCCTAAGTGGGGCATTTACAAGCCATTGGGGGAAGCCCCAGTGATTAGATTGAGCAAATTCCTAATTAAAAGAGTGGTCTAAAAAGTGGTACGCTTGAATAAAAATGTCCACGTATAAATGGTACCCCTTTCTGAATAAGGGTGACACCAAGTCCCAAACAATCTTGCCGCTGCCCCCTATGTAGTCTGGGCAGTTGGGGGGCTCTGCGCTGTTATCTTTTCCCTCATAAACCAGGAAACTCTGTGTATAGCCTGTTGACCTGTCACAGAGCTTATACATTTTCACACTATATTTGGCACAAGCGCTTGCTAGGGGGAAACAGCTTGAAAACAAGGTGGCCAGAAAATTTAATCAGGGACTCATCAACGCAGACATCTTGATCGGGGATAAATGAGGCTGCAAATTTTTCATTGAAGTGGTTTACGAGGGGCTGAATTTTGTCATTGATATGCATCTGCTCGTATCTAGCCATAACCATGGCAGCAGAGAACACGGGCATATGATGAATTGGGTCAGTGAACCAATATGACCGCAACTCACTCAGAAAGGTCTTAAATTCTGGAACTGTTATAGATTTTTAGCCAAATTGTCTGGCAAGTGCCAAATTTGGGTTTTTGGCGATAAATCGACCAGTGTATAAATTGCTTTGATACACAAATCTGCTGTTTCCACCTGAATTCCGGGTTGGCCAGTGAATGGGGGAAGTACAGGTGCTACAGAATTTGTGGGCTGCTAATCAGGACTTGCAAGCACAGCGGGAAGGGCACTATGGGCTCTATGGGCCTGTTTTCAAATTCTTGGTGGCTGTGGGACACTACTTGTGCTAGCCCCCACACCAGCTTGAACTGCACTAATGGGACTCGCCACGTCACCAAGTAATACTGCAGTGCTGGTTTGTCTACAACCAGGGTGTACTAGGCCACTGGTGCTCGCCAGTTCATCAGAAGGTTGAGTGGCACTAGTACTGACACCCTGCTACATATGAGTATCATGCGGGTGTAGCACCTCAGTAACAGAAGAATGGGGTCGGGTATGCCTGACCACTACTTCATCATCAGAGCTATCTGTTGGGGTGCCACTCTCAACAGGTTCAAATACTGAGCCTGAATCTGACAGTGAGGACTCCCCACTCTCATCTGTCATGCTCAGCATACAGCTCCTGTAGGCCTCTTCACTAGGGTACCTTTCGTTTGACATTTTAGCCACCAAATTTACAGGTAACTTGTGTGACTCACAGGTAAAAGAAAGCTTCTGGTTGTTGAGGACTGTTTGAACCACTACAAAAAAAGAACTGCTAGTGCTAGCAGAGATCAGGCCTGACTCTGCTAAATGCTGAGGTTTGTGTTGTGTATTGGAAGTAACAGTCATCTTTTGACACTGCACTTGGATGGGCTGGACGGAAGGGCTAAACGTAAGTGCTGACAGGTCTTGTACAACAATGTGAAACGCGTCAGCTATATCATCCCACCGTTTGCTGTTTTTCTGTCTGTGCAGTGTTTTTTTACTGGATTAAAGGCTTTTATTGTTTTTTACATTTATTGGAGTGCGACTGTTCATACCTTCTTGCTTCCATTTAGGTGCTGGTGTTTGGCCTGATCCTGCTAACACCGCACTTTTGGGAACACTATATTTTTGGGGACGCTAGTATAGTTCTGATCAGATCAAAGATATTGATCTGTTCAGACACTATACTAGTAATGGAGGTATATAGTGTGTAAGTGGTAGTGTCACTGGCAATCAAAGGGTTAAAATCTGATGCTGTCTGGGATTAATGCTAACTGACTCTAATTAGCTAACTAGCGTCAACTGTGACACTAATACATTGATCAGAAAAATTATCTGTTCACTATACTAATGACACAGGGGGTCTTCCCCAAAATCCATACCAAACCCTTATCTGAGCACACAACCTGGCAGGCCGTAGGAAAAGAGGAGGGGATGAGAGAGCACCCCCCTCCTGAACTGTAACAGGCCACATGCCCTCAACATGGGGAGGGTGCTTTGGAGTTGCCCTCAAAGCATCTTGTCCCCATGTTGATGGGGACAAGGGCCTCATCCCCACAACCCTTGCCTGGTAGTTGTGGGAGTCTGCTGGCAGGGGGCTTATCAGAATCTGGGAGCCCCCCTGCCCCCTTTAATAAGGGGACCTCCAGATGCCAGCCCCTCCCTATGTGAATTGGTAACAGGTACATTTTACTGCTACCAATTCACAAAAAAGTGTCAAAAATAGTAAAAAAAAAAAGAGGAGACACTATGGGACAAGTCCTTTATTAAAAAATAAAAATGTCCTGCGATGTAAATCAATCTCACGCAGCCCGATGGGCTGAAAAAAAAAAAAAAAAACGCAACAGCTCCAACAGAGTGACGCATCTTCTCTCTTTGACAGCTGTTATATAGCTGAGGGCAGGGCAACCCGTTGACATAAACTGGTGGCCCCGCCCCCTCTGATGCCATGTGACGTATAACTTGCAATAACTTGCATATAAGCCTTTCAAATTAGCACTTTTGTTTTTCATGTTAGTGTCCCATAGACTTTAATGGCTTTTGAATTTGCTGTGAACACTGCATAATGTTTGCTGTTCGGCAAACAGGCGAACACCCGATGTTCGAGACGAACTTACGTTCGACTCGAACATTGGGCTCATCCCTACTGATAACACAAAGGTGTGTAATAGAGTTGGTATCCCTAGAAGTGTCTGTAACATTGAAAATGATTTGGCATTGCTCGAAGATTGGTCAAAGGAATGAAAACTGCAGTTCAATGTTTCTAAGGGCTCTTTCACATGGAGCAGATCCGTATTGATCCGCTCCGTTAGCCCGTTTGCTCAGCGGGGATTCCTCTGTAAAATCCCCGCTGAGCTGTCGGCTGACAGGGCGGTCCCCGCACACTGTACAGGGACCGCCCTGTCTTTCCTCCGCTCTCCCCTATGGGGAATCGGATGACTACGGACCGTGTGTCTGTAGTCATCCGATCCGATCCGCTAGACGGAAGAAAAATAGGATTTTCTTCCGTCCGAAAAACCGGATCTTGATGGAGCTAATGTCCGCGATCCCATAGGGAAGCATTGTGAGTCTGTAAATGGACTTATGAAAAGCGGACCATTCGTCCGCTCATGTGAAAGGGCCCTAAATGTAAAATAATGCTGGCCAGCAT
This sequence comes from Rana kukunoris, assembly GCA_029574335.1. NCBI lineage: Eukaryota > Metazoa > Chordata > Amphibia > Anura > Ranidae > Rana > Rana kukunoris. The sequence continues at coordinate 221,460,540 of CM056050.1, read as the reverse complement.
TGGAGAGCCTAGATAGTACCTATTTTAGATGATTGCAAAATGAGCAAGCAGTGTGTCCAGGCAGTGGGAAAAGTTAATAGAATTCTAGATTGCATCACCAGAGAGATCACCAGCAGGAGAAAGAAGTTCCAGATTCCTCTATATAGATCTTTAGTTAAAGCTCATTTAAAATACTGGGATTAATTTGCTTCCATGTTATTATTTTTTTTTTCATCAAAGCTTAACTGAAGAAGCTGAAGTTAGAAGCTGATCAGCTTAGCTCCATCAGATTTTGCACTATCCAGTTTGAGTAAATCAACCTTACAGTGTCCAGTTCTGGAGACCTGACTTACAGAAAGATATTGATAAGATAGAATGATTCCAGAGACGGGTAAAAAAAAATGGTGAAAGCTATGAGGGATAAAACATATTAGGAACTTAAGAAGTACAGTCTGGAGGAAAGAAGGGAAAGGGGAGACATTATAGAAACCTTTAAATACATCAAGGTGGTGAAATAAGTTTCAAGAGGGCAGGATTTCCAATATGAAACCAAGATCAAGAACATGGAAACATGACCCCAAACTACCAGGAGGTAGTCAGTCAGGAGTCAGTCAAAAGTAAGTGGTTTCAAACATGGTTGGGACAAACAGAGATCTATACTCGGACAAAGACATTAACAAAAAAACAAAACAAAAACATTTATACATAGAAAAAGGCTCAATGTATTACTTATTTTTATTTTTTGTGCTGTAATCTTCTATGTTTCTATTCAAAGAAATTTTGTATTTTAAATGGTGCCCTTGAAGTTGCATGAAACAATCTTCTCTTCGTTATATAGTATTTTTTTTTTTTTTTTAATGTTGCATTGATGCATATCTCTTATGGCAGTTACCAGTTTCCAATTACTTTTTTATGAACAGACAGAAATGTGCCTATTTAACCTAAGCATGACCAGAATGTACTGACAGGATCAGTCCCCTATAGACGGCAATGGGATTTGCCCCTAAGGCGGCGTACACACGACCGAGGTTCTCACTAGAAACCAGCGAGAACCTCGCTGGGAGCTGCATTCCAGCGAGAACCTCGGCCGTGTGTACGCTCCTGGCTCGTCCCGCCCATCGGGAATCCCGTCGAGCGAATAGAGAGCAGGCTCTCTATTTGCTCGACAGCCCGTCGGGATGAATGGCTGGTTGCCATTCCCGACAGGTGGGTCGCCGATTTTGACGGCCGGGCGAGAACCTCGACAGGCGGAACGATGTGTTCCACCCGTTGAGGTTCTCATACGTGTGTATGGGGCTTCAGTTGGACTAATTTTAGACAGAGTTTGCTGAATCCTTGGAAAATCAGACTTGGGCAGATTTGCAACAACAGTAAGGCCGCGTACACATGGAGGGACATGTCCGCTGAAACATGTCTAACGGACCATTTCCAGCGGACATGTCTCCTCCGGATTTTCGTCCGACGGTGTGTACACACCATCGTATGAAAATCCCCGCGGCCAGGGAACGCGGTGATGTGGCGGTGACGTTGACGCCGCCACGTCACCAAACCCGGAAATAAAATGCTTCCGCGCATGCGTCGTATCCATTCAGTCAGTGTACTAACCAGCGGACAGATCCAACGTACAGGTTTGTAGCGGACAAATTTCAAAGCATGCTTTGAAATTTGTCCGATGGACAAACCTGTCTGCTCGCCCGTACACACGATCGGATTTGTCTGCTGAAACGGTCCGTCGGACCGGTTTCAGCAGATAAATTCGATCATGTGTACGTGGCCTTACAAACATTCTTGTGACACCCATAGATGCATGTGTCTGCACGAGCCTGCTTCTTTTTCTGTTGTTTTTATTATTTAATTAGCTTTTTTGTGCAGTTGCAAAGTATGATATACTAATGACAATTTAGCAATGAATAATTGTATTTTGATATTCTGTTGGTATAGAAATGAAAACCCCTTATATTTAATGAATAGAAATGCTTACATTGTTAGCCATTTCTCCTGTTCTTGTTCTGTCAAGCAAGATCAGTGTAACATTACTCAAATTAAGGCAGCAATATTTGTTAAAGAAAAGGACTGAGTAACTGACAAATAGGGGACTCAAAAAATATTTTCGTTGGCCTTATTTTCTACTCATATCCACATGGTAATCACCTCTTATGATTTTGAATGAAAGGATTAAAACCTTTTCATGTATGAACCAGATCCCAAGCCATGGCCTCTTCTATCTCCTGTCAAAAATGAATAGAGAATCCTGGGAGGACAGGCGCATGCGCGGCAGCTCCCAAGTTGGCCGCTGGCTTCTAGAGCTCTGCTCCACCACGGCCCTTTAACAGCCACCGGAGCTCTCAGGGCGCCCCCCCAGAACCCTCACGGGGATAATCAAGTGGGGGAAGACCCCGGGAACGTGTGGATGTCAACAGCGCCGGCCCGGAGGGACTTGTTGCATCGGATGGCGGCATCTCCCGCCCCCTTAACTATGCCAAAATGGCGGTGGGGCAGCAAGGCCTGAATCCATCAGAAGAAACAGAGGATTCCATCGCTGACCAGGACCTGGTTCCTCCGCCATCCCCAGGTACTGATTACCCTCTGCCCCAGGCTACATCACCAGCGTCCAAGGAATTCCTGCTGGGAAGACTGAGCGCTGGCCCCCCCTCTACCCCTATACTGGATCCACATACAGGCCTACTGCTGGAGGTCGGTGATGCTGCTGAATCTACTCCCATCCCCACTGACTTTCCATCCATGATGGAATCTTTTGCGCAAATGTTCTCTAAAAGCCTAGCCCTTAATGCATCCCAGATTACTTCATCCATCCATGAGGATCTGCAGCACATTGGGATGAGAATGGACACAATTGAGGAAAAGGCTGATCAGTCAGTGGCTTAAATTAATCAAAACACAGTCAGGCTGCAAGATGTTCAGGATTAATTACAAACTGCCTTTGCAAAGATCAATGACCTCGAGACCGATCGAGACGCTATAACTTTAGGATCAGTGGGCTCCCCAAATCGGAGAAGGGGTGCAGGCACCTGTGAAATCTTTCGTGAAAAGCCTTATCCCAGATATTGCTGAACACCGCCTAGAGCTAGAGAGAGCTCACTGAGCCCTGCAACCCCCCCCCCACTCAGATGACCCCCCCAGAGACATCATAGTGAAACCTCACTATTATTCAGTAAAGGAGGAAGTCATGAGGAAATCTAGAAACTCGGATTACCTAACTCTGCATGGACACAAAATTCAGATTTTTGCCGATCTTTCCCCATACACGGTGCAGAAAAGGGGATCACTTAAACCGTTACTGCAGCTTCTGATGGAGAAGGAAATAACTTATAGATGGTCTTTCCCCCTCCCCCTGAACTTTTCCTACAAGAACAAAAGTTTTGGCTTCTCTTCTCTGGCTCAGGGTGAGCGACTTCTGATACATCTGGGGATTCTATCCGAGGACCCCCCACCCTTGCAGACCGGCAGAAGCAATCCGGCCTCTACAAAGAGACCCCCTGCCAGCAAGCCCGCTGCAGCACACCCGGCTGAAACAAGGCTCCAAGCCCTCCAAGGAAGATCTCCCGCCTTGACAGTCTTTTCCCCTTTATCGGATCAGGGATCTGATCTGTGACGTTTCCACTCTGTCTACATTTTGGTGTGACTTCTCCACTCCTTCCCCTTTTGAGAGTCCCTGCTGGAGCTGAAATTCTGTCTACAGTGACTCGACTAATGTTTTATTTAACCACTTTCATTTTGCAGGTTGCTCTGCCGGGCCTTCTCTCCTGGACTGGGGTGGGGAAGGGTGGTTTTTGCCCATTATATGCTCAGGGAACTTGCATGGGTGCCGGACAGCCTATTGTGGTCTTTCCCCTTTGGAGTTCTGTAGGTTCGCTGTGTGGAATCTCTCTGTTCTCAGTAGTTTTGCATTGACAATTTTTTCTCTCGTATTAAGGTAACTGTTCTGATGTTGAAAGTGTTTTACTGACAGGATCCTCTAAACAGCCGGCTGAGGTGACACCTCCTAGGTTCTTTCACGGATTCCCTATAACCAGGTAATTCTGGGCCTCTCAGGTTGGAGGGTAGGAGATGGCTAGTCCATCCCGATCTCTGGGCGGGAGGGGTCAGGGGACCCCCGGGTTCATTGTTCTTATTTATTCACTTTGAGGGCTCATTTTCACTGGCGTTTTACAGACATTAAAAAACGCTCAAAAACGCACAAAAACCCTGCCGCAAAATTAACATGGACAGGCGTTTTTAAGCTGTAAAAAACGCTCAGAAAAGTGGCTGTAAAAACGCCAGTGGAAATGAAGCCTGATAGTCAAGTTTTTATTTTTGGTTTGCAATTATGTAACCAGCTTCTCTTTCTTCCTCTCTTTTTCACACCTTTTCTCCTTCCTCTTCTTGTGACTGTTCATCTGAGTCTACACGGATTCCGCAGCTGTCACCGGCCTCACATCCCAGGGCCTGGGTATCCGCCATCTTCGCACTTCAGGCATCCTGGTGAGTACCCCTCTCTAGATCAAGATGAGCCTCGGTTTTTTGTTCTAGTCCTACCTACTCTGATGCATGTCTAATGCACATCCTTTTACACCCTCCCTCAAGATTATCTCCTATAATGCTCAGGGTCTTAACTCTCCTGTTAAACGCAGGAAACTTTTCCAGCAATACCACTCCATGCATGCAGACATTCTCCTGTTACAGGAAACCCACTTCCCAGCCACGTTTAAACCCACATTTCTCCATCAGCGTTACTTAATTTTTCTTAGCTTCGGCAGATAACAAGACAAAGGGGGTGGCCATCTGCTTTGCTAAACACATTAATCTCTCTCAACCGGACACTGTTGTTGACCCGCAAGGGCGCAACATCCTGGTTTCTGGTTACATTGACGGAGAGCTATACACCTTTGTCTCATACTACACCTCAATAAAGGTCAAAAACTCTTTTTTAACTCTCTACTACACAAATTGCTAGCGCATCTCAAGGGGACAGTGTTCATTGGCGGAGACTCTAACACCGCCTTCGATTTTTCGCTTGACAAATCAAGGGATGGGAAACCGATACCCAAGCTTCCCTCTAAACAAAGCATTAAAATGGCTAAACTGTTAAACTGTTAAACTGATGTTTGGAGAGAGGCAAACCCTCACACAAAGGACTATACACATTTCTCTGCCCCACTCAACTCATTTGCCAGGATAGACCATATTTTCACACGCTCCTCAACAAAACCTTTGATCAGATGTTCCAAAATCATAGAAACTACCCTCTCGGATCACTCCATGGTCACTTTGACCATGGTGCGATCTTCTTGAGTTCGAGTTCCCCCTCGTTGGCGTTTGCAGGAGTCCCTATTGAGTGACCCAATACAGTGTACCCTTCTGGAGGAAGCAATTAAGGAATATTTCCTTATCAATGCGACAAGTGAAGTCTTAGCTGCTACCGCCTGGGCGGCGCGCAAGTCAGTTATTAGGGGAAAAATCATTCAGATGGTTTTGAAACTCAGGGCGAAACACAGGGTAGACACACTGAAGCTCACAGAGGACTTTCGTTCTCTTGCTAAAGCACACAAGCGACATCCCACGGCCGAGTCTCTTGGGAAACTAGACAGGGCCTGAGCTCTACTTAACTTGAAACTGACGACTGATGCAGAAAGGCACCTTAGATGGACAGGGGCAACATTTTATTCCCAGAGAGACAGGATTGGACCTTAATTAGCAGTAAAGCTGAGTCCTAAACCATGCGTTCTAACATTCCCTAAAATTAGGGCGACCTCAGCGGACCTGACGCCAAACCCCGACCAAGATTTAGTTCTACTCTGATCTATACAAACCTAACCAACCTCCCCGGGGGTTCACTGAGAAACAAATTTTCCTTGAGAGCCCGTTTACCCCAGAGGAAATACTGGACACCATTAAATCCCTTAAGCTAGGTTCCTCACCTGGACCGTATGGTTTTTCCACTGGTTATTACAACAAATTTGGACCCTGTCTGACTCTGCATCTGGCTCAGAAGTTTAACTCTCTCAGGGAGGGAAACCCCTTGGGTATGGACCTGAATTCTGCATATATCTCAGTGATTCCCAAACCTGATAAGGACGCTAGTGAAGTAAGTAATTACTACCCGATCTTGCTCATCAATAATGATATTAAAATTATGACCAAGATCCTGGCCAAAAGGGTTTCGGGTTTTATTTCTGCATACATTCATAAAGATCAGGTGGGTTTCATCCCTGGGAGACAGGGTCCGGACCATATCCGACAGGCTATTGACATCATTTCGCTTCTCAAATCACAGTGGGATGGGGGACCCCCGCAAAAAGTTTTTTTACTCTCCATAGACCTCCACAAGGCCTTTGATTCGATAGACTGGGCATACCTGTCTGATATCTTGGGGAGGTGGGGCTTCAGCCCGTATATTTCTCAAACTTGATCCTAGCACTTTACTCGAACCCCACTGCCCAGGTACGCCTAATGGGCAGATACTCGGACTCTTTTACCATTGGCAGGGGTACCAGACAGGGTTGCCCGCTCTCCCCCCTCCTATACGCGATGGCCATAGATACCCAACCATAGCTCTTAGATCGAACCCTGACTTTAAGGGAGTGACTTGTGGACAACAGGAACATAAGTGTGCGCTGCACACGGATGACCTTCTCCTCTTTATCACCCCCGCCCCCTCTGACCTCCACTCCTCACATTCTTAAGACACTGTGGGCTTTTAGTGAGGTTTTCGGGACTAAGGCCTCGTACACACGAGGGGATATGTCCGCTGAAAACGGTCCGATGGACCGTTTCAGCAGACATCTCCGCTCGTGTGTATGGGCTAGCGGACAGATTTCTCCACCCGACAGATTTCAAAGCATGCTTTGAAATCCATCCGGTGGAATCTGTCCGCCCGACATGTCTGCTGGTTAGTACACTTACCAGCAGACATGTCGTCCCCCACCGCCGCCGCGCCGCCGCCGAATGGATTCGGCGCATGCGCGGAAGTGTTTTACTTCCTGGTGCGGTGACGTGGCGGTGACGCGGCGGCGTCAACGTCACCGCCGCGTCACCGCGCCGTCCGGCGGCGGGGAATTTGATCCGATGGTGTGTACACGCCATCGCATCAAACTCCCGATCGGACATATCCGATGGAAATGGTCCGCGGACCGTTTTCATCGGATATGTCCGATCGTGTGTATGGGGCCTAAGAGTTAATATGACAACAGCAAGTCGACAGCTTTGAACATTACTGTCCCCCAGGATCTTCTTAATCAGCTTTCCAATAATTTTGATTTCAGTAGGGCTTCTGGTGCAATCCCATACCTAGGCATTAAACTGACGTCAGACGTCAATAGTCTTTTTAAAGCCAAGTATCCCCCTATGACACACAAATGTAGGGGCAATATGGATACGTGGTTGAAGTGTGGTCTGTCCTGGTTAGGCAGGGCCCATGCAGTGAAAATTACCTTCTCCCCCATCTGTTATACTTATTCTGCTCCCTCCCAGTCCAGAATAAGAAACATTTTCTCGGTAAACTGCAGTCACAAATAGCTTGCTTTGTGTGGGGTAGTAAGGGGTATAGATGTCCCTCTGGAATTATTTTCCGCCTGAAATCGCAGGGCGGTCTGAGACTCCCAAATATATGGGGTTACTACCAGGCAGCTCAACTTACACTTTTTTTTTTTTTACGGGACTGAAACCTGATTGGCTCTCAATAGAAAGACAGACTACCCCTTCAATACCATTGATTACCTTCTTTGGTGTGACCCCAGGGTTAGGCCTGTGATACTGTCCCCCACTTTCTCACACTTCGTAGCCTTAAGCTCCAAGCTCTTTGGACTATACACCCTGACATCCTCCCTGAAGCCTTTAGCACATGTATTCCATAATGCAGCTTTCCCTCCGGGAATGAGCATCGAGGCCTTTCGGTGGTGGACAGATAAGGGTCTCTACCGTATTGGCCACTTCCTATCTCCGGCGGGTCCGATTTCCTTGTTGCATTGTAGAAAGAAACTGGATATGCCCGATTCGGAACTATTCAGATTTTCTCAAATCTCAATTTTTTTACACTCAATCTGGACCAATAAAAATGTACCCCCCACAATAACACCTTATGAGCATTGAACTCGGCCCTGCCCTTCGCTCTCTGCTCACAGTATTTAACTGAGAGCAGCAGGAGCCAATGGGTGCCAATTTTTTCAGCCAATCTTATGAGAGGGGGAGAGAAGATAGAAGACTGGAAGATGGGCACAGCACTGGATCATTTCAGGGTAAGTATTTGAAGGGGCACAGCATGTGGCAAATCGTTTTTTACTTTAATGCAGAGAATGCAGTAAGGTAAAAAACGCTTGACCCTTAAAACCAGTTTAAGAATCATGTTTGCTATGCACATGTACAGTACCTCCAGGAACTAATGCCTTCCTGCAATGCAATCATAAGGCCTGGTTTACACCAATGTGCTATGGTTTGGGTGCAGCAAGATTTATGCACGTTTTACACGTAGTTTTGGGTGTACTCTATTAGACCACATGTCATCATGGAAGTGCATCAAAGTCCTACATGCTGCACCTTTGATGTGTTTTCAGAAAATGCATGGTCTAATAAAAGTCAATAGGAGTGCACCTACAACCACATGTAAGATGCAGGTACAATCGCGCTGCATTAAAACGCGAACCTGGCCTAACATAGTGATTTATCCTCTTATTTATTTTCTTTACAAAAACAGCCCCGCTGGATTTCACCTACCATTTAAAATCATGTGTTAGGTAAAATTAGTCCTTTCTTCAGTAAGCCCTGCACAATTCATATAATCTTTCCCATAGTGGCCTGGAGTGTAGTGACTAACTTAGAAAACTTTATATTTAAAGCTTCATTACATCCTCCCACATTCCTCTAGCTGATAGATCAAAAACAAAAAAAATCCAATTTCAAATTGATATTGGTCTCATGACAAGCCGATGTGTTTTATTGCTTATAAGATGAATCCATGGCTGTGGGGGTGGTGGAGTTCTTAAAGGCAATGTGTTGGGGTTGTGACATGACTGCACAATGGTGGAAAAATGGACTGGACTGCAGTAGTGGATCACAGGTCTTCACTAATGGAAGAGGCCACAAAGAGGGTCATGTGAGGCAATTATAGATGAAATAATATGTAGACGTTCTTTTTTTTTTAAATTATGAATGGGTAGAAGCAGGTGGAGTGGGAAATTTTGATAGTTTTTCTTTTTGTTTGCCTAGTGATGGGCTTTGATACAATACCATCAATATGGAAGAGCTAACATGTCAATATGTGGAAGTTATAATAAAAATGACAGTGCAAAGATAATTTCAAATATATGTTCACAGAGAATATACTATGCCGTACCTTTAACTACATGTATAATCACAAGACCTGCACCTTTACCACTATTGTAATATTCATACATTGAATATTACTAAAATAAAGCTTATTTGACAGTGAAGTCTTAGGGAAAAAGGAAAAGACTGTATTCTACTTCAAAGTAATATCAAGCTGTTAATCTGAATCTGTAAATGAGTTAAACCTCATAATATAGATCTAACCAGCAGGTAGGATTCACTACGAACCCTAGAAGGCATCACTCATCTGTCCATCTGCCAGTAATGACAGTGGCATTTGTTGTATGTGCGATGACATCCTGATGTTGCTTTTATCTTCCCCTTATCAGATACCAGTGGACATCTTGATTCTGTCTCTTTTTTAACCAATAGAGCCACATGACACCCAGCAGACCGTTGGGATTGTGTGACACTGGCTAATTATTGACAAGCTATACCTGCTTTCACTGTCATTTGTTTAAGAAAATACCTTCATATGGCTTTTAGAACTGTGGCTGCCTTTTCCATCAGTCAAAGTTAAAAATTATGGATGAAAAAGCAGGTTTTGCTACTTAAACTAACTAAAAATATATTTTCAACTGAAAAAAGTAAGATTGGGGTGCTGCTGTAATAAAACCAAGTTCATTATACACAAAAATAAAAATCAATTCAACAGCTAAATATGACTGCCAATCAGTGCCTCGTCTTTAGTGCTGCCTATCAGTGTCACCTACCAGTGCCTATAAGTGCCCATTGGTGCCACCCATCAGTGCCACCTTTCAGTGCCCATCAGTCCCACCTATTAGTGCAACCCATCAGTGCCCTTCAGCGTCACCTATATTTGTATGCCATCTCTGACACTGTCAGTGAAAATTGTTGTGTTCTGTAGCACCAGTGGTGGCTGGTGCTCCAAACTGAAGAAAAAAAAACATCAATTGCAGCCACTGTGCCCATCAAACCCAGCTACTGTGCACATCAATTGCTGCCACTGTGCCATCAAACGCAGCCACTGTGCCCATCAATTGTAGCCACTGTGCCATCAAACTGCAGCCACTGTGCCATCGAGCGCAGCCACTATGCCCATCAATTGCCGCCAGTTTGCCACATCAAACGCCACCAGTTTGCCCCATAAAATAATGCCAGTTTGCCCCATAAAATAATGCCAGTTCCCCCCCCCCCCCAGCATGGCACTTATCTTTCTTGGTTCAGCGCCATCCTCCACGCTCCCTCCGAGTCCTCAATGTCTTCTCCCGTCCACTTCATGTCAGAGATTCTATCATTGGACGCCTAGCTCCTGTCGCTTCAGACAATCAGGTGACCGGTAACCAGACTGGCTGAGAGGCGGGTCAGTGTTGGGGAAGCGATTCCCTAACACAGCACTGTTTAAACATTAATGCACAACAATTTTGAAGCCTATTAGAGCCCACTGCTGTAATTCAGATGGCTGACGCTCAACAAGGGGCCAGACACCTGAATAGTGGGCGGCAGCGCCAACAATAGCTAGATTCATGCAATGCATGAATCTATCTATTGGAGATTCATGGGTGAAAGAGAGAGGGGGCGGCACTCCTATGGAAGCATCACCACTGCTTAGCACCACGTACAGCCTCAAAGCATCCACCAAAACTGTAATTGAACATTTTGAATTTCCAATGTGACCTTCACAGCCGGATAGCTTTCTCCTCTCTGTACAGAATTTGTTTTGTACATTTTGGTGTTGGTACAAGTCCCTCGCGGCTTTATAAGCCTTTTGTTTGACAATAATTTGGTTATTAGTACTACTAATGGCAAGAATTGATTATCAACTTTGGCCCTGCAGACTTCAGCGGGGGTTTGGAGAAAAGATTTAAAATGTTGAGGTCGTTTGATGAAACTCATCTAAACAGATTTTCTCGCCCCTATGCAGACATTTTTTCTAGGTTTTTACAGTCCACTGGTATGTATTTCCAAGTAAAATTCATGTTGTGTACTATGGGGCACACAGATACAAATTAGCATTCATAATATAAACCACTGCTTTAAGTTAGTTCATACAAGCATTGATGCTGCAGAGGTCAGTCATCCCCCAGAGAAATTTCCCTTTAGAGTTTGTTTGCTGCTGAGCTTAACTACTTCAGCCCCGGTCCATTTGGCTGCCAAATGACCAGGCCACGTTTTGCAATTCGGCACTGAGTCGCTTTAACTGACAATTTCGCGGTCTTGCGACGGGCTTCACTAGACATGTGCAGACTGTAATATTTCGTTTCGTTTTTTAGTTTTCGTTTGGAAAATGCATTTATTTAGTTACTCCCGAAAATCGTTTTGATTTATTTAGTTTTTCGTTGGGGAATAGCTTTCGTCCGAAAATCCAATAATACTTGGTTTCTGTCGAATGGGCGAAAAAAAAAAAAAAAAAAATTTGACGGAACGTCGAATCTTTTTGGTTGCTGGTGAAAGATCAAAGAATATTCAATGCAACGTCGAATCTTTACGTCTCATAAATCGAAATCTATTCTCTGAAACGTCGAATCTATTATTTCTATAGTGTTGAATCTTTTCTCTATGATGTCAAATCTTTTCCCTATAATGTCGAATCTCTCTAGATCAAATTTTTACCGCAACGAAAACTAAAATAAAGCATTTTTTATGTCGGATCTTTCGGTTTTCATCACTTGCACTTTCGTTATCGTTTGTTAATACGATAACGAAAAAAAACAGATTTTCGGACGAAAATGCATTCTAACGAAAACGAATGCACATGTCTAGGCTTCAATACAAAATTGACATCCTTTTTAATGCTTTATTTTGGTGGTATTTGATCACCTCTGCAGTTTTTATTTTCTTTGTGCTATAAACAAAAATTGAGCGACGATTTTGAAAAAAAGCTATATTTTTTACTTTTTGCTATAATAAATGACCCCAAAAATATATAAAACATAATTTTTTTTCCTCCGTTTAGGCTGATACGTATTCTTCTACATATTTTTGAAAACAAATCGCAATAAGCATTTATTGATTGGTTTGCAAAAAAGTTACTGCATATTGATTACTGTATAAATGTGACTGTCAGTGAGGGGGTTAACCACTAGGGGGCTAGGAAGGGGTTAAGTGTGTACTAGGGAGTGATTCTAACTGTTAGGGGCATGGCTTACTGTGACACATCACTGATCACTGCTCCCAATGAGAGGGAGCAGACGATCAGTGTCAGTATCACTAGGCAGAACGGGGAGAGGCCTTGTTTAAACCGATCGCGGGACACCGGCAGACATCGCTTCTGCGGGGACCACGGGCATGGTCATGGAGCTTGCGGCATGGACTCGCGTGCGCCCGCACGGTGGGAAATTCAAAGTGTATATGCGTCACTTTGCCCAGCCATGCCACTATTTAGCTGTGAGTCGGTCATTAAGTGGTCACGTGAGACTCGGCTGATCATAGATCGGAGTAAGGGGGCGATCCTGACCCCTTACCACGTGATCAGCTGTCAGCCAATGACAGCTGATTACATAATGTAAACAGAGCTAGTAATCAACAATTTTTTTCACTCACTCTCAAAGCGTGAGGGTGAAAAAAAAACCTGATTACCATGTTCTGCTAGATGGACATCGGTCCTGAACTTGAAGAGCCAATGCCGCCTCATTTGTGCCCACCGGTGCCACCTGCCAGTGCCCACCAGTGTTACCTACCAGTGCAAATCAGTGCCACCTATCATTGCCCATCAGTGCTGCCAAACAGTGCCAATCAGTCCCTCATCTTCAGTGCTGTCAGTGTCACCTACCAGTGCCCATTGGTGCCACCCATCAGTGCCACCTTTCAGTGCCCATCAGTGCCACCTATTAGTGTAACCCATAAGCGCCCTTCAGTGGGACCTATATTTGTGTGCTTCAGTGCCACCCTCTAGTGCCCATTAGTACCACCTATCAGTGCCCACTAGTGCCGCATCCCCAGTGCCCATCAGTGCTGCCTCATCACTGTCAATCAGTGCAGCCTATCAGTGCCCATCAGTGCATCCTATCAGTGCATTTATAAAAAAATAAAACCCTAGTAGTGATTAAATATCACCAAAAGAAGGCTCTATTTGTGAGAAAATAAAAAAATGATAACAATTTAATTTAGGTACAGTGTAGCATGACCCGCAATTGTCATTCAAAGTGATACAGGGCTGAAAGATGAAAATTGGTCTGGGCAAGAAGGGGGTTTAAGTTCCCAGTAGACAAGTGGTTAAAAGGTAAAGTTTGGGTGCTGAATCCAAACTCCTATTTATGGGCATTGAGACAAATTTTAAAAAACAGTAATGACTATTTTCTTAGCTTACAGAAAAGGGATTGTCAAGCAGTGCCCATCAGTGCAGCCTCCATAGCATACATCAGTGAAGGAGAAAAATTGCCTATTTCCAAATTTCCTAGTGAAGTGAAAACTGACAATAAATGAATGACTTCAGGGCAGGTAAACAGGCCAGATCTGGCGGTTTATTTGCCCATTCAGGATACCTGGTAAACCTGAAAAGTAATTTCTTTAGTGCCAGTAGTGATATTGCCACTAAATGAATGACTTCCAGATCCAGTGGTAGCCAGAGGTACAGTGCAGGCAAATTGATGAAATCTGGCAGTTTAGTTCCCCTGATGTGCCTTGAACCTTGACCAACTGGAGTTCAGCTCAAACCCTCTGTTGACCCAAACCCAAATCTCATCTAGAATAGATATAACATCCATAAAGTATCCTGTAATTCCTCTAACATGTAGAGGCATCCACAAAGTCTTTGATAAGATGCAGCTGTGTATGAGCTTTATAGCGCAGTAAAAAATCACGTTAGATTCAAGTGTTCCAGCATTGTCTTTACATCTTGGAGTGTTGGATGTCATGTGATAAAGAAAGAGGAGAAAATGTTTAAATAAACATATGCTGTCAAATGCTGAAAGTCTGGGCAGGTAGAATAATTAGTGCATGAGTCAGTGTCACATTTCTGGGACTAGTGCAAATAAAGTGTTGGATGTCATGCTTTTATCTTGAATAGATGAATAACTAGAAAACAAGTTGCAACAATCCAACAGCACAAAAAACTCTGAGTGATGAAGGAAATTATTTATTAACCACCATAAGAAAAATTCCAGGCACACTTTACAAGAGATAAGATCTGACAATATTATAGCTGAACTCCACTAAACAGCTAAATACACCACTAAAATGCATATTTGTGAGTTGTTTTTCCTGGAAATTGATTTGTTTTCTGCCCATGCCATCCTGAGACATACTCAGGTCTGATAGGCAGTGCAGCCTGCCTGGTGACCTGATTTGTTCTACTGCAGTTAGCCAATAGGTATTTTTTCCCCCCACCCTGTAATTGGATAGTAAAGGATTATCAACTGTTGAGCTTATCTCTCTGTCCTCCTGTCAGCATGTTGTTTGTCAGCACATGCAGAACACCTATTGTGCTATTATATGGGAATTACAAGAGCCTGAAATATAGGCACCAGATATTTGAACTACCGTATTTGCTGGCGTATAAGATTTTCCAGCTAAAATGATGGTTTTGGGATATACTCACTGTATAAGATGACCCCTCAATGTGCCATTATACATGCCTCACTGTGCCATCTATACATGCCTCACTGTGCCATCTATACATGCCTCACTGTGCCATCTATACATGCCTCACTGTGCCATCTACACATGCCTCACTGTGCCATTTTACATGCCTCACTGGGCCATCTATACATGCCTCACTGTGCCATCTACACATGCCTCACTGTGCCATCTACACATGACTCACTGTGCCATTATACATGCCTCACTGTGCCATTATACATGCCTCACTGGGCCATCTATACATGCCTCACTGTGCCATCTATACATGCCTCACTGTGCCATCTATACATGCCTAACTGTGCCATTAGTAAAATGCCTCACTGTGCCATCTATACATGCCTCACTGTGCCATTCCATTACCTGCCTCGACGATCTCCCTACCTTTTCCTGTTTGCAGAGATGTCAGATGGCAGCCATCCATTATTCAAAAGCCGCGCCTCCTCCTCAGGCTGTTCCGTGATAGGCGGAACAGTCATTTTCCCAGCAGAGCCTCTGTTCAGTATTCCGCCTATCACGGATGGCCGAGGCCGAGGCTGAGAATGAGAAGGCATCTGTGATAGGCTGAACACTAAACAGAGGCTCTGCTGGGAAAATTAGTGTTCCACCTATCACGGAACAGCCTGAGAAGGAGGCTCACTTTTTTAATAATGGATGGCCGACGTCTGACACAGGTACACAGTGTATAAGACGACCCCGACTTTCGGGGCATGATTTTAGATGCAAAAAGTTGTCTTATACGCCGGAAAATACGGTAGTTGCATGTGAAACTATATTTTGAGTTAATAATTATCTAGTTGAATTCATTGGATGTATTTGTTTCAAATGATTGCAAAAAGTAAAAAGTGTGGCTAGGCAGTAGTGAATAGTGAAGGGAATTCTGGAATGCATTACTATAGGGATCATCAGCATAAAGAAGACGGTTCTGATTCCCCTATATGGAGCTTTGTTAAAGTGTTACTAAACCCAGGACCCTGCATTCGCTATATCTGGTCTCCCACAGTGCACAGAACGTGGAAATGCAATCGTTTTAGTAAATATAAATTGCTAAATACCTTTTCTCATCAGCAGTGTATAACAGTCTTGTGACTTCTATCAGTGTCTGGTTAAAGTTTGTAAGAGGAGTTTTCATGCTGCACTGACTATCCTATAAGGCAGTGGTCCTCAAACTACGGCCCCGGGCTGTATCCGGCCCGCCAGTGTTATTTACCCGGCCCGTGGACTGAAACTAGTGACAGGGCAGTGGCGAAGAAACGGACAGGCTCTGAGAAGGGACACAGGCAGAGCCGCAGCTGCGGGGGAATTCCACCCCTCTCTCTCCTTGAGCAGAGCATTCTCCTGGCAGAGCCAATAGCTAGGAAACTAGAGCATTATGGGAATTGCAGTCCTGGATACCAGCAGCCCGCATGATGATTCCCTGAGAGAAGTTCAGCCCCAACATGCCGAGCGTGAGGGGAAAGAGAGGAGAAGAAATGTCATGAGGCTGTTGAGTGGGAGGGAGCCAGTGATTCTTGTATTGTCCTCCAAGGTAAGAACATACCTCCCATCTACCTGGCTGCTCCCACACAGTTCTACCTGGCTGCTATTCTACCCTCCACCTGGCTGTTCCCACCCTGTCCTCCCCTCCACCTGACTGCATCCATCCTGTCCTCCCCTCCACCTGACTGCATCCATCCTGTCCTCCACTCCACCTGACTGCCTCCACCCTGTCCTCCACTCCCTCCACCTGTCCTCCACTCCACCTGCCTCCACCCTGTCCTCCACTCCACCTGACTGCCTCCACCCTGTCCTCCACTCCACCTGACTGCCTCCACCTGTCCTCCCCTCCACTGCCTCCACCCTGTCCTCCACTCCACCTGACTGCCTCCACCCTGTCCTCCCCTCCACCTGACTGCCTCCACCCTGTCCTCCCCTCCACCTGACTGCCTCCACCCTGTCCTCCCCTCCACCTGACTGCCTCCACCCTGTCCTCCCCTCCACCTGACTGCACCACCCTGTCCTCCCCTCCACTGACTGGCATCCACCCTGTCCTCCCCTCCACCTGACTGCATCCACCCTGTCCTCCCCTCCACTGACTGCATCCACCCTGTCCTCCCCTCCACCTGACTGCATCCACCCTGTCCTCCACCCTGTCCTCCCCTCCACTGACTCCACCCTGTCCTCCCCCACCTCCACCACCCTGTCCTCCCCTCCACTGCTTCTTCTCAGTCCTATCCTCTCCCATCCCTTTGTGTTGGGGGTCTGTGTGATGGGGGGTCTGTAATTGGGGGCTTTGTAATGGAGAGAAGTTTTGTGTTTGGGGGGCTTTGTGATGGGGGACCTAATACGGGGGCATCTTTGATGGGGGGGATCTGTAATGGAGAGTAATCGGTGATGGGGGGGGGTTATGTGATGAGGGAGGTCTGTGAAATACTAATAAGTTTGTTGAATAAAATTGTTCTTTATTTTAAATATTGTATTGTTTTTTTTCCTGTTTTTTTGTACTTCAAATAAGATGTGTGCATAGGTTCATATTTTTTATAAACTATAGTCCGGCCCCCCAACAGTCTGAGGGACCGTGAACTGGCCCCCTGTTTAAAAAGTTTGAGGACCCCTGCTATAAGGCCTCGTACACCCGACCATTTTCCTCAACAGAATTCATCAAGAAAATTGGTGGCAGAGCTTTTTTGCCGAGGAAAACGGTCGTGAGTAAGTTTTTCATTTGTGGGACTCGATGAGAAAAAAAGAGAACAAGATATCTTTTTCCTCGTCGGGAGTCTCAATTTCCTTGTCGTG
Organism: Rana kukunoris; assembly: GCA_029574335.1. Taxonomy (NCBI): domain Eukaryota; kingdom Metazoa; phylum Chordata; class Amphibia; order Anura; family Ranidae; genus Rana; species Rana kukunoris. The sequence continues at coordinate 221,442,927 of CM056050.1, read as the reverse complement.
TTCCTTTTTGGGCTGGTTTTCGACGAGAAACACATCCGCATGCTTAGAAACCCGCACATGCTCAGATGGGTGGCGCCAGTGGAATCAAACTTCCCCTTTATAGTGCCGTCGTACGTGTTGTATGTTACCGCGTTTGAGAACGACGAGATTTGGTCTTGACAGTGTGTACACAAAGAAAGCTTGTCAAGATTCTCGACAAGCCTAACAAGGAACTCGTCGAAGAAAACGATGTTTCATTTACAACAAGTTCCTCGATCGTGTGTACGAGGCCTAAGACTGACCCTCTGTCTGGACAAAAATTATTGGTCATGTGCTGATCACATGCATTATTGGGGACAGTTGAAGAATGGGTAGACCAGAGAGAACACAGCCCAATAGCCTTTTTTACACAATGTAGAGGATTACGTTCCACAGTAAGTATAACAAGCTTGCTTTACTGCACATACAGACTGATTTTACTGTTGTGGGTTTAGTAACACTTTAGGCTTACCTGCAGATTTCTCATTTTCAGAATGTTTGTGAGTGAGCAAAATAAAATATCAAAGGACAAAGATGGAGAATATTCATATTCATACAAAAAGGAACAAAAACATTAAATTAATTAAATGAAATGATTTAAAGAAAATGTAGAAGACTTGATGGACCACTTGATCTCTTTTCTGCTGTCATTCTTCTATGTAACACCTGTAATTCATTGATGAATCTACCTTAAATGCATATTGTGTATCAATGTTGGTAGGGTGCATTAAAAAAAAAATCTTATGGGTTATGATTTTAGTGAATCAGGCTTAATTAAAAAGTCAGCATGTGAAAAAAAATGTTGAAATAAGCTAAGCACATCACACTTCATTTACCTTTTATTTACTCATAATCTACCTATACACCATATTGTTTTCTAGTGAGACTAAGTAAAATATTTCTTGGTGGTTGAGTCATTTGTGGCACTTCTAAAGATGGGAAGGGTGAGATTGGGCAAAGATCCCTTGATGCAACTTTTATTTTCTCTGTGAGTGCTACTAATGGATTCTCTTATATAGTGCACTGCAAACCAACAGGATGACTTTAACTTCTCTCTCAGGTAGAATATACTTTCCTTCTTTTCACTCCCCTACTACTTTGACTAACCAACAGGAATAAAGGAAAGTTTAAATTAAGGGGAGCTAAAGTTGGGCTAGGAACTTCCCATGTGACGAGTGCTTTTACATCAAGTGCTAAACATCTATTCCTGAAAGAATTTCCATTGGAACCTGGTACTGAATGAAGTGGCAAATGGGGGAGGTTGATTAAAGGAAAGGTGGGTATAAGCTGGGGGTAAAGGATTAAAGCAAACCTGTTACTTTGCTACGGATGGGCAAAGCAATAGTTTGCTTTGAAGTGAACCTGTGGCCAGGCTAGGAAGTTTCAAGTAATTACATATGCTTAGCAAGCAATAAGCTTTAAAACACACCCTCACTGACCTCTGTTGTTGCAGGCCATGTGGAGCAATTCATCCTCAAAAATTACAGCAGAAGCATGTGCAACCTTCTCTCTTGGCAGCTCAGAACAACCTGACCTCTTCATGGGCTCCTGCTCTGTGTTTGCGTTACAAATTAGAAAGCTGGAAATCATTCAGGGTAGTGCTATAAGTGGGAAGTGGTGGGGTGTGTAGAGTTGGCTCAGCCCACCCTGATGAATCAAATTAAAGATGATTGTGAAGAATAAGTGAATCGCTACCTGAGAAATCCATGTTTGGGTTCAATAGAATTAATTTCCACAAGAGCAGATTTGTATTATCAAAAATATGTAGAGGAATACGTATCGGCCTAAACTGAGGAATATTTTTTGGTGCTATTTATTATAGCAAAAAGTACTAAATATTGAATATTTTTTTTTAAATTGTTGCTCTATTTTTGTTTATAGTGCATAAAATAAAAACCGCAGAGGTGATCAAATATAACCAAAAGAAAGCTCTATTGTGGGGAAAAAAAGGATGTCAATTTTGTTTGGGAGGCACGTCGCATGACCGCGCAATTGTCAGTTATAGCAAAAAGGGGCCTGGTCCTTTAGCAACACAATGGTCCAGGGCTTAAGTAGTTAAGGAAAGGATAATTTGCAGGCAGTTGAATAGAAGCACATACTATGAGCATACCTCCCAGCTTTTTGAGATCGGAATGAGGGACACCTATCAGCAAAAGTATGCAAGCATAGGACACACCCTCTGTCACGCCCCCTTAAAGGAGAATTGTAAAAAAAAAACAAGATTGGTTAAACCCACAAGTGCTTTTTTACCACTACTATTCCTTTATATTGGCTTTTGGAGTTTACAAATGCAGCAATTTAGAAATCAGATGGAAGGTTTAGCTCTGGAAAACACTTTTTGATAGATAAATAGTGCATTTTATATACATCTATATAGATCAGACTAAAAATAAGGGACAAATGAGGAGGAATGAGGGACAGAGGGACATTGCTCCAAATCAGGGACAGTTCCTCGTAATCAAGGACAGTTGGGAGCTGTGTCTTGGGTTGATTTACTAAAACTAGAACATGCAAAATCTGATGCAGCTCTACATAGAAACCAATCAGCTTTCAGATTTTTTTTTTTTTGTCAAAGCTTACAATAATTAAACACGCTGAAGTTAGAATTTGGTTGGCTAGCATGCACCGCTGCATTACATTTTGAACCCCCACTTTTAGTAAATCAACCACTATATGTGTAAAATAAAATATGTGCATCTATCTCAATGTACTCCTTTGCCTTAATCATTTTCAATTACCAATGAATTCGCAGTTCAAGGTCAGGTGAAAGAAAATAGGTGAAAATTTATTTTTCTCTCAAATCTGAAATGTTTGGGCTATTTTATGTAACAAAAATTTACTTTTTTTTAAACATACCATGACTTTAATCACACCTCTGTGTGGTGACAGAAATATTTATTCATTCCTTAGTGCCTGGAGAATGATAAGGTTATGCATAAAAATGGAATTACTAAACTGCAATGCTTGCCAAATTTCAAATTAGAAACATGGAGAAACTATGTGTTTAATCTGCAAGGCAACTGCCGGAAAAAGATAGCGATAACTTTTTTTCTATTCCATTTGCACCAGTTTTAAACTCCATGGTTCTATAACCAAGAAATATCTGGGGACTCTGTATATCTTACAAGGTATTGCTCTGGTCAGAAAACTAAACAAGCACAGGAAATATCTAAGCTAATATTCACTTAAAAGAACCTAGTTCTAGAATTGCTGCCACGAAGGAATATAGTTTCCTAATGGTAATCTTCCGACTGCTTGTCTCCATGCACATATGCTACTAGTTTCTTACTAATTCAGTAGGATTACTTACTGTGGAGTATAAAGTCTGTTTCAAATTATCCTACAACCTGAGCAGTTCAAGATTCACATGAATTTCATGAGTATGGTATAGCATTTTTATTCAGTGAAAGGGATGAAAATGACAACTCGTGGCCTGAGTGGGAACGGCTGAACATAAGTCATTATGGTTCTCGGAAATTAGATGTGAAATGCTGTAGAACTGAAACAAATGAAATTTATTGATTTGATATCTCAAAGACTTATTACACTTTGCGAATACTAAAGCAGCCAATTAAAATGTACATTTTTTTATGCATTCCTTGAAGAGTGTGAATATATAATTTCACAGTCTTCTAGCCCATCATGCCCCTATCCTTGTATTATGTAGTCAAATCTAATTTAGATTTGAGCGGAGCGTATCTGGTTTTCAAACACAGCACAAAAACAATCAAGGGAATAAGAGAAATATGTACAAAGAACATCTGTGTCTGAGTATGTACTCTCATATCATTACACAGTGACAGTTCTAAAGTGACAGAGTGAATATTATACACCCTGTGGTGGGTGTGATATGCAGAGAGCAAATGAAAGTCACATTCAATACTGGAATCAAGAGCTATTACCTACTTTTGTTCTGTATGATGCTTTCATTATGAATAATGGGTCCGTCTCCACCTGCAAATAGTCTCTTTGGATTATGGCTATATTTTTTTTAATATCTCTCTTATGGAGAAGAGAAAGATTATGATTTGCAGATGATTGTTAAAGTTTGTATGGTATTTTAAAATAAACACTGAATTTGATATTTGATGACTTTTTGGTAGATTTTGTAGTGGAGCAGAAGATGATGAGCCACTCACCTTGAGTTGTATACATACCCTATATTGTCAAAAGTATTGGGAAATCTGCCTTTACATGCACATGAACTTTAATGGCATCCCAGTCTTAGTTTGTAGGGTTCAATACTGAGTTGGCCCACCTTTTACAGCTATAACAGCTTCAACTCTTCTGGGAAGGCTCTCCTTAAGGTTTAGGAGTGTGTCTATGGGAATGTTTAACCATTCTTCCAGAAGCACATTTGTGAGGTCAGGCACTTATGTGGAGGAGAATGTCTGGCTCACAGTCTCTGCTCTAATCCATCCCAAAGGTGTTTTAACGGGTTGAGGTGAGGACTCTGTGCAGACCAGTCAAGTTCCTCCACCCCAGACTCACTCTTCCATGTCTTTATGTACATTGCTTTATGCACAGGTCCAAATCATTTGGTGGAGGGGGATAATGGTGTGGGGTTGTTTTTCAGGGGTTGGGCTTGGCTCCTTAGTTCCAGTGAAGGGAACTCTTAAGGCATCAGCATACCAAGATAATTAGGATAATTTCATGCTCCCAACTTTGTGGTAACAGTTTGGGGATGGCCGCTTCCTGTTACAACATGAATGTGCACCAGTGCACTAAGCAATGTCTATAAAGACATGGATGAGCGAGTTTGGGGGGGAGGAACTTGACTGGCCTGCACCTCAACCCGATAGAATACCTATGGAATGAATTAGAGCTGAGACTACAAAACAGGCCTTTTCATCCAACATCAGTACCTGACCTCACAAATGCCCTTCTGGAAGACTGGTCAAATAATACATTAACCTCCCTGGTGGTATGATTATGTCAGATTTTAGGTGCCGAAAGCGGTACAATTATTTTCCATGGAAATTTGGCGTTTTATATTGTAGGCCTGTAATTCTTAGAAATAACTCACTTAAATCTGACCAAACAAGAGTCTAGTAGACATCCCGGTTATGGTAAAGTTTGAAACATTTTTTTTTATTTGGGAATGGGGATGTTGTCTTGTCTTGTCTTGTCCCGTTTTGTTTTGTCTTGACCTGTCTTGTCTAGTCTTGTCTTGTCTTGTCTTGTCTTGTCTAGTCTTGTTTTGCCCAGTCCTGTTTTGTATAGTTTCAACAATATATGGAAACAAAAATATATCCCAAATTGATTAGATGAAATAACTGTATTACTTATATGAACACATCAATGTCTGTATCATATTCTATAATGTATTGTCATAATATAATAAAATCAGAATGAACAAAAGTTTGAAACACAAAATCATAAATTATAATATAATAAATAACTATAGATAATTATAACAAATAATAATATAATAATAATAATAATAATAATAATAATAATAATAATAATAATAACAACAATTATTTAATAATCAAATCAATTAAATCAAAATAATAATCAAAACATAAACACTGAAATTTGCTCAGTTGCTGAATTTCCCCACAAATCGCTATCGCTCAATTCTGAAAGTGATTCTAATTTATTAACCACTTTTGACATAAAGGGACACTTTTTGTTTGCTATGGACAATCTACAGTTTCCAGGCAGAAAAAACTGTATTTATAATATAAAGTGCATGCAGGACACTGGATAGACCACCAGGGACAAAATGAGTGTGTAATTATTTTATACAGTACAGTAATCTGTAAGATTACAGTATACTGTATGTGTACTGTGTTTTAGCGTCGTAACGTCGCAAGGAACAGAGCTCGGCAGCACACGGGCACTGTGTGAATCGAGCGAGGAGACAGCTCGCTCACACAGCGGGGAGACATCGCAGGATCCAGGGGACAAGGTAAGTAACCCTGCAGTGCGATCCCGAGTCTGGCTCGGGGTTACTGCTATTAGTACTGAAATTTCACTCCGAGCCAGACTCTGGAATACCGCTAGGGAAGTTAAATGCCCTTCTAAACCTTGTGAACAGCCTTCCCAGAAGAGTTAAAGCTGTTATAGCTGCAAAGGGTGGGCCAACTCAATATTGAACCCTATAGACTAATGCCCTTTACACACAATCGGTTCGTCTGATGAAAACGAAACGATGGATTTTTTTTTTTATCAGATATCTGATGAAGCTGACTTTCATCAGTCTTGCCTACACACCATCGGTTAAAAATCCGATCGTGTTCAACGCGGTGGCGTAAAACACAACGACGTGCTGAGAAAAAAGTTCAATGCTTCGGGGCATACGTCGCCTTGATTCTGAGCATGCATGGATTGTTGACCGGTGGATTTCCCCACAGACGATGTTTTTTTTCTAACGTTTTTTTAACCATACGAAAATTTTAAAACAGGTTCTATTTTTTTTCACTGATGGGAAAAAAACTGATGGGGCAAACACACGATCGGTTCATCGGTTCAGACAAACTGATCGTGTGTACAGGGAATAAGACTGGGATTCTATTAAAATTCATGTGCGTGTAAAGGCAGGTGTCCCAATACTTTTGACAATATAGTGTATCCTCCTGTCAAAGCCGTTAAGGTTTTAGGTGGGTGTAAAATGTAATAATTTTTCTCTCTCTATCCAAAGCTAGAAAATAAAGGTTTTCACTGCAGTTCAGCTTTAACTTTCCATGGTATACTTTATATGCAATATAATGTGGAAAAAAAGGCAGTTTCTTTTCATTTAGAATATAAATATAGCTAAAACAAACAGTCATTTAGGTAGAGCTATTAACCGTGGTAATCCTGCCCAGATCTCGATTTTTGCTGATTCAGACATAAAATTCCCGCTATTAAAATATATGGTTAGATAAGGACAATTATTTTTAAATCCAGGAAAAAAAGGATGGACCTTGCGAAAATCAGACCCTACATCTCTGAAATTAGAAAGAACATGTACAATTGAAGAGTGTTTTCTTCTGAAGTCATATGAGGTTGAACCTTGCAGTGATGTACAGTATCTCCATTTAATTATTTTCCAAAAGCAACAATTGTCCGTGCCTCTGGTTATTCATGAGACGGATGAATAGCCTGAAAAAGTTTTATGCATTTCACATATTTTCTGACTAATATACAAAATACGTACATATTTGCTGAGAATATGAAATGATTTACATAGACAAACAAGTAGAGTGAGGATCAGGTTATTTTTGCTGCAGTTTCACACTATACTATTTATACTGCTGATATTTAAATATAGCTTTAACATATTACGGTAAATAGCACTTTACAGAGTGTACACACCAACGTCACAGATGGAGAAACATCACAACTGACTTGTCTGAATATTTGTTGAAAAAAGTAAAAGTTTACAATAAACTGATTCAGACAGTTAACTGTTGATTAACCTATGGATATTGGCAGTGGCAGACGCAGTGTATTTGGTATATGGGGTGGATTTTTTTTAACATTTTGCTTAAATATACAGATTTTTTTTTTCAGAAATAGTCATGAAATTAAACAAATTTTAATAGTGGCTATAAAATAAACAGACAGTAGAGCAGTTTACTTATCTGAAGGCTGTATACATAATAATATTAGTTAAAAAATAAACAAAATGTGATTTGGTACTGACATGCCTGCAGGCAATTCAAGTATAGTAATAGGGTCTATAAAATTGGTGACTTGACAGTATGTGGGCAGAAAAATTACAGTTTTGACAGCACAATGGCTATAAATGGGCTATCAAATGGGTAGTTTTGACAAAATGTTGGCAACACACAGGCATTTGTGTTAACATGTGAGTAAACATTGTTCAATCATTTCTGTATGTGGGTAATGATAATAATAATGACAATACCTGTAGCGTGGCAACAAAGCCATGTGGACAATGGAACTTATGTTACTTACACTGGTAGTCAGTAACTTAACCTCAGGCCTCGTACACACGACCGAGGAACTCGTCGTAAAGGACACATTGTTTTCCTTGACGAGTTCCTTGTTAGGCTTGTCGAGAATCTTGACAAGCTTTCTTTGCGTGCACACAGTCAAGACCAAATCTCCTCGTTCTCAAACGCGGTGACGTACAACACATACTACGGCACTATAAAGGGGAAGTTCGATTCCAGTGGCACAACCCTTGGGGCTGCTTTTGCTAATTTCATGATACTGTGTGTTAAGTAAAAGTTTGGTGAGAGACGATTTGCGCTTATTTAGTCTGTTACAGCGTGATAAATGTGCTATCTCCATTACGAACATTACTTTTACCGAAGGTGCGCTCCCGTCTTATACTTTATTCTAAGCATGCGCGGGTTTCTAAGCATACACACAAACGTGTTTCTCGTCGAAAACCAGCCCGACGAGGGACACGACGAGGAAATTGAGACTCCCGACGAGTTTTCTCAATGAAAAACATACACAAGACCGTTTTTTTGTGGTAAAACCGCCCCCATCCCCCTGGTGCAGTCGATAGGTCAGCTGGATGCACCCCCTGTCGCTCGATCATCGACCCACCAGCCCTACACTTACCCCATCTAGGTCGCATTTCCTCCTCCTCCACTTCTCCTGCTCCTCCTTGGCGGCCAATATGATCGCCTCTCCTCTTGGCCAATCGGGCCTCAAGACCTGCTCCCTGTTTGTCCGGGAGGAGAATCAGGAAGACAAGAGCAAATATTAATTTGCTATTGTCACACAAATGGGTGGGCTCAGGGCACAATGCTCTGCACCCTGAGCCTACCTTTATTGGAGGCCAAATAGAGCCTCTGGCTCTAATCATGTGCTTCTAAAAGAGAAAAAATAAACCCCATTGGAATCAATGCATCCGGCACCATGCATGTAGATTAGGGGCCAGATGCATGGTTTAAGGGGGTGGCGCCCCTGCACCCCATATGGAGCGGCTGTCACTGGGTTAGAAATTATTTTTTTGCTGTCTATAGATTGTGCATGTGATACTCTCCCACCTCCTGTCCCATTAACACTTTGAATATTTCCCTAATTTCCTGTCAGAATGACAATAATGTTGCCAACATTGCAGGAAGTGAAGGGAAATCTCTTTAGAGTTCAATGTTTCGAGTAGTGCCAGATGCCAATGTAGCACACTGGGATATGATTTCTTTCTAATTTCAGGACTGCTGTCTCTGTGTATTTGCTTTTGGATTATATTATGCTCTTTGTCCCAAGTCACCTTTGACTTTGAATATTCGCTGGATATCCCAGGAGTCTTCAGGAGGGAAGGGGCTTTTTCAGATAAGCACACTCCTGTATGCATACTTGAGATAAGGGCAGGAAGTAAATGTTACATTAATCATTTGCCCTTACTCAAGATGGCCATGGGCAGATTTTTTTTTCCCCAAAGTGATTTCTTAGCAAAATAAAGCATGGAAACATGGATGGATTTCCTTAACCACTTCAATACCCAGCCATAGACAATTGACGGCCTGGGATGGGATTTACCATCCTAAGTGGCCGTCAATTGACGGCCTGGGTATTGCAGGCGAATATCTGGACGATGCCTGCAGCCAGAGGCATCATCCAGATATCCTCTTCTTCAGCCGGCGATTCTGCACAAAGTAAGAACGATCATAGCGGCGGTTCCACCGCTTGATCGTTCTTACAGGCCGCGGGAGGGGACATCCCCCCCCTCCCGCCGCCATCCGGTGCTTCTCCGGGCTTACCTGTACCTTCGGGGGCCCGGAGAACGAATCGTCGGCGGTGGCAGGAAGCATAGAGATGACTGGTGACCAGATGGTCACCAGTCATCTCTATGACCGTCGGAGGACCCGGGCGCGATCTGATGACGTCACGCCCGGGTCCCCGTATGTAAACAAAGCCGCGATTGCGGCTGTAAGTCACCATTCATGAGATCGGTGAATTTTTTTTCACCGATCTCATGGTTTCCAGCCTGGAGGAGAGATGTGAGGTCTTATTGACCCCACATCTCTCCATAAAGAGGACCTGTCACACACATTTCCTATTACAAGGGATGTTTACATTCCTTGTAATAGGAATAAAAGTGGGGAAAAAAAAATGAAAAACGTGTAAAAATAAATAAAATATAAGTAAAAAAAATAATAAAAGATAAAAAAAAAAATGAAAACGCCCCTGTCCCCGATAGCTCGCGTGCAGAAGCGAACGCACATGCAAGTCCCGCCGACATATGTAAACGCCGTTTAAACCACACATGTGAGGTATCGCCGCGTGCGTTAGAGTGCCAGCAACTAATCTAGCACTAGATCTCCTCTGTAAATCTAAACTGTAACCTGTAAAAAATAAATAAAGCGTTGCCTATGGAGATTTTTAAGTACCGAAGTTTGGCGCCATTCCATGAGTGTGCGCATAATTAAAGCGTGACATGTTGGGTCTCTATTTACTCGGTGTAACATAATCTTTCACATAATACAAAAAAATTGGGCTAACTTTAGTGTTTTGTTATTTTTTTAATTCATAAAACAATTTTTTTTACAAAAAAAAGCGTTTGAAAAATAATTGCGTAAATACCGTGCAAGATAAAACTTTGGAATGACCGTCATTTTATTCCCTAGGGTGTCCGCTAAAAAAAACATATATAATGTTTGGGGGTACTGTGTAATTTTCTAGCAAAAGAATGATGATTATTACATGTAGGAGAGAAGTGTCAGAATAGGCCCGGTATGGAGGTGGTATAAAAGCCTAGTATTGAAGCGGTTAAAAGAGAAGTAAAGTTTATTTTTTTTCCCAAGTCATACTTACCTTGGTGGATGCAGCATCTGTCCGATGCTGCATCTGTCACCTGGTGCCTCCACACTGAGAACCAAGTGATTGGCTGTGTTTTTAGCGCTCCTTGAGCAGAGAGCTGTAGACTGTCAGTCACAGCTCTCTGCTCTTCTCCCTCCTCTCTCACTGGAGCGCTGAGCTATGGAGGGACGGAGCAGTCATCTTAGGCTTTCAGTGGATCGCTGAGAGGCTAAGACAGGTATCAGTCCAAGCACCTGGCGGATCCAGGCTCTGTGGACGGGATGACGCGATGCCTAGAATGACATTGGTGATGTCAGCAGAGAGCGGACTACACCATAACCTTAAAAAAAAAAAAAAAAGTTATCTCACCCAAGAGCCTCTATGTATTTAAAGGAATGTAACTGGTAAACTTGACTCTCAGTTTGAAATATTCTGATCACTCATTTGACTATATTTTTGGTGTAGTCTATCATTTTTGTTTCTCTTGCTTCTATTCCGTTACCTCCCTATTTTAACCTCCAGAATGTGTCTCGGGGTCAATTTCCAGTACTAAAACTCGGCCACACTCGGGATCGCATCGCAGGATCCAGGCAAAGAAACTTACCCTGTCCACAGGAAAAATCTGACATAATCATGCCACCAGGGAGGTTAGGTTTAAATGGAAACAACTGTTGGTTTAGTTTAACTTGCTGTCCATATCAAGCCTACAGTTTGAACCCATTAGGGGTAGGCTTGTCCGGGACATCAGGAACTGAATAACCCTATACCAACCTTCCATTCCATTATCACTATCATTGTTGACTATTGTATATGGCAATTTCATTATCTATATCATATCCTATTATTATCTATATCATTACCTATTATTATACATACATAAAAATGTATTGTTTAAAAAAAAGATAAAACCGTAATATGATAAATAAGAATAGTATTCTTTAAAAGATGTGAAATACAGACTTGTAAATTGAGTAAGTCATATTAAAGTATCTGCATATCACAGAAGTGTGTTGTATCACTTTGAAAGGACAAAGTTCGCTGAAGATTAATGTTTGTGGTGACACGATGATCAGCAATATAAATACTAGGGTAAGTGCGTCTGATCGCTAACATTTAGTATGGTCCTGCCAGGACAATGTCTGACACATGTAATGATGGTGCTTACCTGATACATTACATTTAACCTAAAACAGACAAGTATGTGCTCTACATTTCTTGTGTAGCATTAGTGGAGATCATTTGCTATTTTTATCTATTAAAAATAATCCTCATTGACAAAATAATGTCAGAGATTACTTTCTCATCTTGCCACAAAGCAGACAAGGTAATACCAATGAAGACATTTAGCAGGAAGCCTCAGAATAAAGTTGTATGTATGTCTGCTGCTGGCTAATGCAATTCTGAGCAGTAAAATGCTGTAGATTTTTATTATGTCTGAAAATAGAGTTCAGAACAGGACAAGTGGGTGAGGTGTGAGAAAAGCGTGCGGTGCATATTGGAATTCAGACTACTGAAATTGGAAGCACACACCCTACTTAATACACCCATGATACTCATGAAACAGTCTTTATCAGTCAGTTAACTTGAATCAGCTGTTTATACAGCATGCTGTATGTGTTTCCTGTGTGTTCTGCACGTAAATGTACTACCAGTACGGTTCTATTGTTCAGGCTACTCCTGCTGTCGTCACAAGTGGGAACGGACACCTGCCATAACACAGACAGAATGATACTGCACAATGCAAGTCACATTCTTTACTAACCTGCTCGGCAGGTGACAGAAACTGATTACTAAGCAATCTTTGTAGGCTGTGCTTTGCTTGAGCATACAGGAGTTCATTATCTAGTTTCACTTGTTTAGGGTTATTATAATCATCTACTGTACCAATAAAAAGGTATTTTTTTTTTTTTTGGTTTGGTTGAATCAAATATTGTAAGGTTGGGACTCTTTTGTACTTGCCATTGACTGTTTCTAATGAGGGCCAGATTCCAATGAGGGGCCCCTGAAACTAATTTTGTAGATGCACAATTTGTTTTGCCACTGACTATTTGGCTGCCAAATGACTGGGCCACTTTTTGCGATTCGGCACTGCGTCGCTTTAACTGACAATTGCACGTGGATCCCAAACTAAATTGACAGCTTTTTTTCAAAAAAATAGAGCCTTCTTTTGATGGTATTTGATCACCTCTGCGTTTTTTTATTTTTTGCGCTATAAACAAAAATCGAGCGACAATTAAAAAAAAAAAAAAGCAATATTTTGTACTTCTTGCTGTAATAAATATCCCCAATTTTTTTTAAAAAAAAAGCAATTTTTTTCTCAGTTTAGGCTGATACTTATTCTTCTACTTATTTTTGATAAAAACAAATGCAATAAGCGTATATTGATTGGTTTGTGCAAAAGTTATAGCGTCTACAAAATAGGGGGTAGTTTTATGGCATTTTTATTATTATATTTTTACTAGTTATGGCGGTGATCTACGATTTTTATCATGACTGTGACTTTATATGGCAGACACATCAGACACCTTTGACACATTTTTGGGACCATTGTCATTTATACAGTGGTCAGTGCTATAAAAATGCACTGTTACTGTGAAAATGATGCTGGAAGTGAAGGGGTCAATCCCTGAGCGGCACTGAAGGGGTTAAGTGTGTCCTATGAAGTGATTCTAACTGTTAGGGGAGGAGCTACCAGTGACATGTCAACGATCACTGTTCCTGATCACAAGGAACAGTAGATCCTTGACATGCCACTAGGCAGAACAGGGGAATGCCTTGTCAACAAAAGCATCCCCCTGTTCTGCCTTTGCCGGCCGCAATCGCGGGCCTCCCGGGAACATGGAATTCCAGGGACCCGCATGCACGAGGCACGTAGCGGGCGTACATGCCCGCTGGGCAACACCTTTAAAGGGACATACAGGTACACCCATTTGCCTGCCCATGCCATTCTGCCGACGTATATCGCCATGTGGCGATCGGCAAGTGGTTAAATTGTATATTTATTACATTTTTCACAGAAATACTGCAGGTAAAAAACAAAACAAATGATAGATTGTGGAAAATACAATAATCAAAAAGGCACAGATCATATGCAAAGGACATAGGAGTAAGATTACAATACTACCATCATTACAGTATCATGGGAGTTCAAACTTGCTGATTGAGAGGGGGGGAGGGGGTGGGTCCAGAGAGCGTCCAAGGAGCAGGTGACACAAAACAGGTTTATGTATATCACACAAATGGAATTATCGCTCTCTGGGTCGGACGTTAGTGGGATTTCCAGGGTGCCCAAACTGAAGAAGAAAGACACCCCACAGGAGTCCCACGGAGAGAGGAAAGGTTCAGTAGGTTACAAACATTTAGCACAGGAGTTTAAGAGGGTACTGAACAGAGAGGGTGTAGTGGTATGGCACCAAGATTAAGCTCTGACTGATCCCACAAGTCCCATTTTTTTTTTAAATGAGGAAGTGCATCATGGACTATCGCAGTAAGGTGTTCCATTCTGCAGATCTGCTCCAATATTTGTTAAACCTGTGGGAGGATGGGTGGAAAGGGGGATAACTATCTCAAGGGTATAGAACTTTTTGCAGCAAATTTTTGGGTGTGTTTGGAAATGTCAGGGAACGAAAGGCCTAGAAGGTAGTGGATCGGGTCCAGAGGGAGATTGGTTTCAAAAAGGTTTTGAGCTTGAATGGAGATCCTGAATGGTTGGATAATGGGTAGGGTTGAGCAAACCTGAACCCGAATAATTTGCTGAAAGTTCAGGTTCGGGTTCGGAGTTCGGCAATGTAATGGCATGCTGCACGGCAGCCAATCGCCATTTGTTTTACTCGTGTGACCTAGAAGCCATCACAGCCATGCCTACTAATGGCATGGCTGTGATTGGCCAGCGCAGCATGTGACCCAGCCTCTATATAAGCTAGAGGCACACAGCGCAGCTCGTCACTCTGCACTCTGCTTTAGTTAGGTTAGGGAAAGGGTGCTGCTCTTCTCAGGGACAGATTTAGATATGAGTCAGACTGTCCTGCTTCAGAATCACCAGCACTGCATATGTTACTCTGACATACTCTGCAATATAGGTTAGGGAAAGGTTCCTATTTGTGCTTGTAGGGAATAGAAATATATAGGAGTCTGTCCTATTTCTAAATCTATTTACACCAGCACTGCATATGTTACTGTAAGATACTCTACAAGATACTTTTCTTCTATTGTGCTATTCACAAAACATCCATTTAGGGCAAACAAGTTAATTTTGCAGTGTTTCCTCCATATCTGTAAGTGTGAGATAAACACTTTAGCTACTGTTCTTCTGTTGTTCTATTCAAAAAACACCCATTTAGGGCAAATAAGTTGGGAGGAATAGTGTCCCATCATTGGTGTCAGTGGGAGGAATAGTGTCCCATCATTGGTGTCAGTGGGAGGAATAGTGTCCCATCATTGGTGTCAGTGGTAGGAATAGTGTCCCATCATTGGTATCAGTGGGAGGAATAGTGCCCCATCATTGGTGTCAGTGGGAGGAATAGTGCCCCATTATTGGTATCATTGGGAGGAATAGTGTCCCATCATTGGTATCAGTGGGATGAATAGTGTCCCATCATTGGTATCATTGGGAGGAATAGTGTCCCATCATTGGTGTCAGTGGTAGGAATAGTGTCCCATCATTGGTATCAGTGGGATGAATAGTGTCCCATCATTGGTGTCAGTGGGAGGAATAGTGCCCCATTATTGGTATCATTGGGAGGAATAGTGTCCCATCATTGGTATCAGTGGGATGAATAGTGTCCCATCATTGGTATCATTGGGAGGAATAGTGTCCCATCATTGGTATCAGTGGATGAATAGTGTCCCATCATTGGTATCAGTGGGATGAATAGTGTCCCATCATTGGTATCATTGGGAGGAATATTGTCCCATCATTGGTATCAGTGGGAGGAATAGTGTCCCATCATTGGTGTCAGTGGGAGGAATAGTGCCCCATTATTGGTATCATTGGGAGGAATAGTGTTCCATCATTGGTATCAGTGGGAGGAATAGTGTCCCATCATTGGTATCATTGGGAGGAATAGTGTCCCATCATTGGTATCATTGGGAGGAATAGTGCCCCATCATTGGTGTCAGTGGGAGGAATAGTCTCCCATCATTGGTGTCAGTGGGAGGCATAGTGTCCCATAATTGGTATCATTGGGAGGAATAGTGCCCCATCATTGTTATCAGTGGGAGGAATAGTGTCCCATCATTGGTATAATTGGGAGGAATAGTGCCCCATCATTGGTGTCAGTGGGAGGAACAGTGTCCCATAATTGGTATCAGTGGAAGGAATAGTGTCCGATCATTGGTATCATTGGGAGGAATAGTGCCCCATCATTGGTGTCAGTGGGAGGAATAGTCTCCCATCATTGGTGTCAGTGGGAGGAATAGTGTCCCATCATTGGTATCATTGGGAGGAATAGTGCCCCATTATTGGTATCAGTGGGAGGAATTGTGTCCCATCATTGGTATAATTTGGAGGAATAGTGCCCCATCATTGGTGTCAGTGGGAGGAACAGTGTCCCATCATTGGTATCAGTGGGATGAATAGTGTCCCATCATTGGTATCATTGGGAGGAATATTGTCCCATCATTGGTATCAGTGGGAGGAATAGTGTCCCATCATTGGTGTCAGTGGGAGGAATAGTGCCCCATTATTGGTATCATTGGGAGGAATAGTGTTCCATCATTGGTATCAGTGGGAGGAATAGTGTCCCATCATTGGTATCATTGGGAGGAATAGTGTCCCATCATTGGTATCATTGGGAGGAATAGTGCCCCATCATTGGTGTCAGTGGGAGGAATAGTCTCCCATCATTGGTGTCAGTGGGAGGCATAGTGTCCCATAATTGGTATCATTGGGAGGAATAGTGCCCCATCATTGTTATCAGTGGGAGGAATAGTGTCCCATCATTGGTATAATTGGGAGGAATAGTGCCCCATCATTGGTGTCAGTGGGAGGAACAGTGTCCCATAATTGGTATCAGTGGAAGGAATAGTGTCCGATCATTGGTATCATTGGGAGGAATAGTGCCCCATCATTGGTGTCAGTGGGAGGAATAGTCTCCCATCATTGGTGTCAGTGGGAGGAATAGTGTCCCATCATTGGTATCATTGGGAGGAATAGTGCCCCATTATTGGTATCAGTGGGAGGAATTGTGTCCCATCATTGGTATAATTTGGAGGAGTAGTGCCCCATCATTGGTGTCAGTGGGAGGAACAGTGTCCCATCATTGGTATCAGTGGGAGGAATAGTGTCCCATCATTGGTATCAGTGGGAGGAATAGTGTCCCATCATTGGTATAATTGGGAGGAATAGTGCCCCATCATTGGTGTCAGTGGGAGGAACAGTGTCCCATAATTGGTATCAGTGGAAGGAATAGTGTCCGATCATTGGTATCATTGGGAGGAATAGTGCCCCATCATTGGTGTCAGTGGGAGGAATAGTCTCCCATCATTGGTGTCAGTGGGAGGAATAGTGTCCCATCATTGGTATCATTGGGAGGAATAGTGCCCCATTATTGGTATCAGTGGGAGGAATTGTGTCCCATCATTGGTATAATTTGGAGGAATAGTGCCCCATCATTGGTGTCAGTGGGAGGAACAGTGTCCCATCATTGGTATCAGTGGGAGGAATAGTGTCCCATCATTGGTATCAGTGGGAGGAATAGTGTCCCATCATTGGTGTCAGTGAGAGGAATAGTGTCCCATCATTGGTGTCATTATGTTATTTTAAGTTATTTCCCTATACACATTTATTTTCAGAGTACTTGCCATGCTCTTACCGACATTTTGCTGCCATTTGCAGCCCTCTAGTCCCTTCCCTTAGTTTTTTAGAGACATTTTAGTAGTCAAAAGTCCGGGTCCCCATTGACTTCAAAGGGGTTCGGGTTCGGGGTCAAGTTTGGGTCAAGTTCGGGTCCCGAACTCTGACTTTTTTCCGAAGTTCGGCCGATCCCGCCGAACCCGAACATCCAGGTGTCCGCTCAACTCTAATAATGGGGCATTCCCAAATTATATGAACATGGGATAGAAAACGGTAAAAAGAAACTGCGCTAGGATGATTAGGAATCAGTGATGGCCTGAAGCTCTACAGAAGTAAGCAGCAACTGACCTGAAAACATAACAGTGAAAAGAAGTGAGAAAAATATATATAGTTGCGCTAGTATCAAAGAAAAACCTTTATGGAGAAGGTGACTTAATCACCACTACCATAAATGTGAAAATAGCATGAATAAACATGAACCTTGAATTGTATTAAAGTGACATGTGTGCATAAGCAGTGAACAAAATTTCAATCATAAAATTGACAAATCATGAAATATGAACCCTGCAATAAGCTGTAACATTAACCTATGTGCGAAAACCAAATGAAGTACATAAATTGATAAAAACAAATCATGAACTATAAACCCTGTGATGGGCTATAACATCAATAAATAACAATATAAGGATACATAAACACAGTAAAATGAAAAGAGAATGGAAAAGTCCATATGGTTGCAGTATGAAGAAACACCCAGTGATGGTCCGAAATAACAGCGGCACTTTCTTCTTGAGATCAGCAACTTTAAGTGAATTCCACCACCATAGTGTAAGTAAACTGCTTAGCTGAGCCAAAGGCCCCTTTTGATATAGACCTAAACCAGCATGAATATTAAACCCAGCAGACACAACAAAACACTGCATCCATGGCGTGATGATACAATGTTATAATACGACAAACTAAAACTGCAGAGAGGGGACCAGTACCCAAGATGCTAATGTTTGGCCAAAACAATGGGGTCCCAGGAGAAGTAGAGAAGTGTTGAAGGCTCTATCTTGTTTTATGACAGGACAAGGTGTTTGCAGAACCTCGCCAGGCGTTTCCATTCAACCAAGCTCAATTCACACGGGTCCCTTTCTGGGCGTGAAAAAACAAGGGGAGAGGCGCCTCTAAGAGTAGATGTTTAGGTAATTTAATAAGTTAATATATACAGGCAACTCACGTTTAGTGAAGTAAAAAACAAGCATTGTATACAAATTCTTGGGAGGGAGAAGTCCTCAGGTCGGTCACTGGTGTTCTGATGCGCTGCACTGTCTCTAGTAGTCCTTTTCCAATCACAGTAAGATGTTGGGGCCGGCGGCGGTGGTAGAGCTGTAGGGTCAGGCTAGAATTTTGAATTCTGCGGCAATATGAACACGGTGACGTCACTGGTATGCGACGCGTTTCCGAGCAGGCGCACTGCGATGACGCAGCAGTCGCGCTCCTTTATCAAGCTGCCCTTTCTGGGCGTGTGGGCGTGGTTATCGTTGATTGGCCAATCAACAATATCTTGATCACATAAGAGTTCAAATATGGTAGTTTTGTCCAAGGTCAATGTAGGGGACTTATAGGAGAAGTATTGTTTGAGTTGGAGGTAGAAGTAGAATGATTGCTTAGTGGTCTGGTGTTTCCATTGTATATCTGCAAAAAGCAAAAGGATCCGGGTAAGGGGATGCACTATATTTCGAAGCTGAAAAAATTTGGCTTGTGTCCAGGGGAGCATTCGGGTATAGGATAGACTATTTGGGATATTGGGATTGAACATCACATTTAATAGGTGTGAGCTTGGGGAAGAGAGAGAGAACTGGTGGGAGCATCTTTTCCATATAGAAAGAGTAAATATCATTGGATGTAAGCATAGGCCCCTTAGTTGGGCCATAGAGGTTTCCAGCTTTGACCAGAACATGGAGCAGGGGCGAACAGGGCTTGTAATGCTAATATCTATCTCTGACCAAATACTGGAGGACCATGTAATAATCGGCTTGAGATGGGTGGCAAAGTAATATTTGATAAGGTCCGGGGATCCCATACCACCTCTGGAGGGAGGGGGAGGATAGAGTGATGTCTAAATGTACAGAAAAGTGATCTGACCAGGTTATGGGGTTAATTTCTGAGAAGACCGTGGATGTCAGAAGGGAGGGAGAGCAGAAAAATGGTCTAGTCTGGAGTAAAGCCTATGGGGGTGAGAATAGAATGTGTACTGCTTGTGTGTAGGATGTTTAATCCTCCAGATGTCTAGAAGATTACAAGCCCTTATGAGTTTACAGAAGGAGTTTAAGAGGCGGTTGGTTTTGGTGGGTATTGTGGAATGGAACAGAATACGCCTGTCTTTGCTGGGTCATGTTAAAATCCCTGCCAATAACCATAAAGGGTTGAGAAAATTTGTCTAGCTTGTCAAACATGGTGAAGAGGAACTGGATCTGGCCAGCTAGAAGCATAAACATTGACTATAGTAAGAGAATGGGTGAGAAATGAACAATCCTAGATAATAATGGGGTCCTGATACAAGGATTTAATGCGTAGGGGGCGTGAGCGTTTGATTAAAATTATGGCAGCATTGTCCTCTTCAAGGACTTGTACATATTGCACTTTCTCTCTAGGGTTTTAGTGCGCTCTCCCAATTTAACTATTTCCCCTCTCAGTTCTTTGGCCAGTTTCCCCACCTCCTGAGCAATGTTATGGGTGATGGCTTGGAGCAGGGATTGCAGGGATTACAGTTTAGCATCCAAGATTTCTGCCGTCAATGGGGGGGGGGGGGCTGTGCCAGAGTGTGGGGGATATCTAAGAGGGTACCTGTCTCAGGCTCTTGGTGCTCTAGTGGGTCCTGTGTGCCATACTGACTACTCAAGGCCACGGATGTGGGCCTATGCAGGTAGCCACCCATGGTGGAGGAGGCCTGTGGTGTAATTGTGGTGTAATTGTGTCTCTGGTCACCAATCTTGCTCATAAGATGCACGGCTGCTGTAGGGGGCTGGGGATGTAACTCCCGCGGCTATCAGAGCTTCAAGTCAGGTGGCAAGAGTCCCGGAAAGGAGGCGAGGGATGGAGCCTGAGTCTCACACGTCCGCCATGATCAGAAGCCGCGCATACGCCGATGCACAATTTCTTACATCCAAATTAAATTTGTGTCCTAAAGTTGGTCAAATGTTTAATTTATAAGACCCCTTACACATGGGAGTCTCCGTTTTGTGGAATCTGCTTGCTCAACAGGGATCGCTTCACTTGTCCCTGCTGAGCAGGTGGATGACAGGTCCATCTCCACTCACTGTGCAGAGCGGAGACAGAACCAGTCCGGCTCTCCCTTATAGGTAAATCAGGTGAAGACGGACCACCTGTCTGTTTGCATCTGATCATATCCGATCCACCAGACCAGGGATCTCCAAACTACGGCCCTCCAGATGCTGTGGAACTACACTTCCCATGAGGCCTTGTAAAACTCTGACATTTGTAGACATGACTAGGCATGATGGGAAATGTAGTTCCTGAACACCTGGAGGGCCGTAGTTTGGAGACTCCTGCACCAGACGAATAGAAGTTAGGGTAAAATTGGATAGTGGTGGATGTCAGCTGCTCCATAGGGGTAAATGGAGGGTCTG
This sequence comes from Rana kukunoris, assembly GCA_029574335.1. Taxonomy (NCBI): domain Eukaryota; kingdom Metazoa; phylum Chordata; class Amphibia; order Anura; family Ranidae; genus Rana; species Rana kukunoris. The sequence goes on along the minus strand of CM056050.1, from coordinate 221,421,771 downwards.
ATCGGGTCCGCCTGAAAATCTGACAAGCTGACCTGATTGGACAGCCCGTGTGAAAGGGCCCTAAAATGGGGGTGTTTGTCTATTGTTTAAAAAGTGAAACCTGTCTGATTTACCCAGGTGTGTTAATTACATGATGGAATCCACACTGTGAATAACACAGGTGAAGAGAATGGCGAGAAACTATCTATTTTTACTAGTATTGGTTTCTCTAAAGATGGCAGGTGCAGTGCAGTGTTTTACAGAATTTATTTTCACAGGCATCTCCTACCATGCATTGTTCAGAACTGTATGCACAGCAGAGTACAGGCTTACACCTGCATCCTATCTCCTGTGTTGGCAGGCATTTGAAGGCATTTCTTGAAGCCTATCTGCTGTGCTGGCAGGCATTCAAGACATCACCTGCACCCTGTCTTTCCTGACAGAAATACAATATGTTCATGTTTTAGATATCCCTTGAAGTGAGCCTATGGATATACTGTCAAGTTACACTTGTGACAATCTCTGGGCACAACACAAACTCTAATATTAAGGATGTCAGTCAGATATGTGAGAAAATAATTAGTTAATTAGACCTGCAAGCATTAACCACTTCAGCCCTGGACCATTTTGTTGCTAAAGGACCAGGCCCCTTTTTGCGATTCGGCACTTTGTCAATTTAACTGACAATTGCACGGTCGTGCGACGTGGCTCCCAAACAAAATTGATGTCCTTTTTTTCCCACAAATAGAGCTTTCTTTTGGTGGTATTTGATCACCTCTGTGGTTTTTATTTTTTGCGCTATAAACAAAAATAGAGCAGGAATTTTGAAAAAAAATCAATATTTTTTACTTTTTGCTATAATAAATATCCCCCAAAAATATATATATAAAAAAATTTCTCTCAGTTTAGACCGATACAAATCCTTCTACATATTTTTGGTAAAAAAATCACAATAAGCATTTATTGATTGGTTTGCGCAAAAGTTATAGCATCTACAAAATAGGGGATAGTTTTATGGCATTTGTATTAATATATTATTTTTTATAGTAATGGCGTCGATCTGCGACTTTATGGTGGACACATCAGAGACTTTTGACACATTTTTGGGACCATTCAAATTTATACAAGTGTGGCCTGCGTTCTGACGTCAGAATGTTTTTTGAACTGACCTAGGAAAGAGAATCGAAAAGGACGCTGAGATTCCGTGTTTGCAGACCGCATATGGTGCATTCGTTTGAGCCTGCTTTACAGTGACCTCTTGTAAGTGCAATATATCCAGTTTTTTAATTAAAATTGTATTGCAAAGCTGCACTATGGGCTCTCTGTTTTCCTTTTGTATTTCAGATATTCATCCGCTCCGACTAATTGGGATTAGAAGCAACTCCAGCCTATAGTCGTTTGGGTGACTTTAAACAAACCCGTGTGCAGTCTGACCGCAGATGTGGTCAGGTGGTCTGGTAAGGAGACTATATTTTCTGACACTCGGGTGTATCCTTGGGGGAAGATGGTGCCAAGCTTTTTAAACATCTCTTTGGAAAACTTCTTATAGGTCACTCTTACACTGATATTTTTTCATGCATTTGGGAATATTTATGGACTTTTTATTGTGTCATATTTACTTATTTTGATGTGCATGTTATTACGTTTTTTTGGTTATAATTCTAGGTTTCACATACCTTTGTTATATTCATCTTAACTATTTCACGGTACACCATTTATTATACACTTGTTATTTCATATTCTATATTTTATGTTTCATATAACCAACCATGCTCCTCTGATTGATCTATTATTGTTCTCTCACTTTTTTATATTTTTGATATCACTATCATCTATTTCACTTATTTTGGTTTTGCGCTGTACCTCACCCCCTTTTTCCAAGTTCTTCCAATATATGTATCCATATTATTTGGTACTAGCAGCACTTCCACCCCATTTGGTTTAGCGCAGTGTTTTTTCCATTTTTTTCTAGTACTATACAAATGAATCACTGTGTAAATGGCACTGGCAGGGAAGGGGTTAACCACTAGGGGGCGCTGAAGGGGTTAGGGAGTGATTCTAACTGTGTGGGGAATGGGCTACGAGTGTTATGTCACTGATCTCTGCTCCCGATCACAGGGAGCAGAGATCACTGTCCTGTCACTAGGAAGAACAGGGAAATGCCGTGTTTACATTGACATCTCCTTGTTCTTCCTCTTCCGACGGCAATCGCGGGCCACCAGGGAGCATCGAGTTCCCGGAACCCGCATGCACACTCACAAGACACGCGGCGGGTGCGCGCCCGCTGCGCGGCAAATATAAAGGGACGTACAGGTACACCCATTTGCCTGCTCGTGCCATTCTGCCAACGTATATTGGTGTGCGGCGGTCGGGAAGCCGTTAAACATGCATGCTAAGGTTACCTAAGCATTGCACTGTTATGCTATAGAAATAGTAGGTGAGGCAGATTGAGTAATGTTATCAAACTTGTCCAGCTGAACGTAGATAAATATATACGTTTTTTTTTTTTAATTCAGAAGGTTTTGTTACCTTAATGCATTCACAGCATTACAGTAAAAAAACAAAACAAAAAAAACTTCTGCATGTAGCCCCCCCCAGTGCTCCCTTACACTTACCTAAGCCTGAGCAACATACACGAGAGCAGAGGGTCTCTCGCTCTCCCTCCTCATTGACTCAGAGACAACAGTGGGAACTAGGGATGAGCCGAACATACCCGCGTTCAGTTCGCACCAGAACCGTCGAACAGACCGACCGAACCCCATTGAAGTCTATGGGACTCGAACATTCGAATTTAAAAACGCTAATTTTAAAGACCAATATTCAAGTTATTGTTGGAAAACGTCTTTGAGAACCCGGGTCTTGCCCCAGGGAACATGTATTAATTGGAAAAAAGTTTAAAAAACTGTTGTTTTTTCAGGAGCAGGCCTCCTGAAAAAAACGACAGTTTTTAAAACTTTTTTTCCATTGATACATGTTCCCTCGGGCAAGACCCGGGTTCTCAAAGACATTTTCACAGGCAAACTATAGACACCCAGCAGGTACAATATTTAAAGGAATCTTATTTTTTTTATTTAAACATTATTAAAATCACTGCTCCAGGAGCAGTGATTTTAATGATGCTTAAATTAAAAAAAAATAAAATAAACTTCCTTTAACCACTTGCCTACTGTGCACCTACACCCCCTTCCTGCCCTGACGAAATTTAAGCTTCCGGCACTGCGTCGCTTTAACTGACAATTGCGCCGTCGTACGACGTGGCTCCCAAACAAAATTGGCGTCCTTTTTTTCCCACAAATAGAGCTTTCTTTTGGTGGTGTTTGATCACCTCTGCGGTTTTTATTTTTTGCGCTATAAAAAAAAATAGAGTGTAAATTTTGAAAAAAAATGCAATATTTTTTACTTTTTGCTATAATAAATATCCCCAAAAATATATAAAAAAAAAATTTTTTTCCTCAGTTTAGGCCGATACGTATTCTTCTACATATTTTTGGTAAAAAAAAATGCAATAAGCGTTTATCGATTGGTTTGCGCAAAATTTATAGTGTTTACAAAATAGGGGATAGTTTATGGCATTTTTATTATTTTATTTTTTTACTATTAATGGCGGCGATCTGCGATTTTTTTTATTGGGACTGCAACGTTATGGTGGACACTTCGGACACTTTTGTGACATTTTTGGGACCATTTACATTTATACAGTGAACAGGGGAAGGGGTTAAATGTGTGTCCTATGAGTGTTCTAACTGTAGGGGGAGGGGGGGTGACTGGGGGAGGTGACCGATTGTGTCCCTATGTACAAGGGACACAGCATCGGTCTCCTCTCTCCCTGACAGGACGTGGAGCTCTGTGTTTACACACAGAGCTCCACGTCCCCGCTCAGTTACTAGGCAATCGCGTGTGCCCGGCAGCGATCGTTGCCGCTGGGCACTCGCACCGGGATCCCAGCAGAGCGGCGCGAGCGCACGCGCCCGCGGCTTTAGAGAGACAGCACGTCATATGACGTGCTGTTAGAACAATGGAGTCCTCCGCCCGCCGTCATTTGACGGTGGGCGGTGGACAAGTGGTTAAATATTGTACCTGCTGTGTGTCTATACGTGTGATAACATCTTTAAATAGCACAATCACCTGCCTGCCAGTAAATTAGGAAGAACTGATCTATCTAAGCTATACAGTGTATAAATATATGTACAACTCCTAGGGATGTATATATATTCTCTACACAATGTAAATTAAGCTAAACTGACTGCCTGCCTGCTCTATCTAGCTATTTAAAAAGACAATCTCTCTGTCTCTCTGACTGCTTTCATTAACAAACCGAAACACACTACACGAGGCCGCCCAGCAGGCGGTTTTTTATAGTGTGGGGCGTGTGCTAAAGCCCTAAGCCATGATTGGCCAAAGCCACCCAGGCTTTGGCCAATTATGGCTCTTCGTTTTTTGCGCACTGTGATTGGCCAAGAATGCGGGACATACAGCATGCTTGACCAATCATCAGCGTGCAATGCCGCAGTGAATTTTGGGCCATTTTGCGTCACTCGAATTTGGCGCAAATGACCGCTTTTGTTCGAATTTCGTCGAACGTACAAACAGACAATGTTCGAGTCGAACATACGTTTGTATCGAAGGCGAAGCTCATCCCTAGTGGGAACCATTGGCTCCTGCTGCTGTCAATCACAGTCAATGAGGAGGGAGTGGGGGCAGGGCTGAGCTGCGCTCTGTGTGTCAATGGACACACAGTGTGGGCCTCTGGAGTGAGCATTCAAAAGTTCTCCCATAGCAAACGGCTTTCTATGGGGGCACCTGTGAGATGGTAGGAACACAGGGCAAGTAAGTATAACATGTTTTTTATTATGTTACTTAAAAATTTAGCGTTTTCAATCACTTTAACCTCTTCAGGTCCGCGCTATTGACAGAATACGTCAGCAGCGCGGACCTGAGGCGCCGGGGTCACGTCTTTGGACGTGATTTACTTGTAATTCCCTGTGGCGCGCGGCGGGGAAAAACAGTCCCGACGCCTCACCGAGGATCCGATGCGTGTACCCGGCGGCCGCGATGTCCGTCAGGTACACGCGATCGTCGGTGAGAGAGCAGGGACGTGGAGCTCTGAGTGTAAACACAGAGCTTCACGTCCTGTCAGGGAGAGGTGACAGATGCTGTTTCTCTTGTACATAGGAAGACAGCATCGGTCACCTCCCCCAGTCACCCCCCTCCCCCCACACAGTTAGAACACACCCAGGCAATACATTTAACCCCTTCCTCACCCCCTAGTGTTAACCCCTTCAATGCCAGTCACATTTATACAGTAATTAGTGCATTTTTATAGCACTGGTCGCTGTATAAATGTGAATGGCGCCAAAAATGTGTCAAAAGTGTCCGATGTGTCCGTCGCAATATCGCAGTCCCAATAAAAATCGCAGATCGCCGCCACTACTAGTAAAAAAAAAATATAAAAAAAAAAATCATAATTATGTCCCCTATTTTGTAGGTGCTATAACTTTTGCGCAAAGCAGTCACCTATTGTGATTTTTTTTTTACAAAAATACGTAGAAGAATATGTATCGACCTTAACTGAGAAAAAAAAATATAAAAAAAAAATGGGATATTTATTATAGCAACAAGTAAAAAATATATATATATTTTTAAATTGTCGCTCTTTTTTTCATTATAATGCAAAAAATAAAAACCGCACGGGCGATCAAATACGACCAAAAGAAAGCTCTATTTGTGGGGAAAAAAAGGACACTAATTTTGTTTGGGTGCCACGTCGCACGACCGCGCAAATGTCAGTTAAAGCGACGCAGTGCCGGAAGCTGAAATTTCGCCTGGGCACGAAGGGGGTTTATGTGCCCAGTAAGCAAGTGGTTAATGTTTGTATTAGAGAATTTACAGAATTAGAGTAGTTACTCACATTGAACTGGGCTTTTTGCTGTAATGTTGAATGGTTTTCAGGGTACATAATTTTTTGAGGCATGCAAATTTAGACAATACCCATTACTTTTCTCAATCCGCTATAATTTAACTGTTAATTTTTCCTAATGTAAACCAGGGATAAAACATAAATCCTATAATTTGCAGATGCACACAATTGGGGAATTGGAGCTAGACTAGATGTGTCTGGTAAAGTCTGCTTATATATTCTGGTTTCATTTTTCATGGTAAAATAAAATCACTATTTAAGCAAATAAAAATGTTTTTAAATACAACATTAAAAAATACATTATCATTTTTTTGTAGCTATAAGATTAATAAATAGCCTTGACTTTTTGCAATGCATTTTTAGTTTAATTTCTATTGCTTTTACTTTAAAAACATTGAGTTAAATACAACTGTGCAAACATGAATCTATGCAAATTTCTTCTTGGATTTATTATGCCTAGATACTTTATAATTTAAAGAGCTTTATGCCGTGTCAAGATGCTGTTAATATCTGACAGTTTTCTTTGCTTTAACCCATATTTCTTTCTTTGATCTTCACACTGAGCTTCAATTAGTTGTTGGCAGCTTAAGCAATGTTCACCTTTCTGTTTAAAAATAAAATTCAGCATGAATGTTTTATAGAACACAATAGCAGACAGTGGATGTACGGTATGTTTATTAGGTCCCCGTGTTACAGCATGTCAGTTGGCTGCTTTTGCAGTGATAGGTCTGTAATGACCTCTCTGACGCGTATGCTCCTAGCGAGAATCAAGCTCCTTTTCCTTCTGTCCAGTGCTAGTAAATCCTTCTTATGAATGGCTGTTTGGAGAATTGTAAATTTAGAATTAAGAGACGAGGTGAAGCAGGAAGTGGTGTCAGCAGGAATTCTTATTTTCATAGGAAATACTTGTTACCTAAAATAATCTCCATGGTGCAATTTGTTTTTAAGGTCAAAGAACATGATTTTAAGAATGTAAAGATGGAGAACATTAAACATGCAATGAAACTGTAGATATTCCCATGGAAAGATCTTAAATATCACTTCATGGATATTTGGAACATAATTCTACTTACTCTGTGTAAGCAGTAGGTGTCTTTTTGATTGGTTCTTCTGATGAAAATGGAAGGATGGACCGTTTTCATCAGACGAACCGATCGTGTGTGCGCCCCATCGTTTTTTTTCCCCATCGGTGAACCTGTTTTAAATTTTTCTTATGGTTAAAGAAAAGCTAGAAAAAAACGATCGTCTGTGGGGAAATCCATTGGTCAAAAATCCACGCATGCTCAGAATCAAGTCGATGCATGCTCTGAAGCATTGAACTTAATTTTTCTCAGCATGTCTTTGTGTTTTACATCACCACGTTGGACACTTCAGGTTTTTAACCGATGATGTGTAGGCAAGACTGATGAAAGTCAGCTTCATCGGATATCTGATGAAAAAATCCATCGTCCATTTTCATCAGACGAACCGATCGTGTGTACAGGGCATAATTGTTAAAACTAATAGTGGGTTATTCTATAAAGAAATAAGGACTGTTCTTAGTGCCATGGCCCTTTGAAACGGCCTATGTCAGATTAAAAAAAAATCTCTACTGCCAGTATAAGGTAAACCAGATTCCCAGCACTAGAAAACCAGTGCAGGCTTATGCTTATATTCGTGTGCGTTCACATTGCTCACATGCAAAGAGGAAAAAGATTTACCATTCCAGTTAATCATGCTCACATTCGTGCACGCACTCGCACACCTATAGTGAGGGAAACAAGTATTTGATCCCCTAGTGATGTTGTACATTTGCCCACTGACAAAGAATCGATCAGTCTATAATCTTAATGGTAGGTTTATTTTAACAGTGAGAGACATCCAGAAAAACACATTTTTCCATTTGCAAATTATCACACCAACTGTTGTCACCCTCTCATTAAGCTGCTTGGCGATGGTCTTGTAGCCCATTCCAGTCTTGTGTAGTTCTATAATCTTGAAAAAAACAAGCTGTGCTGAAATATGTGATAAAGTCAAAAATGAAGTGACATAAATGTGCAAGCAATGCATCAGATGCAAGATAAATTCTCTATGTGATGAAACTCAAAACATTTATATATATATATATCAGAATATAGAGTTTATAAGAGCCCTCTGAGTATTCAAATAACTCCAATAGTTTGCTGAGAGAATAGTCCACAAAATATAAAGTTCAACAAATTAAGATTCAAACGATAATTCCTATATTCCGTAGTGACTTGAAACCACAACACCCAATAAGTTGTGAAAGGGTATAGGAAAGATCCTCCACCAATGACAATACTGTCACTTACCAGCTTGCTAAGATCTCTTTTTAAGGAGATCACATACGCTTATGGCTTATTTCCCAGCCCCGGGTCTGTGCGCTTGGATAGCAAGATGTCCCCGGAAGTTTCAAATAGGATATTCTCGGTATAAATTATGTTCAATCATTCCTCATGAAAGGACAGAAAGGCTTCCATAGTGTGATATGTTTAAAACCATTTAATATCTAAAAACAATATTGCACTTACAATTATGCTGTAACGTTTTAGCGTCTCAGATAGTAGTCTAGCGCTGCCCATTGTTTCAGGGACTATCACAGTGATGTCAGCACGCCGCTCCTGTTTACGCCGTTTCATCACAGATGACATCTTCCATCTTCTATTATCTTGTCCCTGTCATCCTTGGACAGCTCTTTGGTCTTGGACATGGCGGAGAGATTGGAATCTGATTGATTGCACAATCCACAACATCCACAACATTCCAGTCATCACCAAGTCTGTGATAGCCAGTTTCAGTTACTCTACCGACACGTGCAGCAGATTCAGGTAGTTCTTAATAGCACTGCTTTTACAAAGTGGTGCTAATAATGCATCAAATTCAAAAAGAATTAACTCCACTTCATAGACAACAAAACTGGAGGTAATTAAGACCTACTCCAAATTGGCATACAGACAGGTAAAGTGGCTGTCCCTGTCCACACTGTAGCAGTGTGGACAGGAACTGCCACTCTTTCCCTGTCAGGCCTCGTACACACAACCGAGGAACTCGTTGGGCGAAACACATCGTTTTCCTCGTCGAGTTCCTTGTTAGGTTTGTTGAGGAACTCGACAAGCTTGATTTGCGTACACACGCTAAAGACCAAATCTCCTCGTTCTCAAACGCAGTGACTTCAACACATACAATGGCAGGGCTGCTTTTGCTAATCTCATGTTACTGCATGTTAGGAAAAAGTTTGGTAAGAGACATTTGCACTTTTCAGTCTGTTACAGCATTACAAATGTGCTATTTCCATTACAAATACTACTTTTACTGAAGGTACACTAGTTTCTTAGCATACACACGCTTGAGTTTCTCGTCGAAAAGCAGCCCGACGAGGAACACGACGAGCCAATTTGGACTCCCATCGAGGAAAAAGAGAACTTGCTCTCTTTTGTGCTTGTTGAGTTCCTCGACAGTTTCCTCGATGAAAAACGTACACACGACCGGTCGTGTGTATGCGGCCTCACTGGTTGATAAAAATGCTGGCGCCTTCACAACCAAAAGCCTCCTTACAACCAATGATGCTGCAGTGGGTGAAGCCTGATTAGGAAGCTGAGAGACCACTTCCTTATAAGATCTGCACTTCCTTTGTAATTAACAGCAGACAGTGGGCAGATTTTTTAGCCAGTAAACGGCTGTCTATTATTCCTACTAGTGTACAGAACTCCCTTGCCGCTGCACTGTCTGTGTGACAACTTTAGCCGCGGGGAGGGAGTTACTGGGCACTCCACTCTTAGTGCACCTCCACACTCAATGTGTGCCCCAGATTCATGTAGCTGTCTACAACAGATACACAAATCTGTCACCCACATATTTATCATGTGGAGTTGCATTGGAGTTATTAGGATTGTCTTAGATACTCTTTATGAATTCCAGGGACAGCTCTGTAAATACACGTAAGCAGATAAACCGTGGTGACCACTTAAAAATGATCAGCTCTGAATACATACCTGTTACCTTGCTAATATATATTAGTAATACTATGAACTAGATTACATAGAAAACAATGATTAACGATAATAATATCTGCTGGCTATCACAGACCTCGGCAGCTGCCAATGGAAGATGCCCATTGTTAATAAAACAGCAATGTAACCAGAAGGATAATAAGTGAAACAAATGTTATGCCTAACTCTAACTTTGGTTCTGAAGTTCTGTAATACATAAAGGGGAAAAAACTGCGCTATTAGAATATAAAAATTTAAAATAAAAATGCGGATGGACCAATCCAGATAAAGCATGGGACATACCCTGAAAGCTTGTCCCGAAAAATTGTATTGTTAGTGCAAATAAAAAAAGGATTAAGTACAGTAGTCAAATTTTTTCTAGCCCAAAAATTTTAACTGTTGTTACATCAAATGAAAATCAGAAGGGAAGAAACAATGTACAATGTGTTGCTCAACCTAAAAGTGAAGAGATATGAAAATATCTAGGGTTATGGCTGTTATTGGTCAGTGCACAAGAACAAATCATAATTAGGCACAATTATCCCATTAGTAAGTCATGTGACCGTGACGCAACGCGTAGGGGGAGGAGCCATACATACGGGAACCAACGGAGGTCTCATACGATACTCAGCAATACTGAGCGGCTTAATCTGAAGGAGGATCCGTGAGTGAGACTCAATATGTATCCTTGCTGTTTTCAGTTTATCATACATTATTGGACTATGGTATGTTCTTTTTTTAATACATGTTCCGCAGACTGTTTTTGAGTTGTGTCTCTTCTACTGCAAGAGTTAGGATTCTAGATGAGCTTGCCAACACGCGGTTATCTATAGTTGCTAAACACATTTCTGGACATTTATTATCTTGGAATTAGGACAAATTTAGTTTTAGTTTTTGGAATCACTGTTCATGTGCATTGTTTATTTGGCATTTATTTGTCACACAGGTATGGACCTGTCTCTGCAACAGGATTCACTGATCTATTAACACTGCTTTGCTGCCAGTAATTGATTGATTGCTAGCCTTTATAGTGTTTTTCACTGCACGGTTCACAATATTAGTTGTAACATAGCGCATCCTATATTTTTTCATTTTTATATTTTGTGCACCATACACTCGATGCAGCTTGTTACATTTGGTTATTCATTTTTTGTGTTGCAATTATTAGTTTTAGTAGCGGTGTATCCAATTACCCTGTTATCCATTTACACACTGGATGCACTGAAATGTGGAAGGAATTCTTTTAGGTTGCAAATAAGCATGGCAGGATATAATTTAGCACTACAAAAGTGTTCTAATCTTAGAAAAAACACACCTTTTGTTCAGGTGTTAAATGATATCTGTGTCCATTTTTTGTCATATTTTTTATGCTGTCTGTATCCCCATAGAGAATATTTATCTTTTCTGCCTTTTGGTTGAAGTTCCCTTTTCTTGTTCTGCTGTTTCGCAAATATTTCAAAATAGACAGGAAGTGGGAAAATTTCTATTCACTTTTTGTTTTGTCTGATATCTGTAAGCTGTAATGAGCAGGGCCCTCTGATTCCACCTGTATTGAATAGTAATGTAACTGTATTGTCTGCCCTCATGTCGTAAAGCGCTGCACAGACTAATTGATAGAGTTGGCTTCTAGGATCTAGGATCAAGGCTTGCTAAGTAATCATCATCTAATTAAAAGAACTCTGTGAATGATTTGTGAATGACTCGGTTTCCTCGGCAAGAACCAGAAAGAAAACTACTGGCAGAGGTTTCTTGCCGAGTAAACCGAGCGTGTGTACGAGGCTTTCAGGTTTCTCGTCAAGAAAAGTGCTTAAATTAGAGAACATATTTTCTCGTCGTGATTTTTAACCCGAGAGTGTGTATACTTACCTGTTGCCGTGGAAACCTGCGCATGCTCGAAATGACTTTGGCGCATGCGCGGTAGCTTCCTAGGCATACGTATGGTGCGGCAAGATGGCGGCGACGGCATCGAATGTGGAACCCGCATGCTCATCGTACGCGATGACGTCACCGCGTTCTTGCCTTTCAAAAGAACCGCGGTTCTTTTGAAAGGAGTGTCTGTACACTCGGGCGGCAAGAGATTCTTGCCAAGAATATCGTCAGAAAAAACAATGTTTTTTTTTTTTCTGACTACATTCTGGCCTGTGTGTACAGGGCTTAAATCTCATGCTAATGAAGGGGGGAAAAGTAATTTTTCTGACACTTTGGGGAAGAATCACTAAAACTGGTACACACAGAATCTGGTGCAGTTGTGCATAGTGACCAATCAGGTTCCAGATTTTTTTTTGGTTTTTAGGTTCCAGATTTTATTGTCTTAAATGAACAAGCTTAATGCCGCGTACACACGATCACTTTTTGCGATGAAAAAAAACGACGTTTTCAATCATAAAAAAAAACGACGTTTTTCCAACTTCATTTTCCAAAATGACGTTGCGTACACACCATCGTTTTTCTACAAAGCTCTAGCAAAGCGTGGTGACATACACCACGTTCGACGGCACTCTTTTCCATTGAAGCTCCGTCTCATAACTTGCTTCTGAGCATGCACGGGTTTAAAAACGTTGTTTTCAACATCGTTTTGCCCACACACCATCACTTTTTATGACACAAAAAACGACGTTTTGAAAAACGACACAAAAAATTCAAGCATGTTGGAATTTTTTTTTGGTCGTTTTTTTGAAGACAGAAAACAAAGTTTTGCCCACACACGATCAATTTAAATGACGTTTTAAAAAACGTCGTTTTTTTTCATCGCAAAGAATGATCGTGTGTACGCGGCATAAGTTAAGGCACCACAAAGGAGGGGAAGCGCCAACTATGCAAACTGATTGCTATATGGGGATATTTAGGAGTCATTACAGTAGCACACAGGAACCACTTTGGAGCTTGTCATTGAGTCATGGGTTGCCCTATTAAGGTCCCGTGAGGACCATTTCCTGAGTGCTAATCTCATATTGTTTCCTACTGGATCAGTGGAGGTTGGATATCGTTACATGTAGGGTACCCCTAGGGCCTGAATCCACCAGTTCCAAATTTATACCAGGGTTTGGATTTATGCCTCTGTATATTCCCATCTCCACAATTCATTTTCATTGTTTTTTTTTTTTTTCATATGGAACCACTCGTATTGAGTTAGGAATTTTGACCATACTCACCCCTGTTCATTACCCCTGATGAAGGTTGTATACCAGAAACGCGTCTGGTACCAAGGATCCATAGGAGAGTTGTAGTGTCATTATTATTGTGTTTCTGTTTTTTGGTTGTCTTTTTCTATATGTTTTGTATTTGTTTGCAATGTTACACATTTATTTATACACATGAATATTTATAAATGATATTGGGTCTGAGATCAAAAGTAACATTTCTGTTTTTGCAGATGACACCAAGCTATGCAGTGGAATAATGTCCTTGCAGGATGTCTCCAATTTACAAGCCGACCTCAATGCTCTGTCTAATTGGGCGACTAAGTGGCAGATGAGGTTTAATGTTGATAAATGTAAAGTTATGCACTTGGGGGCTAAGAATATGCATGCATCATACATGCTAGGGGGAGTACAACTGGGGGGATCTGTAGTGGAGAAGGATCTGGGGGTTTTAGTTGATCATAAGCTCAATAATAGCATGCAATGCCAAGCTGCGGTTTCCAAAGCGAGCAAAGTCCTTTCTTGTATTAAGAGAGGTATGGACTCCAGAGAGAGAGATATAATTTTGCCCCTGTACAAATCATTAGTAAGACCTCATCTGGAATATGCAGTCCAGTTTTGGGCACCAGTTCTCAAAAAGGATATCAGAGAACTGGAGAAAGTGCAGAGAAGGGCAACCAAACTGATAAGAGACATGGAGGAGCTCAGTTATGAGGAAAGATTAGAGGAACTGAATTTATTCACTCTTGAGAAGAGGAGAATAAGGGGGGATATGATCAACATGTACAAATACATAAGAGGTCCATATAGTGAACTTGGTGTTGAGTTATTCACTTTAAGGTCAACACTGAGGACAAGGGGGCACTCTTTACGTCTGGAGGAAAAGAGATTTCACCTCCAAATACGGAAAGGTTTCTTCACAGTAAGAGCTGTGAAAATGTGGAACAGACTCCCTCCAGAGGTGGTTCTGGCCAGCTCAGTAGATTGCTTTAAGAGAGGCCTGGATTCTTTCCTAAATGCACATAATATAACTGAGTACTAAGTTTTGTAGGTAAAGTTGATCCAGGGTAAATCCGATTGCCTTTCGGGGGATCAGGAAGGAATTTTTTCCCCTCCTGTAGCAAATTGGATCATCGCTCTGCTGGGGTTTTTTGCCTTCCTCTGGATCAACTGTGGGTATGGAGTTGGGTGTATGGGAGGATGTACTGTGTTTTACTTTGTTTTATTTTTATTTATTTTTATGGTTGAACTGGATGGACTTGTGTCTTTTTTCAACCTGACTAACTAACTATGAATAACATTCACACCGGTGCATGTTTTTACATTTTTGTGCGCATGTCTGTTGACATTTTCCATAAAATAAATATTGTTTCTATGCATATCACAGTGTCTGGCTTTCAAAGTCCAACGCTAGGGGGAACAACTGTTTGTTCTAAGTTGAACGCTGATTGGTTAATATGCAGAGCTGCACCAGATTCTGTGTGCACCAGTTTTAGTACATCACCTCCTTTGACAGGGCAGTAAGATTTGTCAATCTTTCTAGGTTGTTGACATCTTTGGTATGTAAGAGAACTGGCTGCTGGGTCAGGTTAATGTAATGTTTGCACATAACCCTTTGATAATGCTGTCATGAGAAAGGGAGAGTCATTGGATACCATGAACATTGTTGATACTTCATCACAACTTGTCAGTATAATTTTTATTATCAATCCTTCTCAATGCTGACCTCTTTGCCTAGCCCAAGTTGTTAGTCTTACATATCTGGAAGGTTGATATACTCTGCTGTGTGTAATGATTTTTTAACTTCTTTTTCATTATTTTATGGGCACAATTAAAATAAATGGCCTGCCTTTAAATACATGCTGACCACCGCATGCAGATATACGTCGGCACAATGGCATGGGCAGACACAAGGACATATATATACATCCCCTTTAGGAAGCGGCATTGTGGAGCTCCGTGACTCCGACTGTGGGTCCTGCAGACTTAATGTCTGTGGGCATACCCGCAATAGTGTCACGGTGAGGAAGAAGGGGGAAATGCTTATGTAAACAAGCATTTCCTCAGTCTTCCTAGTGACAGGACAGTGTACACAGCTTCCTGTAGTCGAAAGCTGTGATCACTGTCGTGTCACACATAGCCCACCCCCTACAGTTAGAAGCACTCCCTAAGGCACACTTAACCTCTTCAGTGCCACCTAGTGGTTAACCCCTTCACTGCCAGTGTCATTTTCACAGCAATAAGTGCATTTTTATAGCACAGATCGCTGTAAAAATGACAAATGGTCCTAAAAATGTGTCTGATTTGTCTGAAGGTGTCTGATGTGTCCGCCATAATGTCACAGTCACAATAAAAATTGCCGAACGACCCCACTACTAGTAAAAAAAAAAATTAATAAAAATGCCATAAAACGTTCCCTTATTTTGTAGATGCTATAACTTTTGCACAAACCAAATTAATAAGCGCTTATTGCGTTTTTTTTTTTTTTTTTACCAAAAATATGTAGAAGAATATGCATCGGCCTAAACTGAGGAAAAAATATGCTTTTTTTAATATATTTTTTGATCAAATACCACCAACAGAAGGCTCTATTTGTGGGGAAAAAAGGACATCAATTTTGTTTGGGAGCCACGTCGCACGACCGCGGAATTGTAAGTTAAAGCGACGCAGTGCCGAATCGCAAAAAGTGGCCTGGTGTTTGACCAGCAAAATGGTCTGGGGTTTAAGTGGTTAAAGTGTATCTAAAGCCAACACTTATATTTTAGTTTTGGATACAGTGGTGAGTGGTTAGAATGCCTGTGAGGTTTTTATTGCTGTCTATTTCTCTGTTATGTACATGCAAGTCTTGGTGACCACTGTCACTGTGACTGAAAACAAGGCATAAGAGGGTAAGTCAGAGGACACTTGTTCCCTGAACAACAGTCTGAAGGGAACTTCCCTACATATTTAACCACTTAAGGACTACCTACTGCACATTTACGTCGGCAGAATGGCACGGCTGGGCACATCAACGTATATATACGTTGATTCTAGTACCCAGCCGTGGGTACTCGCGGACCCGATCGCCACTGGAGCGTGGCGATCACTCCCGTGCTTCACCGTGCTTCACTGTGGCCGCAGCATCGATCGCGTCATCCCTGTTATAGGGGGACGTGATCGATGACGTCACACCTACAGCCACACCCCCCTACAGTTGTAAACACACACAGGGAACACTCAATTCCTACAGCGCCCACTTGTGGTTAACTCCCAAACTGCAACTGTCATTTTCACAGTAAACAATGCAATTTAAATGCATTTTTTGCTGTGAAAATTACAATTGTCCCGAAAATGTGTCAAAATTGTCCGAAGTGTCCGCCATAATGTCGCAGTCATGATCGCTGATCGCCGCTATTAGTAGTAAAATTTTTTTTTTATAAAAATGGAATAAAACTATCCCTTATTTTGTAAACGCTATAAATTTTGCGAAAACCAACCGATAAACGCTTATTGCAATTTTTTTTACCAAAAATAGGTAGAAGAATACGTATCGGCCTAAACTGAGGAAAAAAAAATTATATATATTTTTGGGGATATTTATTATAGCAAAAAGTAAAAAATATTGAATTTTTTTCAAAATTGTGGCTCTATTTTTGTTTATAGCACAAAAAATAAAAACCGCAGAGGTGATCAAATACCACCAAAAGAAAGCTCTATTTGTGGGGAAAAAAGGACGCCAATTTTGTTTGGGAGCCACGTCGTACGACCGCGCAATTGTCAGTTAAAACGACGCAGTGCCGAATCGCAAAAAGGGGCAAGGTCCTTTAGCAGCATTTTGGTCCGGGTCTTAAGTGGTTAAAGATTATCTCTCACTTCCTTTTAAGTCTATAGAGCAGGAAGTGAGGGAAATCCCCCCAACTGGCCACAAATGAAAAAATAAAACATGACCGGGTTTTCACTATTGTCTACTCCATTCAAAATAATTTTACATTTATTTTAATACATGGAACATGCTGTGTTAACAGACCGGAGCTGAATCAGCATGTGTGTGAATGGGGCTCTAAAAGACTATTATGGAAAAAATCTGAAAATTGATATAGAAGTATAAGCTTTTGAGACTTTTTGTGAGTTTTTAAACTGTCCCTCTTGGGGAAAAAAAAATCATTCATTCTGATGATGGGAAAATGCAGCAAGGAAGGTACACAGGGCTTTAAGTTAAAAAGAGGAAATGAAAATAAGTCCTTCCTCATTTTCAGCTTAGACATTGCCAGGAAGGAATTTTCCTGTGCCCATTTTTCTATTCCGAGGATTAAAAATATAATGTATTAGGTCTGAACATATTTACAAATGAACAATTCATTTCACCAAATTGCTTTAATGAATGGCTGAAAAAGTTATCTATTTTATGGCTTCTTACATTGTTCTGTTCCTACATGAGATCATATCTAATATGTGTTTAATTATTTTAGTATTAAGGTCCTGTTTTTACATGGAAATATTTGTTGCTGTATGACCTTGAAGCATCTCAAGGTCTGCAGTGACCTTGAGCTTATGACTTGAGATTTTCCCTTAGGAACAAGCGAAATGCTCATGTCAGTTCATTTTTAGACTTACAAACAGGCAGAGCCCGAGGCACGGCTAGCTGGAAGAAGGGCAGCCTCTTCCAGGTGGCCTGCTATCCCTATATACACATTATTTTCTTATTATTGCATAATAAACACGCATCCCAAAATACACTCGATAAATACACACGTCCTAATGTTTTAAAGGAATAGTATAATATTTAAATATGCATGTTAAAGAAGCCAACTTGTTTAAAATGAACTTATCAGTGTGATAATCTTAATAGAAATTTTTTTTTTTTAGAAATAATTTCTAATTTGTTATGTTCACAACAAAGGCAGCCACTGCTTTTTTATTTGCATTGTTATGCAATGGCCCTGATTTACTAAAGCAAATTAATACGAGAAAGAATAATAACTATAGTAGACTTGCGTTACTGCCTGATATGAGCACACTAATGTGCATTCACAAACACGCACCCAAAGATGGGAATGGACCCTTAACTATAAATAAAAAAACATACTTAAAGTGTTTGGAAAGGTAAAAAAAAAAAAAATCCCTAAATACAGTAGCTTCCTT
This sequence comes from Rana kukunoris, assembly GCA_029574335.1. NCBI lineage: Eukaryota > Metazoa > Chordata > Amphibia > Anura > Ranidae > Rana > Rana kukunoris. Next base: position 221,403,625 of record CM056050.1, on the reverse strand, counting down.
TACCTTAGTGCAGTCCTCCTTCACCTACCTCATTCTTCGATTTTTCTTTTAAATGTCCTTATTTCTTCTGAGAAATCCTCACTTCCTGTTCTTCTGTCTGTAACTCCACACAGTAATGCAAGGCTTTTTCCCTGGTGTGAAGAAAGCCTCTTGAGGGGGAAGGGGGTGAGCAAGAGGGTCAGGGCTCCAACTAACATGTAGCTCCTTTATCTATCTGCAAAGTAGAGTGTCCTGACACTCCTGCTCACCCCCTCCCCCCTCAAGAGGCTTTCTCCACACCAGGGAGAACGCCTTACATTACTGTGTGTAGTTACAGACAGAAGAACAGGAAGTGAGGATTTCTCAGAAGAAATAAGGACATTCAAAAGCAATCAAAGGATGAGGTAAGTGAAGGAGGACTGCACTAAGGTAAATGAAGCTATTTAGGGAATTTTTTTTTTACCTTTACAACACCTTTAATTTAGTTTTATTCCTACATGAGCTATGCATGCATGCGCCCCCCCCCTCTCCTGAACCACACCAGGCCACATGCCCTCAACATTGGGAGGGTGCTTTGGGGTGCTCCCCAAAGCACCTTGTCCCCATGTTGATGGGGACAGGGGTCTCATCCCCACAACCCTTGCCCGGTGGTTGTGGGGGTATGTGGGCAGGGGGCTTATCAGAATCTGGAAGACCCCTTTCACAAAGGGGACCCCAGATCCGGGCCCCCCCTGTGTGAAATGGTAATGGGGTACACTGTACCCCTACCATTTCACGAAGGAAGTGTAAATAGTAGTTTTCAGAAAAAAAACATACACACCGTAGAACAAATTACTTTAATAATTAAACCAAATAGAAATCCAGCGGTGAAAATAGACGATCAATGCTGCTCCCTGCTCCAACGTTGTCTTCTATCCAGCGCCGGGTGATCTCTCCAGCGACGGCCGGTTGGTCCAGCGATGAGAACATCCATCCATTCAGAGCACAGCTCAGCGAATGACGCGCCAAAGCTTTTGACATTTCTTTTATAGGGGAGGCGGCCACGCGTCACGTGACCCTATCCCCCTCTGATGCAAGGGGCATGTCTGGGCTGTCCCAGTGACGTAGCAGAGTGTGCGTCAGAGGGGGACGCGTGGCCCGCCTCCCCTATAAAAGAAATGTCACAGCTTCAGCAGTGTCATTCGCGGAGCTGTGCTCTGAATGGACCCCAAAGCACCCTCCCAATGTTGAGGGCATGTGGCCTGGTGCGTTTCAGGAGAGGGGGGGCGCACTCTGTCCCCCCCTCTTTTCTGCAGCCGGCCAGGTCAACGCCGGGTCTGGTTATGGATATTTGGGGGGAACCCCACGTCATTTTTTTTTTAAATTGATGGCGGGGTTCCCCTTAATATCCATACCAGACCTAAAGGGTCTGGTTATTGAATTTGGGGGGACCCCCACGCATTTTTTTTTTATTTTTTTTTACTAAAAGTCCATGTCCCATTGACTTCAATGGATTTCGGTGTCCGGGTTCGGGTTCCCGAACCCAAACTTTTTTTTTAAAGTTCGGGTTCGGGTCCGAACCCGAACATCCAGGTGTCCGCTCAACTCTAGTTGTAACCCTAAAAAAAAAAAAATAAGATCCACTTCCCATCTACCAAAAACACTTTGTACTTCAGGCTTTACTAGTACCAGAGAGAGACAACCACACATGTATTTAACAAAATTGGTATTTATTACAAAATCACAGTAAAAAATATTTTTTAAAACACATAGAAAATACCATATTTATTGGCGTATAACACACACAGGTGTATAACACGGGAGGTTTCAGGGAAAGAAACTTTCCACATCCCCCTGCGTATAACACGCAGGCACAGTTTACCCTCTATGCTTAGGGTAAAAAAGTGAGTGTTATACACCAATAAATACAGTAGTTCTCTAATGAAGTGTAAGCCATTTTAATGAAAAGCCACCTGCTTCCTCGGGACCTCCTTAGCTTAACATAGCAAATAGCAAAGAAATGGCCTACTTAAAGAGAAAACATACATAAGCAACGAATCATATATTATTTAGGGAGAGATTTACTAAAACTGGATCACTCAGAATCTGTGGCTGCTGTACATGGTAGCCAACCAGCAGTTAACCTCAGCTTGTTTAATTAAGCTTTGACAATGAAACATGGATACTGATTGGTTTCTATGAAGAGCTGCACCAGATTTTGCACACTCTAGTCTTGGTAAATACTGTAACTCCCATAGTGTCTTAGATGAAAATTACTAAGCATATTTTTTCAAATGTACACATAACATTAACCGCTTCCCAACTGATGCACGCACTTTTACGTTGACAGAATGGTGCGGCTGCACAAATGGGCATATATATACATCCCCATTAATTTGCGACCCTGTCGCAAGCTCCGTTGACCTGTGCACACGGGACCCGCAGACTCCATGTCCGCCGGTGTTCCGCAATCAGGTCACAGAAGTGAAGAACAGGGAGATTTTGGGGTAAACACAACATCTCCCCATTCTTCCTAGTGACATGTCACTGATCGTCTGTTCCCTGTTATCGGGAACAGTGATCAGTGACCTGTCACGGCAAGCCATGCCTCCTAACAGATAGAAGCACTTCCTAGGTCACACTTAACCCCTTCAGTGCCCCATACAGGTTAACCCCTTCACTGCCAGTGTCATTTTTACAGTAATCAGTGCATTTTTATAGCACTGATCGTTGTAAAAATGACAATGAACCCAAAATGCTGTCATTTTGTGGACGCTATAACTTTCGGGCAAACCAATCAATAAACGCTTTTTGCGATTTTTTTAAATAAAAATATGTAGAAGAACACGTACTGGCCTAAACTGAGGGAAAAAAATGCTTTTTTAATATATTTTTGGGGGATATTTATTATAGCAAAAAGTTTAAAATATCGGTTTTTTTTTCACAATTGTCACTCTTTTGTTTATAGCACAAAAAAATAAAAACCACAGAGGTGATCAATTACCACCAAAAGAAAGCTCTATTTGTGGGAAAAAAAGGATGTCAATTTTGTTTAGGGGCCACGTTGCAGGACTGCGCAATTGTCAGTTAAACCTAGGCAGTGCCAAATCACAAAAAGTGGCCTGGTTTTTGGCCAGCGAAATGGTCAGGGGCTTAAGTGGTTAAGAGTATAGCTTTCTGATGGCGACAGGATATTTAATATGAATATAAACATGGATGCATCTCAAGTTCAAATTGCAGTCAATAGAAATTTCTACAAAAGTGAATCTTATGTCAAAAAGATATATATATAAAGGAAGGGGTGTAAAAAAAGGCCTGCAGAACACCCACTCAGTGGCAAATCATACCCACAATTCCCTGAACAGCACGGACAAGGACAGGTAGTAATAAATACATTTTCAAAATATTTAAAACACTAAGCAGTCGTTTAAAATTGAGAAGAAAATAAAATGAACAATATAGTAATAAAACAGTACAGTCTCTGCAATACTAAAATACACAAAACAGCGCTAAAAAATCAATAATGATAGACTCGTGGTAAAACCACTGAATAAAAGTCTTGGATGTAGTGTAGATGATGCCCCCACCCTAAAGCACCCCCCCAATGTTGAGGGCATGTGGCTTTGTATGGTTCAGGAGAGGAGGCACTTGCTCCCCTCACCATTTCTTGACTGTATTTTATGGGGGACCCCACACCGTTTAATTTTTTTATACTTTTCAATAGCTGGGTGCTGCCAATTGCAACTACGTGTCAATTTAAATTTGATTTGATTTTTTTTTGGAAATGTCATTAGTCAGACAGACTAAAAGGACCCCCAGGCACTATATTTAAAGGGATTTTTTGTTTTTATTGCTGCACTTTTAGCATCATCAAAATCACTAAAAAAATTGCATTGATACATGTCTCTTGGGGCAGTATCCGGACCCTCATACCCTTTTAGGACCAATTACTTGCACATAAGCCTACAAAATGGGCACTTTTGATTCTTCCTATTCGGCTACCATAGACTTCAATGAGGTTCAATGTTCGGTTTAGAACTTTTCCCCTGTTCGGGAGTTCTGCTGCGAACCAAACAGGGTGGCGTTCAACCCATCTCTACCTTCCACCATGGATGGAAAGAAAATCACTCAATTGCCCCATTAACACTGACTGTATCCCTCCCACTGAGCTATTGTGTTCTCCCAGTGGTGGGGCACAGGGAGTCATTAATGACAGGCAAATACAGTGAATTGGCAATAATTGCATCCTAAAAATCTGACATGCTGTTTGTACACAAGTCAGTCGATGGACTGACTAGGGTACAATCAGCCTGCTCATCCGGTCCCTGCTGAACTGTCCAACATTTGAACCATCTATGGCCAGCCTAAAAGTGATCAAGCAGCTCTACAGTAGCCCACTTTACTTTTATTGGATACCTAGAAAATGGCCCAACAAATTTGGTGCTCGCAACCATGAGCTTTTAGTAGTGAGTGGTTAATACATTTTTCAATCTCCTGAAAGTAGCTAACCTGGGATAATACCTTTCTTCCCGATTGCGCAATATTTCCTCTGACAAAGTCAGATCTCCTCTTTTTTATACTGCAAATGCGTGCCACGGCCCTATTAATTTGTGGAGTAAGCCATACACTAAGATTGTGTGGAGGCTACTATGAGCATGACTTACCCATAGAAACAAATGGGCATGTGATGAGCACACACAGTATGAAGAGAAGTCAGCCTGAACCATGTTGGAGGATAGATGCTTGGATCTGGTAAAAAGATAAGCATTGTACCAGATAAGCTGCACTCAGCGGGTGGGGGGATTTAATAAAGGACAATTTCCCTAGGGTGAGGTTGTCCTTTAAGCCTCTTCCAGTCCCTAGTGTCTGGAAACTTAAAACCTTAGCTTGCACTAGGTAATACAATAAATGTTATTGGTATGTGAATATTCTCAAGGTTTGCTTTTGCACTGCATTTTTAAATGTACTTCAATAAGTATTCTTAATAGCTTTCTTACACACAAAAACATGTATTTTTGTCAGCTTTTAAGGCAGATTGCAGATTGAAAAATGTCTTTTCATTGGTTATCATTTTTGTGAAAACTGTTCCTGATGTTCTATTTTTAGACTAAAAAAATAAATGTTACTCAAATGTGTTCTATTTTCATATTAGCATGCTTCTATTAACCTATAGAAAACCTGAACTTTGGGTATTCTTAAGTCCATCCTATTATTCACCAAAAAATATGTTTAATGCATTTTTTTTTATTACATCCTGTCACATTTTCCGAAATTACACAGTGCTGCATAAATCAAATTATTCAGCAAAATAAAAAAAATAAAAAAAAGATCTGCAGTAAAAACATCTCAGTTTATTGGGAAAGCACTTAAAAGAATGTTAGAGAATCTATTTTCTCCTCATAAACAAAACAAACTTCTCTAATTCCTCCCCTTAAACCGGTCATGTTTTAAGTGTGTTTTATGAATTGGGTCTGCGGAGCATATGTAAATACATTAATCCCCATAAGCAATTTCAATTCCTTCCTACAGAGGCCATCTCCTGTGTAGCATATTAAGTTAACGATTCACATAAAATTGACTACTTATGAGTTCTGAATACTTTTTATAGTTGGTTTGGGAGAAAGCACAACATTATGCTATGTGGTATACTTGGCCAATAAAATTTTATACATTCAATGGATCTAACAAGTTTACCACGTTAACTTATATCTTTTTAATGGCTGCCTTTCTGCCCCCTTAAGCTGTGAAAATGCAAATACAGTGCATGTGTAAGTAGAAGCAATTCACATTTTATTAACACTTCTACACTCTAATGTGCATTCTGAAAGGAAAATTGCTCAGGGAAGACTGACAGATGTTTATATTTTTAATTGTATTATATTCCTAGAGGTAAAAAACAGGCACACATTACTGTATATTTTATAGTAGAAGAAGTTTGACAAAATAAGTTTGTTTTTTTCATCAAAGCTGTGCTGAAGAGTAATGGTAAAAAAACAATTCACAAGACAAAAGGAAAATGATTATAACATAAATTGCTAAAAAAAATACAAATACAAATATTATATATGGGCAGCACAGTGGCTAAGTGGTTAGCACTTCCACCTGCAGCACTACACTTTTCGGCTCAAATGCCAACCATGGCACTACCTGCTTGGAGCTTGCAGAACCCTCTGGGAACTTTGGTTTCCTCCCACATTCCTCCCACATTCTAAATATGTGAATTTGCTCTTGTCTAAATTGGTCCTAGTATATGTGTATATGAATGTAAGTTAGGAACCTTAGATTCAAAGCTCATTGAGGGCAGGGACTGATATGAATGTACAATATATATGTAGCGCCTGGCTACTTTAAGAGCTGGTGCTATGTTAAATCTAGGAGAAGGATTCAGAGAAATAGTTAGCCATTCCACAACACCCCCGCATATGGCCCTCCTGGCCGGGGTGTGCATGGGCAACAGTGTTCCTGGTTCCCGGGACCACGTTGGCCAGGAGCGATTGATCCACTGTGTGGACCCAGTGATCGACTGGGTCCCCAATCTGGAGGGGGTCCCGTGCTGTCTGTCCAATTGGAGGAAGCCTGTCTGGGAGATACCTAGCATGAGTCTGGTGTCCCAGGAGGGGCCTGTCCATTCATCAGGGACCACCTGAGTTCTGACATGCTGGATGTTGGTCGCCTGTTAGCTACTGACTGTACAAACCTGAAGGAGATTCGGGTGCTGAATCTACTAAGAAAGGATTCCAGACCATAATTGTCTCCAATCTCATATGAGGGTCTGTGGCAGAGACTTAATCCTAAGTTCGAGTGACATTCTGGCTGCCAGGCTTGTGAGAGAGGCCTGTCCAGGTGCGCTATACCTGTTCCGGCTGGAGTGGCAAAGTAAAGTGTTTAAGGGAGCAGGACTGTTTCCCGTGCTCAGTTACACCTGGATCTACTGTCTATTTGCTATCCCTTCACATCTCTACTGTTAACCGTTTTTACCCAGCTGTGTAATAAAAGCACAGAAAAGACACCTGTTGTGTTGACATTCCATTTACTACAACTCTGGGAACTTTGGTTTCCTCCCACATTCCAAATATGTGAATTTGCTCTTGTCTAAATTGGTCCTAGTATATGTGTATATAATTGTGAGTTAGGAACCTTAGATTCTAAGCTCATTGAGGGCAGGGACTGATCTGAATGTACAATATACTGTATATGTAGCGCCTGGCTATTTTCAGAGCTGGTCCTATGTTAAATTTAGGGGAAGGATTCAGAGAAACAGTTAGCCATTCCATGACACCCCCGCATATGGCCCTCCTGGCCGGGGTGTGTGTGGGCAACAGTGTTCCTGGTTCCAGGACCACGTTGGCCCGGAGTGATTGATCCACTGTGTGGGCCAAGTGATCGACTGGGTCCCCAATCTGGAAGGGATTCCGAGCTGTCCGTCCAATTGGAGGAAGCCGACCGGTGAGGAGTCTGTCTGGGAGATACCTAGCACAAGGCTGGTGTCCCAGGAGGGGCCTGTCTATTCATCGGGGAACACCTGAGTTCTGAGATGCTGGATGTTGGTTGCCTGTTAGCTACTGACTGTACAAAACTACCTGAAGGAGATTCGGGTGCTGAATCTACTAAGATAGGATTCCAGACCATAATTGTTTCCAATCTTATAGGAGGGTCTGTGGCAGAGACTTAATCCTAAGTTCGAGTGACATTCTGGCTACCAGGCTTGTGAGAGAGGCCTGTCCAGGTGCGCTATACCTGCTCCGGCTGCAGTGGCAAAGTAAAGTGTTTAAGGGAGCAGGACTGTTTCCCGTGTTCACTTATACCTGGATCTACTGTCTATTTGCTATCTCTTCAACTCTCTACTGTTAACCCTTTTTACCCGGCTGTGTAATAAAAGCACAGAAAAGACACCTGTTGTGTGGATATTCCATTTACTACAACTCTAATCAAGTACCCTAGATGGCGGAGATACAGAGGTAACGTGCCACCCAAAACAAACCAGCAGCTTCTTCGGGGGTAGTGCTACATATATAAAAATATAAAAAAATAAAGTGCTGCATAAAGTGTCAGTGCTAGGTATAATTATTAAATACATTTACACATTTATTTCACATGGAACTTCTGGTCCAAAGCCACAAATGCTAAACTGTTGGGCAGCAGTCAGAGGAAAATTCATATACTATTAGGACTATTGTACAATATCATTGGTTTGGTCTCTGGGGATTTCTGTAAGAAATGTTTGTTCTATTTCACAAGAGGATGTGCTCTCGACAGGACCAGAATTCTGAATAGCTAAGATGAGGCATGACCTAGGGTTGCAGAGTTGCCAGGGGCAGCACAGAGCTTCCCACAACTCATTGTTGTAGACTGTCAGTAGCACATTGCAGCGAATAGAAATTAAATGAAAGATTATAGATAGTTGCTTTTCATGTCAGGGCAGTACAGGCATGTCTTCACTTCACTTCTCTGTGCAACCTATGCATTTGGTTTGTGTACTTATACCTAGAACTAACCATTATCAGAGTATTGTGACAGTTTATCCTGCTCTTCTAGCTTTTGCTTCTAGCTTTATTTAAAAAATGTGCAGTCTCTTTCAACATCTGCACTTTTAATCTTGGAGTTTGCCATGTAGTGATGATACATAATTGCTTATTTTTTGTTTGATTTTCTAAAAAGCTGATTTAATAGTACTCATGAATCTCCTTCCTAGTCTCTTGCATAGGTGAGAATGATATAGCCCTTCTGTGCCCGCAACCTCCTGGGATACACATTACACATCCAAGAAAGCTGCAGGGTCGGATCTTATGATCTTGTGAGATTTTTGCCCTTGCTAAAGGACATTAAGGCAACCAATAAACAATGTTCTGGGCAGCTATACCTGGTCTGCGCATGCGCAAGATCTAGTTGCCTATTACCAAGGGGCTAGCAGAGAAAAACAGAAAGTGACAGCTGAATGCCAATCCAAATAACTCTGGCAAACTGCGGTAGCCAGAAAGATGTTGCTTTGCTCCAAGGACTTGTATTTTCTATTGTCATATGTTAATTTTATTGCTGTTTCTAATGTACATTTTTTTACTCTAGGAGGAAAGTCCTCATTAGGTTAGCCAACAAAGGGTATCTTTGAAACTTTAAACTTTCTGCATTAATCAATGACTAACACTGTACAGTACTCCACTACTGTGCAGCGAGGTTGATTTACTAAGTGGAGAGTAAAACATTTGGTGCAGCTGTGCATAGTAGTAGCCAATTCGTTTCTAACTTCAGCTTGTTCAATTAAGCTTGGACAAAAAACCTGGAAGCTGAATGGTTTCTATGCAGAGTTGCAGCACATTTTGCACTCTCCAGTTTTAGTAAATCAACTCTAGTATTCAATCAAATATAATTGTAGCCTGGCATATTATGAAAAGCATAATGGGAATATACTAGGGTTGTCCAGATACCGATACTAGTATCGGTATCGGGACCGATACCAAGTATTTGCGGGAGTACTTGTACTCGCGCAAATGCTCCCGATACCTAAATAGAATACTTTTTTTGTATTTATCAACATGTTCTGTGAAAATTCTTTGAGTTTTTTACTACTGTGTGACAAGAAAATAAAACATTTTTATTCATTTTTACTCATTTTTATTCTTTTATAATGTCTTGAGTTAGAGTTCTTCATAATTCTAATGAAAATATCCTTAGTCTGTATTGTGGTTTGAAAACTGTCACATGACATTTAAAAAAAAGTATCGGTATTCGGTATCGGCAAGTACATGAAAAAAAATATCGGTACTTGTACTCGGTCCTAAAAAAGTGGTATCGGGACAACCCTAGAATATACCACATATACTGTAGCATTCCTTTTACCGTCATTTTTTGTATCTAAACAAACCAAGAACAAAATTATATGTAGCTATTCCCCCGAAAGGGGATGCTGAGAATAGATGGGAGGGCATGTTACCTCATGGCTCTGGTGAAATGTCTAGGGTGAACGATGCATACAGCAGCAGTAAAGGAATGTCCGCAAATGAAAAGTCTCTTTTATATGTGCTCTTTATTACCCAGCCGGGTAAAAACAATTAACAGGTGATAGAAAGGATAGACGTAGGTTGGAAGGAGAACAGCAGATTCAGGCATTCAATATGGAAACAGTCCTGCTTCCGACAACACTTAGATTTCTTCGCCACTCCAGTCAGAGTGGGTATAGCGTACCTGAACAGGCCTCTCTCACCGACCTGGCAACCAGAGTATCACTCAGAACTTTAGGAAGATGTCTCTCTCACAGACCCTTCTAGGGTGAACTCAGGGAGACACCTCTGCCACAGGCCCTCTCTGATTGCGGTTACGGAGGAGCCCCTCCTAAATAAAGTTTCACCTGAATCTTCTTCTTAATGTCGCCCAGGTACCGACTGAAAGATATTCAATCCTTCAGTGTCCAGTAACCTCGATCCCTGGTGGTTTGTCTGAATCTCAACGGCACTCCTCAGATGGACTCCGCACAAAAACAGCCAAAAACAGCCACACTTGCTTGGGATCTTCAAAAGTGGGAACTCAGTCGATCACTGAGTACCCTTCCTGTTTGGATGCTCCAGGCCCACATGGCCCAGAACCCAGGAACACCGCGTAGCGCACACGCCCCAGCCAGGTAGGCCATAACTCTAGGGGCGCGGTGATGTGGCCACCCCAAAGGTGGGTGCCACACTCGAAGAAGAAGAAAGACCCAAACCAAATGGAGTCTGTTCCATAAGTACCCTCTCCCAGCATGCCCAGAAATGCCCAAACCTCCTGATTGGTCACTTGGAGAGAACACCTAAACCTCAGCTTCCACTGCTGCCACCTATTGTCCTGGGGTGGAACAACACCCCAGGCACAACAGAATGAGCCCACAGCACAGCCAAGCCGAAACAGAGACCCTAACTGAACAATCATAATTGAAATCAGAGTCACTTACACCGATTATGCCTTAAATTTCACTAGCACCAGTACTTAGAAATATATAGGCGTTGCATATATATTGCAGCTTAGTCTTTATATGTGTTGGCTGCATTAGTTTTGCCTTGTTTCCAGACTTTTTTTCTTGACTTCCATCTGGTGATCCCACCAGGGTGACAATGCCCACTCACTGTACTAAATCAATCTATCCCACTCTCCTTATTTGAACTTCAAACACTTATGCCCTGTACACAAGATCGGTTCATCTGATGAAAACGGAATGGATTTTTTCATCAGATATTCGATGATATTTGATGAAGCTGACTTTCATTGTGTCAGAACGCAGTGATGTAAAACACAACGACGTGCAGAGAAAAATGAAGTGCAATGCTTCTGAGCATGCGTCGACTTGATTCTGAGCATGCATGGATTTTTAACCGATGGATTTCCCCACAGGCGATCATTTTTTTCTATCGTTTTTTTTAACCATCAGATAATTTTAAAACAGGTTCTAAGCTTTTTCACAGATGGGAAAAAAAACGATTGGGCCCACACACGATTGGTTCGTCTGATAAAAACAGTCCATCGGATCGCGTGTACGCGGCATTACACCTCATCTCCTTTACATGGGGCTGTTCTGTAGTCAACATAAGAGAACTGGAAAGGTTGATAACATGGGTTGAGATATCAATTTAGTGTGCAGGAAGTTACAAAAACACTGCTTTTGTAGCAAGAGCAACAGGTATCTTCCTGTTCTTACAAAACATGTACTTAGCCTGCAAAGAAAAGATAACTAATGCAGCCACAAATGTTAACCATACAGTAGGCTGCCCTGCACTGCACTGCAAGGGTTAAAAGCTTTGGAGAGACAAAAATTGCTGTTCCAGGCAGGTCCTGTGTGGTTAAAATCTTCTTCTCAGAAACGGAGGGTGCTGGCAATACACATGACAATTAGAAACAAAGAATGATTAGGACAGCCGCACTCCAATCCAATGTGGCTTTATTGTAAAAAAAAAATGGAAACAGGCACTACAATTCACAGCAACGGAACCTAGGACAAATTACGCGTTTCACACCAACTTTAGTGTTTACTCATAGCTTTGCGGATGTCCTAATCATTCTGTGGTTTTGGTTAAAGGCTTTGGTTTGCCTGTGGGTGTGAGGGATAAGGTGTTTCACCTGGTTTATCGTTTAGATAAAACAAGCCCAGAGTTCGACTTAAAATTTGCCATTGGGTGTGAATACACTTTAATATTTTGCATGTACGTTTTCCAATTACAGGATCAAACCTGTATAGTCAACAAAAAATCAAAACAACCCTCCAATGTTTATCTACCAAGTCAGAGAAGGTTGTGTCTTTGTTGTTGTGCCCACTGAACCTCCAGTATAGTGCATGTAATTATTTTCTGTTTTCTAAAGTTGATAAAATAACTTATTGTATATACAGTAAACAGGTTAACATGATATATATTAAAAACGTCACTTTCAAAATGTATTCCAGTTTCAAAATGTGTGCCAAGTTCTTTCACAATCACATTGTTTACTGACGAACCAAGGTGAGGCCAGTTCTTGGTACTCCTCCCTATAATTATGAAAACAAATGAAGCGCTGTGTATATTTTAGGAAAATATTCATATGCAAATAAGTTCAGTTGAAACTGGATGCTTGTTTTTATGTCATAGTCTATATTTGTATGTAATTCAGGAATTCACAAACTGCAAATTGTGACATTTCTGTGGTGTCTGTCTGATTATGAGCAGTCGCATGTGTTACTTCAAATTGAAGCTTGCAATGAATCATTTTTAAAGGGTTTTTTAGACTGAGAGACATATTTATAATGCAAAACACAAACATTTTGCCTAGTTAAAGCATATTTTTTAAATCTTACAATGTTTTTAACTCATCTTTGTGTCTTCTTGATATTGAATGCTTAGGTGTAATGTCAAATGCTCAGCAAGGATTTGCAAAACCCCAAAGTATAATTATACCTTATGCTATTTTTGGGAATGGTAGTTTTATTGATATTACATTTTTCATTAGCATGTTGTTGTTATTGTTAATCCTCTGGCTTTATTACATTATATTTGCATGTTTTTTGTTTGTTTGTTTTTATTAAAAAAAATACAATTAGGTGGCAAATCAATGTAATTGAATAATAGGAACAATTGTACATTTAATAAAAGGAAAAATTATGAAATGACTGAAAAAAAGTTAACTTTCTTTATACAGGCAGCTGGAGCACTTGTCATCCATGTTGGCCCCTATGAAACTGTAATGCCTCATACACACGGCCGGACTTTCAGAGAAAAAAAAGTCCGACTTTTTTTTTTTTGGGAAGGTCCGGCCGTGTGTAGCCTCCATCTGACTTTTTTGTCGGAAGTCCGACGGACCTTAGATAGAGAACCTGTTTTTTTTCTTTCCGTCCGACTTCCGACAGGCTCACTGCGGACTTTTGCATGGCCAAAAGTCCGTCCATGTTTACGAGGCATAAGCCTGCCCACCATTGTTAAGTCAATGTGGGACTATTTGGTTCCTTTTTCTTCCTTTTTGTAAAACCTTGCTTTACTGTACTTCAAGTATGTTTAAAGTGTGCCCTTTTCTGTATGGCTATCTATCTACAGTAAACAATTTCATGAAAAAAAAAGTTAAGGTAAGCCAGACCTGGCCTAAAAACATATCTAAAGAACATTCAATGATGAAGTTTAGGTATCGTATAGAGCCTGTAAATACCTATATTTGTCTTAAAATTGATGCCTGTGTTCCTGAAATACCTTAGTTCCTAGTATTAGGACATGCACAAGGCCTTGACCATTGTATCAATCAAGTCTTATTTAGACACATTAAGCAAATTCTATAGAAAGGAGGAAGAAGTGAAAATGGAGCAGCACAATATCTATCTGATATATATATATATATATATATATATATATATATATATATATTTTTGTACAAAACCCATCAAACTTTCTATCTGAAAATGTATTTATTTGTGTGACTGATTGGGCTTTCAATTACTATTCACTCTGCCACCAGCTGCAAGAATCCCTGGTGTAGTAAACATTAATACTTTCTCTACTCCATGTACAGTTCTAGGTACCTGAGCATCCAAAAGCCAGGCACATATGTAGGTGTTGAACATCATGTATAAATATATTTACATCAGAATTTAGTTTTCATGACAACAGGGATTAGGGCAGCAGGCAATGCCAACAATAGTAGGATAAAGAGGAACTCTAGATAGCACTTTTGTTGTAGCTTTGGACAGAGTGAGGAAAGGCATGTTCATGTCTAATATAAGCACTTTGTCCTGGCAACTGTTTTTAATGGAACCAAAGATGGAAGGCAATCCAGATCTTGCAGTTGTCATCCTAAGAGAAGAATAGGGGTTTCTCAATTACATTTACTTTGGTGACAACTGTCAGATGTTGGATTTCCCTTCATTTAAGGGAGATGTTCACTCACTTTACATTGAATCTCAGGGGCTGGGGAAAATCATCCAAAATGATATCCGAAAGAGGTTCTATACCTTCCCCACTCTGAAACTAGAAAAAAGGTTCTTTGAGGCATCAGAGGGTGCCTCATATGCAATTTTGGTAGACAAGTGCTATGATATGACTTCTTTCATTTCTACTAATAGGCACTTTTCTTTAGTGTAGAGTAAGGAAAAGATAAGGATGGCTATATGTCAGCTTCACAGAAGTGACAAGGATGTTATGCCATTTATGAGGTCTCTCATTATTATGACCGTATGCCTCTATGTATGTATAAAAAAGACCTTTGTGAGTTTGAAATTACAAACAAATGCTGAATGAAGGCAATCCTTCTTACAAAGATTACTGATAGCTAACCAGGTTTTATTTGCAGTTATAAAACAGTAACATCATTCAGCTGTAATTTTTTGTTTCAGCTTTTAGAGTTTTGTAATTATTTGTTTCACAGCTGTTTGTAAATAATAAATAAAATAAATCTATGTCCTGCAAAGAGCCGGCCATACAGGCATTGCATGTGTCTGGTGCAGCAGGGAATGGTCAAATTTTGATCCATGTATGGGCACCCTGGTTGTAAAGAAGTCGCTCTACCAATCAACTTCTGTACAGCCACCCTGTCAGATAAATGCCTCTCAGTCAGCACCCCTGGCTATAGTCAGATGTGTCGATCTGGGTGTTCTAATGGTAGGAAAGTGCACCCACCGTCAGAACACAATAACTCAGTGGGAGTGATATCGGGTCATTTTTTCCAATTCAATTGACCCAATTTTGGCCAACTTTAAAGAGGGACTTGCACTTAAGAAATTATAACACATAAATAACAAATTAACATAGGTTGGGTTGGATTGTTAGAATAGCATGTCAACCACAACAGACAACATGTATGAATGTTATTTTAAAAGAAAAACAACCAAAGAGTCTCTGTATAGAAAAGATACCAAATGTTGCAATCAAATGTTTCTCAAAGAAACTGAATATGAAGTTGGATTCACAGCCTTGCAGTTCTCCCCAGGGTGGAAAATCCTTAGTAAACACTATAAAATGAAAACAACAAGCAGCACAATGCATAGTGTAAAATCCTCAAGAAAACTTTATTTTGTAAAAATATTGTACTCATAAATAAGTTTGATAAACGTTCTCATCAGAAAATCCAATGTCTCTCCAACCATTAAGCATAGCTGTCCAACCATCAGAACATACATTTCCAATAAAGGCAGCAACAAAGCTGGATCATGACTTATGCCGCGTACACACGGTCGTCTTTTGCGATGAAAAAAAAACGTTGTTTTTTAAAACGTCATTTAAATTGATCGTGTGTGGGCAAAACTTCGTTTTTTGTCTTATAAAACACGACCAAAAAAAATTCCAACATGCTTGAATTTTTTGTGTCGTTTTTTAAAACGTCGTTTTTTGTTTCACAAAAGTCACCGTGTGTAGCAAAAACGTCGTTTAAAACGACGTTTTTCAACCCGCGCATGCCCAGAAGCTAGTTATGAAGCGAGCTTCAATGGAAAAGAGTGGTGAACGTAACCTCGCTTTTTGTAAAAAAAACGATGGTGTGTATGCAACATCGTCTTTGAAAAGTGACGTTTCAAAAACGTCGTTTTTTACTTCACAGAAAACGTCGTTTTTTTCATCACAAAAAATGATCGTGTGTACGCAGCATTACAAGTTTTGAGGGCACAATCTCTTCATTCAGGGCTCTAATAAAGAGGGTGGGCTGTTGAAACACATAAGCCATGATGCAACTTTGAGGCTGTGCCTATGTTGGCAATTACTGTATTATGTTCTGAGTTCTGACAGTTGGAGAGCTATGTTCTGTTTGTTAAAATGTATAGTTATCTTTTTAGGTACTATCATAATAAACCCCAACTCAGTGAATTTGATAAATCTGCCCTTGCAGTGGAACACCCTGTACTGCATAGTTTAAATGCTCCTTAGGTCTGGGGGAATTACAAGGACTGTAATACTTACCTTACCCCTAGTCCAGTTGGCTCCAGCACTTTCCTCCTCTCCCTCTGCTGCTTCACTCTACGAGCAGTCCTTTGGTATGATCACATACAATACAGAGCTATTAACCTTGCCCTGAATGTAGAAGAGGCTGGAATGTGACCACGGCCACCTTAAGCTTGGTATACTAGGGCCATATATCGCGTTCAACAGAAACCGGCCAACACTCGACCCATGTGTACATCAACCTGTCTGACAGAAGCCAGGTAGAAGGTTGGCATGCTGAAAAACCAACCAATGGTTGAAAACATTAATTGATGTGTTCTGGCGGGGCAGTCCCCCTGTTAGAACACAATAGCTTGGTGAGGAGATTGCTGTACTAACATCACATAGTTAGTGTTAGTATTATTATTATACAGGATTTATATAGTGCTGAAAGTTTATGCAACACTTTACAACATGAGGGGAGACAGTACAATTACAATACAATTGAATACAGTGGGAATCAGAAAGGCCTACTCATTAGAGCTTACAATCTAAGAGGGTGGGTCAAGAGATACAAGAGGTAATAACTGTGGGGATGGGCTGATGAAGAAAATAAATGTACAGTTAGGTAAGGGCCTGATAGGCTTCTCTGAAGAGATGAGTTTTCAGGGATCGTCTGAAAGTGAACAGAGTAAGAGATAGTCGGACAGATTGGGTTGGAGAGTTCCAGAGGATGGGATCTCTGCGAACGTTAGAGCAATCATTTTGGCCCTAGACCTATGGGGATTTTTAAGTAGCAAAGTTTGGTGTCATTCCACGAGCGTGTGCAATTTTTTTTTTTTTAATATTCATTCTTTATTTCTTTTCATATCATACAAATTTTCAATTGTTCATTTAAAAAGCAAAAGGAGACTGTTCATTATAACTATAAACACATAATTTAAACATTGATATACATTGTCATATCATAACTCTTAACTTATCATATCAAGAGGTGAGTAATCTCTTAGTTAAGGGGGGAACACCCAATCTTCTCGTTCTAGTTGATATTATCGGTTTTACTACTTGGCCCCTCTCCATTTAGCCCTTTCCAGCCAACATTTCTATCTCCTCAGGTGATGTACCCTTTTTTCTCCAGCCATGGCTTCCACATGTCTTCGAAGTCTCTAAGTTTTCCCCTTTTTATATAGACTGCTCTTTTTTTACAGAGGAACTCATTGATTGCCTCAATCCATTCACTTACTGCCGGTGGTGAAGTTGCCTGCCACCTCATGGCTATTAGTTTTCTAGCTTGGAATAAGCATCTTAATATTACGACTGTAGTATTTCTTTTCTCCTTCCGTTCCTGCCTATAACCCAGTACACACAGTGTGGCCTCCATTTCCAGTGAGATTGTAAATATATCTCTCAAGGTGTCAAGGACACCCTTCCAGTACCGAACCAGCTTTGGGCAGCGCCACACCATGTGTACTAGGTCTCCCTGCCCCTGGCATCTAGGACATTTATCATCTGGTCTTTTGCCGAATTTAAAAAGTCTCTTTGGCGTATAGTAAGCTCTATTTATCAGCATCAGGTGGGAGATTTTCTGGGGGGGTGAAAGTGACACCTTTGATCCCATCTCTAGTATTCTCTTCCACTGTTCTTGTGATATTTCCCCTATATCTTCCTCCCACCTTTCTCTTACTTTGAGTAAATGTGCCCCTGTGTTGATCTTTTTGATTATCTGCGTGTATATTTCAGATATGAGGCCCTTAGTTGGTCCCCCTTTAGCTAGCTTTTGAAACAGGAGCATTTTGGTCCACACTAATTTTTGTGTCCTAAACTGGGCTTCAAGAGCGTGGCCTACTTGTAAATAGGTAAAGAATGAGTGTTGCGGGACGTTAAATTCCACTCTCAGATCCTAAAATTTCCTATAGGTATCGCCCTCATACAGGTGTATCAGCCTTTTTATACCGCATCTTTCCCATTCCCCCACCTTTCCTAACCGTAGTATTTCTTGTAACTTAGCATTGTTCCACAGGGGAGTATACTCAGTAAATCCAATGTAGCCCATTAGCCTCTTAACTTTTTCCCATATTTTAATTATCATTTTAATTGTTGGAGTCCTATATCTAAAGGAGTTTGCTTCTAGTAGTTCAATAACCGAGTCATGTGGGGCCCCACTCAGCATTACTCTCCCACTAGAGGTCTCCCCTCCCCGGGTGTTACATCCCATTAGTTGTTGCAATTGTGCTGATAGATAATAAGCCTCAGGATGGGGGACAGCCAGTCCCCCTTCCAATACTAGAAGCTGCAGTGTACGTAATCGAATCCTGGGTTGTCCCCCTTTCCATATTAGTTCTCTAAAAAGCGTTTCAATTTTATTGAACCATTTTCTACCAATCCAGACCGGTTTATTATGCATTATATACAGTAGCTGTGGCTGCCAGATCATCTGTGCAATTTTGAAGCGTGACATGTTTGATATCTATTTACTCGGCGTAACTTCATCTTCCATATTATGCAAAAATATTGGGCTAACCTCACTGTTTTGTGTTTTTTTAAGCACAAATTTTTTTTTAAAAAAAACACACGTTTAAACAGCTGCTTTGAAAATACTGTGCGAGATAAAGTTGTAATGGCCGCCATTGTATTCTCTAGGGTCTTTGCTAAAGAAGCATATATAATGTTTTGGGTTTCTATATAATTTTCTAGCAAATAAATGATGATTTTTCCATGTAGGAGAGAAATGTCAGAATTGGCCTGGGTGCTCCAGAACGCCTGATGGTGCTCCCTGCATGTTGGGCCTCTGTATGTGGCCACGCTGTGTAAAAGTCTCACACATGTGGTATCGCCATACTCGGGAAAAATAGCAGAATGTGTTTTGGGGTGTAATTTGTGGCATGCATATGCTGTGTGTGAGAAATAACCTGCTAATATGACAGAAACAAGAATTTATTTTTTATTTTTACAGAATTTTCAGTCTTTTTTCTTTTATAGCACAAAAAATAAAAAACACAGAAGTGATCAAATACCACCAAAAGAAAGCTCTATTTGTGTGAAAAAAGGACAACATTTTTATATGGGTACAATGTTGTAATTGTCATTCAATTTGTGAGAGCACCGAAAGCTGAAAATGTATCTGGTTAGGAAGAGGGTTTAAGTGCCCAGTGGTCAAGTGGTTAATTTGTCACAAATTATATAAAAAAAAAATTATAACTGCAAAAAACTTACAATGCCCTTTACTAAATACCTTGAAACGTTTACTTTCCAAAACAGGGTAATTTGGGGGGTATTGTACTTTCCTGGCTTGTTAGAATGTCAAGAAATTAGATAGGCCATCAGTACATCAGGTGTGATAAATTTTCAGATATTGGCACCATAGCTTGTGGACTCTATAACTTTCACAAAGACCAAATAATATACACCAATTTGGGTTATTTTTACCAAAGATATGTAGCAGTATAAATTTTGGCCAAAATGTATGAAGATAAAATACTTGCAAAATTTGCAAAATTGTATAACAGAAACAAAGACAAACACATTTTTTTTTACAGAACTTTCAGTCTTTTTTCTTTTATAGCCCAAAAAATCAAAAACCCAGCAGTGATTAAATACCACCAAAAGGAAGCTCTATTTGGGGGAAAAAAGGACAAACATTTCATATGGGTACAGTGTTGCATGACATTCAAATTGTGAGAGCACCAAAAGCTGAAAATTGGTCTGGTTAGGAAGGGGGTGCCCAGTGGTCAAGTGGTTAAGACTAGAAATTCTCTGATGATCCTATAAGGACTGGGTAAAGGACATTTCTTTCCGCTAAGACAGTGTCCACAACACCAGGAATCAACATAGGCAATGCATGAATGGTCCAGCCTTTTAAGGGGCTTTGGTTTCAGGTAAAAAACAGGGGTTTACATTTTTTTTATAATTAATAAAAACTTGGACATGGGTGGAGTATGAAGGGACTGCATACATTTTTTTTTTTTTACTCCTGAATATTATAAATTAATAATAAATATATAACAACACTGTGCATCCCATCTAAATGGAGAGTACCATATTCAAATCAAAACAAATGAAAATAAAGCTAGCGCTGTAACTTTTACAGGACATTTTTGTTACATTTATATTTGATAATAACCTGCTGCTCTCTTTATTCATATTGATTTTATTATATACCAGTTTATAAATTCTCCCTTCAGATACTTTTTGTATATCAGACCTGATATTCATAATCCCTTTAGAAAAATGGCTAAAATATAATCAGTTATGGGTAAATCCTATAATTTGCTCAATTAACATTGTATAATATGTTATTTATGACAACAATCTTTATTTCTGGTTATACTGTTAATATTTTCAGCTGTCATTGCTAAAAACAAAGATTGTTATATTTTACTGAACTATGAGTGTATTGTTATCAGTGTGAACAGATTGAGAGTATCAGTAAAAAAAAATCACTGTGCAGCACTATAAATGCAGAAGCACAAACACTATACAAAATCAGTCAAAATGGCTGTCCTATGGATCTATGTAATTACGAATTACAAATAGAAAAGATATTTATAAATCGTTATCTGACACTGGTATGACTATTTACATAACTATCTTCAATAAGCTAATGGCAGTTACATTTGCAGGTAAAACATTGTGAAAAAACGATAGGTCTGCTCAAAGACAGCTGCTAGTATTGATAGAAAGACACTTTTCATTGTTGAAAAACTGAGACATGTACAAGCAAATAGTAACATAAAAATGTAGGAACTCTAGGGATTCAATATCTAAAAAAAAATAAAAAATGAAAGATCTGCATGCAAATGGAAACTTTGAAAATTCTCTTGTATATGTGCATACAGTTTTATCAGTAATGGAATATAAACATGATCAAATTTGAAAAAATAAACATTTAAAAAAAATATTCCAGAATCTTTTGCTAACCTCGTGGGTTATTGGTTTTAGTTTATTTAAAATTCAAATTTCAAATGCCAAAAAAGAAAAAACAACACAATTTCCTAATTTAGAGCCTCTGAGTTCAAATAAAAACAAACACCTAGCTCAAGTATAGATTTTTTTTGTCTTAAACAAATGCTAATTATGCTCTAAGTATAAGTTTTGAAAGGTTCATTCAACAACCAAATTGCTAAAGTGGGGAAACAGATATCACAACAAAAAGCATGACAATAAAGATATATATATATTTCTCGCACAGTACCATGGAATACTCTTTTCTTCCAACTGCATATGTCAGCTAATTAGTTCTTTAAAAACAAAATAACAATGAGGAGAAGGGGACTAACAGATACACAGGTTTCCAGCTGTTTATCTTTCACTATTCTAATTGGAGGTGGTGATTTATAAATGACAAACATGGTAACTTGATTTATATTGCACTTATTTTGACGTCAGATGTTGATTGACAGCATCTAGATGGTAGCTAGAACGAATCATCTGTTTTTAGAGACTAATACCTGTTTAATGTTTATCTAGTAGTTTGAACGTAACATAACATAACACAAGTTTGTTAAGATGCTTTTGCTCATCAGAGTCAATTTTGGAGATTTTCTTACCAGTCTTTGCATTTGTGCATGCTATCATTTGGTCAGTAGCTGGACTTATGTTGCTTTACTATTTTGGACAAACCTACAGAATTCAGAAAACAAATATGTTATGCTGCGTACACACGATCGGTTTGTCTTATTAAAACGGTCTGATAGACCGTTTTCATCAGACAAACCGATCGTGTGTGGGCCCCATCGGTTTTTTATCCATCGGTTAAAAAAACTAGGAACTTGTTTTAAAATGATCTGATGGTTAACTAACCGATAAAAAAAAATCGGTTAAAAAACGATCGTCTGTGGGCACATCCATTGGTTAAAAATCCATGCATGCTCAGAATAAAGTCGACGCATGCTCAGAAGCATTCAACTTCATTTTTCTTAGCACGTCATTGTGTTTTATGTCACCACGTTCTGACACAATCGTTTTTTTTAACTGATGGTGTGATGACTGATGAAAGTCAGCTTCATCGGATATCTAAATCCATCAGACCGTTTTCATCAGATGAACCGATCATGTGTACAGGGCATAAAGCTAATAATATATAAAAAAAATTGGATTGTGGTATAAAATAAATAATTACTAGAGGAATATCAGTATTTTCATGATTTGATTATAGTGGTAAGGGGCTAGAACCACTGTCAGGTTTTTATTGCTGTTTGTGTCTTCAACATGAGGATTTAAAGCAGTAGTAAACCACACCAATTTTTTTTTAAACCATGTAAGTTATAGGCATAATGTGCTAGTATGAATCGCATACTAACACATTATGAAATACTTACCTTAGAAGGAAGTCCTTTAGCAGTGGCGGTGCGTCCATAGTGGGTGCAGGAGCACCGCCCCCTCTCTCCTGCACCCATTAATCAACAATACATAGATTCATGCATTGCATGAATCTATGTATTGTCATTGCTGCTGCCCACTATTCAGGTGTCCCACCCCCTGTTGAGCGCCAGTCATCTGAATAACAGAGGTGCGTGTGTTTTGGAAGTGCCTGATTAGAGCCAGAGGCTCTAATAGGCTTCCTGATTAGAGCCTGTGGGCTCTAATCGGCTTTCAAATAGCTAAACAGAGGGCGCATGGCTGTGTGTTTCCTGTTTAAACAGTGCTGTGTTAGGGAATCACCAATCAGCCTGATTGGCTGATGCAACAGGCGAGCAGACATGACATCGAGGGAGCATGGAGAGGGTCGTCTGACTTGAGAAAGGTAAGTGCCGAGCGGGGGGGGGGAACTGTCTGTATTTGAGGGGGAAAACTGGTGGCATTTGAGGGGGCAAACTGGCGGTATTTGAGGGGGCAAACTGGCGGTATTTGAGGGGGAAAACTGGCGGCATTTGAGGGGGCAAAGTGGCTGTATTTGAGGGGGCAATGTGGCTGTATTTGAGGAAGCAATGTGGCTGTATTTGAGGGGGCAATGTGGCTGTATTTGAGAGAGCAAATGGGCTGCATTTGAGGGGGCAAAGGGGCTGCATTTGATGGGGCAAACTAGCTGCATTTGATGGGGAAAACTGGCGGCAATTGATGGGCACAGTGGCTGCGTTTGATGGCACAGTGAGGCTGCAATTTATGTTTTTGGGTTTTTTTCAGTTTGTTTGCGCTCCTCAAAAATTTGGAGCACCAGCCACCACTTTAGCATGCACTGGCACTCTTGCCAGGTGCTTTCATCTTCACCTGTTTTTTCCTCTGGGTTCACTTCCTCCGGCCATCTAATTGGCCGATCTGCAATGACATCAATCGCAAACATTTGTACAGGAGTCACAGACTGTGGCACAAGTATGCCGCCCCTTCAGAGTGCATGGGCCAGTGACATCACCGGCTCCATGCATTGTGAATATCTCCTAAACGTCCACTTTAAGCTGGTCTTACACTATTCAATCTGACTGTACCATCTCTCTACACACTTTTTTTTAGCTTTACTTAAGCTAGCATAATGTGCACAAACCTAAAGAATCAATTTTGTTAGTATCAAATATATCAGGTAGGTCTTTGTACTACATAGCCGATGGCACATCTAAAGGAGATTTTACAATTGGATTGTATAGTGCAGTGATGGCGAACCTTGGCACCCCAGATGTTTTGGAGCTACATTTCCCATGATGCTTGTGCACTCTGCAGTGTGGTTCAGTATCATGGGAAATGTAGTTCCAAAACATCTGGGGTGCCAAGGTTCGCCATCACAGGTATAGTGTATGGCTACCTTTAGGCTACCTTTTGGCTACCTTTAGGCCTCGTACACACGAAACAGCGTTTTCCTTGATGAGTTTCTTGTCAGGCTTGTCGAAAATCTTGTCAAGCTTTCTTTGCGTACACACTGTCAAGACAAAATCTCGTTGTTCTCAAACGCGGTGACGTACAACACGTACGACGGCAATATAAAGGGGAAGTTCTATTCCATTGGTGCCACCCTTGGGGCTGCTTTTGCTAATCTCGTGTTGCCGCGTGTTAGTAAAAGTTTGGTGAGAGACGATTTGCACTTTTCAGTCTGTTACAGCGTGAATGTGCTATCTCCATTATGAACGCTACTTTTACCGAAGGTGCGCTCCCGACTCATACTTTATTCTGAGCGTGCACGTGCTTCTAAGCATACGCACAAATGCGTTTCTTGTCGTAAACCAGCCCAAAAAGGAACATGACGAGGAAATTTAGACTCCTGACGAGAAAAAAGAGAACATGTTCTCTTTTTTTTCTCGTCGAGATCCACTACAGTTTTCTGGCCGAAAAACATACACACGCCCATTTTCCTCGGCAAAAAAGCTCTGCCAGCATTTTTCTTGATAGATTTTGTCGAGGAAAACAGTCGTGCGTACATGGCCTTAGGCTACTTTCACACTGAGGCATTGTGGCGTCAGCGCTTTACCATAGTTTTTGCTGTGAGTGCCAATCATAGTAATAATGTCATTGGGAAGCAGCCTCCTTCCCGGGCATTAGGACCCACAAAAAGGGCTGCTGGGAGATGACAGGAAGAAGTTAGAGGCAAAAGAAGGCTCAATTCACAAAGCCAATGCACCAGGGTAACGATAAGATAAGTCCAAAGAGATCTGAAATTTACATTGTTAACTAATGTTTGCACAAGCAGGCAGCACAGTGGTGTAGTGGTTAGCACTTCCACCTCTCAGCAAAAAGGGTTGCTGGTTTTGAATCCCAACCACGACACCATCTGCCTGGAGTTTGCATGTTCTCCCTGTACCTGGGTTTGCTCCAGGTACACGGGTTTCCTCCCACACTCTAAAAGACAAGCTTGTAGGGTAATCAGATCCTGACTAAAATTGGCCCTAGTATATGTATGAATTTGTGTTAAAGTTGTAAGCCCCTTGAGGGTAGGGACTGATGTAAATGTATATGTAATGTGCTGCATAAATTCATGATGCTATATACGTATCTAAAATAAGTGGAAGGAATTGAATAATGTGTTTCTATAAACACAAATCATCTACATTCTTTCAGGAGGAGTATTCTAAATCGAAAATTGTGTTGAAATACCAGACTTCTAGTTTATTTAGCATTACAAAGAAAGCACAGTATCATATTCTATTATTATGTAGTTGGGTTACTAGTTACTATTAGTATACATTTAATCCTAATAATTCTAAACCCACTAAAATGTATTTAAGTTGTTCAGCGTGAGAATCCTGTTTACAATTACCATATGAACATCCTGTACAACAACTCCATGAAATGGCGAACAGTAGGGTACTAGTTAAACATATAAAACAAAATACATAACAGTATATTTTTTTCAAATTTGTCATCCATGGATAAAGAAACCTGTGCTTGGAGAATGATAAAGGCTGCCATTGCTGATTTGAATACTTTTTTTCAGGTCAAATAGCATTATAGCATAAAAAACTTGGTGGCAAAGCTTTTTTGCCGAGGAAAACGGTCGTGTGGATGTTTTTCGTCGAGAAAACTGTTGTGGATCTCGACGAGAAAAAAAGAGAACAAGTTCTCTTTTTTCTCCTGGGAAGTCTCAATTTCCTCGTTGTGTTCCTCGCCGGGCTGGTTTACGACGAGAAACATGTTTGTGTGTATGCTTAGAAACCCGCGCATGCTCAGAATAAAGTATGAGACAGGAGCGCACCTTCGGTAAAAGTAGAGTTCGTAATGGAGATAGCACATTGAAAAGCGTGAATCGTCTCTCACCAAACTTTTACTTAACACGCAGTAACATGAGATTAGTAAAAGCAGCCCCAAGGATGGCGCCAGTGGAATCAAACTTTCCCTTTATAGTGCCGTTGTACGTGTTGTACGTCACCGCGTTTGAGAACGACAAGATTTTGTCTTTGTCTAGAATGGGAGGTGACTTGTCAGGCGGCTGAGCCGCCTGACGAGTCGCCCCAGTGTGAACCGGCTCTTAACCATATGTTAGAACACACTTCTGTGCTCACACATAACATACTATGACCATTTTTTTTCTAGCTAAAAAAACACGAAACATAAAACAACTACAAAGGTCCTTTTCTTGGTGACTGCTAGTTAACATTCAAGGTCTTTTTTGTTTCATCCTATACAGATAACATCCATTTTATATCCCTAATGGAAAAATATTTCAGTGGTTTTTAAGTGTGCGCTATAAATTATAGATTATTTATCACTACAACAGTGTTACTAGAAACGGAGCTGAATTCACAAAGCATTTTTTTCTCTTGTTTGGCTATTATTTTTTCTGTATAGTACACCTCGTGTACTTCATATCTCTTCAATCTTAATTCACAAAGATGTACTGTATAACATACTTTATGTAGTTTGCTCCTTGTGTAGCGGTGCTAGGTTGCTATTATAACACTGTCAGTGTTATTTTTGTGACTCTTATGATAAAATCAATGTAAAAGTCATTATTCACAAACATTACACAGGTTATCGCTCCTTAAAATAACACCAGCTTCAGGCTGGTGATAATTTTCTGTGGAGGAGAGGAGGAGGTGTAGATAAGATAACACTTCACAGAACAAAATAACGATTTATTAGATAACACATGTATGTTAATTTCATATGGAAACCTTTTGTTCTCTCATACCATCCTCCTTTACACTGCCATATATTATACAATTTTCTTAGTCAACTTCCTTTAGATTTAGATTCAACCCGGGTTTACACTGCTCCACTGCGATTTGGTGCGAATTTGATGCAGGTTTAAGTGCAGGGTGAGGTGAAAATTTACGTCGCAATTTGCTGTGAGGAGGTGCGAACAAATTTGTTTTGCAGCATAGAAGTTCCCATCGCACCCGCACCAATGAAGCATCAGAGTCTTTTTTTTTTGCATTAAATTAGCAACGCTGATATGTGAACCAAACATATAGATATCCATTCTATTCAAGTGACATGCAAATCGTGTGCTCCCTAACCAAATCAAAACCGCTCAAGATTCACAGCAGTGTGAACCCAGGCTAAACTATATATTGTAAGGGCCTGCCTGATTTACTGTATAATGTATGGCCTAGGCCAGCCAAAGATGAAGCAAATGTATTTCCTGCAATCACAGATTGCAGAAAAGAAATTTGCTCTATTCCCCTGTCAAAACATACAGTGTTGACAGGGAATCCCTCCCGTTGAGCAAAATAGCTAACAGCTGCTAGAGATAATCATAAATATAAAATCTGGTTGTACCCAAGTTGAATGATTGATCAATTTGGGTACACTCAGCTTGCCCATATATTCATGCTAAACCAGCCAAGATGCAAACCACCTATGGCTGGCTTTTGTCTCTTTTGTCTCTTAAGCCTAGTATGGTTCCTGCTGAACCAACCGTTTTCAGACAATTTCTGGCGAGTGTGTAACCAGCTTTAGATGAAACCCTACTCTGGATAAGCCTGTTTATGTACAAGGTAAGGCATTCTTTAGTGAGATAGGGGTGGAGTTACTAAAACTGGTGCACCTGTGCGTGGTAGCCAATCAGCTTCAAACTTCAAAAACCCAAAGACAATCAGCGCAATTAAAATAACTAAAAACAATTATATAAAAACATTACATAACGTATGAATTCTCATGATATGTGTTGCTGGCTGTAACACTAAAAAGTGATTTCACTCCACCAATATAATTAAGTACTGTACATAGAACAAATAGTGAAGCACAATACTACTCTTTACAGAATCAATACATCTAGAAACAAATTACTTAATCATGAATAATACATTTAAAATATTAGAATTAATAATACTATATTAAAGTCCAGTAACAATAATGTATAGCAACTTTCACACTGAAGTGGCCTACTGTAGAAACCCAATCACACGGCGCAAAGCGTCTAGGAGGGAGGAGCTTGTGAAGTCATGCTGCTTGCCTGTCAAGGTGGTGAGTCAGTGGTTGACAAGATGACTTTTGTGTAAGGTGATTTTAGTAAGTGTTACTTCTGTGTGGGGCAAATCAAAGTGGTTTGGCAGAGTACACTATGTCTGTGCTTTCTATTTGTAGCGGAGTGCAATATTAAACACCACGATCTCCGCTGGTAACCAGGGTAAATCCACAGTCAGCATTGAAAAGTAAGGCAATGTCCCAAATCTCCCCCAGTAACCGGACGACACACAGCTCTGAGAGTCAACTGACTTTTTATTCACAGGCTTCCATATTTATAGAATTCCCCATGCAAGGGGTTTCCAAACAGCCAAATAGATTTAACAGGGGTAATACAGGGAGGACCAGATGGGGAACTTAACATTTTGGATAATTCTCCCATCAGGCATTGCTGCACGAGGGTAAAGTTGGTTGATAGCTGGGGTCTGGGGTTATGTGTTGTGGGAGTTCGGTTTAAAACTGCCGAACACCGATTGGGCAACATAAAACAAAGTACTTGAATGCTAGTGGCTTACGGCTGCCAGCATACCAATTACTATGCCCACATAAGACCCAGCAGAATACATAGCCTATAATACAGACAACCTTTTGACATGTAACGTCCAGCTTTCCAGAAGTGGCTAGGTTTGCCACAATGCTCCCCCAGAACCAAGCCGGCATACACAGTCTGATCCCAACGGATCGGCTTGGCGATGTCCGGGGGTGTACTTTCACAGATCATTTTTTAAGTTCAGTTTGTCTAGATAACCCGTCGGCGTTGTCGTTTTGCTTCCCTGGTCGGTAGTGGATTGTAAAGTCAAACGGCTGCAGCGCCAAACTCCAGCGCAGCAGCCGGGCATTGTCCCCCACCACACGGGTTTAGCCACACCAACGGGTTGTGATCTGTGAGTAGCGAAAAAGGTTGTCCATACAAATACGGCTGCAACTTTTTGAGGGCCCACATATATCTACGGCCACCCTACTGAAGGGTTCTTCAATAATGGGAATAGGATATAACTTGGCTTTGCGGCGGTCACCTCGCTTGCCTACTCTCTGGCAAATGTCACAGGAGGTGCAGTATTGCCTCACATCCTTGGAGATCCCTGGCCAGAAGAAAGCGTGGGTCAACCTGTATCGGGTACGTGTCATCCCCAGATGCCCAGACAGGGGAATGTCGTGGGCAATCCGAATCAGTTCTTGCCTATACTTCTGGGGAACCACTAACTGTTTAGTCGTTACTGTGGCCGACCCTCCCACTCCTCTTTCAGCAATGCGGTAAAGTAGCCCTTTCTCCCAGGTGTACCGCTCCCCCTCTAGCCCAGCCTGGTCAGCGTGTACCCTGTCCCTGTATACCTGTAGCGTGGGGTCTGACCTCACCTCGGCCTCAAACTTAGTCGGGGTATCCCAGGACATACGTGTCGTGTGGGGGGTCATGGTCTCTTACCGGAGCCTCAGAGTGTGTCGGTGGAACCGTGGTGCGAGCCTGTTGCCGTGTGGTCACTGGATGGGCTTCCTGGTATGGGGCCTGGGGTACGAAAGCAGAGGTCATCTGGCCCAAATCATTTCCCAGCACAACATCTGCTGGTACATTTTGCATGAGGCCCACTTCTACCGTCCCCCCTCCCACACCCCAATCCAAATGTACTTTGGCAGTGGGTAGTCGGTACACTGCTCCCCCTGCCACTCGTACTGCCACGGATCCGCCAGTGTGTGCCGAGTCAGGGACCAAATGGGGTGCTATCAAGGTTAAAGTAGCTCCTGAATCCCGAAGCCCCCGGACTTCTTTCCCCTCCAAGGTCACTGGCTGTCGATGATGCTGCCGGTTATCCGTGGCTCGGACTGTCATCACCTCATGCAAGATTCCCAGGGGTTCTTCCGCTGGAATGCTCAACATCTCTTGAGTGGCCGGCTCCCGTTGATAATGATGGGCAGCAGCCCTTGGTGCCGGGTTCGGTTGGCCTTGGTTCCAGGCGGGTCTTTCCCCGGTTTTGGGTGCACTCGTGTGCCATATGTCCCCACTTTTTGCAGGTGTGGCATTGGATGTTGGCACGTCCGTTATATCTGGAGGGTGGTGGTAAAGTCCCTTGGGATTGACGAAAAGGGCAGGCTGTGAGAGCGGGGGGTGGTAAAGTACTGGGTGGTCCCGCGGGTCGAGGATGACTCTTGGTTAGGGGCCCATGATGTCTCCTCGCATCAAAATGCTGATCCGCTAATCGAGCCGCTTCGGTTAGGGTGAGAGGTTTCCTGTCTCGCACCCATTCTTGTGCCTCTGGGGACAAACCGTTGAAGATTTGCTCCAACAGCATTAACTCGCAATTCCTCCATAGTAGTGGCTTGGCTGGCTTGTATCCACCCTTGGGAAGCTTGGTCCAGCTTGTGTGCCTATTCAGCATGTGAATCCTTCTCTGGTTTGCGCAGGTTTCTAAACTTGCGCCGCTATGCCTCTGGAGTAATGGCGTATCTCTCTAATATCGCACGCTTCACTTTATCATAATCCTTGCTGTCCTCACTGGGTACAGCGTGATATGCTTCTGCTGCCCGACCTGCCAGCTTGCCTGCTAGCAATGGGACCCATACCGTCCGTTCCAATTCATGTAGATCACACAGTCTCTCAAAATCCTGTAAATACCCATCAATCTTATCCTTCTCCTCGCAAAACATTTTAAAGGCATGATAGGGAATTTTGGGTTTTACCTGGTTGTAGAGTGACCCAGTAGTGGATTCTGCTCGAGACTGTGTATACTGCGGACTGTGTGCCATCACATACTCGTGCACATTCTCCATTACCATGTGCAGCATGGCATCTGATATAGGCTGTGGCAAAAATTCCAGCCTGGTCCTCATTTCTCTCTGGTAGAGTGTTTTTTCCATGGCTGCTGGTGGTGTAGCGCTGCGGGCTCTGTCTCCCTCCATCAGCTCGGCAGTTAGTACAGCTTTGGATTTGTTGCTGGCTACCTTACCCCTGGCTTCTAGCAGTTCCTTTAATGTCTGCCGCTTTAGCCTAGAATAATCCGTCTCCATTTACATCGGTAGTTCACATTGCACGAATTGCGCTTATCGGCTGTAAGGTTGGATCCCACCGCTGCCACCAATTGTAGCGGAGTGCAATATTAAACACCACGATCTCCGCTGGTAACCAGGGTAAATCCACAGTCAGCATTGAAAAGTAAGGCAATGTCCCAAATCTCCCCAGTAACCGGACGACACACAGCTCTGAGAGTCAACTGACTTTTTATTCACAGGCTTCCATATTTATAGAATTCCCCATGCAAGGGGTTTCCAAACAGCCAAATAGATTTAACAGGGGTAATACAGGGAGGACCAGATGGGAAACTTAACATTTTGGATAATTCTCCCATCAGGCATTGCTGCACGAGGGAAAAGTCGGTTGATAGCTGGGGTCTGGGGTTATGTGTTGTTGGAGTTCGGTTTAAAACTGCCGAACGCCGATTGGGCAACATAAAATGAAGTACTTGAATGCTAGTGGCTTACGGCTGCCAGCATACCAATTACTATGCCCACATAAGACCCAGCAGAATACATAGCCTATAATACAGACAACCTTTTGACATGTAACGTCCAGCTTTCCAGAAGTGGCTAGGTTTGCCACACTATTTTTAATGATCCATATATGGGACTATGAGCTTGTCAGAGATAGTAAAGATAGTAAAGCCACTCTTTACAGACTGGAGGAATTAAGGATCTTTTTTTCAGAGGACTCATGGCTGTGGGGAATACTGAGATATGTGTGTTTTCTACCTCCTGGAGCTGAGCATGTTTTTCACCTGGTGACAGGATGTGCACAGGAATGTGAAGCATAAGTGAAGACACTTGGGTTTACTATTTTTCATCACCTAATGAACACTGGAAAGCTGTTATACATTATTATTACTGGACTTTAATATATTATTTTTAATTTACAGTATTATTCATGATTAAGTAATTTGTTTCTAGATGTATTGATTCTGTAGAGAGTAGTATTGTGAATGAATGAATGAAAACTTATATAGCGCAGCACATGCGAAGTAAATCGCCTCTGGGCGCTTGATGTTCCTGTCTCCTTTGAGATCAAAAGAGATGAGTCTTAATCTTTCTCCTGAAGACCAAGTAGTTCTCCTCCAGCCGAATGGTGGCTGGTAACACGTTCCATAGTCTGGGACCTTGGACAGCAAATCTTCTGTCCCCTTTAGACTTGTATCTGGCTTTCGGTATCTGAAGCCGATTTTGGTTGGTGGATCGTAGAATACGATTGGGATTCTGAATTTTTAATTTTTTCGCATAGATAATGGGGAGCATTCCCATAGATACATCTATGCGTTAGACAGAGAGCTTTAAAGGTGATTCTGTCTTTAACTGGTAGCCAGTGAAGGGATCTCAGTGAAGGCGAGATTGATTCCCAGGGTTTTTTCCCAGTCACAAGTCTGGCGGCCGTATTTTGAACGACTTGAAGACGAGCGATTTGGTACTTGGGGAGTCCGAGGTACAGGGCATTTGCATAGTCCAATCTGGAGTTTACAACTGCTCCCACCACGACCGCTATGTCTTTCTTGGGAATGAAAGGAATGAGTCTGCATAGTAGGCGCAGCAGATGGTGAGATCCGCTGACTACTGACCCTATTTGTGCGTTCATTGTCATGTCGGAGTCAAAGATGACCCCAAGACTTTTGACTTTGGCGCTAGGGGAGATGATTTTGCCCAGAATGGGCGGGGGGATCCAGGTTGTGCTTCACTATTTTTTGAGCTTCTAACTTTATCTTGTTCAATAAAGCTTTGACAATAAAACCTGGAAGCTGATTGGTTTCTATGCAGAGCTGCACCAAATTTTTCACTCTCCAGTCTTAGTAAATCAACCACTGTCTGCAATGACATTAAAGCAGTTGTAACCCCCAATAAATAAAACAAAAACCTGGTAGACAAAGCCATAATGAGCTAGTATGACTAGCATACTAGCTCATTATGCATTACTTACCTTAGATCGAAGCCCCCAAAGCCGTCCTTGTCTTCCCCTCCGGCCGCAGACATCTCTCTGGAAGCTCTCTTCCGGGTATCGCAGCTCTGATTGGCCTGAGCAGCGATGACGTCACTCTGCGCATGTGCATTCTCAGTGCACCTGCGCCGTTGTCTACGGCGTACATTTATGTCCTGTAGACAACGGTGCATTCTTTGTGGCAAATATCTCCTAAACCGTGTAGCTTTAGGAGATATTTCAAACACCTACAGGTAAGCCTTAATCTTAACCGTAGGTAAAATATGTCAGAGTGGGTTTACAGCCACTTTAATTGGCACAGATAAGATGCATCAGTGTTCATATCATACAATATTTAAGTAAGGTGTTTAAAGACTCATGCCGCATACACACAATTGGTTAAACCGATGAGAACGGTCTGATGGACCGCTTTCAACGGTCCAAACCGATCGTGTGTGGGCGCCATCGGTTATTTAACCATCGGTTAAACAAAAGCCAACTTGTTTTAAATTTAACCGATGGATTCCTAACCGATAGAACAAATACGATCGTTAGTAGGCACGACCATCGGTTAAAAATCGACGTATGCTCAGAATCAAGTCGACGCATGCTTGGAAGCATTGAACTTCATTTTTTTCTGCACGTCACCGCGTTCTGACACAATCGTTTTTTTAACCGATGGTGTGTAGGCGCGACGGACCATCAGTCAGCTTCATCGGTTAACCGATGAAAACATTCCATTAGACCGTTCCCATCGGATGGGAAAGACAACACTGTTACATGTATTACTATATCTTTTACTATGGCATTTTGTTTTATAATTGGACATTGATACTCTGATGGCAGATACATAGAAGAGTGATAGAAAAAAAAAGACCAAGTGGCCATCGAGTCTGCCCCATTTTGTTGTATGTTTTTTGTTTATTTATTAAATATGTTTAACTTCTCTGTTTGTGTATTGATCTTTGTTTATCCAAGGCATAATTGAAACAAATTAGTAAAATAATACCTGTTTGCTATCTGTAAAACCTAATAAAACTGATTGAAAAACACATGTACTGTATATGGAAAAATAAAGATTACACATCTGACATTTATGCTTGTTACTGTATTTATTGGCGTATAACACTCACTTTTTTAACCTGAAAATAGAGGGGAAACTGTGACTGCGTGTTATACACAGGAGGCTATGGAAAGTTTTTTTCCTGAAACTTCCCTCTTAAAGCGGAGTTCCACCCAAAAATGGAACTTCCGCTTAATCCCCTCCCCCTTACATGCCACATTTGGCATGTAATTTTTTTTGGGGGGGAGTGGGGGCTTCAGTAGGAGTGGGACTTCCTGTCCCACTTCCTGCTTCCGCCGAGGGGCTGGTAAGGCGATTAGGCCTAATCGCCTTACTGCAGCCCCTCCCTTTGGAGATCGTCTAGGACACTGACAGGTCCTAGACGATCGCTTGTCCAATCAGCGGCGGGCCGCGCCGCGCGCATGCGCAGTGCGGTCTTGCGCATGCGTAGTGGGTGCCTGGCCGTGAAGCCGAAGGCTGTCACAGCTGGGTGCCCACAGTCGCAATGAGGATGCCGGCCGGGGAGGGGGGGGAGGAGCGGAGCCCCGGTCGGCGCGTCACTGGAACATGGAGAAGGTAAGTGTTTGTTTATTAAAAGCCAGCAGCTACACTTTTTGTAGCTGCTGACTTTTAATAAACATTACATTTGGGTGGAACACCCCTTTAAAGTTAGGGTGCGTGCTATATGCCTGTGCGTGTTATACGCCGATAAATACGGTAATTATATTTTTTTTAGGTAAAATTATTATGAGTTGAAATAAACAGTGGTGTAATAATAGCTCATCTATCTTTAGTAAAATAATTGTGTTTGTCAGTCAATTCTTCCATCAGTCCAAAGTCCTCACCCACTGATATTATAAAATGCTTTATTTGATAAGGGAATGAGGGAATTAAATTGTGGCAGGCATTCTTTCTTCATTTTGGGATTCTGGAATTCTTAGTATTGCTATTATTGGATTGTATGGATGATGCATAGTGTGGGTGTTGTTTATTCTTGCAGGTGGAAAAAGAATACAAGACATGTGACAAATGTATGAGGAACTTGACAGAAGACAAATGTGGGATCAACTTTGCTTAGATTTCTTTGAAGCTTGATGTTCAGATCACACACACGTACTTTGGAGATTATATTTGGTTTTATCAGAGTAGTTTCACCTACTGCCATCAGTGCCGTGTGGGAATGGTTGTGTAATGTGTCTGCTGACTCATGTTAATGTAATGGAAGAGTTCGTTTTTATTTGGCTAAGGACGGCACCTGTGAGGAAATATTCCTCTTGAACTGTTTCAGATCCTCTTCATCTGTCACAACACAATCACCCCACCCTGAGTTGAAAAGAAAGCCTCATTAACAGTCCAAAAGCTATAGTTGGGGATCTCATAGGGAGCCTGTTGAAAAAAGGACCTGCATCACTAATTTATGTTTTAACAATGTATTATTTTTTCTTTCCCAAAGTATCAGGCTTGCGAGTTGAAACGGCCTGTGATGATGGTATCTGTGCCTGCCTTATGCTCCCATGCACTGCAGGGAGCTTGAGCCACAAAACACCACCATCCATAGCAAAGCTGAGAAAACAAACCTTTCCCAGATTAGTGAAGTGTGCTGCTGCCCAGGTCATCTGCTGTGCAATCATTTATTCTCTAGATGCTCATCCAAAGTGTCCAGTATTGCTGTATGCTCCTTTTCCACTTCCTGCGGTTAACATAGCATATTACAGTAACTGTTAGGTAACTTTTATTATTAGAATTTTTACTTGCAATGAAAATGATACTGTTACAAAAGACCTGGTCTCTGTACATGAATTGAATTGAAGCTGTCAGTGCAATAGAAGTCTATGGGCCAGATTCACGAACACTTGCGCTGGAGTATTTGGATATGCGCCGCGTAACTGTGCTGATGCGCCGACGTTTCTATGTGCCCGTACCCACCAAACTAGATGCGCCCAATAACGGGTCATTTGCGACCGGCGGAACGTTCCGACGCCAGAGTATCGTCAGCGTTTATTTTCGCTGGGCGCATCAGTCGCGCCCATTGATTTCCCCTGCAAATATGCAAATGAGGGAGATTTCCCAATTCACGAACGGATTAGCACCATACGCTGGCTACATGCGCCGCGCGTATCTGATCCGTCCAGCGCAAAGTTATTTCTACAAAAGGCTGCTTTATCTTTACTCCAGACGGTCACAGGTCAGCAGGAGAGCAGCTACAGCAGCGTTACCGACGATAGGAGCTTGCTGAGCACCCCCACTTGCAAGGACAACACCTCTGTGTGCCAACATGCCAGGGGCACTCGTGGTCCTAGAACTACTGATGGGTCCCCTGGAACCAAGAAGGCGGGCACGTGAGAGGATATACCGCACTCGTATGAACCTCTTTGGCATGGGGGATGAGGAGGTGTATCGCCTCTTCAGATTCAGCCCTGATGCAATACTTGAACTAACCACAACCCTGCAGGATGACATCACCAGCAAGACACACCGATCACAAGCAGTGCAGCCACTGGTGAAGGTCCTGGCAACACTCCATTTCCTTGCAAGTGGATCATTCCAGCGTACAAGTGGAGTGGTGGCTGGGATGTCACAATCCTCCATAAGCAGATGTGTGCACCAGGTTGTCCCTGCAATCCTCAGACGCATGTCCAACCAGTTCATCAGACCCACCACTGAGGAGCTGCGGCAGAAGGCAATGACAGATTTCTACAACATTGCCAGATTCCCACGCACTGTGGGGGCCATTGATTGCACACATGTGGCCCTACAGCCCCCCAGTGCCACAGAGCACATATACCGCAATCGGAAGCATTGGCACTCCATCAACGTACAGGTGATAGCCGATGCCCAACGCCTCATATGGCACGTCCGTGCCAAACACCCCGGGTCCAGCCATGACAGTTTCATATACCGTCAGAGCCCCATCCCAGCAGAATTTAACCAGAACATGTATGGGGACAGCTGGCTGGTTGGTGAGTGACATGGGAGTCAGACATGACTATCCCCTCCCGTCATGCACAACAGAAATCGCACATGCATGACTAACATTCTCCTGTCTTTTACCTTACAGGTGACTCTGCATATGCATTGGGACCCCATCTAATGACTCCTTTCCGGAACCCCCAAACCAGAGGAGAGAGAAAATACAATGAAGCACACATCAAAACCCGTGCAGTGGTTGAGCAAACATTTGGGCTCCTGAAGTCCCGTTTCCGCTGCCTGGATAAGTCTGGGGGGGCCCTATTGTATTCCCCTACCTTTGTGTGTCAGATCATCGGTGCATGTTGCATACTACATAACTTTGCTATGAAAAAAGGCCTGCATATTGACATACGTGATGACCTGACCCCCGACCCACACAGTCCCCCCCTGCCAGAGGACACCCAGTCTGCTGATGGAAGAGCAGTCAGGAGGGTCCTCGCTGTAGGCATCTTTGGACACTAACCCCAAACATTAATTACACAGACAGTGCACGCGTGTACACCACTGATGTCCCTAGATCACACACACCACATGCACATCGCATTGGATTAGCCCAAGTCCAGCATGTAGGAGTTGGGAGCAGTAACGCCAGCGTCAAGGCCCCAATGATGTCACTGTCCATTCACACACCTTTCACACATCATTCATTCAGCCGTGGGGTTCACTTCACCACCACGGCCGAGGGTGACACCCCTTACTTTCAGGAGTGCCACCCTCTCACATTCACACACCATTCACACTGTCCCCTGCACTCCTGACCGTGTGCAGTACAAAAATAAATTAGAAAGATCATATCCTGATCAATAAAAGAAAAATAATCTCATAACCTGAGAAAAAAAATAAAAAAACTCATGACCTGAGTATGTCAAAAATAATAATATAAAACCAGCAACAAAAAAAAGGCCTCATCGGGGATGCCGGGGGCTTCTTCTGGGGGCCCCTCTCTGGCTCCGCAGCTGCCTGGATGGAGTGGGTGGGGGGGCATCTGGAGGTGGCTGATCCCCAGGTGGGCCACTCCTGGCAGGTGTGGCCTGCGTGCCCTCCAAGGCCCTGGCTATCCGTCCAAGGTATGTGTTCGTCTGGGCCTGCATCCGGAGCTGACGGGTCATCTGGTAATGCTGGGCCCGCCGACTCAGCCTCCCCTGCTCCCGGATGGCAGCACTGTTCCCATGGATGGCAGCAGTGTTGGCCTGGACGGCTGCAGTAAGGTGCTGGATATCCCCCTGCACCTCCCCCAAAGTGGTGACCACTGCAGCGCAATTAGAGCTGACATCCTGCACTGCGTTGCTGAGGTTGGCAACGGAGCCCAGGCTGTCAGACACTTTCTGCAAGTGGTCCGCTATGGCCCCCATTTGTTCTGTCTGTCTGGCGTGATCCCTCGCCAACTGGTCCTGGACACCATCAGACACCCCCCTGGTCTTCTGGGTCGCCTTCCTGGGGCCCGAAGATGGATGTCCTCGGGTGGAAGGTGTCGCCCTTGAGGGGCTTCCAAGGATGGGGGAGGGGACGACAGACGGGCCAGGAGAAGGGGAGGAGACAGACAAGACTAATGAAAAGTCCTGCTCTGCCACAGCAGGATCCTCCACAACCACCTCGGCAGGTGTGGTGTGGCCACTCTCCTCCTCCACAACCTCTTCACCACCCAGTGGCTCGGGCACATGATGGCGTGGGGGGGATGGGGTGGAATGCAGGCTGACAGATGATGGCCCAGCTCCGTCATCTGTGGATGACACAAAGCAGACACATGTTGGTGGTCCCACACACTTGGCACATGTCCCCCCCCCACCCCCCCAAATGCAAAACATCAAATAGGGGATTATAAAACACTTACCTGTCCTTGTGCCTTCCTCCACGGAGTCATAGCCTGCGACCCCCTCCACCTGCTCCCTCTCCAGGCAGCGAGCAACCACCTCCTCCTCTGCGGTCAGGGTGACAGGACATGGGGGACCACCACCTGTGCCCCTCTCATACCTCCTGATGGAGGCCACCTTGTCCCTCACCTTGCGCCGCAGGTCATTGATTTTCTTTTGTATGTCCCCAGCAGTCCGGGTGGAGTAGCCCAGGACATTGACCCTGGCAGCAATCGACTCCAGGATGCCCTGCTTCCTCTCCCGGCTGGTCTTGCGGCTTTTTTTGCCATGGAGAAATTCATTCTCCGTCTCCATAGCCGAGATAATGACAGAGACCTCCTGGGTATTAAAATTGAGGTTCCTCCTCTCTCTGGGGGTAGCGGGAGCAGCCATTACAGAGCAAAAGTATCTTCCCTGGGGTGGGGGGAAACGGAACTACTTTTGCGCCGGAATGGCGTTTCCGCCAGCGCTTTTAAGCGCCCAGCGGAACGCATTGCGCTGACGTTTCCCAGGAAGTGGTGCCGACGGAAGTTGTGAGCATGCGCACAAGGGGGCGAGGGGAGCCGCACTCACTGCGCATGCTCCGTGGATGATGCGCTGAACGTAAGCCTCTGCGCCGGCCTCCGCCCATCATTTACATATGATCACACCCACTTCCACTTGCGTCGGGTTACGCCAGCGCATTATCGTTACTCTGGCGCAAGTTTACGCGCAACTGCTATGTGAATTACAGGAATTGCGCTGAAAGGGTCTTCAGAGTAACGTAAATGAGAAGCGTTACTCCAGAGGAAAGATACTCTCATCTACCTGAATCTGGCCCTATGAGGCTATTTCTGTTCAAATAATGCACAGAAATCAGAAATAGTTTGCTGATGGTGTCATTGTGTTTTTACAGCACTTTATATGTAAAAAACAAACAAAAAAAAAAACAGGAAAACAATAGAAAGTGTAAATAATGGACTGCATTTATCCCATACAGTTCTTTCCTTACATAATCCCAAAGATCTTCTTTAACTCTGTAACCACTTCAGCCCCGGAAGATTTGGCTGCTCAATGACCAAGCCATTTTTTGCGATTCGGCACTGCGTCGCTTTAACTGACAACAGAGCTGTAGTGCGACGCCGTACTCAAACAAAATTGACGTCCTTTTTTCCCCACAAAAAGAGCTTTCCTTTGGTGGTATTTGCTCGCCTCTGCGTTTTTTTTTCTTTCGCTAAAAACAAAAGAAGAGCGACAATTAAAAAAAAAAAAAATCATAATCCCAAAGATCTTCTTTAACTCTGTAACCACTTCAGCCCCGGTAGGATTGGCTGCTCAATGACCAATGCCATTTTCTGCGATTCGGCACTGCGTCGATTTAACTGACAATAGCGCAGTCGTGCGACGCCGTACCCAAACAAAATTGACGTCCTTTTTTCCCCACAAATAGAGCTTTCTTTTGGTGGTATTTGCTCACCTCTGCGTTTTTTTTCTTTCGCTAAAAACAAAAGAAGAGCGACAATTAAAAAAAAAAAAAAAAAACACAATGGAAGTGCAGTCACTGTAGATCTGAGGGGGACATGCAAGGAAAATAAAAAAAACAGCATTTTAGCTTGCACATGATTGGATGTTAAAATCAGCAGAGCTCCCCCTCAGATCTACAGCAACTGCACTTCCAGTGCACTTGTAGTGCAACGTGCATTTGCATTTTGTAAATAACCCCTAATATCTTTTACTTTTTGCTATAATAAATATCCCTTTTTTTTAAACCACTTCCCTACAGGGCACTTATACACCTTCCTGCCCAGACCAATTTTCAGCTTTTAGCGTTGTTGCACTTTGAATGACAATTACGCAGTCATGCTACACTGTACCAAAACTACATTTTTATAATTTTTGTTCCCACAAATAAAAATAAAAAAGACCGAAAATTTTGAAAAACAAATGCTTTCTTTTGTTTCCGTTACAAAACTTTGTAAATACGTATGTTTTATCCTTCACTGTTGGGTACAGATGGGGCGGCATGCATGGGCACAGATGGGGCGGCACAGATGGGGTGGCACGGATGGGCACAGATGAGGTGGCACGTATGGGCACAGATGGGGCGGCACATATGGGCACAGATGGGGCAGCATGGATGGGCACAGATGGGCACAGATGGGTGGCACGGATGGGCGGCACGGATGGGCACAGATGGGCGACATGGATGGGCACAGATGGGCGACACAGATGGGCACAGATAAGCGGAATGGATGTACTGTAATATTTTGTACTGATGGATGCCAATCAGTGCCAAAAAATGCCTGCCAATCAGTGATGCCCATAGTGGGCACTGATTGGCATCCATTGTGGGCACTGATTGGCATACATTGTGGGCACTGATGGCATCCCTGGTGGTCTAGGGTGGCATACCTGGTGGTGGGCATCCCTGGTGGTCTGGTGGCATCCCTGGCGGTTAGGTGACATCCCTGGTGGTCTAGTGTGGGCATCCTCAGGGGGCTGCACTGATAATCGATCAGCACAAATCCCCCCTGTCAGAGGAGCAGCCGATCGTCTCTCCTCTACTTGCGTCTGACAGACACGAGTGAGGAAAAGCCGATCACGGCTGCTCTTGTTTACATCGTGATCAGCTGTGACTGAACACGGCTGATCACGTGGTAAAGAGTCTCTGACGGAGACTCTTTACCTAGATCGGTGTTGCGGGGTGTCAGACTGACACCCCGCAACAACGATCGCCGCGATGGTTAAACAATCTTTTCCCTCAGTTTAGGCCAATATGTATTCTTCTACATATTTATGGTAAAAAAATTCCCAATTAAGCGTATATTGATTGGTTTGTGCAAAAGTTATAGCGTCTACAAAATAGGGAGTAGTTGTATGGCATTTTTATTATTATAATTGTTTTACTAGTAATGACTGCAATCTGCGATTTTGATTGGGACTGCGACATTATGGCGGACACATCAGACACTTTGACACATTTTTCGGACGATTGGCATTTATACAGCGATCAGTGCTATAGAAATGCACTGGTTACTGTACAAATGTCACTGGCAGGGAAGGGATTAACACTAGGGGACAATCAAAGCGTTAAATGTGTTCCCTAATATGTGTTCTAACAGAAGGGGGGATGGGACTGACTAGGACATTGTATGAACACATGATCAGTCTCCTCGCCCCTGAGATAACTGGGATGTGTGTGTTTACACACACACTCACACATCCCTGTTCTCGTTCTGTAACAAGAGATTGCGGGTTCCCATCGGTCATCGCATCGGTTTCGGGTAATCTTTAATAGCCGACATACAGCTACGACAGCTCGCGCAGAGGGGACCAGGCTGTTGCAGTATAACTGTGGCGGCTGGTCCAGAAGCTGTTAACCAATTGCTTTTACAGGCAACAATTGGCTGTTTAGTAAAAAATAATCTGGGTGACTGTATAGCCATCCAATCACTTTTACGGCAATGAGAAGGCTTACCCCCATCTTGCCACCTCCTGTGGTGGTTTTTGGGCTTTCCTATTCTTCTGGTGATAATACGGTCAGCTGGCAGTGTGAAATAGCTCTTGAGATAATTCAGCTTCACTCCATGCCCATATAAATATAGCCTAGAGAATGTACAGATCCCCCTTCAGCACAGATGGACCCCCCTTCAGCTCGCTGTGCCTGTGTGACATCGGGCCCGGGACCGCTCAGACAGCCCGCGGCGGCAAACACCTTTTCGATTTTCCAGGGGGGTCAATTGCCCCCCCTTGCCCTATGTAGTGGACAACCATGGCCCTGTTTTCAGTAGTTTAGTGATACTTTCTTGCTGTTAGAATCTACTTGAGTTCTCCATCTTGTGTTCAGCAGCATGCAGTTTCATCAATGATCCCCTGTGATATCTTCAGCAAATTAGTTATCTTCATACCAGACCTTTGCTTTGGCTAACATAAATCCATGTCTAACAACAGTCTGATTCTGGATAACCAGGATCCACTATTCCCAACATCCTGACCAGCCTGTAGTAAGGTCCCATGTAAAGTCATAGGTGTAAAATTGTATATTATGTCATAAAATTGTACGCAACAAATAATATCTGAAATAATAATTGTCTGTGCTGCAACATAGGAATTAATCAGATTTAAACCGACAATATGAAAATGAGCAACACATGTGATAATTTAGACTTTTTCATAAACAAGTCTAACTTTTATTCAAGTACTGATGTTTTTTGTACAGGAATTAGCAGTGTATAGTAAATTTCCCCAAGATGATAATCGTATTTATTTTATATTTAAGGATTTTATTAAGGCTTTTTCGGGTTACAAGAAAATCAAATGCAGAGTTACATTAAAGTATACGAACTATAACAGAGACATCCAATCTAATAGTTTCGGGTGTACCGTTCCCACATAGCAAAACAGCTCATTGAAGTCCACTCCCCTGAACTAATCAGTCAGTCAGGGCTAAGTCAGCCCTACTGACGCTCCAAAGGCGATCCCTTGAATATGGTATCGCCGCGGAGAGACCTCGAACCCCCGCTCCCCGGGCGCCCCTAAAAGGGATCACGCTGCGCCCCGAGAGCCAGGCCCCCAGCCCCCCCCGCCGCCTTAAATCAACATCGTCTATCCTCCTTATGGAAAAGCTTTCGTCTGTTCAGGGGAAGTCAGCTATGTTTAGCACCCAAGACATAACACTGTAGTAAACCTAACAGCAGAGAAGCTCACCAAGAGAGGTGTGAAAGAGGACAGAGGGGAAGAAACGTGGGAAAGTAAGAGAAAGAAGAGGGACAGAGAGATACAATCAAGCCGATATTGGAGTGGACCCGCAGCCAGGCTGAATCCCAGGAATGAGTGACACCTTACAGTAGGTAGCCCAGGGTTACCAAATAGATAGGAATCTGTCTGCGTGATCTGCCCACTTAGCTACGATTTGTTCCTGGGACATTATCCAGGAGACTTTTCTTCTAAAGGCGAGGAAGGACACTGAGGGTTTCTTCCATGATTTGGCTATGGTCATTCTAGCCCCTAATAAAATAAAAAAGCTTAAAGTTCTAGAAGTCTTAGGAAGGCCTGGTATGCACTGATTTAGCAGTGCCACATTAGGTTGAGGCGCTACCACTACCCCTAGCAAGGCACCGATGGTGCGAAACACCCTTTTCCAAAATGATCTAACGCGGGGGCAAGACCACCACGTATGCAACATGTTACCCTCCAAACCGCATCCCCTGAAGCATAGTTGAGAGGTCCCTCGGAACATCCTCGCTAACCTGGAAGGGACATAATACCACCGAACCATAAGTTTGAAACTAGCCTCTATAAGCCTTACGTTAAGAATACCTTTATATGCTTGGGTCGATGCTCGGTACCATACCTCGGTGCTCCATGAGTTGTTCAGGTCCTTCTCCCAGGCAGAAGCATAAGACGGCTTATCCGACTTGGACATCAAGGCCACATATATTAGCGAGATCCCACCTCTCTGATCCTTGGTGTTTGCGCCCCAGTTTTCATAGGGCGTTATGCCAGGGGGTAACGATTTGTCTGACCAAGCAGAGCAGAGAAAGTGGGTAATTTGTGAGAGCCTAAAGACTTCGCTGTCGGGCTTATCTAGATTTTTTTTGCAATGGGACAAGGAAAGCGGGCCCGCTGAGGAGAGAAAGTGTCCTATCCTATACAGGCCTTTGTCCGTCCACCACCGAAAAGCCCTGATATCCATCCCTGGAGGGAAGTCAGGGTTATGAAAAAGGTGCGAAAGGGGCTTCAAAGGGGAAATCAGGGTGCGCAGAGAAAATAGTTTGGTACAGAGGGCTACGGAGTGGGATAACGTGAGGGATAAAATGGCTGGTCTGCATTTGGAATCACACCCCAAAACATAGTCAATGGTATGTGCAGGGATGGCTTGTCGTTCCATCGCAATCCAGTCAGGCTTAGGACCCTGAGCGAAAGAGGATGCTCGAGGGACACCGATATCCAATCTCTGATTGGAATCTGGCGAGGACATGTTTTGTCAATGGGATCGGGAGAGCACGGAACAAATATAAAAGACGCGGCAGAAGTGTCATTTTTACCGCATTCACCCTTCCAAGCCAGGACA
The DNA here is from genome assembly GCA_029574335.1 of Rana kukunoris. Lineage (NCBI taxonomy): Eukaryota > Metazoa > Chordata > Amphibia > Anura > Ranidae > Rana > Rana kukunoris. The sequence goes on along the minus strand of CM056050.1, from coordinate 221,358,639 downwards.
AACCACACTTGGCCCATCTCTCCAGGTCCCCTCTACACTTGACAATCATAGGGGGGTAGTTTGCTTTAAAGAGGCTGTTGAAGTCCCTTGTTAGTTTGATGCCCAGGTATGGAATGTGTGCAGGAGCCCAAGCGAAAGTAAAGTTACTGGACAGCTTGTGGAGTAGCTCTGGGGGGACGGAGACATTCATAGCCAGAGACTTACCCAAGTTAACCTTCAACCCAGAAAGTTCACTGAAAATCCGTAGAGTCTTCAGTATATTTGGGGTGGAAATATGGGGAGAAGTGACGAAGAGCAAGAGGTCGTCAGCATAGAGAGCACATTTAAGCTCCCCTGGCCCACAAGTTACCCCCTTAATGTCAGGATTCGACCTCAGAGCTACTGCCAATGTCTCGATTGCTACTGCAAATAGGAGAGGGGAGAGCGGACACCCCTGTCTAGTTCCCCTGCCTATAGGGAAGGAGTCTGAGTACCTGCCCAGCAAACGGACCTGTGCGGAGGGGGTTGAGTAAAGCGACCCGATGAGGTTAAGGAAACTAGGGCCAAATCCCCATCTTCCTAGGATTCCCGTCAAGTATCCCCAGTCTATAGAATCAAAGGCCTTGTGTAGGTCTATGGATAGTAAGAAGCCCTCCTGTGGCGAGTCCCCATCCCAATGTGATCTAAGTAGGGAGATGACATCAATAGCCCTTCTGATCTGATCCGTTCCCTGTCTCCCAGGGATGAAGCCCACCTGATCTTTGTTAATATATGAAGATATGAAGCTGGACATTCTGTTTGCTAAGATTTTTGTCATTATTTTAATGTCGTTGTTGATCAGGGAAATGGGGCGGTAATTACACACCTCGCTAGGGTCCTTATCTGGCTTCGGAATGACCGAGATATAAGCAGAGTTTAAGTCAGCTCCCAAACGGGCTCCATCCCTGAGAGAGTTAAACAGTCGCGTCAGGTGAGGGGCTAGACACGTTCCAAATTTTTTGTAGTAACCGGTAGAGAAGCCATCCGGACCCGGGGAGGAGCCCAGTTTGAGGGCCTTAATAGTGGACAACACCTCCTCCTGTGTAAAAGGGGATTCCATGATATCCCTATGTTCCTTAGATAGCGACGGTAGAGGGAGATCATCTAGGAATTCCCCCCCTCTCGGGTTGGGAGGTACACTGGCAGGGCCGTACAGGTCCGAGTAGAACAGAGAAAAGGATTCCATTATTTTTAACGGGTCCTGTGTCAGATCTCCTGTGGGTCCCCGGATTTTAGGGAAGGCTAGTGCCCTTTGTTTGGGGCTTAATTTAGTGGCCAAACGGGAGCCTAGCCTGTCAGTTTGGGAGTAAAACCTGGCCCCAGACCACCGGAGGTGCTGCTCGGCCGCAGTCGTCAGGGAAAGGTTAAGAAGGGCACGAGTTTCGTCCAGTCGGGCAAGTGAGTCAGGCGTAGGCTGGCGTTTGTGGGCCTTTTTCAATAAACGGAATTCCTCTGTGAGTTTAAGAGTTTCAGCCCCGTGAGCCCTTTTAAGTGCGGCAGCTAATTGGATCAGTTTTCCCCTGATAACCGTCTTGTGCGCCGCCCAGATCGTGGCAGGGGACACCTCTCCCGTGGTATTAATCAGAAAGTATTCCTTAATGGCCTCGAGTAGGGAGCATTGTATCGGGTCGCTCAAAAGGGATTCCCTCAGGCGCCAGCGGGGCGGACTCCTAGAACCCGTTGGCCTCCGGATAAGCAGAGTCACCATCGAGTGGTCCGACAGGGGGGAATCAATGATCCTGGAGTTACACAGCAGGGGAACTGATGCAGCATGGGTGAATATGTGGTCAATCCTGGCATATGAGTTGTGTGGTGCAGAAAAATGGGTGTAGTCCTTCGTGCGAGGGTTGGCCTCACGCCAAATGTCTATCAGTCCTACCGAATGTAGAAGCTTAGCAATTTTGCAGCTCTGTCTGGAGGGGCGTTTGGGTCTAGAAGTGCCGTCAGCCGACTTGTCAAGCGAAAAGTCAAACGCTGTGTTGGAGTCTCCCCCCATGAATACTGAGCCCTTGAAGTGAGGTTGCAGTTTGCGTAGTAATGATTCAAAGAAGAGTCTTTGTCCCCTATTAGGAGTGTAGTAAGAGACAAAGGTGTACAGTTCCCCATCTATGTGACCCGATACGAGGGCATAGCGACCCTGAGGGTCAATTATAGATTCTATCAGGGAGAGGTTAATGTGTCTAGCAAAACAGATGGCTACTCCCTTAGTTTTGTTTTCTGCCGACGAGAGAAAAAATTGGGGATATCGGTGGTGGAGGAACGTGGGCCTGTAAGAGGAGGGGAAATGCGTCTCCTGAAGTAGAAGGACGTCCGCATGTGTAGAATGGTATAATTGTAGAAGCTTCCTACGTTTCACGGGAGAATTGAGGCCCTGGGTATTATGGGAGACAAGCTTGAGGGTTGGCGGGGAGGGGTGTGTGCTAGCCATGGACCAGAGGTGTGAGAGCTATACCAGACAAATGTGGCCTACCTGTGTCCCGTAGAAAAAGAGCCCTGCGAAGGACGGACAGCTGGAGCAGTGTGGACCATACGCCTGGGATGAAGTACCGGAACCCATCACGATAGCCGGGGACACTCCAAGGAGGACGAAGAGAGAGCAGAAAGAGGAGAGATGAAAAAGAGGGAGAAGGGAAAAGAGAAATCAATGACATTACATAGCTGCTGCAAGGCAAATCAGAGCATACATTGGATAAACAGTGCATCAAATGTAACACGGGGTCCCCCGACCCCTCCCCACCCTGGGATGAAAGGGACAAGCCTGCCCCCATCCCACTAACCCTAGGTAGCCGGTAAGTCCCTAGAGCCGGGAAACCGGAAACGGATCTGGCTACACCAGTGGTGCTCCTAATCCAATGGAGGTGCACTAAGCCCACCGCGGCCATGTCACCAGTAACTCAGAACTGAGGGCTAACCTAGAACCCATTATCTCCAGTAACTGAACGCCCCAATAAAACAGGGATAAACCCCCAGGGGAAACTAACCAAAAAAGAAAAAGAAAAAAAAAAAAGAAAAGAAAAAGGGAACAGAAGGAGGGAGCTAGGTGGAAAAAGGGAACGTGGTCCCCATATGTTAACTACTCCCACCCCCCCCCCCTTAAGTCTAAAGCCCTGAACACCCCTCCCAGGGGAACAGTAACACTGGACAAGGGGAACAAAGATAGAGCCCCCCGTCCCCACATCCATAGAAACTTGTGAACAACTTTAAACAACCCCCCCATCTTCCAGTAAGGGCTGAGTAGCTTGTCTATAAGTGCAAACCAGAAACTAAAGAAAAATCTGGAACCCCCGGTGCTCCGACCCCCCCCCCCCACGAGCCCCAGTCAATCGCCTCAAGTCCAAAAAGAAGAAAAAAAATAAAACATAAAGAATAAACAATAAAAATGTGTAACAGCAACATCAAAAAAATAAGTAAAAAGGTAAAAATAGTCCCGCAAGGCCTCAGAGAGACTAACAGGCCGCGATAAAGGCAAATCAGACTTGGTAAGGCAGTCACTGGTACCGGAGGGGAGAACGAGAACCCCTTCCCTGTGTGGGCAAGGGTAGAACTCCAGGAGTCAGCATCCCAGTCAAACAAAAAGGAATTCAGGAACGATTCTCAAGTTAGATAGTTCTCTTTAGAGCGCTTGTGGTTCTGCGTCAGCCAGGTTTGCTGCAGCGGGCTTGCTGGTGGAGGCCTCTTCGTGGAGCCGGGGGTCCCCCTGCTGTTCTGTGGGGACGGAGGTTCTAGGATGATCAGACCCAGCTGAGTCAGCAGGCGTTCCCCTTCTGGAAATGATGAAAATCCAAAATTTTTGTTTCTGTAGGAAAAATTTACACGCAGCGGGAATGACCACCTGTAGGTGATTTATTTTTCCAAAAGAACTTGCAACAGTGGTTTGAGAGCACGCCTCTTCTGCACTGTATAAGGAGACAGGTCAGCAAAGATCTGAATTTTGTGGCCGTTTAAATTGAGATTGTCCGAGCGCCTAGCCCTTTTCATAACCTCCTCTTTGACAGCATAGAAGTGTGGTTTTACAATGATGTCCCTGGGTAAACCATCCGATCGGGGGGGTTGCAGGGCTCTGTGTGCTCTGTCCAGTTCCAGACGGTGCTCCGCTATGTCAGGGATGAGGCTTCTAATGAGTGATTTAACTGCCCCTTGCACCTCCTTGTCCGATTCCGGGACCCCCCTTACCCTAAAGTTATAGCGTCTCGATCTGTTCTCCAGGTCGTCGATCTTGGCAAACGCAGTCTCCAATTGGTCCTGCATTTCTTGTAATCTGTTAGAGTTCTGGTTAATCCGTGCCACTGCCTGGTCTGCCTTTTGCTCTATAGTGTCAATTCTCATCCCCAGATGCAGCAGATCCGCATGTATGGATGAAGTGATCTGTGCTGCGTTTAAAACCAGGCTTTTGGAAAGCATTTGTGAGAAGGCTGCCATCATAGAGGGAAAGTCTGTGGGGACAGGGGTCTCCTCCTGCGCCTCACACACAGAGAGCAGCATGCCTGTGTGTGGGTCTATCATAGGTGTAGTGGGGAATCCAGCTCCCATCCTGTTCATCAGGGATTCTGTAGAGGCAGGGGAGGCTGCTGCAGCCAGGGGGGGGGGGTAATCAGTACCTGGTGACTGCGGGGGGGGGGAGATCCTGGTCAGCAATAGAGGTCCCAGGCTGGTCCGCTTCATGCAGGCCTCGTGGAGCCGCCATCTTGGCATAGCTGAGGGGGCCAGGAGACTCCGCCATCCGACCCGTAAGGTTCTTCCTGGCGGGCGGTGCTGACATCCACGGGAACCGAGGGGCTTCCCCTACGATATGGACCCGGTAAGAGAGCTGTGGGGGCGCTCAGTCTGCTGTAAGGAGCGCTGACAGACCGCGGTGGAGCGGAGCTTTAGATGCCGGCGGCCATCTTGGAAACCCTGCACATGCGCCTCTGCCAACAGCCCTACTTTATATTGCTTAGTTCAATCAAGTTCCTAATCTTATTCTATTATTTAAGTATTGTATTATTATTAGGGCTGTTACTGATCAAAATGTTTCTGTTTGATTAATCGTTTTTTTTTAATCGATTAATCGACTAATTTCGATTAATTATAACGCACATACAGATCCAACTATTTTTTGTCGATCTCCTTGCAGGCCGATTCCCATTGCAGCTCCCAACCACTGGAAAAATGTACAGCAGGATACAAAAAACACACAAAGGCAGCGCTCGATGGGAATAGCATTAAAACTTTTATAGTCTTCAAGTAGGTAACAAAATAAATATTGCACTGGAGATAAAATCGATGTAGCTACATAAACTGTAAAAATGGTGCGAGTAATACCAAACGGTACCAAAAGCAGTCAAAAAACATGTAGCTAAGTATGATACTGGTATAAAAATGTGTACAACGATACCACTGCTGAATCCAGATGAGGAGAGGTTAACATCAGTCCGTCAGCATGTAGATGTCCCATGAAGGGAACTATCACAACTCCCAGTGGATGGTTGTAGAATCCCAGGTTGATAGAGGGAAGTGATAGAGGGAAGTCTAACAGCCATTGCGTGTGGCAGATAGTAATGTCCCACCGGCATGCAGATATGAAGGCACAGCAAAGGAGCCCTTTAGATGGACACGGCAAGCCCGGCCGGTGTCCGTGATGTTACTGGATCTCTGACGAAACTCCCTGAAGGCCCAGAAGCCGGCGGAAAGGCGAGTACCAATCAAAAGAATTGTAATCGATCAAAATTGTTTTATTATTATTATTATAGGAATTGTTTCACTCCTAATTTGCAAAAGTTTTAAAAGTTCCTAAGCTTAATTAGGCTTTTAGTACTTGAGGTGTGGAACCTTGCCTGAAATGCTTAAGTTTCGTCAGTAACTGAGTGTGTTTTGGATTGCTTGGTGGACAGATCTATTGAAGCTTTTCCCTCTGTTTGATTTGGAAATTGATATGTAGCGCTAAGCAAGGTCAATCCTCACTCATCATGTTACGGAAAGGTATGGTCATGAATATTGCTAGATATGATTAAATATTCAATTCCAATTAATGCCTGCATTCTCCTTTCATATTTGACAGCAGACATAACATGCTTATTTCTTGAATGCCTACAGACACACTGGCTAAAGAAAGGGATCTATTTCAGTATGATCATGCTAGTCTGATACATTTTTATGTCATTCAATCACCCCTGCTGTTTTGTAAGCATTTTAGCTGTTTACAAATCCCAACTGCTCTGAAAGCAACATGAAGAATATGGCAAGTATCAGAAGCAGCAGGCAGTACACCCTATTGATCCTAAAGAGCAGAACAAACAAAAGTATGTTGTCGAAAGAAACTGAATGCTAAAGAGGCTTTTTCTTTATCAGGTGTGAAGCTTGATAGCTTCTAGAATTAAATACTTTGTTTAATTAAATGCGGATCTCTCAAAGCATACCATACATTATAGCAATTCTAATGAGTCAGTTAACAAACAGGTTATTTTTATTAATATATACATTTGTGTATTCATAGCTGTGACATTAGCCCTGCACTTGTACCAACACTAAATGACTAATAAATCATAAAATAGATTTATTCAACCTATTGCTGCATTAAAGAATAGTTTTTTTTATAAAGCAATTTTTCATGCATTCTTTTCTTGAGATAATGGCCCGGATTCACAGACAGCAGGCGCACATTACGCTCCCAATGTTGCACCAGCGTGGCGTGGGTTTCAAAGGCGCAGGCATAGGTTCAAGTGGGTGTGATCCATGCAAATGAAGTGTGACCCCATGCAAATGATGGGCCGAGACAAGTACGTATAGCGAACTGCGCATGCACCGTGACGTGAATGCATCTCCCTGCACATGCTCACAACCACGTCGGAACAACTGCCTAAGATACGCCGGATTACTGTGTATGCTGTTAACGTAACCTACGCCCAGCCAGACACAAGTCCAACGTAAAATAAGTTGTGTTCCCTGGTGCAGACCTGAGCATGTTTGTTGCTGAAGTGAAGAGATGTACCGTATTTATCGGGGTATAGGGCGCTCCTGCATATAGCACGCACCCCTAAAGTGGCCCCCATTCCTGTGGAAAAAATATTTTTGTACTTACAGTTTTGGTGTCTTGCGCGGCGTCCATCGGTGGCTTTGGTTGTCCTCTTCGTCGGGTCTGGCGTCCTTCTGCGGCGTCCTCCCCGCTCGATCCCCGCTTTCCCGCGCCGAGTTTCAATACTGCGCCTGCATATATACTCGTGTATAGTCGGGCAGGCTCGGCTCCTCTCGCGCTCACGTCCTGGACGTAGAGGACGTAAGCGCGAGAGGAGCCAAGCCTGCCCGACTATACACGAGTGTACTGCGCTCAGTATATGCAGGCGCAGTATTGAAACTCGGCGCGAGAAAGCGAGTATCGGCGTATATCGCGCACCCACGATTTTGCCCTGATTTTCAGGGCAAAAAAGTGTGCGGTATACGCCAATAAATACGGTATACCGCTCTGAAAACTGCTAATCCCCTTTGCTTCCATCCCAGTGAACTGAAAGGGTGTTGGCTGTGCACAAATGCATAGGATGAAAGGAATTCTGGACCGCCGCACACCTTAAAAACGATGTAAAAAAACAACTAAAATTTGCTGCAGTCAAAAAGTGGACAAAAGAGCAAAAGCTGACATGTTTCACATCATGTCATGCATATTAGTTCTGTCTGTTGCTGATTTACACCTCTTTTATGGGGAATAACTTTACGCTGGACGTACAACTTAAGCACACCGTGCGTAGTCTGCGTCGGGCGCACGTACGTTCGTGAATTGCCGTATTTACCTCATTTGCATGTTTGAATGGCTAATCAATGGGAGCGGCACCATGCACCCAGCCTAAATGTACGCCCACCCTACGCCGGGTTAAGCAAGTTACGTCGGCGTGGTGTAGCCTGGTTTTAGGCGCATCTCTGTTTGTGGGTCTGGCGCACAGATACGACGACGCACATTTGCACTTACGTCGGCGTAACTTGTTATAAGTCGGCGTAAGTGCTCTGTGAATCCGGGCCATAGCGGTCAGTTTACTAAGAAAATTAGTCAAATGACAAACAATATTGTGAAACTGCTTGTTAGCACATATAGGGCCAGATTCACGAACAGTTAGGCTGGCGGATCGAGTGATCCGCCAGCCTAACTGTGACTTTGAGCCGGCGTTTCTGTTTTCTGTAACCAGAAAACAAGAAACGCCGGGTTGAAGTTCCGATGCGAGCAGCGTAACTGAGTTTCGCCATCGCATCGTTACTTCAACTTAAAAATGGCGCCGGGGGCGTTATCGCGTCGGGAAAAAAAAAAAAACGTCGCTTGCGTAAAACGGTCATGAATGGGAATGTGACGTCATTGACGTTCATTCACAGATTTTGGAGCATGCGCACGGGGATGTTTTGACACTCGACGCATGTGCAGTACGTTGGCGGCGGGATCGCGCTTAGTTAGCATACTACACGCCCCGTACCCGCCCAATTTGAATTCCTCATTTGCGATGCGCTGCCGCAACTTTAGGAGCAAGTGCTTCGTGAATGACAGCACTTGCTCCTAAAATTTCTGCAGCGCAACGCAAATGAGAAGCGTTACTCCAGAGCAAAGATGCTCTGGACTACCTGAATCTGGCCCATAGTGTACATTTCTGGGCCCGCAAACAAGAACAGATATATGTGGCAAGTGACAAGACCTAAGTTGCAAATGCTACATTATTTGTGCTACAGATTGGAGACTGCTTCAGTCTTTTTCCATGACTCAATTAAAAGCATTGGAATCAGATATCGGGAATGGAAGGACCTAGGGTGCAAACATTTCAATAGGAGGACTTTCAAACTTTCTTATGATGTCATAGAACTATATGCAAAAATGATCAGTCTTCTATAGTAAATAGCCTATGCTAATTTCTTAAAGCGGTATTTCACCCTAAATATAAGATCTCCCATGCGCTTCAGCATACTGGCGTCAGCGCCAGTATGCTGGTTTTTTTTTTTTTTTTATAGCACACTTACTGTTTTATCGTAGAAATCCTTTTCTGTCCCCCGTGGTGGACGGCGCCAGTACAGCGCGTCACATCTTCCTAAGATACCCGATATGGACTCGGGTATTTCCGGCGCTATGCGGCGCCTGCGCACAGACCTAGGAGCTGACTGCGCAGGCGCCGTATTTCTCCGAAATAGGACTCGGAGAAATACGGCGCCTGCGCAGTCAGCTCCTAGGTCTGTGCGCAGGCGCCGCATAGCGCCGGAAATACCCGAGTCCATATCGGGTATCTTAGGAAGATGTGACGCGCTGTACTGGCGCCGTCCAACGCGGGGGACAGAAAAGGATTTCTACGATAAAACAGTAAGTGTGCTATAAAAAAAAAAAAAAACCAGCATACTGGCGCTGACGCCAGTATGCTGAAGCGCATGGGAGATCTTATATTTAGGGTGAAACTCCGCTTTAAAGAATATCTATAGTGATTTTGTTGTGTATATATTTTCTTCTTTTATTTATTATGGTTGGGATTAACAATGTAACACACAAACACACACACTGTTTTGCTAAACAAGTCTAAATAAGGCCGGCTATACATGACAATTTTTTTTTTTTTTCTACAAGTAAATCAAATACAAATAAAGTTTTAGTTGTAGTTTTTTTTAATCCATCTTTGGACAGAGATAGTCCATTTCCATTATGTACTGCACATTTGACCTTTTCAGTCATACTGGTACTAACATAGACTATTGATCGACTGGGCTAACAAAGCCTATATCCTGAACTTGTATCATTTTGTTGAAACACAAATCACTGACTATGCCTGCAAATGTGCACACTGGTTTATACAGTGTGTATGTGTGGCATCGCATTATAGTTATAAAGTATCTGTTGCTGGAATCAATATGCATTTTTAATAAGAATTATATTTTTTATCCTAATAAAAAGTAAATTGTAAATAAATGAACTTGATGGATGTAATGAGTGCATTTGAGCTTTATAATACTAGGGATATTGATACATTTAAAGAGGACATCATTTAAAGTGTCTGTTACCCTAAAAAAAAAAAGATCCCGTTCCTTTAACCACTTGCTTACTGGGCACATATATCTCTTCAGCTTCCAGCACTGCGTCGCTTTAACTGACAATTACGCGATCGTGCCACGTGGCTTCCAAACAAAATGTATGTCCTTTTTTCCCCACAAACAGAGCTTTCTTTTGGTGGTATTTGATCACCTCTGCGGTTTTTATTTTGTGCGTTATAAACACAAAAAGGGAGAAAATTTAAAAAAAAAAAACACAATTATGTTTAATTTTTGCTATAATAAATATCCCAATTTTTTTACAAATATTTTTTTTCTCAGTTTAGGCCGATATGTATTCTTCTACATATTTTTGGTGAAAAAAAAAATCGCAATAAGCGACTGTTTTGCGCAGATCCTTGTCCTTGTCTGTGTAACGGCTGATCGAGGGTACCTGGCGGACATCGTGGCCGCTGGGCACGCGCATCGGCATGGCAGTGACCAGAGGAGCCAAGGACGTCTATAGACGGCCACCTTGTGGCCGTCTTTTGCCTGTGGCCCAGGATACGAAGTGGTTAAAGCATGAATAACAGCACAGTGCTTGTGCTATGTAATTTGGCCCACCGTATCACCTAAAAAAACTGGCTAATCCTGCCTGGCTATGTCCTCCCCCCTGTAAACTGACCACGGTTAATCATGGATACTGAGCTCTGACAACATAGTCAGTTTACATGTCTCCGTCATCCAAAGCTCTCCTCTCTGCTCTCCCCCATCCTCTCCCCACTCTTTGCTCTCTTGCGTCCTCCTCCCCCACCCCTCCCTGCCTGTCAGCTGTGTGTGTAAGAAACAGCTCCCCTTCCCTTCTAGCACTGTCCTGAGCAGTGCAAACATTACTGCACACAAGCACTGCCAACTCCCCTGCTAGGATAACCTGTAGTATATAGTGTATGCCGTTTTGTAAAATTCATCTTTTAAATAAGTTATTCCTTCTCCCCAATCAGCGGTCACGTGACCGCCCGTCATGTGACTGCTACAGAGGGAGATCACCTGACTGCCCGGCAAAGGTCAGAGGGAGATCTCGGCCCCTCCCTCTGTAGTACATACATCGGAGGAAGAAAGCAACGAGCGGTCACGTGAATGCTGATTGGGGAGAAAGAACAAGTTATTTAGAAGATGAATTTTACAAAACGGCATACACTATATACTATATGTTATCCTAGCAGAGGGGCTGGCAGTGATTACATGTATTGCCTTAACAATCCCTTTAATTCTCATATACAGTATATATATTTTTTTAATTTACTATAAAATATGAGATATATATATATGCCATCACTAGTCATTACTAATTTTTTAGTGTAATTCATGATCTTTAATAAATCTGACCAAATAGTAATTTTTTGATCGCCCCTATAATGTTTATTTTTTATGGAATTATCTTTTTATGAACATATTAACCACTTCAATACAGGGCTTTTATACCCACCTCCATACCGGGTCTATTCTGGCACTTCTCTCCTACATGTACAATCAATGCCTACAACAGGCATAGAGAGGACTGGCCACCAGTCCTCTCTATGCTTCCTATCTGGCGCAGGGCGATCCTTTCTCCGTGCCCCCGATGGCACAGGAGGGGGGATGTCCCCTCCCGCCGCCTATAAGAATGATCAAGCGGCGGAACCGCCACTATGATCATTCTTATGGTGCCCAGGATCGCCGCCTGAACACAATGATATCTGAATGATGCCTCTAGCTGAAGGCATCATTCAGATATCACCGCGCAAAGTCCAGGACGTCATATGACGTCCACCTAGGATAGGAAATCCCTTTTGTGGACGTCATATGGCGGCGTGCGGTATTGAAGTGGTTAAAGTGTGTACCTATCTAACTTATATATACAAATACAGTTTTAATTTCACAGGGGTGTTCAGGTTATAGTGCTAACATTATCTGTAATAATTTTCCAGATATGTAGTTCATACTGCTTTGTAAATTGTATTAATGATTTATTATTTCCTGCCTTGAAAACACTGAGGCAAAAATCTTACTAATCTTCCTTTGTGTGAAATGATTGTTTTTTTTGCATGCCTAGAGGTAGCACTACTCAGGGCCATATTGTTCTACAATTAGATAAACACAAATGACTTCTGTAACATTTATATAAGAACAATGATACCCTAGAACAGATAAAAGTTATTTCAAAACGATTTTTCAATGTTTTAAAAAATATTTTTCTGCAGAAGGTTGTTTTCTAGAATGTTATCAATTTAATAGATTATTAAGAAGTCAGGATGATTATGATCTAAAATATTACCACGAATCAAAGTGCAAGTGAAAGAAGTGACAGATCACCTTATACAGTGCCTTGAAAAAGTATTTATACCCCTTGAAATTGTGCACATTTTGTCATGTTACAGCCAAAAACATGAATGTATTTTGTTGTTGCGGGCATTTGTATTTAGCCCATTTACTCTGATACCCTTAATTAAAACTCTAGTGGAAAAATTGCCTTCATAAGTCACCTACTTAGTAAAAAGATTCCACCTGTGTGTGATTTAATCACAGTATAAATGCAGCTGTTCTGTGAAGCCCTCAGAGATTTGTTAGAGAAATTTGTTAGAGAACCTTAGTGAACAAACAACATCATGAAGGCCAAGGAACACACCAGACAGTTCAGGGATAAAGTTGTGGAGAAGTTTAAAGCAGGGTTAAGTTATAAAAAAAATATCCCAAGCTTTGGACATCTCACAGAGCACTGTTCAATCCATCACCCGAAAATGTAAAATGTGTGGCACAACTGCAAACCTAGCAAGACTTGGCAGTCCACCTAAACTGACAGGCCGGGCACGGAGAGCATTAATCAGAGAAGCAATCAAGAGGCCCATGGTAACTCTGGAGGAGCGGCAGAGATCCACAGCTCAGGTTGGAGAATCTGTAAACAGGACCACTATTAGTCGTGCACTCCACAAATCTGGCCCCTATGTACGAGTGGCAAGAAGAAAGTCATTGTTGAAAGAAAGCCAAAAGTAGTCCTGTTTGCAGTTTGTGAGAAGCCATGTGGGGGACACAGCATACATATGGAAGAAGGTGCTCTGCTCAGATAAGACCAAAACTGAACTTTTTAGCCTAAAAGCAAAATGCTACATGTGGCATAAAACTAACATTGCACATCACCCAGAACACACCATTCCCACTGTGAAACCTGTTGGTGGCAGTATCATGCTGTGGGGATGCTTAGCTGGTCAGAGTTGATGGGAAGATGGATGGAGCCAAAAACAGGGCAATCTTAGAAGAAAACCTACTAGAGTCTGCAAAAGACTTGAGACTGGCATGGAGGTTCAACTTACAGCAGGACAACAACCCTAAACATACAGCCAGAGCTACGATGGAATGGTTTAGATAAAAGCATATTCATGTGTTATATGGCCCATTCAAAGTCCAATTGAAAATCTGTGGCACAACCTAAAAAAATGCTGTTCTCAATCTTCCAGAGCTTGAGCTATTTTGCAAAAAAGAAGGACATTAACCACTTAAGGACAATCCACTGCACATACACTGCGGTAGGGCCATACTACTGCACAAAACAACGTACCCATTGGGGGAGCTGATGCACGGATTCGGCAGCCGCAATGTCTGCCAGTTATCCGCAATCGCTATCAGAGAGGCAGAATGGTGATCTGCCTTTGTAAACAAAGCAGAACCCTGTTCTGACAGGGGAGTACAGAGAGATCATCTGTTCCTAGTGATTAGGAACAACAATCTCTCTTTACTCAGTCCACTCTCCCTACAGTTATAAAGCACCTCTCTAGGACACACTTAACCCCTTGATCACCCTCTAATTTTAACCCCTTCCCTGCTACTGTCATTTATACAGCGATCAGTGCATTTTTTTCTTTAGCTCTGATCAGTGTAATAACAGAAAAATACATACAGTATTGGCTTAAACTCTTGAATATTTTTTTTTTTACATTTTTTATTGGATATGTATTATAGCAAAGAGTAAAAAAATATATATATATATATATATATATATATATATATATTTTAATTGTCAGTACTTTTTTGTTTATAGCGCAAAACAAAGAAAAAAACACAGAGGTGATCAAATACCACCAAAAGAAAGCTCTATTTTGGGGGGGGGAAGTACATCAGTTGTATTTGTTTACAGCATACCCGTGCCATTGTGAGTTAAAGTAACGCAGTGCCATATCACAAAAAATGACCTGGTCATTTAGGGGGTAAATCTTTCCGGAGCTGAAGTGGTTAAAACACTTTCATGGATTAGGTCATATTTATTTACAGATTTTTAAAAAGTATTTTTTGCTTTAAGAATATTGAAAGCTGCTGACAAGTATGAATTACGGGGCACATGCACATACATGCAGCAGCTTTCAGTGTCCTCTGCATCACCAGAATGCTGGGATGTTCTCATCAGGGAAATCTTCCTCATAGCCAAAGCTTGCTTGCCCTCCTAATCCTTCCATACATTCATATTTTCCAGTAAGGCAGTCCATCATACCACAGCACTACTAGGAATGTGTGGGGGCAGGGCCCCCCGCACAGGAGGTTTTAATATAGTGCCTTTAATATTTGTATATAATCTTTGATTTACAAATAATTATTTAATTGATGACAACAGATTTACAAAGCACAATGGGTTAGCCTAAAAGACCACACAGCAGACTTAGCTAATTTTCCTTTACAGATGTCTATCACTTAATCTTTGTATTGAGTTATTGAATGAGGAAAAATGTATCACTGTAAGTTTTGTGTGTACGTTTCATCTTGATCTCTCAACCCTGGTAGACGATATGTTGTGGGGAGAAAGGTCAATGAAAGGAGCCTTGAGTTCCACCTGCTGGCTGGATAAAATACTACAAAATAGCTACACGAATAATTTACCTAGAAAAAACAAAAAAAAAGTCTCTCTCTCTCTCTCTCTCTCTCTCTCTCTCTCTCTCTCTCTCTGTGAGTGTACAGCTTGTATAACAGTGTCAATTTGCTGTCCCCTCAACACAACTCAACACACAGCCATTAATGTCTAAACCACTGTCAACTTAGTACACCCCTAAGCAAAAATATCCAAATTGGGCCCAAAGTGTTAATATTTTGTGTGGCCACCATTATTTTCCAGCACTGCCTTAACCCTCTTGGGTATGGAGTTCACCAGAGCTTCACAGGTTTCCCCTGGAGTCCTCTTCCACTCCATGACAACTTTATAGAACAGATATTAGAGACCTTGCGCTCTTCCACCTTCTGTTTGGGAATGCCCCACAGATGCTCAATAGGGTTTAGATCTGGAGACATGCTTGGCCAGTCCATCACCTTTAACCTCAGCTCCTTTAGCAGGGGAATGGTCATCTCAGAGGTGTGTTTGGGGTCATTATCATGTTGGAATACTGCCCTGCAGCCCAGTCTCTGAAGGGAGGGGGATCATGCTCTGTTTTATTATGTTACAATACATGTTGGCATTCATGGTTCCCTTAATGAACTGTAGCTCCCCAGTGCCGGAAGCACTCATGCAGTCCCAGAAAACAACACTCCCACCACCATGCTTGACTGTAGGCAAGACACACTTTTTTTTGTACTTCTCACCTGGTTGCCACCACACACGCTTGACATCATAATAACCAACAACGTTTATCTTAGTCTCATTAGACCACAGGACATGATTTCAATAATCCATGTTCTTAGTCTGCTTGTCTTCAGCAAACTGTTTGTGGGCTTTTTTGCGCATCATCTTTAGAAGAGGCTTCCTTCTGGGACAATAATCATGCAGATCAATTTGATGCAGTGTGCGGCATATTGTCTGAGCACTGACAGGCTGACCCCCCACCCCTTCAACCTCTGCAGCAATGTTGGCAGCACTCATATGTCTATTTCCCAAAGATAACCTCTGGATATGATGCTGAGCATGTGCACTTAACTTCTGGCCCAATGATTCTACACCAAGAAGGTTACATGACGACATATGCTCTTGTCCACACATTATGTGACAATAGTACCATTCTTAGCAGGTGGTGTATGCCCAGTAAAATGTTAATTCATTTTTTATTTATTTTTTCACGGAGAAGGGTATGATTTAGAATTGATTGTGCAGAGATTTTCCAACCATTAGGAAAATTATTGTTTCCAATAAGAAGCATTTAAAGTTCCTCTCTGTCTCTCACCTCTAAAGACCAGGGGCTAGATTCAGGTAGGCTTACGACGGGCGTATCAGTAGATACGCCGTCATAAGTCCTACTCTGAGCCATCGCACATTTAAGCGTATGCTCATATTGAGATCCGCTTAAATGTTGCTAAGATACGAGCGGCGTAAGGCACTTACGCCGTCGTATCTTAGATGCATATTTACGCTGGCCGCTAGGTGGCTTTCCCATGTAAAATATGCAAATGAGCGTAATATGCCAATTCCCAAACGTACGCCCGGCCTGCGCATTTGTTTTACGTCGTTTGCGTTAGCGTAGGTCGGGCGTAATGTTACCCCTGCTGTATGAGGCGCAGCCAATGTTATGTATGGACGACGTGCCGGCGTAATTTTTCCCGTTGTTTACGTAAAACATTCGCGAATAGGGCTTTGCGTAAGTGACGTTCACGTCATTTTCATTGACTATTTCCGACGTGATTTGGAGGATGCGCAGTGGGCTACGTTCTGGCCTGGCGCATGCGCAGTTCGTTCGGCGCGGGGACGCGCTTCATTTAAATGATACACGCCCCCTACCCGCTGAATTTGAATTAGGCCAGGCCATTTACGCCACCGCAACTTTACAGGCAAGTGCTTTGTGAATACAGCACTTGCCCGTAAAAGTTGCGGAGGCGTAGCGTAAATGTGATACGCTACGTCCGCACATTTTTACGCGGCCGTACCTGAATCTAGCCCCAGGTCTTTACAATTCTTGAATCTGCTGCATTGCTTGTTTTTACTGAACCATACCGTATATACCCCAGCCTCAATAAACATGTCATTGTATTCTAAATAAGTACATTTTACTATCATCTTATTAGATAATTCCATGTTATTAACTAAATATTAACTATTTTTAGAACTCTGTGACTTAATTTGTAACAGTGATCTTGCCTAAAGGTATCCTGACATTTTAAATCAAATACTATGATAATTTTCTGCCTTGGGTAATATACATTACCCATGGGAGCTAATTATTTTCATATAATTGTATGTGTTTTCTCACCAACATTATGTAATGTTTACTAGTGGATTTACAAGAGTGTTTAAACAAATGAGCGGCGATTAAGGATCAATAAATAATAAGGAGAGGTTAATTCTTAGTTAGCTCTCTTAACTATTTTATTCACTTTATTGCAGCATGACCCCTGCTATGATGACAGCAGACTAACCTGTGTATTTTACTGCAGTTAATAATTACCCAAAAGAGACTAAACACATTTTTTGTGGTTATCTTAAGGATTTATTTGACTACAAAATTTAGGAACAAAGGTGTTTTTATCACCGGATAAGCAGACAGAGACCATCATATGATGCCTCAGATAATATTCTAGACAAATGTTTGTCTATACAAGAACAATTCAGTAAGTTAGCTTAAGCTAAGGTTTGCAAACATAAGCGTTTAACAACGTAGGCTCTTTTTTTCTTTTTTTTTCTCTTTTTTGAAGGTGATGCTGTTTGTGCCCTCAGTGAAAAGCTTGAAGTTCTCATCACTACACTAAAAAATGAATGCTGGTGTAACCCCGTGAACCATTAGAAAATCAAATGAACATTCCAAAAATGAACATTTTTGATCAAATTTCTACTAGTGTATGGCCAACTTTAGAGATACTGGCCCAGATTCACAGAGAATTAGATTCTCGTAGAGTATCAGAAATACACTACGCCGCCGTTTTTTACCTGGCTCTACGTGGAATTCAGGTAGATTTTGTCCAGTAAACGACGGCGGCGTAGTGTATTTCTCCCGTCGCAATCCATCTGCGCGAGTAGGGGGCGTGAAGCATTTAAAATAGGCGCGTTCCCGCGGCGATCGAACTGCGCATGCTCCGTTCGCAAATTTCCCGCCGTGCATTGCGCGAAAACACGTCGTTACGTCGTAGTAGCGTCGTTTACGTACATTCCTATTCCCGAACGAGTTACGTTAAAAAAATATATATATTTTCAAATCGACGCGGGAACGACGGCCATACTTTACATGGGTTACGCACTGTTAGACCAGCAAAAAGCTCCTCTAACATTACGCAGCCAAAAAATGACGTAGGCGATTGCGAGGGACACTCGTACCTTCGTGGATCGCCGTAAAAACTAATTTGCATACCCCGACGCATGAAAACGACGCAAACTCCTCCCAGCGGCCGCAAAAATATCGCAGCGTAGATCCGAAGGCTTACGAAGACGTAAGCCTCTCGGATCGAAGCCCGAAGCCGCCGTATCATGGTTTGAGGATTCAAACTAGTGATACGGCGCGAAATTTGAAATTACTCCTGTCTAACACCAGTTAGACAGGCGTAATTGCTCTGTGAATCTGGACAACTGTCTTGTTTATTTTTACTTATATTACTTATTGCGGTTTTTATTAGAGGATTTATATAACATTATTGCCGTGAACACACAACCGTTTTTCGGGTTTAACGATTCTTTTCAGTCTGTTACTGCAGGAGGAATGTGCTTACTCCATTACGACTGCTAGTTTTACCAGAAAGAGTGCTCCCGTCTCATAACTTGCTTCTGAGCATGCACGTTTTTTTCACGGCCTTAAAGCCCACAAACGACCATTTTTTACAACCTTAAAACCTTAAAAATGACAACGTTAAAAAGTAGTGAAAAAATAGAGCATGTTCGAAATTTTTAATGCCCATTTTTTAGATCGTGAAAAATGCTCTGGAGCCCACACACAATCGTTTTTAATGACGTAAAAATAAAACGTCATTTTTTAGAACCTCAAAAATGGTTGTGTACGTGGCATAACAGTTTGTGCAGTTCTTTACAAAATAACTTTAACTTGGGTACAGGCACTAAACACTTGTTTTAAAAAATCCTATGCTAATTCAATAGAAAATTGGTAAGCAATAAGCATGCTTAAAGTGTTGTTTTAACTTAGGAGCAGTGATTCTAACATTCATTAAACATTCACTGCAGGTAATAGTGGGCTCCATTCACAAAAGCATCTCACTTGTGGTATGTACCGTATTTTTCGCCGTATAAGGCCTTGTACACACGAGGGAATAAATCCGTGAACATGGTCCGACGGACCATTTCAGCCGAAAAATCCGCTCGTGTGTAGGGGCAAACGGACCGTTCTGGCCGGATTCCTCCGGCGGAAAAATTTCAAAGCATGCTTTGGAATTATTCCGCCGGATAGCTGCCCGTCAGATATGTCCGCTGGTTAGTACGGCAAACCAGCGGACATATCTGCCCGCACATGCGTCGTATCCTGTGAATGGATCCGACGCATGCGCGCGGAAGTGTTTACTTCCTGGTGCGGTGACGTGGCGGCGTCAACGTCACCCCCGCGTCACCGTGCTGTCCGCCGGCGGGGAATTTGATCCGATGGTGTGTACAGCCATCAGATCAAAACATCCCGGCGTAAATATGCGCTGTAAACGGTCCGGGGAACGTTTACAGCAGATAAATCCCATCGTGTGTACAAGGCCTAAGACGCACTTTTTCTTCCCCAAAACTGGGCGGGAAAAGTTGGTGCGTCTTATACGGCGAATACGCGGTTTTGTCTGACCAATCCGCGTTCCGCCGCCGCCACGGCCTTAGGAAAGACTGCGGCTTTGGCCTAGCTCCGGAGCGGCCGGCCATCTTAGTACACCCGGCGCACTGACGTTATCACTGCTCTGCTCGTGGATCTGTTTATTCCTACCAGAGCGTGCGCCGCAATCTACAGTATTGCCATGCATCTGCAACAACAGTAAGTTGTGGGGGCAATGTTACTGGCTATTTTTACTATGTGGGGGCAACGTTACTGGCTATTATTACTATGTGGGGGCAATGTTACTGGCTGCTATTACTAATGTGGGGGCAATGTTACTGGCTGTTATTACTATGTGGGGGCAATGTTACTGGCTGCTATTACTAATGTGGGGGCAATGTTACTGGCTATTATTACTATGTGGGGGCAATGTTACCGGCTATTATTACTATGTGGGGGCAATGTTACTGGCTATTATCATTATGTGGGGGCAATGTTACTGGCTATTATTACTATGTGGGGGCAATGTTACTGGCTGCTATAACTAATGTGGGGGCAATGTTACTGGCTATTATTACTATGTGGGGGCAATGTTACTGGCTATTATTACTATGTGGGGGCAATGTTACTGGCTGCTATTACTAATGTGGTGGCAATGTTACTGGCTATTAATAATGTAGGGGCAATGTTACTGGCTATTACTAATGTGGGGGTGGTGTGATGGTGATGACGAGTGGGGGGCAAATATTTTACTACAGTATTTGGTTCAGAATCTTTTTTTTTTAGATTTTCCTCCTTTAAAATTGGGTGCGTCTTATATCCCGGAGCGTCTTATACGGCGAAAAATACGGTAGGTGTCCACTGTCCAGACACATTTTCCCTAAATACTACATGCAATCCTGTAACTGCCAATTGACTATACTGTTCTGCAGTATTTACCGCGAAATGCTAAAAACACTTGATAAATACCACATGAACTCTATTTACAGAGGGAAATAAATAATTAAATGCACATATTAAATAAGTAGTGATCAAGGCATGCAATATTTATGGAATGTGTACTGGTTGTCAAGGAGCTGGCCGCTGCTGGCATCCTTAACAACCAGTAAACAACATGGTTGTTAAGGAGCGAGCTGCCGTTGTGTTCTTAACATCCAATGAGTCATAGGCTGGGGTTCCCTGCTGACAGATGAATGAAAAATGAAGAAAATGGCATGATCCCCCCTCCTCCAAAATCCATACCATAACCTGGCCAGCGGTCGTGGGAGTCTGTGGGGAGGGGGGCTTTTTGGAATCTAGAAGCCCCCATTAATAAGGGGGGTCCCAGATACTGGTCCCCCCCATGTGAATAAGTATGGAGTACACAGTAAACAAAAAGTTAAGAATGAAAAAAACGCAAAGATTCCTGTATCCACACAAGAGGTGTGGGTGCAGGGATTTCCCCTGCTCTGTTATAGTGTCTTGACAGTGGGGACTCCCCACTCATCAGAATACACTGATCAATGCTGCATTTATTGTCTACAGCAGGGGTCTCCAAACTGCCAGTTTACTGTCCTTCAGGCTTTCAGGGGGCCAGACTGTGTCCAGTGAGAGTACAAAATGCCCTGGCATCAGTGCCCCATCATTGGTTTTAATGAGAGAAATAGTGACCCATTCTTGATATCAATGAGAAGAATAGTACTTCATTGATGGTTTCATTAGTAGTAGATGAAATGTTGCTCCATCATTGGTGTCAGTTGATGGAATATTGCCCCAAGGGCCAGATAAAGGCAAGCAAATGGCCACATCCGGTCCCCAGGCCGCAGTTTGGAGACCACTGGTCTACAGCAACTGATTAAATGCTTGTTATCAAACAGGACTGGTTGACAGAAGTTGATCTAATGACTGACTTCTATTGAACAGAGAGGGCTGCTTGACCGACTAAATTTCAATATGTGTGTACTTTACTTAAGGGAGTGTTAACACTCTAGTGGCAGAAGCACCTTACTGGTAGCATAGCATTGGTGAATATTAAACAAGGGAAACTACATAACAAAAGCAAGTATGACAGCATATGAGAACAATGATAAACTGCTTTTAGGCGGCATACACACGGCCGAGGTTCTCGGCAGAAACCAGCGAGAACCTCGCTGGGAGCCGCATTCTGCCGAGAACCTCGGCCGTGTGTACGCTCTCGGCTCGCCCCGCCCGTCGGGAATCCCGTCGAGCGAATAGAGAGCAGGCTCTCTATTTGCTCGACGGCCCGCCTGGATGAATGGCTGGTTGCCATTCCCGACAGGCGGGTCGCCGATTTCGACGGCCGGCCGAGAGCCTCGACGGGCCGAACGATGTGTTCCGCCCGTCGAGGTTCTCGTATGTGTGTACGCCGCCTTAGGGGATTTTTACATACATACATTTTAAGAGTATTATTAGGAAGCTTGAGTTCAAGCCACTTGCTGGGTACTCCCAAAAGCTCAGTGAACACATGAGCATCCCTGAATATCTTGTGCCACACCTTAAAAACATTTAGCCTTTGTAATCTACCATATTTCTCTCAGCAAAATCCATTACTAAACATCAGTGGAAAAAAAAATGCACAGAAACAGTAAGCTAGTGTGAGAAAATAAAACATGTAACATCGAGAATCCAGTCTAATCTTGGGTTGAAGTGCTTAGTAGTTTTCTCTGGGGTTATGCCATTAGGCAAACTGATGCATTTATGCTTTTTATTAATTAATCACACCCAGGAAAATGTAGGGCAATGATTCTGACAATTAGAAAATCTGTTCACTGGACATTTGTGCATTATTAACCGCTTAACGCCCGTCGCACGCCTATTTACGTCCACAGAAGGGCACGTACAGGCAGATGGAGGTATATATACGTCCCTGCCTACTAGCGGGTCGGGGGTCCATTCGGGACCCCCTCCGCTGCGTGCGGCAGGCGGCTTACCTCCGGGAGCGATCCGACTCGAGGGGGCGGCGGTTCGTTTCTGTCCGCCCCCTTGTGATCGCTCCCAGCCAATCCCGTGCGCCGCCGCCGTGTCACTTCCTCTGCCTGTAAAATGTAAACATAGGCAGAGGAAGTGATGCAGCACTCATCTCGGCGGTATTTTCAAACCGCCGAGATGAGAGAAGAGACACAGTAAGTCCGCACAAACACTACACTGACACCAGGACACATAGGCACATTTAACCCCTTCCGATCATCCCCCCCAACCCCTTTCACACTGTGACTGTACTGATCACTGCATTTAGTATCAGAGTGACAGCGGGTGTGACAGGTAGTTAGTGTTAGGTTCAGGGTAGCCCCGTACCCCCCTAATAAAGTTTTAACCCCTTGATCACCGCCCTAGTTAACCCTTTCACCCCCTATTGCCAGCGTCACTAAGCGATCATTTTTCTGATCGTTGTATTAATGTCGCTGTTGCCGCTAGGTAACTAATTTTTTTTTTTTATTGCGAATTTTTTTACTAAAGACATGTGGCTGAATACATTTTGGCCTAAATGTTTGACTAAAATTTAGTTTATTCAGTTTTTTTTATAACAAAAAGTAAAAAATATTTATTTATTTTCAAAAATGTTGCTCTATTTTTGTTTATAGCGCAAAAAATAAAATTGGCAGAGCCGATAAAATACCACCAAAAGATAGCTCAATTTGTGAGAAGAAAAGGACGCAAATTTTGTTTAGGAGTCACGTCGCACGACCGCGCAATTGTCTGTTAAAGCGACGCAGTGCCGAATTGTAAAAACGCCTCTAGGCATTTAGCAGCATATTGGTCCGGGTCTTAAGTGGTTAAGATATATATATATATATACATATATATGCAATATGTTTTACTTTTTGCTATGATAAATATCCCCCAAAAATCTATAAAAAAAAAAATTGTCCTCAGTTTTGGCCGATATTTATTCTTCTACACATTTTTGGTAAAAAATAATTGCAGTAAGCGTACATTGATTGGTTTGCGCAAAAGTTATACCGGCTACAAAATAGGGGATAGATTTATAGCATTTTAATTATTTATTTATTTTTTACTAGTAATGGTGGCAATCTGCAATTTTTATCGCGACTGCAAAATTGCGGCGGACACATCTGACACTTTTGACACTATTTTGGGACCATTTACATTTATACAGCGAACAGTGCTATAAATATGCACTGATTACTGTGTAAATGTGACTGACGGGGAAGGGGTTAACACTAGGGGGTGATCAAGGGGTTAATGAGTTCCCTAGGGAGTGATTCTTACAGTGGGGGAGGGGACTGACTGGGGGAGGTGACTGATCAGTGTCCCTATGTACAAGGGACACACCATCGGTCTCCTCTCCCTGACAGGATGTGGATCTGTGTGTATACACACACAGATTCACGGTCCCGCTCAGTTACTGGGCAATCGCGGATGCCCGGCAGACATCACGGCTGCTGGGCACGTACATCGGGTTCCCAGTGATGCGGCACATGCCCCTTAGTGGCTTGGGAAGGTGCAACGTCATATGACGTCCGCCCAGAACAACAGGCTCATTGTCCCGGCGTCATGTGACGGCGGGCAGTGGAGTAGTTGCTAATGTCCAACAGATATAGAATGTAACGTTATTGGCATATTCTTACACATTGGTGGCTACAGTTGCACCAATTCATAAAGCTTCATGTGGTATCTGTTGGTATCACACACATTCCTTAAGTGGAAGGTCGCCTCATTACTGAATATTATTATTTTATTTTTTTTAAATATAATTATTATTCAAGGATTTTTTTCCAGTTATAACAAAATGTATAAACAATATAAAAAATATCAAGAAAAAGAATAATTCTATGTTACAGTAAGAAAACAAATCTAGCCATCCGACCAGACTAGAAAAAGTAAATACAAGCAATAATTAGTATCTGCAGCGTATCAAATTAAACCTTCATAGGATTAGGAATATAAACCTGAAAAAGGAAATAAAAAATATGCCTAGTTAAGAATATTACCACTATTGTTAGCCTAGGTACATTCCCTGCCTATGTCTGCCTGAATCCTTACTAAATTTTACCTTACCTTCTCTTGGTTAAAACAAAATACAAAAAAAAAAAAAAATCTCCATCGGCCCCATCCCCTTGGGACAGGGGTCTTCAAACTACGGCCCTCCAGTTGTTCAGGAACTACAATTCCCATCATGCCTAGTCATGTCTGTGAATGTCAGTGTTTTACAATGCCTCATGGGATGTGTAGTTCTGCAACAGCTGGAGGGCCGTAGTTTGAGGATCCCTGCTTTGGGATCATGAGAGAGAGAAGAAAAAAAAATATTATTTTTGACAGCAAGTTATCATCAAATTCTGTCTGGAGATTTTTGAAAGATTCAAGTCACGTTTCATTGTCTTGCAGGTGTAACTTATGGATCAATTGCAGCTTGCAAGGGTGAAACTACAAGTGTTTGCATAATATCTTGCTTATCATGCTTTGCGGGACATGCAACTCTCACTTAACTCTGCTCATTGACTTCTTGGGGCTGCACAAAAAGGCATCTCTGACACAATCAACAACTTGCTTGGAGACTGATGGTCGCCCTTAAGGTCCCTTTCTCTGATTACAGATGCATTCTTTCTCAATTAAATTGTTGTGCCACTTCAAAACGGACTTGTTACTAGGCAGATCTACATTAAATGTGCCACAACACCGTTTTAGCAAATTTCAACAAGTGCAGCATTGCTGTGGGGTGAACCTTTTTGGATTTCGCTGCCATCTGGAGGTAGGAGGTGTGCACATCGATTATGTGGGAGAAACATTTATTTTTAATTTAATTAAAGGGGTTTTAAAGGTTCATTTTTTTTTATCTTCTAAATAAGTTCCTTTAAGCTAGTGCATTGTTGTTTCACTAACCTTTTCCTTCAATTTCCCTTCTAAATGTTTTTTTCTTTGTTTTCTTTATCTGAATTTTTCACTTCTTGTTCCTCCTCAGTAAGCTGTTCTGGCTGACTAACCCTCAGCCAGAACAGCTCGGATGATGGGGGCAAGATAACTGAGGAGAAACAGGAAGTGAGAAATTCAGACAAAGAAAAAAAACATTTAGAAGGGAAATTTAAAGAAAAGGTAAATGAACCAACAATGCACTAGCTTAAAGGAACCTATTTATGAAATAAAAAACAAACCTTTACAACCCCTTTAACCACTTCAGTCCCCGTGTATGCTCAATTGACGGCAGCTTAGGGGATCTGATAATCCAAGCTGCCGTCAATTGACGTCATGGTGTTTTCCGGCCACTGGGGGGCGCGCGCGCACCCGGCGCGTCCCCGAGATGCCGCTGCGCATGCCTGGCGGTCGCGATGTTCGCCAGGTACCCGCTGATCGGCAGTTTTAGAGCAGGGACATGAAGCTCTGTGTGTAAACACAGAGCTCCATGTCCTGTCAGGGAGAGGTGACAGATGCTGTTTCTCATGTACATAGGGAGACAGCATCGGTCACCTCCCCCAGTCACCCCCCTCCCCCCACACAGTTAGAACACACCCAGGACTCACATTTAACCCCTTCCTCACCCCCTAGTGTTAACCCCTTCACTGCCAGTCACATTTATACAGTAATTAGTGCGTTTTTATAGCACTAATCACTGTATAAATGTGAATGGTCCCAAAAATGTGTCAAAAGTGTCCGATGTGTCCGTCGCAATATCGCAGTCCTGACAGAATTCGCAGATCGCCGTATTACTAGTAAAAAAAAAAAAAAAAAAATTGTCAGAATTCTATCCCTTATTTCCTAGCCAATATAACCTTTGCGCAAACCAATTACTATACGCTTATTGCGATTGTTTTTTTTACCAAAAATATGTAGAATACATATCGGCCTAAACTGAGAAAAAAAAATATATTTTTTTTAAAAAATTGGATTTTTATTATAGCAAAAAGTAAAAAATATTCTGTTTTTTTTTTTTCAAAATTGTCGCTCTTTTTTGTTTATAGCGCAAAAAAAAAAAAAAAGGCAGAGGTTATCAAATACCACCAAAAGAAAGCTCTATTTGTGGGGAAAAAAAGGACGTCAATTTTGTTTGGGAGCAACGTCGCACGACCGCGCAATTTTAATTTAAAGCAACGCAGTGCTGAAAGCTGAAATTTCGCCTGGGCAGGAAGGGGGTATATGTGCCCAGTAAGCAAGTGGTTAATGTATCTGCGGTCGCCAAATTTGTAAACATACTCAAATAAGTTTAGTTTTTTTAGCTACTTCAAATCAAAGAGTATTTTAGGCTCACCATGTAAATATATAGTATATATAGGTGTGCTCTTAGCAAATAGTTTTGACTTTACCCTAAAAGAACATTAACCAGAAAAATACAGATGGTTGGTTGGTTAATTTAAGGAGGTAAGGGGTGTGTGCAGAAGTTGTAGGGTGCCCATTGATTGTTAGACACTGGCACCCAGGCATATGCATGTGCTTGCAGAATCATGGCACACCAAAAAAGTTTTTTTTTTGTATTTTACTTTTATGGCTGCAAACCCTTTTCTGTAGTTTAAAACCCTACCAGGAACTGATTGGTGATCAGCTTGTTGAGCAGGATGAGAACAAAAACACTCCTTCATTTCAAGTAGGTATCAAATCAAAACTAATTTCTCAATCAGACAACATTCAGCTGCATGTTTATCACACAATGTCAACAACAATAGTGTTTCGGAATCAACAATTTACTTTAGACTACATAGATTGAAAACATTTTGTTTCTGCCAAAATTCACTCCCCACCCCTATATGTTTACTTTAAACTTTTTGTTACACCTTTGTTTTTGGTGAGTCTGAGAAAACCATAGGTTAAAATACTACTTGCTCCTTAACGTTTAATAAAGGAGAGTTCTTATTACTTGCTGCTATAAATTATTACTTTTACAGTTGGAAAGGGAATCAATATGTTAGAGGTCATGGTGGATCATAATTACCCTTGAAATGTTTCCTGGACAAGTATTATTTTATCCTGACATCTCTAATTCTGGAACTGAGCAGTTCAGTGACCCAAAAGGCTGATTTCAAATTGAGAACTTACTATACCACAATGGCCTGAGCCTACAAGGTTATTACTTTTTTTTTTTAACCACATGAATACTAGCATGTTGTTAGCCCATTATAACTAGGCCATTTTCAGTTTTAGGTGTTATGATAGTTTGACTGATAATTACTTGGTCATGCCCAAATAAAAAAAATCAATTTCATATCATTTTTTTGAGACACACATTTGTTTTTCTTTTAGTGATGTTTAATACCCACTGAGTTTTTTTTACAATATAAGAAAGAAAGTTGTTGATAACAACTGTTTCTATTATAAAGCATATACGAAAAATGCCTAGACAGTATGAACACCCCCCAGAATATCACCTTTTTGGAAAGTAGACACTCCAAAGTGATCTCGTTTTTTGAAAATGAAAAAGCATGTTGATCCTAGGTGATTAAAACGTAAATCTGGATAATGGTGCACCAGATACAGCAACTCAAACACAGAGGGAGGAGAAGGTGGAGGGGTTTTACAGGCCACATACAGTGGGAGGATGGAGATAAGGATATTGATGTTCAAATGTGCAGGAAAGAAAGGTGAAGGGTTAATATACTTTCACTAAAGTCAGAATGGAGCTAAGATTTACAGGGAAGGAAGGGGAGGTGAAAAAGGTAAAAAAAAAAACTCCCACAATTAAACCTCTCCTACCTGGAATCTGTTGATACTTGTGCCCTGTAACTAAAGAATGATTGTTTATTTATTTGTTTCTCCATCCTCCATTGTTAGAGGAAGGTTGGGCACTTCAGGAGGTGATGTTCATCATGATTGATGCTGGATTTACATTGCTTTATTTTGTATTTATTGTTTTTATTAGGCCTCATGTACACTGCTGCTGCTAAACGGACGTTAAGGAGGAGTTGGGCATTTTTTTACAACTGCTCCTGAACTCTCCTTTATGTTATCTTATCAGTACATGTACACAGGGTCGTTTTTAGTCATTTCTAGGCAGTTGAGATTAGAGGCTTTTTTTGGAATAAAAAAAAAAATGGGTTCAGAAGCTGAGTTTGGAGGCATTTTAAGCGCCAAACACTTCTAATGTTTCGTCTATAGGCGTTTTTCATTTTTGGCTATTTAAAAAATCCGTAAAAAAAAAAAAAAAACATTTCTAAACGCTAAATGCTGCACGTAAATGTGGCAAAACTGAGGTTTTAAATGTGGGTTATTATCTGTCAAGTTAACCACTTAAAGCGGTGGTTCACCCTAAATATACTATGTCCCATGTGATCCAGCATACTGGCGTCAGCGCCAGTATGCTGTTTTTTTTTTTTTAAATTGGTCCACTTACTGTGTAATCATTAATTTTCATTTATTTCCCCCGCGGTGGATGGCGCCGCTATAGCCCGTCACGGCTTCCGTATTTCTCCGAGTCCTATGGCTATGGCGCGTCATGCCCTCCGGAGAAATACGGCGCCTGCGTCCTAGGAATGTGTTCTAACTGTGACATGACACAAATCGCTGCTTCTGATGAGAGGGAGCAGACGATCAGTGTCCTGTCACTAGGCAGAACTGGGAGAGTACACGATCGCGGGACAACGGCGGACATTAGCAAATTTAAAGGGACGTAAAGTATATATACGCCCATTTGCCTGTCTGTGCTATGGGCTGGTAGGGATTTTAGGATGGGGCCCACATGAAAAAAAAAATGCACTGACCCCACAACACCACACTATTTGTATCTGGTATGCACCAAAAAATTGACCCACGTTCCCCCACAAAATCCAAACTAGACCCTTCAGAACTACCTGTAGCCTGTTATGGTTCAGAAGCAGCTTTTTCCCCAGAAAGTATCAAACAAAGCTTTTGAATGTACCCAGTGGTGAGAAGTGGTATTGCGGGGTGTCCCCATTGTGAGAATGGAGGTGGTTGACCACGCTTGAAGGACTCTGTTGACACAAATGTGCATGTTGCTGCTTTCCTCTGGAAGCTTTAATGTCGGTGAGTGAATTTTAGCTCCGTTGTTCACCTGTGGGGGAGAGGATTTCCATTAGCTGGTGGAAGACACCACTTTTTTTGCGGATATTGATCACACATTTTGGACTCTTGTGTAGCCGTACCCCCATAGGAACTGCTGTTTATTGTGACCCAGCCAGACACACAGTTCTCATTCACCCTCAGGCAGGAAAACAGTCCTTGAACTTTGTTTTTGTATTTTTATTGAGGGGAGTTAACTTGGATAGGAATGGGATATTCATGAGATTTCCAACTGATTGCAGAAAAGGTATATGGGACCAACTATATACACCTTACACCTCCAGTATATATAACCTCTTTACTTCCAGCTCCAGCACAACTCTTGATCTCACTCTCCAGCACTTTACTTGGTTCTGCAGATCTCACTCTTCAGGACCAGCTAGCACTGATTTGTAGGCCTGACTCTGACTCAATCAGGCCTAAAGTGAATGCCCTTTGCAGGCAGGAACCACGTGGTGTAACAAAAAAAGTAGGTAGTCCCGGTGCTAGCTGTCCGTGTGGCTACTGAGCTCAGTACCACATCTTCAGGCCCTGATAACCCTCCTGGTTGCAGCCTCCTCTCTCTCTCCTGCCCATGCCATCACAGTCCACTCCACTGACTCCCAGACTGCTTGCTCCCAGTCCTCTTAGCCATGCAGTCCAGACCTCCTGACTTTTTGACACTCAACAGCCCTCCCGGCTGCGACTTTTAGTTCTTCTAGAGACTTGCCCAGCAGTGTTCTCCTGCTGTTCTCTCCTTGATCCCGTGCCTCCTGTCTAGGAACCCTCTATGCACCCGAATGAGGCCCAAGGTCACCCCCCCCAAACTGGGGAGCTCCCTTCAAGGCCACGACAGCCTAACACTTCATCTCCAGCTTCCACTCGAACAACTCCTCACCAGCTGGGCTGACTCTAGGTATTTAGGGAGGCCTGCCTCCTGCCAAACCAGGTTGGGGATTGGTCAGGGCTCCTTAGCACACCCCAGGCAGATCCACCTCTCCTCTTTCCCTTCCTTTCCAGAAGATTCCAACATGTTCTGGAAAGAAGTGGGAGGTTTTAGTGATGCTGTCTGTGAGTCACCCAGCTCTGCCTGAGTCACTCCCAACCCAGATTAAAACAAACAGGCTTGGCTGCCAGCCAAACCTGAACAGTACCTACACTACAGAAACCCTAACTACTGTAGCAACCTAACAACAACACTAGAGGGTGCTACATCTGCATTGGACTTTATTTACACTGATTTATTTTTTATTATCCTTTTTGAATATTGTGGATGATTTTTGCACATTATGAATGCTGTTTTGATAGCACATGCTTTTAGATTTTATTATTTTATATTTGGAAGTGCTGCATCATTTTCTTTGTTGATATGACTTTGTTTACATGGTTAACATGTGCCACTTCACAGGTAAGTTTAATGACCCCCCCCCCCAAACAGATTTTTGGGAATACTGCATCTTTAATATTGTACTGTTAGCATTATTAAATTCACTGCTGCCTGCAAAACTGTAACATCTAGCCCTGGTTCACACTGGTGCATTTTGACATGCGATTTGGCATGTCAAATCGCATGTCAAAACGACGGATTTTGCCTCAAATTGCCGGCAATGGCACCGTCCTAATCGGTGCGACGCTGCATCTGCGGCATTGCACCGATTTCAAAAAGTAGTCTCTGTACTACTTTTTGCGATTTCAGCCTGCGATTTACATTGACATCTGTGCAGAAATCTGCACAGCTGTCTCTGAAATCGCGGCTGAAATCGGGACTGCCGGGCGGGAGTGAAATTGTGCGAGTTCAGCTGAACTCGCACGGCTTCACTCCCGCAGCCCAGTGTGAACCTGGGCTTAAAATGTGATTTGACCGATTTGGACCCTATTGACCTGACTGTGGTTAATATTTGGCACCTGAACTTTCAATATTTCTGACTGAACCTCTGTGAACCAAACCCAGGTGTGTTTGGCTAACCATTACCCCCATTTTTATACTTCAGATATATATGAGCAAGTGACTTAAAGTAATCCAATTTAAGTAGATGTAAACCCTAAATGAATGGCATTGAGTTTGCTAAAGCACTGTGTAGCAAAAAACAATTGCCAAAAATACACTTGTTTTGACATTTTTGTATGCTTTGTTAGATCAATAAATTTTTATGATTAGCTGGCAGTCTGCACTACAAGCATACCCTACTTTTAAGTACACAATGGGGTTTATTTACTATAGCTGGAGACTGCAAAATGAGGCTCACTTCTGCATAGAAACCAATGAGCTTCCAGGTTTTATTACCAGGCTTAATTGAACAAGCTGGGATTAGAAGCTCATTGGTTTCTATGCAGAAATTTTGCACTCTCCAGCGATAGTAAATAAACCCCATTGTGTACTTAAAAGTGGGGTACGCCCTATTTTGTTTGTGCTTGCTATCTTGATTAACTATCTTCACAAATGTGGCGCGCCAGACCGGGAAAGAGTAGCTTGGTCCGGAGGCGACACCAGTGGGCACCCTCCCTTCCTATTCCCAGATGGGAGCTACGCATGAGGAGGAGGACAGAGTGTCTTATTGCCTATCCCTATATCCTGCATGATCTGAGGCCATCTTTGATGGAGTGTGCCAAAGCCTGAGGAATAAAGATGCCAGGAGGACTTGTGGATATAGAAATGTGGACGTGATTGTAACTAAGCGCTTTTGACTGCTTTTGGTTAAGTGGTCCATTGCATAGGGTAAGGCTCTCCTTAACATGCACTGTTTAGGAGATATTCACATGTTTTGCAGCCAGTGATTTTACCGGTGAAAATGCACTGCATTTTGAAGGGATGGCATATTGAGTATGCAGTCCCTTCATTACACTGTGCCACAATTGTGGCTTCCATGCATGGGAGTGACAACATCATCATGGCTCAGCTATTTAAATGGCTGAAGCCCACAAACCTGGAAGAAAAAACAAGTGAAGATGGAGGCCCTGTCCGTGTGACAGCATGTCGCTGGAGGGTTTCATTTTAAGATAAGTCATTCACAATGTACTAGTTTGAAATGCATACTAGCACATTATGCCATTACCTTGCAGGGGGCAATGGGCCACTTTAAGAAGGGTCAAATTGACCCAAGCTTGCCAATTCTGTAACATATGTGGAATGCAATATGTTTTCAAGTAAGAAACAGAAGCCTGGATATTGGCACACTTATCTCATGAGAATACAATTCCTCATTAGTGTTGAGCGGAATACGCCATATTCGATTTTGCGATATTTCACGAATATATAGAAGAATATTCGTGAAATATTCGTTAATATCGAATATTCGTGATATTTTATTCGTGATGCGAATGCGAAATTGATTGCGAAATTCTCGTCTGCGCATGCACGCGAACAACACGCGAAAACGGAGATCATTTCCTATAGGAAGCACAATGCTAAGCTCTAAGATCGCAATACACAGGAAAAACGCCCAGAAACACTCCACTCTCTCTAGCCACCTTGTGAATCTGCACTGAAATACTGCTGGGAGTGATCTTATATAATGGTCGTGCAGGCAGGTTCCTATTGGTTGCTATGGAGGTTGCTAACCTCTGACAACTGTGGTAGGAGAACTATGATTGGCTCTGATGCAAAAGAAGGGCAGAGAAAGTATTCGCGAATATTCGTAATACGAATATTCGCATTGCGAATATTCGGCAACATAAAAGGATCTCCTCAGCTACTCGGCCCAGGGTCTCTAATCATACCAGCAATGCTTTTAGACGTCGATGGAGATCACTAGGATGTGATCTGTTTTAAAAATAAATTTGAAAAAATACGAATATTCACCGCGATATTCGAGTTATTCGCGAATACTCAAATATGCAATATTCGTAACGAATATTCGCAATGCGAATATTCGTGAGCAACACTATTCCTCATCTACATTTCCTAGATACACACTCAGGGGTCTAAAATAACTTGCATTTGATAAACTTTATTAATAGTAACTATAATAGACTTCTGGTACCTAAATCAGTCTGGGGACCGCCAAACCATGTATATAAAATCTGCTGGTCCCCTTCACATTCCATGTAAACTTTGCTTTCCCTTTGACTGAATTTAAATTGTTTCAGAGGAGTGTGACGGTCAGTAATAGTCAGGAACATTTCACAAATTTTTGCAAGCGATGTAAGTGCAGAGCTGAAGATATTAAAAAAATCTTTGATTAGGTATATTATATTCCTCCTGTAAATCACAGAATGCCGCTAGAGTGTTTCTGATTTATACTTGAAAAAACGTAATCCCCATCTGGTGCCAGAAGCCAAATTCTTTCAGCTTACCCAGTCTCACATAAAAATATTCTCCTATAACAGGGCATAAATCTTATAGCCTCCACATTTCATAATTTTCTTCATTTCCGTCCATATGGATCCTCTTCTGTCCGGGTAGATCCCCATCAGTATAATCCTTCCAATTATTTACAGAACATACAACTTTGCCAATTATCTATGGCAGATAGAACCACTATTGACACTGGAAGAACTTGCTACAGCAGTGCAGGAATTATCCAGTAATAAAGAGCCAGGTATAGCTGAGCTTCCTCCAGAGATCTATAAAGCCCTGTACACACGATTGGATATCTGATGGAATCTAATCCGATGGATTTTTTCGTCGTATATCCGATGAAGCTGACTTTCATCAGTCTTGCCTACACACCTTCGGTCAAAAATCTGACCATGCCAAACGCTGTGACGTAAAACACTACGACGTGCTGAGAAAAATGAAGTTCAATGCTTCCGAGCATGCGTCGACTTGATTCTGAGCATGCGTGGATTTTTGACCGGTGGATTTCCACACAGACAATCATTTTTTTCTAAACCGATGGGGCTCACACACGTCCGATGAAAACAGTCCATCGCTTTGTTTTCATCAGATGAACCGATTGCGTGTACAGGGCTTAACATTTATGGAAAAGTACTGCTATCTGAACTATGGGAAGTGTGTAATTAATTGTTTACTGAATGAACTTCCTTTGTCTACTTTAAAGCTCCAAAGTAAAGTTACCTCAACATTAGATTCAAATTTGAATGTGGATTACATTGAATACAGGATTAGGATTATTTTTTTTGCTCTCTGTGCCCCATTTCCCTTTACCCCAAGTCAAAACCAAACAGGAAGTGAGAGGAAGTCCGTGCAAATTAAGGGAATTCCTTGGGGACCTTTAGGTGACCAGAACTAGTGTCCCTATTGGAAGATGTCCCCTCTATTACTTTTCTGGGGACAAATAGAGAGGGGCACAGACAAAAACAAAAACTGACATATGTTCTAATCGCTCTGCACTCTGTTCAAAACTAAAAAAAAAAGTGTTGCCTTTAGTTATACTTTAAGATTTATTATTAGCTGTTTACTAGGTTTTATTCCTATTATTAGTATTCTTCCCATGGTCACCTCTTAACCACTTTAAGTCCAGGCCTTTTTCTGACATGTGTTGTTTACAAGAATTTTTATTTGTTTTCTAGAATATATATATATATCTTTTTTAGCAGAGACCTTAGAGAATAAAATGGTGGTAACTGCAAAACAGTAGAGTTAGCCAATTTTTTTTATAATGCGAAAGATGATGTTACGCCGAGTAAATTGATACCAAAATTGGGTATGCTCGTAAAATTGGCGACAAACTACAGTGCTTAAAAATCTCCATGGGCGAAGATTTTTTTTTTTTTTTTTACAGGATACCTGTTTAGAGTTACAGAGGAGGTCTTGCACAAGAATTATTGGTCTTGCTTTAATAATCATGGTGATACCTCAAATGTGTGGTTTAAAAACCTTTTACATATGTGGGCACAACTTACATATGCGCTTACTTTGAGCTCGGGATGGGGCACCTTTAAAAAAAAAATCGTATTTTACTTTTTATTTAATTTTTTATACTGTGCCTTTATTTTTTATTTATTTTTACCACTTTTATTCCTGTTACAAGGAATGTAAACATCCCTTGTAATAGTAGTACACATGACCAGTGTTAATTTTGTCGACTAAAACCGACTAAAACATTTTAGTCGACTAATGTAATACTATTTTAGTCAACTAAAATACAACTAAAATGAAAACAATTGAGATTACTAAAATACGACTAAAAAGACATTTTAGTCAAAAGACTAAAATGGGACTAAAACTAAAATGCCATTTTAGTAAAAAGACTAAATTGAGATTTGAAGTCAGGTCTCCAAACATATATTTCCTTTACTCATATAACTTTTGATATTTCAACTTGTCAGCCTCTTTTTTTATATTTACATTCTGTAAAATCCCAGCTGTTGTTTCAAATATTTTGCTCTGCAAATATGCCTTTTGTAATTAAAGAGCTTCTACCATATTTTTTTGTTTTTGAAAGCGTAGGGAAGGGTCAGAAGCCCTGCCAGGTTTTAAGTTTTGTTTTGTTTCGGCTAAGGACATTGGCCCTCTCTATTTTTCTTCTAGAAGCCTTTACTGGAACTGAAAGTGAGGTACCATTTTTAAAATTTAAGTTGTCATTAAAACAGGAATAAAGAAAAGGGATTCTATGGGGATACTTGTTGCAGTGATACATGTCCAAAAGCCAAATTTACTCAGTTTTTAGATTTGTTCTCATATATAAAGGTGTTTGTCCACAATATCAGTTCTCACCTGACTCTAAGGCCCCGTAAACATGAGCAAATAGATTTGTTCAAATCGGTCGGACCGACCGATTGAACAAATCTGTCTGCTGGCTGTTTTGGTTTGATCGCTGTACACACGATCAAACCAAAATCCCCGCCAGCAGACAGCGCGGTGACGTGGCGGTGACGTTGACGCCACTACGTCACCGCACCAGGAAGTAAATTACTTCCGCGCATGCGCCAAATCCATTCGACGCATGTGCGAGAAGATATGTCTGCTGGTTAGCGTACTAACCAGCAGACATATCGGGCGGACGGATTCCCAGCCGACAGTTTTTAAAGCATGCTTTAAAATCTGTCGGCTGGCCAAATTCCTCGGCTCGCCCGTACACACGATTGAATCTGTCTGCTGGGACGGTCGGGCCGACCGTTTCCAGCAGATAGATTTGATCGTGTGTATGCGGCCTAAGAACTACTCTTTTGTTAGCTAGGAAACTCTTCTATTTTATCTCCCTGTCCCCATTACCCCTAACTCCTGTGATCAGTAATGCAAATATTACTCTGAGTTTGTCTAGTTTATATAGGGAAAATGTTGCCTTTCTGACTTTTTATAAATGGAGAAAAGAAAAACTGCGCCAACAAAAAAAAATCTTATAATCAGCAAGCAAGGCTGGCATAAAAATAACAGTGTAAACAAAGTCCAAAATAAATATTGAATGGACGTCTTAAATGGTTAGGATCAAGACGAACAACACCCAGGTGCACTTGACATCCATGGAGACCACCACCACACGGAGAGCTGCTTACCAAATGACAGATATAGACAGCAATGTATAGTAGTCCAACATAAAATGAACACAGGGTATTCCAAAGCCACAATAAGATGTCATCAGATCATGGAAGCTCTAATCCATATCATGTAATCCATAAACGTCCGTGAGATGCGAGCATATACAAAACAAATGCCGGCGATAGGAGCCCTTCCTCCTTGCGTTGAACGTGGTGATGTCACTGCACACAGTACCAGACGCTTTTGTCATAAATATGATGTTTTCAATGGGGATGACTTTTTATGCCATGGCACTGACTTGCACCTAAAGAGAAGTCCTCCTTGCTCGACCCTCCTCCTTGAATTCTGGAATATTTTCTAATTATGGCACTTTCTGCTGTCCCTACCAGGTAGAGAAGCCCTTTGCAGAAGCCTGACTTTGTTTGAGCACTTTTGCAGATCCATTACTCCCTCCATGACACATCTAAACTTCTACTCACACCAGTGTCAGATTACGCTACTCATTTATTACGATCAGAGTGGGAATTGTAAGCTGTGCTCAATTTGCAGCAATGTGATAATGCCATACACTTTGCCCATAAGTCCTACATCGCATGGAAGTTTCAGTAACTAGATTACAAAATTTTGACTAAATGGTACAGGGTCCCCCACACTTTGCACAATATTGATCAAAACAATTCTGAAACATGATGGTGCTGCCAATCACAACCTGTTACGGTGTCACACATTTTATGGCACTGTCTCAAGTTGTGCCTTTTCTGGACCAAAACTAATATGATTAAAAGCCTAATTATGGTAGATCTCAGTCAAGATCTGGTTGCATGCCACAGTGAAGAGCTCATCTAAATACAAGGCTTCCCCTTACAGACCACATACAAAATGCAGCTAGAGCCTGCATTTCTCTTTTGTGGAAGCAGAGTTCCCCCCTTATGATGGTACTTGATTGTCAGTGATATACTTCAAATGGAAGATTTTCCTCCATCCCTGATAACACAGAAGGAAACGTCAGGAAACCTTTGAATTATTTCAAATACACAGATATCTAAAAGTGATGGCAACTGTTGCTTGCCCCAACTCCAGAGTCATAAAAGATCAACTATTATTATTATTATTATACAGGATTTATATAGTACCAACAGTTTGCGCAGGGCTTTACAACATCAGGGAAGACAGTACAGTTACAGTACAATACAAATCAATACAGGATGGATCAGAGGGCCCTGCTCATTAGAGCTTACAGTATAGAAGGGATGGTCAAGTTGACAAAGGGTAGTAGCTGTGGGGGATGATCAGATGGACAAAATGAAAATACAGATGTTAGGTGTGGGTAGGATAGGCTTCTTTGAAGAGGAGGGTTTTCAGGCATCGTCTAAAAGCTAATAGAGAAGGAGATAGATGGACAGATTGGAGTAAGAAACTAAAACATGCATGAGCATTTTTAAGTGTTCTTTGCATGTCCTTGCCCCCATCCATATCTCCTTTTGACCTTTTTCCTTTGCTAGTGCCTCAGACTGCTTGGCTATTATCCCCTACCTGTCTATGGGACTGTATGACAAATTAGTACTTAGAAATAATAACCAAAGAGACAAATACAGTTTGGTAAACTTAGCCGCAGGCCTTTATTACTGGTATTTCAAATATATTATTCAAATTTTATTAATACATATTACCATTGGTAGATATCAAATACAAACACATATCACTTATTTATTCAAACAACCATACCTTTATCAACCCAGCAACTACGACTCAGGTTGGAATTAATGACTGATTGCTAACCCCCTTGTTTAACAGGAAAAACCAAGAGGGAGTACCATGTAATAATGTAAGGCCCACGATAAGGGGGGGGGAGGGGAGTTCACAGGAAGGGTTTTCCTGGAAGTCTGGTCACAGAGGGATTGTTGCACCTGCCTAAATAACCTTTTTTTCCTTCTGGAACATTCCTAGAAGCCATGTGACTATCCCTATATCCATTGGTTCATGGCTAACCTAACCTTAACCTATCACCTTACAGGGGGCTGGGAAAAAGACCCCCTTGCACCTGAACTAATGGCCCAATATTAACTAACAGTGCAATGGGGGCTAGAAACTTCCCTTCTGCAACATTCCCAAGGGTTCTGGGGAGCTTAAAACAGCTCCCCTTACTTCAATTCCCCTTGCCCCACTCATCCCCCAAGTCCCCTATAAGTTGCATTATAGTTCAGGGTGTATGTAACTCATATATTCTTTTGTTTTATTGCTGAATTTTAGAACAAGATTTGACTGGGAAAATCTTAATTTCCAACTATGACAAATACAATGTTTAAACATTCCTGTTATTCACTTATACAGAGTCTTATTCAGGTTTTAACCTAATAATTTATGTTCACTCCCATGGAACTCATTTCCTGTGAAATAACTGGAAATTTTCATGCTTTATATATGTGTATTATCTTTATATCTGTAATGATTATGTGACAATTTAAATAAAGATTATAATTTTTTTTTGAGCATTAGATTTTAACTTTAAGTACTATAAAAACTATGGGCCAGATTCACGTACATCGGCGCATTTTTTGACTGGCGTAGCGCACCTCCTTTACGTTAGACTGCCGCAATGTAGCGGCGCAATCACCATATTCTCGTTTGATTTGCGCAGAAATTAGCGCCGGTGCAACGTAATTTCAGAGGCGTAAGGCGGAGTAATTCAAATTGGGAATGACGTGTGCGTGTTACATTGAAATGAGCCGTGACCCCATGCAAATGAAGGGCCGGCCGGCTCGTGCATGCGCGCATGAAGCAGACCATGGTCAGCACCTCTGTGCGCATGTTCACAACTCAGGAATGGCGCAATCAGTGAAATTGGAAGTGGACCCTGGCAACTTTGTGAACTACGCAGACAGCATAAATAGACAGACACAAACACACTTCCTTTGCAAAAGTACATCCCTTTGTATCCCTTCCTATACAGCAAGG
Source organism: Rana kukunoris (assembly GCA_029574335.1). NCBI lineage: Eukaryota > Metazoa > Chordata > Amphibia > Anura > Ranidae > Rana > Rana kukunoris. The sequence continues at coordinate 221,318,730 of CM056050.1, read as the reverse complement.
TGCTTTTGTTCTGTTGTTTGTTGCGTTGTGACTTGTCTTTGTGATATTTATTGACTGTTTGATCTAGTGTTTGGTAGAATATTTTGAAAGTGTTTTTTGGTGACTGCTTGTGAGACTTTTTGGTTGATAGATTTTGGTTTGTTTGTTTTGTTGCTTGATTTTTCCTGCTTGTTTTTGTGAGTGATTTTTGTTGATTGTTTGGGAGAGAGTTGTTGTATGAGTATGACTGAGAGGAAGTGGAAGTTGAAATTTACTTTGGGGGAGAAACAAATAATTGCCCGGGCCATTACCCAATATGGGCGTTTTCTTCACGGCCCGGAGAGTGCCAACACCACCCCGGCCAGGAGGAGGGAGATTTTGCAGCACATTACTGACCAGGTGAATTCAGCGGGGGGGAGACCCGGACACGCGAGGGGATCGAAAAGAAAATTAATGACCTCCGGCGTTTGGTCCGAAAGAAGCTGGCCAAAATGGCAGCCCATGCCAGGGGCACAGGAGGGGGCCCACCATGCCCTGTTAGGCTGACAGCGGAGGAGCGTGCGGTGGCCCAAACCTTTCATAGACAACAGGTGGAGGGCCTGCCTGGCTATGACTCCAGTCATGAAGCCGTGATGCCAGGTAAGGTTTTTTTGCCCTATCAGGTGTGTAGCATGTGGGGGGGGGAAGGGAATATGTGGCAAGTGTGTGGATCCTCCTACCTGTGAATGTTTTGTGTCATCCACAGATGTGCAGGAGGGTGCTGGGCAATCTGGCCTGACCGCACCATCCTCAGGACAGCAGCCTGATGAGGACCCCCCCGACAAGGCCGGAGTCCTCGGAGGAGGTTGAAGAGGAGGAGGTTGAGGAGGAGGAGTTTGAGGAGGAGGAGGATGTCATCTCAGCCAGTGGATTGTTGTTTTTGGAGAAGTCTTCCTCTCTGGCTGGCAGCAGCCAGCCCTCCATAAGGGCTAGCCCTTCCCACTCCTCCCCCAACAGGGCTCCCCTCCCAAGGGGCTCCCCTTTTTCCCGGCCACAAGCCTCAGCTGGAGGCAGGAAGTCGTCCCAGAAGACCAGGGGGTGGCTGAGGTTCTGCCCGCCAATCTGAGAAGGGACCAGGCCCTTCAGACCCGCCATCTTGGACAGGTCAGCCAGACTTTGGTGCGGATGGAGGAGAGCCTGTCCTCCATAAAGGATACGCTTGGGGACCTGGACTGCCACTCCCGGGCTCTTACAAACTGCCTAAACGTACTGCAGACTACAACAGCAGACGTTGAGCAGGATGTGAGGGCCCTCACCCAGGCTATCCAGGCCAACATGGCAACACTAAGTGCTGGCCTGACCAGAATTGTCGTGGCCTTGGAGGGCAGGCCGCCAGGTGGGCAAAGACCAGGGGCTGCTCCTCCTTCCCCGGATTACCCCCCCCCATGAGTCTCCCCTGAGGAGCCGGGGCCGTGGACGTGGGCGCCCCAGGTGTGGCTTACGCCAGAGGCATTAATTTGTTTTCCCCCTTTTTTTTTCAGGTTTTTTTTTTTTTTTGTCTTTTTATTGCTGGAATTTTTTTTTTTTGTGTTGTGAATGTTTTTGGAATGTGGGAGTGATATTCCTGCCGGAAAAGGGGTGTCACCCTCAGTTTTGGTGGAGAAGGGTTCCCCAGGACCAGGGAGAAGTGATCCCCAGGTCCGTGTGAATGGTGTATGAATGTACAGTGACATAATTTGAGCCGTGGCGTGGCGTTGCTGCTCACAAGTCCAGCATGGTGGGCTTTTGCTAATCCAATTTGATGAGGATGTGATGTGTCTGTGCTAGGGACCACAGTGGTGTGCATGCATGCATTCTCATTGTGCCATGATTAATGTGTGTGTTTAACATGCAAAGATGTCTAATGTGAGCTGTCTCCTGGCTGGTCTTCCCTCAGAAGACGGGGTAACCTCGGTTAGGAGGGGATTGTCTGGTTCAGGTCAACACGTAGGTCAATCTGCAGGCCCTTTCTCACTGCGAAGTTGTGCAGCAGGCAACATGCACCGATGACCTGGCACACGAAGTTGGGGGAATACAATAGGGTACCCCCAGACTTATCCAGGCATCGGAAACGTGACGTCAGGAGGCCAAAAGTGCGCTCCACCACTGCACGTGTTTGGGCGTGGGCTTCATTGTATCTTTACTCTCCTGGTGTTTGGGGGTTCCGGATAGGAGTCATGAGATGGGGTCCCAGTGCATATGCAGAGTAACCTGTAAGGGAAAAGACAGGAGGATGTTAGTCATGCATGTGCCCCTTGTGATGTGTGCATCATGGGGGGGGGGGGCAGTCATGCCTGCCACCCATGTCACTCACCAACCAGCGAGGTGTCCCCATACACGTTCTGTTTGAATTCCATTCAGATGGGGCTCTGATTGTAGATGTAGCTGTCATGGCTGGATCCGGGGTGTTTGGCACGGACGTGCCATATGAGGCCTTGGGCATCGACTATCACCTGTACGTTGATGGAATGCCAATGCTTCCGATTGCGTTATATGTGCTCTGTTTCATGGGGGGGCTGGAGTGCCACATGTGCGCAATCAATGGCCCCCACGGTGCGTGGGAATCTGGCAATTCTGTAGAAATCTGTCATTGCCTTCAGCCGAAGGTCCTCAGAGGTGGGTTTGATGATTTGGTTGGCCATGCGTCTGAGGATTGCAGGGACAACCTGGTGCACACATCTGCTCATGGAGGATTGTGACATCCCAGCCACCACTCCACTTGTTCTTTGAAAAGAGCCACTGGCAAGGAAATGGAGTGTTTCCAGGACCTTGACCAGTGGCTGCACTGCATGTGAGCGGTGTGTTGGGCTGGTGATGTCCTCCTGCAAGGTTGTGGTTAATTCCAGGATGGCATGAGGGGTGAATCTGAAGATGCGATACACCTCAGAATCACTCATGCCAAAGAGGTCTATGCGTGTGCGGTATATCCTCTCCCGTTCACTCCTCTCTGGCCTCCTCCGTGCCCTCCTCCTTCTTTGCTCCTCTAAAGTCAGTAGTATAGCTATGAGCAAGGATGTCCCTGGCATGTTGGCATACAGATTGTTGTGCAACAAGTGTGACTGTTCTGCTCCTCACTAACAGTGTTGCTTTCTCTGACATGTAGACGGATTGTCTAATTTTATACCACCTTTTATATGGTCTAATTTTAGACAGGACATGCAGCTGTTGCGCACAGCGCATAGCCTGCGCTGCAACAACGTTCTTTTGTGGATCCCCGTAACTCCCTCATTAGCATATTTGAATAGCAAATCAATGGTGTGTCTAGCGCAGTTTTGCGCGGACGGATGCGCCTGTCTATCGAAATTACGCCGGTCAAAAAAAAGTAGATTTCTTGCGTATCTCGTTTTGGGGATGCGGCGCATTGAAACGCATGCGCAAATTTAGACTTACGCCGCGCATCTCCTGTAACGCCGGCGTAATCACTCTGTGAATCTGGCCCTATATTTTTTATACTAAAATAACAAACACGTCATACTTGCCTGCTCTGTGCAATAGTTTTATACAAAGCAGCCCGATCCTAGTCTTCTAGGGTCCCCCACCAGCACCCCTCCCTCCTGCTGAGTGCCCAAAAAGGGGGCACTCATGTGGGTATACCCCTGAGCTGTTCTGTCTGCACCCGCTCGCTCATCACAGGATTTATAAAAAAGTGAAAATTGCGCCAACTAAAAAAGTGAACCTTAAGTCCATTAATAAAGACACTCTCCAGAGTCGCTGTAAGGGACTCTCTGTCGTAACCTTTTTCCAGGAAAGTTTTTTGATCAATTAACGGGGTTTTATCAGTGCAGACACTGTAGAGTGTGTTTCAACAATTCAATTAGAGATAGACGCACTACTACATTTGTCTCCACTGTTACTAAGAAAGAACACTGTATTAAGCCATTTATAACCTGTGAAACTGCTGGTGTTGTCTACTTGCTCCAGTGCCCTTGTGGCCTCCAGTATGTGGGCAGGACCAAACAACCGTTACAGGTTCGTTTGAATGAGCACATCACTAATATACTCACAGGTTTTAAAAATCATTCGGTATCTAAACATTATCTCCTGAAGCATAATAAGGATCCATCCAACACATTGGCCTAGATTCACAAAGCGATTACGCCTGTGTAAATGTTGTTAGACTGGAGTAATTTCGACTTACGGGCGTTTTTACGCTAGTCGAAATCCTCAAACCATGAAAAGACACCTGCGGGCTTCATTTCGACTGTATTACGTGTTAGTACGCCTTCAGATCTACGCTGCCAGAAAATTGCGGCCACTGGGCGGACTTCCTGTTGTTTTTCGCCGTCAGGGTATGCTAATGAGCTTTTGCCTGCAATCCACAAAATTTCGCACTTTCAACGCAATCTCTTACGGCACCTTTAGTCATCTTTTTTTTCCGTTTCACTATACCTGCTTTTTGCTGGTCTAATATTAGACAGCCCATGTTAAGTATGGCCGTCGTTCCCGCGTCGAATTTCAACGTTTTCCGATGTCTTTTATTATTTTTAACGTAAGTCGTCCGGGAATAGGAATGTTCGTAAACGCCGCTACTCAAACAACGAATGACGTCACGACGTGATTTCGCGCAATGCACGGCGGGAAATTCCTGAACAGAGCATGCGCAGTTCGATCGTCGCGGGGACGCGCTTAATTTAAATGCTTCACGCCCCCTAATCACGTATTTCGATTGCGCGGCGGAAAAAAAATACGACACAATAGCGTACGCGCAAAAAAACTACCTGAATTCGGTGTAGAGTCTGGTGAAATACGGCAGCGTACCGTATTTCGATTACGCAGCGGAATATTACGTCTTTGTGAATCTACCCCATTGTTTTTGGGCATAGATAAGTACAAGCCTAATTGGAGAGGTAGCTCTCTAGTGAGAGAAATCTCCAAGTTGGAGATGTCTTGGATCCATCGTCTTAAATGTTATATGCCACATGGGTTAAATATCGATACCGATGTAAATGCTTTTATCAACAATGCATGATGTTATATGCCATGTATCTGTTATGCGTGTAAAAGCCTCGGTTTGGTACACCGGGATGGATATATGTTTGTATAAATCCATTTAAATTTATATATAATTTTATATATAATTAAATTTTATCCCATATTTATTTTTATTTATATATTTCATGGAAGTTTCTGTTTATATATATTTTTTCATATAATTTTATATATAACATTTCTACTAATTTACATTTTTATGCCCTATTGGCGATTCATACACGGTGCGTTCCAGTCCCAACACCTTATTGTTTTGGGAATGTAGTCGTGCTTGGATACTAAATATCCATGTTGTGCACTTTCTTACCAATGGAACTTTTTACACTATGGCCCAGATTGACAGAGTGATTACGCATGCGCAACAGGAGATGCGTGGCGTAAGTCTAAATGTGCGTGTGCGTTTCGATGCACGGCATCCCCAAAACGAGATACGCAAGAAATCTACTTTTTTTTGTCCAGCGTAATTTCGTTAGACAGGCGCATCCGTCCGCGCAAAATTGCGCTAGACAGACCATTGATTTGCTAGTCAAATATGCTAATGAGGGACTTACGGGGATCCACAAAAGAACGTTGGGGCAGCGCAGGCTACGCAGTGTGCGCAACAGCAAAATGTCCTGTCTAAAATTAGACCTTATAAAAGCTGGTCTAAAAAGAGAAAAAAAAGTCTACTTGTTAGATAAAGCAACACTGTTAGTGAGGAGCTCAGCAGTCACACGTGTTGCACAACAATCTGTATGCCAACATGCCAGGGGCATCGTCGTGCATAGCTATACTACTGACTTTAGATGAGCAAAGAAGGAGGAGGGCACGGAGGATGGCACAGGAGAGGATATACCGCACCCGCATAGACCTGTTTGGCATGAGTGATTCTGAGGTGTATCGCATCTTCAGATTCACCCCTCATGGCATCATGGAATTAACCACAACCCTGCAGGAGGACATCACCAGCCCAACACACCGCTCACATGCAGTGCAGCCACTGGTCGAGGTCATGGCAACACTCCATTTCCTTGCCAGTGGCCCTTTTCAGCGTACAAGTGGAGTGGTGGCTGGGATGTCACAGTCCTCCATGAGCAGATGTGTGCACCAGGTTGTCCCTGCAATCCTCAGACGCATGGCCAACCAAATCATCAAACCCACCACTGAGGAGCTGCGGCTGAAGGCAATGACAGATTTCTACAGAATTGCCAGATTCCCACGCACCGTGGGGGCCATTGATTGCACACATGTGGCACTCCAGCCCCCCCAGGAGACAGAGCACATGTACCGCAATCGGAAGCATTGGCATTCCATCAACGTACAGGTGATAGTCGATGTCCAAGGCCTCATATGGCACGTCCGTGCCAAACACCCAGGATCCAGCCATGACAGCTACATATACAATCAATGCCACATCCGAATGGAATTCGATCAGAACGTGTATGGGGCCACCTGGCTGGTTGGTGAGTGACATGGGTGGCAGGCATGACTGTACCCCCCCATGATGCACACATCACAAGGGGCACATGCATGACTAACATCCTCCTGTCTTTTCCCTTAGGCGGCGTACACACGAGGGGATATGTCCGCTGAAAACGGTCCGATGGACCGTTTCAGCAGACATCTCCGCTCGTGTGTATGGGCTAGCGGACAGATTTCTCCACCCGACAGATTTCAAAGCATGCTTTGAAATCTATCCGGTGGGGATCTGTCCGCCCGACATGTCTGCTGGTTAGTACACTTACCAGCAGACATGTCGGCCCCCACCGCCGCCGCGCCGCTGCCGAATGGATTCGGCGCATGCGCGGAAGTGTTTTACTTCCTGGTGCGGTGACGTTGCGGTGACGCGGCGGCGTCAACGTCACCGCCGCGTCACCGCCACGTCACCGCGCCTTCCGGCGGCGGGGAATTTGATCCGATGGTGTGTACACGCCATCGGATCAAACTCCCGATCGGACATATCCGATGGAAATGGTCCGCGGACCGTTTTCATCGGATATATCCGATCGTGTGTACGCCGCCTTACAGGTGACTCTGCATATCCACTGGGACCCCATCTCATGACTCCTTTCCGCAACCCCCATACCCCAGGAGAGGAAAGATACAATCAAGCACATGCCCAAACACGAGCAGTGGTGGAGCGCACCTTTGGCCTCCTGAAGTCACGTTTCCGATGCCTGGATAAGTCTGGAGGTACCCTCTTGTATTCCCCAAACTTCGTGTGCCAGATCATCGGTGCATGTTGCATGCTGCACAACTTCGCAGTAAGAAAGGGCCTGCAGATTGACCTACGTGATGACCTGACCCCTGAACCAGACAATCCCCCCCTAACCAAGGATACCCCGTCTTCTGAGGGAAGAGCAGCCAGGAGACAGCTCACATTGGGCATCTTTGCACGTTAAACACACACATTAATCATGGCACAATGAGAATGCATGCATGCAAACCACTGTGGTCCCTAGCACACACACCCCACATCCACATCAAATTGGATTGGCACCAGTCCACCATGCAGGACTTGTGAGCAGCAACGCCACGCCAAGGCTCCAATTATGTCACTGTACATTCATACACCATTCACACGGACCTGGGGATCACTTCTCCCTGGTCCTGGGGAACCCTTATCCACCAAAATTTAGGGTGACACCCCTTTTCCGGCAGGCATGTCACCCCTACATTCAAACAGCATTCACAACAAAAAAAAAAAGAAGACCAGCAAAATCAAAAAATTTCCAGCAAAAAAAAAAGAGGGGAAAAAAAAATGATTGCCCTTGACGTGAGCCACGGCCCTGGCTCCTCAGGGGAGACTCATGGGGGAGGGGGAAAACCGGGGAAGCAGGAGCAGCCCCTGATCTCTGTCCACCTGGCGGCCTGCCCTCCAAGGCCACGGCTATTCTGTCCAGGGCAGCACCAAGTGTTGCCGTGTTGGCCTGGATAGCTTGGGTAAGGGCCCTCACATCCTGCCCAACGCCTGCTGATGTCATCTGCAGTTCGTTTAGGCAGTTTGTGAAAGCCCGGGAGTGGGAGTCCAGGTTCCCCAGCGTATCCTTGATGGAGGACAGGCTCTCCTCCATCCGCACCAATGTCTGGCTGACCTGTCCCAGATGGCGGGTCTGGAGGAACTGGTCCCTTCACAGAGTAGCGGGCAGGAGATCGGCCACCCCCCTGGTCTTCTGGGATGACTTCCTGCCTCCAGCTGATGCTTGTGGCCGGGGAGAAGGGGAGGCCCTTGGGAGGGGAGCCATGTTGGGGGAGGAGGGGGGGGGCTCCCTCTTAGGGAGGGCTGCCTGCTGCCAGCCAGGGGGAAGAGTCCTCAAAAACCACAAGTCCAGTGCCTGACATGGACTCCTCCTCCTCATGAAACTCCTCCTCCTCAACCTCCTCCTCCTCCTCTTGAACCTCCTCCGCGGACTCCGGCCTTGTCGGGGGGGCCTCATTAGGCTGCTGTCCTGGGGATGGTGCTGTCAGGCCAGATGGCCCTGCACCCTCCTGCACATCTGTGGATGACACAAAACATTCACAGGTTGGAGGATCCACACACTTGCCACATATTCCCTTTCACCCCCTCCCCCACACATGCTACACACCTGATATTAAAAAAAAATACTTACCTGGCACCACGGGCTCCGGACTTGAGTCAAAGCCGGGCAGGCCCTCAACTTCATGCCGATGAAAGGTCGGGGCCACCGCACGCTCCTCCGCTGTCAGCCTAATACGGCATGGTGGGCCCCCTCCTGTGCCCCTGGCATGGGCAAGCATTTTGGACAGCTTCTGTTTGACCAGACGCCGGAGGTCATTAATCTTTTTGTCAATCCCAGACCGGGTCCGTGTCTCCCCCTCCCCCGCTGAATTGACCTGCTCAGTGATGAGGTCCAAAATCTCCCTCCTCCTGGCCGGGGTGGTGTTGGCACTGTCCGGGCCGTGGAGGAAACGCCCATAATCGCTAATGGCCCGGGGCAAGAATTCTTTTTTCCCCCAAAGTAAAATTTAGTTTACGCTTTCTCTCTGTCATACTGCAAAAACTCACTCCCAGTCAACAAAAATCAGTCACAAAAACAAGCAAAACCAATCAAGCAAGAACACACACAAAGAGAAAACTAACACCCAAAAAATCACACAAGCACTCAGCAAAAAACAGTCACAAAAACAAACAGCAAAAATTCAGCAAGAAATCAAACGAACAGAAATATATCAAACAAACAGTCTCTCAAACACTTATCAAAAAACACTTTCAAAGATCTACTAACAAACACTTGATCACACAGAACACTAATCTGACAACTACAAAACACAACGCAACAAACAACGGGACAAAAGCACTTGGTTAAATGGGAAGGGACAAAGGGATGTACTTTTGCAATGCAAGTGCATTTGTGTCTGTCTATTTATGCTGTCTGCGTAGTCCTTAGTCCATTTCCAATTTCACTGATTGCGCCGCTCCCGAGTTGTGAGCATGCGCACAGCGGAGCTGACCATGGTCTCCTTCAAGCGCGCTTGCGCGAGCCGGCCGGCCCTTCATTTGCATGGGGTCACGGCTCATTTCAATGTAACACGCCCACGTCCTTCCCAATTTGTATTACTCCGCCTTACGCCTCTGAAATAACGTTACGCATGCGCAATTTTCTGCGCAAAAGCTACGAGAATAGGGTGATTACGCGGCAAAATTGCGCAAGTCTAACGTAAAGGCGGTGCGCTACGCCGGTCCAATAATGCGCAGATGTACCTGAATCTGGCCCCCTATTTTTATTTTTTATTTTGGGGATTATTTATGAGGCAATTTCATGACCCCTTATTAGGGACTTCTATCTTCACTAGTACTCATTTTTTATAAAATATATTTCATAGACAAATGACACTTCTTAACGGAATAAATACATTTTTATTTCTTTTCTAATTAGGTTATAGTTCACCTAATCCCCAGTAGGGGGTTTACACATTAGTCCGGTTACGATCGGAATTAATTCACATTTTTGGTCTTATTATTATTATTATTATTATTAAAATTATCTAAAATTCATCTAACTACGATTCTCTGGTGAGATCCAGGTTCGTTCCTAACATGGCAACTTATACCAACTTTTAACAAGTAGTGTTCGATCCTACTTCGGACCTCTGTTTGTATGTAACATTGAAGTATTCGATTCCCAAATCCAAAATGGAGGTTTTAGCTTTTCCGGTTCCCAGTGACCAAAGCGAGGCTTGGGTATTTATAGCGGTGAATCACTGCAGAGCCCACCCCCATTGACAACGTCAACATATGACGAAACGCGATTGGGTCGACGGCGTGCAGTGACGTCACCACGCTTGCGTTAGGAGGAAGGGCTCCTGTTTGATGCCGGCCGGCATTTATTTTATATTGCTCAAATTCACATCCTTGTGTAAGTAGCTTTTTATTTATTTTTATTAAAATCGCATTGTATTACACTATGTTGCGGTCTCCTTCTCTATATATGGCTTACCGTTGCCCTGCATGATGTGTCTACTGGTGAGTATCCAACGCTGTATCCTGGCCATAGCCTGGAGTGGATTCCGTGAACAGCTGTTTCTGGTTGAGACAAGGACTCCTGAGAGGCCGCGATACCTGTTCCTGTGATATCCTGCTCTGGGTTTAACTATAGGCTCTCACTTAGCTTATTTCTGGTAAGCCTCAGTCCATGTGGTGGCGGCTCACAAATTCTTTATTGCACTTGGGTGCTGTTTGTGCTGAACAGATCATCAATTTATTGGACTTTATTTAATTCAATTTATTATATCCCTTTATTAACCACTTGACCACTGGGCACTTAAACCCCCTTCCTAACCAGACCAATTTTCAGCTTTCGGTGCTCTCACAATTTGAATGACAATTACTCAGTCATACAACATTCTACCCATTTGAAATTGTTGTCCTTTTTTTCACACAAATAGAGCTTTCTTTTGGTGGTATTTGATCACCTCTGGGTTTTTTATTTTTTGCGCTATAAAAGAAAAACGACTGAAAATTCTGTAAAAAAAAAAAAAAACTTGTTTCTGTCATATTAGCAGGTTATTTCTCACACACAGCATATGCATACCACAAATTACACCCCAAAACACATTCTGCTATTCCTCCCGAGTATGGCGATACCCCATGTGTGGGACTTTTACACAGCGTGGCCACATACAGAGGCCCAACATGCAGGGAGCGCCACCAGGCGTTCTGGAACACCCAGACCAATTCTGACATTCCTCTCCTACATGGAAAAATCATCATTTATTTGCTAGAAAATTACATAGAACCCCAAAACATTATATATGCTTTTTTAGCAAAGACCCTAGAGAATACAATGGTGGCCGTTACAACTTTTTATCTCGCACGGTATTTTCGCAGAAATTTATTGAACGCGTGTTTTTTTAAAAACTGTTTTGTGCTTAAAACAAAACAAAACAGTAAAGTTAGCCCAATTTTTTTTCATAATGTGAAATATGAAGTTACGCCAAGTAAATAGATACCCAACATGTCACACTTCAAAATTGCGCACACTCGTGGAATGGCGCCAAACTTCGCTACTTAAAAATCCCCATAGGCGGTATTGCAGAGTATTGGGGTATTGCAAAGTATCATGCAGGGTATTGGGGTATTGCCGAGTACTGGGGTATTGCCGAGTACTGGGGTATTGCCGAGTATTGGGGTATTGCCGAGTATTGGGGTATTGCCGAGTACTGGGGTATTGCCGAGTATTGGGGTATTGCCGAGTATTGGGGTATTGCCGAGTATTGGGGTATTGCCGAGTACTGGGGTATTGCCGAGTACTGGGGTATTGCCGAGTACTGGGGTATTGCCGAGTATTGGGGTATTGTTGAGTACTGGAGTATTGGGGTATTGCCGAGTACTGGGGTATTGGGGTATTGCCGAGTACTGGGGTATTGCCGAGTATTGGGGTATTGTTGAGTACTGGAGTATTGGGGTATTGCCGAGTACTGGGGTATTGCCGAGTATTGGGGTATTGTTGAGTACTGGAGTATTGGGGTATTGCCGAGTACTGGGGTATTGCCGAGTATTGGGGTATTGCCGAGTATTGGGGTATTGCCGAGTACTGGGGTATTGCCGAGTATTGGGGTATTGCCGAGTACTGGGGTATTGCCGAGTACTGGGGTATTGCCGAGTACTGGGGTATTGCCGAGTATTGGGGTATTGCCGAGTACTGGGGTATTGCCGAGTACTGGGGTATTGCCGAGTATTGGGGTATTGCCGAGTATTGGGGTATTGTTGAGTACTGGAGTATTGGGGTATTGCCGAGTACTGGGGTATTGCCGAGTATTGGGGTATTGCCGAGTATTGGGGTATTGTTGAGTACTGGGGTATTGTTGAGTACTGGGGTATTGTTGGGTACTGGGGTATTGTTGAGTACTGGGGTATTGTTGGGTACTGGGGGGATTGCTGGGTACTGGGGGGATTGCTGGGTACTGGGGGGATTGCTGGGTACTGGGGGGTTGCTGGGTACTGGGGGGGTTGCTGGGTACTGGGGGGATTGCAGAGCTGGGATGTTTTGAGGGATGGCTGGATCTGTGACTGCATTTGTCACAGATCCAGCGACAGCTCAGCTGCTGACACCCCACTCCCCCCCCCCCTCTCCTCGCACACTGTACAGAGAGGAGAGGGAGGAGAGGGAGGAACCGGCGTCATCAAATGACGCCGGTTTGTTTACAAGTGATCATGTGGTAAACGGCCGCGATCAGCGGCAATTTACCGTGATCCGTGATGCGCGGGGTCTTCTAGACCCGGCGGGCACGGACACTTTCGCGAGCGAGTCCCAGGGGACGCGCAATCGCGAAAGTGAAGGACGACGTCCCAGGGACGTCGTCCCAAGATAACCCCGCCGCGCCATAGCAGTAAAATGCTTATGGCGCGGTGGGAAAGTGGTTAATGGACTTAAAGCGGATCTCCACCCTAAAGTGAAGATCCGCTGATCAGAACCCTCCCCCCCTCCGGTGTCACATTTGACACCTTTCAGGGGGGAGGGGGGTGCAGATACCTGTCTAAAGACAGGTATCCGCACCCACTTCCGGCCCGCAGTCTCGGGCAAAAGACGGGCTTTTCCCGTTGTATGCTGGGAACTCTCGGCTCCCAGCACACAGCGGGAGCCAATCGCGGGCGCAGCGCGACTCGCGCATGCGCCGTAGGGAACCGGGCAGTGAAGCCGGAGCGCTTCACTTCCTGGTTCCCTCGCCGTGGATGGAGGGGGGAGCAGCAGGGTGACGAGCGATCGCTCATCCTCTGCTGCGGACGCCGCTGGACTCCAGGACAGGTAAGTGTCCTAATATTAAAAGTCAGCAGCTGCAGTATTTGTTGCTGCTGGCTTTTAATATGTGTTTTTGGTGAATCATCCGCTTTAAGGGTTCTTTTTTAGTTGGTGCAATTTTCACTTTTTTATGTATGCTTGTGTTAGGTTGTGTTAGGTCATGTGATTGCTGCCTTCTGTGATTTCACTTATCACGTTATTATTAATATTCTTTTGGGTTAGCGCAAATTTTCTTTCTTTTTCATCACAGGATTTGATTGGCAGCCAATGGCTCCCGCCGCTATCAAACTGGCAGTGAGAAGGGAGAGAAAGGAGATTGCTGCTGCTCTCGTGCACATTGCTAGATCGAGATCACACTCAAGTATGTATAGGAGGGCTGATAGGATTCTGCAGCACAGAAGGTCTGTTACCTTAATGCATAGAATACATTAAGGTAAAAAAGCTTAAGACTTTAGATCCACTTTATGGTTATGTATGATCTCACTGCACTGCCTTACAGTATTACATCAGAAATATTGAGTTGAACGCTACTTGGCTAAAAGTAGTTTATCCTTATAAGTATTTTGATTCTGTGGTAAAATTCAGCTTGCTAAGTCTCCTTTCTGTTCAGTGTAATTGGTAAATAAGCTCTGATCATCTGAAAACTACCACAAACAGCTCTAAAATACATCATATAAACGTAAACCTTTTCCAGCTTTGAAATCAGTGGAAAGACTGACTGACTGACTCAGCCAGTAACATTAAAAGAAAATAAATATCATCTCCATTTCCATTTTCAAGCTTTTCAAATAAGGTAAACATAGTTTACTTCAACCATTACACATGTCCAACAACAACAGTTCCCCTTTGCAAACCTATGCAGCTGAATAAACAGAGACAGCTATGTGTGTTGACACCCACACATTCAGCATTTGGGAACTTCCGAATTTAGGATGAGTTTTGATATATATCATGGAATACAAATAATGGTATCACAAACTGCACAGACTGAAGGAATGTTGCTGGCATGAATGTCTATGCAAAATGATTGTATAAGGAAAACCTTAAAACCAATAGATCATTCAACATAAGAACTGTTTAGCATGAATATTTTGTAATGTTGCTAATATCTTATAAACAATATAAAACAACTAGATGCATAGTTACATTTTAATCTGTGCATAAAAAGTAGAAAAGTGAAATATACCCAAATACCTAAAAGTTCTATAGCATAACAAAATGCAAAATGCAAGAGATTATTTTTATGAACAATACTCCCCAATAGATCATGTGAACTAATCTTTTGCTTGATGCTCCTTTCAGAGGGTTATATATCGTGCATTGATGACATTGTCACCCTCGCATCATACAATTGTACTGCTCCTTGGTTCTCAAACCTTCATCTTGAAGGGTAAGTCGCAACAGAGATCTGTGCTATTTTATGTTAATAAATAATATAATACATTAACTGCGTTTATTATGACTCCCTTGCTGTAAGGCCTCTTAGTAGTAATATCCTTTAATTATAATTATATTTATGCTTTTGACCAAGAAATAATAATAAAATAATTATGTAGCACCTGGTTACTTAAAAGTACTGGTGCTAGTTAAATTCAGAGAAGGATCAGAGTGTTAACTGATTCTGATCCAATTATTATGTTCTAAACTGGTCTCTGTCTCAGCTTGGCTGTGCTGTGGGCGGTCTATTGTTTACTGGGGTGTGGTTCCTACCCCAGGACAGTGTCTGGCAGCAGTTTGGGTGCTCTTCCCCAGCAGCTAATCAGGAGGGAATTTCTGGAACATCTTTCCTTCAAGTTCGAGCGATACGCTGGCTGCCAGGTCAGTGAGAGTGGGCCTGTTCAGGTACGCTATACCCATTCTGGCTAGAGTGGCGAAGAATTCAAAGCATTGTTTTGAGCAGGACTGTTCCCCTATTGTTGCGCCTGAGTCTGCTACTTCTTATTTTACTTCACCTCTACTCTTCATCACAAGTTTTAATGTTTTTACCCGGCTGAGTAATAAAGAGCACAGCAAAATACACCTTTTGTGGACATTCCGTTACTGCTATATGCACCAAACACCCTAGGATGACGGAAGAGCCACAAGGTAACATGCCGTCCAAAACAAACCAACAGCTCCTCCGAGGGTAGTGCTACAATTATATACCTCTGTAATTTTACATAAGTTGTGAACTTCCAATTCCATCCAAGCTTCCAAAATTCAGCATTCGGTTGTCTTGATGAGACGAAATAACTGTGTTCAGTTGCCTCTTATTGGGTGTCTAAATGTAGTCAAACACGGACCATTTGGGCTTCTCAAGTTGGTTTTGGGCATCAGCTACTTGATCTGCAACATTGTAGTAAGAGATACCAATGTTGTGTAATGTTAGCATATTCAACCAAAAGAAAAACACTTGTACTTACATGCCCTGATTAAACATTTGCATCATCAACATTGGGGGGCAGATTGCATGTCTGTAAATTATCAGCAGAAAAGGGTTAAATGGATCTTTGTGGAAAGTATCTAGCTCTACTGTTAACAAAATGAACACAGCAGTCTCTGTTTTTCTTTGTCCCTCCCATAACATCTATTGATTTTCAACTTTGTTTAACAGACCAAGCAGTTCAGCAAAAGTTGTTGTTAGATGGTTGTGACAAACCATTCAAACCATTTAAAGTCTATGGGGTACCTACAATTCTTAGACTGTATTAATTTGGTTAAAACCATAAAAATTAGCAAAAAAAAACAGTTTCTGTAACTTCATAATATGTGTTTGTTTTTGCTAGAGTTAGGATTTAATTAGTTACTATTTAGTTACTATTTAGTTAGTCGCTTATGTAAAGTCCATCTTTAAAAAAAAAGAAAACTAAAGCACCCACCACATCTAAGGACTGATAAATAGAAGTTCATTAAAGTTTTTTTTTTTGGGGGGGGGGGTTAGATACCTTTAAATGTCCAATTATCAGCTCATGTGGTTAGTAAAATGGCTATTGGTTAAAAACTCAGAAGATGTCTGCATGTTGGGCTATTTATGTCACTCAACTTCTACTTTATAGAACACCTAGACATGATAAGAGGGACAGAATTGGTTTATTTATTGAAAATGTATGTATCTGTCACCCAGTGGGATGTCTCAAATTTGCTGCTAGCTGCTTAGGTGCCATTTGCTTGAAAAAAAATACTCCTTTTTTTTTTCGAGTCTTTTCTTTTCTGTTTTTTTATTGAATGTATTTAATCAGTATTTGTGAACTGTCACTTTAAGTTTCCCATTTTACTTTTCCAGAGTCAGTTTTTTTATATCGCTGTAAAATGTTAAATAACAAAGCTAATACCTTCTATATTGAACTGTGCTGTAATTGTGCTGTACCCCCTCTACATTGTAAATCCCTGCGTAAACTGTTGGCGCTATATAAATCGTGTATAATAATAATCATAATAATAATAGGGGCCTATCCAGAAAAGCTAAAATAAGCCTTTGTAAAAGCAATTTGAAGCTGAACTCACCCTTAAAAACATTTTGATTTTCATCTACATTTTGGGATAATAAAAACTCTCAAATTTGCTCATCCCTAAGAATAACTATAAACATATTTTTTAGTACCTTATACATACTGTATACTTTATTAATACATGTCCCCTAATAACCCTCCTATTGTAAAATAAGAATCAGAAAATTAGGTGTACTGCATGCAGTTGTTTAAAACCTGAATAAATGTACAGTATTTATTAGATGTATTCATGGTATTATTTGGCAATGCTCCACTGGTTTCCATAATCAGTATTTCAAAATCAAAACCTTTAGTTTAAAAAGGTGTTTTTGGCTTGGAATCAACAACCCTCAACTTGTATTCTAGTTATAGTTCTCATTTGACCTGTCTAAACTCATAAGCAAGCTCCATAATTCACAATTTTACATTAGAAATAAAATACTGCACAAAACAGAAGCTATAGAAAATATGGATTCAGTCACTAAGTGGAAAGCGGTTTGACGAAAATATAGGTGAGCCATTTAAAATGCTGCCGCCACAGTCTTTACATAATCTGCCAAAATACACAGCCAGTTATGATCAGGCTAAGCAACTATGAACTGCTATGACAATCAAAAACATTTTATGCAGTCAGGCATTTCATAAGTGACAGCCAAGCCTATAATTAATTATGGGTGACACGCCAGGTACATTACTCAGGAAATGGTCCAAGACAAATATGGCATTGTCTAGGAATTTTCTATACAGTTCCTTTATTGATATGTCACAAATCAGAGTTACTATAGTATTAACCTGGTTCTCTGCCTTTGTAAAACTTTGCCCCTGACTGCGTTTCCTTCGCCACACTGGTCCCTGCCAGATGTGACACAGTGAGTCATATAGCTTTGCTATTCCATTACAGCAGTTTAATAAGCAGTGACCAATAACTGCTGCTCACTAAAATGAAATAAGAAAGATGACTGCTCTCTCCATGGATTGCCATGGAAGAAAATCAGAGCATATTTCAGGATAACAGCAAGTTTTTTTTTTGCTGCCTACCTTTGTTCTGCCATTTTCACCAAATAAAGGTGACTAGACATCTGTCTTTAAGGCCGCTTACACACGATCAGACTGGTCCGATGAAACTGGTCTGCAGACCAGTTTCATTGGACCAGTTCGATGGTGTGTATGGCCCATCGGACCGTTGTCCGTTGGTCCAAAGTTTTAAAACTTGCTTTAAAATCTGTCCGTCGGACAGATTCGATGGTTAGTATGCATCGGACAAAACAACAGCGCATGCTCAGAATCAAGTTGACGCATGCTTGGAAGCATTGAACTTTGTTTTTTCAGCACCTCGTTGTGTTCTACATCACCGTGTTCTGGTCTGATCGGATTTTTGGTCCGTTGGTGTGTACACACATCAGACCATCAGACCACTTCAGCGTGGTCCGATGAAAATGGTCCGTCAGACGAGTTTCATCGGACCGGTCTGATCGTATGTACGTGGCCTAAGGTGTCTTTCTATAAGTGTGGTGGGATTAAATATCCTTAGGGTTATTTAACCCGGAAGAGAGCCCGGGTTGAACCTTGGATCATTGAGGATGCAGTAACTAATTCAAAAACCATGCTTACTTTTATTTTAACACATGGTGAGAAACTGATTTTTATTAATTAATTTTTTGCCAAAAAAGTGGAGTCGTTCTTACAGAAATTGTTCAATAAAAAAATGCAACTATTTTTGACATTTTCTACATTTCAAAATTGTCTTTGTAACATTCATCTGTTTAGGTGAATTCAAGCATTTCCCAGTGATTACCTACAGAGACCCACACATCTGCATAGGTCTGTTTTTCCTGTACATTCACCTGATTCTTAGATTCCTGTGTTACATTTTCAACAATGTTGAAAACGTTGTCTCCAAATGAGAAGGAATCAGGGATAATAAATGGCTTCCCCTGAATTATATAATGTATGCCTAAACAATCTTTTTTTTTCATTCCCTAAGTACATATTAGGCATGTGCAAAAGTGAAAAATTTGTTTTGTTTCGTTTCGTTTCAATTCGTCATTTAATACATTTCGTTAAGTTAGGTTCGTTACATGTGTTGAATTCGTTTTCGGAATTCGTTCGTTTTCGACCGAATTTCGAAAAATCCGGTCGAAATCGAAAATATTTCGCCCGTTTTTCGAATTCGTTCGTTTTCGACCAAATTTCGAAAAAAAACGGTCGAAATTGAAAATATTTCAACCAGATTAGAAAACAAATAGTCTCTTTTCGAATAGAATTTTTTTCGAATTAAATCCGAAAATATATATTTTTTTTTTTTTTTTCGAATTCCGATCGAATTTAGTCCGCGGGTATTCGATTCGGAATTCGAAAAAAAAATTATTTTCAAATTTAATTCGAAAAAAATTCTATTCGAAAAGAGACTTCTAATCTGGTTGAAATATTTTCGATTTCGACCATTTTTTTTTCGAAATTCGGTCGAAAACGAACGAATTCCAAAAACGGTCGAAATATTTCGCTAATATAGCAATTCGGGAATTCGTATGTATCCGAATGTCCGAATAATGGAAAATTCGTCCGAATTTCGATTCGGAACGAAACGAAATGCACATGCCTAGTACATATACTGTAAATGTGCAAATGGGTATATATCACATCCCTTCCATGCAGGCATAATTGTTTTCATTTACCCTGTGCCAGCAAAACTTGTATAAAAGATAAGAGCACTTTCTTTTTCAACAAATAGTACTTATGAGCTTGCTTGGAAGATGACATTGGGTCTTCTCAAAAA
Organism: Rana kukunoris; assembly: GCA_029574335.1. NCBI lineage: Eukaryota > Metazoa > Chordata > Amphibia > Anura > Ranidae > Rana > Rana kukunoris. Next base: position 221,299,261 of record CM056050.1, on the reverse strand, counting down.
GACATTAGGTTGGAAAACATTGTCTGATTTACTGGTCTGCAGACCAGTCAGCAGTGCGGCGATCGGTCCCCGGAGCTAAAGAACGGGGAGAGCCGTGTGTAAACACGGCTTCCCCGTGCTTCACTTTGGCCGCAGCATCGATCACGTCATCCCTGTTATAGGGGGACGTGCTCGATGATGTCCCACCTACAGCCACACCCCCCTACAGTTGTAAACACACACAGGGAACACTCAAATCCTACAGCGCCCCCTTGTGGTTTACTCCCAAACTGCAACTGTCATTTTCACAGTAAACAATGCAATTTAAATGCATTTTTTGCTGTGAAAATGACAATTGTCCCAAAAATGTGTCAAAATTGTCCGAAGTGTCCGCCATAATGTTGCAGTCATGAAAAAAATCGCTGATCGCCGCTATTAGTAGTAAAAAAAAGAAATTAATAAAAATGCAATAAAACTATCCCTTATTTTGTAAACGCTATAAATTTTGCGAAAACCAACCGATAAACGCTTATTGCGATTTTTTTTACCAAAAAATAGGTAGAAGAATACGTATCGGCCTAAACTGAAGAAAAAAAATATATATTTATTTTGGGGGGATATTTATTATAGCAAAAAGTAAAAAAGTAAGAAAGCTATATTTGTGGGGAAAAAAGGACGCCAATTTTGTTTGGGAGCCACGTTGCACGACCGCGCAATTGTCAGTTAAAACGACGCAGTGCCGAGTCGCAAAAAGGGGCAAGGTCCTTTACCTGCATTTTGGTCCGGGTCTTAAGTGGTTAAGCTGGCACTAGAGTTGTCTGCAACACACCCAATCTTTCTGCAAAGACTTTGCCCAATGCAACCAATTGAGTATTATGCAATGCCTGAAAAAATCAGATGCCTTCATGTTCCAGTGCCCTCTAAATGTCTATGGTTGGTGCAACTACAATTGCATGCTAATAAATCAAGATTACTTATTGCTACCTCAAAACTGCAAAAGAAAGGGAAGAGGCTTCACATAAGTGATAGTATCCTGACATGCTGATATACTTTTGATCACCCCAGACCAAAAAATAATGTTTAAGCATTTGATTGTAGAATGTAAGCTCTTCTGAGCAGGGCTCTCTCAATCCTCTTGTATTTTATAGTATTATAACTGTATTGTCTCCCTTTGATATTGTAAAGTTCTGCGTAATTGTGCTGTACCCCCCTCTACATTGTAAATAGCTGCGTAAACTGTTGGCGCTATATAAAATCCTGTATAATAATAATAATTCATATTTATGAGAGAATCAAAAACCTTACATAGACTTAGACTTATTGGAGTGCGGCTCCAAGTGCCAAGTGCCTTTGCTCAAGTACTGGTGTAAACGTGTTCATCCAGAAAGCTCTGTAAACAACAGGTGAATCAACACGCACACAGATCAGGCCTATGGCTAGGCATGGGGCAAGGTGAAATGTGTTGGAGGCATGGCTATCACGAGGAGCTGGGGCTGAGGCGCTTTTCATTTCTTATATATTTAGAGCTGACCGGTGTGCGGCATTGATCCACCTGTTGACTGCAGAAACTCAAACATGTTACACGGTGTAAAATGACATCTTACATGACTAGCATTACAACTAGTGAGCAACCCACCGAAAAATCATGATAGCAATTAAGCGAAGTCATATTATGTAAAACATACAAAAAAATAGGTATGCTGGTCCCCAGAGTAAAAAAAGAATTAAAAATATTCAGTGAATTGTTTACAAAAAAAGTATCGTAAAATATTAGCAAAAAAATATGTTTTTACATGTCAGCATAAAGCATAACTAATTTCCCGCTTGACAAAAATCATAATGGTATTGAAAATATAGTGTAACATTTTAATGAATCCCTGAAGTGTGTGTGTAGAGAAAATAACATTGTTCTTACAGATTAAACGTAAATGTAAAAAAAAAAAACACACACATTCTCCTACGGAAGCCTGATATTTAGTTACTTAGTGAAAGGTAAAAATGGACATTTAATGCCACTAAAAAGTGCTGTTATTTAATGGAAATGAAAAGTGACTCAATCTTAGCTACATTATAAAATAAACTTTTAGAATGTAGTAATGGTTCCCTGCAAAGGTGCATACAATTCACACTCTGTAGTGGCAGAATGGTCTTCTCTTAGGGATTCTGTTTAGCAAGGGTGTAGGCCCATGTTTCAGCCATGTTTGTATAATGATTAGCAATTATTCAGCATGCAAACTGTTTATTTTTTACATAATAAGCTTCTTCAACTACCCCATTACATCTGCCTATAGAAATAAACTAAGCTATTACTTCACTGTCACACCATAAGATTAGAAAAACAAAATTGTAAGACTCCTAGTAAAAGCCCACTTAATCTGGTATATAGGATATGGTAAAGACATCCATTAGCTGGAATTATTGCAGCTTTGATATTATATATGTGTATATATATATATATATATATATATATATATATATATATATATATATATATATATATATACACACATATATATATATATATATATATATATATATATATATATATATATATATATATATATATATATATATATACATATATATATTATACAGTATATATACAATATTTCTCCTAGATTACTTTATAAAAACAGACTTTGTTATGATTGTGTTAGAAAGGAAGAAGCTTGCTATACAGGGTTATTTAATTGATTGTGTCCACTGAATTTGACTGGTAAAACTATTTTCAATAATCATTGTTAAGCCAGCTCAGGTGATAGTTTTATTAACCATAAGCTTTGTACAAAGTGAAGCGGAAAAATGACTCATTATTGGGCACCAAGCCCTGTTCCTAGCAGCAGTTGTATTGGCAGTAAATTAGTCTTTTACTGGGACAAAGCAGAGCAAATATGAACTCTTAGAGCAAAGCAATGGTGATGTATGGTCTAGGTTTCTCCAGGTTGTCCCAAATATGATCTCTGTCTTATCTGATAAAGTTATCTTCACCTGACCTTGGCTGGACACCACATTTACTGAGCATCAGATGTTAAGGAGTTTTAATTGTACAATTATCTATGATTGTTAGATCTGGACAGCTGTTGCCCTTGGGTTCAGGAGCTTTGGAATAGCTACTGATAAGGGCTGTTATCAAAACGCTTTATGGCAGTTCTGGACTGTAAATTAGTCATCAGTTGCAGTAACCTGTTTCTGCTGAGCTGGTTCTCAGTGAAATAAAATTTGCACATGAGACCAGGAATAAAAACACACAAAACAGTGATTTCCTTTAACAAAGGAAATATTGTAGTATAAGCTTATATGTATATGTATATGTATTCTTGATGATATAGGCCTGAAGAATGTAAAATGTATTTAAGTCACTATTCCTGATTACATTTTGTTTGTGTGTAGGCTATTTGAACCACATGCTCCAGGCTTGTACTCCTTCTGCAATGATCTAATGCATAATGCAGTAAAAGGAATTCTTAGTTCCTAAGCAGAGGAACAGACACTGCCTTTACGACTCATCTCTTATAGATCAAAGAGACACAGACTTTATCTTGTAATGCTAGAGTCCCCAAGCCTTCTATTCAATTTACTCTTGATTATCTACATTTACTCTATATTTTATTCATGCCCTTTTTTTACATACAAGTGTGCATGACGAATTGGCAAGATCTCAATAAAGGAAATATTTTCTGTCTCATAAAATTACTGTCTGCACCATTCAGAATTTCCTCAAGATTATTGAAATGATAAGTGTTGAAATATGTACCTTGCATGATTTCCTTTGCACTTTAATATATATTTGCATTAATCTAATCCTTTTTTTCTCTTAAAGATAAGATCTACAGTGCCCATTCCAGACCTTTTAAATCTATTTGCCTTGTCATTTTACATCAATATACGCACTGGAATTTTTTTTTCCATTTTACTAGCAAAGAAAGATTTGGCAATACTCTTATTTTAAAGTAAAAATACAGAAAACAAGGAAAGTTGAATTTTGTGATAAAAACAAACAAAACATGTGGTATAGAAATAGTATCTTACTTATATATTGTAAATCACGAAAAAGAAAAAGACCACATCTTGAAAATTGAGTGAAAGTTCAGACTCCACAAAGGATGCCATATATGTTGCAAGGTGTTCCAGCTCACAGGCACGATTCCTATTTAGGCATTTACGCTGACTCCCAGGATTCTAAACTCAAATTGTCCCATTGGGAGACCATTCACATTTAACTTCTCGAGAAGTCAAGGGATTATGTTACCGACACCACCAAAACAGGCTTATCAGATAAAAAAATACAATAGTAATAGACAATCCTCCTGCGCTCAAATATGGTACTCAAAGACAATACATTTTATCTGTTTGTAACACAGCTAGAGTTGAGCGAACCCGAACTGTAAAGTTCGGGTTCGGTACAGACTTTGTTTTTTTTTCCCGAACCCGGACCCGGACCCGAACCCGAATAATTGCTGAAAGTTCGGGTTCGGAGTTCGGAAAAAAAATGCGCGCAGGTCCCCCCAAATTCAATAACCAGACCCTTTAGGTCTGGTATGGATATTAAGGGGAACCCCGCCGTCAATTAAAAAAATAAAAATGACGTGGGCGTGGGGTTCCCCCCAATTATACATAACCAGACCCTTCAGGTCTGGTGTGGATTTTAAGGGGAACTCCACCCCAAAAATGGTGTGGAGTTCCCCCTAAAATCCACACCAGACCCCTTATCCGAGCACGTTGACCTGGCCGGCCGCAGAAAAGAGGGGGGGACAGAGTGCGCCCCCCCTCTCCTGAACCGCACCAAGCCACATGCCCTCAACATTGGGACATTGCTTTGGGATGCCCCCCAAAGCACCTTGTCCACATGTTGATGGGGACAAGGGTCTCATCCCCACAACCCTTGCCCTGTGGTTGTGGGGTTATGCGGGCAGGGGGCTTATTAGAATCTGGAAGACCCCTTTAACAAAGGGGATCCCCAGATCCTGGCCCCCCCTGTGTGAAATGGTAATGGGGTACACTGTACCCTACCATTTCACGAAGGAAGTGTAAATAGTAGTTTTCAGAAAAAAACACACACCGTAGAACAAATTACTTTATTAATTAAACCAAAAAAAAATCCAGCGGTGAAAATAGACGATTGATGCTGCTCCCTGCTCCAACGTTGTCTCTATCTAGCGCCGGGTGATCTCTCCAGTGACGGACGATTGGTCCAGCGATGAGAACACAGGTCCGCGAATGACGCGCCAGAGATTTTGACAGTTCTTTTATAGGGGAGGCGGGCCACTGGTCACGTGACCCCGTCCCCCTCTGACCCACACTCTGCTATGTCACTGGCACAGCCCAGACATGCCCCTTGTGTCAGAACAGGATGGGGTCACGTGACGCGGGGCCCGCCTCCCCTATAAAAGAACTGTCAAAATCTCTGGCGTGTTTTAAAGTTTGGGTTCGGGTCCGAACCCGAACATCCAGGTGTCCGCTCAACTCTAAACACAGCCACCATGCCTTGCTGCTCTCCTAGGCCTGGGGTAGCCTATACTAAACATTGGAAAAACAAATGGGCACATCAGCCTAGAGCGTCACACTTATACACCATTTATTGATAAATGAAATCAAGTAATACTCCCAAACAAATGTTTAAGCTCATTAATGCAATACAAAACAGGTATTCCAGGTCCTCTGCAATAACTTCTTATCATGGAAAGAAGCCATGCCGGTTTATAAAGACTATTGCATTTCAAGGGGTGTCCTCTCTCCTTCAGAGCCAAATAGCTGGTGCTCCCTTCTTTTATTTTTTTTTCCTGTGCAAAAGACCACTTATGGCTGGGCAATATTTTTGAACACATGTCTACTGGTGACTCATAGACATTTTGGCTGGTTTGGTACAAGAGACTGTTATCTCATTTCTATGGGCACCTAATAGGCATATTTATAGATAGTTCAAAGACAGGCAAATTAATTATTTAGGACACACAGTTAAGAAACCTGTAAATGATCTGGAAAAAAAGCTTAGAGTTGATTTAAGGACTATCCCTAAAGCTGACCAAACATGGATTGAACTTGGGCTGGTTCAGCAGGGAGTGTATGAATTTTGATTCATGTGTGGCCACTTTGGTTGAACAGAAGTTTATCTATAGATTAACTTTGTTTTTATCACCCTTCATCACATAGGATATGTTAGATGTAAATTAATTAAAAGTGAACAGTATCTTTGCTTTTCCATGCAGGCAGGTATCCAATCAATGCCTTTAGTACAATCGAGATGTCCCTGCAGTCTGCCTTCTGGTAGGGTACCAAACAATTTAATCAATGGCAACTACTGGATCAGTTTGCATTTCAGGATGTGCAATGCATATGTGTTTGTGTTTTTTGTTTTATTGGAGATTGAACTAGATCAAAAAAAAAATATATATATTTTTAATCTAACCTTAGCATATAATATTTTTTAGGAATAAAGAGATAGATGCTGGTTTAATATGCTTCTGAGCTAAGGATGGGACATAAAAAAATATCCAGGTATACCTTGCCACTGAGCAGGGGTTGATAAAGGGTATTCGCTATACCTACAACAAGCACATTTTATTATCTTCACCATGTAATCAATGGACAAATATATGGAAGCTTATTATTATATCAAAGGTCTGTAAAAACATTTAGTAAAATACCTTTTTATCTGAAGTATTATGCAATCAGCAAGTTATCACCAATTTATGGGGAACAAATATGTCATAATTGGGGTAGAATGGGATAATCTCCATAGGATAACAATGGCAAAATGCACGTAGATTAATCTGACTGTCCTCTTGGTTCTGGAAATAAATGTTGTTATCTCCATAATAAAATCAAATTTATGTAAGGCCAGGTTTTGTTTCTTTTGTCTGGAACAAATTGCTGTAGTTTGGGTGTGGAACTTACTTAAGTCGTGTCTTTTTTATTTAGTAAACCAGGAATCTGCAATATAGGGCCTTATATATGTTGATATCCATCATATTTGCCTTGCTCAAGAGTCTCATCAGTTACACTAATCACTTATTTTGCTATTTGTACATAGGTGTCCTTTGGGTCCTCTGTTTTATTGTCACATTATATTATTTATTATATTATATGAACTTGTTAGTGTGGTTTACATATTAGCACATAGATTGATGCCCAACAGGATCATAACATTCCACAAATACCTAAGAGTTTAGCACCTTACAAGGTTCCCCTGCTATCTTACTGTGCCCCTACTATGAGCAAATTCTCAGTCTCGAGGGAGCATCCTTCCTAATTTACACTTATGATCTGAGCTCACACTTTCTAGGGTTAGCACCTATCTTCTGAAGGGAAAGACATAACCCATTTATTTGAAGTTTGTGGCTCCTGGTACCTTACTAGGGATACCTTACTGACTCATAATTGCATCCATGGAAAAGCCCCGCAATATCTTTGCGATAAAATAGAACCCCTCAATCCCAATCGCATTCTGCGATCCAGTGACCAAAATTTGGTCAAAGTACCCAAAGCCAGATTCAAGTCCAAAGGAGAAAGAAGGTTTGCAGTCCAAGGTCCCAGACTTTGGAACGCTTTACCAACCAGCATTCGGTTGGAGGAAAACCACCTGACCTTCAGAAGACAGATTAAAACTCTGCTCTGTTGATGTCAAGAGAGACTGATACAACAAGCGCCCAGAGGCGATTTGGTTCGCATGTGCCGCGCTATATACGTTTTTCATTCATTCATTCATTCATAAGCTGTTCCAAACCTAGGTCCGGACTGTGCGTTGGCTGTTCAGGCTTTCGGGTGACAGCCTGAAATTTTGCCTGTTCTGACTTCTGTCCAGTAGGAGTTGAGCATCATATAACTATTGAATCAGTATTTCTACCATTTCTATGTATGACAGCTTCATTTTGTCAATGGTTGCTACAGAAGCAGTGGGTGCTTGCATCTGCTGATTTCCTGGGAACCATAAATATCACCAGGAAACCCCGATACGTAAAGGGGTGGGGACAGCAGTGACATCACTGCCCAAATATGTCCACTAGCTATATTTGAGCAATGACATTTCCCAAATGTGGTCATGGCCATGTTTGTTTAATTATATTAAAATATTTATCTGACTCTAATGAATGTGCTACACCCTTATAATGAAGGTATAATTTAGAAAAGGAAAACAAATGTTTCATTTGTTCAATGATGTCACCACTATCCATGATCCTTCCCTTAAATAGCAAATGACAGCTTGGGAAGTATTGGATTGATCATGTATGCTAGGCCGTAAGGCTATTTTTGCTTAAAGGGGAGCAGCAGGCGGCGGACATTATGATTTATAATGAACTTAAAATTAGGGACTTTTTTAGGATATTTATTGTTTAATAAAAGGACATTTGGGTATCTATAATTTTTGGTTACATTGTTTTTCGTGAATGAGTAGAGCTACTATGTACTCTATACTCATTACAATAAGGAGTGGTATCTGGGGCCCCTTATTGTTAAAGGGGCTTCCAGATTCCAATAAGACCCTCACCTGCAGACCCCCACAACCGCTGACCAGGGTTGTGGAAAAGAGGCTCTTGTCCTTATGGGGATAAGATGCTTTACCATAGGTGTCCCTGATACAAAAAATGATACAGTTTATATAGCTGGCAAATTAAACTTTATAGCAGTACAGCTTCTTGTCAGTTACCATGAGGAAGGTATAAGAGCAACCTTGAGAGACTGCATCCCGTTGGATTTATAGCCCTACACAAGGGCCAGAGCTATGGTTGACCGGGAGTTAGCAGACTTAACCTCAGCCTAACCCACCCACTGGGCAGCCGTCTACACAAAAACTCACTAAAGCTGGGTACACACGGGGTTGAACGGAAATAGAATGACAGCTCTGGTCAGAGCCACTGTACTAACATGCAAGGTTAGTTCACCGATCTTCCCCGCTGAGCTGTTGTGTTCTGACAGGGGGACACAAATGGCAGAGAGCACTGATCGGGAGTCTGTCCGATTTTTTTTTTCTATTTTTTTTTTTTTAGGATTTTTGAAAAAAAATATTCAGGGTGGAACTCCACATTAAAATGATGCCCCCCCCCCCCCCTGAAAAAAGTTCTACGGACACTCATGCAGTGGAGTGCTTGACCCCAAAGCCAGCCATAGATGGTTCAAATCTCATCCGGTTTGGATTCAAACCATGTATGGGCAGGCGGAATGTACCACTAGCAGTAATCATTGTGTTCACCCAGAGGGGATGGCTCCCCCTGCCCCACCCCCTCTTAGAGAATACAATGGCTCAGCGGGAGTGATTCCCCCATCAACCCATGGTTGTAGGAAAGAAAATATCTCTGTCTATGGCCATCTTTACATGGTGTTCTCAGTCTCCTCTCTAGCCCCAGAGGACCTTTTTGTAGGAAAGCCTACATACTGCTAGGAATATGACTTGCTTGTGAAGGAAAGACAACTGTTCACTGATCATCCTCCAACCCACTGCACACTGTGGGCCAGATTCAGGTACATCGGCGCATTTTTGGACCGGCGTAGTGCAACTCCTTTAAGTTAGACCGGCTTAATTTCAAGGTGCAAGTACCGTATTCTCGTAGTATTTTCGTCCAAATTTGCACCGGTGCAATGTAAATTTCAAGGCGTAAGGCTGTGTAATTCAAAGTGGGAAGGACGTGGGCGTGTTCCACTGAAATGAGCCTTGACCCCATGCAAATGAAGGGCCGGCCAGACTGGGCATGTGCACATGAAGCAGACTATGGTCAGCACCTCTCTGAGCATGCTCAGAACTCGGCACAGCACAATCAGTTAGATAGGAACTAGGCCCGTCAGACTTAGTGAGCTATGCACAGAGCTTAAATAGACCGAGAGAAATGCCCTTCCATTGCAAAAGTACATCCAATTTATTTCCCTTCCTACAGCAAGGTGCTTTTGTTCTGTTGTTTGTTAGTGTTTCTTGGTTTGTGACGTGTCTTTGAGATTTTTGGAGAGTGATTTGGAGAGTGTTTTTTGCTGTTTTTTTATTTTATTTTGCTGGGCATTTTTTTTTTCTGGGCATTTTTTTTTCTGTTTGTGAATGATTTTTGAATGTGGGGTGACATTCCTGCCACCACTCCACTTGTACTCTGAAAAGAGCCACTGGCAAGGAAATGGATTGTTGCCAGGACCTTGGGGATACGGTGCATAGATAAGCGTGTGCATTTTTAGACTTACGCGTGCCTAACTCGTGATACTCCGGAGTAAGTGCTTTGTGAATCTGGCCCTGTATCTCTAGGGCAGCTCATAGATGACTCAATTTCCTTTCTTTCCACCAGCTGAATCATCTAAATTTTGATCCCTGATTGGCCGGCTTAACACCTGCGAGCAGCGCTCTTTATTTTATTTTCTCAGGCTTCAGAATGTCTCTAGCCCCCTTATAAACATTTTAATGTTGGAGAGCTAAAATAAGTTAACCTTTTTTTAATAACCCATTATATGTGATGTAACATATGCAGATAACATGCATTGTGAGAAATAAAAAAAACGAATAACAACTTTAAAAAGCAGTTCATTTTTGTTGGCAGCTATCTTTGTTTGCAATATTTTTGTAAAAAACTGCATGGATTGATAAGTGGTATGCTTACTGAAGTGAGCTCTGAAACCAAAGATGCCAGCATATACTGTAGTATATCTACAAATTTCACACAGCCAATCAAGATACTTTCTTTCCTCATAGTTAGTATTTTCCATTATTCAATACCGAACAGCTTCTGCGTTTATATAGCATAGTACTTTTCATAGGGTTAAGGGTCTATTCACAGTCTCTGAATGCCAGAAATAACAATCACTTCAAATTAGGCCTCTGTGCAATGAAGTTGAATTTCATGCTGTCTTCTGATTTCTTACTGAACAAAGTAATGATTATTTTTCTCCTCGTTCAATATTGATTCTTGCCACATATTCGTGTCCTAATAATCAACCTTTAAATTTCATGGAATGTAAAATATATGTTTAGAATCGTTCTCCAAAGTTGTTCAACTGTTCTTAGATTGTGCCTACATGGCTTCATGGAACTACAGTATTAATTAGAACCAACTTTTTTCACATGATTCAAGCTCTTTCATTCTTAAACTGTTTGGAATAGTTGATTTGCATAAGAATGTTTCCTCTCTGCTGTTCTTGCATAATGTCACAATAACACAGCTAACGAAAAGGGGAAAAAAACAAAAACGATTACAAACAGTTGCTTTGCTATGCTAGCAGGAGTATTACTGGAATATTAACTAGTTCAGAGATTGCTCTAATCAATGGTACCTTAGATGAGCACCTGTATGACCTACCAAAAGTTCTCACTTTGACTTGGCTAATTTTTTGATGGTGAATTGATAGTTCTCTGTTCCCAACAGAAAACGTCAGTGATGATTACTGTTTGAATCAATTTGCAGACATATTGGAATCGATTAGTAGTGTTGCTCACGAATATTCGCATTGCGAATATTCGCTACGAATATTGCATATTCGAGTATTCGCGAATAACACGAATATCGCGGCGAATATTCGCTATTTCGAATATTCAAATTTTTTCAATTTTTTTTTTAGAACAGATCACATCCTAGAGATCCCCATCGACGTCTAAAAGCATTGCTGGTATGATTAGAGACCTTGGGCCGAGTAGCTGCAGCGCTCATTTTATATTGCCGAAAAATCGCAATGCGATTATTCGGCAATAGCGATATCGCGCGATTATTTTATATTGTAATATATCACAAATATTCTGAGCCAATCAGAGTGCTCCATTCCGCATTTCTCGAAATTTCGCAATTATTTTGTATTGTAATATATCACGAATATTCTGAGCCAATCAGAGTGCTCCATTCCGCATTTCTCGAATATTCGCAATTATTTTATATTGTAATATATCACGAATATTCTGAGCCAATCAGAGTGCTCCATTCCGCATTTCTCGAATATTCGCAAATATTTTATATTGTAATATATCACGAATATTCTGAGCCAATCAGAGTGCTCCTTCCGCATTTGCCGAATATTCGCAATTATTGTATATTGTAATATATCACGAATATTCTGAGCCAATCAGAGTGCTCCTTCCGCATTTCTCGAATATTCGCAATTATTTTGTATTGTAATGTATCACGAATATTCTGAGCCAATCAGAGTGCTCCTTTCCGCATTTCTCGAAATTTCGCATTCGCAATTCGCAATTCGCATTCGCAATAGCGAAAATTCGCAATAGCGAAAATTCGCAATATTTTCATTTCCAAAAAATATCACGAATATTCGTATTTAGCGAATATATCTCGAATATTCGATTATATATTCGAGATATATCGCGAAATCGAATATGGCATATTCTGCTCAACACTATCGATTAGTAAGATGATAATTGGTATTCCAAAGCTTACACATGTTTATTATTGTTCATACTAAAGCCCTTATCCTACTCTTTATGTCTTAAATTTTTTAAACTACTTGCCAAAAATCTACCTGTATATTCTTTCTAATGCCGCATACACACCATCACTTTATGTGATGGAAAAAAACGACTTTTTTAAAAACGTCAATTTAAATGACCGTGTGTGGGGGAAAACGTCTTGTGTCTTGTGAAAAACGAAAAAAAAAAAAATTGAAGCATGCTTCAATTTCTTGTGTAGTTTTTCAAAACGTCGCTTTTTGTTTCACAAAAAAACACTGTGTGTGCCAAAAAACGATGTTTAAAACAACATTTTTCAACCTGCGCATGCCCAGAAGCTAGTTATGAAGCGAGCTTCAATGGAAAAGAGTGGTGAGCATAACCTCGCTTTGCTAGAGCATTGTGAAAAAACAACGGTGTGTAGGCCACATCGTTTTTGAAAATTTAAGTTTCAAAAAACATAGTTTTTTACTTTACAAAAAATTATGGCCCAGATTCATAAAGCAATTACACCTGTCTAACTGGTGTTAGACAGGAGTAATTTCAAATTTCGCGCGCCGTATCACTAGTTTGAATCCCCAAACCATGATACGGCGGCTTCGGGCTTCGATCCGAGAGGCTTACGTCTTCGTAAGCCTTCGGATCTACGCTGCGATATTTTTGCGGCCGCTGGGAGGAGTTTGCGTCGTTTTCATGCGTCGGGATATGCAAATGTGTTTTTACGGCGATCCGCGAAGATACGAGCGGTCTTCGCAATCGCTTACGTCTGTTTTTTTTTTTACGTACTGTTAGACCAGCTTTTTGCGTAACTCGTTCGGGAATAGAAATGTCCGTAAACGACGCTATTTAAACAACGAATGACGTAACGACGTGATTTCGCGCAATGCACGGCGGGAAATTTGCGAACGGAGCATGCGCAGTTCGATCGCCGCGGGAACACGCCTATTTTAAATCCTTCACGCCCCCTACTCGTCTAGATGGATTGCGACGGGAGAAATACACTACGCCGCCGTCGTTTACTGGACAAAATCTACCTGGATTCCACGTAGAGCCAGGTAAAAAACGGCGGCGTAGTGTATTTCTGATACGTTACGAGAATCCAATTCTCTCTGAATCTGGGCCTATGTTTTTTTCACATCACATAAAGTGATGGTGTGTACGCGGCATAATGCCGCGTACACACGATTATTTTTTGTGATGAAAAAAAACGACGTTTTCTGTGAAGTAAAAAACGACTTTTTTGAAACGTCACTTTTCAAAGACAATTTTGCATACACACCATCGTTTTTTCACAAAAAGCGAGGTTACGTTCACCACTCTTTTCCATTGAAGCTCGCTTCATAACTAGCTTCTGGGCATGCGCGGGTTGAAAAACGTCGTTTTGAAAGACGTTTTTGCTACACACGGTGACTTTTTGTGAAACAAAAAACGACGTTTTGAAAAACGACACAAAAAATTCAAGCATGTTGGAATTTTTTTTTGGTCGTTTTTTTTTAAGACAAAAAACGACGTTTTGCCCACACACGATCAATTTAAATGACGTTTTAAAAAACGTCGTTTTTTTTCATCGCAAAAAACGACCGTGTGTACGCGGCATTAGACTGGTAAATTGAATTTTTATTTATTTTATTTGTATTTATTTAAATGGACCTGCTTATTTTTTGAAAAGCTGTCATGCCATCTGATTATTTTCATGGATGCATAGGCAGTGAAAGAATGAGTAATTGATGTAAAGAAAAGATACATTTAAAAATTGTAATGGACATTTTTACAAATGTTTAAAGAGGATGTCCGGGGAAAGATTAAAAATTTAAAGCCAGCAGCTACACATATTTCAGCTGCTGGCTTTTAATAAATGGACATTTACCTGTCCTGCTGTCCCTCGATGTTGGCAGTAGGGTTCCCGGCGTGAAGCCGAAAGTCTACACTGCCGCCACCATTGTGGGTAAGGGAACCCGGCAGTGTAGCCTTTCAGCTTCACGTCGGGAACCCTACTGTAAATGCCCGGCGGCCAGGGGAGGAGGAGGAGGAAGCCCTGCGGTGACATCACTGCCGCATCACGGCCACGGCCAGACTCCCAGAAGTGGGAAAGGATACCAGGTATCCTGTCCCCCCTCCCCACGAAAGGTGCCAATTGTGGCTCCGGAGAGGGGGAGGAATCCGATGAGAGGAGGAACTCTGCTTTAAATCGCTCTGTGACTAATGCCAAGTTCTTTTGTCACTTTCAAGCATTTTTATGTTTATCTGTGAACTACCCAATTGTTGATACAATACAGCAATCTGAGTGTGGTCAACAAATATGTAGAACACACAACAATGAGCAATAACAAATGCATGACAATGTATGGCCTAAACTTAACCTGTCAGATTATCATATGTACTTTATTATTATGATATGGAAGCATAATCATTTTAATAGCAACAATAATGTTGATGGTAGTAATAATCACAATATGGCAGTTGGTTCAGTGTTAGATATAATGGGCCAGATTCACAGAGCGATTACGCCCGCGTTACAGGAGATGCGCGGCGTAAGTCTAAATTTGCGCATGCGTTTCGATGCGCCGCATCCCCAAAACGAGATACGCAAGAAATCTACTTATTTTTTGTCTGGCGTGATTTCGATAGACAGGCGCATCCGTCCGCGCAAAACTGCGCTAGACACACCATTGTTTTGCTATTCAAATATGCTAATGAGGGAGTTACGGGGATCCACAAAAGAACGTTGTTGCAGCGCAGGCTACGCGCTGTGCGCAACAGCTGCACGGCCTGTCTAAAATTAGACCATATAAAAGGTGGTATAAAATTAGACAATTCGTCTACATGTCAGGCCGCGTACACACGAGGGGATATGTCCGCTGAAAACGGTCCGATGGACCATTTCAGCAGACATCTCCGCTCGTGTGTATGGGCTAGCGGACAGATTTGTCCACCCGACAGATTTCAAAGCAAGCTTTGAAATCTATCCGGTGGGGATCTGTCCGCCCGACATGTCTGCTGGTTAGTACACTTACCAGCAGACATGTCGTCCCGCACCGCCGCCGCGCCGCTGCCGAATGGATTCGGCGCATGCGCGGAAGTGTTTTACTTCCTGGTGCGGGGACGTGGCGGTGACGCGGCGGCGTCAACGTCACCGCCGCGTCACCGCCACGTCACCGCGCCGTCCGGCGGCGGGGAATTTGAGCCGATGGTGTGTACACGCCATCGGATCAAACTCCCGATCGGACATATCCGATGGAAATGGTCCGCGGACCGTTTTCATCGGATATGTCCGATCGTGTGTATGGGGCCTCAGAGAAAGCAACACTGTCAGTGAGGAGCAGAGCAGTCACACGTGTTGCACAACAATCTGTATGCCAACATGCCAGGGACATCCTTGCTCATAGCTATAATACTGACTTTAGAGGAGCAAAGAAGGAGGAGGACACGGAGGAGGGCACGGAGGAGGGCACGGGACAGGATATACCGAACCCGCATAGACCTCTTTGACATGAGTGATTCTGAGGTGTATCGCATCTTCAGATTCACCCCTCATGCCATTAACCACAACCTTGCAGGAGGACATCACCAGCCCAACACACCGCTCACATGCAGTGCAGCCACTGGTCAAGGTCATGGCAACAATCCATTTCCTTGCCAGTGGCTCTTTTCAAAGAACAAGTGGAGTGGTGGCTGAGATGTCACAGTCCTCCATGAGCAGATGTGTGCACCAGGTTGTCCCTGCAATCCTCAGACGCATGGCCAACCAAATCATCAAACCCACCACTGAGGAGCTGCGGCTGAAGGCAATGACAGATTTCTACAGAATTGCCAGATTCCCACGCACCGTGGGGGCCATTGATTGCACACATGTGGCACTCCAGCCCCCCCATGAGACAGAGCGCATATACCGCAATCGGAAGCATTGGCATTCCATCAACCTACAGGTGATAGTCGATGCCCAAGGCCTCATATGGCACATCCGTGCCAAACACCCCGGATCCAGCCATGACAGCTACATCTACAATCAGAGCCCCATCCGAATAGAATTTGAACAGAATGTGTATGGGGACACCTGGCTGGTTGGTGAGTGACATGGGTGGCAGGCATGACTGTCCCCCCCATGATGCACACATCACAAGGGACACATGCATGACTAACATCCTCCTGTCTTTTCCCTTACAGGTGACTCTGCATATGCACTGGGACCCCATCTCCTGACTCCTATCCGGAACCCCCAAACCCCAGGAGAGGAAAGATACAATGAAGCCCACGCCCAAACACGTGCAGTGGTGGAGCGCACCTTTGGCCTCCTGAAGTCACGTTTCCGATGCCTGGATAAGTCTGGGGGGACCCTGTTGTATTCCCCAAACTTTGTGTGCCAGATCATCGGTGCATGTTGCCTGCTGCACAACTTCGCAGTGAGAAAGGGCCTGCAGATTGACCTACGTGATGACCTGACCCCTGAACCAGACAATTCTCCCCTAACCGAGGTTACCCCGTCTTCTGAGGGAAGAGCAGCCAGGAGACAGCTCACATTAGGCATCTTTGCACGTTAAACACACACATTAATCATGGCACAATGAGAATGAATGCATGCACACCACTGTGGTCCCTAGCACAGACACATCACATCCTCATCTAATTGGATTAGCACAAGCCCACCATGCTGGACTTGTGAGCAGCAACGCCACGCCACGGCTCCAATTATGTCACTGTACACCATTCACACAGACCTGGGAATCACTTCTCCCTGGTCCTGGGGAACCCTTCTCCACCAAAACTGAGGGTGACACCCCTTTTCCGGCAGGAATATCACCCCCACATTCCAAAAACATTCACAACACAAAAAAAAAAATCCAAAAAAAAAAAACATGAAAAAAAAGGGGGAAAACAAATTAATGCCGCTGGCGTAAGCTACGCCTGGGGCACCCATGGCCCGGCTCCTCAGGGGAGACTCATGGGGAGGGGGGGGGTAATCCGGGGAAGGAGGAGTCTCTGCCCTCCAAGGCCACGGCAATTCTGTTCAGGCCAGCACCTAGTGTTGCCGTGTTGGCCTGGATAGCCTGTGTGAGGGCCCTCACATCCTGCCCAACGTCTGCTGTTGTAGTCTGCAGTACGTTTAGGCAGTTTGTAAGAGCCCGGGAGTGGCAGTCCAGGTCCCCAAGCGTATCCTTTATGGAGGACAGGCTCTCCTCCATCCGCCCCAAAGTCTGGCTGACCTGTCCCAGATGGCGGGTCTGAAGGGCCTGGTCCCTTCTCAGATTGGCGGGCAGAACCTTGGCCACCCCCCTGGTCTTCTGGGACGACTTCCTACCTCCAGCTGAGGCTTGTGGCCGGGGAGAAGGGGAGGCCCTTGGCAGAGGAGCCCTGTTGGGGGAGGAGTGGGAGGGGCTAGCCCTTATCGAGGGCTGGCTGCTGCCAGCCAGAGAGGAAGACTCCTCCAAAAACAGCAATCCACTGGCTGACATGACATCCTCCTCCTCCTCAAACACCTCCTCCTTAACCTCCTCAACCTCCTCCTCTTCAACCTCCTCCGAGGACTCCGGCCTTGTCGGGGGGTCCGCATCAGGCTGTTGTCCCTGGGATGGTGCGGTCAGCCCAGATGGCCCAGCAACCTCCTGCACATCTGTGGATGACACAAAACATTCACAGGTCCACACACTTGCCACATATTCCCTTTCACCCCCCTCCCACATGCTACACACCTGATAGGGCAAAAAAACCCTACCTGGCATCACGCCTTCATGACTGGAGTCATAGCCAGGCAGGCCCTCCACCTGTTGTCTATGAAAGGTCTGGGCCACCGCACGCTCCTCCGCTGTCAGCCTAACAGGGCATGGTGGGCCCCCTCCTGTGCCCCTGGCATGGGCTGCCATTTTGGCCAGCTTCATTCTGACCAGACGCCGGAGGTCATTGATCTTCTTTTCAATCCCCAGCCGTGTCCGGGTCTCCCCCCCCTCCCCGCTGCATTCACCTGGTCAGTAATGTGCTGCAAGATCTCACGACTCCTGGCCGGGGTGGTGTTGGCACTCTCCGGGCTGTGGAGGAAACGCCCATATTAGGTAATAGCCCGGGCAATTCTTTGTTTCTCACCCAAAGTAAAATTTAACTTCCTCTTCCTCTCAGTCATACTCATACAACAACTCTCTCCCAAACAATCAGCAAAAATCACTCACAAAAACAAGCAGGAAAAATCAAGCAACAAAACAAACAAACCAAAATCTATCAACCAAAAAGTCTCACAAGCAGTCACCAAAAAACACTTTCAAATATATTCTACCAAACACTAGATCAAACAGTCCACAAATATAACAAAGACAAATCACAACGCAACAAACAACAGAACAAAAGCACCTTGCTGTATAGGGAGGGATACAAAGGGATGTACTTTTGCAAAGGAAGTGCGTTTGTGTCTGTCTATTTATGCTGTCTGCGTAGTTCACAAAGTTGCCCGGGTCCACTTCCAATTTCACTGATTGCGCCTTTCCCGAGTTGTGAGCATGCGCACAGAGGTGCTGACCATGGTCTGCTTCATGCGCGCATGCGCAAGCCGGCTGGCCCTTCATTTGCATGGGGTCACGGCTTATTTCAATGTAACACGCCCACGTCCTTCCCAATTTGAATTACTTCGCCTTGAAATTACGTTGCACAGGCGCTAATTTCTGCGCAAATCAATCGAGAATAAAGTGATTGCGCTGCTACATTGCGGCAGTCTAACGTAAAGGAGGTGCGTTACGCCAGTCAAAAAATGCGCCGATGTACGTTAATCTGGCCCAATGTCTTTGGTATGAAATCCATATGAATTTTTCAACAACATATTATGTTGCTGCTATGAAAAGATTCTGCGAAAGGATAAAATTATTCTCTAGATACTGTAAATTTTATTTTGCTCTCTATATTAATTAAAGCAGTGTTTTGCCTGGGGGGAAAAAATAAAAGTCATCAGCTACAAATACTGTAGCTGCTGACTTTTAATATATGGACACTTAACTGTCCAGGGAGCCCGCGATGTTGGCACCCCAGCCAATTTCGGGATTTTCAGGTGCTGCCGATGCCATTGGTCTTCAGGGGAAGCAGCAGTGAAGCTTTTCAGCTTCACAGCCGGTTCCCTACTGCGCTTGCTCGAATCGCACTGCGCTTTCTAGCTGACCTAATGCCAGGGGAAGGAGGAGGGGGGCCGAAGGGACGGCACTGCGGTGCTGTATCCAGGAAGTGAAGAAGGGTACCTGTTAAACCCCCGAAAAGTGCCAAATGTGGCACTGGAGGGGTGAACAAAACAGATAAGTGCTTCCACTTTTTGGTGAAGCTCAGCTTCAAAGGCAAAATAAGCAAGTCCTGTGTTAGAAATAAGTTTCTTAAGACCATGATGACCAGAATTCAGAATGAAAAACAGATATCTTGGGCAGCAAGGCTTTGCTTACCTTATGCTTTTAAAAACTTTATGGGCTAGATTCAGGAAAGAGATACGACGGCGTATCTCCAGATACGCCGTCGTATTTCTGCGTCTGAGCCCTCCTATCTATGCGCCTGATTCATAGAATCAGTTACGCATAGACAGGGCAAATCCTCCCTATAGGCTCACTATGCAAGCCGCTTAGGGCCCCGCAAAGCTGCAAAGGGCCCCCCAAATTACTAGTGGCCCCATCTGGTGAGAAGTAATTTTCGCCCCCTTACCCCGCTTTTAAACTCGCTGGCTGAGTCATTTCCGACAGCAGAAAACCCCCTCCCCCTGCTTCTCAACTTTCTTTAATGTGACATGTCACTGTCATCAGCGCCCCCCGCTTCTCATTTTTAATGTGCCATGTCATTTTGCTTAGGGCCCCAGGGAGGTCAGGATCGGCACTGCGCATTGATTTCCATTAGATCCAACTGGCGTAAGTCTCTTACGCCGTCGTATTTAAGTTGCATTTTTACGCTGGCCACTAGGTGGCGTTCCCGCCGATTTACGCGTTAAATATGCAAATGAGATAGATACGCCGATTCCCAAACGCATTTTTTCCTGTCGTTTACGTCGTTTGCGTAAAACGTTCGCAAATAGGGCTTTGCGTAAGTGGCGTTCACGTTGTTTTCATTGAGTATTTGCGTCGTGATTTGGAGCATGCGCACTGGGCTACTTTCCTGGCTGGCGCATGCGCAGTTCGTTCGGCGCGGGGGCGCGCTTAATTTAAATAAAAGATGCCCCCTACCTTCCCATTTTGCATTACGCCGGCCTATTTACGCTACCCTGCCGCAACTTACGCAGCAAGTGCTTTGAGAATACAGCACTTGCCCGTAAAGGTTGCGGCGGCATAGTGTAAATAGCATACGCTACGCAACTTTACAATTATGCCGCTCCTACCTGAATCTAGCCCTATATGTTTATTAACACAGGGTAAATGAAAAAAAAAGTAAAAGCAATGCTTAAAACAAGTTAGCATCCACCAGGCAGCGCTAGTGTATATGTCTATTGCAACATATATATATTACATCAATAATCAATCAATATACTGGTTTAGTGTATGTCCATGTTATATATAGATTTCTACAAAAGAGAAAAAAAATAGTATAATAATAGTATTAAACAGTCCAATCAATCCCAAGAAGATGAAAGCAAGATCTTGTTGTTGCCAGAAGATCCACCACCACTCGTGTAATGAGAAAGGAGGGGGGGTGTGGATAGCAGCCCCCTCTTAAGAAAGCCTCTTACCAGCAACCAAATAGACAAAAGCCTTAAGAGAGCCGGATCCAAGCTGATCTCAATGTGTGTCTCCTCACTCCAAACAAATGGATGCTCAATGTTCAGCAAGAAAAAACAAAGAGAACGGACATAGTGTGATACTGTTTAAACTTTTAATTCACCTCTGTATGTGTAAAAAATCCATATAGATGTACACTCACAAACATTAGAATATAAACCAGCATGTAGTCACATTCATTGCAGGCGCTCTTTATAGATCTATGGTCGGCGTCTCCTACCGCTCTGTGCTTTGCAGGGGGGTGGATGCGCTCGTCTCCCACAGTTCTAGGCGTCCTTCACTCACGTTACCGGGTTCCGCCCTGACTAGTTTCGTCATTCGACATCATCAAAGGTGTCGAATGACGAAACTAGTCAGGGCGGAACATGACATGAGTGATTCTGAGGTGTATCGCATCTTCAGATTCACCCCTCATGCCATTAACCACAACCTTGCAGGAGGACATCACCAGCCCAACACACCGCTCACATGCAGTGCAGCCACTGGTCAAGGTCATGGCAACAATCCATTTCCTTGCCAGTGGCTCTTTTCAAAGAACAAGTGGAGTGGTGGCTGAGATGTCACAGTCCTCCATGAGCAGATGTGTGCACCAGGTTGTCCCTGCAATCCTCAGACGCATGGCCAACCAAATCATCAAACCCACCACTGAGGAGCTGCGGCTGAAGGCAATGACAGATTTCTACAGAATTGCCAGATTCCCACGCACCGTGGGGGCCATTGATTGCACACATGTGGCACTCCAGCCCCCCCATGAGACAGAGCGCATATACCGCAATCGGAAGCATTGGCATTCCATCAACCTACAGGTGATAGTCGATGCCCAAGGCCTCATATGGCACATCCGTGCCAAACACCCCGGATCCAGCCATGACAGCTACATCTACAATCAGAGCCCCATCCGAATAGAATTTGAACAGAATGTGTATGGGGACACCTGGCTGGTTGGTGAGTGACATGGGTGGCAGGCATGACTGTCCCCCCCATGATGCACACATCACAAGGGACACATGCATGACTAACATCCTCCTGTCTTTTCCCTTACAGGTGACTCTGCATATGCACTGGGACCCCATCTCCTGACTCCTATCCGGAACCCCCAAACCCCAGGAGAGGAAAGATACAATGAAGCCCACGCCCAAACACGTGCAGTGGTGGAGCGCACCTTTGGCCTCCTGAAGTCACGTTTCCGATGCCTGGATAAGTCTGGGGGGACCCTGTTGTATTCCCCAAACTTTGTGTGCCAGATCATCGGTGCATGTTGCCTGCTGCACAACTTCGCAGTGAGAAAGGGCCTGCAGATTGACCTACGTGATGACCTGACCCCTGAACCAGACAATTCTCCCCTAACCGAGGTTACCCCGTCTTCTGAGGGAAGAGCAGCCAGGAGACAGCTCACATTAGGCATCTTTGCACGTTAAACACACACATTAATCATGGCACAATGAGAATGAATGCATGCACACCACTGTGGTCCCTAGCACAGACACATCACATCCTCATCTAATTGGATTAGCACAAGCCCACCATGCTGGACTTGTGAGCAGCAACGCCACGCCACGGCTCCAATTATGTCACTGTACACCATTCACACAGACCTGGGAATCACTTCTCCCTGGTCCTGGGGAACCCTTCTCCACCAAAACTGAGGGTGACACCCCTTTTCCGGCAGGAATATCACCCCCACATTCCAAAAACATTCACAACACAAAAAAAAAAAATCCAAAAAAAAAAAACATGAAAAAAAAGGGGGAAAACAAATTAATGCCGCTGGCGTAAGCTACGCCTGGGGCACCCATGGCCCGGCTCCTCAGGGGAGACTCATGGGGAGGGGGGGGTAATCCGGGGAAGGAGGAGTCTCTGCCCTCCAAGGCCACGGCAATTCTGTTCAGGCCAGCACCTAGTGTTGCCGTGTTGGCCTGGATAGCCTGTGTGAGGGCCCTCACATCCTGCCCAACGTCTGCTGTTGTAGTCTGCAGTACGTTTAGGCAGTTTGTAAGAGCCCGGGAGTGGCAGTCCAGGTCCCCAAGCGTATCCTTTATGGAGGACAGGCTCTCCTCCATCCGCCCCAAAGTCTGGCTGACCTGTCCCAGATGGCGGGTCTGAAGGGCCTGGTCCCTTCTCAGATTGGCGGGCAGAACCTTGGCCACCCCCCTGGTCTTCTGGGATGACTTCCTACCTCCAGCTGAGGCTTGTGGCCGGGGAGAAGGGGAGGCCCTTGGCAGAGGAGCCCTGTTGGGGGAGGAGTGGGAGGGGCTAGCCCTTATCGAGGGCTGGCTGCTGCCAGCCAGAGAGGAAGACTCCTCCAAAAACAGCAATCCACTGGCTGACATGACATCCTCCTCCTCCTCAAACACCTCCTCCTTAACCTCCTCAACCTCCTCCTCTTCAACCTCCTCCGAGGACTCCGGCCTTGTCGGGGGGTCCTCATCAGGCTGTTGTCCCTGGGATGGTGCGGTCAGCCCAGATGGCCCAGCAACCTCCTGCACATCTGTGGATGACACAAAACATTCACAGGTCCACACACTTGCCACATATTCCCTTTCACCCCCCTCCCACATGCTACACACCTGATAGGGCAAAAAAACCCTACCTGGCATCACGCCTTCATGACTGGAGTCATAGCCAGGCAGGCCCTCCACCTGTTGTCTATGAAAGGTCTGGGCCACCGCACGCTCCTCCGCTGTCAGCCTAACAGGGCATGGTGGGCCCCCTCCTGTGCCCCTGGCATGGGCTGCCATTTTGGCCAGCTTCATTCTGACCAGACGCCGGAGGTCATTGATCTTCTTTTCAATCCCCAGCCGTGTCCGGGTCTCCCCCCCCTCCCCGCTGCATTCACCTGGTCAGTAATGTGCTGCAAGATCTCACGACTCCTGGCCGGGGTGGTGTTGGCACTCTCCGGGCTGTGGAGGAAACGCCCATATTAGGTAATAGCCCGGGCAATTCTTTGTTTCTCACCCAAAGTAAAATTTAACTTCCTCTTCCTCTCAGTCATACTCATACAACAACTCTCTCCCAAACAAACAGCAAAAATCACTCACAAAAACAAGCAGGAAAAATCAAGCAACAAAACAAACAAACCAAAATCTATCAACCAAAAAGTCTCACAAGCAGTCACCAAAAAACACTTTCAAATATATTCTACCAAACACTAGATCAAACAGTCCACAAATATAACAAAGACAAATCACAACGCAACAAACAACAGAACAAAAGCACCTTGCTGTATAGGGAGGGATACAAAGGGATGTACTTTTGCAAAGGAAGTGCGTTTGTGTCTGTCTATTTATGCTGTCTGCGTAGTTCACAAAGTTGCCCGGGTCCACTTCCAATTTCACTGATTGCGCCTTTCCCGAGTTGTGAGCATGCGCACAGAGGTGCTGACCATGGTCTGCATCATGCGCGCATGCGCAAGCCGGCTGGCCCTTCATTTGCATGGGGTCACGGCTTATTTCAATGTAACACGCCCACGTCCTTCCCAATTTGAATTACTTCGCTTTGAAATTACGTTGCACAGGCGCTAATTTCTGCGCAAATCAATCGAGAATAAAGTGATTGCGCTGCTACATTGCGGCAGTCTAACGTAAAGGAGGTGCGTTACGCCAGTCAAAAAATGCGCCGATGTACGTTAATCTGGCCCAATGTCTTTGGTATGAAATCCATATGAATTTTTCAACAACATATTATGTTGCTGCTATGAAAAGATTCTGCGAAAGGATAAAATTATTCTCTAGATACTGTAAATTTTATTTTGCTCTCTATATTAATTAAAGCAGTGTTTTGCCTGGGGGGAAAAAATAAAAGTCATCAGCTACAAATACTGTAGCTGCTGACTTTTAATATATGGACACTTAACTGTCCAGGGAGCCCGCGATGTTGGCACCCCAGCCAATTTCGGGATTTTCAGGTGCTGCCGATGCCATTGGTCTTCAGGGGAAGCAGCAGTGAAGCTTTTCAGCTTCACAGCCGGTTCCCTACTGCGCTTGCTCGAATCGCACTGCGCTTTCTAGCTGACCTAATGCCAGGGGAAGGAGGAGGGGGGCCGAAGGGACGGCACTGCGGTGCTGTATCCAGGAAGTGAAGAAGGGTACCTGTTAAACCCCCGAAAAGTGCCAAATGTGGCACTGGAGGGGTGAACAAAACAGATAAGTGCTTCCACTTTTTGGTGAAGCTCAGCTTCAAAGGCAAAATAAGCAAGTCCTGTGTTAGAAATAAGTTTCTTAAGACCATGATGACCAGAATTCAGAATGAAAAACAGATATCTTGGGCAGCAAGGCTTTGCTTCCCTTATGCTTTTAAAAACTTTATGGGCTAGATTCAGGAAAGAGATACGACGGCGTATCTCCAGATACGCCGTCGTATTTCTGCGTCTGAGCCCTCCTATCTATGCGCCTGATTCATAGAATCAGTTACGCATAGACAGGGCAAATCCTCCCTATAGGCTCACTATGCAAGCCGCTTAGGGCCCCGCAAAGCTGCAAAGGGCCCCCCAAATTACTAGTGGCCCCATCTGGTGAGAAGTAATTTTCGCCCCCTTACCCCGCTTTTAAACTCGCTGGCTGAGTCATTTCCGACAGCAGAAAACCCCCTCCCCCTGCTTCTCAACTTTCTTTAATGTGACATGTCACTGTCATCAGCGCCCCCCGCTTCTCATTTTTAATGTGCCATGTCATTTTGCTTAGGGCCCCAGGGAGGTCAGGATCGGCACTGCGCATTGATTTCCATTAGATCCAACTGGCGTAAGTCTCTTACGCCGTCGTATTTAAGTTGCATTTTTACGCTGGCCACTAGGTGGCGTTCCCGCCGATTTACGCGTTAAATATGCAAATGAGATAGATACGCCGATTCCCAAACGCATTTTTTCCTGTCGTTTACGTCGTTTGCGTAAAACGTTCGCAAATAGGGCTTTGCGTAAGTGGCAATCACGTTGTTTTCATTGAGTATTTGCGTTGTGATTTGGAGCATGCGCACTGGGCTACTTTCCTGGCTGGCGCATGCGCAGTTCGTTCGGCGCGGGGGCGCGCTTAATTTAAATAGAAGATGCCCCCTACCTTCCCATTTTGCATTACGCCGGCCTATTTACGCTACCCTGCCGCAACTTACGCAGCAAGTGCTTTGAGAATACAGCACTTGCCCGTAAAGGTTGCGGCGGCATAGTGTAAATAGCATACGCTACGCAACTTTACAATTATGCCGCTCCTACCTGAATCTAGCCCTATATGTTTATTAACACAGGGTAAATGAAAAAAAAAGTAAAAGCAATGCTTAAAACAAGTTAGCATCCACCAGGCAGCGCTAGTGTATATGTCTATTGCAACATATATATATTACATCAATAATCAATCAATATACTGGTTTAGTGTATGTCCATGTTATATATAGATTTCTACAAAAGAGAAAAAAAATAGTATAATAATAGTATTAAACAGTCCAATCAATCCCAAGAAGATGAAAGCAAGATCTTGTTGTTGCCAGAAGATCCACCACCACTCGTGTAATGAGAAAGGAGGGGGGGTGTGGATAGCAGCCCCCTCTTAAGAAAGCCTCTTACCAGCAACCAAATAGACAAAAGCCTTAAGAGAGCCGGATCCAAGCTGATCTCAATGTGTGTCTCCTCACTCCAAACAAATGGATGCTCAATGTTCAGCAAGCAAAAACAAAGAGAACGGACATAGTGTGATACTGTTTAAACTTTTAATTCACCTCTGTATGTGTAAAAAATCCATATAGATGTACACTCACAAACATTAGAATATAAACCAGCATGTAGTCACATTCATTGCAGGCGCTCTTTATAGATCTATGGTCGGCGTCTCCTACCGCTCTGTGCTTTGCAGGGGGGTGGATGCGCTCGTCTCCCACAGTTCTAGGCGTCCTTCACTCACGTTACCGGGTTCCGCCCTGACTAGTTTCGTCATTCGACATCATCAAAGGTGTCGAATGACGAAACTAGTCAGGGCGGAACCCGGTAACGTGAGTGAAGGACGCCTAGAACTGTGGGAGACGAGCGCATCCACCCCCCTGCAAAGCACAGAGCGGAAGAGACGCCGACCATAGATCTATAAAGAGCGCCCACAATGAATGTGACTACATGCTGGTTTATATTCTAATGTTTGTGAGTGTACATCTATATGAATTTTTTACACATACAGAGGTGAATTAAAACAGTATCACACTATGTCCGTTCTCTTTGTTTTTGCTTGCTTAACATTAAGCATCCATTTGTTTGGAGTGAGGAGACACACATTGAGATCAGCTTGGATCTCTTAAGGCTTTTGTCTATTTGGTTGCTGGTAAGAGGCTTTCTTAAGAGGGGGCTGCTATCCACACCCCCCCTCCTTTCTCATTACACGAGTGGTGGTGGATCTTCTGGCAACAACAAGATCTTGCTTTCATCTTCTTGGGATTGATTGGACTGTTTAATACTATTATTATACTATTTTTTTTCTCTTTTGTAGAAATCTATATATAACATGGACATACACTAAACCAGTATATTGATTGATTATTAATGTAATATATATGTTGCAATAGACATATACACTAGCGCTGCCTGGTGGATGCTAACTTGTTTTAAGCATTGCTTTTACTTTTTTTCATTTACCCTGTGTTAATATTCTATGATACCAATTGGGTATTTTTAGGTAGCAGCTGACTACTGAGAAGTGGTAATACAGAGTTATTTTAGATTTTGGTGGCTGGATATTCCAAGAGCGCTTGTTTGATCTGTTTTGAGACAGTGCGCCTTTTTCTCATCACCGATCACTATTAGAAAGCCCTATATGTTTACTTCTTACTTAAGTGTTCCTTCAATTGTGGGTTCTATTTTAAGCACATTATGGTCAAAACACCCCTGTCCAAAGAGAACTTATGCCACGTGCACACAAATCGTCTCTCAACAAAGTTTTACAAACACAAAATCAGCAAAAGCAGCCCCAAGGGTGGCGCCATCCTAATGGTACTTCCCCTTTATAGTGCTGTTGTACGTGTTGTACGTCACCGTGCTTTGCTAGAGCATTTTTTTTCACGATTGTGTGTAGGCAAGGCCGGCTTAACAATAATCTGGTTAAAAAAAAACGTTGTGTGTATGCGGCATTAGAAGGAGTTCAGTTAGACTACAGCATACAGACTTCATTTTACAGTACATACACAAAACAGTACTTAAAGCAAATAAAGCTGTGTGAATTTAATTGTGTGGGTTTTCTCTGGATTCTCTGATCCCACCCTCTACAGACACGCTAATCATTTCTAAATTACTTCCATAGTGATGATCTATAAGTATATACATGCCTCCTGCATGTATCCTTATCTATCAACTATCTTCCCTTTATCTGTTTGGAGCCCTGCAATACTCTGGATTCTGTGGACAGGTATGTTGTCCAGGGCTCGGTGGGTGGAGTTGTGATGTCAGTAGACTCCCTGCCCACTTCTACACTCCCCTTGGCCAGACATTGATATATCTTACACTAAACTTCTGCTGGTCTCGTGGATTATGCCCCACGATCACTAAAGCCCAGTTAAAACACCGGAAAGTCACCACATGACTTTAGTATGCCCAATAATGCTGAGGTGTGGAGCAGCCAATCCTGGGAGAGCTGGAAAAGAAAGGAGGAAGGAATGAGAAGTAAACACTATTCCTCTCTCACACTCATGTATGAGATGAGGCAGGGGTGCCCAATCAGTGGCCCGGGGGCCACATTTGGCCTGCGAAGCCCTCTGATGTGGCCTGCAAACTCCTGCTCTGGTATGGCGGGTTGGCAAGCCCAGATTGCGGGTTGCTTACCTGCCATCCCAGATCATTAGTGTTGTGAATGAAGCTGGTAGTAGAGGAGGCAAGTGGCTGCATAAGCCAAAGCTTCCTGTATAGCACCTGCTCCTGTCACAGGCAGAGTGATACCAAATGCACTCTGCCTGGGGCAGCAACAGCCGGTGATACCTGTTATTAAAGGTTTTTACCTGTGGGTTTGGTGCCCTTTCAGAAAGTGCACCATACCTGCAGGATATAATAGAAGTCTATGGCAAAGTGCAGATAACCCGCAGGAAAGCTACAGGTGCACTGCACTGCACCTGTGGTTTGGGTAAACCACAGTGCATCAGTGTAAAAGTAACCTTAGGCCCCTTTCACATGATCGGCCTGACCCAATCGAACCCTCCATTCACCTCTATGGAGCGGCAGATGTAAATGGACTTGTCTCCGTTCACATCCACCTACCTCCAATCCAAAACACAAAAAAAAAACAGAAGGGATCCGTCCCCTTCCACCTGGGTGGATCGGATAGGAGGGCCCATAGAGTAGAGTGGGCTGTGTTCGTGTCCGCTCTGCATATGCAAAGTGGACACGGACCTGTCACCTGCCCGCTCCGCTCATTGTGGCCCGCAATTGGTTACCAAGTCACTTAAGTGGCTCTCACTCTTCAAAGGGTCGGGCACCCCTGAGATAAGGAAATTGCCTGTTGCTCACAGCAAGGGGGAAGAACAGACACCTATTTCTATGTGTGTCTGTTTTTATCTTACTAAAGAAATATATGAGGATTGCTCAGAGCTGGTTTAATTCTTCATGTTGTCTGGACACAGATGAAATTACATCCTCTGCTGTAACAAATATGAGTCTTAATTAAAAAAAAATTGGGGTTTACTTCCACTTTAATTGGCTCCTTTCTAGATTTGCCCTAGTATGCATATGCTTGCATGTGAAATAGGAAACTTACATTGAAAGCTCTAGATGGCAGGGACATATGTGAATGCATTATATGTAAAGTGCTGCTTATTGTTTTAACAATATGAATACCTGTAAAAATAGGTAAATAAATAAAAAAATATATAATAATATAATAATGGCCACAGCTATCACTTAGAGTAGTCTTCTGTCCTCTTAATTCTGAAGGGCAGAACAGCATGATTTATAAACTCTCCCAAAACATTAAATATGCATAATTTAGATTTCAATTTTTTACTTGTCAGGGATATTAAATTTATTGTTTGGCCAAAGATGGAATTCTCTCCTTATAAATTTGCAGGTTTAATTGATCTACTCTTATGCCACGTACACACGATCATTTTTCAGGCATGAAAAAAACTATGGGCCAGATTCAGGAACAGTTACGCTGGCGGATCGAGTGATCCGCCAGCCTAACTGTGACTTTGAGCCGGCGTTTCTGTTTTCTGTAACCAGAAAACAAGAAACGCCGGGTTGAAGTTCCGATGCGGGCAGCGTAACTGAGTTTCGCCATCGCATCGTTACTTCAACTTAAAAATGGCGCCGGGGGCGTTCCCGCCGATTTACGCTCAAAAAATATGTTAATGAGCGGAAATCGGCAATTCACGATCGAAATCCGGCGCGACGCAATGACGATACGACGTTTCCGGACGGGATACGCGGCGCATAGATATACCTACATGGGGTTGGAGTATCCTATGTTAGGTATAGGCGTCGTCATCGCGTCGGAAAAAAAAAAAAAAAACGTCGCTTGCGTAAAACGGTCATGAATGGGAATGTGACGTCATTGATGTTCATTCACAGATTTTGGAGCATGCGCACGGGGATGTTTTGACACTCGACGCATGCGCAGTACGTTGGCGGCGGGATCGCGCGTAGTTAGCATACTACACGCCCCGTACCCGCTAAATTTGAATTCCGCCGGCTCATTTGTGATGCGCTGCCGCAACTTTAGGAGCAAGTGCTTCGTGAATGACAGCACTTGCTCCTAAAATTTCGGCAGCGCAACGCAAATGAGAAGCGTTACTCCAGAGCAAAGATGCTCTGGACTACCTGAATCTGGCCCTTTGTTTTAAAAAAAATTCATTTAAACTGATCGTGTGGGGGCTTCACATCATTTTTCGGTTTCTGAAAAACATGGGATACTTATTTTCTTCAAACATAGTAAGCAGAAGAATATTTTCTATGTTGAATTAAATGTAGAAAAAAGAGACATGCTTTAAACAGGTTAATGAAGTGAGATAGTTTGTCTTGCAGTGTTTTATCTTGTTTCCTGGATGCGTTGCTTGTTTAAACAAGAAAGGTGCATTTTACAATTGGAGAGATATATTGACCTGATAATCCTTTTTATGTGAGTCATGATCCACATTTTTTCTTTCAGGAAAACAAATTACAGAATAAAGCTAACAGCTATCACATCATGTTGGGGAAAGAAAGAACAGCTAAAATGTGCCTTCTGGTAGTCACATTAAATATGTGTCTAGTTTTCTGGGAATCTAAAGACATTTGAAAGTCAAAAAGACACCTTTGCTTAGTTCCTCATACTTTAACAAACATTGATATTAGGAATAACTAACTAGTAAATCAACCCCAATGTGCGGTATAAGTAGGGCTGGATTTATATTTCATGCCCACCTTGAACAACTGTTCTGATTCATCCAACCCAGACAACTGATTGCATACTATCAACTAGACATGTACATTCGTTTTCGTTTTAACAAACGATAATGAAAGCGCAAGAAACAAAAACCGAAATATCCGACATAAAAAATGCTTTATTTTCGTTTTCGTTGCGGTAAAAATTTGACATAGAGAGATTTGACATTATAGAGAAAAGATTCGACATCATAGAGAAAAGATTCGACACTATAGAAATAATAGATTTGACATTACAGAAAATAGATTTCTGTTTATGAGAAAATAGATTTGACATTTTAGAGAATAGATTCGACATTATTACTAGTCATACAACATTAGAATTCTTGTAGGCGGAATATTCGACCGGAAATGTACGATTCTATGTAAAGTTTCGAAGTTCCATCGAATATTCTTTTGACCATTCGACAGAAACCAAGTATTATTGGATTTTCGGACGAAAGCTATTCCCCAACAAAAAACGAAATAAATCAAAACGATTTTCGGGAGTAACTAAATAAATTTATTTTCCAGACGAAAACAAAAAAAACGAAACTAAATATTCCAGTCTGCACATGTCTACTATCAACATCAGGCATCTTGGTCCAAAAAGTCACAATCAGTGCCAGGACAAGGATATACGATGCCCAGGGCGAAGAAGAACCCCCCTTCATGACCGGTCCATTTTTTGGCTATATAGAACTGCGTTACTTTAACGGGCAATTGTGCGGTCATATAACACTGTACCCAAACAAAATTTATTTTTCCCACACAAATAAATCTTTATTTTGGTGGTCTTTCCACACTACTGGGTTTTGTTAGCTTTTATTATATGAATGAAAAAAAATGTAGAAAAAATATATTTTTTACTTTCTGCTAAAAAATGTTAAATAAAAAAAAATGTTTTATTTAGGCCAAAATGTATTCTGCTGTCATTAATAACAAATAAGTGTATATTAACTGGTTTGTGTAAAAGCTAAAATGATTATAAGCAACGAGATATGTTCTGGATTTTTTTACTAAAGATTAGCAACTTATAGTGGGAATCTACTATGTTTCCTGTGTGTGCTGCTTTTTGCTGCAGACCAGTTTGTTATTTTTCCTGCCTTACAGGGAAAAGAAAAAAAAAGAAAGAAAGAGCCCTGTATTGATTATCAACACAGAGCTCTGGGTTGTGATTTTACACAGCCGATCAGCAGGTCCCAGCCATGAATCATTGGCCGGGATCGGCTGACGGTCTCCTGCTGTGTCAAATAACAGGGGAGCAGGTGGGTGGGACCGTGGGAGCATGAGCCTGTAGCTGCCACCCCATAGAAGTATATTTACTGTGACGGGTTGTCCTTTCAAGTATTTAATTGCCAATGGTATTTGTAATATGCAGCATGGGGGGGGGTTAATGTACTGCCTATGGCCACTGATGCATTAGTGGCTGACCAATGGCAGTAAATTAATGCTCCCATGCTGCATATTACAGAAATTACAAATAGCATTGGTAATTAACGTCCCTTCAGCCTCCTCCCCTGTACAGTGTTGACCAGTGGCAGTTAATTAACCCCTTTGTGCTGCATTAGTGGCACCAGTGTCAGGGTGAATGAACTATAACTGGTTAGCCACTAATGCATCAGTGATCAGCGGCAGTACATTAACCCCACCCCCCCATGCTGCATATTGCAGAAATAAAAAATAGCATTGGTAACTAACTTCTCCTCCCCCAATCGGATCCAGACAGTTCATCTATTAACCAGTTAAAGACCGCCTCCTGCACATATACGTCGGCAGAATGGCACGGCTGGACACATGCATGTACAGGTACATGCTGTGCTCGTACACAGCCGTGGGTCATGGCGCGGTCCGAAGCTCCGGGACTGGGACCGTGGGATTTGCGTACCTGAACGCCACTGGAGTGCGGCGATCAGTCCCCGGAGCTGAAGAACGGGGCGAGCCGTGTGTAAACACGGCTTCCCCGTTCTTCAATGTGGCGGCGTCATCGATCGCGTGATCCCTTTTATAGGGAGACAAAATCGATGACGTTACACCTACAGACACACCCCCCTTCAGTTGTAAACACATGTTAGGTCACACATAACCCCATCAGCGCCCCCTGTGGTTAACTCCCAAACTACAACTGTCATTTCCACAGTAAACAATGCATTTTAAATGCATTTTTTGCTGTGAAAATGACAATGGTCCCAAAAATGTGTCAAAATTGTCCAAAAAAAAATTGCTGATCACCGCCATTAGTAGTAAAAAAAATATATATATAAAAATGCAATAAAACTATCCCCTATTTTGTAAACGCTATAAATTTTGCGCAAACCAACCGATAAATGGTTATTGTGATTTTTTATTTTACCAAAAATAGGTAGAAGAATACGTATCGGCCTAAACTGAGGAAACAAAATGTTTTATATATTTTTGGGGGGATATTTATTATAGCAAAAAGTAAAAAATATAGCATTTTTTCAAAATTGTAGCTCTATTTTTGTTTATAGCGCAAAAACTAAAAACCGCAGAGGTGATCAAATATCACCAAAAGAAAGCTATATTTGTGGGGAAAAAAGGACGCCAATTTTGTTTGGGAGCCACATTGCATGACCGCGCAATTGTCAGTTAAAGCGACGCAGTGCCGAATCGCAAAAAGGGGCAAGGTCCTTTAGCTGCATTTTGGTCCGGGTCTTAAGTGGTTAATCTGCTGCAGATTAATAGATGAACTGTCCTGCTCTGATTGTGAAGAGGGGAGGGGACGTTACTTACCAATGCAATTTTTAATTTCTGTAATATGTAGCATTGGAGGGGGGTTAATGTACTGCCACTGGTCACTGATGCATTAGTGGCTGACCATTGGCAGTACATTAATGCTCCCATGCTGCATATTACAGAAATTAAAAATAGCATTGGTAATTAACGTCCCTTCAGCCTCCTCCCCTGTACAGTGTCGTCGGCTCAATCCACACATTTGTATTTAACATAGAATGCTGTATTAAAACAAAGTTATGGTTAGTGTTGCTCACGAATATTCGCATTGCGAATATTCGCTACGAATATTGCATATTCGAGTATTCGCGAATAACTCGAATATTTTTTCAAATTTATTTTTAAAACAGATCACATCCTAGTGATCTCCATCGACGTCTAAAAGCATTGCTGGTATGATTAGAGAGAGACCCTGGGCCCAGTAGCTGATGCGATTCTTTTATCATATTACATAAAAGAATCGCATCAGCTACTCGGCCCTTCTTTTGCATCAGAGCCAATCAGAATAACTCGAATATTCGGCAAAAGGAATATTGCGCGATATTCCTTTTGCCGAATATTCGAGTTATTCTGATTGGCTCTGATGCAAAAGAAGGGCGGAGAAGATAATCGCGCAATATTCCTTTGGCTGAATATTCGAGTTATTCTGATTGGCTCTGATGCGCCCTTCTTTTGCATCAGAGCCAATCAGAATAACTCGAATATTCGGCAAAAGGAATATTGCGCGATTATCTTCTCCGCCCTTCTTTTGCATCAGAGCCAATCAGAATAACTCGAATAATCGGCAAAAGGAATATTGCGCGATATTCCTTTTGCCGAATATTCGAGTTATTCTGATTGGCTCTGATGCAAAAGAAGGGCGGAGAAGATAATCGCGTAATAGGAATATTGCACGATTATCTTCTCCGCCCTTCTTTTCCCCCTTATTCTCCTTTCTTTTAAGTAGAGTTAGTGTAGAGTTAGTGTTTAGTGCATATTAGTTTAGTAATACAGGAAATGATCTCCGTTTATGAGAATTTCGCAATCATTTTCGCATTAGCGAAATTTCGCAAAAGTTTTTTGGGATAAAATATCACGAATATTCGATATTAGCGAATATTCGCGAATATTCTTCTATATATTCGCGCAATATCGCGAAATCGAATATGGCGCATTCCGCTCAACACTAGTTATGGTAGACTTCTGTCAAAAGTAGATGGAAGAGAAGGTTCCTAAGGTGAACAGGTACAGTTTAATCTGATAACCCTTAAAATGAGCAACATTATGCAATGAGAATGGTCCACTTAATTTATATAAAGTCACATAGGCCCTGGCAATTCAAATGTGGTTATAAATCTAAAGAAGATTGTAGAATCAGATTGTAACACACAGAGTCAATTTTATGGAGTGCTAGTGATATGGAACTTTCTTTTCACTATCCTATATTTGATGAATAAGCTCAAATTCATGGACACTTAAAGATCATACTGTAACAACAGAATGGTTATTTAAAAATAATACATAGCATTTTGTTGGAGCAGAGTGCTCCACAATTGGAATGGATCATGCAATGTCTTTCCTTTCTCAGAAAGTGTGTTTCATTCACCAGTGTCTGTTTCCTGTTTGTGGCAATCCAAACAAGCCATGGATTCATTGTCCTATTCTTTTTAATGTATGCTGGCAATACTGTTCTAGAACAGTGGAAAATGGCACTTCATTTGAGAAAAGGCACACATGGTTCTGTATTTACACCAAAAACCAAGAGCATGATCTGCTGTTTGTGCTACATTTATTAGCAGACCGCAAAAGTAAAAATTCAGTGCCACAGTTGTCCAAATTTTATAGTATGCTGTGCCTCTGTAGGAATACATGGTGCTGAAGCTTACCAGGAGTTGCAATAAAATTGATGTTTTTAACATAAGAAACTTTTAAACATTTATATGAAAGTTTAGAAGGCTGAGAACATGGCAACTTTTTATGAATGTTTGCTATAAACTGCAAAGTCATAAAAGTTAGGTTGGTACACACGCTATATATATATATATATATATATATATATATATATATATATATATATATATATATATTTATATATATATATATATATATATACAGTATAGTGGTGAATGAACTGTCACATACATTTAATCAATTACTTTCCTCCATGCAAACACATAAAGCAAGTTCTGATCCAAAGCTGAAATTACCATTCAAGTAGTAAGGCTATGGCTATTGTTGTAATTTTTTTTATTCTGTCAATTCAGAGCCACACACAGAGAACAACAGAAAAGCAAAAGCAAACTATTTATTGTCATACTTTAGTAAAAAACAGTTGGCATGCACAGACAAAGATCGTGATCTTTATTCAGTCCTTTGTGTTGGGTGTAGCGATGAGGATCTATAAAGGAAGCTGTGTTGTGGGCCAGAATGTGCCAGGTCTCAGCTGTAACTGCAAACTTGTGGAGGCTGCTGCGAATATGCGTGCTTTTACCATGTACCTGCAGTAGTGTTTTAATTTTCCTTGACAGGTTCTCTTTAAGGGGTATAAACCCTTTAATAGAAAGGGTTTAAAAGATTAGCAATAACAATCGAGTTACATATGCATTAGATGTATCTTCCTATTGCCATACATCTTCTAATGAAAAAAAAAATACATGAAAACAAATAATCTTTTTCCCCAATGCCTATAAGAGAAAAAAAGTAAAAACAACAGAGTGTTACTATCAGAGAAGGAAGAGCAATGATCATGATTTAAAGAGTAGTTAATGAAATGAGTTTGCTGACTGGTTTGTATAGGTTACTACACTTGGTTCCATGCATTACTTAACCACTTCAACATTGGGCACTTTGACCCCCTTCCTGCCCAAGCCAATTTTCAGCTTTCAGCAATGTCACACTTTGAATGACAATTGTGCGGTCATGCAGCACTGTACTTATATTAAATGTGTATAATTTTTTCCACACAAACAGAGCTTTCTTTTGGTGATATTTAATCAACACTGTTTTTTTTTTTCTAAACAAAAGAAAAAAGGCAGAATAAAAATAAATGAAACAGTATTAATATTTTGCAAATAATTTTTCTTCTTCACTAATGTACCCTGATGAGACTGCACTGATGAGGCTGAACTGATTGGGACCAGTGGTGCTGCACTGATGTGCACCGATGAGACTGCACTGATGGGTACTGATGAGGCTGCACTGATCAGCTCTGGTGAGGCTGCACTGATGGGGCTGCACTGATGTACACTGATGAGGATTCACTAATGAGACAGCACTGATGGGCAATGATAAGCACTGATAAGATGTACTGATGGGCACTGATTGTCACTGTTGGGGCTGCAATGATGATGTGTAAATGTTCCCTGTCACACTTGCCGGTTACCGGATCTCCTTTGCTTACGCTGTGACAGCGCGTGAGGAAAGGAATGGTATTTACCACCAAGTTTGTTTACATGTGATCAGCTGTTCGCACAGTAAAGGGCCACTGTGATTGACACTTTACCTCTATCTGTGATCAGAGGACGTTAATGGACACCCTCTCAGAACAAGAGCCGCACGTCTTTTGGTTATGATGCGGTAATGAAGTGGTTAAAGAAGAATATGGATTATTTTACATGGTTAAATTGGACCAATGTAACTTTATTTACCATACCTGTTGGATCACCCTGGAAGCTAAAAATGACTGTAGTAGGCCCTGCTACTACAATTATTTCAACTAGATTCTGTGTCCTATGCTGAGCAGCTGCCCTGCCTCTTTGTAAACACAAAGGGCCAGATTCAGGTACATCGGCGCATTTTTGGACCGGCGTAGTGCAACTCCTTTAAGTTAGACCGGCTTAATTTCAAGGTGCAAGTACCGTATTCTCGTAGTATTTTCGTCCAAATTTGCACTGGTGCAATGTAAATTTCGAGGCGTAAGGCAGTGTAATTCAAAGTGGGAAGGACGTGGGTGTGTTCCATTGAAATGAGCCGTGACCCCATGCAAATGAAGGGCCGGCCAGACTGGGCATGTGCACATGAAGCAGACTATGGTCAGCACCTCTCTGAGCATGCTCAGAACTCGGCACAGCACAATCAGTTAGATAGGAACTAGGCCCGTCAGACTTAGTGAGCTATGCACAGTGCTTAAATAGACCGAGAGAAATGCCCTTCCATTGCAAAAGTACATCCAATTTTTTTCCCTTCCTACAGCAAGGTGCTTTTGTTCTGTTGTTTGTTAGTGTTTGTTGGTTTGTGACGTGTCTTTGAGATTTTTGGAGAGTGATTTGGAGAGTGTTTTTTGCTGTTTTTTTTTTTATTTTGCTGGGCATTTTTTTTTTTCTGGGCATTTTTTTTTTCTGTTTGTGAATGATTTTTGAATGTGGGGTGACATTCCTGCCACCACTCCACTTGTACGCTGAAAAGAGCCACTGGCAAGGAAATGGATTGTTGCCAGGACCTTGCCCAGTGGCTGCACTGCATGTGAGCGGTGTGTTGGGCTGGTGATTTCCTCCTGCAGGGTTGTGGTTAATTCCAGGATGGCATGAGGGGTGAATCTGAAGATGTGATACACCTTAGAATCACTCATGCCATGTCTATGCGTGTGCTGTATATCCTCTCCCGTGCCTTCCTCCGTGCCCTCTTCTGTGCCCCCCTCCCTTCTGTGCTCATCTAAAGTCAGTAGTATAGCTATGAGCAAGGATGCCCATGGCATGTTGGCAGGGCCGCCATCAGGAATTATGGGGCCCCTTACACAGCTTCAGGCATGGGCCCCCTGGAGCAGAGAACTGGGGGGGGGGGTGCTGCCTCCTGAAATTGAGAAGCGGGGGGGCTGCTACGAATTGAGAAGTGGGGGGGGGGCTTTTACAAGGGGGGGCCCTTGGGAACTCCGGACCCCTAAAACAAAAAAAACTTTTTTTTTTGTTTTTTTTTAGGGGGTTCCCATCCGGGCCCCTGGGGACCCCCGGGCCCCTTACAGGTGTAATGCCTGTACCCCCCTGATGGCAGCCCTGCATGTTGGCATATAGATTGTTGTCCTGCAAGTGTGGGTGCTCAGCTCGTCCCTAACGGTGTTGCTTTAGCTGACATGTAGACGAATTGTCTAATTTTAAACCTGCTTTTATATGGTCTAATTTTAGACTTTCCGTGCAGCTGATAAGCACATCATGTAGATTGCACTGCACAAACTTACTTTTGTGGATCGGCGTATCTCCCTCATTTGCATATTTGCATAGCAAATCAATGGTGTGTCTAGTGCAGTTTTGCACGCACTCTGCGCCGGTCTATCCAAATTACGTCGGTCTAAAAAATGTGGATTTCAGGCGTATATCGTTTTGGGGATACGGTGCATAGATAAGCGTGTGCATTTTTAGACTTACGCGTGCCTAACTCGTGATACTCCGGAGTAAGTGCTTTGTGAATCTGGCCCAGAATGTCAGCCACTGGACATGGGCACTATTCAAAGAATGTTCTGCATTACCTCAACGAATGCAAAGTATTACACACACACACAAACACACACAAACACACTTTTCCAATACACACAACAGCTTCCAGCAGATCACCCCATGACCACTCACCTGATCAGCAACTCTGTAGTGCTCGCGGCATCTTCCCCTGTACCTCTGACTGTCAGTTCACTAAGTATTGGAGGGAGGGGGCGATTGGCAGCTCTATGGTGCCCGTGGGATCACCCTCTGCCTGGCAGTTCGCTGTGTACAGTGGAGAGGGGCCTCTGACTCAGGCAGGTATCGGCTTCATTCTTTAGTGTACAAGCAGGGCAACTCACTTGTACACTGAAGCCAATACCTGCCCGGTTCAGAGGCACCCCCCCCCCCCATCTCCTCTGTACACAGGGAAGTGAACTGCTAGCCAAAGGGAGATCCTGTGGAAACCAGAGAGATTCTGATTACCCCCAATGCTTAGTGAACTCACAGTCAGAGGTGCAGG
Source organism: Rana kukunoris (assembly GCA_029574335.1). Classification (NCBI taxonomy): domain Eukaryota; kingdom Metazoa; phylum Chordata; class Amphibia; order Anura; family Ranidae; genus Rana; species Rana kukunoris. Next base: position 221,259,201 of record CM056050.1, on the reverse strand, counting down.
GGGAGATGCCGGGTCTTAAAGGTGTTGTAAAGGTACAATTTTGTTTCCTAAATAGCTTCCTTTATCTTAGTGCAGTCCTCCTTCACTTACCTCATCCTTCGATTTTGCTTTTAAATGTCCTTATTTCTTCTGAGAAATCCCCATTTCCTGTTCTGTAACTCCACACAGTAATGCAAGGCTTTCTCCCTGGTGTGGAATATTGTGCTCGCCCTCTCCCTTGCACTACAGGAGAGTCAGGACGCCCACTAACACACAGCTCCTTTCTCTAAAATACAATGGGGCAGATTCACGTAGATCGGCGCATTATCATTCCGGCGTAGCGCACCACTTTTCCGTTAGACTTGCGCAATCTAGCCGCGTAATCCGGCGATTCACGTAGCTTTTACGCAAGAGCTTGCGCAAACGTAAGGTTTTTTCCGTAGGCGTAAGGAGGAGTAATACAAATTGGGAGGGACGTGGGCGTGTTACATTGAAATGAGCCGTGACCCCATGCAAATGAAGGGCCGGCCGACTCGCGCATGCGCGCGTGAAGGAAACCATGTCAGCTCCGTTGTGCGCATGCTCACAACTCGGGAGCGGCGCAATCATTGAAATTGGAAATGGACTAGGGCAATGTTGTGAACTACGCAGACAGCATAAATAGACACACACAAACGCCCTTCCATTGCAAAAGTACATCCCTTTGTGTCCCTTCCCATTGAATCAAGTGCTTTTGCTCTGTTGTTCGTTAGAGTGTGTTTTGTAGTTGTGAGATTAGTGTTCTGTGTGATCTTGTGCTTGTTGGTAGTTTTGTGAAAGTGTATTTTGATAAGTGTTTGAGACTGTTTGTTTGATTGATAGATTTCTGAGCGTTTGTTTTCTTGCTTTATTTTTTCATCTGATTTTTTTGTGTGTGTTTCTTGCTGAGTGCTAGTGTGATTTTTGGCTGTTCTTTTTCTCTTTGTGTGTGTTCTTGTCTGATTGGTTGTGCTTGTATTTGTGACAGATTTTTGGTGACTGCTAGTGAGTTTGTTTGGAAGTATGACTGAGAGAAAAAGAAAGCTCAATTTTACTGTGGGGGAAAAAAGAATTCTTGCCCGGGCCATTACCGACTATGGGCGTTTTCTCCACGGCCCGCAGAGTGCCACCACCACCCCGGCCAGGAGGAGGGAGATCTTGGATATGATCACAGAGCAGGTCAATTCATCGGGGGAGGGGGTGAAAGGGAATATGTGGCAAGTGTGTGGATCCTCCAACCTGTGAATGGTTTGTGTCATCCACAGATGTGCAGGAGGGTGCAGGGCCATCTGGACTGACCGCTCCAACCCCAGGACAGCAGCCTAATGAGGCCCCCCCAACAAGGCCAGAGTCCGCAGAGGAGGAACAAGAGGAGGGGGAGGATCATGCGGAGGACGATCATGAGGAGGAGCAGAATCATGAGGAGGAGGAGTCCATGGAAGGCACTGGCCCTTTGGTTTCTGCGGACTCTTCCCCTCTGGCTGCAAGAAGCCTGCCCTCCCTAAGGGTCAGCCCCCCCCCCTCCTCCCCCAACATGGCTCCCCTCACAAGGGCCTCCCCTTCTCCCCGGCCACAACCATCAGCTGGAGCCAGGAGGTCATCCCCAAGCACCAGGGGGGCGCCCAATCTCATGCCCGCCTGTCTGAGAAGGAACCTGGCCACCCAGACCCGCCTTCTGAGACAGCTCTGCCAGACTATGGGGCGGGTGGATCAGAGCCTGTCCTCCATTAATGATAGCCTGGGTAACCTGGACTCCCACTCCCGGGCCTCCACAACCTGCCTTAATGACCTGCAAACTACAGCAGCAGGCGTTGGGCAGGATGTGAGGGCCCTTACCCAGGCTATCCAGGGCAACACGGCAACACTTGGTGCTGCCCTGGACAGAATAGCCGTGGCCTTGGAGGGCAGGCCGCCAGGTGGGCAGATCTCAGGGGCTGCTCCTCCTTCCCCGGCTTTTCCCCTCCCCCATGCGTCTCCCCTGAGGGTCCGGGGCCGTGGCCGGGGGCGCCCCAGGCGTGGCTCAGGCAGAGGGCAATAATTTTTTTTTCCACCTTTTGTTTGTTTTGAAAGCTTTTTTATTTTTGCTCTCTGCTTGTTTTTGTTTTTTCTAAGCATTTTTTTTTTACTATGCATTTTTTGTTTCTATGCATTTTTGTTTGTTTGACTTTTTTGGCATATTTTGGGTTGTGAATGATGTTTGAATGTGGGGGTGACATTCCTGCTGGAAAAGGGGTGTCACCCTCAATTTTGGTGGAGAAGGGTTCCCCAGGACCAGGGAGAAGTGATTCCCAGGTCCGTGTGAATGGTGTATGAATGTACAGTGACATAATTGGAGCCTTGACGTGGCGTTACTGCTCACCAGTCTTGCATGGTGGACTGGTGCCAATCCAATTTGATGAGGATGTGGGGTGTGTGTGCTAGGGACCATAGTGGTGTGCATGCATGCATTCTCATTGTGCCATGATTAATGTGTGTGTTTAACGTGCAAAGATGCCCAATATGAGCTGCCTCCTGACTGCTCTTCCCTCAGAAGACGGGGTATCCTCGGTTAGGGGTTGATTTTCTGGTTGGGGGGTCAGATCATCACGTAGCTCAACCTGCAGGCCCTTCCTCACTGCGAGATTGTGTAGCATGCAACATGCAGCGATGATATGGCACACGAAGTTTGGGGAATACAACAGTGTACCCCCAGACTTATCCAGGCATCGGAAACGTGACTTCAGGAGGCCAAAGGTGCGCTCCACCACTGCACGGGTTTTGATGTGTGCTTCATTGTATCGTTCCTCTCCTGGGGTTTGGGGGTTCCGGATAGGAGTCATGAGATGGGGTCCCAGTGCATATGCAGAGTCACCTGTAAAGGAAAAGACAGGAGAATGTTAGTCATGCATGTGCCACTTCTGTTGTGCATCACGGGAGGGGATAGTCATGCCTGACTCCCATGTCACTCACCAACCAGCCAGGTGTTCCCATACACGTTCTGTTCGAATTCTGTTCGGATGTGGCTTTGATTGTAGATGTAGCTGTCATGGCTGGACCCTGGGTGTTTGGCACGGACGTGCCATATGAGGCCTTGGGCATCAACTATCACCTGTACGTTGATGGAGTGCCAATTCTTCCGATTGCGGTATATGTGCTCGGTCTCATGGGGGGGCTGGAGTGCCACATGTGTGCAATCAATGGCCCCGATGGTGCGTGGGAATCTGGCAATTCGGTAGAAATCTGCCATTGCCTTGATTCGAAGCTCCTCAGTGGTGGGTTTGATGATTTGGTTGGCCAAGCGTGTGAGGATTGCAGGGACAACCTGGTGCACACATCTGCTCATGGAGGATTGTGACATCCCAGCCACCACTCCACTTGTACGCTGAAAAGAGCCACTGGCAAGGACATGGAGTGTTGCCAGGACCTTCACCAGTGGCTGCACTGCATGTGAGCGTTGTGTTGGGCTGGTGATGTCCTCCTGCAAGGTTGTGGTTAATTCCAGGATGGCATGAGGGGGGAATCTGAAGATGCGAAAGACCTCTGAATCATTCATGCCAAACAGGTGTATGCGGGTGCGGTATACCCTCTCCCGTGCCATCCTCCGTGCCCTCCTCCTTCTTTGGTCATCTATATTCACTAGTGCAGCTATGAGCGACGATGCCCCTAGCATGTTGGCAGTCAAATTGTAGTGCAACACGTGTGTGTGGTCTGCTCCTCAGTAACGGTGTTGCTTTATCTGACAATTAGACTTTTTTTCAAAAGTTAGATCAGCTTTTATGGGCTCTAACTTTAGACAGGACATTTTGCAGTTGCGCACATCGCGTAGCCTGCGCAGCAACTGCGTTTTTTTGTGGATCCCCGTAACTCCCTCATTAGCATATTTGACTAGCAAATCAATGGTGTGTCTAGCGCAGTTTTGCGCGAAGGGAAGCGAATGTCTAACTCAATTACGCCGGACCAAAAAACGTAGATTTCTGGCGTATATTGTTTTGTGAATCGCGTCCAACTATACGCACGCGCACATTTAGACTTACGCACGCGCAACAGCAGTTGCGCACGCGTAATCGCTCTGTGAATCTGGGCCAATATTTTTTACTTGTTGCTATAATAAATATCCCAATTTTTTAAAAAAAACACATTTTTTTTCTCAGTTTAGGGCGATGCGTATTCTTCTACATATTTTTGGTAAAAAAAAAAAAAATCACAATAAGCGACTGGTTTGCGCAAAAGTTATAGCGCTTACAAAATAGGGGAGAGAATTATTATTTTTTATTATTTTTCTTTTACTAGAAATGGCGGCGATCTGTGATTTTTATTGGTACTGCGATGTTATGGCGGACACATCGGACACTTTTGACACATTTTTGGCGCCATTCACATTTATACTGCGATCAGTGCTATAAATATGCACTAATTACAGTATAAATGTGACTGGCATTGAAGGGGTTAACACTAGGGGGTGAGGAAGGGGTTAAATGTGTATCCTAGGTGTGTTCTAACTGTGGGGGGAGGGGGGGGGGTGACTGGGGGGGTGACCGATCTGTGTCCCTATGTACAAGGAACACAGATCGGGCTCCTCCTCTCCAGAGACAGGACGCTGTCTCTGTGTAAAACGGTAATGAGAGATGATCTATGAGATCATCTCTCATTCGACCACAGATCGCATCGCAAACGGCCACTCTGACTGGCCGTTCGCCGCGATCTGTGATTGGCTGTGTCCAAGGGACACGGCCAACACAGGGCTTCCCCGCAGCGCGCTCTACAGCGCGCGCTGGGAACGCCCAAAGGGGCGGCCGTCAAAAGACAGCATGTTGGCTATTCAGACCCGCGCTGTTGCTGTCATTTGACGGTAGCGCGGGTCTGAAGTAGTTAAAGGCATAGGGGCACATTGGACACCCAGCATATAGCACAATGGCAGCAAAGGTGTCCAGTGTGTCCCCTCACCAATATTCCAACAGTACAAACAAATGGCCACTGCCCCTACCTATAACTGGCCTTTACAGCAAGTAATCCATGTGTTCCTTGCTGTAAAGGCCAGTTATAGGTGTGGGCAGTGACCATTTGCTTGTACTGGAGTAATGGTGCCTACTATAGTGATTTCCAGCTTTTAGAAGTATGTCACAGGTATATACATAGTTACATTAGTATAAGATGGACCAATGTAACTATGAAAAATATATCATACCTGGAATTCTCCTTTAATACTCCTACTTGCATTCATACAGAGCTAATGCAAGGCATATTCCTATAAGATGTTTCTGTTATTGTCCTCTGAATTCCAAGAGAAAACAGCCAGCGTAATAGCAAAGAAGGTAGAGCTCTTGTGACCTGAAGAAAATGATGGTGCTCTCAGACATTATTAACAGCCTATATTTTGTAACTCTATACAGCAAGTCGGGCATATTAAAAACACAAGAAAGGATGCACAATGAAACAGAATTCAACAGGGTCATGCTTTCTGGAGCTGGCAGTCTACATAGGGTGCAGCAGGATAATTTCCTCACATATAGATAGATATCTGTTTGAAAGCTAAGGTTATCACCTATATGTAGTTTGTTCAGTCATATGTTCTGATAAGGAACTGCGATGACCAGTTACTATGATACTTTTGTTTTGTCTTCTCTAATATGTACCTAATTAAAACAAATATAATGATTAAGCCTATAGCAACATAACTAAATGTGTTATCTGTCATTCAGCTGACACTGGTTAAGATTAGGTTAATTAGTGAACACCACCGACCACTGAGAAGAAAGGAAAATAAACAGCATGCAAGATTCACAAATAAGGTAAGCACATTCTCCATAAGAGGCATGTGGTGCTGTGTCTGCATGCTGGATGTTTGTGTTAGAGTCAGTACAAGGAAAACTCCCAGTGCTGGATATACCATTAATAAAATGAGGGTTGTTCTCATACTGCTAGTGCTGGCTTTAACCTTTTTGTGATATGGTTCTTAATTTATTGCTTTCATTTCCTTACTAAATCAAGATACACTCTGAAACTATGGGCAGGAAGTGGAATAATGTTTTTCTAATATTCCCTAGAATTTATTAACTCTTTGCAGTTGCCTATGAATAAGAGCCCTAGCATAGAATTTTCATAACATAGTGGAAGTACACAGCCTTACTTAATAATAAAAAATAAAAAAAAACAGTAAAGTGGTCTTAACAGACTGCCAACACTTTGCAAGTTTCATAACCTCAGCACAAGGAGCTTTTCCCCATCGTTTGCACCTATTGCGGTTAGAATTCTTACTATGCATTAATGAAACACACAAGCTCTAGCACCTACCGCAGCTAAGTGACAAGTTTATTTTGGTCATTTAATGAATATATCTGCATATATTACACATACTATAAGAAACCTTGGTATTCAGTATAACTTCCAGAATCTGTATTGAACATTGATCTTCTAAAATCTGAATCTATACAAGTACTTATTAGACATGTGCACACTGAACTATTTAGTTTTTGTCCGAAAAATATGTTTATTTAGTTACTCCCAAAATTTGTTTTTATTGATTTTGTTTCGTTAAAAAATGCATTCGTCCAAAAATCGAAATGAATTAAGGTCGAATCTGTCATTGAAGGCTTATGGTGTCTGTCGAATGTTCTAAGAAGATTTGACAGAGCAGCTAAACTGTACGACGCCGCAATCATACATTTCCAATACAATGTTTCCGCCTACAGGCTATAGAAGAATTCTAATGTTGACACTAGTAATAATTATATTTATACATTTTTATTACTAGTCAACCAACATTCAAATTCTTTTATAGCCTATGTGCCGAGCATTTGACCGGAAATGTACGATTGCAGCGTTGTACAGTTTAGCTGCTTGTCGAATCTTATTAGAACTTTTCGACAGACACCATAAGCCTTCAATGACAGATTCGACGTTTGTATGTATCGCTGCTTCGTCGAATCTTTGTCATTCATGTTAAATAGTCTACCCCAACACTGTCTCTATAATGTTATTTTTTTTTCTTTATGTCGAATCTTTCCTCTCGATAGACACAGATTGCTATTGTCAGCATCATGTCAAATCTTCTATCTATATCGAACTGTTGTAGCAACGAAAATAAAGCATTTTTTTATGTCGGATCTTTCGGATTTCGGATTCTGCGTGTTCGTTTTTGTTTGTTAAACCGATAACGAAAATACCGAAAATTCGGACGAAAATGCATTCGGACGAAAACGAATACACATGTCTAGTTTGTATTACTATTATTATTTTTGCCAGTAAACACTGGACTTATTAACATATACACACACATTTAAAAGGGACAGAAACATAAACTATAATGCATTATATGCACTTTACATAAAACAGCTTTCCGACATCTGGTAACAATCCCTTTCATGAACAGCTTTATTATTGGCTATTTTCTGAGTTATCTGTCATTTACATCAAAGTTTCATTTTATTTACTAGGAAACTTTTCCTACCCACCAAAAAAGACAGGAATATGGCAAAATACCAGTCATTAGTTATATTTGTCATCTCCATGCAGCTAATTTTTCTCATTACTTTCTGTCTTTTTCTTCACTGTGGAGTGAGCTGGACTAACATTGGAGAGTGCAAAAACTGGTGCTGCTGTGCATAGTAGCCAATGAGCTTCTAACTTCAGCTTGTTCAATCAATCTTTGACAAACACACCTTAAGCCCTGGTTCACACTGGTGCGTTTTGAGATGCGATTTGGCATGTCAAATCGCATGTCAAAACGGCAGATTTTGCCTCAAATTGCACCGATTTCAAAAAGTAGTCTCTGTACTACTTTTTGCGATTTCAGCCTGCGATTTACATTGACATCTGTGCAGAAACCTGCACAGATGTCTCTGAAATCGTTGCTGAAATAGGGACTGCCGGGCGGGAGTGAAATCGTGCGAGTTCAGCTGAACTCGCACTGCTTCACTCCCGCAGCCCAGTGTGAACCAGGGCTAAAGCTGAGGCCCCTATGCAGAGCTGCACCCGATTTTGCACTCTCCAGTTTTAGTAAATCAACCCATGGGTCTCTTTATGGAGGAAGCATTTTGGTAGAGGCAGCCTTTTGCTGATTTTATCATCCAATTATGTGCAAGTTAAAATGCTGTTTTTTTTTTCTTTTTTTTTCTTGCATGTGTCGCTCAGATCTACAGCAAGTGCACTCCCAAGTGCAATTTCAGTGCAATTCCAAGTGCACTTTGCACTTGTAGTTTGTACTTTTAGTGCAAAGTGGATTTGCCCTTTGTAAATAGCACCCATTGTCTTCAGCAGTGATCATAGCTTAGGAGGACTACTGACACACTAATGCACCCAAAATATATGCAATCTCTTCAATTATATCGTACACAAATTGTGATATTAATGAGACATGTTGCAAATAGGAATGTTCACATTTGTAACGCACATGGTGCATTCCACAAAATATGTATTGCAAATCAATGTTTATTTGTTGCACTAATATAAATGTCACAATTTTTACTCAGAATGGGTACAATATGTTGTCAGCTCAAACAAGAGGATAGGAACACAGTATATTTCTGGCACATCAACAGTTGTTTTGTTTTTTGTACTTTCAGTGTTTTTTCTTTAATGTTTACCTTGCTATATGCTTCAATGCATGTGCGCTAATTCAATGCAGTACTGTGCATGAAGGCACGCTGTATTAAAGAGGAAGTAAACCCTGATGGGTTTTACTTCCTTTTTTGCTCCCTGCATAACCTGCAAATGAAAAACATAATGGGCTAATATGCACCACATACTAGCCCATTATGTGACACTTACCTGCAAAAGAATCCAGCGATGTCCCCAGTGTAGGCATTGTCTATCTTCTGGCCCCTCTTCCTTCCGGGCCACGGACTCCGGCTCTGTGATTCGCCGGAGCCATGTCACATCACTTGTTTTTGCGCACAGGAGCCGCCATTAACGGCACAGGCTGGGGAAGAAATTAAGCGTAGTTTGTTTCTTCCCCGCGCATGCAGCATTTACATTTTCGGCGGACTACAAGTGAAATATCTCCTAAACGGCGCACATTTAGGAGATATTTCCACTACCTATAGGAAAGCCTTATTCTAGGCTTACCTATAGGTAGTAGTCACAAACAAGGGTTTACAACCACTTTAAGTATTAAGGTAAAAAAAATTAGGGCTGTTACTGATCAAAATTTTTGTGTTCGATTAATCTTTTTTTTTTTTTTTAATCGATGAATCGTCTAATTTCGATTAATTATAACGCACATACAGATCCAACTACTTTTAGCTGATCTCCTTGCAGGCTGATTCCCAGTTCAGCTCCAACCACTGGAAAAATGTACAGCAGGATACAAGAAACACACAAAGGCAGCGCTCGATGGGAAAAGCATTAAGACTTTTATAGTCTTCAAGTACTGTAGGTAACCAAATAAATATTGCACTGGAGATAAAATCGATGAAGCTACATAAACTGTAAAAATGGTGCGAGTAATACCAAACGGTACCAAAAGCAGTCATAAAAACATGTAGCTAAGGATGATACTGGTATAAAAATGTGTACAACGATGCCACTGCTGAATCCAGATGAGGAGAGGCTAACATCAGTCCGTCGGCATGTAGATGTCCCGTGAAGGGAACTATCACAACTCCCAGTGGATGGCTGTAGAATCCCAGGTTGATAGAGGGAAGTGTAACAGCCCTTGCATGTGGCAGATAGTAAGGTCCCGCAGATATGAAGGTACAGCAAAGGAGCCCTTCAGATGGACACGGCAAGCCCCGCCGGTGTCCGTGACGTCACCGGATCTCCGACAGAACTCCCCGAAGGCCCAGAAGCCGGCGGGGGAGGTGAGTACCAATCAAAAGATTTTTGGTCGATCAAAAAAATTTTGATCAATCGAAAAAATTAATCGATTAATTAATAGTTAATTTCCACAGCCCTTAAAAAAATCATACATGACATTTTAATACAGGTCATATTGGTGTACCATGATGTGTGTTCTTTGGCTGCAACTGTAACAGCGCACTGAGGTACCATTCAAAATGAATAGCACAGCAATGCAGTGCACGATGGTGCAAATGTTAACACACAATATCACAAGACACACATAAAAAAGGGACCTTCAGTGATAATTTAACTTCTTACACAAACATATTTTGTATGGGTGCATTGTGATCTAATAATAGCACATTTTCGAAAACGACAACAATTTGATGCACTCTGCCCATGCCTGGCTGAAGAACAAGATGAACTACCTGATGTCTACAGTTTAGTTAATTGTCTTATACACCAGACAAAAGTGTTAGTAATTGCACCTCATGATGTAGAACCTGATAGCTTCTTGATCAATGTAAGCCTGAATGAACATACCACTTGGCAGACGTCTTACATGAAGAACACAAACATAAAAGAAGTGACATTGTGGTTGGATTTTGTTATTTTTGCACTCTGTTGAATCAACGTTACAGATTCCGACAAGCTTAGAAAAATGATTGTATGTGCACTATTTCTAATATGATGACAACGTTCTCAGTGAATTTCTTCCTTTGAATACACATTTCAGCTCTTGGCAAGGAAATTATAAGTAACACAAACACATTTCTCAAATTTACAATAACAACAGAAAAAATAAGTATAAAGTAAAATATAACATATTCCTAAGATTAGTCTGGACAAGTTTGTATTTTTTTAACATGACCCATTATAAAATGGAACATTTGAAACCTGTATCCTAAATATTTAAAGCAAACCAATCACCTACATTTAAACTCAATCTGAAACAAGGTGGTACAAATTAAAGTGATATTAAACCCGCAAACAATAATGTAATATACCGTATTTGTCGGCGTATCAAATCAGGGGGAAATTGTGGGTTTGCATGTTATATGCCGATCCCACCTGTTTGTGAGGGGAAGAGGAGCGAGCGCCACCAATATACACACTTAGCCGAGTGTACTGTGTACTAGGCTAGGCACGGCTCCACTCGCAGTCATGCCCAGTCCTGCCATTGTACCTGTGTTATGTCCATCATAGGAGCCTGGCCAAGGGGCGGGACTGCAAGAGGAGCCGAGTACAGCCGAGTACACAGGACATCCGGTTCTGTCTATCATGGCGCCGCGGTGGTAATTTGAAATGATTATGCTGTAAGGACACTGGGCAAGGCTAAAATGACACTGGGCAAGGCTGAATGGACACTGGGCAAGACTGCAAGGACACTGTGCAAGGCCGCAAGGACACTAGGCAAGGCTGCAAGGACACTGGGCAAGGCTGCAATGACACTGGGTAAGGCTGCAGATGGACACTAATCATTCTGCAATGATGGACAAGGCTGCAGATGGACACTAATAAGGCTGCATTGATGGGCATTTAAATGTAAGTTTTTATCCTTAAGCTTCCCCCCCTAAAAGTTTTTTTCCTTAAAATACCCTCCTAAACTTGGGGTGTGTGTTATACGCCGCCACGTGTTATACGCCGATAAATACGGTATTACAGCTAACCAATTCTTAGATGTGGTGGCTGCATTTGTTTTCTTTTGTCAGGCTTTTTTCTCCTTTAATTGTATCTGTAGATCCAGCCAGTAAGTCTGTTATTGTTCAACTGTCTTTAATTGAGCAAGCTGTCCAGAAAAAGTGCCAGTTGGTGGGTTGAGAAATTAAATAACACTGACAGGTTGCTTAACCAGTTAGTCATCGCCCCATAGCCAAATTACGGCTACAAGGCGGTTCCTTAACTAGCTCAATAGATGTCCTCCCAGCGTCCCAAAGCCCCCCTGGGGCGCACACACGGGAATGTCCGTGACTGCCGGGTCCAGAGAACACGGCGGATCATGGATCGCGATAAATTGCCGCTGATAACGGCCATTTACCACGTGATCGCTCCGTCCAATGATGGAGCGATTACATGTAAACAAACCAGCGTCATTTGATGACGCCAGTTTCTCCCTCCTCTCTCTGTACCGATCGGTACAGTGTGAGAGGGGGAGAGCGGATGGCAGCAGCGCTGTGGCTGGATCTGTGACTATTGCAGTCACAGATCCATCCATCCCTGCTCAGCCATCCCTGCAATACCCTGTGCAATACTCTGCATTACCCCCTGTAATACTCTGCAATACCCCCTGTAATACTCTGCAATACCCCCTGTGAAATACTCTGCAATACCCCCTGCGCAATACTCTGCAATACCCCCCCGCGCAATACTCTGCAATACCCCCCCTCGCCAATACTCTGCAATACGCCCTGCGCAATACTCTGCAATACCCCCTGCGCAATACTGTGCAATACCCCCTGCGCAATACTCTGCAATACCCCCTGCGCAATACTCTGCAATACCCCCGCGCAATACTCTGCAATACCTCCTGCGCAATACTCTACAATTCCCCCGCGCAATACTCTGCCATACCCCCGTGCAATACTCTGCAATACCCCCGCACAATACTCTGCAATACCCCCCGCACAATACTCTGCAATACCCCCACACAATACTCTGCAATATCCGACCTATACTCTGCAATACCCCCCCGCGCAATACTCTGCAATACCCCCGCACAACACTCTGCAATAACCCCTGCACAATACTCTGCAATACCCCCACCACAATACTCTGCAATACCCCTGCACAAAACTCTGCAATACCCCCGCACAATATTCTGCAATACCCCCGCACAATACTCTGCAATACCCCCGCACAATACTCTGTAATACCCCCGCACAATACTCTGCAATACCCCAGCCAATACTCAGCAATACTCCAATATACCACTTCCCGCCCACCGTCATATGATGTCCTTGACTTTGTGCAGGGATATAATTTTTTTCAGCCGGCGATTCCCTACACTATAAGAATGATCATGGCGGCTGTTCCGCCTCTTGATCGTTCTTACGGGAGGCGAAAGGGGACGTCCCCCCTCCCTTCGCCCTCCGGTGCTTCTTCCGACTCACCGCTACGATCGAAGCCAGGATCGAAGCCAGGATCTTTTTTTTTTTTCAGGCTTCCTAGTCTAGAGGTGAGATGTGGGGTCTTATTGACCCCACATCTCACTGTAAAGAGGATCTGTCATGCTATATTCCTATTACAAGGGATGTTTACATTCCTTGTAATAGGAATAAAAGTGATCAAAACATTTATTTTTGGGGAAAAATGTGTCAAACTAAAATAAATAAAGTAAAATGAACAATATATTTTTTTTTTTAAAGCGCCCCTGTTCCCGTGTGCTCGTATACAGAAGCGACCGCACATGCAAGTCATGCCCACATATTAAAACGGTGTTTAAACCACATATGTGAGGTATCGCTGCAAACGTTAGAGTGAAAGCAATCATTTTGGCCCTAGACCTCTTCTCCAACTAAAAAGATGCAACCAGTAAAAATGCAGTGAGTTGTGCAAAAATCGTACATTTCCTTTTGTTTGAGTGCACAAGTGCACACATTGATGTAAACTAAAGCCAAAAGACATAGGCCCAGATTCACAGAGCGATTATGCCTGCGCAACAGGAGATGCGCGTGCGTAAGTCTAAATGTGCGCGTGCGTTTCGTTGCGTGGTATCCCGAGAACGAGATACGCCAAAAATCGAATCAAATTTTTTTTTGTCCCGCGTAATTTCGTTAGACTGGCGCATCCTTCCGCGCAAAAGTGCGATAGACACACCATTGATTTGCTAGTCAAATATGCTAATGAGGGAGTTGCGGGGATCCACAAAAAAATGTTGTTGCTGCGCAGGCTACGCGGTGTGCGCAACAGCAAAATGTTCTGTCTAAAATTAGAGCACATAAAAGGTGGTCTAAAATTTGAAAAAACGTCTACATCTCACAGAAAGCAACACCGTTAGTGAGGAGCAGACCACACACACGTGTTGCACTACAATTTGACTGCCAACATGCCAGGGGCATCGTCGCTCATAGCTGCACTACTGACTTTAGATGAGCAAAGAAGGAGGAGGGCACGGAGGATGGCACGGGAGAGGATATACCGTACCCGCATAGACCTGTTTGGCATGAGTGATTCTGAGGTGTATCGCATCTTCAGATTCACCCCTCATGCCATCCTGGAATTAACCACAACCCTGCAGGAGGACATCACCAGCCCAACACACCGCTCACATGCAGTGCAGCCACTGGTGAAGGTCCTGGCAACACTCCATGTCCTTGCCAGTGGCTCTTTTCAGCGTACAAGTGGAGTGGTGGCTGGGATGTCACAATCCTCCATGAGCAGATGTGTGCACCAGGTTGTCCCTGCAATCCTCAGATGCATGGCCAACCAAATCATTAAACCCACCACTGAGGAGCTGCGACTGAAGGCAATGACAGATTTCTACAGAATTGCCAGGTTCCCACGCACCATCGGGGCCATTGATTGCACACATGTGGCACTACAGCCCCCCCTGGAGACAGAGCACATGTGCCGCAATCGGAACCATTGGCACTCCATCAACGTACAGGTGATAGTTGATGCCCAAGGCCTCATATGGCACGTCCGTGCCAAACACCCCGGATCCAGCCATGACAGCTACATATACAATCAATGCCACATCCGAATGGAATTCGATCAGAACGTGTATGGGAACACCTGGCTGGTTGGTGAGTGACATGGGAGTCAGGCATGACTATCCCCTCCCGTGATGCACACCTCACAAGTGGCACATGCATGACTAACATGCTCCTGTCTTTTCCCTTACAGGTGACTCTGCATATCCACTGGGACCCCATCTCATGACTCCTATCCGAAACCCCCAAACCCCAGGAGAGGAAAGATACAATCAAGCACACATCAAAACCCGTGCAGTGGTGGAGCGCACCTTTGGCCTCCTGAAGTCACGTTTCCGATGCCTGGATAAGTCTGGGGGTACACTGTTGTATTCCCCAAACTTCGTGTGCCATATCATCGCTGCATGTTGCATGCTGCACAATTTCGCAGTGAGGAAGGGCCTGCAGGTTGAGCTACGTGATGACCTGACCCCCCAACCAGACAATCAACCCCTAACCGAGGATACCCCGTCTTCTGAGGGAAGAGCAGTCAGGAGGCAGCTCATATTGGGCATCTTTGCACGGTAAACATACACATTAATCATGGCACAATGAGAATGCATGCATGCACACCACTGTGGTCCCTAGCACACACACCCCACATCCTCATCAAATTGGATTGGCACCAGTCCACCATGCAGGACTGGTGAGCAGTAACGCCACGTCAAGGCTCCAATTATGTCACTGAACATTCATACACCAATCACACGGACCTGAGGATCACTTCTCCCTGGTCCTGGGGAACCCTTCTCCACCAAAATTGAGGATGACACCCGTTTTCCAGCAGGAATGTCACCCCCACATTCAAACAGCATGCACAACCCAAAATTTACAAAAAAATGTCAGCAAAAAAAAAGGCAAAAAATGTCAGCAAAAAAAAAAAAAAAAGGGGGAAAAAATAATTATTGCCCTCTGCGTGAGCCACGCCTGGGGCGCCCCCGGCCACGGCCCCGGCCCCTCAGGGGAGACTCATGGGGGAGGGGCAAACCCGGGGAAGGAGGAGCAGCCCCCGATCTCTGCCCACCTGGCGGCCTGCCCTCCAAGGCCACGGCAATTCTGTCCAGGGCAGCACCAAGTGTTGCCGTGTTGGCCTGGATAGCCTGGGTAAGGGCCCTCACATCCTGCTCAACGCCTGCTAATGTAGTCTGCAGTTCGTTTAGGCAGGTTGTGAAAGCCCGGGAGTGGGAGTCCAGGTTACCCAGTGTATCCTTGATGGAGGACAGGCTCTCCTCCATCCGCCCCAAAGTCTGGCTGACCTGTCCCATATGGCAGGTCTGGAGGGCCTGGTCCCTTCTCAGAGTGGCGGGCAGGAGATTGGGCGCCCCCCTGGTGGTCTGGGATGAAATCCTGCCTCCAGCTGATGGTTGTGGCTGGGGAGAAGGGGAGGCCCTTGTGAGGGGAGCAATGTTGGGGGAGGAGGGGGGGGCTCCCCCTTAGGGAAGGCAGGCTTCTGCCAGCCAGAGGGGAAGAGTCCGCAAAAACCAATCGTCCAGTGCCTGACTCCTCCTCCTCATGATTATCCTCCTCCTCATGATTATCCTCCTCCTCATGATTCCCCTCCTCCTCATGATTCCCCTCCTCCTCATGATTCCCCTCCTCCTCTTGAACCTCCTCCGCGGACTCCGGCCTTGTTGGGGGGGCCTCATTAGGCTGCTGTCCTGGGGTTGGTGCAGTCAGCCCAGATGGCCCTGCACCCTCCTGCACATCTGTGGATGACACAAAACATTCACAGGTTGGAGGATCCACACACTTGGCACATATTCCCTTTCACCCCCTCCCCCACACATGCTACACACCTGATAGAAAAAAAAACCTTACCTGGCACCACGGGGACCGGACTTGTGTCAAAGCCTGGCAGGCCCTCCACTTCATGCCCGTGAAAGGTCAGGGCCACCGCACGCTCCGTCGCTGTCAGACTAATACGGCATGGTGGGCCCCCTCCTGTGCCCCTGGCATGGGCATGCATTGCGGCCAGTTTCTTTTTGACCAGACGCCGGAGGTCGTTGATTTTTTTGTCAATCCCAGACCTGGTCCGTGTCTCCCCCTCCCCCGATGAATTGAACTGCTCAGTGATCCTATCCAAAATCTCCCTCCTCCTGGCCGGGGTGGTGTTGGCACTCTGCGGTCCGTGGAGGTAACGCCCATACTCGCTAATGGCCCGGGCAATAATTCTTTTTTCCCCCACAGTAAAATTCAGCTTTCTTTTTCTCTCAGTCATACTTCCAAAAACAATCAGTCCCAGTCAACAAAATGCACTCACACAAACAAGCACAAACAATCACAAAAAAACACACACAGAGAGAAAACTACTCAGCAAGAAACTGTCACAAAACAATATAAACAAAAAAAACAGCAAGAAAAAAAAACAACAGAAATATATCAATCAAACAAACAGTCTCTCAAACACTTATCAAAAAACACTTTCACAAATATACCAACAAGCACTTGATCACACAGAACACTAATCTGAGAACTACAAAACACACCGCAACGAACAACAGGAACAAAAGCACTTGGTTAAATGGGAAGGGACACAAAGGGATGTACTTTTGCAATGCAAGTGCGTTTGTGTGTGTCTATTTATGCTGTCTGCGTGGTTCACAACGTTGCCCTAGTCCATTTCCAATTTCACTGATTGCGCCGCTCCCGAGTTGTGAGCATGCGCACAGCGGAGCTGACATGGTCTCCTTCACGCGCGCATGCGCGAGCCGGCGGCCCTTCATTTGCATGGGGTCACGGCTCATTTCAATGTAACACGCCCACGTCCCTCCCAATTTGTATTACTCCTCCTTACGCCTCAGAAAAAAACGTTACGCTTGCGCAATTTCCTGCGCAAAAGCTACGAGAATAGGGTGATTACGCGGCAAAATTGCGCAAGTCTAACGTAAAGGCGGTGCGCTACGCCGGTCCAATAATGCGCAGATGTACCTGAATCTGGGCCATACTTTTTTGCCTTTTTCTTGCACTGGGACTGCCTTGGGGGTGCAAAAACCAATGTTTATGGTGCGATCTGTGTGGTCCAAAATGTATTATTGTCTACATAGACTTTGCATTGTGGAAAAAACATGGAGAGACAGATTCTCATAGATTTCGCCTGGCGTAGCGTAAGCCATTTACACTACGCCGCCGCAACTTAACAGAGCAAGTGCCGTATTCTCCAAGCACTTGCTCCGTAGTTTGCGGAGGCGTAGTGTAAATGGCCCAGCGTAAGGCCGCGTAATTCAAAGGGGGCGGCTTGTATTTAAATTAAGCGCGCCCCCACGTCGATCGAACTGCGCATGCGCCGGCCGGGGAAAAAGCCCAGTGCGCATGCTCCAGCTCACGTCGGAAAGCGTTAGTGAAACCGACGTCAAAATGACGTGATCGTCACTTACGCAATGCCCTATTCGCGAACGACTTAGTAAAATGACGTAACCGACGGAAAAAGCCGACGCTGACCCGACGCCATACTTAACATGGCATCCGACGGCACCCGACGGCATCCGACGGTACTGCGTAAGGTTACCCCTCATATTAGCAGGGGTAACCTTACGCGGACGAAAACGACGTAAGCGACGACGGGGCGGCGTAAAAGCGTTCAGGAATCGGAGTAGTAGCCTCATTTGCATAGGCAAATGAGAAAACAACGTAAAGGCCACCTAGTGGCCGGAGTTGTCATTACATCTACGATCCGCAAGTGTAATTGTATTACACTTGTCGGATCTTCACCCGTATCTATGCCAAAGTGATTCTAGGAATCACTCGCATAGATACCCGGGGAAAAAAACGACTATACGACAGGGTATCTGAGATACCCCGTCGTAGCGCCTCTGAGAATCTGGCCCGGACTTTCTAGGCACTAATCATTAAAATCAATACATTATTTAGATACAAAATTTCATGAAAAAACACTGATAAAAACACACATAAAAATACGCCCTCAGACGAAGTCAGCCAATGACGAAACGCTTCGGAACATCCCCCCTCCCGCCGCCATCCGGTGCTTCTCGGGGCTCCCCCGTTCCATCGGGGGCCCGGAGAAAGGATCGCCCTGCACCGGATAGGAAGCATAGAGATGACTGGTGACCAGATGGTCACCAGTCATTTCTATGACCGTCGGAGGCCCAGGCGCGATGACCCGTAAGTAAACAAAGCCGCAATTGTGGCTACTAAGCATTAGATCTGTGAATTTTTTTTATGATCTTATGCTTTCCAGCCTGGAGGAGAGATGTGGGGTCCTATTGACCCCGCATCTCTCCTTAAAGAGGACCTGTCACACACTATTCCTATTACAAGGGATGTTTACATTCCTTGTAATAGGAATAAAAGCGATCAAATTTTTTTATTTATTTTTAAAGTGTAAAAAATAAATGAATTAGTAAAAAAAATTAAAAATTAAAACTCCCCTGTCCTCGGTAGCTCGTGCTCAGAAGCAAACGCACACGTAAGTCCCGCACACGTATGTAAACGTCGCTCAAACCACACATCTGAGGTATTGCCGCGTGTGTTAGAGCATGATGTAATACACTTCTAGCACTAGACCCCCTCTGTAACTCTAAACTGGTAACCTGTAAAAAAATTCAAAGTGTCACCTATGGAGATTTTTAAGTAACAAAGTTTGGCGCCATTCCATGAGTATGCGCAATTTTTGGGGGTTCTGGGGATTTTTGGGGGTTCTGAGTAATTTTCTAGCAAAAGAATGATGATTTGTACATGTAGGAGAGAAGTGCCAGAATAGGCCCGGTATGGAAGTGTGTATAAAAGCCATGTATTGAGGTGGTTAACATATTCTTTACTAAACTTATATTTAACACTATGTAGGCCACATAACTAATTAAACATACAAACATAAACATTTAAATAAAGCACACCATTCAAGGAAGGGGAAGACATTATTTTGCGTAAAAGTAAAACAGTCTCTCACCTTGTGTATGACACATTAAAGCAGCAGCCAAATTGTTAACATTTGCTTATTCAGAGTGGATGCAAATGGTTCAATAGTGCATACAAGTATGGGTTTTAGCTAACAAATGTGTCATTCTTTGGCAGCCCATATATTTATCTTTTTTTTATTGTTTGTTCAATCTGTGGGTTGAACGAAAAAAAATATATATATATATTTCCCCATCCACACATTTAGGGAATCCTCCGAATGTGGTATTGTATTCTGACAGTGGGGACCCTTCCCTTCCATTAGAATGAAATGTTCAGTGTTGCCAGATATAGCCGGTGGCACTGATCATTTGAAAAAAAAACACGAAAGATTGGTTGTATACAAATTGATCTAAAGATCAACTAGTGTACAAAGAATTGCGGCTGCCCATACATTCATCGAAATTCGCTGAACCAGATGAATTTTGATCCAAGTCAGAAGACAAATGTACAGCCTGCCTTTGTAATGCATGATCCAGGTCTTTGATAATGAAAATTTTTACAATGAGCATTGATTATTCATACATAAACTGGCTATTAAAGGCGATACATACAGTAAGGCCCGGATTCACATACATCGGCACATATTTATGCCGCCGTAGCGTATCTTCTTTACGCTACGCTGGCATGGCGCAGAGAGGCAAGCATGGAATTCACAAAGCCATACTCCCAACGTTGCACCAGCGTGGCGTATATTTCGACAGCGTAAGCCGGCGTAGGTGGAAGTGGGCGTGAGCCATGCTAATGAGGCGTGACCCCATGCAAATGATGGGTCAAATGCCAGACAAGTACTTAAAACGAATAGCGCATGTGCCGTCCCGTGGATGTATCCCAGTGCTCATGCTCACAATCACGTCAAAACAACTGCCTACGTCGTGAACGTAACCTACGCCCAGCCCAATTAACGTACAACGTAAACTACGTAAAATTTGACGGCATTCGTTCCCTGGTCCATACCTTTGCATGAGTTGCGCCTCCTATATGGGGAATAACTTTACGCCGGATGTACGGATTATGTGCCAGGCACAAGTACGTTCGTCAATCGCCGTATTTGCCTCATTTGCATAATTTTATTGAAAATCAATGGGAGCGCCACATGCGTCCAGCGTAAATATGCGGCCACTATACGCCGGCGTAGGAAAGTTACGTCGGGCGGCTGAAGACTATTTTTCAACGTATCTTGGTTTGTGGGTCGGCGCATAGATACGACGGCACACATTTGTACTTACGTCGGCGTATCTGGAGTGCTTTGTGAATCCGGGCCTATGCGTTTTTCACACAATACTATGCTTGCAGTGTTTCATCCTGCTAGGTAACAACTAGGAATGTGTGCAGGTGTCCAAATTTACTTGAATATACAAAACTCTGCAATGTCAAACAACTTATGTCTCCTATTTTTATCCAATGGAGCCATGTTATCTAGCATGGATTATATAGACACAGATAACTAGTCCCTAAGAGATAACATAGGGATTTACCAGATATTCCATGTTAACACATGCTTCTTAGCTTTCCTGTTTTTCTTAGTTTTAGACATAAACCATCTAATGCAGCAATTTAGATTTTCATGGTAAGCACTTAGGCCGCGTACACACGACCCAGAACCTCGACGGGCAGAACACATCGTTCCGCCCGTCGAGGTTCTCTCCCGGCCGTCGAATTCGGCGACCCGCCCGTCGGGAATGGCAACCAGCCATTCTTCCAGGCGGGCCGTCGAGAAAATAGAGAGCGTGCTCTCTTTTTCGGCTCGACGAGCTTCCCGACGGGAAGCTCGCTGAGACCGTACACACGGCCGAGGTCCTCGCTGGAATGTGCATTCCAGCGAGGTTCTCGCTGATTTTCAGCGAGAACCTCGGCCGTGTGTACGGGGCCTTAGTGGTATTTCTCATGGTCTTGCTCTCTAAAACTAGGTTTGTTGGACAAAGTTCCCTTATGAGGACTGACAGTTTGTTTGCAATAAAAAATAACGGGTCACTGTAAAATGTATTTTTGGCTTTGGGTGTAGTGGGGAAGAATTTTTCTAAGGTTGCTTCCATTTCTGAGATAAAAATACTATCCATATAAACTCTATACTATGAACAGTGGTAGCAGTATAATGCATGGGCAAGGTAGAAATCTTATCTTTGTCACTGTTACTGAGAAATGAAAAATGAAACAAATCCCACCTTCTGAGAAAAGCAGACAGTCCACAAGAAAACCCATTCAAACCGTCTAAACCTTCTGCACTTTATCCAAAACAAAAACAGGTTTAGGTTTTTGGCTGGACTTTCATGCATGCATAAAGTCTAGTTTGTTGATCAGCAGCAATATAACAATTTGGCACTTGATAATTTTGTGCACTCGTTTTGTAATCCTGTTTCCCCAAACTAGAAAGCGCAGACAGGTTCTCTATGTCATAGATGGTATAGATCATAATGAAATCTAGAAGTTGTGAATTAATCCAAACCCCACCAAAGTCAGTCGGTGATCAAGAAAAGGAATTCTGCTCATTTTCAAGGCTCACAGAAAGGGTAATGTGGAAAAAAGGGCATGGGGAGCAGACCACTGCCCTGGAGGACATTTACCAACACAAACAAAATGTGAAAAATATAATTTAGCGACACAAGGGCAACTTTGAGGTAATAGCCAATCCTTTTAATTACTTGGGAGATGCCTTTAAAATGGTTTTAAACCCTTTCATATTCCAAGTGAACTGTTTAACTTCAGTCTTTTCTTCTCTACAGCCATTAAAAGTCCAGTATGTATAATCTGAGCTGTCAGAAAAAAAGGGGAGGAGAGCTGAAGTAGCCGAGCTTAGTGAGGAGAGCTCTGTTTGGTTGATTGAAGGGGAGGGGAGGGAGAGGATGGGAAGGTACACCCCCTCCCCCCACACCCTTCATACAGCACACATGGACAGTGCTGAAGCTGTCAATCAGCTCAGGGTCCCTCCTCCCCTTTAACCTTTTTTCTCTTGGTGTCAGGAAAACGTGTCGGAAGTGACCCATGCTAAGAGCAAAGGAATGAGGCAGCAGACAAAAATGACACTTAATGCTCCTAATTGAGACAAGTGCACAATATAGAGGGATATTCTTTGTTCATATTTCATGTCTGAGGTTTATGACTACTGTCAGCAACACTGCATGTATTACCTAATTTGCATTTCTAAAACTTTTTTTTTCTATATTAACTGCAGCAGTACCCCGATCTGATTAATTATTATAGCTGGGAAAGAAAAAAAATGTGGGTATTTTTATACATAACAGCAGTAACAAGCATAAATTGGCTTATCGTGCAGGGAAGAGTGTCAGCATGGGCTACACTCAGTAGAAGTGAACATAGGCTTGAACCTCACTGACACTGTATGTCTCCCAATCCATCTCCACCATCTCCAGCAGCAGCTTTTACAAAACAAGTGACCAGTCTGGAGACAAAGGAAACAAATGTACCATAATCACCCCCATGCCAGCTTGGCAAAACTGCTGGCTTTACAGCCACTTCTTTTTCAGCAGGTGGAGCTGGTCATCTTTAACCAGTTTATTTACTCTGCTGCACCACAATGGCAGGTACCTAGATACAATTCTTTTTTCAAATGTCTCTGTCTCACACACATCTATTAATATACACTTATGCTGAGTACACACGATCAGAGTATCCGATGGTCTAAAATCCGATGGATTTTTTAATCGGAATTCCATTCAAGCTGTCTTGCATACACACTGTCAGACTAAATTCCAACCGTCCAAAACCCGGTGACGTAAAACACTACGATGAGCCAAGACAAAGTTCAATGCTTCCGAGCATGCATCGACTATATTCTGTGCATGCATGGATTTTTCTCCGATGGAATTCCACACAGACGATCGGAATTTCCCATCTGATTTTTTTCTATCGGAAGAATTTAAAACATGTTCTATGTTTTTACTCCAATGGAAAAAAGTCAGATGGGGCCCACACATGATCGGAATTCGATCGTGTGTACGCGGCATTATTGTTTTTTTTTTTTTACCAAAGACATGTAGCACAATAGATTTAGCCTACATTTCTGAAGAGATTCGATTTTATTGGAAAGTTGAAATTATGTTTGTTTTCCTTTATATAGCAAAACAATAAAAACCTATGGTGATCAAATGCTACCAAAAGAAAGCACTATTTGTGTGAATACGATATTAATTGAATTTGCATACAGTGTTGCCTAACCACGAAATTGCCTGGTCCAAGAGATCAAGGAGTTAGCAATGACAGTACAGTGTATCCGTGTAATTATTTTACTGAGAAAAGCTCCCAAAATATTCTAGTGCACAGCCTCTGCAAACGTTTGCTAACACTAAGCTAAAAAAAAAAAATGAAATAAGTTTAATGAAGTTTTTGCTAAGACACACACAAAGATATATCTCCCTGGAAACACAATCATGTGACATCTCCTATAGGAGCTATAGTAGTATGCAAAACACAGTGGGGTTTACTAAAGGCAGGTAGGATGTTCAATTTAAAAGGGAATTTATTCTGTTTAGTGAATATGGTAAAAAATGTAATTTGCAAAGAATATCCAATCATGTACAAGGAATGAAGTTCCGCTTACAATCTCTCTCCAATCTGCTAAACTACTATACAACACACTGATAGAGCGATGTTATTATAGCAATCAACACCAGCATTTAACTGTCCCTGGATTCACTCTTAAAATCTCTCCCTATTATGCCTTTTCACTGTATAACAAACTGTTAAGCCTAGTAAGCATGGGCTGAATGTCAGTGGCATCGGCAGCTATTCGGGCAGTCTCGAAATGGCATGACCAAAAAAGGTCTGCTGATCGCTCCAGATCAGCGCTCAGCTAATGCCTGAGAGCGCTGATTGAAGTGTTCTGGCAGGGGGACTGCCCCTCTGTCAGAACACAATAGAACAGCAGGGGAGATTGCTGTACTAATGTCAGATAGTTAGTACCGCACCCCCTTCCTGAGCTGTCAGTTATTTTTTTTTATTTCAGCCCTGTTGGGTTGAACGAAAAAAACGACTACCCAAAAAAAAAAAGGATCCTGCTCCTTTAAAGCATGTCATATGACACGGTGCTGGTCCTGTGTCATTTGGCCCCCTCTAAAACCTAAAAAACCTGACTGATCTTGCCAGTTTCTCCCCACCCTTCTGTAAACTGACCATGGTGTATCATGGCTGTTGAGACCAGACACCGTGGTCAGTTTATGTGCCTCTGTCATCAGCAGCCTGCTATCTGCTCTCCTCTCTACTCCTGTGTCCTCCTCCCCTATCTGTGTGTGAGCTACCCTCCCCCTCCTGCTGTTCTCATAACACTAACCTGTATACACCATCAGCACTCCATCCCATTGCAGTGTCCCCCTCTGTGAATGATTTATAAATATAAATGATGTACTGTAAATACCTAATTTAAGAGCTGAGATTGTGATCACATGACCAGCCAGCTCTCGCCTCCTCTCCTCCTCCCTCCTCCTACTCTCCATACTGACATCAGCAGAGTAATCTCAGCTCCACCCATTGTATCTCTCAGAGGAAAAAGGAGAAAGCTGGCCAGTCATGTGATCGTAGACCGCAGTGAAATTTGGTATTGGCAGCATTTTTTTTTATATATCACACATAGAGGGGGATACTACAATAGGAGGCAGTGCTGATAGTGTATACAGGTTAGAGTGGCTTAACAACCACTTTAAGTGTGCCTGTGACAGCATGTAAAAATAGAGATACAATATGAGGCAGTTAGCACTAACATTATCACCTAACTTTCCCTTCTGTCTGTGTTCTCTCCCTACTACTCCATGTCTCCTTTAACACACATTGAACAAAGGCTACTGGGAATCCCGACTATTATAGGGAGCAGGCTGGCACAAAAAACAACCCCAAATATTGGCCCTTCTAAGCCACCTATGGCCTTAAAAATTGATGCTTCTACAGGAGTTTTGTGTTTTGTCTGTAGAAGCAGCTCAATGTTATTCTGTGTGTCCATGCACAATGATTAACCACTTCAGCCCTGGAAGATTTTCCCTCTTAACCTCCCTGGCGGTATGATTCTTTCTGGTTTTAGGTGCTGAAAGCGGTACAATTATTTGTAAGGAAATTTGGCATTTTATACTGTAGGCCTGTAATTCTTAGGAATAACTCACTTAAATCTGTCCAAACAAGAGTCCAAGACAAGAGTCTGCTAGACCATTTCAGCAGACAGATTCGATCGTGTGTACGGGCAAACAGATGGATTTGGCCACCCGACAGATTTCAAAGCATGCTTTGAAATCTGTCGGCTGGGAACCCGTCTGCCCGACATGTCTGCTGGTTAGTATGCTAACCAGCAGACATGTCTTCTCGCACACGCGCCGAATGGTTTCGACGCATGCGTGGAAGTGTTTTACTTCCTGGTGCGGTGACGTGGCGGCGTCAACGTCACCGCCACGTCACCGACACGTCAGCGCTGTCTGCTGGAGGGGATATTGGTTTGCTCGTGTGTACACGCGAGCAAACCAAAATCCCAGCAGACAGATCTGTTCAAATCGGTCGGTCCGACCGATTTGAACAGACTCATTTAATCGTGTGTACGAGGCCTAATAGGCTTCCCGGGTATGATTTTTTTTTTAAAACAAAATTATAAATTATAATATAATAAATAATTATAACAAATAATAATATAATTATAATAACAAATTATTCAATAATGAAATCAACTCAAAATCACTGAAATTTGCTCAGTTGCAGAATTGTTGCTGTCATTACTTTTTTTCCTTTATGACGAATTTTCCCAAAAATCGCTATCGCTCAATTCTGCAAGTGATTATAATTTATCATCGCTGTTTTCTAGCTGCTCTAAAACCATTTTTGACATAAAGGGACACTTTTGGTTGCTATGGACAATCTACAGTTTGCAGGCAGAAAGAACAGTTTTTATTATACAAAAGTACATGTAGGGCACTGAGCAGACCACTGGGGACAAAGGGTGTGTGTATTTTTTACATACAGTACTGTAATCTATAAGATTACAGTATACTGTATGTACTGTGTTTGTTTACTTTTTTGTAAACAAACACAGGGAATGGAGATCAGTGGCACACAGGTCGTGTGAATCGAGCGGGGGATGCATCGCTGGATCCAGGGAAAAGGTAAGTAAACCATGCCTATGGATGCTGCGAAGCGAGCCCGAGTCTAACTCGGGGTTACTGATCGCAGCACAGAAATTTAACCCTGAGTCAGACTCGGGAATACCGCCAGGGAGGTTAATGACCAGGCCATTTTTTGCAATACGACACTGCGTTGCTTCAACTGATAAATGCATGGTCATGCGATGCTGTACCCAAACCAATTTTTTCCCACAAATATAGCTTTCTTTTAGTAGTATTTGATCACCTCTTAGGTTTTTATATTTTGCCTTATAAACAAAAAAAGACAGACAATGTTTGCTGTAATAAATATCCCCCCCCTCCAGAAAAAAATCATCATCAGTTTAGGCCAATATGTATTCTTCTACATATTTTTGGTAAAAGAAAATTGCAATAAGCGCATATTGATTGGTATGCACAATAGTTATAGCATCTAAAAAATAGGGAATAGATTT
Source organism: Rana kukunoris (assembly GCA_029574335.1). Taxonomy (NCBI): domain Eukaryota; kingdom Metazoa; phylum Chordata; class Amphibia; order Anura; family Ranidae; genus Rana; species Rana kukunoris. The sequence continues at coordinate 221,232,303 of CM056050.1, read as the reverse complement.
ATGTCATTGTTATGGCTTTTTTTTTTTCACTCGTAATGGTGGCGATCCACAATTTTTTGTGGGACAGTGACATTGCTGCGGACAGATCAAAACTTTTTTGGGACCATTGACATTTATACAGCGATCCGTGCTATAAAAATGCACTTACTGTGTAAATGTCACTGGCAGGGAAGGAGTTAATACTAGGGGGGATCAATGGGGTTAAATGTGTTCCCTCATGTGTGTTTATAACTGTAGGGGATGGGACTAGAGGAGGAGACAAATCACTGTTCATAATTACTTGGAACAGCAGATCTGTTTCTCCTCTCCTGTCAGACAAGTCCCCATTCTGGCTCTCGTGCCCGCAATCGTAAGTGACTGGCAGACATTACAGCTGCCGACCACACGCATCGGGTTCTCCGCCATGCTATGGCTCTTAAAGAAGCCGTCATACAGGTACGGCAATTAGTGGGAACGTGCCTACCTACCACCATATAATAACGGCGGTTGGTCATCAAGTGGTTAAAGGCATATTTTAAGACAACAAAAAAACCTTCTTATTTGCATTTCAGATTGGAGCTTTCTGGCAGAAAAAACTCTGCTAAACGTTCCTAAACTGTGTACCAAAACTCTCTATATAAGTGAACTGATGTTTTTTTTTTTTTTAAGCCTAATTGTTCAGAGGCCAGGAAGTGCTTGATTTAGTAACTATTGCTATGGTGGATAATGATTTCAATAGATAGCCCTTTTCTCAAACTGTGAACTGCAGTTCAATTCACAGTAAACTCAAACCTGAAGCCCATCCCTACTAACGCGGCAGCAAGACAGCTTACTCTGCTATCTGATCCTGGTCAACACAAGTGTATTGCATCAGAGCATGAGTGACCCTTGTACTGACTAATTCAAGTATTTACATTAGTAGACATTTAAAATACATGCCAGTTTTATCTTTTTAACTACAAAACTGCAATAATTTATATTTATTTATTTGCACCTGAAGTTAGACTCACAGACAATAGATATTCAACTGCATTTTTAATTTTTAATGTGTTTAAAATTTAAATTTACCCAAGCACTAACCCAAATGAGCCACCAGTGCATAATTAACCGTGTCTCTGGGACATATTATAGCAAAATATTTGTTCTACTTCAGTCTGAACTCAAAGCTTATTCCTATTTGTAAACTATACAGTTCACATTTGGCAACATATTCTATAAGCACTGGAAAAGTATGTTTTTAACCACTTCAGGCCCGCGCTACCGTCGGATGACGGCAAGAGCGCGGGCCTGAATATGCAACATGCCGTCATTTGTAGAGCGCGCTGCGGGGGAAGCCCTGTGTTGTCTGTGTCCCTTGGACACGGCCAATCACAGATCACGGCGAACGGCCAATAAGAGTGGCTGTTTGCGATGCGATCTGTGGGCGAATGAGAGATGATCTCTCATAGATCATCTCTCATTGCCGTGTTACAGAGACAGCGTCCTGTCTCTGGAGAGTAGGAGCCCGATCTGTGTTCCTTCCTACATAGGGACACAGATCGGTCACCCCCCCCAGTCACCCCCCCTCCCCCCACAGTTAGAACACACCTAGCATACACATTTAACCCCTTCCTCACCCCCTAGTGTTAACCCCTTCAATGCCAGTCACATTTATACTGTAATTAGTGCATATTTATAGCACTGATCACAGTATAAATGTGAATGGCGCCAAAAATGTGTCAAAAGTGTCCGATGTGTCCGCCATAACGTCGCAGTACCAATAAAAATCGCAGATCGCCGCCATTTCTAGTAAAAAATAAATAATAAAAAATACTAATTCGCTCCCCTATTTTGTAAGCGCTATAACTTTTGCGCAAACCAGTCGCTTATTGCGATTTTTTTTTTACCAAAAATATGTAGAAGAATACGTATCGCCCTAAACTGAGAAAAAAAATGTGTTTTTTTTTTAATTGGGATATTTATTATAGCAGCAAGTAAAAAATATTGTATTTTTCTTCAAAATTGTCGCTCTATTTTTGTTTATAGCGCAAAAAATTAAAATCGCACAGGCGATCAAATACCACCAAAAGAAAGCTCTACTTGTGGGGAAAAAAGGACGTAAATTTTGTTTTTGAGCCACGTCGCACGACCGCGCAATTGTCAGTTAAAGCGACACAGTGCCGCAAGCTGAAATTTTACCTGGGCAGGAGGGGGGTGTAAGTGCCCAATATGCAAGTGGTTAAAGTGCATTTTCCACATAGGTGTACTAAACTACTGTCAAAAGCTAAACTATAGTAGAAACCATGGGTGGACTGACAACTCATGGGGCCCCGGGCAAAAGAAGATCATGTGTTTGTCACAGAATGGGGGATGGAGAGAGAAAGGGGGTTGGAGATAGTGGGGATGGGAGAGAGATCGGGCAAGAGAGAGAGAAGGAGTGAGAAAGAGAGGAAGGTGAGAGAGAGCGAGAGAGAGAGAGGTGGTAAAGGGGTGAAAGTGAAAGGGGGTTAGAGAGATGGGGTGAGAGTAAAGGGGGTGAGAAAGAGAGGGAGAGACAGGGAAGAGAGAGGGGGGAAATGATTGTGATAAAGAGAAGTTTGAGAGAGAGAGGGTGAGAGTAGGGGTATGGGGGTGAGAACGAGGGGGAGATAAATGGGGAAAGAGCAAGGAGGTGGGGGAGAGAGGGGGTGGGAGAGAGAAGGGGGGTTAGAAAGAGAAAGGATGAGAGAGAGAAGGGGTGAAAGAGAGAGGGGTGTGAGAGAGGAGAGTGAGAAAGAGAGGGTGTGAGAGAGAGGTGGAGACAGAAGGGGAGAGAGGGGGAGAGGGGTGTTGTCAGAGAGAGGGGGATAAGGGGTGGGAGAAAGAGGGGAGAGGGAGGGGTGGGAGAAAAAGGGGGTAAGAGAGAGGGGAAAAGAGGGGATGAGATAGAGAGAAATAGGGGGTGAGAGAGAAGGGGTGGGAGAGATGGGTGGGAGAGGGGGCGAGAGAGAGGGAGCATGAAAGAGAGTGGGGGTTAGAATGGGGTGAGAGAAAGAGAGAGGGGTTTGGAGAGGGGGAGAGAGAAAGGGGAGAGAGAAAGGGGAGTGAGAAAGAGAAGGAGTAAAAGAGGGGAAGTGTGAGAGAGAGAGTTGGGGGGAGAGGGGGGGAATGAAATAGGGAATGAGGGGGGTGAGAGAGAGATGGAGAGTGAGGGGGTGAGACAGAGGGGGGTGAGAGAGATAGGGGGTGAGAGAGAGAGGGGTGAAAGAGAGGGGGTATGAGAAAGGGTGAGAGAGAGGGGGATGAGACAGGGATGGGAAAGAGAGGGGGATGGGTGTGAGAGAGAGATGGGATAAGAGAGGGGTAAAGAGGGGGTGAGATAGAGAGAGATAGGGGTATGGGAGATAGTGTGATAGAGAAAGGGGGGTTAGAAAGAGAGCAGGGGTTAGAACGAGAGAGATAGAGTGTGAGAGAAGGGTGGGATAGGGGATGATATAGGGGTGAAAGGGGTGAGAGAGGGAGATAGAGGATTAGAGGGGGATGAGAGAAAGGGGGATGAGTGGGGTGAGGGTGGGAGAGAGAGAGGGGAGTGAGAGAGAGAATGGGTGAAAGAGAGGGAATAGAGAGGGGGTTGAGAGCGACAAAGGGAAAGAGAGAGGGGGTGAGAGAGAAGGGGTGAGAGAGAGGGAGATAGAGAGTGAAAGAGGGGAAGAGAGAGAGGAGGGGGTTAGGAGAGTGGGTGAGAGAGAGGTAGGGAGATGAGGGAGGGGTGAGTGAGAGAGGGGTTAAGGGGGTGAGAGAGGGGTTAAGAGAGGGGGTAAGAGATAGAGAGGGGGTAAGAGAGAGGGGAGAAAAGGAGAGTGAGAGAGAGGGGTGGGAGAGGGGGATCGGAGAGAGAAAGGGGGTGAGAAAGAGGTGAAAGGGGGGTGGTAGAGAGGGGGTTGGAAGTGGAATGGTGGGAGAGGAAGCGTGGAAGAGGGGGTGAAAGAGAAGGGGTATCTGCAGTCCCTCCCTCATGTGTCCCCATGTTCCTGTCCGTGTCTGTGGGAGGATGTCCATAATGACCATCAGCAGGCAGGGCCAGTTCTGTGCTGCACTCCTTCCAGCAGATCCATTTAGTCTGATAGCCAGACTGTCCCCAGTAGCGGTCCTTGAGTGCCTGTGCCTCCTCATCTTCCTCCGGGCCCACTGTGAGCCTATCTTTCGGGCCACCCTTGCTACTCACCTTCCCCATGGCCTCCGTGTGAGGCCGCCCACTCGCAGTGTGGAGATGGTGCTCAGAGCCGGGTGCTGTTATCCTGCCCGATCTACGAGGCCTTCACTGCCCGCTCCCCACCCCTGCACATGGACTCTCCAAGATTGCGCTCGTACTGGGACCGGGCCCTAAGGCAGTGCCCAACTGCCCAATAGGTCAGTCTGAACCTGGTAAAAACACTCCACTCTAGCTGTTTACTTACCCCAGAGAATAGTCACAGCCTGCTTTGAGATGTTTCTTGACATCCTCCAGGACAAAATACTATTCAGTGGCCATGTGTGTGCAGTGAACCCTTTTGGGCCAATAAGACTAGAGACAATTGGCAAGCTATTTTGGAGTTTAAAGACTGCCCAACATTAGGTGACAGTGGTGCATATTAGATTAAACAGTGATCTGCGTACCTAATTATTATTATACAAAACATCTTAAATGATTCAAGTATGGTCATTTTATTTATATTCAGGGTAATATTATACATCTTTTAATATAAAACTATTTAGCCTTTGCATGCCTGCAGTTGTTTTAATTTTATATCCTCAACAGGTCTAAGTGACAAGAGTTTTATCATCAGCTTATCAGATGCACAGTAACTTTCCTTGTAGGTTATGGATGTCATAAACCTGCTTATTAGAGTATATGAATGGCATTATTATACACATTAAAACTAGTTTTAGCGATCATCTTTCTAAATTGTTTGTCGTAAACTCAACATGTTTTGCTCTTATAGAAAATGATGTGTTTACAAATTTTATAGCTATGGATCTGCATAAAATGAATCTGTGCAATTTTGCTGCCCTCACAATGTTTGCATTCACAGACTATAAGGCTTAAAGGTTTTCTTGTGTCTTAGTACATAAATGAGAACAGCCGGTCATGGGCTGCATATGATGACTCATGTCTCTCTGCCCCCCAGCCCAGTCCTCTTCTATTAGACACCTATTATTATTAACATGAACACAATTATTTTGTTAAGCACCATGTGAGGGGTTGTGGGAAACCATTGATCTGAACTCTTAAGCCTATGGGGAAAACTATTGGCAAAAGTATTTAATGATAAATAGGTTCAGCTTAGTGTGGAGTCCGGTGGAGTATGTTAATACATTTCTCCAAGTCACCTACCCTTCTGATCCATCTCTATCTTCTATTCTTTTTTTTATTGCCTTTGGACAACCCTCCATATAGGTTACAATTAGAAATCTATTAACGCAAGCATTTTACATTTTTTGTGTTATTTTTTTAAAAAGACTACATTTTTTAAAACATTTTGTCATAACATTTTGCAAACAGGTAATTTTTCCCCTTCATTGATGTATGCTGGTGAGGCTGCACTGATGGGCACCGATAGCCTCTTCTAATGGGCACTGATGGGCTGCACTGATGGGCACCAATGGGCTGCACTGATGGGCAAAAATAGGCTGCATTGATGGGCACCAATAAGACGGCAAGGGTGGGCACTGATAGGCGGGACTGAAGGGCATTGATAGGTGGCACTGGTGGGCACTGAGAAGTGCCACTAATAGGTGGCACTGATAGGTGGCAGTGATGGGCACTGATGGGTGGCAGTGATGGGCACTGATCAGCACTGGTAGGTTACACTGATAGGCAGCACTGCTAGGTGTTACTGATGAGGCACTGATTGGCACCACTGGTGGGCATTGATAGGTGACACTCATGGGCATTGACAGGTGGCATTCGTGGGCATTAATAGGTGGCACTGGTGGACACTGTGAGCACTGGCAGGTGTTAATTGTAGGCACAGGTGAGGCAGATGTGCCTCCTTCCTCTTCCTCTTCGGAACCAATGTCACTTTCACATAAGCTGGTGACCTGCTTTTTTTTCTCCTCAAGCTGTTAGTGTGAGGAGAAAAAAAGCTGATTACAGAGCTTTTGTTTACATCACATGATCAACTGTAATTGGTTGACAGCTAATCACGTGGTAAGGGACCAGTATCGGATCTGTGATTACCCGAGTCTTGGTAAATCATGATCACAGCGCGTGTTGCGTGAGCCCTGCAGTGGCCGCATAGGGAGCGAGAAAAGGGGAGGACGTCTATTGACGGCCTCCCGGAAATTCAGGTCCGCACTGAACCCGTCATTCAGCTATAGCCCGGATGCCAAGTGGTTAAATTGAAACAATAAAAATGAAATATTCCTTTAAATATTGTGCATGGGGTGTGTCCTTAGTATGCCTGTAAAGTATCACATATTTCCACGCTTAGAACAATACCACAGCAAAATTACATTTCTAAAGGAAAAAATCTAATTTTAAACTGCATTGCGGCTGTAATGAATTGTCGGATCCTGGCAATATAGATACAAATCATTGAAAAAACTGGCATGGGAACCTGGGTCTTGCCCCAGGGGATATGTATCAATGCAAAAAAAAAGTTTTAAAGGAGCAGTGATTTTAATAATGCTTAAAGTGAAACAATAAAAATGAAATATTCCTTTAAATATCGTGCCTGTGGGGTTTCCTTAGTATGCCTGTAAACTGGCGCATCTTACCACAGCAAATGTTAATTTCTAAAGTAACCAAAAGTCATTTAAAACTGCTTGCGGCTGTAATAAATTGTCATATCCCAGCAATATAGATAAAAAACATTGAACAAAAATGACATGGGTTCCCCCCAGTCCATTACCAGGCCCTTTGGGTCTGGTATGAATATTAAGTGGAACTCCACACAAAAATAAAAAAAATGGTGTAGGGTCCTCCCCAAAATCCATACCAGACCATTATCCAAGCAGGCAACCTGGCAGACCGCAAGACAAGGGGAGACAATAAAGAGTGACACCCCTCCTGAACCATACCAGGCCACATGCCCTCAACATGGGTAGGGTGCTTTAGGGTCCCCCAAAAGCACCTATTATATAGATGAGGGCGGGGTCACACAGTGACATCAACAGATGACCCCACCTTCCTCTGACGTCACATGGCATTAGAGGGGGTGGCCATTTACATCACTGCGTGGCCCCGCCCTCAGCTATATATTAGCTGTCACTGCGAAGAGGCTTCAGTTGGTGGGAGCCTCCCATGGTGGCAGAGTCATTGCGTTTCTTTTTTTTTGGTTCATCGGGTGGCTACATGTACCCTGGGGCAGGACCCGGGTCCCCATAAACTTCTTATGGCAATAACTTGCATATAAGTCTTTAAAATTAGAACTTTTGGTTTTTCATGTTAGTGTCCCATAAACTGTAATGGCATCCCCCGCTTTTGAATTTGCCACAAACACTGCATAATTCGGCGAACATCAGGCTCATCCCTAGTCCTTATATAAAAAAATCAGCAGCTACAGTATTTTTAGAAAAAGGACAGAGAGTATTTGGGGACTTTAAGTTCAAAAGTTTTATTAAAAGTTTAAAATGAGAACAGCAATGAAATAGTCAAAAGACAAGGTGCTTGAAGATAGAATAAAACACACATTACAGCCTGGCACCGAAGCCCAGCTCATGTAAACCTTACACAACAGCGATCTTTAACATAGAGCAGTAAGTCGACCAGTGTGTCCCCAATACCCGGACCCAGGTACGGACCCAGCAACCAAGCCATGCAAAAGTATATCTTACCACAATGGATGAGGCCCATATACCCCCAAGCCCCAACGGGAACAAGCTGCATCCCAGGAGACGGGGCCACCCGAACCCCCCCTCCCCCTGTGGCCGCCAGCTCCCCACCCAAGCCCACACAGAAGGGGACCACCTCCCCTTCCTGTTGATCCTTCCTAGCAAACATGTGTAAGGAAATGCAACGAAAATCCTCCGTGACAGAGGGTCACCTCAGGTATGCCAAGATAGGCGAGGGAAAGGGGAGAAAGTAAAGGGGAAGATATGTGAGATTAGAAGAGAAATACTGACACAAGCTATCCATGTGGGGAATCGACAGACACATCTTCCAATTGTATCCCAGGTATGAGAGAGATATTACTGTAAGAGGCCCATGGTTCCCAAATGGTGTTGAATTTCTCCGTTCTATCATTAAGTTTAGCTACTAATTGTTCCTGTACCATGATCCAGGAGACTTTCCTCCTGAACCCTTGAAAGGATACGGTAGGTTTCTTCCAGGCTTTAGCAATGGTCAATTTAGCACCTAGCAGTAAGAAGAACGCCAGTGCCTGTGAGCGTTTGGATAGGTTCGGGATACGATGGTTAAGTAGTGCTACATTAGGATGAGGGCCTATCATTATCCCTAACACCGAACCCGTAGTACGGAACACCTTCCGTCAAAACGGTCTTATGCGAGGACAGGTCCACCAAACGTGCAGCATGGTGCCTTCAAGTTCACAGCCTCTAAAGCAGACTGGCGAGGTTCCTGGATACATTTTTGCCAGCCTGGAAGGAACATAGTACCATCTCAACATTACTTTAAGGCTAGCCTCGATGAGGGAGATATTGAGTATACCTTTATACAGTATGCTCTAGAACAGGGGTGGCAAACTCAAATTCATCGGGGGCCGCATCAGCAGTTTGGTTGCCCTCAAAGGGCCGGTTGTATCTGCACTCCACCATAGTGTTCAGTCTGAGCAGTCTCCAAGTTTTCTTGCGCTGCATATGGACGCAGCGCAGGGTTCAGGAGTGCGAAGCACATTATTTCTAATATTACATTCTAATATAAAATGAAATCATTCAACTCACCATAATGCAGAATCAGTGGAAGCCCGGAGTCTCTCCTTGCATCAGGCGTCCCCACCAGCCGAGTCCCCCTTTTACATCAGGCGTCCACACAAGCCGAGTCCCCCCTTTACATCAGCCGAGTCCCCCCTTTACATCAGCCGAGTCCCCCCTTTACATCAGCCGAGTCCCCCCTTTACATCAGCCGAGTCCCCCCTTTACATCAGCCGAGTCCCCCCTTTACATCAGCCGAGTCCCCCTTTACATCAGCCGAGTCCCCCTTTACATCAGCCGAGTCCCCCCTTTACATCAGGCATCCCCCTTTACATCAGGCGTCCCCCCTTTACATCAGCCGAGTCCCCCTTTACATCAGGCATCCCCCCTTTACATCAGCCGAGTCCCCCTTTACATCAGCCGAGTCCCCCTTTACATCAGGCGTCCCCCCTTTACATCAGCCGAGTCCCCCTTTACATCAGCCGAGTCCCCCTTTACATCAGGCGTCCCCCCTTTACATCAGGCGTCCCCCCTTTACATCAGCCGAGTCCCCCTTTACATCAGGCATCCCCCCTTTACATCAGGCGTCCCCCCTTTACATCAGCCGAGTCCCCCTTTACATCAGCCGAGTCCCCCTTTACATCAGGCGTCCCCCCTTTACATGAGCCGAGTCCCCCCCCTTACATAAACCGACTCCCCCCCTTTCATGAGCCGAGTCCCCCCCCCCTTACATGAGCCACGTCCCCCCTTTACATCAGGAGTCCCCCAGCATCCGAGTTCCCCCACCAGCAGACTCTCTCCGGTCTTCAATAAAATGGCGGCCGGCAGAGACATTGTCTCTGCCCGGCCGCGGACCTCTAGCGGCGGCGACGGCGGACTTCAAAAAAATGGCGGCCGGCGGAGACATTGTCTCTGCCCGGCCGCGGACCTCTAGTGGCAGCGACGGCGGCGGTCTTCAAGAAAATGGCGTCCGGCAGAGCCATTGTCTCTGCCCGGCCGTGGCTGCCAGCAATATAAAAAAAAAATCGGATGAGAGATATCCGCCCTGCTGACAGGGGCTGCTGCGCGGGCCACATCACAAGGCCTGGCGGGCCGGATTCGGCCCGCGGGCCTTGTGTTTGCCACCCCTGCTCTAGAAGAAGCACCGAACCACACCTCAGGATCCCACGAGCCGCCCACGTCTTCCTCCCAGGCTCGAGCATAGGTCGGCTTGTCCGTCTTTGTCATCAATGCAGTATAGATCAACGAGATTCCTCCCCTCTGATCCACCGTGTCCTCACACCACTGTTCATAGGGGGTAACGGAGGGGGGCAGAGGTTTGTTGGTCCAGATGGAGTGCAGAAAGTGTGAGATTTGAGAGAACCTAAAAAGCTCTGTGTCAGGCATGTCTAGTGTCTTCCTGCAGTGTGAGAGGGAGAGAGGACCTACTCGATTGAAAAAGTGCCCGATCCGATAAAGACCCTTATCTGTCCACCATTTAAAAGCAACAATATCCAATCCCGGGGGAAACTCCTTATTATGAAACAAATGCCTCAAAGACCTCCATGGCGATATCAGGGTTTGTCTGTCATATAGCTTGGAACAAAGAGTCACAGAATGCGAGAGAGTTGGGGCCATTATGGCCGGTCTGCATTTAGGACCGCAAACCAAAAGGTAATCAACGGTGTGTAACGGGACTGCCTGTCTTTCCATAAGTAACCAATCCGGTTTAGGGCCCCTGGAAAAGGCTATCGATATTTGAGCCAATTGAGCAGCCTGATAGTAGTTCCACAGGCTCGGGAGGCCTAGACAACCCTGCGATATTAGTCGAACCAGTACACCTAAGGGACACCTGTACCCCTTCTTACCCCAAACAAAGCGAACTGTCCCTGACTGTAACATACAGAGGACTTTTTTCGGGACCGGTATTGGGAGAGAACAAAATAAGTATAAAAGGCGTGGAAGGATGGTCATTTTGACCGCGTGTATCCTGCCCAACCAGGATAGTCCTGCCCTGGACCACCTTTCCATGTCACCCTGGCACTTAAGGATCATAGGGGGATAATTAGTTTTGAAGAGGTTGTAGATATCAGGCGTAAGGGATGTGTGAGGGAGCCCACGAAAATGCAAAGTTATTGGTAAGTGGGGCAAGAAGGTCCGGAGGAACCGATATATTCAACGTGATCGATTTGTCCATGTTAACCTGTAGACCAGATGTTTCACTGAAGACCCGCAGCATCTTGAGGATTAGGGGTGTGGAAGTCAAGGGGGAGGTGACAAAAAGGAGGAGGTCATCCGCATACAGGGCGCATTTATGTTCCTGTGACCCGCAAGTTACCCCTTTAATATCGGGGTTCGACCGTAGCGCCACTGCCAGTGTCTCTATAGCTACCGCAAACAGGAGGGGGGATAGTGGGCATCCCTGTCTGGTCCCCCGGCCTATAGAAAAAGAGTCTGAATATCTGTCCAGCAGGCGAATCTGCGCAGTGGGGCATGAGTAGAGGGAATCGATGAGATTAAGAAAGTTAGGGCCGAAGCCCCATCTCCCCAGGACATCAGACAGGTATGCCCAGTCTATAGAGTCGAAAGCTTTATGTAAGTCTATGGAAAGTAAGAAACCCTTTTGTGGGGACACCCCGTCCCATCCCGACTTGAGCAGGGAAACAATGTCAATAGCGCGCCGGATCTGGTCCGGGCCCTGTCTTCCAGGGATGAAGCCCACCTGGTCCTTATGGACATACTCGGCAATGAAACCCGATAATCTGTTCGCCATTATTTTGGCCATAATCTTAACATCATTGTTAATTAGTGATATAGGGCGATAATTGCCCACCTCCCTAGGGTCCTTATCCGGCTTCGGGATCACTGAGATGTAAGCAGAGTTTAAATCTGCATTCAGGGGGGCTCCGTCCCGGAGACAGTTAAACAGTCTTGTCAGATGGGGGGCCAGGCTGGTGCTAAATTTCTTGTAATAACCAGTAGAGAAACCGTCGGGTCCCGGGGAGGAACCTAATTTAAGGGTCTGGATGGTATTTAAAACTTCCTCCTGCGTGAACGGACTCTCCAGGAGATCACGGTGGTCTTTGGTCAGCATGGGCAAATGGGGATCATCTAAAAATGTATTCCGCACCGAGTGAGGGGGAGTGCGGTTAGAATTATATAAGTCAGAATAAAAATGTAGGAAGGCGTCCATTATCTTGGAAGGGTTCTTAGTCAGCTCCCCCGAGGCTACCCGAAGTTTAGGAAATGCAAGAGTGCGCTGTTTGGGGTTCAGTTTCGTGGCTAGCCTGGCTCCCATTCTGTCCGTTTGTGCATAAAATCTAGCCCCCGTCCACCTAAGGTGTTGCTCCGCTGCTGTGGTCAGGGAAAGATTCAGAAGAGCCCGGGCCTTGTCTAAATCCTCTAGCGATTCGGGGGTGGGGTGGGTCCTGTGAGCCCTGGCTAGTTTCCGAAAGTCCTCTGTAAGTTTACGCGTTGTCGCATTGTGTTCAGCTTTAAGCCTAGATGCCATCTGGATTTGTTTCCCCCTGATGACCGGCTTGTGCGCCGCCCAGACTGAAATAGGGGATACCTCACTCGTAGCATTATGCAGGAAATATTCATTAATGGACTCCTCCAGTAAGGAGCATTGCGCTGGGTCGCTTAATAGAGACTCCCGTAAGCGCCAACGAGGAGGGCCACCCGACGCCGAGGGCCTATTTGTTGTCAAGGTGACCATGTAATGGTCAGAGAGGGAGGACTCCACAATCTTGGAACTTTTAATGAGAGGGATCAGTGCTGCGCGAACAAAAATGTGGTCAATCCTAGCAAAGGAGTTGTGGGGTGCCGTAAAGTGCGTATAATCTTTGGTGCGCGGATTGCATTCCCTCCAAATGTCCACTAGTCCTACCGAGTTAAGAGATTTAGCTATGCTGACACTCTGTTTAGTTGGGCGCTTAGGTTTTGAGGAACCGTTTGCTAATTTGTCAAGGGCGAAATCGTAGGCAATGTTCGAGTCCCCGCCAATGACAACCGTACCTTTAAGGTGGTTTTGTAGCTTATCTAGCAATGATTCAAAAAATATCTTTTGTCCCCTGTTGGGCGCATAATAGGAAACAAAAGTGTAAAGTCCACCATCGATATGCCCAGAGACCAGAATGTAGCGACCCTGAGGATCTACAATAGTCTCAGGTTGCGATAGGTTGATATTTCTAGCAAAACACATCGCAACACCTTTGGTTTTGTTTTCCGCAGAAGCCAGAAAAAATTGAGGAAAGCGTTGATGTAGGAACTTGGGAGTAAAGGTGGACGGGAAGTGGGTCTCCTGTAGTAAGAGAACGTCTGCGTGCATGGTGGTATACAGTTGCAGGAGCTTCCTGCGTTTAACCGGGGAATTGAGACCTTGGGTGTTGTGTGAGATAATCTTAAGAGTTGGTGAGGGGCAGTGTGTATTAGTCATGAGTCAGGATGTAGTGTACTGCGCAGTGGTTCTGAAACTTACCTGGATCGAGAGGGGAGCTTAACCGGAGCATTCTAAAGAGGCGGAGAAACCGCGGCCCGGAACCCGGGAGTGGAGACCAGAGACAGCTGAGGAGCCCCTGGAGCTGTAAGAGCGAGAGGAGAAGAACCAAGAGGGAAGGAGAAAAGAAAGAAAGAAAAGAAGATGACATCATTATATACCTGAGGTGACAATTGGACTAAAATAACAAAACATAACAGTACCCGGGGGTCCCTAGCCATCCCCAGCCCCACAACCTAAAGGATCCGAGAGTCCCTGTTGTCAGGGAACCCAGAAACGGAACAAAAGGCACTGAAAGTGCCTCTGATCCAATGGAGGGGCATTGATTCCACCACGACCCCGCCCCCCTGTTAAAAGCAAAAACTGAAGGTCTCAAAGAGACCCATGCTCCCGTAGTTACTGAGCGCCTTTTAGTAAAAAAACAAAAACAAAAAAAAGGGGGAAAATGCAGTATATTAAGTGAGGACCCTCTGACCCCCCTACCGGGATGGGGAGCCATAGGGCCAATAGAATCCCTCTTGCATGAGTTACACTATCCTACAATATTATTGAGAGTTACAGTATATAGCAAACAGAGCCGAGGGAAAAAACTGTAGATTCCAGTCAGAACACTGTTCCACCTAGGGCAAAAATCAACCCTCAACCCCAAGGAAGAGGAGACCGCCTAGCGGCTCCAAACATGTAATAAATAGTCAGTAAACTCTAACAGAACCTCTGACCAGAACCTGTTTAATAAGCTAGGCAAAAAAAACAAAACAAAAAAAAGAAAAAATAATTCAGCCCGATCCCGATCTAATAGGAGCCATCCTTGCCCGGAGAGCAAGGGTAAGTCCCAAAAATGGTCCAGGTGAGGCGGACCAGTCCCAGTCCAAGTCCCGAAACCACAAACCAAAATAGGTCTCAACCATTGAAAACCAATCAAAAAGGTGGGTAGAATGTTCACGTCGTCAGGTTCTCCTTAGAACGTTTGGAACCGTGTTTCAGCCAGGTCTGCTGCAGTGGACTCGCTGGTGGTGGCCTCTTTGATGATGTGGGGGTACCTCTATTAGCCAATGCCGGAGGTGGGCCCAAGTGGATCAGCCCAAGTTGGGCCAGGAGATGTTCTCCCTCCGCGAACGAGGAGAAGCCGAAGCTCTTGGTTTTGTAGGAGAAGTTCAGGCGGAGAGGGAAGGACCATCTGTAGGTAATTCCTCTGTCCATCAGGACCTGGAGCAACGGTTTAAGTGCACGCCTCCTCTGACTTGTATATGGGGATAGGTCTGCAAAAATTTGGATCTTGTGCTCATGGAGGGTGATACTATCAACCGATCTAGATTTTCTCATTACATCCTCCTTTACCGAATAGAAATGCTGTTTAACTATAATGTCTCTAGGCAGACCGTCTGAGCGAGGAGCCTGGAGCACTCTATGAGCCCTGTCCAGCTCAAGGCGGTCTAATAAGGGATCAGCTGTCTAATAAGGGCTTTTACCGCAGCCTGCACCTCCTTTTCGGATTAAGGGAGCCCCCTTACCCTAAAATTGTATCTTCTCGTTCTGTTCTCGAGGTCGTCGATCTTTGCAAACGCAGTTTCTAGCTGGTCCTGTACATCCTGGAGTCTGGCTGTGTTCTGATTAATTCTAAGGACTGCCTGGTCTGCCTTCTGCTCAATACTGTCCATCCTCAGTCCAATCTGTTGTAGGTCCGCATGTATAGAGGAGGTAATCTGTGCTGCATTCAGAGCCAGACTTTTAGAGAGCATCTGTGAAAAAGCAGACATCATAGAGGGAAAGTCTGTGGGTGTAGGTGCTTCCTCCTGCGCCTCACTCACTGAGAGCAACAGGCCTGTGTGAGGATCCATCATGGGGGTAGAGGGACAGCCCGCTCCCATTCTACCTAGTAAGGATTCTGTGGAGGTCGGGGGGCTGGCCGGTAGCAGCAGGGGGTATTCGGTACCTGGAGAGTGTAGTGGAGCCAGGTCCTGGTCGGCTATGGAATCGTCCGCCGGATTCAATGCGGGTGAGCCTCTTGTAGCCGCCGCCATCTTAGCATAGCTGAGGGAGCCGGGAGCGCCCGCCATCTGGCTCGATAGGTCTCTCCTGACCAGCGGGGCTGACATCTGCCTGCTCCTGAGGGTATCCCCTACTCGAATCTCCCGGTGGACGGGCCGGTGGAGCGCTCGGTAAGCTCCGGGGGTTAACGTTGGGCCGTGGTGGAGCGGAGCTCTAGCAGCCGGTGGCCATCTTGGGAGCTGCCGCGCATGCGCCTGTATTTGGGGACTTTAAAGTATGCACACTTACAATGCAAAAAGAAAAATGATCCTATATTATACAGTTTGTATAAAAACAATACTCTCTTATATTTGAGGCTTGCTCTGGTCTATGTTTATGTGCTTGAGGGTTTTCTTCCCATGAGGTGGCAGGCTGTTTCTGAGACCTCCAATCTCTTCTTCCATAAAGCATTGAGCACACTATATTGCATCCATCCTGAATTTGCTTTTAACTGTCTGTGATTTACTTGTTTTCAATGCACCCAGTTCTGTTGCTCCTGATGAAGCCGATGAACCATGAAACACGTTCACCTTCTCAGAAGATTTAATGTGCTTTACAGACAACAATAAGTGTTTTTAAATTGCATGTGAAAAAAAATATATATATTTTTATACAAACTGTATGACATAGGATAATTTTTCTGTTTGCATGGTAAGTGTGCACACCCGGGTACATTTAAATTTCCAAAATACTCTCTGTCTTTTTGCTACTATGTTGGGATGATACCCTAGTGCTCACAAATTTTAGATTTACTGTACTCTTTCCCACAATCTCAAAGCATATACGGTATTTTTAGCTGCTGAATTATATTTTATTTTTTCCCAGGCTGGAAGACTGCTTTAGGGGTAGCAAGTCAGCCACATACATACCCCCACTAAATATATAGTTACCTGTAATAGAACTACCATATTAAAAAGCTAGGAATGTAATCCATAGCCATGTAGAATTATATAAAAAGAACATATTATAGTTATGACTACAAAAACAGGCAAGATAAATGACTAGGCAGCAACCCGAGAGCAAGAACATGAATAATTTTGCACACATCTGTCAGTGTGGTAAAAGTAATGGTACCTGAGCCAAAGCCATATTACCACAACTAGAACCAGGACCAAGTTACCACACAGGTAGAACCATGCTTTTATTCCAGAACTGCCATGAGATGTCATGTTATAAAACATGAATTGGTTCCTATGGTTCTTTCATTGTCATTTTAAAACCACAACAATATAGTTATCACAAAACTGCCGTGTTACTAAATTTATGGCAGGTTTCAGTTTTAGCTGTAGCTGGGAATTACCATCTGCAAGCAGGTCTGGTGGGGTTCTTTGCTGGATTTTCCAGATGCCATTGGTGTGCTACTAAGGAGAGAAGCTGATTTGATCAGCTTCTGGCGTCATGACCTTGCTACACAGCAAACTATAATAATGTTATTTTATAGGAATGCTTGCAATTTGTGGTTACTAGTCATACTCACGGCACATGATCTCGGATATAAGAATTTCCCTTAACCTCAGGAAGTCATTTGGAGCACAACAGATCTGATCCAGCTCTGCCCTGCCTATCCATATTTCTGCCTATCAAGCCAATGTATAGCACAGTGGCTTAGTGGTTAACCTTCCCGCAGTGCAAAACTAAGGTCCTATGTTTGTATCTGTTTGCAAGTTCTCCCTATGCTTACGTGGTGTCAGGAAGTTCACTTACCAAGGCCGAGATGCTGAGGGCGGCTCACCTTTGCGACCTGGTGCGATCTGCCCCCTGGGATTGGAACAGAGGGACGGACGCACCGGGAGGCACCGGTACCAGCGGGAAGATGATGGTCAGGTGCGTGGAGCAGGTACGGGCAGGTCACCGACTGGAAGGCTGCAGCAGATGAAGCAGAAGATAGTCCAGGCACAAAGGTATATCACAGGAATCAGGTACTTCGCAGGTCAGGGCAGGGCTGGGAACAGGTCCGGGAAACAAGCCGTGGTCAGGGGTTATACAGATAGCAAATAGTCCAAGTTTAGGCCGGAGATCAAGGGCAGGAGAAGATCGGGTATCCAAAGTCCAAGCCGGGTCAAGGGATCAAGAAAGCAGCAGTCCAAAAACGTAAGCCAAGGGTCAAGTATTTCAGGTATCCAAACAGGTAGATTAGCAGGAGACAACAGGGAAGCTGTTTACAAACAAGCAACCAGAGAGGAGGAAGGGGCTGGTTCAAATAAGCCGCTCAGGCCTCTGATTGGCCGAGAGCGGAACGAGCCTGTGCGCGCCCACGCGCGCGCCCGAGTACGGGCGCGCACTCGTGCCCGCGCACGCGGCGTGCAGACTCACCACACGCGCACACGCGCCGCCCAGGGGAGCGCGATAGCGCTGGCCTGTCACGCAGCTGAGGGATCAGAAGCTGAGAGGAGCTGATACCCTGACAGTGCCCCCCCAAAGGGCGGACTCCGGACGCCCAAACTGTCCATTAATTCTGGATGTTCCCGGTGGAAGGCTCGAATTAAACGGGGAGCGTGTAGATTTCTGGAAGGCTCCCAGGAGTTATTTTCTGGAGGATATCCTTTCCATTTGATTAAATATTGGAGCTGTCTCCCCCTCTTTCTGCAGCCTAGGATAGTTTCCACCTCGAACTCCTTTTCTCCCTCAACTTCTACTGGCGGAGGCGGAAGTTCCTCTCTCCCAAGGAACGGGCTAGACAAGACTGGTTTAAGTAAAGAGGCATGAAAAACTGGGTGGATCCTGTAGTTTTTGGGTAATGCCAGTTCAAATGCCACGGGATTCATTTTCCGTTTGATTTTGAATGGACCGATGAACCTGGGACCCAGCTTCTAAAATGGAATTGGTAATTTGAGGTTAATAGCAGATAGCCAGACCTCTTCCCCAACTCTGAAGGCCGGGCACTCCTTCTTCTCCTTGTCATAGTATTTCTTGAAATTTTCTTGTGCGTGCTGCATGACTTCTTGAAGTTTCCGAAAGTTCTGCTGAATGTGGACTAAGTGCTCCTGGACCGCTGGGACAGGTGTTTCAGGGATGGAATCCGGAAGGAAGGAAGGGTGGTAGCCGAAATTGGCCCAGAAAAGAGTTTGATTAGTAGAGGCATGTACTGAGTTATTATAGGAAAATTCTGCCGACGGCAGTAAGGATAACCAATCATTCTGGGAGACAGAGCAAAAACAGTGGAGATATTGTTCCAAGGTTTAGTTGGTTCTTTCCGTCTGACCGTTGGATTGTGGGTGATAGGCAGAAGACAGACAAACTTTTCCAGCACTTTGCAGAGTTCCTTCCAGAATTTGGATGTGAACTGCACCCCTCTGTCGGACACAATGCTCTTGGGCACACCATGCAGTCTCACTATCTCTTTGAAAATATTTTTGTCCGTCTCTGTCGCAGAAGGTGTGCTGATCATGGGCAGGAAATTAGCCAGTTTGGATAGACGGTCAACTACGACCAAGATCGTTGTGAAGCCTTCAGAGGGAGGCAGATCCACAATGAAGTCCATGGAAACCTCTGTCCATGGGCGTTCCGGAACGGGGAGTGGTTTCAATAAACCCCAGGACTTGGTCTTTGGCCCCTTGCAGCGCTGGCAGCGGGGACAGGATGAAAAGTAGATCTTGCAGTCATGTCTCCATTTCAGCCACCAAATGAGTTGTCTTAGTTGCACCGGAACAAAGATCTTATCCTGTGACCACAGCAAGTCGTCCCGTCTCTCCAGAGAGGACGTGATTTGGTCGGAACAGTGTTTGGAGGCCTCCTTTAGAGCGTTTAGCAGGTCTGTTTGGGAAACCAAAAAAAAGTTCTGAGCGGTTAAGACGGTACTAGGTTCCGACATGGTGGAGGTGTCCGAGAACATTTTAGAGAGGGCGTCAGCCTTCCCGTTCTTTGAGCCTGGTCTGAAAGTGATGTGGAAATTGAAATGGGTAAAAAAGAGGGCCCAACGGGCTTGTCTGGGTTTTAGGCGTTTGGCAGACCGCAGGTATTCCAAATTTCTATGATCAGTGAAAATTAAGATGGGATGAAGGGCGCCTTCCAAAAGGTATCTCCACTCTTCTAAAGCAAATTTAATAGCCAACAGTTCTCAATCTAAAACGTCGTAGTTCCTCTCTGGAGGGGTTAACTTCCGGGATGCATATGCCACCGGGTGAAGGAGAGATTTTAGTCCCTGTCTTTGTGACAAGATCGCGCCAATGGCCGTCTCAGAAGCATCGACCTCCAAAATAAAAAGCAGAGCTGGGTCGGGGTGCCGTAAAACAGGTGCGGAGGAGAACGTAGCTTTAAGTCGTGTGAACGCCTCTTGAGCTTTCTGGGGCCAATGGAAGCGACATCCCTGACGGGTCAACTCGGTGATAGGAGCTACTATAGATGAGAAGCCAACAATAAATCTCCGGTAAAAATTGGCGAAGCCAATGAATCGCTGTATGCCTTTTTTTTTAACCGGAGCTGGGACAGCCTTAACTTTTTGCGGATCCATGGCAATCCCGTTGGTAGAAATGATGAACCCCAGGAATTGGATAGTTGTTTTCTCAAACTCACATTTTTCGGCCTTGAGGTACAATTTGTGTTCTCTGAGAATGGCCAGAACTTTCTTGACGTGGGTCCGGTGAAGCTCAAGGGAAACTGAAAAAATAAGGATGTCGTCTAAATAAACGGCCAGAAAGTCATCCAAATATTGGCGGAAAATATCGTTGACTAGGTGCTGGAACGTGGCGGGAGCATTACAGAGGCCGAAAGGCATTACTAGGTACTCGAAATGCCCGAACCTGGATCTGAAGGCGGTCTTCCACTCATCCCCGGCCCTGATCCGGATGAGGTTGTAGGCCCCTCGGAGATCTAGTTTGGAGAAGACTTGGGCAGCACGGAAACGTTGGAACAGTTCCGAGATGAGAGGTAGCGGGTATCGGTTTTTGATGGTAATTTTATTTAATTCCCGGTAGTCGATACAAGGCCTGAGGGAGCCATCCTTCTTCTCGACAAAGAAGATCCTAGCTCCGGCTGGAGAAGAAGAAGGGTGAATGAATTTCTTTGTTAAGTTTTCATCTATATAAGCCTTGAGGGCAACTAACTCCATTTCAGATAAGGGGAAGATGCGACCGAAAGGGATCTTGGATCCAGGCAAAAGGTCAATAGGGCAATCGTATGGCCTGTGTGGAGGAAGGCGATCGGCCTGTTGCTTGTCAAAAACGTCCTTAAACTCGGTGTAAGCAGAAGGAATAGAAAGATGATTGTCCAGTGTGGTAGACAGGATGGAACAAGAGGCCTTGGGAGGTAGGAGGCAGTGCTGAGAGCAGTAAGAAGATGAAAACTTGATCTCTTTCTTGCACCAATCTATGCAAGGTTGGTGAACCTGCAGCCATGAAAGTCCCAGGATGATGGGAAACATTGGGGACGGTATAAGGTTCAAGCAAAGAAATTCTTGATGTCCGGTCTCAGAGATAGTGAGGATAGGCTGGGTTTCCTGGGTGACAAGACCGGAACGGGGAAGAGAGCCGTCCGCCAGATGGATTTGCAGATGGAAGTCTTTAAGACGGCAGGGAACATGCAGCTTCTGGGCCAGGGCAGAGTCCAGAAAGCAACTGCATGCTCCGGAGTCAATTATGGCTGGCAGCCGGGTTGCCCCCTCCAGGAGCTGCAAGGAAAGAAAGAAGACAACATGAGTCTGTGAATTAGCAATGTGGCAACTGAAAGCGGGTGGCAACTTCAACTTACAAGGTCTTACTGGACAGGAACGGAGGAAGTGGCCAGCTCCGCCACAGTACAGGCACAAGTTGGACTGACGTCTACGCTGTCTCTCTTCAGGAGTGAGGGGCCCCCGGACTAGACCAAGTTGCATGGGTTCAGGATCTGGAAGAGCAGAAACCGGTGGGACCAGGAGAGGTGGAGGAGCAGGAGAGAACCTCGGTGGAGTCACGACCATTGCTGGTGCTGGAGCTGACTGGGAGGTAGATGCCCCCGCTCCAGGAGTTGCGGGGGGGACTGATGATCCAGGTGCGGTGGTAAACTGTTGGAGGCGGCCATCCATCTGAAGATAGCCCTCCTGTAACTTTTGAACAGCGTCCGTTAGGGTTGAGACTTGTTGACAAAGAGTCTCAAAAGGCGAGCGTACTCTGTCGGCCTCAGACATCTGGCTGGTTTGTACTGTCAGGAAGTTCACTTACCAAGGCCGAATTGCTGAGGGCGGCTCACCTTTGCGACCTGATGCAATCTGCCCCCTGGGATTGGAACAGAGGGACGGACACACCTGGAGGCACTGTTACCAGTGGGAAGATGATGGTCAGGTGCGTGGAGCAGGTACAGGCAGGTCACCGACTGAAAGGCTGCAGCAGATGAAGCAGAAGATAGTCCAGGCACAAAGGTATATCACAGGAATCAGGTACTTCGCAGGTCAGGGCAGGGCTGGGAACAGGTCCGGGAAACAAGCCATGGTCAGGGGTTATAGAGATAGCAAATAGTCCAAGTTCAGGCCGGAGATCAAGGGCAGGAGAAGATCGGGTATCCAAAGTCCAAGCCGGGGTCAAGGGTTCAAGAAAGCAGCAGTCCAAAAATGTAAGCCAAGGGTCAAGTATTTCAGGTATCCAAACAGGTAGATTAGCAGGAGACAACACGGAAGCTGTTTACAAACCAGCAACCAGAGAGGAGGAAGGGGCTGGTTCAAATAAGCGGAACGAGCCTGTGCATGCCTGCGTGCGCGCCTGAGTATGGGCGCACGCTCGTGCCCGCGCACGTGGCGTGCAGACGCACCACGCGCGTGCTCCGCCCAGGGGAGCACGATAGCGCTGGCCTGTCATGCAGCTGAGGGATCAGAAGCTGAGCGGAGCTGATACCCTGACACGTGGGGTTTATCTGGTTACTCCAAGTTCCACCCACACCCCAAAGACATGCTGGTAGGAAAATAGGCTCCCATCTAAAATGACCCTAATATTTGTATGCATGTAGGAGAGAAGCCTTTAGATAGGATAGGAGACTGTAAGCCTCTCGAGAGCAGGGGTTGATGTGACGGCAGAATATGTAAAGCAATGCATAAATTGTTAAAAAAACAATGAGAAATTATCAAACAATGGGTAGATATCTCTCCCTCAGCGCTCATGAAAAAATGAAATACTAGAAGCTGCTACTATAATAAAAAAACACTGGATCAGAAATATGTTAAAATAAAATTATTTGAACATTAACAGCGCTTAAAATTTCTTAAATAGATACACAGTCCACTTAAGCTGTCATAATAGCTGAATGTAAAATGAAAGATAGTCCACTTGAAGAGTACATAAAAACAAATCCTTGCAGAATAATGTTCCAGATGATCACCTTCACCACGCCCTCTGATGAAAAGCAGTGACTAAACGCGTCAGTGTGTGACCACGCAGCAACCCACGCCGTCTAATCACTAGTGTTGAGCAGAATATGCCATATTCGAATTCGCGATATATCTCGAATATATAGTCGAATATTCGACATATATTCGCTAAATACGAATATTCGTGATATTTTTTGGAAATTAAATGATTGCGAATTTTTCGCGAATTTTTTGCGAATTGCGAATTGCGAATTGCGAATGCGAATATTCAAGAAATGCGGAATGGAGCACTCTGATTGGCTCAGAATATTCGTGATATATTACAATATAAAATAATTGCGAATATTCGAGAAATGCGGAATGGAGCACTCTGATTGGCTCAGAATATTCGTGATATATTACAATACAAAATAATTGCGAATATTCGAGAAATGCGGAAGGAGCACTGTGATTGGCTCAGAATATTCGTGATATATTACAATACACAATAATTGCGAATATTCGAGAAATGCGGAAGGAGCACTGTGATTGGCTCAGAATATTCGTGATATATTACAATACACAATAATTGCGAATATTCGAGAAATGCGGAAGGAGCACTCTGATTGGCTCAGAATATTCGTGATATATTACAATACACAATAATTACGAATATTCGAGAAATGCGGAAGGAGCACTCTGATTGGCTCAGAATATTCGTGATATATTACAATACACAAAAATTGCGAATATTCGGCAAATGCGGAAGGAGCACTCTGATTGGCTCAGAATATTCGTGATATATTACAATATAAAATAATTGCGAAATTTCGAGAAATGCGAAATGGAGCACTCTGATTGGCTCAGAATATTCGTGATATATTACAATATAAAATAATTGCGAAATTTCGAGAAATGCGAAATGGAGCACTCTGATTGGCTCAGAATATTCGTGATATATTACAATATAAAATAATCGCGCGATATCGCTATTACGGAATAATCGCATTGCGATTTTTCGGCAATATAAAATGAGCGCTGCAGCTACTCGGCCCAAGGTCTCTAATCATACCAGCAATGCTTTTAGACGTCGATGGGGATCTCTAGGATGTGATCTGTTCTAAAAAAAAATTTAAAACATTCGAATATTCGAAATAGCGAATATTCGCCGCGATATTCGCGTTATTCGCGAATACTCGAATATGCAATATTCGTAGCGAATATTCGCAATGCGAATATTCGCGAGCAACACTACTAATCACCTGTTTGCCTTACCCGCGAACACTACTCTAGCGGTGAGAGGTAGGGATGAGCTTCGTATTCGAGTCAAACTCATGTTCGACTCGAACATCTTATGTTCGATCGTTCGTCGAATTACGATTGTTTTGGGCCGTTCACGCCAAATTCGAGTGGCGTGTCACGGCCCATAATTCACTGTGGCATCGCAGTGCATTGCTGGCTGATGATTGGCCAAGCATGCACTATGACCCGCATGCTTGTCCAATCACAGCTTGCAAAAAATGGAGAGCCATATTTGGCCAAAGCCAGGGTGGCTTTGGCCAATTATGGTTCAGGAGATTTAGTACACGCCCCACACTATTAAAGGCCACCTGCAGGTCGGCCTTGTGTAGTGTGTTACAGTGGTTAAGAGAGAGAAGACAGAGAGAGAGAGAAAGTGTAATTTTTTGTAGGTAGATAGAGCAGGCAGGCAGGCAGGCTAGTCAGTTAAAGTTACAGTGTATAGAGGATGTATATGCATCCCAGGTGTTGTATATATATTTATACACTGTATAGTTTAGCTAGATCCGCTCTTCCTAATTTACTTACAGGCAGGCAGGTGATTGTGCTAGCTGCAGTATTCTCACATGGTGTACTGCCTGTGTCCTCTGCAGTGTGCACCTAAAGCTATGTGGTGTGTACTGTCTGAGTCCGCTGCAGTGTGCACCTAAAGCTACGTGGTGTGTGTACTGCCTTTGTCCTCTGCAGTGTGCACCTAAAGCTACTTGGTGTGTGTACTGCCAGTGTCCTCTGCAGTGTGCACCTAAAGCTATGTGGTGTGTGTACTGCCCGTGTCCTCTGCAGTGTGCACCTAAAGCTATGTGGTGTGTACTGCCTGTGTCCTCTGCAGTGTGCACCTAAAGCTACGTGGAGTGTGTACTGTCTGTGTCTGTGCTATTTTTCTCAATGATTTTCATCCATATTGCAGGGACCTGTCATGTACCGGGTGTGACCAGAACTGTGCGGCTAGCAACAGAGGCACACCAAACACATATAAGTGAAAATATAATGATTTATTTAAATAAGTGAATAAAATAAATACAACCACCTCCAATATGACACAGTGCAACAAACCAACCAACAGACAGAGACCCACAAACAACAACAACAGACAGATATGTGTAATAAATGGGAAATGTCAGAATCATATACAATAGCCAAGCCAGGGTCACACACAGCAGATCAACAGATAGACAAAGGGATCTTCCAGAAACATAAACGTTTAGCCAGGCCAAGTTCACACTGCCAGGATCCATTCACTGGTGGACAACAGTACAGGTTGGGAGGAAGGTCCATGACTTTAAACCGGGCAAAGTGCAGCTCAAGCTGGGCAGCGGGTACAGACATCTCAGGCTGGGCAAAAAGTACATCAAGCTGGGTAGCAGACACAGGAACCTCAAGCTGAGTAGCAGGCACATCAAGCTCGGCAGCAGACAGGCAAAAATCAAGCTGAGCAGCAGACAGGGGCAAATCAAGTTGGGCAGCAGACAGGGGCAAATCAAGCTGGGCAGCAGACAGGGGCAAATCAAGCTGGGCAGCAGACAGAAGCAAATCAAGCTGGGCAGCAGGCTCCAGGTCATCGAGCTGGGCAGCAGGCTCCGGGTCATTGAGCTGGGCAGCAGGCTCCGGGTCATCGAGCTGGGCAGCAGGCTCCGCAGGCCAGGAAACAGGCACCACACTCTCAAGCCGGGAAATGGGCACCACAACCTCAGGCCAGAACGCTGGCTCTAGCTCTTCAGGCTGGAATGCTGGCACTGGCTATTTAGGCTGGAACGCCGGCACACCCGGGCTGGAACGCCGGCACCCCGGGCTGGAACACTGGCAACAAGACATCAGACTGGAAGGCAGGCAACAAGACATCAGAATGGAAGGTAGGCGCCGAGACATCAGGCTGGAAGGCAGGCACCGAGACATCAGGCTGGAAGGCAGGCACCGAGACATCAGGCTGGAAGGCAGGTGCCGAGACATCAGGCTGGAAGGCAGGCACCGAGACATCAGGCTGGAAGGCAGGCGCCAAGATATCAGGCTGGAAGGCAGGAGCCGAGACATCAGGCTGGAAGGCAGGTGCCGAGACATCATACTGGAAGGCAGTCACAGGAACCTGGCAAACTGGCACAGAAACTTCTGGCTGGCAA
This sequence comes from Rana kukunoris, assembly GCA_029574335.1. Classification (NCBI taxonomy): domain Eukaryota; kingdom Metazoa; phylum Chordata; class Amphibia; order Anura; family Ranidae; genus Rana; species Rana kukunoris. The sequence goes on along the minus strand of CM056050.1, from coordinate 221,206,346 downwards.
ACTGGCAGAGAATGTCAGGCTGGCAAACTGGCACAGGAACGTCAGGCTGGCAAACTGGCACAGGACCGTCAGGCTGGCAAACTGGCACAGGAACATCAGGCTGGCAAACTGGCACTGAAATGTCAGGCACTGGAACGTTAGGCTGCTTAGCTGGCACATCAGGCTGGGTAGCTGGCACTGGAATGCAGGCACTGGAACATTAGGCTGGGTAGCTGGCACTGGAACATCAGGCTGGGTAGCTGGCACTGGAATGTCAGGCACTGGAACGTCAGGCTGGGTGGCTGGCACTGGTACGTCAGACAGAGACAAACAGACAGAGACCCACAAACAACAACAGACAGATATGTGTAATAAATGGGAAATGCCAGAATCATATACAATAGCCAAGCCAGGGTCATACACAGCAGATCAGCAGATGGACAAAGGGATCTTCCAGAAACATAAACGTTTAGCCAGGCCAAGGTCATACACAGGGCAATCAGCAGATGGGGTAAGGAACACAGGACAGTGAGAGGATGGATGGTCAGGACAGGGAGACAGGATCAGGAACTCAGGTAGCAGATTTCACAGGTTCAGATAATCAGGCACAGATCAGGACACAAGGACGATACCAGGGCAGTGTGAGAGTGCACTTGCCGGGAAATTTACAGGAATGCCTGTGATTGGCCTCAAGTCACACCTGAGCGCAAAATGTGCTGTCTGTTCCACACTGCCAGGATCCATCCGCTGGTGGACACCAGTACTGCGGCCGGAGGATGACATAACACTAGCAGGGAAAAGTTCCCCTGACAGCTCAAAACTGCCAGGAGACACCTGCTGGTGGGCCTCAGTACTGCATGCCAAATGATAGATATTACCAGCCGATGGAGCCCTTCCTGATAGGACCAGACATTACCTTAAAGCCACAAGCAGTTTCAAATTACTTTTTTCTTATCGTAATCTAATTTTGTGCAGGGATAGTTCTAAGCATGTGCCACTTCACAGGCATACCCAGCAGGTATGATAGTTAAAGGATTTTTTTATTTATTTTTTCATTTTAAGCATCATTAAAATCACTCCAGAGAAAACTACAGTTTTTAAAACTTTTTTTTCCATTGATATATGTTCCCTGGTGCAAGACCCGGGTTCTCAAACCCATTTTACGACAATAACTTGCAAATTAGGCTTTAATTTGAGCACTTTTGAATTTGAACGTTCGAGTCCCATAGACGTTAATGGGGTTCTTTACGTTTGGTCCGTTTGAAGGTTCCGGTGAGAACCGAACGAGGGGGTGTTCGGCTCATCCCTAGTGAGAGGTATACCAGGAGTGAAGGACACAATAAGGAGATTTAACTTATGCTTTTAACATTCAGTTTTTTGTAAGTGTACATCCATATGGGATCACTTTTAATAAATAAACTTTTAGTTACTGGATTATGCTATGTGCACCCTTGTTTTTTTGCTTGTGACTAACAATATCTAGATGGAGGCATGCAGTGTTTGCTGACAACAGTCACATAACATCCACTTACCGATCCAGCCCTATCTGATGGAGACAAACAAAGTTTGCTGACAACCACCATCTAAAGATACGCTTTTAACCCGCTAATATCTGGTAAGTGAATTACCTTTGGGGGATTCCTATACAAGCAGTGTGGTGAAGGTGATCATCTGAAACATTAATCTGCACGGATTTGTTTTCATCTACTCTTCAAGTAGACTATCTTTCATTTCACATTCTGCTATTTGCACAGCTTAAGTGGACTATGTATCTGTGAACCTTTTAAGCGCTATTGATGCAAAATTGTTGGTGCTTTATAAATACCTGTGACCAATAAATAAGTAAGCGCAATGTAATTCGGGAATTTTGCAATTGCGACCTGTGAATATAGTTCTATTGTATGAATTTCTTTTTCAGGTATGCATCATGCTGTAAAGAGAGCTTTAAGCTTTATCACTCCACAGTGTTACATAAAAAGTTAAACTTAGGCAGCATTCTTGTAGCCAGGAGGCTTTGTTGATTAAATTTTAAGGTCAATATGTAGTAAAAAGCTGTGCTGGGAAAAATTACTGAAAATGTATGTATTTTATAATGTTTGCTTTCCTAAATAAAAACCTATAAAATAAAAATATGCTGTAAAATTAAAGTTCAATCTGTCCCAAAAACAGATACACACAAAATTCTGCAAATGTAAAAAGTTACTTGGTTCATAACCATCACATTTCTGAAACAAAACAAAAATATAATACCAACACTTGTGTCATGTTAATGATCCTGTCACTGGTGACAACTCAGGACAATGAGGCAACATTCCCTCATTAGCTGAAATGCTGCAGAATCTCTAGTAGCAACTCAAGAAATAGGTGAGTAGTTTTTATAGTAAGTTGTTGCTAATGACAAGAGCATTGCATAGGCCAAAGGGGATGAACAGCAGGAGTACACTTTGCTGGTAATACTTTCAATTGTTTATATGATTCTTCTTTCTTTTTTGTTATTTTAGTAAAAAATGCTGGGGTTTGAAAATGTAAACCAAACTGCTTTTTTTTTATTTTTTTATATTGGAAGTGACCCTCTGGAGTGGAGAAGACAGTCTTTTCTTTGGCTTCTTTAGTTAAAGTGGTTGTAAAGGTTTATTTATTTATTTTTTAAATAACAAACATGTCATACTTACCTCTGCTGTGCAGTTTGTTATGCACAGAGTGGCCCAGATCTTGCCGTTCTGGGGTCCCTCGGCGGCTGTCTGGGCTCCTCCGCACAATAAATAACTCCTCTGGGTAGCTCTCTCCTAAAGGGGGTTAGCTTGCAGGTGTGCTCCCATGTCATACACTCTGCGTCCATAGACACAGAGTGTATGACCTGGTCCTGCCTCCCCGGTGGCCACGTCAATGAATTTGATCAACAGCAGCGGGAGCCAATGGCTGTGCTGCTATAAATCTATCCAATCATCGCGAGAAGCAGTGGAGAAGAGGATGCCAAGGCACGCACACAGCAAGTGAACAGGCTCAGGTAAGGAAAACAGAGGGGCAGCAAGGTATAGGATGCATAGGATGCATTAAGGTGAAAAAACACAATACTTTACAACCCCTTTAAATTATCTGCCATTATCCCTTAGTAAGGTGTAAGATGGTAATAAACAGAGAAAGAAAAGAAAGGCGCACCAGCCTAGTGTATTACCGCTTGACAATTTATTAGATAATAATAGTATTAAAAACAATTCACAAAAGACATAGTAAACAGCCTTGTCAACAAGCAATGAGGTATATTCCCCTCAGACCATACTTCACAATGGGGGGATTGGAGGTATTTTGCTGCCGACTGACGCGTTTCGAGCTTAGCTCTGAAGAAGAGGCCCCAGACGCCTCAAAACGCGTCAGCCAGCAGCAACATACCTCCAATCCCCCCATTGTGGGGTGTGGTCTGAGGGGAATATACCTCATTGCTTGTTGACAAGCCTGTTTACTATGTCTTTTGTGAGTTGTTTTTAATACTATTATTATCGAATAAATTGTCAAGCGGTAATACACTAGGTTGGTGCGCCTTTCTTTTCTTTCTCTGTTTTTTGCAAGGACTTCCCCATCCACGAAGGGCAGCAAGGCCTCTGTTATTGCCATTCTTGACAATTGTGTGACTTTCCATGGAGACTTTCGAATAAGTGTTGGACAATCCACCCGTGCCCAGGAGTTTTCTTGTACTTTTTGTAAGATGGTAATATACTGGGGTGGCACAAACCCAGTTCATTTATTCGGGGAATCAGATATGCATTGATGTTTGATACTTTATCAAGCTTTCTGAAATCATTAAAAATCACAGCGCCCTGTTGTGCTTTAGTACCAACACAATCAAGCTTGATCACTCACTCCACTTATTCCTCCTGTTGCAGCTGGCCCATAGAGTACCCCTTGTTACTCATCCACAAAAGAAAGTGAAAAAACACCATGAAAAAAGTCCTTTATTGAAACAGTAAATAATTAATGTGCCCTAATCATCCAGTGAGCTAGATCCATGTCTATAACAACCACCTGTCACCCAAAGATGTTGAAATGCAGACACAAGGTTAATCCCTTAACAAATGACAGATCACTCAGTGGAGTTTAGAGAGCTCCAGAAATAGTTAAAAATGACTATTTATGTGTGACTTGACATTCAATAAAAACAGAAATGTGCTTGTGCCTGTGGTTGATTTTTAAGGACTTAAAGGATTCATAACAAACAGTTGTTCATTGATTTTCATTCTTAGGAATGCACTTGTCAAGGGCATCCAATAATCTCAAAAAAAAGTGTTTTAACCAAATCGCAAGTACAGTAATAGGTGTCAGGCAAGGATACCTGTCACTGCATAAGTACTGTCCTGCCCAGAACCCATTTAATTCTCAGATATGTAAATGGGTCCTACATCCTGAATGGTTATTACTTTAGAAGTTATTTATGTTTGGATGTTACACAATCTTTATAAGAAATAAAAGGAAATGTGTTTTATGTGCTTTAAAAAAATCTTGGATATCAGAATCTGTGCCAACCAAGAAGATTCAAGTGACCGCAGACATAAAATCTAGCACTGCATGAAACACTCAACTGAAAACCTGAAACCGAAATTTTCTTTACACATCAACAGAGGGAAAACATATATCCAAAAAACTAGAACTGCTAAAATGAAATGTATTTGAAAATATGCATTATTTCTCTATAAGATATTTTTATCAGAATTGGCGATGCAGTCAGGGATTACTGAAAAGAAAAAACGAAATCCTAGTTCAGTTAACCGCTTGCCAACCGGATACAGTATCTTTAATGCGGCAGGGCAGCATGGGCAGCCAGAATCATGTCCATGTATGCCATCCTGCCTCTTCTGGTTCAGGGTTATGCCACACAAAGCGTCCAAGGGATAATGTTATTTCATTGTGATCACATGGTCGAAATTTCAACAAAGCTATTATAAACATAGAAAAACTTTATCCCCTAGTGTAGTCAGTTGAACCAGACAAAATGTGCATAGAGTGAGGCCAGTGGCCAGTAGCTTTAGGTGCACACTGCAGAGGACACGGACAGTACACACACCACGTAACTTTAGGTGCACACTGCAGAGGACATGGACAGTACACACACCACGTAACTTTAGGTGCACACTGCAGAGGACACAGGCAATACACCATGTGAGAATACTGCAGCTAGCACAATCACCTGCCTGTCTGTCAGTAAATTAGGAAGAGCAGATCTAGCTAAACTATACAGTGTATAAACATATATACAACACTCCTCAACACACTGTAACTTTAACTGACTAGCCTGCCTGCCTGCCTGCCTGCTCTATCTACCTACAAAAAATGACACACTCTCTCTCTCTCTGGCGGCGTACACACGACCGAGGTTCTCGCTGGAAACCAGCGAGAACCTCGCTGGTAGCTGCATTCCAGCGAGGACCTCGGCCGTGTGTACGCTCTCGGCGAGCATCCCGTCGGGAAGCCCGTCGAGCAGAAATAGAGAGCACGCTCTCTATTTGCTCGATGGCCCGCCTGGATGAATGGCTGGTTGGCATTCCCGACAGGCGGGTCGCCGATTTCGACGGCCGGCAGAGAACCTCGACGGGCGGAACGATGTGTTCTGCCCGTCGAGGTTCTCTGCCGTGTGTACACGGCCTCTGTCTTCTCTCTCTTAAGCACCGCAACACACTACACAAGGCTGACCTGCAGGTGGCCTTTTATAGTGTGGGGCGTGTACTAAACCCCCTGAGCCATAATTGGCCAAAGCCACCCTGGCTTTGTCCAATTATGGCTCTCCATTTATTGCAAGCTGTGATTGGCCAAGCATGCGGGTCATAGTGCAAGCTTGGCCAATCATCAGCCAGCACTGCGATGACGCAGTGAATTATGGGCCGTGACACGCTACTCAAATTTGTCGCGAATGGGCCAAAATGTTCGTAATTCGATGAATGATTGAACATATGATGGTCGAGTCGAACATGAGTTTGACTCGAATACGAAGCTCATCCCTAATCTTCACCTCTAAAAGGTTGCCTACACATATATACAGTACAGACCAAAAGTTTGGACACACCTTCTCATTCAAAGAGTTTTCTTTATTTTCATGACTATGAAAATTGTAGATTTACACTGAAGGCATCAAAACTATGAATTAACATGTGGAATTATACATAACAAAAAAGTGTGAAACAACTGAAAATATGTCATATTCTAGGTTATTCAAAGTAGCCACCTTTTGCTTTGATTACTGCTTTACACCTTCTCTTGATGAGCTTCAAGAGCTAGTCACCTGAAATGGTCTTCCAACAGTCTTAAAGGAGTTCCCAGAGATGCTTAGCACTTGTTCGCCCTTTTGCCTTCACTCTGCGGTCCATCTCACCCCAAACCATCTCGATTGGGTTCAGGTCCAGTGACTGTGGAGGCCAGGTTATCTGGCGCAGCACCCCATCACGCTCCTTCTTGGTCAAATAGCCCTTACACAGCCTGGAGGTGTGTTTGGGGTCATTGTCCTGTTGAAAAATAAATAATGGTCCAACTAAACGCAAACCGGATGGAATAGCATGCCGCTGCAAGATGCTGTGGTAGCCATGCTGGTTCAGTATGCCTTCAATTTTGAATAAATCCCCAACAGTGTCACCAGCAAAGCACCCCCACACCATTACACCTCCTCCTCCATGCTTCATGGTGGGAACCAGGCATGTAGAGTCCATCCGTTCACCTTTTCTGCGTCGCACAAAGACATGGTGGTTGGAACCAAAGATCTCAAGTTTGGACTCATCTGACCAAAGGACAGATTTCCACTGGTCTAATGTCCATTCCTTGTGTTCTTTAGCCCAAACAAATCTCTTCTGCTTGTTGCCTTTCTTTAGCAGTGGTTTCCAGCAGATATTCTACCATGAAGGCCTAATTTACATAGTCTCCTCTTAATAGTTGTTCTAGAGATGTGTCTGCTGCAAAAGGTGGCTACTTTGAAGAACCTATGAAATATATTTTCAGTTGTTTCACACTTTTTTGTTATGTATAATTTCACATGTGTTAATTTATAGTTTTAATGCCTCCAGTGTAACTCTAAAATTGTCATAGTCATGAAAATAAAGAAAACTCTTTGAATGAGAAGGTGTGTCCAAACTTTTGGCCTGTACTGTGTATATATATATACATATATATACCACATTTTTAAGTACACAATGGGGTTTATTTACCATAGCTGGAGAGTGAAAAAAACAGGCTCACTTCTGCATAGAAACCAATGAGCTTCCAGGTTTTATTACCAAAGCTCAATTGAACAAACTGGGGTTTTCGAAAGCTCATTGCTATGCAGAAGTGAGCCTGATTTTGCACTCTTCAGCTATAGAAAATAAACCCTATTGTGTACTCAAAAGTGGGGTATGCCTATATATATATATATATATATATATATATATATATATATATATATATATATATATATATATATATATATATATATATATTTATATATATATATATATTTACGTTTAATGTTTGATATGTTCTTACATTGTAATCATCCCCCCTTAAGCACCTCTTCTTCAAAGTGAACAATTGTAAACTATATCATTGATCCTCATAGCTGCGGTCCTCCATCTCCCTTATCCATGTTGTTGCCCTTCACTGAACTGTTTCTTTTGTTTACAAAAGTTTTATTTAGAAGACAGGAAATACATAGGTTACATAAAATACATAAGATGAGTACAGAGATGGTTAGATTAATGCATACATGTTAATAGACAAGTAAGGTGACAAAAAAAATTGGGTATGGTAACGTATAAGTGAGGTCTGAGTAAGGAGTAAGATCGAGGTATGGAGGTACAGAAGGAAGACATTAAATAATGTAATAACATTTTTCAAAAGGGGAAAGGAGTGGGGATAGGGAGGGTGAAGATCAGAAGGGGAGATAAGTGTTACCCAGGATGATTCATATGTAGTGACCAATATGACAATTTTTCATTAAATATTTGCATTCTGTCGAATAATGTGTGGTGTATTCTTTCCGCCAGTCTAATCATTTCCATTCTAGAGTCGTCAAGTAGCCGTTCATGAGGGCTGGTGACCAAAACTGAACTGCATATTCCAGGTGAGCATGAACCAGCAGGAACCTCTACCAACCAATCTGTAGGAATAATGTGCTGTAACCTCTAGAAACCAATCAGTGAACAGTAATGATAAGTAGCAATCAATCAGTTAACTGTAATTATGTGCAGTAACCTTTATTAACCAAGCAGTAATTGGTAATAATGTGCAGTGACCACTAGCAACCAATCAGTGAGCCATAAGAATGTGCAGTAACCTCAAGCAACCCATCAGTAAGCAGTAAGGATGTGCAGTAACCTCTAGAAACCAATCAGTGAGGCTGGACCATACAGTGAGTGTGGACCAATTCTTTTTGCTTACATTATTTTTTTTTTTTTAATTATTATTATTATACAATTTTCACAGCGCTTTTTACGGCATGAGGGCAGAAAGTACAGTTACAATACAATTCAATAAATAAATCTATGTGTGTGTTTGTTTGTTTTTTGGGATGTTGGCATGAAGAGCAAATTTGCATGAGGAAGGGTTCAAGATAATGTTTGCCCAGGGTCCAATCAATATTAAAGGCTGCCCTGAAGGGGGCAATTGCTCAGCAAGAGGAATTCCCCTGCCAACACTGTTAATAGGGGAATTGTGCACATTTCTTTCCTGCAACCAATTTCCTTTTATAGTTCATCCCATTTTGTTTAGATCACATTTAAGGCAGGTAATACACAGTTCTAATCTTGGCCAGTACAGCAGGAACTGGCCAAGATTTGAATCGTGTATAGGTAGGCTGAATGTACCAAGTAGATTGATCGATCAACCTGGGTGACACCAGCATGCAGGGTTTTACCTGTCATTATTGCTAGTGGCTAGTATTATTCACTGCCTTCTCCCGGTAAGGGCAGCTTCCCTGCCCTCCCCTCCCCCCCTTTAGGGAGAAGATAATGGCCCAGCAGGAGGGATTCCTGTGTTGATGGGGGAATTGAGCAAATTTTGTTTCTCTTCTTCCCGTGGTTTACAGGACAGAAATTAGCTTTGTGTATGGCTCTCTTAAGGCTGCTCCTGGGTTCCAAAATGATGGTAGTTTTTAATAGTGGAGATGTAAGTCCCAAAGCCAAACCCCTGTTTGCTTGGGACACTTGCACTTTTATTTTATCTCTGAGCATTGGACCACTATCTGTCTGACTTGGGAGGAAATAGCTTATACTTATGTCTGTATCACTCCACGGTCATAACCAGACATGTGAACTTCCCTAGCATTGTAAAGAGACAGTGAGCTGTTGTTTTCTGTTATAAAATGTATTCTATAGCTGTCAATAAAAGGTGTGACCAGAACTGTGTGGACTGCAACAGAGGAAACCAAATGTATGCAAAGTGAAAATAAAGACATTTATTAAGATAAGTGATAATATATCTACAAACACCTCCAATGCAAAACAGTGCACAACAACCAACAACCAGACAGTGACCCACAAATAACAAACAAGTATATACAAGAGATGGGGAATACCAGGATCATAAATGTAGCCTCAGGATCAGGATCAGGTTAAGACTCAGTATCAGGTACAGGAAGAGGTAACAGGCTTGCAGGTCAGGGCACAAGGACAATGCCAAAGTAATTTGTGTGTGTGTGTTGCCGGGTATTTATACACATCACCTGAGCCTGATTGCAGGAGATAATGGGCCAGATTCAGGAACACTTGCGCTGGAGTATTTCGATATGCGCCGCGTAACTGTGATGATGCGCCGTCGTTTCTATGTGCCCGTACCCACCAAACTAGATGCGCCCAATAACGGGTCATTTGCGACCGGCGGAACGTTCCGACGCCAGAGTATCGTCAGCGCTTATTTTCGCTGGGCGCATCAGTCGCGCCCATTGATTTCCCATGCAAATATGCAAATGAGGTATTTTTCCCAATTCACGATCGGATTAGCACCATACGCTGGCTACATGCGCCGCGCGTATCTGGTCCGTCCGGCGCAAAGTTATTTCTACAAAAGGCTGCTTTATCTTTACTCCAGACGGTCACAGGTCAGCAGGAGAGCAGCTACAGCAGCGTTACCGACGAAACTAGCAAGCTGAACAACAACACTTGCAAGGACAACACCTCTGTGTGCCAACATGCCAGGGGCACTCGTGGTCCTAAGACTAGTACTGGGTCCCTCGCTACGGAGGAGGCGGGCACGTGAGAGGATATACCGCACTCGTATGAACCTCTTTGGCATGGGGGATGAGGAGGTGTATCGCCTCTTCAGATTCAGCCCTGATGTAATACTTGAACTAACCACAACCCTGCAGGATGACATCACCAGCCCAACACACCGCTCACAAGCAGTGCAGCCACTGGTGAAGGTCCTGGCAACACTTCATTTCCTTGCCAGTGGATCATTCCAGCGTACAAGTGGAGTGGTGGCTGGGATGTCACAGTCCTCCATAAGCAGATGTGTGCACCAGGTTGTCCCTGCAATCCTCAGACGCATGTCCAACCAGTTCATCAGACCCACCACTGAGGAGCTGCGGCTGAAGGCAATGACAGATTTCTACAACATTGCCAGATTCCCACGCACCATCGGGGCCATTGATTGCACACATGTGGCACTCCAGCCCCCCAGTGCCACAGAGCACATATACCGCAATCGGAAGCATTGGCACTCCATCAACGTACAGGTGATAGCTGATGCCCAGCGCCTCATATGGCACGTCCGTGCCAAACACCCCGGGTCCAGCCATGACAGCTTCATATACCGTCAGAGCCCCATCCCAGCAGAATTCGAGCAGAACATGTATGGGGACAGCTGGCTGGTTGGTGAGTGACATGGGTGGCAGGCATGACTATCCCCTCCCGTGATGCACAACAGAAGTCGCACATGCATGACTAACATTCTCCTGTCTTTTACCTTACAGGTGACTCTGCATATGCACTGGGATCCCATCTAATGACTCCTTTCCGGAACCCCCAAACCAGAGGAGAGAGAAAATACAATGAAGCACACATCAAAACCTGTGCAGTGGTGGAGCAAACATTTGGGCTCCTGAAGTCCCGTTTCCGCTGCCTGGATAAGTCCGGGGGGACCCTATTGTATTCCCCTACCTTTGTGTGTCAGATCATCGCTGCATGTTGTATTCTGCACAACTTTGCCATGAGAAAAGGCCTGCATATTGACATACGTGATGACCTGACCCCCGACCCACACAGTCCCCACCTGCCAGAGGACACCCAGTCTGCTGATGGAAGAGCAGTCAGGAGGGTCCTCGCCGTAGGCATCTTTGGACACTAAACCAAAACATTAATAACACAGACAATGCACGCGTGTACACCACTGATGTCCCTAGATCACACACACCACATGCACATCGCATTGGATTAGCCCAAGTCCAGCATGTAGGAGTTGGGAGCAGTAACGCCAGCGTCAAGGCCCCAATGATGTCACTGTCCATTCACACACCTTTCACACGTCATTCATTCAGCCGTGGGGTTAACTTCACCACCACGGCCGAGGGTGACACCCCTTACTGTCAGGAGTGCCACCCTCTCACATTCACACACCATTCACACTGTCCCCTGCACTCCTGACCGTGTGCAGTTCAAAATAAATAAAAAATCTCATCACCTGAGCATGAAAATAAAATATAAACTCATAACCTGAGTATAAAAAAAAGCACAAATATAAACCAAATCAAAAATAACCCTCATCTAGGATGACGGGGGCTCCTCCTTGGGGGCACTCTCGGGCTCCTCATCTGCCTGGAGGGAGTGGGTGGTGGTGGGGGTGTGGGGGCATCTTGAGGAGGCTGTTCCCCGGATGGGCCACTCCGGCCAGCTGTTGGCTGCCTGCCCTCCAAGGCCACTGCAATCCTGCTCAGATAAAGGTTCGTCTGGGCCTGCATCCTCAACTGGCGGGTGATATTGTGCCGCTGGTCACGCTGCCGTTGCCTCCCCTCTTCCCGAATGGCAGCAGTGTTGGCATGTACAGCTGCTGTCAGGTGCCGTACATCAGCCTGCACCTCCCCCAGGCTGGTAACAATGTTCTGAACACCACTGGGCATGGAGCCCAGGCTGTCAGCGACCCGGTCCAGGTGGCCAGCAATCTCCCCCATCTGCTGGGTCTGCTTGGCGTGGTCCAACAGCACCTGGTCCTCGACCAAATCACACACCCCCCTGGTCTTCCGGGTGGCCTTCCTGGGGGCAGAGGAAGGTTGTCCCCGTGGGGATGGAGTCGCCCTTGAGGGGCTACCTAGGATGGGGGAGGGGATCACAGAGGGCCCTGCAGAGGAGGAGGACTCCTCCAACATTAAAATAAACTCCTGTTCAGGGACAGGCTCCTCCACAACCACCTCTGCTGAAGTGGTGTGGGCACTCTCCTCCTCCACCTCGGTGTCTCCAGCACCCAGGGCCTCGTCAGCAGCATCCCGTTGGGGGGTTGGTGTGGACTGGCCGGCACGAGATGATGGCCCAGCACCGTCATCTGTGGATGACACAAAGCAGACACATGTTGGTGGTCCCACACACTTGGCACATGTACCCACCCCCCCCCCACATGCAACACACCAAAAAGGGGGTAAAAATCACTTACCTGTCCTGGAGCCTTCCTCTACGGAGTCATAGCCAGGGACCCCCTCCAACTGCTCCCTGTCCAGGCAGCGGGCGACCACCTCCTCCTCCGCGGTCAGGGTGACAGGACATGGGGGACCACCACCTGTGCCCCTCTCATGGCTCCTAATGGTGGACACCTTGCCCCTCACCTTGCGCCGCAGGTCATTGATTTTTTTTTGAATGTCTGAAGCACTCCGGGTGGAGTACCCCAGCACATTGACCCTGGCAGCAATGGTGGCCAGGATACCCTGCTTCCTTTCCCGGCTGGTCTTCCTGCTTTTTTTCCCATGGAGAAAATCATTAAATGCCTCCATAGCCGAGATTATCACAGTGACCTCCTGGGCATTATAGTTTAGGTTCCTCCTCTCTTTGGGGGTAGCGGGAGCAGCCATTACAGGGCAAAAGTATCTTCCCTGGGGTGGGGGGAAATGGAACTACTTTTGCGCCGGAATGGCGTTTCCGCCAGCGCTTTTAAGCGCCCAGCGGAACGCATTGCGCTGACGTTTCCCAGGAAGTGGTGCCGACGGAAGTTGTGAGCATGCGCACAAGGGGGGCGAGTGGAGCCGCACTCACTGCGCATGCTCCGTGGATGATGCGCTGAACGTAAGCCTCTGCGCTGGGCTCCGCCCATCATTTACATATGATCACACCCAGTTCCACTTGCGTCGGGTTACGCCAGCGCATTATCGTTACTCTGGCGCAAGTTTACGCGCAACTGCTATGTGAATTACAGGACTTGCGCTGAAAGGGTCTTCAGAGTAACGTAAATGAGAAGCGTTACTCCAGAGGAAAGATACTCTCATCTACCTGAATCTGGCCCAATGTTGGCTCCACACTGCCAGAAAACACCCGTTGATGGACACCGGTACTATGGCTCATGGATCTAACAGTGCCACCAGCAGGTGAAACCCTTTACTACAGATCATAGCTGTTAGAAGACATCTGCTGGTGGACACCAGTACTGCGATCCACAGGACCGACAGCGCTACCAACGGGTGAACCCTTTCCTGACAATAGCACAGAGGCATTGACCATTCGGAAGAAAAAACAGGTCAGAGGGGATGGAGAGGAAAGAGTTGTACAGCCACCTCTGTATACAAAACATGCTGTCATATTGGAATAAGTCAACAAAGGTATGCTGAGAAAGCTGGCTTTGTTTATAATTTTGTTACAGCAACCATTATAATGCCAAAAGGTTGTTTTGAGAAAAACAAAAGAGATAAAATATGACCAGCTCCAGACTGTATACCTTCATAAATACATAGTTGATTTACTAACGGCAAGTATACTGTGCACTTTGCAATAGCAGTTACTATAGAGCTTAGTAAATTAGCGAGAGCTCTGCTGACTTTTTTTGGTTTTCCTTTCATGTGATTGGGTACTCTTTGCAAAATGCATTTTTACATCTGTTATTAAACTCTGAAGCAACTACACTTGCAGAGTAGGGATGAGCTTCGCGTTCGATACGAACATATGTTCGTCTCAAACATTGTCTGTTCGTACGTTCGATGAAATTCGAACAAACGCGGTCGTTGGCGCCAAATTCGAGTGATGCAAAATGGCCCATAATTCACTGGCTCCAGAGATGATTGGCCAAGCATGCTGTATGTCCCGCATGCTTGGGCAATCACAGCGCGCAAAAAACGAAGAGCCATAATTGGCCAAAGCCTGGGTGGCTTTGGCCAATTATGGCTCAGGGCTTTAGCACACGCCCCACACTATATAAGGCCGCCTGCTAGTGTGTTCCAGCTTGTTCATGAAAGCAGTTAGAGAGACAGAGAGATAGTCTTTTTAGATAGCTAGAAAGAGCAGGCTAGTCAGTTTAGCTTTAATTACAGTGTGTAGACAATATATATACATCCCTAGGAGTTGTACATATATTTATACACTGTATAGCTTAGCTAGATCAGCTATTCCTAATTTACTGGCAGGCAGGTGATTGTGCTATTTAAAGACGTTATTACAGGCATAGACACCCAACAGGTACAATATTTAAAGGCATTTATTTTATTTTATTTAAGCATCAATAAAATCACTGCTCCTTAAAGGAAAAATTCCTTTAAATATTGTACCTGCTGGGTGTCTATAGTTTGCCTGTGAAAACGTCTTTGAGAACCCGGGTCTTGCCCGAGGGAACATGTATCAATGGAAAAAAAGTTTTAAAAACGGCCATTTTTTCAGGAGTCCTGATCCTGAAAAAACTACAGTTTTTTAAACTTTTTTCCATTGATACATGTTCCCTGGGGCAAGACCCGGGGTCTGACAGACGTTTTCCAACAGTAAATTGAATATTGGTCTTTAAAATTATCGTTTTTAATTTGAACGTTCGAGTCCCATAGACTTCAATGGGGTTCTAAATGTTTGCGCGAATGATCGGTCTGTTCGACGGTTCTGGTGCGAACCGAACGCGGGGGTGTTCGGCTCATCCCTATTGCAGAGTGCAAATAGACTTTGCAAGGTGTGCAGTCTATTTGCCTTTATTAAATCAACCCTGTAATGTCACCTACAGTATATGGCATGTAATATTTTATGCCTGTGTACTATATGATTGATACAGTTCTGTTTACCTGGTATAAAATATGTGTATCTTAAAACGCAATTAAAAAGTCTATCTATTATTTACCTAGTCAGTGAAAATACAAAGGGCTATACTTTAGATGTGAAATGGTTAATTGTTATATCTTGTAACTCCCTGGCTGGGCTCGAAATTTTGTCTTCTGCCTGTAATTTAATTAACATAAAATACAAGTTTCTCTGACAACCAGGTGTGCCAAGATTAGAAAAGGCAGCATATACTCACATAGAATTAATTATTCTAATTTAATACTTACACCAAAAAAAACAGAACCTTACTACTACAAAAAAAAATGGTGACCAATATTGCCTTGGTAGGACAGTAACTATGTTAAAATATTAGAAAAAATACAAAAGCTAAATGCCATAGTTAAGGAGAATCACCCTTGTATTTGGAGGAGGGATGATAATGATTATTACTAAGATTAAATTAGTAAAATGTGTCTTACATAAAATTTCGGTCTCATCTAAGGCCGTGTACACACGATCAAATCTGTCTGCTGGAAACGGTCTGCCAGACCGTCCCAGCAGACAGATTGGATCGTGCGTACGGGCGAGCCGACGGATTTGGCCAGCCGACAGATTTGAAAGCATGCTTTTAAATCTGTTGGCTGGGAACCCGTCCGCCCGACATGTCTGCTGGTTAGTACGCTAACCAGCAGACATGTCTTCTTGCACACGCGTCGAATGGATTTTGTGTACACGATCAAACCAATATGTCCCCAGCAGACAGATTTGTTCAAATCGGTCTGCCCGACCGATTTGACCAAATCTGTCTGCTCGTGTGTATGGGGCCTCAGTGTCTGTACTTTGTAGAGGGCCGAACAACCCCTTAAAACAAGGGCATTCTGATTTGCAAATAGTGTCCAACCTCTATTTGCCTACTCTACCCAGTACCTGTCTACTATGTTTCACTGTCATTTAATAATATTCATAATATTTGGCAATTCGTTTTAGCTTAATAGGCAGGAAGGGGCGGCAAGAGCCTACAATTTTAAAAGGCAGTCCCTAATTCTATATAAAAAATTTCCCTAGTTTGCAGGGGTCCTGGGGTTATCTACAGGAGAGGGTTTTCACAGGGTAGAATACGGAGAGAGTAAATAACCGAAACAAGAAAAGCATGTGGAAAGTGCAACCCAAAAAAATGAGAGGTGGGGGAGGGCAGCAGAGAATGGAATGAGCATATTAATGTGAAGTATGGTAGCTGCGCTGTGGGGAAGGGAATGGGAAGGGGAAGTCAAAAGGGAATGCAAAGTAAATGGATTGTGGGTGAACTAAACAGTGAAAAAAAAGGGTATCTGATGATACTACAATGAACAATACAGATGAAAGTCAACAAACACCTATAATTCTGTAAAGATTTAACAGTGAAAATACATAGTAAAATGGCTACTACATATACAAACACCAAAACTAGCATAAAATAAGTGGAAAAAAAGTGCAACACTATCAAAAATCACACATGTGATAAAGTCCTGTCCATAAATAAGGATCAGATCTAGCAGTCCAGTAATTCCTCCACAGAACAGTGACTAGATGAAACACCTCCACCCAAAATGCAACGTGCACTAATGAAATCTTCAGTGATGACACCTCTGAGTGTGCTAGCAGCTCACCTCACGGCTGATCGCAGCTGGATGAGTGGGCTGATAATACACCTCCTCCTGACTCCTAAGACAGCTCTCAGGGGCCAATGTGTGTCATTGCACTCACATGAATGAAAGGACAGCGGGCATAAATCCATGAGTGCCAAACTCGTATGCCCCTCAGAGTGTGAGTTATACAGGTGAGAGTGTGATCTGATTCTCATACATCCAAATGGCAAGGCTCAATGAATCATAGGAGCATTAGAAAGAGCGAACAAGAGACCATAGCGTAACTCCATATAATGGATACATTTAATAAAAAAACAGATAAAAACCTCCCATTAAGCTAGTGAAGGAAAATAAAACATCTACGAGCGCCGAACTCGTATTAAAACTTCAGACTCTGTCTGTACCCGGTAAGCCAATCCCTACGTATCGTCACATCACCTGACTTCATCAGGGGAGGATATGCTGAGGAGAACAAACTCTTAGCCAATGGCTATTGAAAGATACTGGCCCAGATTCACAGAGCGATTACGCCTGCGCAACTGGTGTTGCGCGTGCGTAAGTCTAAATGTGCGCGTGCGTTTAGATGCGCGCGATTCAGAAAACGAATTACGCCAGAAATCTACTTTTTTTTGTCCGCCGTAATTTCGTTAGACAGACGCATCCGTCCGCGCAAAAATGCGCTAGACACACCATTGATTTGCTAGTCAAATATGCTAATGAGGGAGTTGCGGGGATCCACAAAAAACGCAGTTGCTGCGCAGGCTACGCGATGTGCGCAACAGCAAAATGTCCTGTCTAAAGTTAGAGCACCTAAAAGCTGGTCTAAATTTTGAAAAAACGTCTACATCTCACAGAAAGCAACACCGTTACTGAGGAGCAGACCACACACACGTGTTGCACTACAATTTGACTGCCAACATGCCAGGGGCATCGTCGCTCATAGCTGCACTAGTGAATTTAGATGACCAAAGAAGGAGGAGGGCACAGAGGATGGCACGGAGGATGGCACGGGAGAGGGTATACCGCACACACATAGACCTCTTTGGCATGAGTGATTCTGAGGTGTATCGCATCTTCAGATTCCCCCCTCATGCCATCCTGGAATTAACCACAACCCTGCAGGAGGACATCACCAGCCCAACACAACGCTCACATCCAGTGCAGCCACTGGTCAAGGTACTGGCAACACTCCATGTCCTTGCCAGTGGCTCTTTTCAGCGTACAAGTGGAGTGGTGGCTGGGATGTCACAATCCTCCGTGAGCAGATGTGTGCACCAGGTTGTCCCTGCAATCCTCACACGCTTGGCCAACCAAATCATCAAACCCACCACTGAGGACCTGCGGCTGAAGGCAATGACAGACTTCTACAGAATTGCCAGATTCCCACGCACCATCGGGGCCATTGATTGCACACATGTGGCACTCCAGCCCCCCCATTAACAGAGCACATGTACCGCAATCGGAAGAATTGGCACTCCATCAACGTACAGGTGATAGTTGATGCCCAAGGCCTCATATGGCACGTCCGTGCCAAACACCCCGGATCCACCCATGACAGCTACATCTACAATCAATGCCACATCCGAATGGAATTCGATCAGAACGTGTATGGGGACACCTGGCTGGTTGGTGAGTGACATGGGAGTCAGGCATGACTATCCCCTCCCGTGATGCACACCTCACAAGTGGCACATGCATGACTAACATTCTCCTGTCTTTTCCCTTCCAGGTGACTCTGCATATGCACTGGGACCCCATCTCATGACTCCTATCCGGAACCCCCAAACCCCAGGGGAGGAAAGATACAATCAAGCACACATCAAAACCTGTGCAGTGGTGGAGCGCACCTTTGGCCTCCTGAAGTCACGTTTCCGATGCCTGGATAAGTCTGGGGGTACACTGTTGTATTCCCCAAACTTCGTGTGCCATATCATCGTTGCATGTTGCATGCTGCACAATCTCGCAGTGAGGAAGGGCCTGCAGGTTGAGCTACGTGATGACCTGACCCCCCAACCAGACAATCAACCCCTAACCGAGGATACCCCGTCTTCTGAGGGAAGAGCAGTCAGGAGACAGCTCATATTGGGCATCTTTGCACGTTAAACACACACATTAATCATGGCACAATGAGAATGCATGCATGCACACCACTGTGGTCCCTAGCACACACACCCCACATCCTCATCAAATTGGATTGGCACCAGTCCACCATGCAGGACTGGTGAGCAGTAACGCCACGTCAAGGCTCCAATTATGTCACTGAACATTCATACACCAATCACATGGACCTGGGAATCACTTCTCCCTGGTCCTGGGGAACCCTTCTCCACCAAAATTGAGGATGACACCCCTTTTCCAGCAGGAATGTCACCCCCACATTCAAACAGCATGCACAACCCAAAATTTAATAAAAATGTCAGCAAAAAAAAAAAAAAAAAGCAAAAAATGTCAGCAAAAAAAAAAAAAAAATGCAAAAAATGTCAGCAAAAAATAAATAAAAAATGCAAAATATGTCAGCCAAAAAAAAAAAGGGGGAAAAAAAAATTATTGCCCTCTGCGTGAGCCACGCCTGGGGCGCCCCCGGCCACAACCCCGGCCCCTCAGGGGAGACTCATGGGGGAGGGGCAAAGCCGGGGAAGAAGGAGGAGCAGCCCCTGATATTTGCCCACCTGGCGGCCTGCCCTCCAAGGCCACTGCAATTCTGTCCAGGGAAGCACCAAGTGTTGCCGTGTTGGCCTGGATAGCCTGGGTAAGGGCCCTCACATCCTGCCCAATGCCTGCTGCTGTAGTCTGCAGTTCATTTAGGCAGGTTGTGAAAGCCCGGGAGTGGGAGTCCAGGTTACCCAGCGTATCCTTCATGGAGGACAGGCTCTCCTCCACCCGCCCAAAAGTCTGGCAGAGCTGTCCCAGATGGCGGGTCTGGAGGGCCTGGTCCCTTCGCAGACTGGCGGGCAGGAGATTGGGCGCCCCCCTGGTGCTCTGGGATGACATCCTGCCTCCAGCTGATGGTTGTGGGCGGGGAGAAGGGGAGGCCCTTGTGAGGGGAGCCATGTTGGGGGAGGAGGGGGGGGGGGCTCCCCCTTAGGGAGGGCAGGCTTCTGCCAGCCAGAGGGGAAGAGTCCGCACAAACCACTCGTCCAGTGCCTGACTCCTCCTCCTCATGATCGTCCTCCTCCTCATGATCGTCCTCCTCCTCTCGAACCTCCTCCGCGGACTGTGGCCTTGTTGGGGGGGCCTCATTAGGCTGCTGTCCTGGTGTTGGAGCGGTCAGGCCAGATGGCCCTGCACCCTCCTGCACATCTGTGGATGACACAAACCATTCACAGGTTGGAGGATCCACACACTTGGCACATATTCTCTTTCACCCCCTCCCCCACACATGCTACACACCTGATAGAACAAAAAACCTTACCTGGCACCGCGGGGACCGGACTTGTGTCGAAGCCTGGCAGGCGCTCCACTTCATGCCGGTGAAAGGTCAGGGCCACCACATGCTCCGTCGCTGTAAGCCTAATACGGCATGGTGGGCCCCCTCCTGTGCCCCTGGCATGGGCATGCATTGCGGCCAGTTTTTTTTTCACCAGACGCCGGAGATCATTTATTTTTTTTTCGATCCCAGACCGGGTCCGTGTCTCCCCCTCCCCCGATGAATTCACCTGCTCCGTGATCCTATCCAATATCTCCCTCCTCCTGGCCGGGGTGGTGGTGGCACTCTGCGGGCCGTGGAGAAAACGCCCATACTCGCTAATGGCCCGGGCAAGAATTCTTTTTTCCCCCACAGTAAAATTAAGCTTTCTTTTTCTCTCAGTCATACTTCCAAACAAACTCACTACCAGTCTCCAAAAATCAGTCACAAATACAAGCACAACCAATCAGGCAAGAACACACACAAAGAGAAAACGAACACCCAAAAATCACACTAGCACTCAGCAAGAAACAGTCACAAAAAAATTTAAAAAAAAATAAAGCAAGAAAACAAACGAACAAAAATATATCAATCAAACAAACAGTCTCTCAAACACTTATCAAAAACACTTTCACAAATATACCAACAAGCACTTGATCACACAGAACACTAATCTGACAACTACAAGACACACTGCAACGAACAACAGGAACAAAAGCACTAGGTTCAATGGGAAGGGACACAAAGGGATGTACTTTTGCAATGCAAGTGCGTTTGTGTGTGTCTATTTATGCTGTCTGCGTAGTTCACAACGTTGCCCTAGTCCATTTCCAATTTCACTGATTGCGCCGCTCCCGAGTTGTGAGCATGCGCACAGCGGAGCTGACATGGTCTCCTTCACGCGCGCATGCGCTAGCCGGCCGGCCCTTCATTTGCATGGGGTCACGGCTCATTTCAATGTAACACGCCCACGTCCCTCCCAATTTGTATTACTCCTCCTTACGCCTCTGGAAAAAACCTTACGCTTGCGCAATTTCCTGCGCAAAAGCTACGTGAATCGGGGATTACGCGGCTAGATGGTGCAAGTCTAACGTAAAGGCGGTGCGCTACGCCGGTCCAATAATGCGCCGATGTACATGAATCTGGGCCACTGTGTTTTGTTATATGTAGAGTAGGGATATGTATTAAGCATTTTGAGTTATTGAACCAAACTTTAGCCCAGTCATTCTAGGACTTGGCAGCACCTATATCTGTATTTTATTTTGTAACACAATAAAAAAAGCTCTCCTGAGTGTCTCAAGTTTATTGCTAATCCTGTG
This sequence comes from Rana kukunoris, assembly GCA_029574335.1. Lineage (NCBI taxonomy): Eukaryota > Metazoa > Chordata > Amphibia > Anura > Ranidae > Rana > Rana kukunoris. Next base: position 221,184,862 of record CM056050.1, on the reverse strand, counting down.
TTTACTGTGAAGTAACTGAATATCTTTCTGCTGTGCTAAATTAGGATTGAAAATGAGAGATTAGCATCAAAATCTAATAAACAAAAGAATAATCTGTGTCAACTGGATAAATAAGTATACATTAAAGTGGAGTTCCACCTGTGTTTTAGTTTATTAAAAGTCAGCAGCTACATAAAGCATAGCTGCTGACTTTTAATAAACTGATACTTACCTGTCCCATGGTCCAGCGATGCGGCCACCCAGAGGCTCACTCCTCTCCACCTGTTCTCCTCTGCTCCGTCATCATAATTGAGGGCACCCGGCCATGGCACCTAACTGCTTCACGGCCAGGCGCGCACTGTGCATGTGCGAGTCGCAATGCTCTCTCCTATTGGTCAGCCGAAATTCTGAGTTGTGTCCCAGAAGATCGCTGGCAGGGAGGGGTGCCTAGGGCGAGAGGAAGAGCCTCCTAGGTGGCTGAAGATAGGATGGAGAAAGTGGGACAGGAAGTCCTACTAAAAAGATGTTCCCCACCTCCCCAATTCCCCGTCCCCTAATTCAAGTGCCTGACCCCTAACATACTTGCAGAGTGCTGGACGCATGAATTTCAACAGTTTTTTTTTTGAAGAACGTGATTAGAGCCTGAAGCTCTAATTGGCTTCAAAAAAGGCCACTGCACTCCGAGCCCGCCCACCCAATATTTGCTATTGCCTTCCTGCTCCTCCTGCTCCTTCCTGCTCCTAAGTCTCAGGACTTACTTCCCGTTTTGCCGGAAGAGAAGCAATGGCCCCGGAGCGAGATCCCTGTCTTTGGCTTCCTAATGTAAGGAGGCTTCTGGGGGGGGGGGATGATCGTTTCTTCCTGTTCATCTCCCATGGGGGGGGGGTGTTGGGGTGCAGGGATTACCGCCTTCTTGTCCACCTCCCATGCGGGGGGTGACGTTGGTTTGCTGCCCCCCAAAAAAATATTGAACACCAGGCGCCACTGTATTGGAGACTCAGTGCCAGATAACATGAGAGGAATACAATTCCTCATTGACAATAAGCATGAAATAATTAACTTTTTAAAGTGGCTTTGCTACCTTCCTAAGTGATGGGAATGCAAAATGTAAGCATGATTAGATGAAAGCCAGGCATCTCTTAGTTTTATTGTCTTTAAGTTAATCATTAATTAAACATTAAACACACACTGGTGTTAATCAAGCTTAAATGATTTATGTTAAATTAAGAAACTTATGAGAAAATGTACAAGAAAATTTCTGCCATTTGGTGCATGGAATAAAAGATGATCGTTAAATCACTCAGACTGGCAGGTTATTAAAGTTTTAAAGGATCTAAGTATTCAACTTTGCTCATTAATTGGGTGCTGCAGGTTAAAACAGACAGTGAATACAGACAGTAAACTAGTGTGAACGTCTAATATATGGATAATAATATTTTTGAATATGGAAAAGTACACTTCAGTCAAACTTTTTAGAGCAATTCAAGGAAGACCATACTTTCTGACTGATTTAGTTCACCTGTGCCCTTATGTTTCTCTCTTTAGACCTCATGAGTGTTTAAAATGCATTTTAAATGTGAAATACTTTTTTTCACTAGCTTTCAGTTTCACTCTTTGGCCCAGATTCAGGTACATCTGCGCATTATTGGACCGGCGTAGTGCACCGCCTTTACGTTAGACTTGCGCAATTTTGCCACGTAATCACCCTCTTCTCGTTGCTTTTGCGCAGAAAATTGCGCATGCGTAACGTTTTTTCAGGAAGGACGTGGGCGTGCTACATTGAAATGAGCCGTGACCCCATGCAAATGAGGGCCGGCCGACTCGCGCATGCGCGCTTGAAGGAGACCATGGTCAGCTCCGCTGTGCGCATGCTCACAACTTGGGAGCGGCGCAATCAGTGAAATTGGAAGTGGACCCGGGCAACTTAGTGAACTACGCAAACAGCATAAATAGACAGACACAAATGCACTTCCTTTGCAAAAGCACAAAAGATCTTCCTATACAGCAAGGTGCTTTTGTTTATTAGCGTTTGTTTGTTTGTTTGTGACGTGTCTTTGAGATATTTGGGCACTGTTTTGCAGAGTGATTTTTGTCTTTTATGTGTTTTCTTTGTTGTTATTTTGTTTAAAATATATTTTTGCTGGGCATTTTTTATGTTTGCTCATCATTTATTTAATTTTTTTGGTTCTGTTTGTGTATGATTTTGGAATGTGGGGGTAATATTCCTGCTGGAAAAGGGGTGTCACCCTCATTTGTGGTGGAGAAGTGATCCCCAGGTCTGTGTGAATGGTGTATGAATGTACAGTGACATAATTGGAGCCGTGGCGTGGCGTTGCAGCTCACAAGTCCTGCATGGCGGACTGGTGCCAATCCAATGTAATGAGAATGTGATGTGTCTGTGCTAGGGACCACAGTGGTGTGCATGCATGCATTCTCATTGTGCCATGATTCATGTGTGTTTTTTACGTGCAAAGATGCATATGTGAGCTGGCATGAGATGGGGTCATGAGATGGGGTCCCAGTGCATATGCAGAGTCACCTTGAAGGGAAAAGACAGGAGGATGTTAGTAGTGCATGTGCCCCTTGTGATGTGTGCATCATGGGGGGGGGACAGTCATGCCTGCCACCCATGTCACTCACCAACCAGCCAGCTGTCCCCATACATGTTCTGTTCGAAATCTGTGGGGATGGGGCTCTGATTGTATATGTAGCTGTCATGGGTGTCATGGGTAGTGTCATGTGTTGGGCTGGTGATGTCCTCCTGCAGGGTTGTGGTTAATTCCATGATGGCAAGAGGGGTGAATCTGAAGATGCGAGACACCTCAGAATCACTCATGCCAAAGATGTCTATGCGTGTGTGATATATCCTCTCCCGTGAAGAGTGAAGAGTGAGGGGCTTGTATCAGATAAGAATATTGTATTAGATTAGATTAAATTGTAAAGTTTAGATAAGCAAAAAAAAAAATCTCCCGTGCCCTCCTTAGTGCCCTCCTCAGTCCCCCCATCCTTCTTTGTTCATCTAAAGTCAGTAGTATAGCTATTTGCGACGATGCCCCTGGCATGTTGGCATACAGATTGTTGAGCAACACGTGTGACTGCTGAGCTCCTCACTAACAGTGTTGCTTTATCTAACAAGTAGACTTTTTTTCTCTTTTTGACCAGCTTTTATATGCTCTAATTTTAGACAGGACATTTTGCTGTTGCGCACACTGCGTAGCCTGCGCTGCCCCAACGTTCTTTTGTGGATCCCCGTAAGTCCCTCATTAGCATATTTGACTAGCAAATCAATGGTCTGTCTAGCGCACTTTTGCGCGGACGGATGCGCCAGTCTAACGAAATTACGCGGGACAAAAAAAAGTAGATTTTTTGCGTATCTCGTTCTGGGGATGCCGCGCATCGAAACGCACGCGCACATTTCGACTTACGCACGCGCATCTCCTGTTGCGCAGGCGTAATCGCTCTGTGAATCTGGGCCTTTGTGTCTTAGGGTACCGAATATATAGCACAGATATTGTGCATATGTTTTTTTTTTTTTTTTTCGTTTTTTTTAAGGGATGTAAAGTTTTACATTATTTTTTAATTTGGTAAATACAAAACATATTATTTTTTTATATTTATTATTTGGGTCCAGAAAGTGGAAAGCTCTAAGCAACATCACTAGCTTTCTGTTGGCTAAATGGAGCTTCTGTTATTTAATAGACCCAAATATATTGATATTAGATTATACACTTTGGGCCAGATTCACAGAGCGATTACGCCGGCGTAACAGGAGATGCACTGCGTAAGTCTAAATTTGCGCATGCGTTTCGATGCGCCGCATCCCCAAAACGAGATACGCAAGAAATCTACTTTTTTTTTGTCCGGCGTAATTTCGATAGACATGCGCATTCGTCTGTGTAAAACTGCGCTAGACACACCATTGATTTGCTATTCAAATATGCTAATGAGGAACGTTGGTGCAGCGCAGGCTAGGTGCTGTGCGCAAGAGCTACACAGCCTGTCTAAAATTAGACCATATAAAAGGTGGTATAAAATTAGACAACTTCATCTACATGTCAGAGAAAGCAACACTGTTAGTGAGGAGCTACATAGTTACATAGTTACATAGTTAGTCAGGTTGAAAAAAGACACAAGTCCATCCAGTTCAACCATAAAAAAAAAAAAAAAAAAAACAAAGTAAAACACAGTACATCCTCCCATACACCCAACTCCATACCCACAGTTGATCCAGAGGAAGGCAAAAAACCCCAGCAGAGCGATGATCCAATTTGCTACCGGAGGGGAAAAAATTCCTTCCTGATCCCCCGAAAGGCAATCGGATTTACCCCGGATCAACTTTACCTACAAAACTTAGTACTCAGTTATATTATGTGCATTTAGGAAAGAATCCAGGCCTCTCTTAAAGCAATCTACTGAGCTGGCCAGAACCACCTCTGGAGGGAGTCTGTTCCACATTTTCACAGCTCTTACTGTGAAGAAACCTTTCCGTATTTGGAGGTGAAATCTCTTTTCCTCCAGACGTAAAGAGTGCCCCCTTGTCCTCAGTGTTGACCTTAAAGTAAATAACTCAACACCAAGTTCACTATATGGACCTCTTATGTATTTGTACATGTTGATCATATCCCCCCTTATTCTCCTCTTCTCAAGAGTGAATACATTCAGTTCCTCTAATCTTTCCTCATAGCTGAGCTCCTCCATGCCTCTTATCAGTTTGGTTGCCCTTCTCTGCACTTTCTCCAGTTCTCCGATATCCTTTTTGAGAACTGGTGCCCAAAACTGGACTGCATATTCCAGATGAGGTCTTACTAATGATTTGTACAGGGGCAAAATGATATCTCTATCTCTGGAGTCCATACCTCTCTTAATACAAGAAAGGACTTTGCTCGCTTTGGAAACCGCAGCTTGGCATTGCATGCCATTATTGAGCTTATGATCAACTAAAACCCCCAGATCCTTCTCCACTACAGATCCCCCCAGTTGTACTCCCCCTAGCATGTATGATGCATGAATATTCTTAGCCCCCAAGTGCATAACTTTACATTTATCAACATTAAACCTCATCTGCCACTTAGTCGCCCAATTAGACAGAGCATTGAGGTCGGCTTGTAAATTGGAGACATCCTGCAAGGACATTATTCCACTGCATAGCTTGGTGTCATCTGCAAAAACAGAAATGTTACTTTTGATCTCAGACCCAATATCATTTATAAATATATTGAAAAGTAAGGGACCCAACACTGAACCTTGGGGTACACCGCTGATAACCTTGGACCATTCAGAGTAAGAATCATTAACCACAACTCTCTGAATTCTGTCTTTCAGCCAGTTTTCTATCCATTTACAAACTGATATATCTAATCCTGTAGACCTTACCTTACACATGAGCCGTGTGTGGGGAACTGTATCGAACGCTTTTGCAAAATCCAAGTATACCACGTCCACTGCCACGCCTCTGTCCAGGGTTTTACTTACCTCTTCATAAAAGGAAATCAGGTTTGTCTGACAACTTCTGTCCTTCATGAATCCATGCTGTCTGCTGCTTAAATAGTTTGTTTCCAGCAAGAACTCATCCATGTGGTCTTTTATTAAACGTTCCAGTATCTTTCCAACTATAGAAGTTAAACTAACAGGTCTATAGTTACTAGGTAAAGACTTTGTTCCCTTTTTAAATATGGGCACCACATTGGCTTGCACGTGTGGCAGTCACACGTGTTGCACAACAATCTGTATGCCAACATGCCAGTGGCATCCATGCTCATAGCTATACTACTGACTTTAGATGAGCAAAGAAGGAGGAGGGCACGGGAGAGGATTTTTTTTTTTTTTTACAAAAAAAAATTCTTTGCTTTAAGAAACATTTTTACAAAAAATATAGATACATATATACATCAATACATAACATACATACAAATTACAAACACGGTCTTACTCTTCACTTGATATATCAACATGCATAGACATCTTTGGCATGAGTGATTCTGAGGTGTCTCGCATCTTCAGATTCACCCCTCATGCCATCCTGGAATTAACCACAACACTGCAGGAGCCCAACACATGACACCACCCATGACACCCAAGACAGCTACATATACAATCATAGCCCCATCCCCACAGATTTCTAATAGAACATGTATGGGGACAGCTGGCTGGTTGGTGAGTGACATGGGTGGCAGGCATGACTGTCCCCCCCATGATGCTGAAATCACAAGGGGCACATGCACTACTAACATTCTCCTGTCTTATCCCTTCAGGGTGACTCTGCATATGCACTGAGACCCCATCTCATGACTCCAATACGGAACCCCCCTAACCAAGGCTACCCCGTCTTCTGAGGGAAGAGCAGCCAGGAGCCAGCTCACATTAGGCATCTTTGCACGTTAAACACACACATTACTCATGGCACAATGAGAATGCATGCATGCACACCACTGTGGTCCCTAGCACAGACACATCACATCCTCATCACATTGGATTGGCACGAGCCCACCATGCAGGACTTGTGAGCAGCAACGCCATGCCACGGCTCCAATTATGTCACTGTACATTCATACACCATTCACACGGACCTGGGGATCACTTCTCCACCACAAATGAGGGTGACACCCCTTTTCCGACAGGAATGTCACCCCCACATTCCCAAATCATACACAAACAGAACCAAAAAAAAAAAATTGACCAGCAAAAATCTAATTTAAACAAAATAACAACAAAGAAAACACATAAAAGACAAAAATCACGCTGCAAAACAGTCCCCAAATATCTCAAAGACACGTCACAAACAAACGATAATAAACAACAGAACAAAAGCACCTTGCTGTATAGAAAGGGATACAAAGAGATGTACTTTTGCAAAGGAAGTGTGTTTGTGTCTGTCTATTTATGCTGTCTGCGTAGTTCACTAAGTTGCCCTGGTCCACTTCCAATTTCACTGATTGTGCCGTTCCCGAGTTGTGAGCATGCGCACAGAGGTGCTGACCATGGTCTGCTTCATGTGCACATGCGCGAGCCCGGCCGGCCCTTCATTTGCATGGGGTCACGGCTCATTTCAATGTAACACGCCCACGCCCTTCCCAATTTGAATTACTCCGCCTTACGCCTCTGAAATTACGTTGCACAGGCGCTATTTTCTGCGCAAATCAATCGAGAATACGGTGATTGCGGCGCTACATTGCGGCAGTCTAACGTAAAGGAGGTGTGCTACGCCAGTCAAAAAATGCGCCGATGTACGTGAATCTGCCCCTTTATTTGTACTATTTTATGATCTTTTGCATATAGGTCAAAAATGGCATGTTGGGCCTTGAATCTTTCAATATGCTAACCTGTGCAATACTGTTAATATAATGTAACATGAACAGCAATGGAGAAGTTTATATAGTAATAAAACAGCATGTCCCATGTTCATGTAATCCATGTATTAGTAAAGGAATGGTAAATACTGTATGCATCTTCTCTTACCAATTTTTGTCTTCATTTTAATTTTTTTAAATGTTATATTTCAGGACCAGTGAGAATGTAAAAGTAAATCTAGTACACAACCAGATTCGATCCCCGAAATTACGATCTTCATTCGCAATCTCTTACCGCTAGACATGTGCATTCGTTTTCGTTAGAATGCATTTTCGTCCGGAAATCAGTTTTTTTCGTTATCATACTTAACAAACGATAACGAAAGTGCAAGAAACGGAAACCGAAAGATCCGACATAAAAAATGCTTTATTTTCGTTTTTGTTGCGGTAAAAATTCGATATAGAGAGATTCGACTTTATAGGGAAAAGATTCGACATTATAGAAATAATAGATTCGACATTACAGATAATAGATTTCGATTGATGAGACGTAAAGATTCGACGTTCCGTCGAATATTCGTTTGTTCATTCACCAGCAACCAAAAAGATTTGACGTTCCGTCGAATATTCTTTTGACCATTCCACAGAAACCAAGTATTATTGGATTTTCGGACGAAAGCTATTCCCCAACGAAAAACTAAATAAATCAAAACGATTTTCGGGAGTAACTAAATAAATGTATTTTCCAAACGAAAACGAAAAAACAAAACAAAAAATTCCAGTCTGCACATGTCTACTTACGGCACCTTTAGTCATCTTTTTTTTGCGTAACACTATACCAGCTTTTTGCTGCTAATATTAGACAGCCCATGTTAAGTATGGTTGTCGTTCCCGCGTCGAATTTCTACATTTTCCGACGTCTTTTATTATTTTTTACGTAAGTCGTCCGGGAATAGGAATGTTCGTAAACGACACTACTCAAACAACAAATGACGTAACAACGAGATTTCGCGCAATGCACGGCGGGAAATTTCTGAACGGAGCATGCGCAGTTCGATCGCCGCGGGGACGTGCTTAATTTAAATGCTTCACGCCCCCTAATCGCGTATTTCGATTACGCGGCGAGAAATGGACTACGCCGCCGTAGCGTACGGGCAAAAATCTACCAGAATTCGGTGTAGAGCCTGGTAAAATACGGCAGCGTAGAGTATTTCGATTACGCAGCGCAATATTAAGTGTATGTGAATCTGGCCCAATATGTGCATTTTAACACAGTACCCGGTATGGCTTCTCATATTCTTTTATTCATCATAGTTTTAACACCTTATGGAAGCCAATGGCTGCTCTGCTTTCAATCAACCAATGAATGAGCCGAGAAGTAAGCGCGTTTGCGGCGCGGGACGTTCGAGGGGTCAGGTAAGTAAACAGGGGGGGGGGCTGAGGGGCCGCTAATCCGCAGATGTTTTTCACCTTAATGCATACAATTCCTGCAGATATTCAAGTACAGATTTCTCTCCAACAAAATATCAGGCGAATAATGAGAAGCAAAGTAATGGCTTCACCCCATCTTACTTCAAATCTTGTGACAGTAGCACTCAGATACAGCCGTAATTTAGATTATTTCACACTGAAAATATACCACTACAGAACAGCAGTGCCTAGGCACAGCCACTTGTCACAAAGTGCACTGATGCTTTCCGGAAGGAACTCTAGAAAAATGTTGTTTTTTCAAGAGAATCCTTTTGAACTTTCTACATATTATCTTAAAGTGATTGTAAATGATCACCTTGTAAAACAACCCCTTCAGTTTAAAATAGAAATATAAAGGCAAAACATTGTTGTATAGATATAAAATAAACAACATTATAAATATTTGGCCAGATTCACGTACATCGGCGCATTTTTGGAACTGGCGTAGTGCAACTCCTTTAAGTTAGACCGGCTTAATTTCGAGGCGCAAGTGCCGTATCCTCGTAGTATTTTCGTCCAAATTTGCACCGGTGCAATGTAAATTCCGAGGCGTAAGGCAGTGTAATTCAAAGTGGGAAGGACGTGGGCGTGTTCCATTGAAATGAGCCGTGACCCCATGCAAATGCAGGGCCAGCCAGACTGGGCATGTGCACATGAAGCAGACTATGGTCAGCACCTCTCTGAGCATGCTCAGAACTCGGCACAGCACAATCAGTTAGATAGAAACTAGGCCAGTCAGACTTAGTGAGCTATGCACAATGGCCCAGATTCACGTACATCGGCGCATTATTGGACCGGCGTAGCGCACCGCCTTTACGTTAGACTTGCGCCATCTAGCCGCGTAATCCCCCGATTCACGTAGCTTTTGCGCAGGAAATTGCGCAAGCGTAAGGTTTTTTCCAGAGGCGTAAGGAGGAGTAATACAAATTGGGAGGGACGTGGGCGTGTTACATTGAAATGAGCCGTGACCCCATGCAAATGAAGGGCCGGCCGGCTCGCGCATGCGCGCGTGAAGGAGACCATGTCAGCTCCGCATGTGCGCATGCTCACAACTCGGAAGCGGCGCAATCAGTGAAATTGGAAATGGACTAGGGCAACTTTGTGAACTACGCAGACAGCATAAATAGACAGACACAAATGCACTTCCTTTGCAAAAATACATCCCTTTGTATCCCTCCCTCTACAGCAAGGTGCTTTTGTTTGTTTGTGACGTGTCTTTGAGATATTTGGGGACTGTTTTGCAGAGTGATTTTTGTCTTTTATGTGTTTTCTTTGTTGTTATTTTGTTTAAATTATATTTTTGCTGGGCATTTTTTTTTTTTTTGCTCGTCATTTATTTAATTTTTTGGGTTCTGTTTGTGTATGATTTTGGAATGTGGGGGTGATATTCCTGCGGGAAAAGGGGTGTCACCCTCATTTGTGGTGGAGAAGTGATCCCCAGGTCTGTGTGAATGGTGTATGAATGTACAGTGACATAATTGGAGCCGTGGCATGGCGTTGCAGCTCACAAGTCCTGCATGGTGGACTGGTGCCAATCCAATGTGATGACGATGTGGTGTGTGTGTGCTAGGGACCACAGTGGTGTGCATGCATGCATTCTCATTGTGCCATGATTAATGTGTGTGTTTAACGTGCAAAGATGCATAATGTGAGCTGGCATGAGATGGGGTCATGAGATGGGGTACCAGTGCATATGCAGAGTCACCTTGAAGGGAAAAGACAGGAGGATGTTAGTCATGCATGTGCCACTTGTGAGGTGTGCATCACGGGAGGGGATAGTCATGCCTGCCACCCATGTCACTCACCAACCAGCCAGCTGTCCCCATACATGTTCTGTTCGAAATCTGTGGGGATGGGGCTCTGATTGTATATGTAGCTGTCATGGGTGTCATGGGTAGTGCCATGTGTTGGGCTGCTGATGTCCTCCTGCAAGGTTGTGGTAATTCCAGGATGGCATGAGGGGTGAATCTGAAGATGCGAGACACCTCAGAATCACTCATGCCAAAGATGTCTATGCGTGTGTGATATATCAAGTGAAGAGTGAGGGGCTTGTATCAGATAAGAATATTGTATTAGATTAGATTAAATTGTAAATTTTATATAAGCAAATAAAAACAAAAAAAAACCCATCTCCCGTGCCCTCCTTAGTGCCATCCTCCGTGCCCTCCTCCTTCTTTGTTCATCTAAAGTCAGTAGTATAGCTATGTGCGACGATGCCCCTGGCATGTTGGCATACAGATTGTTGAGCAACACGTGTGACTGCTGAACTCCTCACTAACAGTATTGCTTTATCTGACAAGTAGACTTTTTTTCTTTTTTTAGACCAGCTTTTATCAGCTCTAATTTTAGACAGGACATTTTGCTGTTGCGCACACTGCGTCGCTTGCGCTGCCCCAACGTTGTTTTGTGGATCCCCGTAAGTCCCTCATTAGCATATTTGACTAGCAAATCAATGGTGTGTCTATCGCACTTTTGCACGGACGGATGCGCCAGTCTAACGAAATTACGCGGGACAAAAAAAAGACGATTTTTTGCGTATCTCGTTCTGGGGATGCCGTGCAACGAAGCGCACGCGCACATTTAGACTTACGCACGCGCATCTCCTGTTGCGCAGGCGTAATCGCTCTGTGAATCTGGGCCAATGTGCTTAAATAGACCGAGAGAAATGCCCTTCCATTGCAAAAGTACATCCAATTTTTTTCCCTTCCTACATCAAGGTGCTTTTGTTCTGTTGTTTGTTAGTGTTTGTTGGTTTGTGACGTGTCTTTGAGATTTTTGGAGAGTGATTTGGAGAGTGTTTTTTGCTGAGTTATTTTTTTTGCTCTGTTTTTTTTTTATTTTGCTGGGCATTTTTTTTTTTTTTTTTATCTGTTTGTGAATGATTTTTGAATGTGGGGGTGACATTCCTGCCACCACTCCACTTGTATGCTGAAAAGAGCCACTGGCAAGGAAATGGAGTGTTGCCAGGACCTTGCCCAGTGGCTGCACTGCATGTGAGCGGTGTGTTGGGCTGGTGATGTCCTCCTGCAGGGTTGTGGTTAATTCCAGGATGGCATGAGGGGTGAATCTGAAGATGCAATACACCTCAGAATCACTCATGCCAAAGATGTCTATGCGTGTGCGGTATATCCTCTCCCGTGCCCTCCTCCCTTCTGTGCTCATCTAAAGTCAGTAGTATAGCTATGAGCAAGGATGCCCCTGGCATGTTGGCAGGGCCGCCATCAGGAATTATGGGGCCCCTTACACAGCTTCAGGCATGGGCCCCAAGGAGCAGAGAACTGGTGGTGGGGGGGTGCTGCCGCCTGAAATTGAGAAGCGGGGGGGGGGGGGGGCTGCTGCGAATTGAGAAGTGGGGGGGGGCCTTTACAAAAAAAAGAAGAAAAAAAGAAAAATAGATTAAAAAAAAGAGGGGGTTGTCATCTGGGGCCCTTGGGAACTCCAGACCCCTAAAACAAAAAAAACGTTTTTTTTTGCGGTGTTTTTTTTTTTATTTTGCTGGGCATTTTTTTTATTTTTTTTTATTTTTTTTTCTGTTTGTGAATGATTTTTGAATGTGGGGGTGACATTCCTGCCACCACTCCACTTGTATGCTGAAAAGAGCCACTGGCAAGGAAATGGAGTTTTGCCAGGACCTTGCCCAGTGGCTGCACTGCATGTGAGCGGTGTGTTGGGCTGGTGATGTCCTCCTGCAGGGTTGTGGTTAATTCCAGGATGGCATGAGGGGTGAATCTGAAGATGCAATACACCCCAGAATCACTCATGCCAAAGATGTCCATGCGTGTGCGGTATATCCTCTCCCGTGCCCTCCTCCGTGCCCTCCTCCCTTCTGTGCTCATCTAAAGTCAGTAGTATAGCTATGAGCAAGGATGCCCCTGGCATGTTGCAGGGCCGCCATCAGGAATTATGGGGCCCCTTACACAGCTTCAGGCATGGGCCCCAAGGAGCAGAGAACTGGTGGGGGGAGGGTGCTGCCGCCTGAAATTGAGAAGCGGGGGGGGGGGCTGCTGCGAATTGAGAAGTGGGGGGGGGGGGCCTTTACAAAAAAAAGAAGAAAAAAAGAAAAATAGATTAAAAAAAAGAGGGGGTTGTCATCTGGGGCCCTTGGGAACTCCAGACCCCTAAAACAAAAAAAAACGTTTTTTTTTGCTGTGTTTTTTTTTTATTTTGCTGGGCATTTTTTTTATTTTTTTTTATTTTTTTATCTGTTTGTGAATGATTTTTGAATGTGGGGGTGACATTCCTGCCACCACTCCACTTGTATGCTGAAAAGAGCCACTGGCAAGGAAATGGAGTTTTGCCAGGACCTTGCCCAGTGGCTGCACTGCATGTGAGCAGTGTGTTGGGCTGGTGATGTCCTCCTGCAGGGTTGTGGTTAATTCCAGGATGGCATGAGGGGTGAATCTGAAGATGCAATACACCCCAGAATCACTCATGCCAAAGATGTCCATGCGTGTGCGGTATATCCTCTCCCGTGCCCTCCTCCGTGCCCTCCTCCCTTCTGTGCTCATCTAAAGTCAGTAGTATAGCTATGAGCAAGGATGCCCCTGGCATGTTGCAGGGCCGCCATCAGGAATTATGGGGCCCCTTACACAGCTTCAGGCATGGGCCCCAAGGAGCAGAGAACTGGTGGGGGGGGGGTGCTGCCGCCTGAAATTGAGAAGCGGGGGGGGGGGCTGCTGCGAATTGAGAAGTGGGGGGGGGGGCTTTACAAAAAAAAGAAGAAAAAAAGAAAAATAGATTAAAAAAAAGAGGGGGTTGTCATCTGGGGCCCTTGGGAAATCCAGACCCCTAAAACAAAAAAAACAAAAAAAAACTTTTTTTTTGCTGTGTTTTTTTTTATTTTGCTGGGCATTTTTTTTTTTTTTATCTGTTTGTGAATGATTTTTGAATGTGGGGGTGACATTCCTGCCACCACTCCACTTGTATGCTGAAAAGAGCCACTGGCAAGGAAATGGAGTGTTGCCAGGACCTTGCCCAGTGGCTGCACTGCATGTGAGCGGTGTGTTGGGCTGGTGATGTCCTCCTGCAGGGTTGTGGTTAATTCCAGGATGGCATGAGGGGTGAATCTGAAGATGCAATACACCTCAGAATCACTCATGCCAAAGATGTCTATGCGTGTGCGGTATATCCTCTCCCGTGCCCTCCTCCCTTCTGTGCTCATCTAAAGTCAGTAGTATAGCTATGAGCAAGGATGCCCCTGGCATGTTGGCAGGGCCGCCATCAGGAATTATGGGGCCCCTTACACAGCTTCAGGCATGGGCCCCAAGGAGCAGAGAACTGGTGGTGGGGGGGTGCTGCCGCCTGAAATTGAGAAGCGGGGGGGGGGGGGGGGGCTGCTGCGAATTGAGAAGTGGGGGGGGGGCCTTTACAAAAAAAAGAAGAAAAAAAGAAAAATAGATTAAAAAAAAGAGGGGGTTGTCATCTGGGGCCCTTGGGAACTCCAGACCCCTAAAACAAAAAAAACGTTTTTTTTTGCTGTGTTTTTTTTTTATTTTGCTGGGCATTTTTTTTATTTTTTTTTATTTTTTTTTCTGTTTGTGAATGATTTTTGAATGTGGGGGTGACATTCCTGCCACCACTCCACTTGTATGCTGAAAAGAGCCACTGGCAAGGAAATGGAGTTTTGCCAGGACCTTGCCCAGTGGCTGCACTGCATGTGAGCGGTGTGTTGGGCTGGTGATGTCCTCCTGCAGGGTTGTGGTTAATTCCAGGATGGCATGAGGGGTGAATCTGAAGATGCAATACACCCCAGAATCACTCATGCCAAAGATGTCCATGCGTGTGCGGTATATCCTCTCCCGTGCCCTCCTCCGTGCCCTCCTCCCTTCTGTGCTCATCTAAAGTCAGTAGTATAGCTATGAGCAAGGATGCCCCTGGCATGTTGCAGGGCCGCCATCAGGAATTATGGGGCCCCTTACACAGCTTCAGGCATGGGCCCCAAGGAGCAGAGAACTGGTGGGGGGAGGGTGCTGCCGCCTGAAATTGAGAAGCGGGGGGGGGGGCTGCTGCGAATTGAGAAGTGGGGGGGGGGGCCTTTACAAAAAAAAGAAGAAAAAAAGAAAAATAGATTAAAAAAAAGAGGGGGTTGTCATCTGGGGCCCTTGGGAACTCCAGACCCCTAAAACAAAAAAAAACGTTTTTTTTTGCTGTGTTTTTTTTTTATTTTGCTGGGCATTTTTTTTATTTTTTTTTATTTTTTTATCTGTTTGTGAATGATTTTTGAATGTGGGGGTGACATTCCTGCCACCACTCCACTTGTATGCTGAAAAGAGCCACTGGCAAGGAAATGGAGTTTTGCCAGGACCTTGCCCAGTGGCTGCACTGCATGTGAGCAGTGTGTTGGGCTGGTGATGTCCTCCTGCAGGGTTGTGGTTAATTCCAGGATGGCATGAGGGGTGAATCTGAAGATGCAATACACCCCAGAATCACTCATGCCAAAGATGTCCATGCGTGTGCGGTATATCCTCTCCCGTGCCCTCCTCCGTGCCCTCCTCCCTTCTGTGCTCATCTAAAGTCAGTAGTATAGCTATGAGCAAGGATGCCCCTGGCATGTTGCAGGGCCGCCATCAGGAATTATGGGGCCCCTTACACAGCTTCAGGCATGGGCCCCAAGGAGCAGAGAACTGGTGGGGGGGGGGTGCTGCCGCCTGAAATTGAGAAGCGGGGGGGGGGGCTGCTGCGAATTGAGAAGTGGGGGGGGGGCTTTACAAAAAAAAGAAGAAAAAAAGAAAAATAGATTAAAAAAAAGAGGGGGTTGTCATCTGGGGCCCTTGGGAAATCCAGACCCCTAAAACAAAAAAAACAAAAAAAAACTTTTTTTTTGCTGTGTTTTTTTTTATTTTGCTGGGCATTTTTTTTTTTTTTTATCTGTTTGTGAATGATTTTTGAATGTGGGGGTGACATTCCTGCCACCACTCCACTTGTATGCTGAAAAGAGCCACTGGCAAGGAAATGGAGTGTTGCCAGGACCTTGCCCAGTGGCTGCACTGCATGTGAGCGGTGTTTTGGGCTGGTGATGTCCTCCTGCAGGGTTGTGGTTAATTCCAGGATGGCATGAGGGGTGAATCTGAAGATGCAATACACCTCAGAATCACTCATGCCAAAGATGTCTATGCGTGTGCGGTATATCCTCTCCCGTGCCCTCCTCCGTGCCCTCCTCCCTTCTGTGCTCATCTAAAGTCAGTAGTATAGCTATGAGCAAGGATGCCCCTGGCATGTTGGCAGGGCCGCCATCAGGAATTATGGGGCCCCTTACACAGCTTTAGGCATGGGCCCCAAGGAGCAGAGAACTGGTGGGGGGGGTGCTGCCGCCTGAAATTGAGAAGCGGGGGGGGGGGGGCTGCTGCGAATTGAGAAGTGGGGGGGGGGGGGGCTTTACAAAAAAAAGAAGAAAAAAAGAAAAATAGATTAAAAAAAAGAGGGGGTTGTCATCCGGGGCCCTTGGGAACTCCAGACCCCTAAAACAAAAAAAACAGGGGGTTTTTAGGGGGTTCCCATCCGGGCCCCTGGGGACCCCCGGGCCCCTTACAGGTGTAATGCCTGTACCCCCCTGATGGCAGCCCTGCATGTTGGCATATAGATTGTTGTCCTGCAAGTGTGGGTGATCAGCTCGTCCCTAACGGTGTTGCTTTAGCTGACATGTAGATGGAGGGCCAGATTCTCATACAAAATCGCCGGCGTAGCGTAAGCTATTTACACTACGCCGCCGCAACGTAACAGAGCAAGTGCCGTATTCTCCATGCACTTTCTCCGTAGTTTGCGGAGGCGTAGAGTAAATCGCCCAGCGTAAGCCCACGTAATTCAAAGGGGGTGGCTTGTATTTAAATTAAGCGCGCCCCCGCGTCGAACAAACTGCGCATGCGCCGGCCGAGGAAAAAGCCCAGTGCGCATGCTTCAGCTCATGTCGGAAAGCGTCGTGGAAACCGACGTCAAAATGACGTGATCGACACTACGCAATGCCCTATTCGCGAACGAGTTAGTAAAATGACGTAAGCGACGGAAAAAGCCGACACTGACCCGACGCCATACTTAACATGGCATCCGACGGCACCCGACGGCATCCGACGGTACTGTGTAAGGTTACCCCTCATATTAGCAGGGGTAACCTTACGAGTTCGTAAACGACGTACGCGACGACGGGGCGGCGTAAAAGCGACCGGGAATCGGCGTAGTAACCTCATTTGCATAGGCAAATGAGAAAACAACGTAAAGGCCACCTAGTGGCCGGAGTTGTCATTACAACTACGATCCGCAAGTGTAATGGTATTACACTTGTCGGATCTTCAGGTGTATCTATGCCAAAGTGATTCTAGGAATCACTCGCATAGATACGAGGCAAAAAAAACGGCGATACGACAGGGTATCTGAGATACTCCGTCGTAGCGCCGCTGAGAATCTGGCCCGGATTGTCTAATTTTAAACCTGGTTTTATATGGTCTAATTTTAGACTTTCCGTGCAGCTGATAAGCACATTGTGTAGACTGCACCGCACAAACTTACTTTTGTGGATCGGCGTATCTCCCTCATTTGCATATTTGCATAGGAAATCAATGGTGTGGACGGAGTAAATGTGCACCTAGGGGGCCAGATTCTCATATATTTTCGGCGGCGTAGCGTAAGCCATTTACACTACGCCGCCGCTGCGTACTAGAGCAAGTGCTTTATTCTCAAAGCACTTGCTCTGTAGTTTTCGCTGGCGTCTCGTAAATTGCCAAGCGTAAACCCGCGCAATTCAAATGGGGCGGCTTGTATTTAAATTAAGCGCGCCCCCGCGTCGAACGAACTGCGCATGCGCCGGCCGGGGAAAAAGCCCAGTGCGCATGCTCCAGCTCACGTCGGGAAGCGTAGTTGAAACCGACGTCAAAACGACGTGAGCGTCATTTACGCAACTCCCTATTCGCGAACGAGTTAGTAAAACGACGTAAACGACGGAAAAAGCCGACGCTGACCCGACGCCATACTTAACATAGCATCCGACGGCACCCGACGGCATCCGACGGAACTTCGTAAGGTTACTCCACATAGAAGCTTGGGTAACCTTACGAGTCCGTAAACGACGTACGCGACGACGGGGCGGCGTAAAAGCGTTCGGGAATCGCCGTACTAGCCTCATTTGCATATGCAAATGAAAAAACAACATGAAGGACACCTAGTGGCCGGAGTTGTCATTACACCTACGATCCGAAAGTGTAATGCTTTTACACTTGTCGGATGTAGAAGCGTATCTATGCAAAAGTGATGCTAAGCATCACTCGCATAGATACGAGGACAAAAAAAAGGCGATACGACGGGGTATCTGAGATACTCCGTCGTAACGCCTCTGAGAATCTGGCCCAGGATGTGCAGGCGTAGGCAAGTTAGGCCAGTCGGGAGTAGCCTATTTTGGTGCATATCTAGTTCTGTGGGTACGGTGCAAAAAATATTCCCGGAGCAAATTTAGACTTAGACGGCACATCTCGAGATACTCCGGCGTAAGTGCTTTGTGAATCTGGCCCATTGTTTTCCCCTTTTTATAAGTGATCACATTCCTTCTGTTCTCAGCTGCAGAAGATCTTGGGGGAAGAGAAGGAGAAGCACATTGAGTTCCCAGCATAGCTAGAAAACTGACCATGGTGTGTTCCCCTGCTTAGTGTGGTCCGTTATTTAAAATAGGGAAGCAGAGTGACTAGCAAGATAACCAGAGATTTCACATAAAGGAAGCAATACAAAGAGAACTGTATATGTTCTCATACAAGTACATAGTACAGCAGGCACATATCAGGCATATGAAGTGTTGGGGTAACACAGGCTTTAAACAGCAGCATGTACTGTATATAGATTTGGCAGAGTTTCAAAACGCAGACTATTTAATAATGATGGATATTTCTAAAGATGACTAGGAATAGGTAGTAGGTTAAATTACGTTTTCCATCCCCAACCTACAATATAACATTTGATACAAAATAAAAGAAGCTAGATCCATATTAGCGGAGCAAGGATTTATTTATTTGGAGGCATTTTACCAGCTGTAAAATTTATGAGATGTCTGTTTTAAAAAATTGGCATGTATACTGGAGTTTTGTTGATTTTTCTGAGAAAGGATCTGCAAAGTCTCCTATCTCATACTAATTTAATCAATTTAGAAGAGAAAACAAATTTATGTGGAACGCAGGTGCAGAGTAGAATTTCCTTAGGGCTATGAAAAAAATCTTAGCCATACATTGTATATTTCACAGATGTTGTAGACATATATAGTACCATTTATAAAGTGTAAATGGAATACTTTGCTGACCTATTGTGTAAGACAATGAAGGGAAAAATATTATAAACATGATAATGTAAACAGGCAAAGTGGCACCAAGATGGTTAATTTGTTACATAAGTATCACATTTTTACCACTATAAACATTTCAGCTATTGTTCAGAATTATATTATACTGTATTTACATTAAGACTTATTTTTTTTTGTTGTCTACAAATGTGTGCCTGAGGGTTATTTTTGTATATTTCTTCTGTTCAAGCTATAATTACTTCTTGTAATTTCAGACAAATTCCAAAACATTCTTCATGCATTTGCAGATGTTTGTGCTAAATTAAATGGCTACAAATAGTGATTTCTGTTATAACTTACATTAATTTGGTCAGAAAGGTTATTTCTTGATTGGCTTTCTGCATTTCTTAAGCAATTGATTGCATTTTTAAAAATTGAGAAAAGCTTTAATTCTTTACTTCACGGGAAGAAAGAAAAGTGCAATCAGGCAATCAGTTAAGACTTTTGAGATGATGACATAAATATATACAATCCCATGTAAATGTCAAATGATTCGGTGGATCGATGCCAGCATTTCAGTGAAACACAAGATAATATTGTCAGACCATTGAGCTAAATTATGTAGAAAGTTTAGGATCATCCAAATCGGTGTGATATCAAAAACAAAAAACAGACAATCCATGAGCAGAACTAGTAGTGAGTATTGGCAACTACAACATATACATAATACAATTGTTCCACTCAAAAAACAAGGGGCCAGATTCACATACACTTAATATTGTGCTGCGTAATCGAAATACTCTACGCTGCCGTATTTTACCAGGCTCTACACCGAATCCTGGTAGATTTTTGCCCGTACGCTACGGCGGCGTAGTCTATTTCTCGCCGTGTAATCGAAATACGCGATTAGGGGGCGTGAAGCATTTAAATTAAGCGCGACCCCGCGGCGATCGAACTGCGCATGCTCCATTCAGAAATTTCCCGCCGTGCATTGCGCGAAATCACGTCGTTACGTCATTCGTTGTTTGAGTAGCGTCGTTTACGAACATTCCTATTCCCGGATGACTTACGTAAAAAATAATAAAAGACGTCGGAAAACGTAGAAATTCGACGCGGGAACGACGGCCATACTTAACATGGGCTGTCTAATATTAGAGCAGCAAAAAGCTGGTATAGTGTTACGCAAAAAAAGATGACTAAAGGTGCCGTAAGAGATTGCGATTGAAGATCGTAATTTCGGGGATCGCCAGCAAAAGCTCATTTGCATACCCCGGAAAATGACGGGAAGTCCACCCAGTGGCCGCAATTTTATTGCAGCGTAGATCCGAAGGCGTACGAACACGTAATCCAGTCGAATTGAAGCCCGCAGCCGTCTATTCATGGTTTGAGGTTTTCAACTAGCTAAAAAACGCACGTAATTTGAAATTACTCCAGTCTAACACACGTTAGACAGGCGTAATGGCTCTGTGAATCTGGCCCAAGGAGTTTAAGACCTTGATCTAGTTTTGTATTTCTGTATTTTTTGTGTGAAAATACAATCAAAAACACATTGGGCCAGATTCAGGTAGATGAGAGCATCTTTACTTTGGAGTAACGCTTCTCATTTACGTTACTCCGCCGACACTTTCGGCGCAAGTACTGTTATTCACATAGCAGTTGCGCGTAAACTTGCGCCAGAGTAACGATAATGCGCTGGCGTAACCCGACGCAAGTGGAAGTGGGTGTGATCATATGTAAATGATGGGCGGAGCCCAGCGCAGAGGCTTACGTTCAGCGCATCATCCGCAGAGCATGCGCAGTAAGTGATGCTTCACTCGGCCCCCTTGTGCGCATGCTCACAACTTCCGTCGGCACCACTTCACGGGAAACGCCAGCGCAATGTGTTCCGTTGCGCGTATAAAAGCGCCAGCGGAAGCGCCATTCCGGCGCAAAAGTATTTCCGTTTCCCCCACCCCAGGGAAGTTACTTTTGCTGTCATGGCTGCTCCCGCTACCCCCAGAGAGAGGAGGAACCTAAATTTTAATCCCCAGGAGGTCTCTGTGGTCATCTCTGCTATGGAGACCCACAACGATGTCCTCCATGGCAGGAAAAGCCGAAAGACCACCCGTGAGAGGAAGCAGGCCATCCTGGCAAGCATTGCTGCCAGGGTTAATATTTTGGGGTATTCCACCCGGACTGCTGGCGATATTGCCAAGAAGATCAAGAATCTGAGGCGCAAGGTTTGGGGCAAGGTGGCCACCATTAGGAGGCATGAGAGTGGCACGGGTGGTGGACCCCCATGTCCGGTCAGCCTGACCACAGAGGAGGAGGTGGTCGCCCGCTGCCTGGAGAGGGAGCAGTTGGAGGGGGTCCCTGGATATGACTCCATGGAGGAAGGCTCCAGGACAGGTAAGTGTTTTTTAACCCCTATTTGGTGTGTTGCATGTGGGGGGGGAGGGTACATGTGCCAAGTGTGTGGGACCAACCAACATGTGTCTGCTTTGTGTCATCCACAGATGACGGAGCTGGGACATCATCTGTCGGCGGCCAGTCCACCCCATCCCCCCAACGGCACCCAGTGCCTGTGTCCCTGGGTGGTGAAGAGACCGAGGTGGAGGAGGAGAGTGCCCACACCTCACCTGCAGACGTCGTTGTGGAGGAGCCTGTTGGGGCAGAGCAGGACTTTCTTTTAGTGTTGAAGAAGTCCTCCTCTTCTGCAGGACCCTCTCAGATCCCCTCCCCCATTATAGGAAGCCCCTCAAGGGCGACTCCATCCCCCCGGGGACAAACATCTACTGGCCCCAGGAAGGCCACCCATAAGACCAGGGGGGTGTCTGATCTGGTCCAGGACCAGGTGGCGAGGGATCACACCAGGCAGACCCAGCAAATGGGGGAGATTGCTGGGCACCTGGACAGAGTGGCTGACAGCCTGTGCTCCGTGGCCCAGATATCTTCTGCAGTGCAGGATGTGAGCTGTAATTGCGCTGCAGTGGTGACCAGCCTGGGGGAGGTGCAGGGCGACATAAGGGACCTCACTGCAGCCGTCCAGGCAAACACTGCTGCCATCCAGGGAAACAGTGCTGCCATCCGGGACCAGGGGAGGCTGAGTCGGCGGGCCCAGCATTATCAGGTCACCCGGCAGCTCAGGATGCAGGCCCAGACCAACTCTTACCTCGGCCGGATAGCCATGGCCTTGGAGGGGCCCACCCGGGGATCAGCCACCTCCAGATGCCCCCCCACCCCCACCCACTCCATCCAGGCAGCTGAGGAGCCAGAGAGGGGCCGCCAGAAGAAGCCCCCGGCATCCCAGATAATTTTTTTTTTTTTTTTTGATTGATGCTCAGGACATGAGTTTATTTTTATTTTTTTGGGAATGCTCAGGTTATGAGATTTTTATTTTATTATTAATGCTCAGGTTATGAGTTATTTTATTTGTGATTATGCTCAGGTTATGAGATTTTTATTTTTTGATACTGCACACTTTGCAGTGTGAATGTCACCCTCGGCCGTGGTGGTGAAGTTAACCCCACGGCTGTATGAATGACGTGTGAAAGGTGTATGAATGGACAGCGACATCATTGGGGCCTTGACGCTGGCGTTGCTGCTCCCAAGTCCTGCATGCTGGACTTGGGCTAATCCAATGCGATGTGCATGTGGTGTGTGTGATCTAGGGACATCAGTGGTGTGCATGCATGCATTGTCTGTGTGATCAATGTTTTGGTTTAGTGTCCAAAGATGCCTACGGCGAGGACCCTCCTGACTGCTCTTCCATCAGCGGACTGGTTCTCCTCTGGCAGGTGGGGACTGTGTGAGTCGGGGGTCAGGTCATCACGTATGTCAATCTGCAGGCCTTTTCTCATAGCAAAGTTGTGCAGAATGCAACATGCACCGATGATCTGACACACAAAGGTAGGGGAATACAATAGGGTCCCCCCGGACTTATCCAGGCAGCGGAAACGGGACTTCAGGAGCCCAAATGTTTGCTCCACCACTGCACGAGTTTTGATGTGTGCTTCATTGTATTTTCTCTCTCCTCTGGTTTGGGGGTTCCAGAAAGGAGTCATTAGATGGGTTCCCAGTGCATATGCAGAGCCACCTGTAAGGGAAAAGACAGGAGGATGTTAGTCATGCATGTGCCACTTTTGATGTGCATCATGGGAGGGGATAGTCATGCCTGCCACCCATGTCACTCACCAACCAGCCAGCTGTCCCCATACATGTTCTGCTCGAATTCTGCTGGGATGGGGCTCTGACGGTATATGAAGCTGTCATGGCTGGATCCGGGGTGTTTGGCACGGACGTGCCATATGAGGCGTTGGGCATCAGCTATCACCTGTACGTTGATGGAATGCCAATGCTTCCGATTGCGGTATATGTGCTCTGTGGCACTGGGGGGCTGTAGGGCCACATGTGTGCAATCAATGGCCCCGATGGTGCGTGGGAATCTGGCAATGCTGTAGAAATCTGTCATTGCCTTCAGCCGCAGCTCTTCAGTGGTTGGTCTGATGAACTGGTTGGACATGCGTCTGAGGATTGCAGGGACAACCTGGTGCACACATCTGCTTATGGAGGACTGTGACATCCCAGCCACCACTCCACTTGTACGCTGGAATGATCCACTTGCAAGGAAATGAAGTGTTGCCAGTACCTTCACCAGTGGCTGCACTGCTTGTGAGCGGTGTGTCTTGCTGGTGATGTCACCCTGCAGGGTTGTGGTTAGTTCAAGTATTACATCAGGGCTGAATCTGAAGAGGTGATACACCTCCTCATCCCCCATGCCAAAGAGGCTCATGCGCGTGCGGTATATCCACTCACGTGCCCGCCTCCTCCGTACCGGGGGACCCAGTACTAGTGATAGGACCGCGACTGCCCCTGGCATGTTGGCACACAGAGGTGTTGTCCTTGCAAGTGTGGTTGTTCAGCTTGCTAGTTTCGTCGGTAACGCTGCTGTAGCTGCTCTCCTGCTGACCTGAGGCCGTCTGGAGTAAAGATAAAGCAGCTATTTGTAGGAATAACTTTGCGCCGGATGGACGAGATACGCGCGGCGCATGTAGCCAGCGTATGGTGCTAATCCGTTCGTGAATCGGGAAATCTCCCTCATTTGCATATTTGCAGGGGAAATTAATAGGCGCGACTGATGCGCCAAGCGAAATTATGCGCTGACGAGACTCTGGCGTCGGAAAGTTAAGCCGATCGGAAATGGCCCGTTTTCTGTCGCATCTAGTTTGGTGGGTACGGCCACATAGAAACGACGGCGCATCTTCACAGTTACGCGGTGCATATCGAATTACTCCAGCGCAACTCTATCTGAATCTGGCCCATTAAGAAACCAAACAGTTCCACCAAGAGTAACTTTAAAGGCTCTATACCAGAGACAACAATAACCCAAGAAGTATAAAGTACACATTTTATTGATCACAGTCTGTTAGTAAAATCATAACCAGTTATGTAGGTATACTTCTGCAATTTCTCAGAACATTATAAATGTGTTGCACCATAAAGTGCTAAAAATACATATACATAGTCCATGCAATAATCCTTTAGCGAATTCTTCAAGATTCAAGTCCAACGTGTTTTGCAGCTTGAACCATTGCTTCTTCAGATAACGAATATACAAGTGGCTGGGTATTATATTATTCATTTTACAATTTTGACTCTGGTTGGTGTCTACTCTGCTTTGGCCGTGGTATTCCGCTGCATGTGGTCCAGTGCCTGGATGCCACCCTGCCTATTTTGGTAGAGGGAAGGTTGAGTTGTCCTAGCTGTTGGTGACCCTCTGGCAGTGTGGGGGTATTATTCATACCAAATGTCTGCTTGCTGTTGAAAGTTGTGGTAAGCCAGCCAGCTAAATATTTGGGCAAACAATGTTACTTGGTTCTATATGTTGAATATGAGTATTATTCTCCTATTAATATTTCATACATTTTTGCATTCAGTCCCTGAAGAAGCAGTGGTCCAAGCTGCAAAATGCTTCAGACTTGGAATTTGAAGAATGAGCAAAAAAATATTATTTGGACTATATATAAGTCTTTTTAGCACTGCTTGGTGCATCACTTTCATGATGTTCTGAGTAATTGTGAAATTATACCAGTGTAACTGGTTTTGATTTTACTAACAGATTGTGATCAATAAAATGTGTGCTTTTATACTTCTTAATTGTGTAATTGTTGCCTCTGGTATAGTACCTTTAATGTCCCTTCTTGGTGGAACTGTATGGTTTCTTAATGTGCTTTGTATAGTTGTTTTTAGGATGTGGCACTGTATTCGTTTTTCCCAATATATGGTTGTTATGCCTCGTACGCTCAATCATTTTTCGTCATAAAAAAAAAAAAAAATTTTTTCGGCATGTAGAAAAAACTTTTTTTCCAACTTCATCATTAAAACGACGTTGCCCACACATGATCGTTTAAAAAAAATTCTCTAGTAAAGTGTGGTGACGTACAACACGTACGATGGCACTATAAAGGGAAAGTTCCATTCGGATGGCGCCACCCTTGGGGCTGCTTTAGCTGATTTCCTGTTAGTAAAAAAAAAAATTCAGCCTTTACAACCACTTTAACATAACAAGTTTTTTTTTTGTAATTCCATAACTTTCACACCTCCCATTCTGTTCTTGGACAATCAAAATTTGTGTTTCCATGGTGATTGGATTAAAGTGTCTGTGCTATCTGTATGAATAACACCACTGGCTTAAGTGGCTTGGATAAGCTACAAAACATCTTTAACATTATAGAACAAGTTCAATTAAATGTGGCCTGCTACTACTAGCTATGTGTAAAGCACATTGCTATATTTTATAAATGTGTGTTTTTTTTATAAAGAAGCAGTAGGGACAAAAGCTGATATAAGCTGTTGCTTTATATACAGTACGACTGCTTCTCCAGCTCCTCTGTTCCAGGACACTTCTTCAATACCATGTAGGGAGAGGCTCCCTCCCAGCTCCTGAGCTCCTCCATCAAGGCATGCACCCCCCAGGTGGGGGTGGGCCTCCTGCTGCAGTCTAAAACTCCATTCTTCACTTCACCCAGCTGACAACTCACCTTCCATTGGGCTGGACCCAAGTTTGTGTAGAAGGCCTGCCCTCTGCCAATTCCAGTTGGAACTCCCTTTTACTCCAATTTCCAGCCCTGCCCCTCTTCCAGAATATTCTCCCTGGAAGCAGGGGAGGTGCCCAAGAACTGAAAGACAGTTGATTACACCCACTGCTACACTAACCACTCGCCCAGATCAAAACAAGCAGGCCTAGCATGCAGCATAGGCCTGCCTAAATTTACCTGTCTGGCAGCTATCACCTAAAACCTTACCTCTGACACCTACCTATAGTAGAGGGCGCTACATAAGACTACATGTCTTTTGACATTGATGGGTATCTTAACAGGTGGGTTTCTAATTCCCCCTTGCAAGGCTCCTTGTTCCAGTGTTGTGGAACAATGGTATATTCCCCCACATCTGGTCTCTCAGAGTATGTGGGAGCTTGTGGGGGACTCATATGAAAAGAATGTCCCCGGGGGGCGTGGCTACCGAGCAGCTGAATGGCCGTGTGATCACGCTGCTCCGCTCCAGCCACGGGAACAGAGCCTTTCATTCGCGACATCGCCGCAGTTTCTCACCCCGAGCCTGCACCGTAGGATCCGTAGACCCCGCGGACATGACCCGCAAACGAAAGGAGACGGTGAAGCCAAAGAAATTGTATGACTTCTACCTGCCACAGCGCCGAGGCCTGGGCCAAGATGGCGCCGACGCGGCAGTCTCATCACCTGCCTCCTCACATGGATCGCGATCCAATACATCCAGCCCTGGGGACAAGAACGGATCTCCTCCGGAGACCTCGGGACCGAACACACCCCTGTCTCGCAGCCCAGCTAAGTCCAGACCGCGTCTTGAGAATCCTACTGCCCAGGTAAGCCCAGGGCAAGACTCTATCAATGACACAAGGGAGCTGGTGGATCCTTTCACCTCCTTCCCCACATCAGGCGCGGCTGTGTCTGATACTGTGCTTAAGGACATGTTAGTGTCCCTCCGTAGTTCTATGCACTCTGACATGCTAATATGCATGAAAAACTTTAAAGCTGACATGGGAGAACTAGGAGACAGAGTGACCCACGTTGAAGAAAAAATGGGGGAGTTCGCAGCCTCGCATAATACCCTAATAGACGCCCATTCTGAGCACTCAGAAGAGATTGAATGGTTAAGGGCAAAGGTCGCAGATTTAGAAGACCGATCGAGGAGGAATAATGTGAAAATTAGGGGGGTACCTGAATCTGTCCTCCCGACCCAGCTTCAACAGTATGCTAGGGATCTATTGCAACAGTTCCTCCCCTCTACCCCGGACTCTGAACTACAAATTGATCGGATCCATAGGCTACCCAAACCGTCATTTTTGCCTGATAATGTACCCCGTGATGTCCTGATGAGGGTGCACTTTTTTCAAGTGAAAGACCAACTTATGTCCTCCTTGAGGAAATCCCAACAACTCCCAGAAAAGTACGCCCAGGTCCAACTGTTTGCTGATCTCTCACAGTTCACCATGCAGAAACGTAAGTCGCTGCTTCCGGTTACTAAAGCACTTCGCAATTACGGCATTCCCTATCGCTGGGGTTATCCAGTCAAAATCACTGTCACCCACGATGGGAAGGACACTGTAGTCTCAGACCTGGAATCAGGTATCACCCTTCTCAGGTCACTGGATATCCACCCTGACAATCAAGATGCGGAGTCCCTGCCCTCTCCTCCTATACGGATGGGGCAACAGCATGAGTGGCAGACAGTGACCGAGGAAGAAATCTGGCAAGAAACATACGTCCTAACTGTTTTTCTATTCTTCTGCTGGCTACACATCTTACATGTTCCTTGGTGGTCTGGAGCCACCACTCCAAGTTTAAGTTACCCTCCATGATTCTTGGCAGCAATGCTGCCCCTGGTTGCTTGATTTTGAAAAACTTTTTTTTCTTGTGTTCTTTCCTTTTTTTTACTTTTTTTGCTTCTCTTCTCAATGTACTGACTTTTTTGTTTTCCTCATGCACCCCTCTGTTCTTTTACCCCCCTGATCTGACTCGCCTGTGGACTACGCGGACCCGCCCACCTCGTGATGATCGGATGATTGTCGTGAAGTTGCTGAGGTCTCTGGCCCTCTCCATGTAGTTAAGGTACATTCAACATCTATCCTACTGTTTTGAACAGTGTTTTGTTCATACCATTTCGTGGTCAGATCACGCACCTGTTTCGCTTACTATTTTGGGAGGCCATACTACTAAACCTCCTACTGTGTGGAGAGCTAACTCTAAGATCTTTCAAATGCCTGCTCATGTTACTGCTATTAGTGATGCTTTATCTTTGTTTTTTGCGGAGAATGAGGGCTCTGTATCAGACCCTACTACTCTATGGTGTGCCCATAAGGCGTTTGTTCGAGGTATAATTTTACAGATTTGTGCGAGGGAGAGGAGGCAGAGGACACAACGGCTCACTCGTCTTCTTGATAAAATCAAAAGCCTAGAATCCCAAAATAAATCTGCCCCTACTGCCTTGTTAGCCCAAGAGCTCGCTGAATGTCGTTTCGATCTCCGACTGCTTCTTATAGAAAACTATGATAAACATCTCCGACATTTGAAATTAGCCTACTACTCTTCTGGAAATCGGGCTGGCAAATTGCTTGCCCGCAGACTTAAAGCTGCGAGAATCAAATCTAGAATTCCATATCTTCTCCACTCAGTGGATAACCATAAAATCGTCAAAAAAAAGTGTTAATATGTTATATTGCGCTAACTAAAAATACAAAATAAATCAATATATAGGTAAGGCAGCCAACACAGCAAAATGGAGATTTTGTAAATGTAAATGTGTATAAAGTGTAGCGCCAATCGGGAGCCCTTTTTAGAAAAGACTCTCCTATAGGCTCAGTGATTGAAATCGGCAAAACCTAAAATATACAAATAAGATGACCTGTGCCTGCAATTAGCTTTTAGAAGGGAGGGAGTTATTCAAAACGTTCTCTTCTTCCTGGTCTTACTTATGAAAAAAATAATATATAACCAAAAATTGTGTAAGTGTATATGAGATGGGTATATAAACCCGTCTAGAAAATCAATGAGAAGTGAAAAATCACTCACAGTGTATGACAGAATAAATCTGTACAGGTGTTCAAACTTGTTTTAGAATAAACAATAAAAACAGTCTATGATATAGCAACCAGTGACCGTAAAAATAATAATAAAGTGAAAAACATATATAGCATAATGTCCACAGTGATTATATGGAAGCAATCAAATAAGTATCAGTCCATACACTCAGGAAGGTGTAACGAATGTATACTTGAATCGAGCAGATAATCCAAGGAGTAAAAATAGGTACCCTTACCGGATCAGGTGGACCCTCAACTCACCATACAGTGGGGGGTCTTTAGGGCTTGTAAAGGCCAATTGCCTAATCGGGTTGGTATCCAGACGGTGGTTCCAAGCAGGAATGACCAGATTGCCTAATCAGATTGGTGTCCAGATGGTGGTTCCAGGCAGGAATGATATCCGGAAGTTCAAGGGTAAATTTTGAAGTTGTAGTAGCTCCGTGGTGGTATACATTCACTCCCAAGCATTAGGAAGGAAAGAAAAGAGAGAGACGGCTCCTCATAGTGTAAAACCACCAATTTAATGGAATAAAAATGATTGGAATAAATTAAAATCAACATAAAAGTTCCACTACATCACACATGTGACAGGAATCACTTCAAAAAATAAGAAATGCAAAACCACACGTGATTTTCAGAAAAAAGCTTGAAAACAGCAACTCTCCCCCTTGATGGGTGAGCAGGGATAATTTCCGAAGGAAAAATGCAGAGAAGACTATAGCAAGTCAGTGACCCGACCGGTTTCGTCTCATATAGACTTCAACTGGGGTATCTACCTGTAACATGCTTCTTACCTGCATTTATACAACTGTGGTATCCACATCCATGAAACCCTGATCAGTTCCAATGTTTTCAGCTGGCGTGCGTATCAATCATACCATGTGAATCGCGTTTGCGCTTCAAATGCCGGAAGTACATGGGCGGAGGGCAATAATGTGTAGCCTAATCCCCATCAAACGTGAACGGGGATGGACAACGTGCGACCCAATCACTGCTGTAAGCAGTGTTGTCACTTCTCATCCTCTTCCGTGATTGGGGAGAGGCTGGAGCGCTTCGTATTCCTGCGGGGTGAACTCCGCCTCTGTGTACGCAGCCAACGTGACGTCCTGACGTCATTGTCATGCGCTCCAATGCGTTCCAATTTCCAATGCGTTCCATTGCCATAGCGCGGACATCACGTGACACGGAAGTGTGCTGGCGTCATGCGTTCCACCCGCAAGGGACGTGCGCTCCATAGGATCTACAGATCATCCCAGGTTCGCACGAAGAACTGGTTAAAGCTGAGAACAGCTCAACTGAGTTATAGCTGTTATAGACACCTCAGTTCAATGCAGATAAACGCCTATATCAGTATCATGGAGGGGGGTACCAAGGATAAAAATACAAATAAAATAGAAAAACCATCTAAACCTTTCCACAGTAAAAGAGGAGCATAAATTAAAACGATAACTATACTGAAGATTAGCATTGGTATATTATACATATATTATAATCATCCAAAACAATTGCTATAACCATAACCAGTTATATATGAAAAAACATGTCATTAATATTCTGCATAGCATTCTACATAGCATTGGTACGTTCTTCTCTGACCTCTATACGGTCAGTCAACTTGTGATCGACAAAAAGTTCACCCATTGGTCTTGTGTATGAGATGTCAAAGAATAATCCATGACTTTCTAAAAATGGAAAAGAGGAGGAGAAAATCTGGTAGGAGAAATGGTGGGTGTGAACAATGATCTATAGAGATCCATCCTCAGGATTGATTAATGAAGGCGTTCACATCCCATTCCACGTTTAAACCATATGGCACATAACTTTTAAGTTGGAAAATCCAATACACCTCCAATTTAGATACTCCTCTCATGCTAGGCTCCCCTCTCCAATGGGGTACGAACTTATCTATTATTTGGAAACTGGTCCCTTCAAGTTTCTTGTTGTGCTTGTTCAAAAAATGTCTGGGTACCGTATGTTTTGTACAGCCCTTCTTGATTTTCGCAATATGCTCACCTACCCTTGTGGAAAAGCTCCGTATAGTGCGACCAACGTACTGTTTTCCACAAGGGCAGGTGATGAGATATACAATGTGCGTCGTGGCACATGTGAAGAAGTGCTTCATTGGAAACTCCATCCCTGTATGGGTGGATCTGAAGCTAACTGTCTTCCTCCTCCCATTCGTATTGTTGACACATACCTTGCACCTCCTGCAGGGGTGAAAACCCTTTGAGAGAGGGAAGAAGGAGGGTTTAACTGGAGGATCTGAAATATTGGGTGCCACTTGATTTTTAAGAGATGTGGCTCCTCTATAGATTACCGTCGCATTGGTGGGAAGTGTTGGTCCCAGAACGCAATCTTCCTTCAAGATCTTCCAGTGCCTATTAATGATATCTTTAATCTGTCTGTGCTGTACCGAAAAGGTGGTGAAAAAGGAATTTTTAAATTTTGGTTCCTGGACAGCTTTTTGTTTTTCCATTGTTAGTGTAGTACGATCAATGCTCCCAATCCTGTCTATCTCTTTATCGACCTCGTAGTTGGAATAGCCTTTATCCACAAACCTTTTCTTCAAGACTTGTGCTTGAATGTGAAAATCTTGGATATTAGAACAGTTGCGTCTTATCCGCAACAGCTGACTCCGTGGTACGGATTTCAGCCAAGCAGGATGGTGGCAACTGTCTGTTGGAATATAACGTTACGATCCGTATTTTTGAAGTAAGTTTTTGTTGTCAATTGGTTATCCTGAACCTGGATCTCCAGATCCAGGAAATGGATATTGGAAAAACTTGCCTCATAGGAAAGGCTAATTCCAACATCATTCAAATTCAAAGCAGACATGAATTCATCCAGGGATTGGCGGTCGCCCTTCCATAGGAGGAGGATGTCGTCTATGTACCGTGCCCAGAGTACAATCTCTGGTCGGTTACACGCATAGACGACATCCTCCTCCCACTTGGCCATAAAGATATTGGCCAGGCTGGGGGCAAATTTTTCCCCCATCGCCACCCCCTTTTGTTGTAAATAAAATTCCCCACCATACCAAAAGTAGTTATTTGTGGTGGCAAATTTCAAAAGGTCTAGAATGAATTCTTTCTGTATGGTGGGAAGGTAATCAACTCTTCCGAGAAAGCATTCAACCCCAAGGAGATTGCCGACTCCTTTGCGCATTACTACTCAAATCTTTACAACCTGAAACATGACTCGACCACGCTTCAACCATTAGAACAATCCATCCAAGATTTTCTCACGAAAATTAAACTCCCATCACTTTCTCCCTCCCAATTAGACGTTCTGAATGCACCTTTCACAAAGCCGGAGATCGAGCGACTTATTCAGCGACTTCCTAAAGGCAAGTCCCCTGGGCCTGACGGCCTCCCTAACGAATACTATCAAAGTTTTCACAAGATGTTGACTCCCACTCTTACACAAGTATTCCTAGGAGCCGTGTCCTCTGCCGCATTTCCCTCTGAGATGTTAAAGGCCTATGTGGTTACTATCCCCAAACCAGGTAAAGACCCTGTTACCCCAGCTAACTTCCGCTCGATATCTCTCCTCAATTCAGATGTTAAGTTATACGCAAAAATCTTGGCCCATAGACTGCTACCCATCCTTCCGTCCCTCATTGGCCCTGATCAGTCTGGCTTCACCATTGGAAGACAGGCGTCAGATGCCACGAGACGAGTATTGGGGATAGTCCAACACGCAAAAAAACATTGAACGCCTTCTCTGCTCCTATCTTTGGATGCGGAGAAGGCGTTCGACAGGATACATTGGGGCTATATGCATCAGACTTTCCTGGGATTTGGAATTGAGGGACCTATCCTCTCAGCCATTCTGGCCCTCTATTCGTCACCCTGTGCTCAAGTGTATATCTCCGGCCTTCTATCAGATACCTTCTCAATCTCTAATGGTACCCGCCAGGGCTGTCCCCTATCCCCCTCAATTTTTAATTTGCTTATAGAGCCCCTGGCGGAGAGGATAAGGTCGCACCCAGACATTAGGGGCTTCCGTATCCAAGACACAACTCATACGGTAAACCTTTTTGCAGACGATATAATACTGTTTTTGACTTCCCCCGCCATCTCTCTTCGTACTGCCCACGATACCTTATCAGAATTTAGTTTGCTATCCTATTATAAAGTGAACTTTACAAAATCTACCATTTTAGACCTTGGGATCCCCCCCTCTCTAAAGAGACATCTCTAAGAGATGTTCCCCTATGCTTGGAGCCCCTCCACTATTACCTATTTGGGATTAGAAATTTCAGCAGATCCTAAACACCTGGTGCCCGCTAATTACCTACAGTTGATCGAAAAGCTCTCCAAAGAGTCTGTCAGATTAGCCAATGTTGAGCTGTCATTCTCTGGCCGTTTGGCGGCCTTTAAAATGCTACTACTCCCGCAGATCCTTTACATCTTCAGAACCCTCCCATTTCCTGTCCCTTCTGCACACTTTAAAACCCTCAATACCCTGCTCTCTAAATTTATCTGGCGAAAGAAAAGACCAAGATGTTCCAAAATGTATCTAATTAAGCATAGGCTAGCTGGGGGCATGGGCCTGGTCGATATTAGAGATTATTTCCGGGCCTCCATACTGGCACAACTTAGACCCTGGATAGACCCGAACTCTGTTGCTATTTGGAAAGTTATAGAGAAAGATTTATGCCCCACCACTAACCTCACTGATTTCCTCCTTGCAGACGTATGGAAGCACTTTCCGACTCGGACTCTCCCTCTCTCTCTTCGAGCCTCTATTGAGGTGTGGAGGGAGTTGTATGCTAGAACAGCTTCTCCCTCTTCCCTTATTGAAATTCCCATACCCATAACTACTCTAACCCAGGCCATCCTTAACTTGTCCCTTCTCAGCTGGCAAACTAAAGGAATTACACTGGTTTCAGACTTGTTTCACAATGACGTGCTCCTCCCCTTCAAAATCTTACAGTCTAAGTTTGCCTTACCATTTTCTGACCAGTTCACTTACACTCGTATTGCCCACTTTATACGGTCTATTAAAACCCATCAAATATTTCTTCCTAAGGAAATATGGCGTTTCTACACTGATACCCCCGTCCCCTGTAAAGGAATTGCTCTCTTCTATAACCTTTTTCAGGACAAGCTACGCTTTATAAAATCCCCCCCTTATCAGAAATGGGAAAGTGACTTAGGTGAATCCTTTACGGATGATCAGTGGCTTAAGGCCTTCAGCTCCCTATACAAAGCCACAAGCTGTGTTAACCACTGGGAGCTATCTCAAAAGATTGCTCTGAGGTGGTACCTAACACCATACAGGCTCGCTAAATTCAGTACTGACAATTCTCCTCTTTGCTGGAGGAGCTGCGGGATGGTAGGGAATTTGTTGCATGTATTTTGGGCCTGTAGACATCTCACTAGTTTCTGGAACTCAATTTTCTCACAGATCTCCAGGATCACTGGTATGTTGACACGCCCCAACCCTAGTCTAGCGATATTACATTTAGGAATTGAGGTCTTCCCGCCCAACTTTAGAGGGGTGGTAACCCACATCCTTTTGGCTGCTAGATCTTTGATAACTCAACGTTGGAAAACGGACAAAGCCCCTAACGTCTCAGAAGTCCTGAAAATCGTCCAAACCAACTATGCTCATGAGTCCCTTTTGGCGGAAAGACGGGGTAATAAAGCGAAATTTGACTCCGACTGGTCCATTTGGACCTTGTGGTATAAGGCTGGGCCCTAGGGTCCGTATTGTTTCTTTTTTTTCTCTTTATTTTCGGAATTATATGTTTCAGCTCCCTGTTTTGTTATGTTTATGATGACTATGTGTGCCCTATACTGCCATACATTACCTGCACTTACGTGAGTTCAGATCAGATCCCCCCCCCTCATTCGTTCCTTCCCCTACTCTGTTTTCCCTCCTATTTTCTCTTCCCCCTTTTCCCCTCTTCCCTCCCCCCCTCGTTCTGTCTTCTACTTATCCCAATACTACTTACTCTCTTACCAAGGCTTCAAGGTATTAATGATAGATGCTTCGGCGAACTTTTGTACTCCTTTAGATACGGTTGTGTTCCACTTGTCATTGTTTGTTCTTCATGGTTACGAATTATTATCTGGCTGCTATACTTACCTTGGTTTAATGTTGTGTATTGTGTTTTTGTAATGCTTCTATGTATTACTTTTCTGTTATGACCTTGTTTTGTCTTTTTATAAAACCTTTTCAATAAACACTATTTGAAAAAGAAAAAAAAAGAATGTCCCTCAAATATTCTGACCCTCCCAGGGGAATCTGTTTTGGGGTACATCACTGCCCCTTTTTATAAATTTCCCAAAAAGAGTAACATGTAAATAAACACACTGACACACTTGAAAAAATTATTAGATACAAATTACATTTAAAAAAGTAAACAATTCTATTAAAAAAAAAAAAACCTGTAAAGCAGTGCCAGCAATCCTGTGTGACATTATTGACCAAATATGGTCATGGTCATACCTGGTCAATCATGTCACCCAGGATTCCTGACTTACTTATTTATATTTTAGCACCCGGGCATCTGTATTTAGTGATGTGGTGAGCAAATCTCAGCAGGCGATGAGTTATCATAGTGTCAGGTAACTATTGTCATCACGATTGATGCTGAATCTACATTGCTAGAAGACATTGTTGATGCAGTTTGATGATGTTTGTGGAACACTGTTAACATATTTTGGTGAATTTTATAAAATTATTTTGTCACATTTAATTTTTGTGAGTTTTTTTATTTACATACAGTATAACTTTTTGCAGTAATGTGTAAATTGTCCCCATGCTCTCATTCTCCAGGGGTGGAAAATATCTGAGGACTCCTCATCTAGAATCCTGTAAGTCCCCTGTACAAACCCCAAAATCCTATTGAGGACCAACTGTGGGGAAGAAGCCCTTGTCCCTTCAACATGGGTAACTTTATTTACCTTTAACTCATTGTGGGAATGGTTAAGAGTTACTAATATACACTTGTACTCATATCCCTGGTAGGTTGGAGGATATCTGGGGGACTTTTATTCAAAAAGAGGGATTCTAGATTTCCATAATCACCCCCACAAACCCCCACATCCTACCGGAGACCAGATGTAGCAAAATGATGATAGACAAGGTTTCTAGCAAGGTGGGGGGGGGGGCTTTCCTTCCCCCCTGCAAGGTACCACTGTTGATAGGAATGTACCCTGTGTGACAGGAAGTCAGGTAAATCTGTGTGTGTTATTACTTTTCTGCCTTGTTTAGACAATACACCAATTACTATTGGGCGTCGGCTGCAGAGATGGCCAGAGAGGTTTGGGGCGTTAAAAGGTTTCAGCTGTTCAGAATTAAGCAATTAAAGCCCCTATAAAGATAGCCTAAGGATGACGACTGATTGCTGCATCCTGAGGCTGTGTGAGTGAAGGAGCAGTCACAACCAGTACTAAAGAGGTGAGGTGCTGATGGATATTTCTGTGTGAGAAATATCAAAGAGACTTTTTGTTTTCTGCTGTATGACCAGCAGTGTCTGCCCAGCAGTAGGCTGTGCCAGACTCCATAGGTAGGTTTCTGTGTTGGGAAGGTAGACGCCCCAAGTGGCAAGGGTTTATTTTATGTTTGGTTATGCTGTTTTGATGCTTGCACGTGTATCCAGCAATATGGAAAAATAAACCATATAATTTGTTTTCAATCATCCTCAACTGCCTTTTTGTACAGTTCAGCGTGTAGTGAACCCTTCCAGGGGGTCACACACAACCGCTACCGAGCTAATCCCTCACATATGGTGGAGAAAGCAGGCAGTTAAAGTAAACCCAAAATGGAGGAGATGCTAAAACAGCTGGTCATAGCAAATGCAAATCAATAGCAGATGAATACAGGTTTGCAGCGGAGCCTTGCAGCTCAACAACAGGCTCACCAGCAGAACCTTGCAGCTTAACAACAGGCTCACCGAGAGAGCATGGCAGGTTGGGAGGCCATCATGAAACAATTTGAGAGAACAGAGGAAAAGGATAGCAAGCCCTCTTTGATTGAGAATCCAGAGGACCATAATGCTATGGAGGTTACCAGGTCTGTTGTTGAGACAGAATCATCACCGGAGTGTAGTACCTCACCAGAGGAACAAGAAGGGGAGCCAGAGGAGTGTGCCCTGGCAGAGTCTGAAACTCCTGAAGTAAAGGAGCCGCCATTAGTAGTAGAAGAGTCTGTAGAGCCTGTTGAATCCAATGTTGTGAATGGCGTTCCAGAGGTCAAACCAGACGAGACCAAACCAGAAGAGAAATGCCCCTCATGTACAAGAAGATGCTGAGGAGGTCCCGGCTGTCCCTGCAGTAGCAGCTCATATGAAGCTGAATCGACGGTCTGACAGTTCTGCTAAATACAGTAGAGAACCTTTATCAAATACTTTAAAGAAACTTGATGATCCAGCTACCAAAGCTGTTACCTTGGAACTGGAACCCAACAAGTTTAAGGGCAAGATTTTGGATTGCTCCAGATCTTTTCGCAAGTTGCTGCATTACCATATGAAGTATTTCCATGGCGTTGACAGGTCAGAGCAGGATCAGAGTCTTTTCACGAGGCATATGCAGACAAGAGGCTCTTTAGCTCACAAAAAGGCCAGTCAGCAAAGCTCAAAGAGAAGACGCACCACAAACAGTTCAAATTTCCACCGACAGTCCCTAAAAGACAAAAGCAAAGAGAACTTAATCCAGAAGTCTCATCGCAAGCCAGACAAGCTGTCTGAAAGTGTTAAAGAAAAAGTAAGAGAAAAGTTCAAAGATTTATTGAGTCTGAAGTCAAAGAAAAAAAAGAAGAAAAAGAAAGCAAAGTCAGAGCTGTCTGGTAGTGAAGAGAACAAAGAGGTTTCTAAGGAGCTCTCACCAAAAAAATTACAAACTTCAAAGCTCAACAGTGATTATAAGGCCCAGTGTTTCGGTAAAAGCAGCGATCATGGATGCCGTCCATATACAAGACTAAGTGATGAGGAGACGCTCAGCGATTCTTGCACGGAAAGCTTACTTTGGAGTGATGAGGATTACAACGAAGAGATCGTTGTCATGCATGCTGATGGTTTTCGAAATCTTGGCCGCAACAGGAGAAAGTACAGCTCTGCCAAGCAAAGATTTGTGATGGACAATATAGATGAGAATGCTATGGATGCAAATATGGGCGAACTGTTAAATCTCTGCTCAGGAAAGTTTAAGCAATCACAGTCCAACACCAGCCAGCCTGATGCAAATGACTCCAAGATAGGGGCTATGGATGAGTTGCTGGGACTCTGCTCTGGAAAATGTGTCTCTCAAGATGATGGTTCAAATCAAGAATCTTTTAGTTGTACAAAGGCCCATGCTGAAAATGAGAAAAATTACCTAAAGTCTGAAGCATTTGCTCTCTATTCCGGTTCTTTCACCAACAGAGAAAATGAAGAAAATAAGGCCGGGCTTGAGGATTTCCATCTTCTACCATGTGATGATTCTGACAGCGAAGAGCTTGCAGAAATTGAAAGTGGTGCAGAAGATGAAGAGGAGGAAGTGAAGGAGGAAGTAAAGGTGGAAATGGATGCCCTGGAGGAGGATGACGCCCTGCAGGATGAGGCCTCTGCTGTGCTGACGGGGAGCGATTCCGAAAAGTGCTCCTACCCCCTGGGTTATGTGAAGAGACAAGCGCTGTACACCTGCAGTACTTGCATCCCAGATAAAGAAGAGCCTGCTGGGATATGTCTATCCTGTACATACAAGTGTCATGAAGGCCACGACCTGATTGAGCTCTACACCAAGAGGAACTTTCGCTGCGATTGTGGAAATGCCAAATTTAAACAGCTGGAGTGCAAGTTATATCCGGATAAAGAGAAGAAAAACCTGGCTAATAATTACAATGACAATTTCTTTGGTTTGTACTGCACATGTAAGAGACCATACCCCGATCCTGAGGATGAGACCCCAGATGAGATGATCCAGTGGGTGGTGTGTGAGGACTGGTTTCATGGTCGGCACCTAGGGGCAGTTCCATCTTAGCACGTTGAGTTTCATGAGATGGTGTGCCAGGGCTGTATGGATCACTGTTCATTTCTTTGGGCCTACTCTGCCAAGTTAGGAGTTCCTGGTGTCACCAAGATTACCAAAGCAGAAACGGAACATGAAGATGTTAAAGTTGATGATTGTCCTACAGAAACAGCCAACACTCAGAATGGACTAACAATAAATAATGAAGAATGTGTGGAAGATAACGATGATGAGGAGGAGGCAATTCTTAGAAAGCTAAATCTGAAGGACTTTATGGAAAATTAAGCTGAACTTTCTGGAAGTGATGTTGAAAGTGAAATCCCTGACCGCTTCAGGGCAAATGAAGTGGCTGAAGTGCAGGAAGTAGGGGTTTGCACATCTTCAGTTCTCAGTCAGTTGCTTGATGGAAATAAAGCTGAAAAATTTAATTCTGACACTGCACTAAATTATGTAGAAAAAGTGTGTCCAATATCCACTGAGCCTTGTGAATGTAGTAAGGCAGGTGATATTCATGACTTTCCCATAATTGATGATGAGCAAACCCGGGTCATTGAGGAATCTGAATTGCAAGAAATATGCACCCAGACTGAAGCTATTTTTGCCTCTGTGAATTATTTGCATGTTGAAGAGCAGTAAATACAATGTCACTCCTACCACATGCAGGAAGCCATGTAGTACAGTGCTGCCAGTCCATACATGATGAAATCAGATTTGAATATAAAGGTAGTGTCACATCCTGGAAGTAAAATCTATTTTTCAAAGTGTGGAATCTGTAATGGCAGGTGAGCCCTCTGAACGTTGTGAAACCTCCATCACTGAAGTGGTCAGAGAGGCTAATTGTACTAATTTATTTGGTGCTTTTTCCAAATGGCTTGAAAGGAATGAAGAATATGAGAATTTGTGTCCAATAGTCAATGGTTTCAAAGAAACAAGTGCTAGAACATTTTTGGGAGACTATGAGACAAAGATAGTTGAACAACTAGCCATAGGCATAATTTCAAAAGTGATTGTAGCTGCTAGACAGGAAACGTGGTCTAGCTCAGTTAATGATGTGTCCGATAGCAGTTGTAAAGTTCTTGGTGAGAATAGGGATGTGCGAACAAGTGATGCACAGAGTAAGCAGTTGGTTCAAGAAAGTGACGAGGATTTAGTTTCTGAAAACCTTACATTGGGTTTGATAGATTTTCACCATACTTGTGAGTCTGAACTATCACAAAGTAAGAAACTTGGAAATATAGAATTGACAAGTAATGATTTCCATCTAGAGCACCAAAGGGAAGAAAAACCGCCTAGTACATCGGTTTATCAGAGGTCATATGCGTCAGACTTTAGTCCAGTTCATAGAAGAACAGATTTTTTTGAGTGTCACCATGCCTTGGAGGATTGCAGTCTTAGTGTGTTTACATCTGAAGAAGGCATCCACATGGATGATCCATTCCAGAGCACAGTGTTATCAGCTCTTGGTATCGGTTATGACTCGCTGAGTTCTTCAGGGATTGAGCTATCGAGGGAAACCTTTGTGTCCATTGAAAAAACAATTAAGGTTTTGGATGGTTTACAACTGAAAATTAGTATATTACAGAGCAAGGAACACCCTCTTATGTACCTCAGCTGAAATTTGAAGATTAATAGGAGAATAAATAGGTGGTTCCTGGCCCTTCAGGAATTTAGTTTTGTCGCAGCGCATCGCCCCGGTGTTAAAATGGGGAATGCAGATGGTTTGTCCCGAGTGCATGCGTGCCTGGCAACCTGTGTCCAAACCCTAGGGTTGAAACAAGAGGGGGGGTATGTGACAGGAAGTCAGGTAAATCTGTGTGTGTGTGTGTGTTGTCCCAGACAGGAGATACTTTTCTGCCTTGTTTAGACAATACACCAATTACTATTGGGCGTCGGCTGCAGAGATGGCCAGAGAGGTTTGGGGCATTAAAAGGTTTCAGCTGTTCAGAATTAAGCAATTAAAGCCCCTATAAAGATAGCCTAAGGATGACGACTGATTGCTGCATCCTGAGGCTGTGTGAGTGAAGGAGCAGTCACAACCAGTACTAAGGAGGTGAGGTGCTGATGGATATTTCTGTGTGAGAAATATCAAAGAGACTTTTTGTTTTCTGCTGTAGGACCAGCAGTGTCTGCCCAGCAGTAGGCTGTGCCAGACTCCATAGGTAGGTTCCTGTGGTGGGAAGGTAGACGCCCCAAGTGGCAAGGGTTTATTTTATGTTTTGTTTTGGTTATGCTGTTTTGATGTTTGCACGTGTATCCAGCAATATGGAAAAATAAACCATATCATTTGTTTTCAATCATCCTCAACTGCCTTTTTGTACAGTTCAGCGTGTAGTGAACCCATCCAGGGGGTCAAACACACCCGCTACCGAGCTAATCCCTCACACCGGGTATGGTTCTGGAAGGGGACTGGCTGCCTTAACTTTCCTGGTCACCCAGAATGCATGGTCTGGTTTGAACTTTAGAATGAACCCCATACTATTTACCCATTTTTTTCAGTGCACAGTAAACATTAAATATACTGCTTCTAAATGCCAGAATCCCTGGCTCTGCTGAAATGTAAAAAACAGTTCTGGGGATTTTGATTGACAATACTGGCCAAAAATGGTCATGACCAAATTTGGTCAATGACAGAGCCTGTGATGCCTGGCAGGTTTGTTTAAATTGGACACATTTGGGCAGTATTTTTACATGTTCAATAAACCCTGAAAAGCCTAGGTTCAGGTAAAACTCAGATTCAATTAAAAATAAAAGCTCATCCCATGTCCATGGATATACTGTACCTTTGTTCCTGTAGTAGAGACACTAGTATTGTATCCTTATATATTATAAACATAAAACTTTCAGAACATACCTTGTACACCATATACACCTTTTTTTATTTGCACATATACTACTGTGCAAAAGTTCAAGGCAGGTGTAAAAAACTGCTGTAAATTAAGAATTCTTTAGGGAAACAGAAGTGTTAATAGAGAGAGAAAATACCGCTCAATATCAATCAGAAAACTCCTTCACTGAATCCAAACCTTGGGTGCCAGCAATGCAAAGGAAATGCAAAAATACAAAAGGAACTTGGACAGCCGCACTCCAATAGACTCCAATAGACATGCCACAGCAAAACTGGTACACAAAGCTAACGTTTCGCACTGTAGCTTCAGTGCACTGAAGCTACAGTGCGAAATGTTAGCTTTTTGTTCCAGTTTTGCTGTGGCATGTCTATTTTTGTGATTCATTTTAATTAAAGGAACTTTTTTTGGAGTGCAGCTGTCCAAGTTCCTTTTAGAATTGTTAATAGTTTATTTTTTTCAAAGTGGAAAGTAAAGGAAGAAAAGAGAAGTCTAAATCAAACCAGTATTCGGTGTGACCACAGATGATCTTCCACAGATTCTGGTGCCTGATGGCCTTTTTAAACTGAGGTCTTCATGATATCATCACTGGATGGTCTGCAGCTTATACCCTTGTGATTCATGTTCTTGAAAGATTGCCTGGTCCTGTTACTGACGCCACTACATTTGACTTTTCTTTGGAATTCACTTGTCTGCTTATGTCTGCTGCTCTGGTGGGTGGGGCCCAAACTGCATTAAGCCCCA
Source organism: Rana kukunoris (assembly GCA_029574335.1). Lineage (NCBI taxonomy): Eukaryota > Metazoa > Chordata > Amphibia > Anura > Ranidae > Rana > Rana kukunoris. Next base: position 221,142,236 of record CM056050.1, on the reverse strand, counting down.
TGTACGGATTGATTCAGGCAGTCAATGTGTCTGGCAGAGCATGTGCTCTAGTTGACTAGGGGATAGCGTGGCTGGCACTTATGAAAGGAGCTTTGCATGCATTTCAGTAGTTGAATATAGTCTTTAGTGCACACATGCGGTTCTTGCAGGCAATATACAGTTAAATATTCACTAAATTGTAAATATCTAAGCTCCTTGAGGGTAGGGACTGATGTGAATGTACAATGTATATGTAAATCGCTGCGTAAATTGACAGCGCTATATAAGTACCTTAATAATAATAATATCTAGGCTCAATTATTTACTGTAACTATTTCATTATGCAATGTGCATTATTATCATATATGGGTGTTTTCTAAAGTCATATTTAGAGAAGTGGATTGTTGTTTACTGTGAAACTATATGAATCAGCACTGCCTGGTGCATTAAAGTGGTTGTTAAGCCACTACCTGACCTTTATATCATCCCCTCTGTCAGATAGAAAGCTGTATCCTAGTGCCTGTATTTTATATAAAAAAAAAGATTTATACCTGTTTTCTCAGAATCTCCCAGCGATCCTGTGACTCCATGCTCTCTCTTTATTTTCTTTAAGTATTTATATATATTCCATGAAAAGATTCACTCTCCATTAAATGGTATTTGTTTTTTTTTTTTTTCTTATTTTGTTGCAATGGTACATGCCCTATATGGCATTTCCCAGCTACCTATGACTTTTTAATAACATTAGCTTACAAATTATCTTTGGAAAAAGATCAGAATAAAATAGCAAAATTTGTCTCCCATAGACAGCATAGGGGCTTGGTGCAATAGTCAGGGTTCATGGACTTCCTGTTGGGTTCAGTGAAACTGCAAACTGAACTTTTCCCAATGCACTCATCCCTACTTTGGTCTCTGTTGGAGAGATAGTAATATACAAAGGTGGTTTAATGTTCTGCCCATGACCTCAGTCAACTCAAAGACACGTGTGCTTCTACACAGGCAGCAAACTGCTCCATATTTCGAAATGTCACCTTATAATATTTTAGATATTTCCTTTAGGACTAAACATGACTTTCACTTTTCATGTTCCTGAAAGCTTTAAAAATAATTGAAAAAGTTATTTAAATACTGGTGTTGAAACCTTAGGAAGAAACTCTCATGTGAACAAATCATAGAGTCAATGTAATGATATTTTAACTGCTTGCAGTTGTTTAGATTTTTAATATAATTGAAGCATGTTTAAATGTATGAACATATTTTCTTCTAGAATTTCAAAAATGTACATCCTTGTGGGTCCAATTAAACATGAAGAAAGACACATAGGGATTTTGACTAATTCTGGTATCTGATATTATTAAAGCGCTTGTGGCGACATGGAAAGTAATCACAGCCTCAAATGTTTTGCTCTTTCCATTAGCATCATTATGTAAAGATATAAAAATATGATATTTTCTGTCATCTGACATTCATTTTCCTTAAATCTTTGAAAAGTGCATGGGAATAATTTTCACATAATACAGTTGACATTACTTATACATTTTTATTACTTCATGTCTATCAATGTTCTGAGATTAAATATATAAATAAAAAGGATACTTTTACTTTAGGTTAGGGAGATGGTAATTAAAAAAAAAAATATGAAAGCTTAATAAATTCTATTGAGCAAAACAAAAAAAGCTAAAACCCTGAAAATAGCCAAATGTTACAACTATTATTTTGCAGGGAGCGAGACTGAAAATCTGAATATAGTAAGGAAAGAGTTAGAGGGTAATAATTAAGTGAGGCCCATTTTATTTTATTTGTATATTCAGTGCAGTGGTAGTGGTGTAGTTACAACACCCTGCCCTGCTTTATAATTCAATTACACTGGTTGTTATTTGTAGATGAAAACATGGTGGCTGCTATAACCACTGTATAGGTAACGAGTAAGCCAGGTAATGTTTGGTTTACTGGACGTTCTGAATGTTCGCAAACCCTGAATATAGCATCCAACATAATTGTCCAATCAGTGTAATCTAGCGGCTACTTCTAGCCAATCAATAGGCTCTGCCCTGCCCTTTCTGTTACCAGAAAGTAGCCAGATTACACTCATTAGTGATGCCAAGGTCTCTATCTTAAAGGGGGCATGTATTTGGATGTGTACAAGTGCTTTCAAAATTGTACACTTCTGGCTTTTATGCACTTATTATGTAAGCTGATAGCATATACATTTTAATAAAGTGCCACGCCATCTAACATTGCTTAAATAACTATGGAAGGGGGGCCATCCGGTGATGTCACTTGGTAACACAGCCATAATAATAACATGAATTCATTAATTTAGAGCCAAAAACATTACTGCAGCTGTATTACTTTCAATAAAAACAGTCCCAGTATAAATTGTAGCTGAAATAAACTGTAACCAATGATGCATGATGTCCAATTTAGTAGTTTGGGCCGAACTTTGATGGTTCGGATGTTAAAGCGAACAACGAACAAACAATATGCAGAGTTCGGGGCAAATTTGAAAGCCGCAGAGCCCCGTTAAAGTCTATGGGACACTAACATGAAAAACCAAAAGTGCTAATTTTAAAGGCTTATATGCAAGTTATTGTCATAAAACGTGTTTGGGGACCAGGGTCCTGCCCCAGGGGACAAGTATCAATGAAAAAAAAGTTGTAAAAACTGCAGTTTTTTAGGGAGCAGTGATTTTAATAATGCTTGAAGTGAAACAATAAAAATGAAATAATCAAAATGTCGTGCCTGGGGGGTGTCTATAGTATGCCTGTAGAGTGGCACAGTCCTGCAGTCCCGCAGCGAAATTACATTTCTAAAGGAAAAAGGTAAATTAAAACTGATTATGTAATGAATTGTCGGGTCTCGGCAATATACATAAAACTCATTGAAAAAAACATCATGAGTTCCCCCGAGTCCATTACCAGGCCCTTTAGGTCTGGTATGAATATTAAGGGGAACCAAAAAATAATAATTTGGGGGTCCCCACAAAATCAATACCAGGCCCTGCAGGTCTGGTATGAATATTAAGAGGAACCCTGCACCAAAATAAAAAAAATTGCATAGGGGTCCCCCCAAAATCCATACCAGACCCTTATCTGAGCATGCAACCTGGCAGGCCAAAGGAAAAAAGGGGGCCTCCTGAACCGTACCAGGCCACATGCCCTCAGCATGGGGGGATGGGTGCTTTGGGGCAGGGGGACTCTGCACCCCCCCATCCCAAAACACCTTGCCCCATGTTGATGGGGACAAGTGGCTCATCCCCACAACCCTTTCCCTGTGGTTGTGGGGGTCTGTCTGTGGGGGGCTTATTGGAATCTGGAAGCTCCCTTTAACAAGGGGACCCCAAGACGCCGCCCAAAAAAACTAAAAAGAAAAAAAAGCTGCAACAGTTCCGCTCCATAGGAGGCTCCCACTGAATGACAATTCTTCTCAATGACAGCTGTTATATACCTGAGGGCGAGGCCACCCGGTGACATAAAAGGGTGTTCCCGCTCCCACTGATGCCACAGGGGCATCCCCGTGGCGTCAGAGGGGGGTCACCTGTTTACATAACAGCTGTCATCGACAGGAGAAGTGTCAGTTGGTGGGTGTCTCCCATGGAGGCGGAACTGTTGCGTTTTTTCTTTTTTGGCCATCGGGCAACGTGGATTTACATCGCTGGACATTTATTTTATTTTTTTTAATAAGGGACTTGTCCCAAGCTGTCTCGTTTTTACAATTTTTGACTCTTCTTTGTGAAATGGTAGGGGTACAATGTACCTGATACCAATTCACATAGGAGGGGGGCTTGGATCTGGGGGTCCCCTTGTTAAAGGAGTTGTAAATAAAAAAAATATATATATATGCTGAAATTACTGTTTACAGGGTATAGAGACATAATAGTTAACTGATTCCTTTTAAAAACGATTACAAATAGATAAAAAATCAATCATATAATGTACCTGTAGTTTCTAGTTTCATTTTTGCATGTTGTTTCCTGCCTCTCTGCTGTATAGAGCCACAGAGCCAATACAGGGCAGTGATGGCTTGGAAAATGAAACTGATTGGTGCTGAAGGATTTTAGACACACAGGAATCATACCTCGAAGTTAGTGACCACAGAGAGAAAGCTCCCAGTACTGTGGTTATCAGGAAACAGACAACCAGGAAGTGTGGAGATCAGAAAAGAATTACAGCAACTTGATAGCAAAAACAAACAATGAGGACATGAAAACACCACTGCATTAAGGTAAAGGAAGCAATTAAGATAAAAAAAATCCTTTACAAACCCTTTAAAGGGGGCTTCCAGATTCCAAAAAGCCCCCAGCTCACAAACCCCCACAATTTTTCCTTATGTATGTAGTCAATTCTCTAATGTGAAGGATAATTCCCACTTACAGTAGGTGACCGCGATATTGTGTCAATCTCGCTCCCTTTCTCGGCGAGATTGACCACCTACGAGGGGTCTTCTCTGCACTCCTGGGGTCTTCTTCTGACTTTGGGTGTCTTCTCCCCGGTTCTTCTCCCGCTTGCTCTCCAGTGCCTTCTTCGGGGCTGGCCGCCGCTATCTTCTTTGAAGCTCTCTTACTAGCGGCGGCCAGTCCGGTCTTCTTTGCCGCCTTCTGCCTTCTTCTTTTCTTCCAATGTTGACTCGACGCTCCCTCTCGCTGTGCGGTGCGCGGCGATTTATATAGGCCTCTTATGACGTCACAGTCTCAGCATGCTCCGTGGGTCCCAGAAGGCACCGTAGAGCGAGCGGGAGAAGAACCGGGGAGTGGAGAAGACAGAAGAAGACCCCTCAAAGTCAGAAGAAGACCCCCGGAGAGTGGAGAAGACCCCCGGATCTGACTAATAAATTATTTTAAAACCCTGTGTTGTGTGTTTATTATATTGACACTTTTCCACCAGGTGAATGGGTAGGGGTACGATGTACCTCATACTTATTCACTGAGGGTGGGGGGCCAGTATCTGGGGGCCCCCTTATTAAATGGGGTTCCCAGATTCCGATAAGCCCCCCACCCGCAGACCCCAACAACCAACGGCCAGGTTTGTCAGGAATAGGGCAGGGTACTTTGGGGATGGGGGGGCCCGCAGGGTGTCCCCCTGCCCCAGAGAACACACCACCCCATGTGGAGGGCATGCGCCTGGTATGGCTCAGGAGGGGGGGGTGCTCGCTCGTCCTGACCGGCCGGGCGGCATGCTTGGATATGGGTCTGGTATGGATTGTGGGGGAACCCCCATGCCGTTTTTTTGGAGTATGGGTTCTCCTTACAATCCATACCAGACCTAAGGGCCTGGTATGCCCCCGGGGGGAACCCATGCCGTTTTTTATTTAAAATTTGGCGTGGAGTTCCCCCTCATGATTCATACCAAACGGAGCGGCTAGAATTGGCGGGAATCCAAGTCGGATCACCGTCACTTCTGTGTCGTGCTCGCTGGAATGTGCTTTTTCTATTCCAGGGGGTGCGAGATGTCGGCACCCTGTCGCCGAGAATCAGCGCGATGCCGACGTGCTGGAAACACATTCTCGGCGACAGGTACTGTACTTACATTGTTACATGATATGACGCTACCAGTGGACACACTTTTAGTGACACTAGATATAGAGGCTCTGTACACTTCTATACCCCATGATAGGGGTTTACAAACCATTTTGATAGTAGATCCTTAGATAAAAGAGACCACAACAGATTGGTTGTGGAATTGCTGACATTCCTTTTGAAAAACAATACATTTCAGCTTGATGGCAAATACTACTGTCAGGCCCAAGGCACAACCATGAGCACAAAATGTGCCACAACCTATGCCAATGTCTGCCTAGATGATTGGGAGAGTTGCCTTTTTGATGAAGGGGGGACGTCATTGTTGTACCTGTCCTGTGCCTGTCCAGGATGTTGTCCTGGTACAGGTACTTCGATGGTGTCCTCTGCCCCCTTTTTTAAGCAGCCCATCATTGGCTGGTGTTTGATAGCTGTTAATCTCTGACATCATGGCTGAGTTGTGATAGCTGGTCTTTCTCCCTGCAAGCAGTTATATTACCTGACATTTTCACACACTGAGCAGCTCTTGCAAGCCTCATAATCTGCTGCATGTGAAACTTCCCCTCTACCCTGTCAGTGTCCATGAGTGCTGCCAATCAGTGCCCACCAGTGCTGCTTATTAATGCTAATCAGTGCTACCTATCATTGCCAATGAATGCTGCCAATCAGTGCCGCCAATCAATACCCATCAGTGCCCACCAGTGCTGCATATCAGTGCCAAGCAATGCTGCCTATCAGTGAAAATCAGTGATGCCAATCAGTGCCAATCAGTACCCATCAGTGCTGCCAATCAGTGCTCATCAATGATGCCAATCAGTAACCATCAGTGCCCATCAGTGATGCCAAAGGGTGCCAATCAGTGCCCATTGGTGCTGCCTATCAGTGCCAATGAGTGCTGCATATCAGTGCCACATATCAGTGTCCATCAGTGCAGTCAATTAGTGCCCATCAATGCTGCCAATCAGTACTGCTAATCAGGGCCTATCAGTGCTGCCAATCAGTGCCCATTAATGCTGCCTACCAGTGCCCATCAGTGCTGCCTATCAGTGCCAATCAGTGCCCATCAGTGCTACCTATTGGTGCCAATCAGTGCCCATAAGGGCTGCCAATCAGTGCCCATCAGTGCTGCCTATCATGTGATATACACATGAATGTGTGTTTGAGCTTTGGGGTGCACACCCTAATGCAATAGGCACAATAGGCTGCACATGCACTAAATAATTTGACGTGTTTAAGACTAGTAGACCTGTGCATAAATGGTTTCAGGAACATGTTCATGAAATCGAGACTTACAATCTTAACCACTTGCCAACCGCGTCATGTAGATTTATGTCGGCAGAATGGCACGGCTGCACAAAGCAACATATATATACTTTGAATTTTGCACCGTGCAGGCGCGCATGCACCGCCGCCGGGTTATTTTTATATCTACTACTGTTCATTGTGCCTCTAAAGTACGACCTTGGGCAATTCCATGTCCAATTTTTTCTTTTGTTGTATTAACCACTTCATATTGCTGGTCAGTGACTGGGCCACTTTTTGTGATTTCGCACTGCGTCGCTTTAACTGACAATTGTGCGGTCCTGCGACGTGGCTCCCAAACAAAATTGGTGTCCTTTTTTTCCCACAAATAGAGCTTTCTTTTGGTGGTATTTGATCACCTCTGCACTATTTATTTTTTGCACTATAAACAAAAGAGCGCGACAATTTTGAAAAAAAATGAATATTTTTTACTTTTTGCTGTAACAAATATCCCCAAAAATATATATAAAACATTTTTTTTCCTCAGTTTAGGCCGATATGTATTCTTCTACATATTTTTCGTAAAAAAAAATCGCAATAAGCGTTTATTGATTGGTTTGCACAAAAGTTATAGCGTCTACAAAATAGAGCATAGTTTTATGGCATTTTTATTAATATTTTTTTTTTACTGGTAATGGTGGCTATCAGCGTTTTTTATTGGTACTGCGACCTTATGGCGGACACTTCGGACACTTTTGACACATTTTTGGGACCATTGGCATTTTTATAGCGATCAGTGCTATAAAAATGCATTGATTACTATAAAAATGCCACTGGCAGGGAAGGGGTTAACACTAGGTGGCTAGGAAGGGGTTAAGTATGTTCCCTGGGTGTGTTCTAACTGAAGGGGGGTGGGACTAATTTGGGGAAATGACAGATCGCTGTTCATACATTGTATGAACAGACGGTAAGTAATTTCTTCCCCTGACAGGACCGGGAGCTGTGTGTTTACACACAGAGCTCCCTGTTCTTGCTCTGTAACGAGTGATCGCGGGTGCCCGGCGGTGATCGCGCCCACCAGGCACGCGCGTCGGGACCAGGGACTAGTGGGGGGCGCGCACGCCCCTAGTGGCTGCATAGCGAGATGACGTATAGCTACGTGATCTCATGCAGCCGAGCCGACCTGCCGCCGTATAACTGCGGTGGCTGGTCGGCAAGTAGTTAATTATTTATATGGATGTGGCCATAAGAGTGTCTTGTTCATACTTTCTGACATTTGTTGAACTCACTTAAAATGGAACTCTCCAAAGTTGAGCTGTTGATTCAATTAATTTTATAATTACCTAAAGAGAGTGCTGAACCCGTAGTGTCTTAGTGTCCTCCAGAAATTACACATCCAGCACACCATGAATGCCCTGATAATATTATTATGGCAGGAGGGCCCCAGAGATTACCATGTAATGCTAGTCTTAATGCATTTCAGCATTGGGCATGTGCTGACATGCACCAGACTGTTTGAAACTCAGCTGTCAATGAGGGTGTTTTGGCAAGCATAGTGCATATGTGCTACTCATATGCATCCAATGGGAATTGGTAGGTGATTGTTTTATTACTGATAAAAATGTTTTAAGGATTCCTAACCAGTTCACCATGTGGATATACTGTAAGAGTGAAAGTAAATAAACACAGGGCACAATAAAAAAAATATTTACTAATTGAACAGTTGCCAAAAAAGGGAGTAGGTGCTCTATCCAACCCAGCTCTGAACCACCAAGAAGACACTAGTGACTGCTAGATGGAACTACAGCACACAACAGGAGAATACAGGCATCTGACAAACCTATGTTACAGTTTCTAGTGACATTTCTAGCTCATTCTAACAATAGTATCTCTTTAACCAGAAGTTACAGTGTGCTTAGAAGTTTGTTTTTTAAATCTAAATAGGTAATTTTTGCTTTTGCATTTTAAATGAACATATTATATGGATTACAGCAACAAAGCATCCAGAATAACTTTGTATAACTAAAGTAACCTGCCCTAGAGTGCAATTCAGTTTACAGCCTGTTTAAATTGTAAAGCACATCCTATTGTGAAATCGCAAATCAGACGTATTTTATGTATATTTTTTCATGAAATCTGCATTTCTGCTATTTACCGCTTTGGTAAAAAAACAAACAAAAAAAATGTAATTTGAAAAAGAGAGAAAGAAGTATTTAAAAAAATATATATACGGTGCAGAAATTGATGATTCAGCTGTGACTGCTGTGATTTCCAATTAAAGACTAGAAAAAAACATTTTGTAATTAAAAAGGAACAATGAAGCGCTTATTCATACCTCACCTTATGGCTCTACAATTGTTTATGGCAATGTTTTGGTCTTTGTTCCAAATAAAAAAGACAGTGTGGTCTTTTCTAGAAAACACCATATATGATAAAGCAAACATACCTCAAGTAAATATTCCAAGATCTAAGTTGTTTTAGGGAGAACCACTATCATTTCACAGGTGAAGAACAGAATATCTGAGGGTCAATACATAAAGTTTAAAAATATTTTCCAGCTGTTTAAAATGCTAGCAAAATTCTTCAACATTTAAACTGCAGAGTATTTATTAGGGATTGCTTACACTGGAGCACTTGGACAATGTAAGCTACACAGTCAAGAAGCACATCCATACCCCAATTCCAAATGTAACCATATAGAGATAAAGAAGCATGGTCCTTGCTAGACTTGGGCATCTGAGACATCTGATCAGTTATGAGATGCCCAGTATGCTGCAGGCACAGATTGGTTAGATTGATCACCCAAGAGTGTATAAAGCCAGCGGCATTGGACATGGACTGTCTCTTCTTATTCTTCTGACACCAATGTAAAATACAGTCTTTCTCCAACTGACCTTTCCTCTATTCCCCTCCCTGCTTGTTTTGTTTAGAGGCATCATACAATGTTTCAGACAAAGATAGATTCTGCAGGAAAAATATTTCTACTCTTCTCTCTTTAAAACACCTATAGGGCACTTTCTCACTGATACAGTGTGGTTTTCCCACACAATGGTTGCAGAACAGTGTACCCTCAGGTTTCATCCAGGATTCCTGTGCTTTGCCATAGCCTTCTATTAGATTAGGCAGTTATGAAACTGCACCAAAATTCCTGAATGCACCCTATATTACATGTTCATTTATAAATAGTTATAATAATACACAAAACATTAGCTTAAAAAATATAGTCTTTAAAATAAAACTATAATTATTTGGAGTTTTAGAGTTTATCATTTTTTCACATCACTTCGGGACAACCCTGAACTATCCTCCTCTGAGTGGCATAGTATATCTCAGTCTTATGGCCTCACAAAATTGTCTTTAAAACTCTTTTTTTTCTTTGCAAGATTAGCTAGACAAGGTACTTTTATAGATACATTGGCCCGGATTTACAGACATCGGCGCACATTTATGCCGCCGTAGCGTATCTCATTTACGCTACACCGGCGCAGCGCGCAGTGTGGAGAGGCATGCACTGAATTCAGCAAGCTATTGCTCCCAAGCGTACATTTCGAAGGCGCAGGCTGGCATAACTGGAAGTAAGTGGAAGTGGGCTCGAAGTGGGCGTGATCCATGCTAATGAAGCGTGACCCCAAGTAAATGATGGGCCGGGTGCCAGACAAGTACTTAAAACGAACTGCGCATGCGTCGAGACGTTGTCGTATCCCTGTGCGCATGCGCACAACCACATCAGAACAACTGCCTAAGATACGCCGGATCACTGTGTAAGCCGTTAACGTAACCTACACCCAGCCAGACCTACATCGGCCCATATTCACAGACGTCCACCGTACAATACGTAGGCTTGTGTTCCCTGGTCCATATCTTTGCATGGGTTGCGCCTCATCTATGGGGAATAACTTTACGCCGGATGTAAAACTTACGCAAACCGTGTATATTATGCGCCGGACGCAAGTACGTTCGTGAATTGCCGTGTTTCCTTAATTTGCATATGTGAATGCCTAATCAATAGGAGATGCAACATACGTCCAGACTATATTTGTGCCCACGTCACGCCGCTGTAAGCAAGATGCGTCGGGTAGGATGGCCTATTTTTAGGCGTATCTTGGCGTATCTTGGTTTGTGACTCTGGCGCACATATACGCCAGGTGCATATTTAGGCTTTTTTGGATTAAAAAATGCTGAAAACGAGATCTCTTCTGAGCCCCTACCAAACAAGGCTGCATTAGTGTAGTTAACTCTTTGATTCCTATGGAACATTAAGTTTACAAATCCAGGGGACAACTTAAGCTCTTCCTTCTATTTGGGATAGGTGAATGAATACATTTAAACTCCATTTAGCCGTCTTTACCCTTTGTAATCATTCCTATTCTGTAAAACTTACTGAAGTTTCAATATGTTTATTTTAGTTCAATGCTTGTTATGAATATATTATTACTGCACTGTTCTGATGCTAATCCCAATGTTATGTACTGTATCAAGGTGTTCTGCAAGATAGACTTTTTTGGCCTATTGCCTGCCTATCCCTCCCCTTCTGTTTACATTGCTATTGTGTAGTGTGAAGGCACAAACTTTAATAAAAAGAGCTTTAATAGAAAGTTTATATGGGCTTGATAAACAGCAGAATAACTCTGCTTGAAGGTGATAAAAAAGGATTATAGGAAGTAATACTTAACTCAAACATGACCCCAAAAAGGGTCACATCTAGTGTTGCAGGTTGCCCCATGTTGATTGGGACAAGGGCCTCTTCCCCATCAACATGGACGGTGGTTGTGTGGGTCTGTGGGCAGGGGGTTTATTGGCATCTGTAAGCCCCCTTTAACAAGGGGGTCCCCAGATCCCAGCCCCCCCATGTGAATGAGTATGGGGTAGTACCCCTACCTATTTAGCCGAAAAAAATAAGTGTAGTGTAAAAAAAAAAACAGGAGCCATTTTTTGACCTTTATTAAAAAAAACAAAAAAACAATGTCCCCTGATGGCGCAGCAGCCGTCATGATTGATAATGTATCTACATCGCATTGTTTTTTTATTTTTTTATTAAAGGACTTATCAAGATCGGACTCCTGTTTTTTTTTTACAATATGGATTTTAACCGGTAAAGGACTGCCGCACAACTAAATACGTCGCCAAAGACTGGTCACGAGCGCACCTCCGGCGGCACTCTCTGTTCCCTGTCAAAGGGAACGATGATCAGTGACATCACACGCCCAGCCACGCCCCCCTACAATAAGAAACACACATTAGGGAACACTTAACCCCTTTAGCGCCCCTACAGGTTAACCCATTCACTGTCAGTGTCATTTTCACAGTAATCAGTGCACTTTTATAGCACTGTTTGCTGTAAAAATGACAATGGTCCCAAAATAGTGTCAAAAGTGTCCGATGTGTCCGCCCTAATGTCGCAGTCACGATAAAAATCGCTGATCGCTGCCATTACTAGTAAAAAAATTAATTATTAATAAAAATGCCATAAAACTATCCCCTATTTTGTAGACACTATAACTTTTGTGCAAACCAATCAATAAACGCTTATTGCGATTTTTTTTACCAAAAATATGTAGAAGAATATGTATCGGCCTAAACTAAGATTTTATATATATATATATATATATATATATATATATATATATATATATATATATATATATTTGGGGCATATTTATTATTTTCAAAATTGTCGCTCTATTGTTGTTTATAGCGCAAAAAAAAAATAATGCAGAGGTGATCAAATACCACCAAAAGAACCACTCTCCCATCCCTACTCTCTGCCAGTGTGCATGAGGCTTTAGAGTGAAATACCAAAAATCTAACATCATTGAAATAATACTGCTTGGGTGATGCCTCAAACCTGCCTGTGATATAAAAAAAAAATATCTGCTAAATGACATTTCTCTAGTGTTTTCTTTTGGTTATTGTTTTTTTTTTAAAAACTCCCCAAATAAAACAAGGGGCATGGGAAACATGTACCAATGCAAAAATAACTTCTTAAATATGCTATTTCATTTTTGCAGGGGGCTATTTTAATAAGGCACATCTATATGATATATACATTGTACTACAGCAAACGTGATATTCACAAAGTAAGATATATAATTTAAACTGCCACTAAATGGCATTTCCCTGCCACTTTGTTCTGTTTATAATCAAAGTTGATAAGTATTTTACTCAGACACACAAAAAAAACAAGCTACCGCTGACACTGGGAGCTGGTTCCCATAATCTTTGGCTACCAGCACAGTCGATGAATAATTCCAAAGAAGGAAAAAGGAACAGTCAATATAAAGCCTCAGGAACAGTTGTATGCTGTATTGCAACTCACAGAATAATCCATCAGGGTTGGCAAACGCTCTGATGTTTTTTCACACGGCCAGGAGCTTACTCAAAGCATAACCAAAGTGGCTAGGAATTCTCTTTATCTATACCTGACCCTATAACTGCTTGAGAAAAAAAAGAGCAGATAGAGATCTGGTATGCATTTTTAAGGGAACACATGCAAAAAAATGGCATGGGGTCCACACAGGAAAGAGAATAGTTGGGGTCCCTTATCTGAGATTGCAGTCAGATGTTCATTTTTCTACCTACCTAAACCATACTAAGCCACATGCCCTCAACATGGGAAGGGAATCCTGTTTACCAGGAGGCCTCTTCCCCAAAACCCTGGCTCAGTGATTGCGGGGTCTGTGGAAAGGGACTTATCAGGATCTGGAAGCTTAATAAGGGAATGCCAAAATACTGTCCAATCTATGTTGTACCTTAATAAGTAAGCAGAGTAGCCCTGGTTATATTTTGTTATGTGTCCTAATAGGATTTATGAAGTCCCCCAGAGAGGGACCATCAGCTTTGTCCACTGCTCTCTGTGCCTGGCCTAGCATTTGGCTGTCCATTTGAAAGTGGTAAGATACTACTCTATAACATCCAGTGGTTTCATCTTCTGCAAGTATAGATTATTCTTACTGAACCAAGATAGCAGCAGAGGCTACCTGATTTGGAGCCTGTCAGCCCATATCTGCTGCCTCAGCCAAAGCAGTCATTTGAATCTCCAACACTATTAGTATCTTGCTGAGTTGCATTCGCCTGTTTATGTTGGGCCAAGATCTTTTGTGGCTATGCCAAGTTCTGTTGAATAGTTTGTTGCTGGGCAGCATTAGACTGTAGCAATGTCTTTATTAAATACTCCATGCTGCAGACTCACCGATGTCTACCATAGAAAAAAAACATACAGTCATTTTAAATGGTTCTGCAGTATTCAAACAACAGGATAATGCAGTCTACTGTCAGCAGAATTACAACACTTACTGGGGGACAGTTATTAAAACTGGTGCACACAAAATCTGGTGCAGCTGTGCGGGGTAACCAATCAGCTTTTAGGTTTTTGGCCCCATTTACACACTGAGACCTCTGTGTGGAAATCCAGCTGTAAGAAATATTTTATGTTAAATAAACAAGGGCAAAAAGCAATTGAAGAATTTGTAAACCCACCATTTCATATTACTGATATGTGCCTGCTGTACCGTGTACTTGTATGAAAGAGTATCCTGTATTGCTTCATTTGTGTGAAATACCTGGTGTTCCTTTCAGTTCCTTTGCTTTCTTAACTCAAATTGACCTTGCTAAGCAAGAGAGCACAGTGTGGTCAGTTTGCTAGCTGTGCTGAGAACAGCAGTTCACTGTACTGCTGTTTTTCCTCCTCTAGCTCTCCAAGATCCTTATGAAGAGGGCAGTGGGTATTTATGTATAGAAACGGAAAAAAAAGGGTATTAATATTTTTTTTCATATATGTATACACCAAGGTGCTCAACCAGTGGCCCGTGGGCAACATGTGGTCCTCGGAGCCCTCTGTTGTAGCCCTCACTTTCAAACCAGAGAAGTGCTTGGTTACCCGCCATCCCAGAGCATTAGAGTGCATCGAGCCAGTGTCAGCAGAAGAGAAAGAAGGTGGCCACAGAGCGAGCAGGAGCTGCATAAGTAGATGGTTCCTCTGTAGCGCTAGGCTCCTGTCCCAGGTTAAGTGATACCAAGTGCACTTTGCCTGGGACCTGTCTAGCAGTCTGGAGATGGAGAGTGATTCCAGCAGAAGCTAGAAGAGTAAAAGAAGGTTAGTGTATTAAACATCACAGACATTGTGCTTTTGCATATTAGCACCTATAAAAAAGGTTGACAACAATTAGTCTGTTTTCACACTAATCCCTGGGTGCAGCACAGTGCATCTGCAGCTTTCCTGGGGGCTAGCTGCATTAAGCTTGTTTGAAGCTTGTTTGGAGCTTGTTTACATTTGTGGTTTGGGAAGCGGTAAAACCCCATAGCTGAGATGGGTTTTTACCACACACCCCAAACACTGGTGTAGTGTCAGGAGTCACAATGACGACCCTGCACCATGCACCAAGGGGCCTTTTCAGCCTTCCAGTTTTACACTTGGACAGGCGGGACAGCATATACAGCATGGGTGCTCAACCTGTGGCCCTCCAGCTGTTGCGGGACTACTAGTCCCATCATGCCTCTGCCTTTGGGAGTCATACTTGTAACTGTCAGCCTTACAATGCCTCTTGTAGTTCTGCAACAGATGGAGGGCCACAGGTTTAGCACCCATGATATACAAGAACCGATTCTCTCCTTTTCCCTCATGCAAATGTTGCAATCTGGCTTCCTCTCCTCTCCCTCTGGCCAAAATTCAGCAGCTGCACGAAAATGTTCATTATGCTATTTGAAACAGAAAAACATTTGAAATTCGGAATCATTTTTTTTCATTGTGGCACAAATTTTTTGCCTTGCACTTCTTTTAAACTAAATGGGTTGTTTTATAAGTTGAGGGTTCACATATAATTAAATCACAAGTTTTGCAGAGCAACAAGTGGACTGTTTTCCTAAAGCTCTAACCTTAATATATATATATATATATATATATATATATATATATATATATATATATATATATATATATACTGTATACAGTGCCTTGAAAAAGTATTCATACCCCTTGAAATGTCACACATTTTGTCATGATACAACCAAAAATGTAAATATATTTTATTGGGATTTTGTGTGATAGACCAACACAAAGTGGCACAACATTGTGAAGTGGAAGGGAAATAATAAACAAATTTTAGTTATTTTTACAAATAAATATGTTAAAACGGTGATGTGCATTTGTATTCAGCCCCCTGGGTCATAACTTTGCAGAATCACCTTTCACTGCAATTACAGCTGCAAGTCTTTTTGGGAATGTCTCTACCAGCTTTGCACATCTAGAGAGTGACATTTTTGCCCATTCTTCTTTGCAAAATAGCTCAAGCTCTGTCAGATTGGATGGAGAATGTTTGTAAACAGCAATTATATGGGTATGCACATCATTAATTAGGTTTACAGATTATAGTTTATTCATATTTTTTTGTGCATATTTGGGGTTTTTGATTTAAATGTATTCATTATTATTTTCTTTTGGTATATATCAAATTTAATTTTACTATTAATTTACATATATTTCATGTTTAATTTTTATTTTTCCATATAGGATTCCCGATCGATATAATCTGTGAAGCGTGGGAACATTGTCATACCTGTTGATCTTTTGTTCCAAGATTATATTATATTATGTATTCACTATATGTTTCACACCATGACCACCAATTAATTGATTCCAGATTGTTTGAATGTTTAACCTCTTAAGGACCGCCACATGTACATTTACGTCGGCAGAATGGCACGGACAGGCACATCAACGTACCTCTACATGGCTGCCTTGACGTGGGTCGGGGGTCCGATCGGGACCCCCCCGGTACATACGGCGGTCCCGGTGGCTGTAGGAGTGATCCATGCTGAGGGGGCGGCGGTTCGTTTTGGTCCGCCCCCTCCGGATCGCTCCCAGCCAATGCGCGCGCTTCTCTGCAGTGTCACTTCCTCCTCCTGTGTAAACACAGGAAGAGGGAAGTGATGTGATCTCTGCTCTCAACGTTTTTTTCAACCGCCGCTGAGGAGAGATCACATCACACAGTAAGTCTGCACAACACTACAATGACACCAGTACACGCAGGCACACTTAACCGCTTGCGATCATCCCCCCCACCCCCCTGTCACAGTGTCACTGAATGCAGTGATCATATATGTATGATTACTACATTTAGTGTCAGTGTGACAGGCAGTGTGACAGGCAGTTAGTGTTAGGTTCAGGGTAGCCCCCGTACCCCCCCTAATAAAGTTTTAACCCCTTGATCACCGCCCTAGTTAACCCTTTCACTCCCTATTGCCAGTGTCACTAAGCGATCATTTTTCTGATCGCTGTATTAGTGTCGCTGTTCCCGCTAGGTAGCTATTTTTTTTTTTTTTTTTTTTATTGTGATTTTTTTTTACTAAAGACATGTGGCTAAATAAATTTTGGCCTAAATGTTTTGTTGAAGAGCGTGATCCGTATTAGCCCGAAACTGTTACCACGACTGCCTGAATTTGTTGATGTTTTAAACTTCTTCATTGAAACATTTTTTGTGCATCAATCCCACTTGATTTATTAAATATATATACCTGTTTGTGGCATCTTCCCAGCAATGTGTACAATCTGTATGCTTAGCGCACAGGACATGATTTATTTAACTCTATATAATGAATATATATATATATATATATATATATATATATCTATATATATATATATATATATATATATATATAGATATATATAGATATATATATATCTATATATATATCTATATATCTCTATATATATATATCTATATATATATATCTATATATATATATATATACACCGTTTGGCCTACATTTAGATTATACTGTATTTGTAAAAAGTTATAATGAGGTGTGTTTATGTTAATTTTAGGTAGGAAACTGAGAAATGGATGCTATAACAAGATACTGTACGTGATATAAATATCCAACAGTGTTTAAATAATAGAACTGTTTTTAATTTACATTTGTAGACTGAAATAGGAACTAAGAGAAAACATCCCTAGGCAAAAACACCCACAAATAGGATGACCTAATTTTAGATAGCCAATTTTAACTTTGAACCAGAACAAAATATATACATGCATCAGAACATTTGTTTGCATGATTTTTTAGCAAAATAAACTAAGAGTGGCTAAATTCACTAGTGGAAAAATAGATGGAATGTTTGATTTTTTTTTTTTTCAATTCACAAAGAGAATAAATAAATTCATTTGTAAAATGGTGTCCATTCCAAAAGCTTGTTGTCGGAAAATCCGATCTTGTGTATGCTACATTGGACATTTACTGGCGTAATTTACGACAACAAATGTTTGACAGCTGGTTCTCAATTTTTCCAACAACAAAAGTTCTTGTCTGAAATTCTGATTGTCTGATGCACATAAATCCTACGCATGCTTGGAATCAATTTGACGCATGCTTTGAATCATTGAACATTTTTGTGTGACTGTGTGTATGCAAGACAAGTTTGAGCCAACATTCCATCTGAATGTTTGTTGTCGGAATGTCTGGTCGTGTGTACGGGGATATCCTTTTACCTATTGCTGTATTTTTGGGGCTAAAAGTAAAGGAAATCCATGCAAAAAAAAACAAAAAACTGACAAAGGTCTTACCAATTCCCTAATGTATCCACTAAAAAAAACCTTCTGGTTTTATATACACTTAATAATTGAACAAAAAGTGCACTGCCAACCAAACCCACCATGAGGTTTCTGAAGCATTTAAATCATGCACCTGTTTGTGGCATCTTCCCAGCAATGTGTACAATCTGTATGCTTAGCGCACAGGACATGATTTATTTAACTCTAATAAAAGTGAAACTGAGCAATGTTGAATGGATATGTCAACCACAAGAGTAACTGGTCAGAATTGCAAATATTTTGGAAGGTAAACCAGTTCATATATGCATTTAATGTGTAAATAATGTTATCTTGCCGGTCACCTTTAAAACATTGAATTATTATATTACTGAATTTTTTGTTACTGAATGTTTTTTTAATTTTCCTAATTGTTTTTTTCGAATTATAAAAGTTGCTGATAACAAAAATGTTTTAGTGAACTAACTATAAAAATACTAATTAAAATTAGTGCCTATTAAGTACTTCTTAGGAAACTATTACGTGGGAAAGCATTTGATTAATAATAAAAAAAAAAAGTCTACTTTTCTTTAATGTGGCTGTAGGTTTTTCACTGAGTTAATTGAGAAGACAGTAAGGACTTGCATAATATTTAGTCCTATTACTCAGAAACCTGAGTCTTTTAAATTTTCAAGCTTTTATTAAATGTCTAGCTTGGAGTCACACAATAACTAATCCTGATAAAGAACTCCAGTGTTAAATTGAGTCAGGGATGGACTGAGACCAAAATTTGGCCCTGGACTTTATCCAGACCGGCCCACTTTATTTTGCAAACAAGAACAAAAACAGTATATAAACTATACACAATTGTGCAAAAAAACATAAGTAGCATAACATAAGGAGCCCTCACTGACCTATTTTATTATTTCACTTATTCTCCTCTGTATTTTCCTCATTCTTCTCACATCACTGCATGAAGTGGAGGGCGAGCTGCGCAGCCATTACTTTGACAGGCTGTCACTGAAACCGGCCCACTGAGCCATCGGTCCACCGGGAAACTCCCTGTAGTCCCTATGGCCATTCCATGCCTGAATTGAGTCCATTTGGTGTTTTTATGTTTTAACTTTGAACCCAAAAGTATCAGAGCTAAGGTTCAAAACTTAGTTCCCAACATCTGTACTAAATGGTGGCTATGATATCTTTTTGATTTTGAGTGTGTCTGCTGCTGAATCAGATTCCATAGACAGCAATGGCTAGTATTGTCTAGAACCTACATAGAATTGATGTCCAATGTATGGCCTTTGGTTTGAACTAACATAAAATTTGATTTGAATCATCACATTCCTTTCCTAATAATGTTTGCAAAACAAAATATAGACACTGATAAAGAGCTATCGTTGCTGGTTTATGACAGAATTTTATGTTTTGCCTGTAATTTTGCCTTAATAAAAGTGCATACTTCTTGTAAAGATATAACCATAATAATGTATAATGGTAGTACTTAAAGCCTGCCATTACTTGACTTTAACAAGCTAAAGTTAAATTTCAGATTCATAAATCTTTCATTACAAAGTTTCAAGCTAGCTTTGTACAGCAATAATTGATATGTATAAATAATATGACAACAAACATGATATAGTAGCACTTTTATACTGTATGCGTCAGAAAAAGTTTGAGAAACATTTCATTAAAAAGATAAGTAAGAAACAAACACTATATTTAAACAAGTGAAATTCATCTTAGAGTAGGTTAGAGCAAAACAATAAACTACTAGGGCACAGATGTACAGTAGGTGTGTATTAGTTGTATTTCTCCTTTATACAACTAATACACTATGTCACAATGTCTAAATATGTTTTAAAACATGTGTGTTTGTTGATAATGTTCTCAGGATTCAGGAAGTGCATAAACCTAAGCTAACACTGCTAATTCATTGTATATTGTGTTAATGTGTGGAAAGGTTGAACGGTGTGTTAAGTTTCAAATCTTCTAACAATAAAAAACAAAAACGATGATGATTTACAGGAAATGTCACTTTGCTTATCTGCTGATAAATGCAACCAGTTGGCACAATCTGTAGCATGATTGAGAAACAACTTTACTTTGGTTGAGACCTATTACACATCTACAAATTGTACAAGGTCTGCTCAATACCTAGATGTGGTATCCAATAACAACTCAATAAGGAAGACAAGCTTGTGCCTCGTCAAAATCAAATCTTTACTGTGCATTTAATTCTCAAGACCTGTGAATGCTACTCTCTCTTTTGGACTATACTGTATGTACTACAGGCTTTTCTGTGCACCTGGATCCATTTTCTCTCTGATATGTGTGCAGTGGCAACCACTGGATTATAATAGTCACTCACTATGTACACTATCCCACAATACTGATGGAAGAGTTTATGTATTGTACATTGATAAAGCACAAATACAGCTTAAAGTGGTTTAACGGTTAAGGATTTTGACCTTCATGCAAAAATCTTTTTTTTTTTTTTTTGCTCACAACTGCTGCCAAATGCATTTACAGTAGGCCCTGGTCACACCAGCAGACACACTTTATAATGCATATAATGCATGCAGTGGTGTTTGTTGTTACAATGTATCTCACTGTCTCTTGATTTTTTATTTTAACGGATCATTCACAACAGTCTGCATGCTAAAATGCTTACACAATGATGTGCATTGTCTAGGGTTGGTGTGTTGCATTGTTTACAGTTTTTGTTTTCTCTTTTTGTTTTTAACCACTTAAGACCCGGACAAAATTGCAGGTAAAGGACCTGGCCAGTTTTTGCGATTCGGCACTGCGTCACTTTAACTGACAATTGCGCGGTCGTGCAACGTGGCTCCCAAACAAAATTGGTGTCCTTTTTTTCCCACAAATAGAGTTTTCTTTTGGTGGTATTTGATCACCTCTGCGGTTTTTATTTTTTGCGCTATAAACAAAAATAGAGCAACAATTTTGAAAATAATTCAATATTTGTTCCTTTTTGCTATAATAATATCCCCAAAAATATATAAAAAAATATATTTTTTCCTCCATTTAGGCCGATACGTATTCTTCTACCTATTTTTCGTTAAAAAAAAATCACAATAATCGTTTATCGATTGGTTTGCGCAAAATTTATAGGCCGCGATTCAGATACATTGGCGTATCTTTGTGCGGGCGTAGCGTATCTTCTTTACGCTACGCCGCCGCAACTTAGAGAGGCAAGTGCAGTATTTACAAAGCACTTGCTCCACAAGTTGCGGCGGCGTAGCGTAAATTGTCTAGCGTAAGCCTGCCTAATTCAAAGTAGGAAGGAGGTGGGCGTCATCTATTTAAATTAAGCGTGACCCCATGCAAATGAATGGCCGGTCGAACTGGGCATGCGCGCGCATGCTCAGAATCATGTCGCATATACTCACTAAGATACGTTGGCGCAATGCCTACGACATGAACGTAACCTACGCACTGCACTATTCACGTAGTACTATGTAAACGGCGTAAGCAAAATAAAATTTGATGGCGTCGTTCCCTGGCCCATACCTTAGCATTAGCTGCGCCTGCTATATGAGGGGTAACTTTACGCTGGACGTAAGCCTTGTGCAAATCGCGTATATGAAGCGGCCTGGCGCTGGTGTATCTTACTCATTTGCATATTTATAATGGAAACGCCAAATGCGTCCAGCGTAACTATGTGCCCACAATACGCCGGTGTAGGCAAGTTATGTCTGGCGGAGGAAGCCTATTTTTCGACGTATCTTGCTTTGTGAATCGGTGTAAAGATACGACGGTGCACATTTGGACTTACGTCGGCGTATCTGGAGATACGCCGACGTAAATCGTTTCTGAATCCGGGCCATAGTGTTTACAAAATAGGGTATAGTTTTATTGCATTTTTATTAACATATTTTTTTTTACTACTAATGGCGGCGATCAGTGATTTTTTTCACGACCGCAACATTATGGCGGACGCATCAGACAATTTAGACACATTTTTGGGACAATTGTCATTTTCACAACAAAAAAATCCTATATAAATGCATTGTTTACTGTGAAAATTACAACTGCAGTTTGGGAGTTAACCACTAGGGTGCGCTGAAGTGGTTAAGTGTGACCTTATATGTGTTTCTAACTGTAGGGGGGTGGGGCTAGAAGTGTGATGTCATTGATTGTGTTTCCCTATATCAGGGAACACACGATTAATGACAGTGCCACAGTGAAGAACGGGGAACCTGTGTTTACACACAGCTCTCCTCGTTCTTCAGCTCCGGGGACCGATTGCGGTACTCCATCGGTGATCGGGTCCTGAGGTCCCGCAGCTGCGGTCACGGAGCTTCGGACCGGGTCGGGGCGCACGCCGTGGGCGCTTTCCCGCGACCCACGGCTGGGCACTTAAAGAGGATGTACAGGTACGTGCTTGAGAACAGCCATGCCATTCTGCCGACGTATATGTGCAGGAGGCGGTCCTTAACCACTTAAGGACCCGCTCATGTACATTTACGTCGGTACTTTAAAGATGGATATCTCGGTAACGGCAGCAGCTGCTGCCACAACCGAGGTATCCATCTTTCGTGTGAGCGTTCCTGTACACGATAACGGCGATCTCCGCGGCGGATTCACTGCGAGATCGCCGTTATCATTGGTGGGAGAGGGCCCGCCGCTCTCCCGTGCCCTCCACCGCTTACCGTTGCCGTCGGTAGTGGCGGAGGCGATCGGGTCTGTTCGACGGCTGACTGGGGATGCGAGTGAGGGAAAAATGTCCTTCACCCGTCCCCATAGCTCTGTGTCTTAACCGCTTGCCGACCAGCCGCCGCAGTTATACGGCGGCAGGTCGGCTCTCCTGCGTGAGAGCCCGTAGCTCTACGTCGCCACTTTCGACGGCCACTAGGGGGTGCTTTTGTAAACGCTATAATTTTTGCGCAAACCAATCAATGAACGCTAATTGCGATTTTTTTAACGAAAAATATGTAGAAGAATACGTATCGGCCTAAACTGAGGAAAAAAAAAGTTTTTTTATATATTTTTGGGGGATATTTATTACAGAAAAAAGTAAAAAATATTGCATTTTTTTCAAAATAGTCCCTCTATTTTTGTTTATAGCGCAAAAAATAAAAACCGCAGAGATGATCAAATACCACCAAAAGAAAGCTCTATTTGTGGGGAAAAAAAGGACGCCAATTTTGTTTGGGAGCCACGTCGCACGACCGCGCAATTGTCAGTTAAAGCGACGCACTGCCGAATCGCAAAAAGTGCTCTGGTCGTTGGGCAGCAATATGGTCCGGGGCTGAAGTGGTTAAAGAAACATTTTTTTTATTGTCATTTGAAAAAATTACAGTTTCCAAAAATTATTTTCTTTTTTTTTGCATTTTAGTCTAAATATGAGATCTGAGGTCTTTTTGACCCCAGATCTCATATTTAAGAGGACCTGACATTCTTTTTTCTATTACAAGGGATGTTTACATTACTTGTAATAGGAATAAAAGTGATCAATTTTTTTTTCAGTGTAAAAAGTAATAAAATAAATAAGAAAAAAATAAGAAAACAAACAAATTTAAAGCGCCCGTCCCGATGAGCTCGCGCGCAGAAGCGAACGCATATGCGAGTAACACCTGCATATGAAAACGGTGTTCAAATCACACAAGTGAGGTATCGCCACGATCGTTGGAGTTAGAGAAATAATTCTAGCCCAGGACCTCCTCTGTTTCTCAAAAAATGCAACCTATAGAATTTTTTAAACGTCGCCTATCGAGATTTTTAAGGGTAAAAGTTTGACGCCATGCCACGAGCGGGCGCAATTTTTAAGCGTGACATGTTGGGTATCATTTTACTCGGCGTAACATTATCTTTCACAATATATAAAAAAATTGGGCCAAATTTATTGTTGTCTTATTTTTTAATTCAGAAAAGTTTATTTTTTCAAAAAAAAGTGCGCTTGTAAGACTGCTGTGCAAATACGGTGTGACAAAAAGTATTGCAATGACCACTATTTTATTCTCTAGGGTGTTAGAAAAAATTATATAAAGTTTGGGGGTTTTAAGTAATTTTCTAGCAGAAAAAACTGTTTTAGTCTTGCAAAAACCAAATCAAATGGTTAAAAAGTGAGAAAAAAAATTATACTTTATTTAACTCTATGCACTTGTATTATGGAATGCGAGGAGGTGCTGAGTAAAAATGCAGACATGCTGCATTTTACAAAACATACAAAACACCTCAAAGTAGTATTATAATGTGAACTGGACACATAGGGCCAGATTCACGTACATCGGCGCATTTTTTGACTGGCGTAGCGCACCTCCTTTACGTTAGACTGCCGCAATGTAGTGGGGCAATCACCGTATTCTCGATTGATTTGTGCAGAAATTAGCGCCTGTGCAACGTAATTCAGAGGCGTAAGGCGGAGTAATTCAAATTGGGAAGGACATGGGCGTGTTACATTGAAATGAGCCATGACCCCATGCAAATGAAGGGCCGGCCGGCGCATGCTCACAACTCGGGAACGGCGCAATCAGTGAAATTGGAAGTGGACCCGGGCAACTTTGTGAACAGCATAAATAGACAGACACAAACGCACTTCCTTTGCAAAAGTACATCCCTTTGTATCCCTCCCTATACAGGAAGGTGCTTTTGTTCTGTTGTTTGTTGCGTTGTGATTTGTCTTTGTGATATTTGTTGACTGTTTGATCTAGTGTTTGGTAGAATATATTTGAAGATGTTTTTTGGTGACTGCTTGTGAGACTTGTTGGTTGATAGATTTTTGTTTGTTTGTTTTGTTGCTTGATTTTTCCTGCTTGTTTTTGTGAGTGATTTTTGCTGATTGTTTGGGAGAGAGTTTTTGTATGAGTATGACTGAGAGGAAGAGGAAGTTAAATTTTACTTTGGGGGAGAAACAAATAATTGCCCGGGCCATTACCCAATATGGGCGTTTCCTCCACGGCCCGGAGAGTGCCAACACCCCCCCGGCCAGGAGGCGTGAGATCTTGCAGCACATTACTGACCAGGTGAATGCAGCGGGGGGGAGACCTGGACACGGCCGGGGATTGAAAAGAAGATCAATGACCTCCGGCGTCTGGTCAGAAAGAAGCTGGCCAAAATGGCAGCCCATGCCAGGGGCACAGGAGGGGGCCCACCATGCCCTGTTAGGCTGACAGCGGAGGAGCGTGCGGTGGCCCAGACCTTTCATAGACAACAGGTGGAGGGCCTGCCTGGCTATGACTCCAGTCATGAAGGCGTGATGCCAGGTAAGGTTTTTTTGCCCTATCAGGTGTGTAGCATGTGGGGGGGGGGTGAAAGGGAATATGTGGCAAGTGTGTGAATCCTCCAACCTGTGAATGTTTTGTGTCATCCACAGATGTGCAGGAGGGTGCTGGGCCATCTGGGCTGACCGCACCATCCCAGGGACAACAGCCTGATGAGGATCCCCTGACAAGGCCGGAGTCCTCGGAGGAGGTTGAAGAGGAGGAGGTTGAGGAGGAGGAGGTTGAGGAGGAGGAGGATGTCATGTCAGCTAGTGGATTGCTGTTTTTGGAGGAGTCTTCCTCTCTGGCTGGCAGCAGCCAGCCCTCCATAAGGGCTAGCCCCTCCCACTCCTCCCCCAACAGGGCTCCTCTCCCAAGAGCCTCCCCTTCTCCCCGGCCACAAGCCTCAGCTGGAGGCAGGAAGTCATCCCAGAAGACCAGGGAGGTGGCTGAGGTTCTGCCCGCCAATCTGAGAAGGGACCAGGCCCTTCAGACCCGCCATCTGGGACAGGTCAGCCAGACTTTGGGGTGGATGGAGGAGAGCCTGTCCTCCATAAAGGATACACTTGGGGACCTGGACTGCCACTCCCGGGCTCTTACAACCTGCCTAAATGTACTGCAGACTACAACAGCAGACGTTGGGCAGGATGTGAGGGCCCTCACCCAGGCTATCCAGGCCAACACGGCAACACTAGGTGCTGGCCTGAACAGAATTGCCGTGGCCTTGGAGGGGCAGAGACCAGGGGCTGCTCCTTCTTCCCCGGATTACCCCCCCCTCCCCATGAGTCTCCCCTGAGGAGCCGGGGCCGTGGCCGTGGGCGCCCAAGGCGTGGCTCACGCCAGCGGCTTTAATTTGTTTTCCCCCCTTTTTTTTCTTTTTTTTTTTCCTGGAATTTTTTTTTTTTATTGCTGGACATTTTTGTTTTGTGTTGTGAATGTTTTTTGGAATGTGGGGGTGATATTCCTGCCGGAAAAGGGGTGTCACCCTCATTTGTGGTGGAGAAGGGTTCCCCAGGTCCAGGGAGAAGTGATTCCCAGGTCCGTGTGAATGGTGTATGAATGTACAGTGACATAATTGGAGCCGTGGCGTGGCGTTGCTGCTCACAAGTCCAGCATGGTGGGCTTGTGCTAATCCAATTAGATGAGGATGTGATGTGTCTGTGCTAGGGACCACAGTGGTGTACATGCATGCATTCTCATTGTGCCATGATTAATGTGTGTGTTTAACGTGCAAAGATGCCTAATGCGAGCTGTCTCCTGGCTGCTCTTCCCTCAGAAGATGGGGTAGCCTCGGTTAGGGGGGGATTGTCTGGTTCAGGGGTCAGGTCATTACTTATGTCAATCTGCAGGCCCTTTCTCACTGCGAAGTTGTGCAGAATGCAACATGCACCGATGATCTGGCACACAAAGTTTGGGGAATACAAGAGGGTCCCCCCAGACTTATCCAGGCATCGGAAACGTGACTTCAGGAGGCCAAAGGTGCGCTCCACCACTGCACGTGTTTGGGCGTGGCCTTTTATTGTATCTTTCCTCTCCTGGGGTTTGGGGGTTCCGGATAGGAGTCATGATATGGGGTCCCAGTGCATATGCAGAGTCACCTGTAAGGGAAAAGACAGGAGGATGTTAGTCATGCATGTGCCCCTTGTGATGTGTGCATCATGGGGGGGGACAGTCATGCCTGCCACCCATGTCACTCACCAACCAGCCAGGTGTCCATATACACGTTCTGTTCGAATTCCATTCGGATGGGGCTCTGATTGTAGATGTAGCTGTCATGGCTGGATCTGGGGTGTTTGGCACGGACGTGCCATATGAGGCCTTGGGCATCGACTATCACCTGTACGTTGATGGAATGCCAATGCTTCCGATTGCGGTATATGTTCTCTGTCTCATGGGGGGGCTGGAGTGCCACATGTGTGCAATCAATGGCCCCCACAGTGCATGGGAATCTGGCAATTCTGTAGAAATCTGTCATTGCCTTCAGCCGCAGGTCCGCAGTGGTGGGTTTGATGATTTGGTTGGTCATGCGTCTGAGGATTGCTGGGATAACCTGGTGCACACACCTGCTCATGGAGGATTGTGACATCCCAGCCACCACTCCACTTGTTCTTTGAAAAGAGCCACTGGCAAGGAAATGGAGTGTTGCCATGACCTTGACCAGTGGCTGCACTGCATGTGAGCGGTGTGTTGGGCTGGTGATGTCCTCCTGCAAGGTTGTGGTTAATTCCAGGATGGCATGAGGGGTGAATCTGAAGATGCGATACACCTCAGAATCACTCATGCCAAAGAGGTCTATGCGGGTGCGGTATATCCTCTCCCGTGCCCTCCTTGTGCCCTCCTCCGTGCCCTCCCCCTTCTTTGCTCCTCTAAAGTCAGTAGTATAGCTATGAGCAAGGATGTCCCTGGCATGTTGGCATACAGATTGTTGTGCAACACGTGTGACTGCTCAGCTCCTCACCAACAGTGTTGCTTTCTCTGACATGTAGACGAATTGTCTAATTTTATACCACCTTTTATATTGTCTAATTTTAGACAGGCCGTGCAGCTGTTGTGCACAGAGCGTAGCCTGCGCTGCAACAACGTTCTTTTGTGGATCTTCGTAACTCCCTCATTAGAATATTTGAATAACAAATCAATGGTGTGTCTAGCGCAGTTTTGCGCGGACGAATGCGCCTGTCTATCGAAATTACGCTGGACAAAAAAAGTAGATTTCTTGCGTATCTCGTTTTGGGGATGCGGCGCATCGAAACGCATTCGCAAATTTAGACTTATGCCGCGCATCTCCTGTAACGCCAGCGTAATCGCTCTGTGAATCTGGCCCATAGAAAGCAATTGCGTGTACTTGCAGTATTATGATTGCTAAGGATTATATAAGAGTGTTTGGTAAAGCAAGATACATGTGATAAAGTATGGCGCTCAAAATTATATAAGTGATGTGCTCAAAAATGATATTATATGTTGAGTATATTAAATAAATGAATATATATTTATATCTCTGTGTGAACTAAACAAAATAGGTGAACCAATGAAGTGACTGAATGTACACGCAATACATAAAAAATGACAATGAAAGAAAAATCAAAACTAAACAATATTAATAGTAAACATATGGACAAGGTCCGAGTGTTGAAGATGAATACACAAATTGAATGTTATAGGTCTATGGCGAACAGTAAAACAATGCTGTAACATACACCATGGATAACAATAAACCAAAATGTGTAAGTGAACAAATAAATATATAGTCCAAATATTCCAATGTGATAAGAGTGACTAAATATCTGTAAAATTTGTTGTCTGTACCGTGAAGATCAAAGACTTACCAGACAAGTTGGACCCAGCAAGGCATACGCCTGATGAGCCAAGCGGGTTTGTTGGTGTAACACACCCTGGGAGAAGAAAACAAACACAGCTTTCAATAGAACCAGGCAGAAGTATATCACAGTATTGAGATCAATGAATATACAACATGGATAAGGCAGCGGTACTTCATATATAAATCCTCTCAATGTTTTATATGATAAAAGAAGAGAAATTGGGCCACATAGTGTAATTCCGTTTCAAAATGAGAACATTTAATAAATAAATATAAAATGGTCACTCACATTTGAGAAGACATGTAAGAGCAAAATAAAATATCGCAGTTGCGTCAGCAGAGCCCTTCTCAATGCGTTTCTCCTAATAAGGCATCTTCTGGGGTCGAGGGTATAAGAGTGTTTATAATTTAAAAAAAAGCATATCTTTACTGTGCCAAAATTCCATTTTACCTCTCATAGATTTAATATAATAATTCTACTGTGTAAGGGGCTTTTTATAATACAACAAGTGGCAATAATAATATGGACCTAAATGTATGCTTACATTTGTAATACATGTATTTGGTAGGAATAACCTGTTATGCCCTGTACACACGATCGGTCAATCCGATGAGAATGGTCTGATGTTTTTTTCCATCAGTTAACCGATGAAGCTGACTGATGGTCAGTCGTGCCTACACACCATTGGTTAAAAAAAACGATTGTGTCAGAAGGCGGTGACATAAAACACAACGACGTGCTAAAAAAAAAAATGAAGTTCAATGCTTCCAAGCATGCGTCCACTTGATTCTGAGCATGCATGGATTTTTAACCGATGGAAGTGCCTACAAACAATCGTTTTTTTTCTATCGGTTAGGTATCCATTGGTTAATTTTAAAACAAGTTTCAAATTTTTTAACCGATGGATAAATAACCGATGGGGCCCACACACGATTGGTTTGGTCTGATGAAAACGGTCCATCAGACCGTTCTCATCGGATTGACCGATCGTGTGTACGCGGCATTACCCTTTTTATAAGTAGCATAGGTTGCCAGTGTGAATCCTTGAAAAGCTTTGCCTGCTCTTCTCTCCAGCCCCTTTTCTGCATATCACAGTAACATTTTACTGCTACTTATGACCATTTAGCACTTTGATAGCTCAGCCATCTAAACAGGCTAAAGTCCTGTACACACAATCAGAATATTGTACAAAAAATACTGGGAAAGGCTTGAATGACATTAATTTATGTGTTCCTACTTACAAGCCTTTCAATATAAAATATAAAATAGACACCTTTTTTCCTTCTGTTTACAATACCGTTTATCGGTGAGGAAAAAGCTAAATTGTTTCACTAATTTTAAGATCTGATTGTTCAGAATCAATTAAGGAATTTCCAGATGCACATACAAAATGTATTAAGCAAGGGGTGTAAATGTAGGTACAATAAATTCCAAAGTAGGCATGTATTCCACTCAAGATAGAAAAATTCCTGCTTACAATATAAGTAGTACTACTTTTTATCAGTAGAAAGTAATAGAAAACCAGTAATTATTTCTGGCACAATACTTGCTTCTATAACCACTTTAATAAAGAATATCTAAAAAACTGGAATGATTCCAGAGGTCTTTTTTATAACTGGAGTAATTTTGTGAAGATGAATTAGGTGTCTCCAGTTCAGTTTTCAGTCAGCACTTCTTACTCCAGTCAAGTCTGAGAGACTAAAAATGTAACTTAAAATATTGATATTTTTACCTTTTTCCAGTGTTTTAGTTTCATATCTGTATATGTTATAACAGGCTAGCATACTTTAAAGGAAGACTAAAGGTTTGTTTTTTATTAGATCAATTGATTGCTGTAAGCTAAAGCATTTAAATATCACTTACCTCGTTTTTCCTTTTGACCTCCAAAATACAGTAATCCAGATTTGAAAATGCCATTTATTGTCTCTCCTCTTCTTGCTTTCCACCAGCATCTGAGCCGTTTTGCATGGTGGAAAGCAGAATGTGCTCACCCCCTCCCTATGACTACAGCCCTGCATAAAGATGCTCTCTTATCCCTCACAGGCATGGAGGCTAAGCCTAATGGGAACTGTAGTTCCCATTAGGCCGTGATGTAGCAAGAATGAATGTGCACCGCAAACCAGGAAGTCAGTGAGAATAACGATTCAGGAGTGACAGAGGTAAATAAAACAGCTCCATATCAACAGGTATCAAACTAGTTATAATGCAAAATATTACTTTTTACTTTATCAGCTCCTGTCAGACTTAAATTTAAGAGGAAAATATGTTTGTCTTTACAACCCCTTTAACTGTAGAAAGATGCAAGTGGTGAATGGTTTGGTAGTGGAACAGTGCCTAATAAGGCATAAGGCCAATTTACAGGTGGGTGTTTAGTCAGAAAAGGGAATCAGTGTACCCAGACAGGGCCTTCTTTCCCCAGGAGATTCATGTGCTGTAGGATGTATAGGGATTGTGTCCATGCAGAGGCAGGTGCTTTAATCTTCTGTCGGTGGGGAACTGAGTGGGTCACTGATGTCTACAGTAAAAGAAGGTGTTTAACCACTTAAGACCCGGACCAAAATGCAGGTAAATGACCAGGCCCCTTTTTGGCGATTCGGCACTGCGTCGCTTTAACTGACAATTGCGTGGTCGTGCGACGTGGCTCCCAAACAAAATTCACGTCCTTTTCCTCCCACAAATAGAGCTTTCTTTTGGTGGTATTTGATCGCCTCTGCGATTTTTATTTTTTGCGCTATATACAAAAATAGAGCGACATTTTTAAAAAAAAATCAACATTTTTTACTTTTTGTTATGAGAAAAATCAAATAAACTAAATTTTAGTCAAACATTTAGGCTAAAATTTATTTAGCCACATGTCTTTAGTAAAAAAAATGCAATAAAAAAAAATTAGCTACCTAGAGGGAACAGCGACACTAATACAGCGATCAGAAAAATGATCGCTTAGTGACGCTGGCAATATGGAGTGAAAGGATTAACTAGGGCGGTGATCAAGGGGTTAAAACTTTATTAGGGGGGTGTATGGGGGCTACCCTGAACCTAACACTAACTGACTGTCACACTGACACTAAATACAGTAATCATACATGTATGATTACTGCATTCAGTGACACTGTGACAGAGGGGAGGGGGGGTGATCGCAAGGGGTTTATGTGCCTGCGTGTAGTGTGTGTCAGTGTAGTGTTGTGCAGACTTACTGTTCGATGTGATCTCTCCTCAGCGGTGGTTGAAAATACCGCTGAGGGGAGAGATCACATCACTTCCTCCTTCCTGTGTTTACACAGGAGGAGGAAGTACACTGCAGGGGGAGCACGCGGATTGGCTGGAAGCGATCCGGAGGGGGCGGACAAAAACGAATAGCCGCCTCCTTGTCCAGGATCGCTCGGCCAGCTACGGGACCGCAGCATGTACCGGGGGGTCCCGATCGGACCCCCGACCCACCTCAAGGCACCAACGTATATATACATTGATGTGCCTGTGCGGTGCCATTCTGCCAACGTAAATGTACATGCGGCGGTCCATAAGAGGTTAAATAAGAAAGCCAGTATAGTCAAATCTGATTAACTCAGTAGCCGATAGGGATGTTCAGATCCTAGTCCTAATCTAGCTAAGGAAGCTCACCAGGAAGCTGTCACTGGACAGGGTCAGTCACAAGCATCCCCTTCCCCACAGCCATGCCTATAAAAAGGGCATGCATAATCAGCTTAATAAATGTATTTCAAAATCACTTTACAAAGAATGCTCAATCACATGCAAGAAAAATGTTTAAAAACTGTATGTTTGCGTGCACATCATTGGATTATAGAAGTCAGCAGAGTTTTACCTCACTCATTGAGCTTAGGGAAAATTCCCTTTCAAAGTGAAAATAACTTTTCAAAGCGAACAGTTTATTTTTTCCTGTAGTAAATCAACCCATTTATTTGTAGTACTTTGTGAATCACTGACCCATTAATTATTATAAGTAGAGCTCCCCCACACTATGATTTGAGTTGCCATTCTGTGTCTTTGCTGTTGTATATTTTTCTGGTCGTTTCTTGTCTTGTCCTGAGATGTTCATTTGACATCTGCCTTAGCTCTTGGCTGTATTTTCTAATAATGACTTGTTACCTGGCAAGTATTTTGTATTCCATTTTTCTGCCTGAAGTACAAAACTGAATTCCTTTCTTCATTTTTACCTGACTGCCATACCAATCTGTTGTCTCTCAGTGTTGTTGTTTTGTTCATCTTGTCCTAATCTCTTGGTTTCACCTCTACCTGGCTATCTTCTACAGGTGTTGACCTGTCTTTGGTTTTAGTGCATGAAGTGCTTTAAGGTTCCAGCGTACCTGACCATTAGACCCAAATACTTAATATATTTCTATAAAAACACATTTAAAGAAGGCAAAACAAATAAGGTGAAATGATGGACATGCTTGAATGATCTGACCATCACGGGAAGTCACATGAATGATAATATTTTATTGTTGGAAAAAACAATAGCAGTGGGACAAGGTTTGGTAACCTGCACCAATGTTTTGTTCTCACGGAAGTTCTTTTGGAGGTACATTTCCTGTAAACATTGTCAAAAAAGTTAAAATCGAGACGTTTTCTAATGTTTATGATTAACCCTTCCACTGCCAGGCTCTGTACTCCATTTTGTACATTTTAATGTTCACTTATAGCTTTCAGAGTTTTTAAAAGACCCCCAAACCATATATTTTATGAAAGCATATGACCAGTTGAATAAAAAGAAGGTGCTAAGGCCACAATATTTGTGCAAATATTTATCAAAATAATATTTTTGCCAAAAATCTACTTTAACCACTTGACCACTGGGCACTTAAACCCCCTTCCTAACCAGACCAATTTTCAGCTTTCGGTGCTCTCACAATTTGAATGACAATTACTCAGTCATACAACATTCTACCCATTTGAAATTTTTGTCCTTTTTTTCACACAAATAGAGCTTTCTTTTGGTGGTATTTGATCACTTCTGGGTTTTTAATTTTTTGCGCTATAAAAGAAAAACGACTGAAAATTCTGTAAAAAAAAAAAAAAAAAAAACTTGTTTCTGTCATATTAGTGGGTTATTTCTCACACACAGCATATGCATACCACAAATTACACCCCAAAACACATTCTGCTATTCCTCCCGAGTATGGCGATACCCCATGTGTGGGACTTTTACACAGCGTCGCCACATACAGAGGCCCAACATGCAGGGAACACCATTAGGCGTTCTGGAACACCCAGACCAATTCTGACATTTCTCTCCTACATGGAAAAATCATCATTTATTTGCTAGAAAATTACATAGAACCCCAAAACATTATATATGCTTTTTTAGCAAAGACCCTAGAGAATACAATGGCGGCCGTTACAACTTTTTATCTCGCACAGTATTTTCGCAGAAATTTATTGAACGCGTGTTTTTTAAAAAACTGTTTTGTGCTTAAAACAAAACAAAACAGTAAAGTTAGCCCAATTTTTTTCCATAATGTGAAAGATGAAGTTACGCCGAGTAAATAGATACCCAACATGTCACACTTCAAAATTGCACACGCTCGTGGAATGGCGCCAAACCTCGCTACTTAAAAATCCCCATAGGCGGTATTGCAGAGTATCGCGCAGGGTATTGCCGAGTATTGGGGTATTGCAAAGTATCATGCAGAGTATTGGGGTATTGCCGAGTATTGGGGTATTGCCGAGTATTGGGGTATTGCCGAGTATTTGGGGTATTGCCGAGTACTGGGGTATTGCCGAGTATTGGGGTATTGCCGAGTATTGGGGTATTGCCGAGTATTGAGGTATTGTTGAGTACTGGGGCATTGCTGAGTATTGGGGTATTGTTGGGTACTGGGGTATTGTGGTGTATTGTTGGGTACTGGGGTATTGTTGGGTACTGGGGCATTGCCGAGTACTGGGATATTGCCGAGTACTGGGGTATTGCCGAGTACTGGGGTATTGCGGGGTACTGGGGTATTGCCGGGTACTGGGGTATTGCGGGGTACTGGGGTATTGTTGGTACTGGGGTATTGTGGGGTATTGTTGGGTACTGGGGTATTGTTGGGTACTGGGGTATTGTTGGGTACTGGGGTATTGTGGGGTATTGTTGGGTACTGGGGTATTGTTGGGTACTGGGGTATTGCGGGGTATTGTTGGGTACTGGGGTATTGTGGGGGATTGTTGGGTACTGGGGGATTGTTGGGTACTGGGGGATTGTTGGGTACTGGGGGATTGCTGGGTACTGGGGTAATGCTGGGTACTGGGGATTGCAGGGTACTGGGGGATTGCAGAGCTGGGATGGATTGAGGGATGGCTGGATCTGTGACTGCATTTGTCACTGATCCAGCCACAGCTCAGCTGCTGACACCCCGCTCCCCCCCCTCTCCTCGCACACTGTACAGAGAGGAGAGGGAGGAGAGGGAGGAACCGGCGTCATCAAATGACGCCGGTTTGTTTACAAGTGATCGCGCCGTCATTCGACGGCGCGATCACGTGGTAAACGGCCGCTATCAGCGGCAATTTACCGTGATCCGTGATGCGCCGGGTCTTCTAGACCCGGCGAGCACGGACACTTTCGCGAGCGCGTCCCAGGGGACGCGCAATCGCGGAAGTGCACGAGGACGTCCCAGGGACGTCGTGTCAAAGCAACTCCACCGCGCCGTAGCAGTAAAATGCTTACGGTGCGGTGGGGAAGTGGATAATCATGATTGGCAGATAAATACATGGCAAAGTTTACAAAACTCCTACTAAATATAAAAGCTGATCCTATATTGAGTTAATAAATAACAAATATTTGTAACTTTTAAATTGCACCTTTTTGTGAAATGGTGAAAACTGAACATACACAAAAGTCTAAATATCCAAATCTCTCAAAATATCTGAAGGTTTTTAATTTTTCTCTTACAGCTTTCAGAATTTGTTGGTACTGGGGTATTGTGGGGTATTGTTGGGTACTGGGGTATTGTTGGGTACTGGGGTATTGTTGGGTACTGGGGTATTGTGGGGTATTGTTGGGTACTGGGGTATTGTTGGGTACTGGGGTATTGCGGGGTATTGTTGGGTACTGGGGTATTGTGGGGGATTGTTGGGTACTGGGGGATTGTTGGGTACTGCGGGATTGTTGGGTACTGGGGGATTGCTGGGTACTGGGGTAATGCTGGGTACTGGGGATTGCAGGGTACTGGGGGATTGCAGAGCTGGGATGGATTGAGGGATGGCTGGATCTGTGACTGCATTTGTCACTGATCCAGCCACAGCTCAGCTGCTGACACCCCGCTCCCCCCCCTCTCCTCGCACACTGTACAGAGAGGAGAGGGAGGAGAGGGAGGAACCGGCGTCATCAAATGACGCCGGTTTGTTTACAAGTGATCGCGCCGTCATTCGACGGCGCGATCACGTGGTAAACGGCCGCTATCAGCGGCAATTTACCGTGATCCGTGATGCGCCGGGTCTTCTAGACCCGGCGAGCACGGACACTTTCGCGAGCGCGTCCCAGGGGACGCGCAATCGCGGAAGTGCACGAGGACGTCCCAGGGACGTCGTGTCAAAGCAACTCCACCGCGCCGTAGCAGTAAAATGCTTATGGTGCGGTGGGGAAGTGGATAATCATGATTGGCAGATAAATACATGGCAAAGTTTACAAAACTCCTACTAAATATAAAAGCTGATCCTATATTGAGTTAATAAATAACAAATATTTGTAACTTTTAAATTGCACCTTTTTGTGAAATGGTGAAAACTGAACATACACAAACGTCTAAATATCCAAATCTCTCAAAATATCTGAAGGTTTTTAATTTTTCTCTTACAGCTTTCAGAATTTGTGAAAGACCCCCAAAACCATATATTTTCTGAAAGAATATGACCTCTAGAATAAAAATAAGGGGCCAGATTCAGGTACATCTGCGCATTATTGGACCGGCGTAGCGCACCGCCTTTACGTTAGACTTGCGCAATGTAGCCGCGTAATCACCCTATTCTCGTAGCTTTTGCGCAGAAAATTGTGCATGCGTAACGTTATTTCAGAGGCGTAAGGTGGAGTAATACAAATTGGGAAGGACGTGGGCGTGTTACATTGAAATGAGCCGTGACCCCATGCAAATGAAGGGCCGGCCGGCTCGCGCATGCACGCTTGAAGCAGACCATGGTCAGCACCTCTGTGCGCATTCTCACAACTCGGGAACGGCGCAATCAGTGAAATTGGAAGTGGACTAGGGCAACTTAGTGAACTACGCAAACAGCATAAATAGACAGACACAAATGCACTTCCTTTGCAAAAGCACATCCCTTTGTATCCCTTCCTATACAGCAAGGTGCTTTTGTTTATTAGCGTTTGTTTGTTTATTTGTGACGTGTCTTTGAGATATTTGGGGACTGTTTTGCAGAGTGATTTTTGTCTTTTATGTGTTTTCTTTGTTGTTATTTTGTTTACAATATATTTTTGCTGGGCATTTTTTATTTTTGCTCGTCATTTATTTAATTTTTTTGGTTCTGTTTGTGTATGATTTTGGAATGTGGGGGTGATATTCCTGCGGGAAAAGGGGTGTCACCCTCATTTGTGGTGGAGAAGTGATCCCCAGGTCTGTGTGAATGGTGTATGAATGTACAGTGACATAATTGGAGCCGTGGCATGGCGTTGCTGCTCACAGGTCCTGCATGGTGGGCTTGTGCCAATCCAATGTGATGAGGATGTGATGTGTCTGTGCTAGGGACCACAGTGGTGTGCATGCATGCATTCTCATTGTGCCATGATTAATGTGTGTGTTTAACGTGCAAAGATGCATATGTGAGCTGGCATGAGATGGGGTCATGAGATGGGGTCCCAGTGCATATGCAGAGTCACCTTGAAGGGAAAAGACAGGAGGATGTTAGTAGTGCATGTGCCCCTTGTGATGTGTGCATCATGGGGGGGGCCAGTCATGCCTGCCACCCATGTCACTCACCAACCAGCCAGCTGTCCCCATACATGTTCTGTTCGAAATCTGTGGGGATGGGGCTAGGATTGTATATGTAGCTGTCATGGGTGTCATGGGTAGTGCCATGTGTTGGGCTGCTGATGTCCTCCTGCAAGGTTGTGGTTAATTCTATGATGGCATGAGGGGTGAATCTGAAGATGTGAGACACCTCAGAATCACTCATGCCATAGATGTCTATGCGTGTGTGATATATCCTCTCCCGTGAAGAGTGAAGAGTGAGGGGCTTGTATCAGATAAGAATATTGTTTTAGATTAGATTAAATTGTAAAGTTTAGATAAGCAAATAAATAAAAAAAAAAAACATCTCCCGTGCCCTCCTTAGTGCCCTCCTCAGTGCCCTCCTCAGTGCCCTCATCCTTCTTTGTTCGTCTAAAGTCAGTAGTATAGCTATGCGCGATGATGCCCCTGGCATGTTGGCATACAGATTGTTGTGCAACACGTGTGACTGCTGAGCTCCTCACTAACAGTGTTGCTTTATCTAACATGTAGACTCTTTTTCTCTTTTTAGACCAGCTTTTATATGGTCTAATTTTAGACAGGACATTTTGCTGTTGCGCACACTGCGTAGCCTGCGCTGCCCCAACGTTCTTTTGTGGATCCCTGTAAGTCCCTCATTAGCATATTTGACTAGCAAATCAATGGTCTGTCTAGCGCACTTTTGCGCGGACGGATGCGCCAGTGTAACGAAATTACGCTGGACAAAAAAAAGTAGATTTTTTGCGTATCTCGTTCTGGGGATGCTGTGCATCGAAACGCACGCGCACATTTAGACTTACGCCGCGCATCTCCTGTTGCGCAGGCGTAATCGCTCTGTGAATCTGGGCCAAGGTGCTGCTGATTTTTTAGACCCTGCAGAATTTGCAAAAAATGTTTATCAAACCAATATATTCACAAAATATCCTAAAAACATTATTAGCAGATAAAAACAAAGCTACAGTAATTTTCCAAGTTCCTTACATTTGCAAAGCACATGGTCAGTAGAATAAAAATATGGTGCTACTGATTTTGAAGGCAGTGTGATATTTGCGCAAATGTTTATCAAAACAATATTTTTCGCAAAAAAATACACTAAATCATTAATAGTGGATTCATACATGGCAAAATGTACACAATTCCTGCTAAATTTCTAGTAAATATAACAGTTACAACTGTATTAAGTTAATAAATAACAAATATTTGTATATTAAATTTCACCTTTTTGTGAAATGGTGAAAACTAAAGGTACGCAAAACTGTAAATAACAATAATTAACTCATAAAATAAGGAGGTTACCATTTTTCCCTTATAGCTTTCAGAATTTGAAAAGACCCCTCAAACTAGACATTTTCCAAAAGCACATGACCTGTAGAATAAAAAAAAGTGTTTCTGATAATTGCGCAAATCTTAATCATATGGCTATTTTTACAAAAAATACACTAAAACACAAAGTAATTTACAAAATTCCTGCTAAATGAGTACTAAAGCATTGTTCACGTGTGGCAACACTAAAGTGTACGCCCATGGAGGGCCATGTTTACCCGCACAGGGATGCACAGGT
Organism: Rana kukunoris; assembly: GCA_029574335.1. Classification (NCBI taxonomy): domain Eukaryota; kingdom Metazoa; phylum Chordata; class Amphibia; order Anura; family Ranidae; genus Rana; species Rana kukunoris. The sequence continues at coordinate 221,102,944 of CM056050.1, read as the reverse complement.
GTTCCATGCATCCCGCACAGGCAGTACCATTTATGTCAATTGTGATGCAACAACTGCACAGGCATAGCTGCTGTTCCCAATCTGGCATCCGTGTGGGTGTGTGTAATTGACCCGAATACAGACATTGTGAGCTCAGGAACATGCATGCGGAAGCAACGGCTCTATTTGTGCAGTCGCTACATCCCAAATGACATCAATTGGTCTGCCTGCACAGAGATACATGGAACACCTGTGCATCCCTGTAAAGGTACGCTGTGTATGCCCTGTGTGAACAAGGCCTTATGCCTCTTTCACACAAGCATACCGATTGGATCTGCCTGTCCATTTTTCAGGCCGACCCAATCGGACCACCCATTGTTCTCTATGGAGAGGCTGATGTAAATGGACATGTGTCTGTTTACACCCGTCTGCATCCGTTCCAGTCCAGTCCGCTAAAGACAGATAGATGGGGATTCCATTTCCCATCCATCTAGCAGATCGGATTGGATGGTATCCGATGGAAATGGACAGGCGGTCCGTATCCATGCAACCACCCGATAAAGATCAGTGGGCTGTTTCTGTGTCCGCTTTGCATCAGCGGAGCAGACACGGACCTGTCATACACCTGCTTAGTGGGGAGACTGATCCCCCGCTAAGCAGGCACATCTGCTTGACAGAGTCCGCTCCACATGAAAGGGGTTTAAACAGGGAGTGGCCAGTCCATTAGAGGCGCAGGTGCCCCACTCCCCTGCAGGGAGCGCCGGACTCATAGGTTTGTATGAGGTTTTTTTTCAAGCCACATAATTAGATTCTAAAGCTCTAATTGGCTTGAAAAAGGTTGGACAATAGCAATAGCAAATTAATATTTGCTATTGTTTTCCAGCTTCTCCCGAGGAAGCTGAGGAAGCTGTGGAGGGGTGAGTGCTGGGGGAGACCATAACCATGGAGGGGTAAGTGTGGGAGGGGTGGCAGTCACCGTGGAGGGGTGAGTGCTGGGGTAGACCATTGATGGGATGAGTGCTAGGAGGAACCATCATAATGAAGGGGTGAGTGCGGGAGGGGAGCCACCACTGTGGAGAGGCTGGGTGTCAGCAGACCTGTGGGTGGGTTGCCTGGGGATGGGTTGCCATCTTCCAAAAAAATTCACTGGGTCTTACAAGTTATTTTTTTTACTTTTTTACAGCTATATTTTTTTTTACTCATATATTTTTTTCTTTGGTGAGATATCAGAGGTCTAAATAGACTTTACTTGAATGAATAAGGAACCTGTATAGGAATTCCTCACTCATTTATAAACTGACAGTCTGATACATAGTAACAATAGCGGTTACTATTATTAGCTGTCAGTGGACATTTAGAAGCTAGTGACCGCTTCCTGCTACATGGAGGGGGGGTGAAAAGCACCTGTTTACCAAGCCCCCCATGCCAAAAATTCACCTCCTCTGCTCCCCCTGCCGCAATCCCCAGCCTGTCAGATAGATGGAGAAGAAGCTGCAGGCTGTGAGAGGAGAAGGAGAGATGCTGCTCCCAGCAAGGATGGATTGGGGGTGTGGGTGGCGGGTGGGTTAGCTGCGGGGGAACGGATTTGGGGGGGTCGGATCGGGTGGAGGGGGTACTCACTGCTGAGGTTGAAGAAGGGGATGAAGAGGATAGGAAAGGAGAGTGGGGTGAGTAGTTTTAGCCGGAAGGGAGCGGCGGTTGGATGGACAGGTTGGGGACAAGGAAGCAGCGGCATGGAGGGGAGGTCACATTTAGGGTTAATAACTCTGATCAGCTGGTTGTAATTCACTGATCAGAGTTATAGAGTTGTTCAGCAGAGTCTGCTGAACAAATCTGCTATTAGTTTATGGTCATTGAAGGGAGAAAAGGGGTCTGTACGGCGTACAGACTTAGCCACCTGGGGGCAGCTGAAGGGTCCTGCCAGCGAAGAAGTTAAAGCAGTACACTGTTGGTGCTGGAACCTTATAACAAGTGACATTTAGATGTTCAAATGTTTTTGTCAATGCTTTTGGGGCACACCCCCGGGAAGTGGGGACTGGTACTGTTGGGTGGCCTCTTAGAAACTGGCTCCAGAAGCTGTCTCTTCCCAGCTCTGGTAGGGGCAGTGTGGTGTGTGACTTAGAGCATCACATGGCTCCCTTTTTTTTTGTACAAACTTAATGTGAAGTGTACAAAACATACACTTCCTTCATGACAATGTACAGCAGCGCAATGCACTGTGCTGCTGTACATTGCCATGCAGTTCTGCATGGTGGGCTGAGATAAAATGCAGCATGCAGCCATAAGCTATGTTGCAGTGTGAATGGGACACATTGGAAACAATTGTTCCCTGTGTGTCTTTGTAGTGACAGACAGACTATGTGAATTAGCCCTATAGTTGCTTGGTAGGCTATATCATAAACCCCCCCATCACCACTGGTTCATGGAAAAATTATCTTAGACAAAATCAGTTCCCGGTGCCAAAAGTTTGGGAACCACCGAAATTAAATTTTATTCCAAGTATTATTTGGATACAAAAAGCCAATGTGTTTCTCAAAACATATATTTTTAGGTTGGCTAATGTAGACATTGCATTATATAATATTAAAGGCTAGAGCTAGACATTGCATGTGCACAATTGTTTGGCCAATACTTATTTTTTTACTTATTTTAACAATAATATAAACATTCGATGACAATGTTTGTGAAGAAATATCAGAAGTAAACAGCAATACACCCTTGGAATTGGCTTTATACCAGACAAATCCCAGATGATGCCTTATTACTAGGATAAAACCCGTTGGGACAGGCTCGGCTGAGGCCACTGCAATTATTTGATTTTATTGACATGCTTTTAACACCTTCTCAAATGTTTTACTTATACAATAAATATTTTTTTTGTCTAAATGGTATCACACTATGTGGCCTATTCTCTCTCCATTTATCAATGTACTATTTGGATGAATTGCCTTTGAGTTTGGTCACTACATCCTTGGTTGAGACCTATTGGTGACAATAGTGTGATGGACCGCCGCTTCATATATCCACATTGGTAGCTGTGTATGCTGACATACTTCCCTGGGTGTAATACACCAAGAGCTCTGTTAACTCATTGGGCGTATGCCTAGTTGGGTTCAACATGTCTGGTAAACCTCTTTTTCTATTGTTGGTGGAATATCTACAAACAAACTGCTTTACAACTGCTCACCTTGGAAAGTCACGTTATCCACTGGAATCACTTTATGGACTATATAATTATGCACATGCACCTTTGTTTCATGTAAATGTATTGTGTTATTGTTTATCACGTATCAGTCACATTAAATGTCATTATTAGATTATTATTTTTTTTGCACTTTAGTGAATCTCCGCTATAAGCTTTTGTCTGAACAGCAGGAGCCCTACTATTTCAATCAGCAGATTTAGCGCTGCACTATACCATTTTTAAATCCATAGTTGTCAGTTAAAAAACCCAACAAACTGCTATTTTCCCCTAAATTCATAAACATAAAAACCTTTGTTTTTTTCAAAAGTGAGTAGTTCCAATTACAGCCATGTCACTTCTACATGAAGTGATGAATTGAAGTTTTAAGTGCAGTGATAATGCTAAGAATACATTTCTAATCAGAAATATTTTTTTTTTGATCTGTCTCCTATAATCTGACATCTAATTGCTATGGGTAAATATTTGTTGCCTCATTGCTCATTTTACTGCATTATTGAAGACAAGTGTTGTGGTTTTCTAAATGGCTGTGTCAGTGTGCTTTATGTACTGTATACCAATTTTGATATGACTTCTGAGACACACTACTGTACACAGAAAGAAGGGACATTTTGACTATTGAAAACGTTGAACATAGATTATTTCCAAGATGGTTTCATAAAGAATGCTGTATTAACTAAAGAGCAAAGATAGATAAGTGGAATAATCTGTTATATTATCGATGTACTGTACATATTATGGTCATGTAAAATCAAAATCAATAAAGGTTTCTTTACGATGTATGAATTAAATCAAATTATTTGAAGACAGTTATTTCATTATATGAATAATTCAAGAATTTCACCCCTTGAGGCGAAAACTGACGTCTGGAAACGTCCAAGGCTTTAACGTCGGAGACTCGTTTGATGGAGACTAGACACAAAAGGACCGTGAGTTTAAAAGATAGTAGCCTGAGAGATCAAACCCCTGTTGCTCCGGAGACAAACCCCTGTTGCTCCGGAAACATGGGTTCAAAAAGACTTTTCAGGGTCTCTCCGTCATCCGACAATTAATCAAAATCAGTTCCTCAGCAGGTGGATAGCCATAGACCTTGACAGAGGGGTCCCTGGGCCAATACGGCAAGGAGCGTTGGGCAGGTAGGTCTCGACCATGGCCGCGGGAGACCTGAGCAGGGTGCTCTCCTGCAGAAGCACGCCGCATGGAGACCGCTGTAGAGGTGGGGATCTCAGATGTGGCTTCGGCCTGTACGCTGGTCACATTAATTAAGTCGTCACCTCAGTCTGCTTTGTCTTTGGGGCTTACCTCCAGTGATCGGGATGGCGAGGTAGCCGACGGTAGGGTAAGAGTTGACGATACCGAGGTGACTTCAATATTCGGGGCCTCCGGCTCCACGATTTCCACTGACGGGGAGGGCTCTGGCCAGATGGCTTCCTCCTCCGCCGTGACAATTCCGGTAATGTAGTCCACTTGATACCCCCGAGGAGCTTTGGCGGGTGGTTTCACAGCAAACAAGTAAGCCTGGCATTTCTGGCACTGAGCAAATGGCAAGATCCGCACAGACAACTACTCACAACGAGGGCAGGACAGTCCCAAAGTTTCGGATCCTCCGCTCGATAGAAGAACAAATTGTCCCTCAGTAGACATCCATATGCCCGTGTCAGTCACTGGCATCCCGGCAGCAGCAGGCATGATGGAAACTCCAGGTACGGTGAAAGGAGATCTCAACCTCTGAGGAGAAGCATACGGCACCAGAGGAACGGACATCATGCACATGGCTCTTCTCTCTCGTGGGCGGTAGTAACTGGCAAGTTTGGCGCGAAACTGGGCGATTCCCTTTACTCGCTTGGCGCAAAACTCTCACTGCATGTCTCACGCAGGGGTGGGTGACTTCCCCCTACTTGAAGGACTTGTCTGGGAATGCTTCAGATGCGTGCCTCACCGCACGTACACCCAGGCCTAGTCACTTGAGGTTAACTTCCTCGTCACTGCACAATTCAATACTAAGGATGAGCTTCGCGTTCGATACGAACGTATGTTCGACTCGAACATTGTCTGTTCGTACGTTCGCCGAAATTCGAACAAAAGTGGTCGTTCGCGTCAAATTCGAGTGACGCAAAACGGCCCATAATTCACTGCGGCATTGCGCACTGATGATTGGCCAAGCATGCTGTATGTCCTGCATGCTTGGCCAATCATAGCACACAAAAAACGAAGACCCATAATTGGCCAAAGCCTGGGTGGCTTTGGCCAATTATGGCTCAGGGCTTTAGCACACGCCCCACACTATATAAGGCCGCCTGCTGGGCGGCCTCATGTAGTGTGTTCCGGCTTGTTAATGAAAGCAGTCAGAGAGACAGAGAGATTGTCTTTTTAGATAGCTAGATAGAGCAGGCAGGCAGGCTAGTCAGTTTAGCCTAATTTACAGTGTATAGAGAATATATATACATCCCTAGGAGTTGTACATATATTTATACACTGTATAGCTTAGATAGATCAGTTCTTTACTGGCAGGCAGGTGATTGTGCTATTTAAAGACGTTATCACAGGTATAGACACCCAGCAGGTACAATATTTAAAGGAATTTTTTTTTTATTTAACCACTTCCCTACCGGGCCATAGGGGATTGACGTCAGTGTCAACCCCTCGCCCATAAGACTGGACGTCACAACGTCCCTTCTTCACGGCGTTCTAGGGCGCGCGCACGCACCCGCGGCACCACTCGCGATCCCGCGCGCGTGCCCGACGGCCGTGATTGTCGCTGATCACGGCAGGAGTGTGGATCTGTGTGTGTAAACACACAGATCCACCTCTTTTCAGCAGTGAGGAGACTGATGTGTGTTCCCAGTACAGAGGAACACACATCGGTCTCCTCCCCCTGTGAGTCCCCCTCCCCCTACAGTTACAACATACTTTAGGGAACATTTTAACCCCTTCAGCACCCCCTAGTGTTAACCCCTTCCCTGCTAGTTTAATTTACACAGTAATCAGTGCAGTTCTATAGCACTAATCGCTGTGTAAATGTGAATGGTCCCAAAAACTTGTCAAAAGTGTCCGATATGTCGGCCGCAATGTCACGGTCACAAAAAAAAACGCAGATCGCCGCAATTACTAGTAAAAAAAATAAAATAAAAATGCCATAAATCTATCACCTATTTTGTAGACGCTATGGGCCAGATTCAGATACACTTAATATTGCGCTGCGTAATCGAAATACTCTACGCTGCCATATTTCACCAGGCTCTACACCGAATCCTGGTAGATTTTTGCCCGTACGCTACGGCGGCGTAGTCTATTTCTCGTCACGTAATCGAAATACGCAATTGGGGGGCGTGAAGCATTTAAATTAAGCGCATCCCCGCGGCGATCGAACTGCGCATGCTCCGTTCAGAAATTTCCCGCCGTGCATTGCGCGAAATCACATCGTTACGTCATTCGTTGTTTGAGTAGCGTCGTTTACGAACATTCCTATTCCCATACGACTTACGTAAAAAATAATGAAAGACGTCGGAAAACGTAGAAATTTGACGCGGGAACGACGGCCATACTTAACATGGGCTGTCTAATATTAGACCTGCAAAAAGCTGGTATAGTGTTACGTAAAAAAAGATGACTAAAGGTGCCGTAAGAGATTGAGATTGAAGATCGTAATTTCTGGGATCGCCGGCAAAAGCTCATTAGCATACCCCGACGCGGAAAACGACGGGAAGTCCACCCAGTGGCCGCAATTTTATTGCAGCGTAGATCCGAAGGCGTACGAACAAGTAATCCAGTCGAATTGAAGCCCGCAGCCGTCTATTCATGGTTTGAGGTTTTCGACTAGCTAAAAAACGCGCGTAATTTGAAATCACTCCAGTCTAGCACCAGTTAGACAGGCGTAATGGCTCTGTGAATCTGGCCCTATAACTTTTGCGCAAACCAATCAATATACGATTATTGTTTTTTTTTTTACCAAAAATACGTAGGTCTAAACTGAGGGAAAAAAAAAATGTGATATGTATTAAATAAAAAGGAAAAAATATTGTGTTTTTTTTTTTAATTGTCGCTCTACTTTTGTTTAAAGCACAAAAAATAAAAACCGGAGAGATGATCAAATACCACTAAAAGAAAGCTCTATTTGTGTGGGGAAAAAAAACCATAACGATTTAATTTGGGTACAGTGTTGCATGACCGCGCAATTGTCATTCAAAGTGCAACAGCGCTGAAAACTAAAAATTGGTCTGGGCAGGAAGGGGGTGAAAATGCCCTGTATGGAAGGGGTTAAGCATTAATAAAATAATTGCTTCTGGAGCAGTGATTTTAATGATGCTTAATTAAAAATTCCTTTAAATATTGTACCTGCTGGGTGTCTATAGTTTGCCTGTGAAAACGTCTTTGAGAACCCGGGTCTTGCCCGAGGGAAGTCCTGCCCCTGAAAAAACAACCGTTTTTTAAACTTTTTTCCATTGATACATGTTCCCTGGGGCAAGACCCGGGTTCTCAAAGACGTTTTCCAACAATAACTTCAATATTGGTCTTTAAAATTAGCGTTTTTGAATTCGAACGTTCGAGTCCCAAAGACTTTAATGGTTTTCTAAATGTTCGCACAAACAGTCGGTCTGTTCGACGATTCTGGTGCGAACCGAACGCGGGTATGTTTGGCTCATCCCTATTCAAAACACAATATTTTTTGCTCTCAATAAAGTCTCTACTCACAGTTCGTTGCCAGAGGTAACAGCCGAATCCCGGACGAGCCCCCACATATAGCACTACCCCCTCAAGAGCCGCTGATTAGATTTGGGATTGGCATATTTAAGTTACCTCTGTGTGGTGTCTAGGGGTGAAGGTGGTGAGCAGAGCAGTAAGTGAATGTCCAGACTGATAGCTGAATTTTCAGATGCTTTATTCCTAGTCAAACACGACCAACATGAACTTGAGGTAGACAGGATAGGTTGATGAAAGAAAGAAGATGAACCTTGCAGCATCAGGCTTTGGATAAGTAAGGCAGTTCTGCCTTCAACAATAATATCTATCATGTCGCCACTCTAGCCAGAGTGGGTGAAGTGCCCCCGGACAGACCCCTCTCACAGGCCCGGCAGCCGAAGTGTCACTTAAAGCTTCTGGGAAGGAACAAGTCTCTGCCACTGACTTGGCTCTAATTAGATTAGGATTTAAGATGGAAACCTATATCACAGGCCCAATGTTAGCAAGTATAGCTGTAGAGCAAAATCCTCCCAGTAGGTATTTTAGTAAAGGTCACCAGCTGACAGTCTGACTATGTTCTGTCAGCGTCTGGTCACCAGATCCCCGATGGTTCCTTCAAGCCCTGTTGTATCACCTGCCTCTGGGTTCTCCTCAGACCGATCCCCCACCGAACAGCACCCAGCTTGAGATCTTCTCAGTAGAAGTGGGAACCCAGTAAGTCACCGGGGTCCCTGACAGCATCAGTTGGTCTGAGCCATGAAGCCCAGAGTTCGTAGCTCCGCATAGTAAAGGCCCCCGCCAGGTAGGCCATAGTGGCAGCCTCGTGGCGTCCGTGCACCCTAAAGGTGGGTGCTGCACCTGCAACCCACTGCGGGTAGGAGACCAGGGTAGAAGACCCGGATAAAAAGGCGCCCACATCAGATATACCCTCTCCCAGCATGCCCAGCGAGGAAAACACTCCTGTGATTGGCTGCTGAGGAAAGGCAGCTCTGTTCTGGAATCCCTCTGGCGCCATCTGCTGCCCAAGGATGATAACATATCCTCAGCACAGAGAATGGGACCACAGGCAGCCCAGCCCGAAATGCAAATTTAGGGAATTATTATGGACAAGAGCAGGATAACTCTCTCATCCCCCCACTAAATTTACAATAGTGCCCATAACTGACTGTAGGGGGCGCCACACATATATATCTGCAGTGTTTCCTCTCTCCAAAGCTCTAAGTGCCATGTCTTTCTGCTGCTCCGTTCCTCTGTTATCAGCAGAGTCACTTCTGAAAAGTTCTCTGACACATGAGATAACAGCATCTAAAAATTTGTGTTGGGGAGGGAACTTAGAGGGAGCTTAGCAGACTACAGATCTTCATGTTCCTTTGTTCCTATGCCTATGTGTGTGTGTTAGGGGGGGTGCCTTTCCTCCAATAAGCTCTCACACAGTGTAAAGCTAGATTCACACCTATGCATTTTCAGTGCTTTTTGCATTTTGCACTATAGAATATGTTCCATAGGAAACTGTGTTAAATGGACTGTTGTGCAAATCTGCAAAATGCAAAAAAGCACTAAAAATGCATAGGTGTGAATACAGCCTTTGCAGAGACTCCAAACCCACTTCTGGAAGAGGATGAAAGATTTATAACACAATCTGCACTTTCCAAAGAGTGTAGAAAGGGAAACACAGCAGATACACAAGTATAACTTATGTAGGGAGATTTGTTTCATCTCTGTGTATCTACATTTCTGCCTTGTTTAGACAATATACCAATTACTATTAGGTGTCGGCTGCAGAAATAGCCAGAAAGGTTTGGGGCATTGGAAAACTTCAGCTGTTTAGAATGAGGTAATTAAGGCCTCTATAAATCATCCAAAATGATGACTACTGATGCTGCATCCTGAGGCTTTTTGAGTGAAGGAGAGCAGTGACTCCTGAAGAGGTGAGGTGCTTGTTGATATTTCTGTGTGATAAATATCAAAGAGATTTTTTGTTTTCTGCTGTATGACCAGCAGTGTCTGCCCAGCAGTAGGCTGTGCCAGACTCCATAGGTAGGTTCCTGTGTTGTGAAGGTAGACGCCCCAAGTGGCAAGGGTTTATTTTGTTTTGTTCATGCTGTTTTGATGGTTGCACTTGTATCCAGCAATATGGAAAAATAAACCATATCCTTTGTTTTCAACCATCCTCAACTGCCTTTCTGTACAGTTCAGCGTGTAGTGAACCCATCCAGGGGGTCACACACACCCGCTACCGAGCTAATTCCTTCCACATGGTGGAGTGCCGCGGGAAGTTAAAGTAAACCCAAAAATGGAGGAGATACTGAAACAGCTAGCTATAGCAAATGCAAATCAACAACAGACCAATGCAAGTTTGCAGCAAAGCATTGCAGCTCAACAACAGGCTCACCAAGAGAGCATTGCAGCTCAACAACAGGTTCACCAAGAGAGCATTGCAGCTCAACAACAGGTTCACCAAGAGAGCATTGCAGGCTTGGAACAGAGACACCAGCAGCAAATGGAGGCCATTGTGAAACAGCTTCAGAGACAGCAGACTGAGGCTGGGAGTCAGGCCAGTAACATATCGACTTTTCGGGTAAGCCACTTATTGCCAAAGATGACTGCAGATGATGACCCTGAGATGTTTCTGACCACGTTTGAGAGAACAGCGGAAAAAAGAGAGTTGGCCTAAAGAACAGTGGGCTGGACTAGTGGCCCCCCTATTATCTGGAGAAGCCCAAAAAGCATATTTTGATTTGGAGTTTGCAGATGCAAAATACTATGATCGGTTTAAGAGGAAATATTGGCACATTTTTCTTCACCCAGAGACGCACAGACTTTTCACCCCAAGACCAGACCTTCCCACCTGTAGGTAAGACTGCACCAAGGGATGGGGGTGGAGAGAGGGACCAAAGAGCAACTAGAGGTGTTATCGGGACTACTGCTAATGATTGTCGAGAGCGGCCTGGAAGACCCATCCCACAGGAGAGGACCAGAAGGGTGATTTGTTTCCGTTGCTGGGAAGAGGGACATGTAGCAGCCATTTGCCCAGCGTTTGATGAATCCATGCAGTGTGACTTTCTGACAGAGAGACGACAGTCCTTCTTTACAACCACATGCATTGCAGTAAAGGGGAATGAGAAACCTTTATGTAGAATGTGCTTAGTAGTGTTGAGCGGAATACGCCATATTCGATTTCGCGATATTGCGCGAATATATAGAAGAATATTCGCGAATATTTGCTAATATCGAATATTCGTGATATTTTATCCAAAAAAATTTTTGCAAAATTTCGCTAATGCGAAATTTCGCTAATGCGAAAATGATTGCGAAATTCTCATAAACGGAGATCATTTCCTGTATTACTAAACTAATATGCACTAAACACTAACTCTACACTAACTCTACTTAAAAGAAAGGAGAATAAGGGGGCAAAAGAAGGGCGGAGAAGATAATCGCGCAATATTCCTATTGCGCGATTATCTTCTCCGCCCTTCTTTTGCATCAGAGCCAATCAGAATAACTCGAATATTCGGCAAAAGGAATATCGCGCAATATTCCTTTTGCCGAATATTCGAGTTATTCTGATTGGCTCTGATGCAAAAGAAGGGCGGAGAAGATAATCGTGCAATATTCCGTTTGCCGAATATTCGAGTTATTCTGATTGGCTCTGATGCAAAAGAAGGGCGCATCAGAGCCAATCACAATAACTCGAATATTCAGCAAAAGGAATATTGCGCGATTATCTTCTCCGCCCTTCTTTTGCATCAGAGCCAATCAGAATAACTCGAATATTCGGCAAAAGGAATATCGCGCAATATTCCTTTTGCCGAATATTCGAGTTATTCTGATTGGCTCTGATGCAAAAGAAGGGCCGAGTAGCTTATGCGATTCTTTTATGTAACATAAAAGAATCGCATCAGCTACTCGGCCCAGGGTCTCTCTCTAATCATACCAGCAATGCTTTTAGACGTCGATTGAGATCACTAGGATGTGATCTGTTTTAAAAATAAATTTGAAAAAATATGAATATTCGCCATAGCGAATATTCGCCGCAATATTCGAGTTATTCGCGAATACTCGAATATGCAATATTCGTAGCAATGTGAATATTCGTGAGCAACACTAGTGCTTAGATGGTAAAGATGTTGTGGTATTGTTGGATTCAGGTAGCCTGGTCACCTTAGTGAAAAGTGACCTAGTGGTGGGAAAAACCTTATATCCTAGGAAAATGGCTGTAATTTGTGTACATGGGGACACTCGAGAATATCCGGTGACTACAGTTTCCTTTGAAACCTCCCTCGGTAACTTGTGTCATCAAGTAGGTTTAGTTCCCCAACTGCCACATGATGCCATTGTGGGAAGGGATTTCCCAAGGTTCTGGAAGCTCTGGGATTGCCCAGATTCCCAAGTAAGTGGTTCTTCTGAGCCTGAAACCGCTACTCCAGAATCCTCTAACTGTGAGGATTCTCCTGAGTTTCCGTTCTCAGTCTTAGCAGGGGAAACACCAGTCCCTAGTGAGGAGCCTGCTACCTCAGAAGTAGAACAGCCTCCGATAGGGTTTGATGACCTCGAGGTGCACAGAGAAAATTTTATCACTGAGCAATTGAGGGACCCCACATTTCTGAGAGCTCGGGAGAATGTAGTGAAGATAGATGGGGAGTTAGTTAACCCTGATGAGAGGGTTGCCCTCCCTCACTTCATTATTGAAAGGGACCTGTTATATCGAGTATCACAGAGGTTAGAGGAGACCATTAAGCAACTGGTAGTGCCTAAACCGTACCGCAAGATGGTTGTGGAACTGGCCCATGGGCACATTCTTGGGGGACATTTGGGAGCAGAAGAAAACCCGGAGAGAATCACCCAGAGGTTTTATTGGCCTAGGATCACTAAGGAAGTGGAATTGTACTACTCTTCCTGTCCAGTGTGTCAGATTACTGCACCCATGCCACATTTCCGCAGTCCGTTGGTACCCCTGCCCTTTATCGAGGTCCCTTTTGAGAGGATCGCCATGGACTTGGTTGGCCCCTTACTGAAGTCCACTAGAGGGCACCAGCACATCTTGGTAATAATGGATTATGCCACCCGTTACCCAGAAGCGATTCCTCCCCAAAACACCTTTGCTAAAACCATTGCCAAAGAGTTATTTTTAGGTTTTTAGCCGTGTGGGTCTTCCTAAGGATATCCAAACTAATCAGGGCACCCCATTTATGTCTAGGGTGACCAGAGAACTTTGTAAACTCTTAAAAGTGTCCCAATTACGTACATCAGTATATCACCCTCAAACAGATGGGTTAGTGGAAAGATTTAATAAAACTTTAAAACAAATGTTGAGGAAGGTGGTGGATAAAGACGGAAAGAACTGGGATTTTCTGCTCCCTTATCTGATGTTTGCCATAAGAGAGGTTCCCCAATCGTCCACAGGGTTCTCTCCGTTTGAGCTACTGTATGGGAGGCACCCCCGGGGCCTGCTGGACATTGCCAGGGAAACGTGGGAAAGTGAGAGTTCCCCTCATCGAAGTGTGGTTGAACATGTGGCACAAATGCAAGATAGAATTGCCCAAGTGATGCCGATTGTGAAGGCACATTTAGCCCAAGCCCAGTTGGCTCAACAGAGTATTTACAATCGTGGGGCCCAGGTCCGTTCCTTTGCACCTGGTGATAGGGTGTTGGTGTTGGTCCCCATGGTCAAAAGTAAATTCCTAGCCAAATGGCAGGGTCCTTATGAAGTGTTGGAGAAAATGAGGGGGGGGTGAATTACAAAAGTAGCCAACCGGGAAGAAACCAGATATATCACGTGAACTTGTTGAAACCATGGAAGGATAGAGAGTCCTTGGTCGCTGAGACTACCCGATTTTCTGCTCCATTTAACCTGGCTGTCCCTGAAGTTGGGATAGCGGAGACTCTGTCCAAAACGCAGCGACAGGAGGCTAAAGAATTTGTGCTCCTTAATAGGGAGAAGTTTTCAGATTTGCCAGGTTGGGTCTCCGGGGTTGAACATGACATTATCACCACACCAGGGGAGAAGGTCAAGTTGAAGCCTTATAGAATTCCAGAAGCCCAGCGAGAGGCAATTCGCCAGGAAGTAAAAAAAATGCTTGAGCTGGGGGTGATAGAAGAGTCAAATAGTGATTGGTCCAGTCCCATTGTCTTAGTGCCCAAACCAGATGGAAGTTGATGGTTTTGTAATGACTTTCGCTGCCTAATTAAAATCACTAAGTTTGACACCTATCCTATGCTCCGCATAGATGAACTGATTGATCACCTAGGCACGGCCCGGTACATGACGACGTTAGACCTGACCAAGGGTTATTGGCAAATTCCTCTCTCGGAGTCAGCCAGGGGGATCGGAGGATGCCTTTTGGGTCACAGAATGCCCCCGCCACATTTCAACCCAATATCGGAGGATGCCTTTTGGGTCACAGAATGCCCCCGCCACATTTCAACCCACCATGGATAAGACCCTTCGGCCTCATCGAGCCTATGCTGCTGCATACCTCGATGACGTTGTCATCCACAGTTAGGATTGGGAATCACACTTGCCAAAAGTTCAGGCTGTGTTGGATTCCATCTGGAAAGCCGGGTTAACAGCCAATCCAAAAAAATGTACCCTTGGGCTAGAAGAGGCAGTATCTAGGGTAAACCATTGGGAGAGGTCTAATCAAGCCCCAAATAAACAAAGTTGAGGCTATTCAGGATTGGCCACGTCCCACCAACAAGAAACAGTTTTGTGCATTTTTGGGGATCGCAGGATATTATCGCCGCTTTGGCAGTGAAATGGGCTTTGGATTCTCTCCGGTACTACCTTGTGGGTAGACAGTTTGAGTTGGTGACGGATCATGCCCCATTGAAGTGGATGGCACAGAACAAGGAGACCAATAGGAGAATAAAAAGGTGGTTCCTGGCCCTTCAGGAATTTAGTTTTGTCGTAACGCATCGCCCGGTGTTAAAATGGGGAATGCAGATGGTTTGTCCTGAGTGAATGCGTGCCTGGCAACCTGTGTCCCAACCCTAGGATTGAAACAAGAGGGGGGTATGTGACAGGCAGAAGAAGCTACGCGACCACGCCCAGCGAAACGCGTTGACGTCATCACGGGCCCCGGACGGCGGTGTACTTGATCCCCCGGATCAACAACAACCAAAGAGAGCGAGCGTATAGACGCCGACTGCTGCACGCTTAAACAACAAATCCAATTACTTCCTTCACTGCGGATGTGCGGCGCGGCTCATTAATATTACTGATATTCCCGATGATTACAGCTGTGGAGTCTTCCCTGCCCTGGCTATTCATTCACGGTATGCTGTGACCGCCATAGAGCAACTCAGGCAAGCAACGGAAACGTGACTTAACCTATGTTCCCGAGGACACGGTAAGGTGACATTCACCTATTGTCTGCAGGGGCGTTCAATCTGAACCCCCACTCAGCTATCATTGGACATATGTTCACTTAAGGGGAATAACAGGTGCACTTTATTTGCTGCTTAAACATATGAAGGTTGTCAAATATCATGAACCACATAGATTTCTATAGTAATGCATAATATAATTGACTTACATCATCATTGATGGTTCTATTTAACACCCTAAACATATGGGACTTGGCCATCCAGGACTAGATTCAACCGGATATTAACTCTATCTTCCTGTGTGACATTTTGCAAAACTATCTTCAATAACTGGATTATGTCAGTATGTATAGCCATTTCCCATCAGCCTTAATCCCCTGTTATTAGCCACCGCTATTTCTACCCCCCGTGGGGACGCACTCATTGGGGTTTCCCTCCATATATGCTACAAAATTTTTTTTTCATTATATAATTTTTTTTTTTTATGCATTACCGCTGGGAACCTTAATCAGTGCGGTCACCACTGTCCGGACACCCGTTCTAATTCTTGTTATATGTTTGTATTTGTCTTTGTGTGTTGATATCCAACACTTATACAGTGGACTAGTTGTTCATTGATGTGCCACTCTTTGTCTATTTAGAGACTCATTTGGCTTTGATTGTTTACAGCCTCCCCATATCTGGGGTAGGGGGTGCTTTTAGATAATAATTTTTCTAAATAAATCTATTTGTATATATTATCTGTTTGAGTATAGCCCATTATTGCCTATGTAGCTCCTTTTGTCAACAGTGATCTCTCCAATCCTTGGAGACCTCTTGTTTGACAGTTCTTTTGTTTATGCGGGTATGTGACAGGAAGTCAGATAAATCTGTGTGTTGTTGTCACAGATGGGAGATACATTTCTGCCTTGTTTAGACAATACACCAATTACTATTAGGTGTCGGCTGCAGAAATAGCCAGAAAGGTTTGGGGCATTGGAAATCTTCAGCTGTTCAGAATGAGGTAATTAAGGCCTCTATAAATCATCCAAAAGGATGACTACTGATGCTGCATCCTGAGGCTTTTTGAGTGAAGGAGAGCAGTGACTTCTGAAGAGGTGAGGTGCTTGTAGATATTTCTGTGTGATAAATATCAAAGAGACTTTTTGTTTTCTGCTGTATGACCAGCAGTGTCTGCCCAGACTCCATAGGTAGGTTCCTGTGTTGTGAAGGTAGACACCCCAAGTGGCAAGGGTTTATTTTATGTTTTGTTTTGTTTATGCTGTTTTGATGCTTGCACTTGTATCCAGCAATATGGAAGAATAAACCATATCCTTTGTTTTCAACCATCCTCAACTGCCTTTCTGTACAGTTCAGCGTGTAGTGAACCCATCCAGGGGGTCACACACACACCCGCTACCGAGCTTATTCCTCACAATATATATATATATATATATATATATATATATATATATATATATATATAGGAGAACGTTTACAACCACTTTAAGTATGTTTCTGTTAGTCTTGTATTTTAATGACAACATTATAGCAGATAGTCTCTTTTTGTCTTTAAAATTTGATATTTTAGTATACTACCTACCTTGTGTATGATGACATGACCTAAATTACCTTTTGATAAAGCACCAGTGTCAGTGCATTTGTCAACTACTTTTTATTTATTATTTTTAATGCAGTGTAATACAATTTTCCAACATCACAGTTGATCAAACTTTCTAGCACAAAATGAAAAATAGCTTCAAATCTTGCCATTAATAAAATGATTTAATGATACTATTGATGAATATTAGAGAAAAGCATGAACTTGTTTCATAGCAGTAAATTACATACAGTTTTTCATTATAAAGATGCACCTTTAAGAAGCCTCTGAAATTATAATTTAAGCTGCAACCTATACATCAGACATAAGCAACAAGCAAATAATATCAACATTGGATATCAGTGCATCTTTAATACTGAACAGTACCTCCATTCTGTCAAGACAGCAAACAGGAATGATTAGCTTAGCTGTAAGTTATATCAAAAGCATGAAATTGTCATTTATAGATTACAGTAAGTGAAGGCACAGCCTCCTATTACTCAAAAAAACTTTCAACTTTCAACTTGCAGTACCAGTGAAAATAAATTTGGTTGCCTGTTAATCCAAGCTATGGCAAGATACATGGTCAGAGAAGCATATGAATCATGAAAATGCTCCTACAAGAGGAGATATGAAAACACTTTATTTTTTCACTTGTATGGAATGGAGACTGACTTATTATATTTAAGCACGTGAAATGTTTCTATTCATATAATATAGACACTACATTACTTAATCTATAATATACTTTACTGTTATCATTAGAGTTTGCTTGAGAAATTACAATAATAGTTGTTTACTGAGTGTCAACGTACAGTGGGGATCGAAAGTTTGGGCATCCCAGGTAAAAGTTTGTATTAATGTGCATAACAAAGCCAAGGAAAGATGGAAAAATCTCCAAAATGCCTCAAATTACAGATTAGACATTCTTATAATATGTCAAAAAAAGTTAGTTTTTTTTTCCATCATTTACACTTTCAAAATTACTAAAAACAAAAAAATGGCCTCTGCAAAAGTTTGGGCACCCTGCAAAATGTATAGCATGCACTGCCCCCTTTGCAAAGCTGAGACCTGCCAGTGTCATGGATTGTTCTCAACCATCGTCTGAGAAGACCTGGTGATGTCAATCTCAAAGGTTTTAAATGCCCAGACTCATCTGACCTTGCCTCAACAATTAGCACCATGGGTTCTTCTAAGCAGTTAATATATCAAGAAAAGCAGTGCAGCGCAAACCTAAATTACATAATAATAAAGATAAATATGCTCATAATAGTGAAAAAATAAACACACAAATGATTAATAGCAGTGTGAAAGTAAATAAAAGAAAGTCCAAATTTGCAATGTGCAAACAACTTGGAAGAAAAAATCCTGTGATCAAGAAAATCAGAGTATCTTCACCATGTGACTGGAAAACCAATATTTCAAATGTGATCCCTTCACCAGTAAAGATGGGTACTCTCACCTCACACAAAGACCTTTGTTTTACCAAAGGTCTAATAGACATAGATCAATGGTAGGAAATCCAGATGGCTCAAAGATGTATACTTATGGCTGAAGGACCCGGAGATAAGCAAATATCCTCAGTGGCACCAACGGACCAGTATGCAAAGAAAAAAAGGCCAAATCTAAGAGCTTCCATAAAGAACCAGGTCTCTTTAATGCGTAAAAACATGTGCAGGATACTCACATTTAGGTAGAAAATACAGGCATATAACACCATGAAACAAACAGCTCGAATGAAGATGTGGGACAACAACGAGTGACGTGGGATGGTTCCTGACCCCGGACGCGTATCGTAATACAACTTCCTCAGCAGGGCGGAACCTTCTGCTTCACATCCTCGATTTAAATAGCCTGCCGTAAAGTACGGCTCAAATTCCCAGGACACACGTAATGACGCGGTAAGGCACGTCCCGCGTCATACGCTGGGCTGGCAAAAAACTTTATTGTTCGCTATTACAGCGACAAGCAAAAATAATCTAAAAGACTCTTCATCGCCATCTTGTGGACAAAAGCGTCATACGCTGGGCTGGTGAGAAACTTTATTATTCGCTATTACAGCGACAAGCATAGAAAACTCTACATCGCCATCTTGTTTTTACGCATTAAAGAGACCTGGTTCTTTATGGAAGCTCTTAGATTTGGCCTTTTTTTCTTTGCATACTGGTCCGTTGGTGCCACTGAGGATATTTGCTTATCTCCGGGTCCTTCAGCCATAAGTATACATCTTTGAGCCATCTGGATTTCCTACCATTGATCTATGTCTATTAGACCTTTGGTAAAACAAAGGTCTTTGTGTGAGGTGAGAGTACCCATCTTTACTGGTGAAGGGATCACATTTGAAATATTGGTTTTCCAGTCACATGGTGAAGATACTCTGATTTTCTTGATCACAGGATTTTTTCTTCCAAGTTGTTTGCACATTGCAAATTTGGACTTTCTTTTATTTACTTTCACACTGCTATTAATCATTTGTGTGTTTATTTTTTCACTATTATGAGCATATTTATCTTTATTATTATGTAATTTAGGTTTGCGCTGCACTGCTTTTCTTGATATATTTACTTCTGGGATTTTGTGATTGTCCTTTTTGGTGTTCAGCTTGCATCCATATGAAATCCACTCTTTGAGTATTTTTCATTCTTACATTTAATAGTATATTTTATTATTATTTTGATCCTTTGTATTTTTGCGCTGATTGCACCTTCTTGTTTATACACTTTGCATCCTTCTTCTAAGCAGTTGTCTAGAACAACGTTTCTCAACGAGTGTGCCACGGCACACTGGTGTGCCGTGAAGAGTCCCCAGGTGTGCCGCGGCAAAATGACCCCAAATATTGCCAGCTATGGCTGCTATCTGATATAACACAACTGCTGGGCACTTTGTTTTCATTTATCTTTACAGCGGTGCCGGTCTGCTGTGTAAAACTCACTTCCCGACACTCGGGAAGCTGTGTGGGCCTCCCGACTGCATCTGGCCAACCGAATACGGCATCGGTTGCTATGGGAGGGTCAGACGCACGCACTGCTTCTGTGACGTGAGAGCCGCGGGTACCATCCTGAACTCTGCCTGGCGCGCTTTTCCCTGAGGGGGAAGAAGAAAGAGTAGAGCCACCGTGACCAACACTGCTCCCCTGCCCGCAGACATGGCCACCCGCTCAGAGAGAAGGCCCTGAAGCTGAATGAGCAGCACCAGGCCATCCTGTCTTGTGTGCTGAGGGAGGAGGACAACAAGTACTGTGCTGACTGCAAGGCCAAGGGTAAGGTGGTGAGGGGGGCTCTGCTATGAATATCCAGCTGTCACAGTCACGGACACCCCACATCCTCCATTCATGGCTACAGCACTCTGGATCTGATTGGTTGTTGTGCAACTCTGACAGTTCTTTCAGTGTATGTGTGCATGTGTACACGTCAGTGTGTGTGTGTGTGACAAAAGTAGTTCTGATGGTACATGAATAGGGGTGGTCAGGATTAAAAGTAACATACATACAGACAGATGTGCACGCACACAAACAGGCACACGTACAAACACACACTGTGTATCATTCACCCTTACTGCCCCTTCAGCCTGACATGTGAACAAGCTCTTGGTTCTGTTTGGATGCGTGCTGCATGTAGGGCAGCCTATTCATTTCCCTACCCGCAGTAATGCGGGGAAAGAAGTCCCCGACCCTTTTTTTTAAATTGTGCAACAACAAAAGCAACCCATGTTTGCCAATGGATGGGGCACCATTAAGAATTAATGGCACCCCTAAAGAGCAGAGCATTTGTCTGTGTCAAGAACAAGTGCGATTTTGCGCATGTTCCGCAACACACAGCGACGTGAACCAAGTCTTGGACAGGATTGCCTCAAGACTGAAAATACTTTTCAAGGGCGCCCCGACTGGAAAAAGGTTGAGAAACTCTGGTCTAGAAAACTGAAACTGAAAAAGCTGAAGAAGGCTATAAGAAGAGAGCATATAATTTTCAGATGTCAATATCCTCTGTTCGGAATGTAATTAAGAAATGGCAGTCATCAGGAACAGTGGAAGTTAAAGCGAGATCTGGAAGACCAAGAAAAATATCAGACAGAACAGCTCACAGGATTGTGAGAAAAGCAATTCAAATCCCACGTTTGACTGATCCCTCCAGAAATATCTGGCAGACACTGGAGTTGTGGTACACTATTCCACTATAAAGAGATACTTGCACAAATATGGTCTTCATGGAAGAGTCATCAGATTATTATATTATATTATAAGAATTATCTTATCTGTAATTTGATGCCTTTTGGAGATTTTTCCATCTTTCCTAGGCTTCGTTATGCACATTAATACAAATGTTTACCTGGGGTGCCCAAACTTTCGATCCCCACTGTATCTGTCTGATCTTAGTTATCTGGAGGTGTCTTAGGCCTCATGTACACTGCTGCTGATAAATGGACGTTTAGGAGCAGTTGGGCATTTTTTTTACTGCTCCTGAACTCTCCTCTATGTTATCTTATCAGTGCATGTACACAGGGTCAATTACAGTTATTTAAAGACAACTAAGTTTAGAGGGTTTTTTTTAACGCAAAAAATGAGTTCAGAAGCTGAGTTTAGAGGCATTTCAAACGCTTCTAAGGTACCGTATTTATCGTCGTATACGCGCACTTTTTTGCCCTGAAAATCAGGGCAGAATCGTGGTTGCGCGATATACGCAGATACCCGCTTCCCGCGCTGTGTTTGAACCACGGCGCCGACATATACCGAGCGCAGTACACTCGGGTATAGTCGAGCAGGCTCGGCTCCACTCGCGGTCACGTCCTGTGCATCCTGTACGTCCTTTACGCGAGAGGAGCCGAGCCTACCCGACTATACCCGCGTGTACTGCGCACGGTATATGTCGGCGGAGTGGTTCAAACACAGCGCGGGAAGCGGAGATCGAGCAGGGAGGACACCACCATGGCCACGGAAGGACGCCAGACCGGAAAAGGCCACCAATGGACGCGATGGACGGCGGGCAAGACACCGATGAGGGGCATTTTTTTTACAGGAATTTTCCTTCTAGGTTGGGGGTGCGTGCTATACCCTGGGGCGCATTCTAGCCAGATAAATACGGTAACTCACATTAAGCTGTGTTTCGTTTACAGGTGTTTTTTGTTTTTGGCTATTTAAAAAAAAAAAAGATTCTAAAAGCAAACACAGAAAAATGCCACTAAACGCAGCATGCAAACACGGCAAAATTGACGTTTTAAATGTGGGGTACTATCTGTTACTTTCTGTCAAGTTAAATTGTTCACGAGAGGTTGTAAAAAACGTCCATAAAGAACGTCCATAAAAAAAAAAACACGTCCATAAAGCCTTAAACCTGCAGGTGAAGCTGCACACCACTCCTGAAAAAGTGACAAGAGAAAAAAAATTATGGCCTCTAAAGGACAGTTCTGTACATTATTTTTTTGTCTGCTATTAAAGAAAGTGGCCAGGGGATCCTGGGTTATGTCAATTACCAAATATGGGGAACTGTCATTTATTTATGAGAGTGCAGCGGGGAAGCATTGCCATGGCAGCATGCTGTCGGTCATCACTCATCGTGATTTATATTAGATCTACAAAACGACATAATTGACTTTGGGTTTTAGTAGGGGGCATTGTTTTATTTATTTTACAGTATTTAATTGAAAAAAAATAAAGTTTTCTATGGTGTCTGAGTTTTTATTTAATATTTAATTTGTTGTTAATAAATAACATAGGGTGCTGTCTACCATTACTTACTAATTTATTTAGTGTCTGATGAGTCCTCCTCCACAGACCTGTAGATCTACCAGGCCACAGATATGGGGACGGGACTCTTGTCAGCATCAACAAGCAAGGATCCCTCCAAATTTTGAGGGCATGTGGCCTGTTTTGGTTTGGGAAGGGGGGGTGGAATGCACAATCTATTTCTGGGCCAGCCAGGCTGCATACCTGAATAAGGGTCTGGTATGGATTTTATGTGGTACGCTATAATGTTCTTTTTTCTTCTTAATAGAAAAGTACACATTAAGGAGAAAATAAACAAAAATGTGAGGTTTTCTCTAAATCCACGGGAGGCTTTAATCCAGTGGATAGGGACCTGTTTGGGTTTTGGAGGACCCCACATCATTTTTTTTTAATTCATACGGGTCTGGTATTGATTTTAATGGGGTTGTAAAGGTAAAAAATGTTTTCTGTAAATAGCTTCATTTACCTTAGTGCAGTCTTCCTTCACTTACCTCACCCTTCGATTTTGCTTTTAAATGTCCTTATTTCTTCTGAGAAACCCTCATTTCCTGTTCTTCTCCCTGTAACTCCACACAGTAATGCGAGGCTTTCTCCCTCGTGTGGAGTGTTGTGCTTGCCCCCTCCCTTGAGGGGGGGTTATCTTGCTGGAGAAATCCATGGCAAGGTATCTTGTCTCTATTTAGTTGTAGGGGTCTGCAGAAGGGCCCCAAGATGTTTGCCCATAAGTACAGTGTGAATAGTACCCCTTGTTTTTCATTAAAAAAGTCAATATATAAAAATAAAAAAACACACCACGATAAAAGTCTTGTAATTAAAATGGAAGTAGGGGGAACACAATAGTGCCCCCTACCTATAGTGATGAGGAACAAATCAAAGAGGCAGTTTAAATATACAGTTATTTAATTGGTTACTTACTGTCAGCTGATATTTTAAATTCTGGAAGATTCTACAGTTTGTCAGGTGACTCAACAAACTTATAGAAAGAAAGAAGAGGTTATAAATGACATCAGACCAATGGTTATACGTCAGAACAATGGTTGAAGCAGAATAAAAGGCATCCCTCCCCTTGTCGCGGTCCATATAATAAGGCTTACCTGTGGGTAAAAATGGGAAAGCAGGATATACAACCGCTTTAATCTTGAGGCTTTACCTTGTACATAAGGGTCTTCCACCAGCAGGACAGGACATACCTGGGTGGGGTGATATGGAGAGTATTTTGGCATGGTTCCCTGGAGCAGGTAGCAAAGAAAAAGAACACTAGAGAGTAATGTATTTTCTTTTATAGGCTAATTAGAAGCTGGTCATGTGGGGTCAGGGTACAGGGATTACTCATCCTCTGCTGACATGAGAAGGACAACAATCATCAGTTCATACATGACCAAATGTGTAGTTATTAATTTCACTTCCCTGTCTAAATCTCCCACTGCGCTAAACCATGACCCCAGCCATGCCAAGCCATGAACTTAAATGTCATGACTTCATACACATTGGCACACCCCTAAATGCAATGACATCAGCAAGTGCACTGTGGACATAATGTGGACATAAAACTGTGGACATTAAACAGCCCAAACAGTCTGCTATTACCATACCACAACTAGTGGTCGGAGCTAGAGATACCTGCATATCTACCACCAAAGCACACAGGGGAAGCTTCAGCCCAGTCTTAATACAAACAGGGATAGGAAGGGGAAATGAGTACCAGCGTAAAACTTACAGTCTGTGCGCACTAATCAGGACAAAATTGTTGCATCAAATGCATCACCACTAAAGTCCTATAAGGTAGTGGTAGGGACAATTAATGGTGTGCAGTCATGTCCATACTGCCTCCTAGACTAGTATACTAATCCCAGGACAAATCAGAAACACTTCAGAGCTTAGAGGTCATACATATCGTTTTAAATAAAATATAACCATAAAACAATGTCAAAACGATGAAACTAAAACAAAAATATCATATTATAATAATTTTATTTTGTCTTCTGTATGGCATGCATTAATCAAAGACTCACTTTATCTTTATATATGCCTTGCTATACAGTAGCCTCCATTACTGTAAAATGTATTATATCATAACCAATTTGTCTAAATTATGTAACCTAAGCAGTTTTCCAAATTATATGTGGTGATCATGGGAGGCAAAGCCTAATTAGTTGTGATTTCAATTAACAATAGATGTAGAGGCTCTTTGAAAGATTTTTTTTAAACAGAGAACAAAGACTACTGATGTGTATTTCACATGCCCAGCAAGAAGATATCAGCTTTTAGCAGACTCATTTTACAAGGCCAATTAAGAATGATCTGAGATCACTAGGTGTTTCTACAAAACCTTACAGTATATGAATAAGTATACATCTGAATATGGTATGCTTTGGCTTGTTAAATATGTTGCGCGTGTGCAAATAACACGCTGCGACCACAGCCATATAAAATAAAATTATCATTTCATTCAGGTTTCTTTGAAAAGTTTTTTTATATGGAATTTAAAGTGGTATTATATGCTTTAAAGTGGTTCTAAAGGCAGATTTTTTTCTTATCTTAATGCATTCTATGCATTAAGATAAAAAAAAAAAAACTTCTGTGTACAACAGCCCCCCTCAGCATCCCTAATACTTACCTGAGCCCCATCCAGCAATGTTGCATGGGAGACACGGCAGTCTGGGACTCGCCCTCCTGATTGGCTGAGACACACAGCGGGCACCATTGGCTCCTGCTGCTATCAATCAAAGTAGTGAGCCAATGGGGAGAAAGGGGCGGGGCTGAGCCACGGCTCTGTGTCTGAATGGACAAACAGAGCAGCGGATTGGCTCGAGTGCCCCCAAAGCAAGCTGCTTGCTATAGGGGCACTCGGCAGGAGGGAGGGCCCAGGAATTTTAGTATGATTTTAATTCACCTAATCAGAACAGAAGACACAAAACCAACATTATTTGGATCATCAACACACACAGCAAACTAAGACTCCACTGTACTCAATGATACCTCCCAACTTTTTGAGATAAGTGACACCTAGTAGCAAAAGTATGTAGGCATAGGACACGCCCTGCCACAGCCCCTTGAAGGAGAATTATGAAAGAAAAGATAAACCCATTATTCCTTTTTTTACCATTATTATTGCTTTATACTGATTTTTGACAAGCACAATTTAGAAACTAGATGAAAGGTTTAGCACTGTGAAACACTTTTTTGAAAGATTAATAGTGCATTTTATATACAAGTATATAGATGAGACCAAATAAGGGCCAAATGCGGAGGAAAGAAGGAAAGAGGGACATAGGACTTTGTTCCAAACCAGGGACAATGCCTTGAAATCAGGGACAGTTGGGAGCTATGCATAATGAAGTCAGCCCTTAATTGTCCCACCTAGAGGCCCCCATACCAGAGAGATTAACAGCAGGAGGAAAGAGGACCTAGTTCGACAATAAATAACTTTATTGTAAAACCTCAATAAAGTAGAAAAGGGAAGGGGGCAGCGGCATTCTTTAAGGCCGGAATCACACTTGTGCGGTGCGAATTTCAGCTCTGTAATCTCTGCAGATAGATAAGGGAAGGGTTCAGCAGATCCATTGCGTTTTAGCTGCGAATTTGGAGACCTGGGAGAAGTTCCGGGTGAGAGGAGAGTGGGGGAGAAGTGTATTAAGCTGAATGAGAGAAATTCCTGAAGAGAACTGAACAGATCTGCGAATCAGCTGCGTACCCATAGAAGATAATGGGACTGAATTCGCACATGAGCCGCACCACAAGGCATAAAATACGCACACATTTTTTCTGCAATGCGCAGTGCGAATGCATCGCACATATGTGAACCAGCCTCATTGAAAACAATGTATTTAGACCTGTTCTGCGTATTAGATGCGGTTTAAGCCGCAACCAATTCGCATAGGTGTGAAGCCGGCCTAAGGCCGGCTTCACACCTATGCGAATTGGTTGCGGCCTAAATATTTATTATAGCAAAAAGGAAAAAAATATTGCATTTTTTTTTTTAAATTGTCGCTCTATTTTTGTTTAACCACTTCCTTACTGGGCACATATACCCCTTCCTGACCAGGTGAAATTTCAGCTTGTGGCACTGCATCACTTTAACTGACAATTGCGCGGTCGTGCGACGTGGCTCCCAAACAAAACTGGAGTCCTTTTTTCCCCACAAATAGAGCTTTCTTTTGGTTGTATTTGATCGCCTCTGCGGTTTTAATTTTTTGCGCTATAAACAAAAATAGAGCAACAATTTTGAAAAAAAAAACAATATTTTTTTCTCAGTCTAGGCGATACGTATTCATATTTTTTTCTCAGTCTAGGCGATACGTATTCTTTTCTTTTGGTGGTATTTGATCACCTCTGCGGTTTTTATTTTCTGTGCTATAAACAAAAACAGAGCTGCAATTTTGCCTTGAGGCCAATATTAGAAAAAGTAAAACCATGAAGAGTTAAGCTTTAATCTTTAGTATCTTCATTAAGTAGTCAGCTAGATTCTCTCTGCACACCTACATCTGAGCACTCATGTTAGCCCAGAATACAAGCGCACTTGCCCATGGTTTTATCCCTGGTCTTGTTCGTATTGCACCTAGGGCATTATAGATATTTCATACCAAAACAATTTTCTTGTTAAATAATAATTATAACCAATTAGTTCCATTAAAGAATTACTTATCAGTGTTTAACCACTTCAGCCCCTGACCATTTGGCTGGTCAAAGACAAGGCCACTCTTTGCGATTCGGCACTGCGTTGCTTTAACTAACAAGTGCGCGGTCGTGCGACGTGGCTCCCAAACAAAATTGACGTTCTTTTTTTCCCACAAATAGAGCTTTCTTTTGGTGGTATTTGATCACCTCTGCGGTTTTAATTTTTTGTGCTATAAACAAAAACAGAGCTGCAATTTTGAAAAAAAAACAATATTTTTTTACTTTTTGCTATAATAAGTATACCCAAAAAATCTATAGAAAAATTTAAAAAAATGTCTTCAGTTTAGGCCAATACATATTTTTCTACATATTTTTTGGAAAAAAATTGCAATGAGCCTTTTTTGATTGGTTTGCGCAAAAGTTATAGCATCTACAAAATAGGAGATCGTTTTATGGCATTTTTATTAATATTTTTTATTAATATTTTTTTTTACTAGTAATGGCTGCGATTTTTTTTTATCATGACTGTGAAACTATGGCGGATACATCGGACACTTTTGATACCATTTCGGGACCATTTTTACAGTGATCAGGGCTATAAAAATGCACTGGTTACTGTTACAAAGGGGGCACTGAAGGGGTTAACTGTGACCTAGGGAGTGCTTCTAACTGTTAGGGGTGTGGATTGCCGTGATACGTCACTATTCGCTGTTCCCGATGACAGGGAACAGACAATTAGTGACATGTCACTAGGAAGAACGGGCAGATGTTGTGTTTACACTGACATCTCCTCGTTCTTCAGCTCAGTGACACGATCGCAGGACACCTGGCGGATCTTGAGTCCGTGGGTCCCGCGGGCACGGTCATGGAGCTTGCAGCAGGGTCGTGAGGGTGCCGTCGGGGGCACGCGCGCAACCACACGGCAGCAATTTAAAGGGGACGTATATATATGTTAATTTGCGCAGCCGTGCAATTCTGACGATGTATAAGTTCGTGAGGCGGTCGGCAAGTGGTTAAAAGGCCAAAAAATAAACGAGTGCCACAGAAGTATCATGTCAATACTGCAACATTTTCACATTCCAAATGGATGGTTAATCTATACTTTATATTGTTAATTCAAAGTTTTGTTTTCTATGTGTAATCATTTTTTTTAGACACCTTTTATAAATTAAGTAGAAAAAATATTTTGTAATGCGGCATAAAATTTGAGTCTATGCAGAACTATGCTAGATCATTTTTCTCTCTTATTTACTCATGGCTGGCAAAATATTACATCACTGTTTAAATATCTAGCATGCTCTTTCCTGTGACAATGTTAATCACTTCAGCTAATGTGCCAGCCAATATGTACTAGTTCAAGACACAAATACTTGACAGC
The DNA here is from genome assembly GCA_029574335.1 of Rana kukunoris. NCBI lineage: Eukaryota > Metazoa > Chordata > Amphibia > Anura > Ranidae > Rana > Rana kukunoris. The sequence continues at coordinate 221,074,461 of CM056050.1, read as the reverse complement.
TAGTCAATCTCAGCCACTGTCTAGAGGTTCTCCTTTCGAAAATTGCTAGTCATTCTTATAACCATATTGATTCCACTGATTCCACTCACTTGGTGTTCATGTGAAGTGACATACAGTACACACACGCATAACAAGCAGTTAAAGTGGCAGTGGTTGTTAAATCAATATTGTGTAAAAGTACTGTACACAATAAAAAAAAAAAAAGACATTAATATGAAAATGTAAAGGTTTGGTCATGAAATGTCCACAATGTTTTCTTGGAGCTGAGCCAAGCACATGGACATGATTTATGTTGTGTGTTTGAATCATTAGCTGGGTTAGGAGTTTATGTCACAGTATTACCAGTTCATAAACTTCACTAAATGAGGGGGAATATGCCACATAAAACAGACTGACCAAAATCCTAAATTATTCATAAAGACTAATCATTACATATGAAAATGTAATAGAAATGATTATGCTTTTACTAGTAAATGTCTTTTACTAATACCATTGACATTTTTTTTAATATATAGAGCATAAAGACCAGTAGCAGACAATGTGGGGTCATGATATTATGCATAAATGATTACATTTATCAGATGTTATCTTTTGAATGAAGACTGGTATACAGTACATGCATAAAGGGGATTTCTTTTTACATACACGTGTAGCACTGACCCCCGAAGGAGCTGCTGGTTTGATTTGGGCCAATAAACCCCACTAACTTGGCTCAATCCCCCTGGCACAGCTGTGATGCAATGCAGTACAATACAATGTAAGACAATACAAAATACCTGTATTGTCACCCCAGGATCCACTGACTGCACCTGCACAGCACGCCACAACTGGACACTTAACTAGAGATATATTTTACTGTGAAATATGCAAAGAAATTATTACAGTAATTGTGCTGTCATCCCAACATAAGACGACAGCACAATGGATTTCAACATAAACAATTTGAAAACAGTATACATATATGTAGATTTATACCTGGGAGCTCCCCCTACTTTATAAGCTATGCGTGAGTTCTCACTTTAAGTACTTATTCCTGGATCTTCTTTTCTTCAATTGCTAACGTAACTCCTTGTGATTTGTAATCCACAGTTTTGATGAGTTAAATTGAAGTGAAAGTGCTCCTGGTGTAACTGCAACAACTATTTTAACATTGCTTGAGATGTCACGGTAGATAGGCCTCAAGTCTTCTCAATGTCAGTTGCTCTGCTCCTCCGTGTAACTATAAATTCCAGTGAGGCCTGTATATGAGTCTAACTGCGTGTGAAACTTAACAAACTGTGGGCCCGTGACCCGCTCACCCACTGGATCGGAGCTCCGTGTAGTGACTGCAACTTGCTTCTCCGTCAGCTGGGCCAGTCGCTCCGTTCAACCCCCTGGATCTATCCGGTCCTCCGATGCTCGGATGAGTGTCTCTTGGTCTCTGCAATCCGGCCACCGTCCCTCGGGCACCTTTAGATCACTTCACCAACAACCGAGATTGTTTGCCCATCGCTGTGTGTCCTCGTCTCCCAGGAAACCAAACACGAAACAAACATCTCTCTGCATTACCAGTATTTGGTCACTAGATGGCTCCAAATACTTAAACATAGCAATGTCCATAGACGATGTATTAAAGTATGCAAACACACATCAATATACAAGAATGTCAGCGCTACACACTATATTGTCAAAAGCATTGTGATGTCTGCCTTCACACACACCATCTTAGTCCATAAGGTACAATATTGAGTTCGCCAACCCTGTGCAGCTATAACAGCTCCAACTCTTCTGGAAAGGTTGTCCACAAGGTTTAGGAGTGTAGCCTCGTAGACACGCATGGTTTTCTTGGCAAGAAAGCTGCTGGCAGAGCTTTCTTGCCAAATAAACCGTGCGTGTGTACGAGGCTTTGAGGTTTCTTGTCAAGAAAACTGCCCAGAATCTAGATGAGAAAAATAGAGAAGCTGTTCTCTATTTTCTCTTCATGAGATTCTTGGCAGTGTTTTCCAGTCGAGAAACCCGAGTGTGTGTATACTTACCTCTCCATGAAAACCTGTGCATGCTCGAAATTACTTTGACACATGCACAGTAGCTTCCAAGTCATAGGTAGGGTGTAGCAAGATGGCGGCGATGGCATCGAATGTGACGAGCGCATGCTTGTCGTAGTCGATGATGTCAGCGCGTTTGTTCCATTCAAAAGAACAGTGGTTCTTTTGAATAGCCCATGTGTACACTCGGCCAGCAAGAGAATCTTGCCAAGAATCTCGTCAGGAAAAACAAAGTTTTTTTTTCTGATGAGATTCTGGGCAGTGTGTACAGGGCTTGTGTCTATGGGAATGTTCGACCATTCTTCCAGAAGCGAATTTGTGAGGTCAGGCACTGATGTTGGACGAGAAGGACTGGCTCGCAGTCTCCACTCTAATATCTTCACCTCAAACTCGCTAATCCATGTCTTTATGGACTTTGCTTTGTGAACTGGTCCGCAGTCACGGTCGAACAGAAAGGGGCTATTCCCAAACTGTTCCCACAAAGTTGAGAGCATGACATTTTCCAAAATGTCTTGGTATGATGACATCTTAAGAGTTCCTTTTACTGGAACTAAGGGCCAAGCCCGACCCCTGAAAAACAAACCAACACCATAATCCCACCTTCACCAAAAGATTTGGAAGGGAAGCTCAATACTTTTGGCAAAATAATGTGGATGAGCGAGTTTGGGGTGGAGGAACTTGACCTAAACCTAGTAGAACAACCTTTGGGATGAATTAGACTGGAAACAACGAGCCAGGTCTTCTCGCCCAACAACAGTACCTGACCTCACAAATGCGCACCTGGAAGAATGGTCAAACATTCCCATAGACACACTCCTAAACCTTGTGGAGAGCCTTCCCAGAAGAGTTGAAGCTCTTATAGTTCACAGTGAAATGTATGTTAGACATTCACATGGAGGGAGGGATGAAGGATGTCCACGTGCTCACATGATGCATCCCTCCCTCTGTGTGAATTTCTACCATATGTTTCACTGTGAACTTGCTGATGACCAGTGCTGTTCCTGTGAGTGTAGCGACCTGGATCTTCACTTTAAACGGTAATTGTCACTATAAGCCTGCATGACTTAAGAGGTATAAGCCCCTTTACGTCCACTGTTTCCGATAAGCCTTCACACAGTCGGAGGTGGTTCTCCTTACAAGTTCCTATATTTTAGCTGATGCTTCTCCTTCCCAGTGATGCATTGTTCACCCACTGATATTATATCAGGACTGTTTGATTCAACTCTCTCCCCTCTTTTCACATCGGTAAACATTATTTATTCAACATAACTTTTGATCACCCTTATATTTCATTTACAACCACACTGTGTTATCATTTACACTTGGTTGCACATTTTTGCTAACTGTCTTTGGCCGTGCTGGCTGCTCTCTCTATATATATTTTATTTTGAGCTATAGCGAGGTATATACATTTTAAATTTTTCTTGAAATGCTAATATAGTTTGTCCAGTTAAAGACCAAGAACAAAAAACAAAACCAAGAACAAAAATAAAATGTATTGATAATTGCAGTTTTTTAACTACTTCCCGCTCAAAATGACGTCCTTTCATGTTTCATGTTGTGAAAATGAAGTGGCTATATCTGCATCATATGTGAAGCTACAGGCATCATCCAGGTATCTTTTTTTTTCCAATTACAGATTCCCTAGACTGTAAAAGCCATGCTTGAAGCCGATTAGAACCTGGACTGCTTTTATCCTCTCCTGTCACCCATTCGAGCCTCTCCAGGCTCTCCCATTTGATTAGAAAGCCAGAGATCTGATCCGGCAGCGGTGCTGGGCTGCCACAAAGCTGGCTGGGGACTGGATGGACCATCTTTGGGAGGCCAAAATCTACATCATAACACTTTTTTCAGCACTGGAAGATGTAAACATTGCCATTTCCCCCCCTAGAAAGCAGAGATATTTTTGTTTCTAATGCTTTACAGGGTAGAGGAGATATCTGGGGTCAGATGACTCCATAAAGAGGACCTGTCATGCATTATTTCAATTGCAAGGGATGTTTACATTTCTTGTAATAGGAATAAAAGTGATAAAAAATTTAAAGAGACAGTCTAAAAATAAAAAAAATAAAGACAAAATAAATATTAATAACATCTTTTTTAAAGCATCCCGTACTCTTGTGCTTGCATTCAGGAGTGAAAACAATGATGTTTGCACCACACATGATCTTTTATATTTTACAAAAAACTTACCGTAGGTTATATACTGTATTTATTGGCATATAACACTCACTTTTTTTACCCTGAAAAAACTGTGGATGCATGTTATACGAAGGGGGCAGTGGAAAGTTTTTTTCCTGAAACTTCCCTTTTAAAGTTATATGCCGATAAATAAGGTATATTGATTTTTTTGCATTAAATTTGCATTTGAAAAATGAAATAACAAATTGCAACTACCACTATTTTATTTTCTAGGGTCTCTGCTTAAAAAAAAAAAAAATGATGATTGGGGGTTCTAGGTAGTTTTCTAGCAAAAAAAATACATATTTTAAATGTAGGAGAGAAATGTTAGAATTGGCCTGTGTGGTAAGTAGTTAAGCTAAGAAAATTTTCCGAAATTAAAGAGAATATCTTCTCTTGTCAGAAATGCAGTTTCCCTTGTCACTTCCTCTCAGCTGCACCAAAGCATATGTTCCTTCTCAGCTATCTTCTGTAAACTACCAGCTGCCTTTCCCCTTATGTATCGGAGATTAAGAGATAGGGACATGTCTGTGGGCCATACAGTATAAGGAGAGCTGCTTAGGGAGACAACTATTGCCTTGTTTCCACTGAACAGAACGGTTCAGGTCGGTACAGTTTGGAGTGCTTAGAATGGTCCCGTCTATTCTTGTGAGCGTTTCTACTGCAAGTCGGACCGTCCCGGGCCATTCAGGGTTTAAAAAAAATGCCTAGGGTGTCCAACAATCAGTGGAATGTATTGTAGGTCCGCCCTAACCAAACCGTTCCATTTTCTATGGCCCCACATCTGAAGCAGGACCCAGAATGGTCTGGTACGGTTCGGTTTTATGCCACGCTTTCATAACAGAAACACCCAAAATAGCATGTTTCCTTCCATAGATACAGTAAGGGAGTGACCTAGTCACCCAGGAACAATATTTATTATTTTCAGGGTTACCAGAAGAAAATAAAGCAAAATAAGTTTGAAAAAGAAAACAAATGCAGACACCATACCAAGGACTAATAGGTTATAATATATATTTTTTTGCTTTGAGTTTAGACTTTATTGCTTTTATCATATCTTAGCTATGATTAAGACCTTAACAGTTGAAGCATTTACCCAGTGCTGACATTGATTGTCTAAAGCCGCGTACACACAATCGGTTCAAACCGATGAAAACGGACTGAAGTTCATTTTCATCTGTCCAAACCAATCGTGTGTAGGCCCCATTGGTCTGTTATCTTTCAGTCCAAAAACAGATGGCTTGCTTTAAAATTGACCCGATGGGTGGTTAACCGATAGGTCAAAACCGATCGTTAGTACGCACGAGCATCGGTTAAAAATCCATGCATGCTCATAATCAAGTCGACGCATGCTTGGAAGCATTTAACTTTGTTTTTTTCATCATGTCGTTGTGTTTTACGTCACCGCATTCTGACACGATCGGTTCATGAACCGATGGTGTGTAGGCACATCAGTCCATCAGTCAGCTTCATCGGTGAACCGATGAAAACGGTCCGTCGGACCATTCTCATCGGATGGACCGATCGTGTGTACAGGGCTTTACTGTTTTCATATCTACTCATCCTAGGATCATCCTGATGCTGGGATCTGATTACCCCAGCTATGCTGCTGTCACATCATTGACATTATCCAAGGCCATTTGATTTTTACCCCTGCTAGATTACTGTTTACTCTCTGTAAACTTTTTGTCTCAATTGTTATGTTGTATTAGCAGTGAAGGTCTGCTGTCTACTTTCAGTTAAACAGTTTAGGCTGGGTTCACACTATTGGGAATTTTGAAAACCTGGAGCAGTGGCTCTGATGCGAATTGTACAGGAGCACTGTGCGTCTTTTGGTCTGTTTCAGGTCTGAATTCAGCCCAACATTTAGGCTGAAATCAGACCTGAAATAGTGAATGGAGATGCATCGGACTCCTGCTATGAGCCACTGCATTTTCCAGTGTGAACACAGCCTGACATTTAAAACTTTGCACGCATGTATAAGGCCATTCTCTTTCTGAACTTTTTTAACAGATTCAATTGAGAAATACATGAAAGCAATGTTGACAACATAGGAACAAGTAATGTCGCATACAGACGATCAGACATTCTGACAACAAAACCATGGATTTTTTTCCAACGGATGTTGGCTAAAACTTGTCTTGCATACACACGTTTACACAAATGTTGTTGTAAATTCCGAACGTCAAGAATGCGGTGACGCACAAGATGTATGACGAGCTGAGAAAAATTAATGTGGCTCTCCTGCTTGATTCTGAGCATGGATGGAATTTTCCGACAACAAGATTTGTTGTCATAAAATTTGAGAATCAGCTCTCAAATTTTTGTTGTCAGCAAATGTCCAATGGAGCCTACACACAGTCGGAATTTCCGACAACAACAACATCGAACATTTGCTGTCAGAAATTCAGATCGTGTGTATGTGGCATAAGAATCCTAGGCATTATCTGTGATGTGTGTCTTAAAAAACTTTTAAGGTAGCTGGTCCATGAAACATGTCATTGTGTCATCACAATTAAACAAGTAAAGAAGAAATCTCTGAGCAACTTATGTCCACAGAGATGCATACTAGACTTTAGTGAATACACATGTGTATAGCTGGTAGCAGAACATGCAGATGGATTTCATGCACATATTTGTTCATTGTGCTTGCCTTTAGTAAACCAGGGTGGAGGTTTTCTGTGGCAACGCTTGAGATAGTCAGTGTGACTAACAGCCAATATATATTCAGGATATTAGCAATTTAAGCCTTATGAAAAAAAAATACTATGCTCATAAACACCATACCTTGCATATTATTTTTAAAAGATCACAATAGTTTCTTGCTCATACAAGTTGTTTTATAATAAATGAACATAACCAAAAGCAAGAAGTCAGGGGGATTTATTGAAACTGGCAACAAGGGAAACACGATAATCAGCACTCTGACCTTTGTGTAGAACATGGAAATTGCACACAAGAGATTTAGAAAGAAATATACAGTTGGGTTTCTAACTATTGGAAAGCCTTGACCCTTAAAGACAAACTACATTGTATTTACAATGAGTACACATTTTGCATTTTTACTAAAATATTTAACTGAAAATATTTTTTTTTGTGTGAATTTTACATTTGTGCATGCTTGCTGTTCCATATTTCCATAGCTGTAAATTTGTTTTCTTCTAGTTGCTAGCTTTATTTTAGGAGGTTCATTTAACTTCCCCGCAGGTGCTGAGATTACAGTTTAAGCCACAGAGTGTATGCTTTTTTTAGATTTCTTAGCAGCACAAATGCAAAACAGCATATTTTTGCATATAAACAATCATGTTTGCATTACTTGTCAATAATAAAATATGCATAATGTTTCCAATGGTAACATAAAGTTATCAGTAAGTATTAGATACTAAAAAAAAAAATACAAATTTCTTGGGGATTGGCCACATGTCAAATTGTAAAGAATATGATTATAATTAATATCCTGTATTTGCTTTTATCATTCATTATTATTATCTTTTAATATAATGCAGCTTTGCACATCTAAAAATAAAAGGGGCACAATCTGAAATCTCCAGACAAAAACAAGTACAAAGACATGATGTGGAAAGAGAAGATCCTGCCTACACAATCTTAGAGTCTAAAATCAGGCAATTTTGGTTTTAATAAAAACCTTGTACATGGACATTTCTACATAGCAAATCACAGCTTGATACACACAGAAAACCCAATAAAAAATTGGATTAATGATTTTAGTGACACTTTACAAAGATCTTGCAGGAAATTGAAGAGACTAGTTTCTGGTACATAGGTATGTACTATGTTAAAAAAAAGTGTAATTTATTTTCCCATAAAAAACTAAAAAAAAACTAAATAGGAGTAAAGTAGCAAAGCAATCTATACATCAAGCCATGGTTTTGTTTCTCTATTATGTAAGTAAACCACATAAACTATAGGCAAATGTGTTTATGTTGTATTGCTCTGTCATGCAACTCAGTTCCATTTTGTATGATTTTTTACAGGTGTAGAAATCTAGTCAAACATTCTTTCTATTATTTACATAACCATGTGCTAAATTGTACCCCCCGCCCCCCATAAATAAATATTACACTGTCATTTTGGATTTTTGACTCAGTTTTCTTTGGAAATTGCAAAGCAGTGACTCTATAGTAAAAATATTGCAAATTTTATTTAAAATATTAATACTGTTCACGACACTGCTTTTCAGAATAATGTAGTTTGTCAACTATACAGTAAAATACTTCCTGCTGTTGTAGAAGTTTCATATTGCTCATTCAGATGCTAAGGAATTTGGTCATGCCTTACTCACATATTCAAAATCAATAGAGTAATGGTCCTTAGAGAGGTGAATTATGGATAAATGCAAATAAGAGTTTACATCATACTGGTTTCATGCTACGTTCTGCAGAATATGTAATGGAGCAGATTGTAATGCATGAAGAGTTTTGTCTAAATTGTCTTATAGTTTAATAAATTATTTCTAAGTGTAATGGTAAAATAGAACTGTGATGATAGTAATAAAATAAAAGTAATCATTATGCTGCTAGCATCAGTAAATAGGTATATTATATTTTCTCGTTTTAGACTTTTCTTCAACACTCCTTCAGTTGCTTCCTGCCTTCTGGACTAGTCCAAAATAATGTCATACACCCCATGAGTCTTCATGGTCATTATTTATTTTATCTGGAGGAGGGGAGAAGGGGCTTTTTCAGCTTAGCACACCCTCCAGCCTGTAAAAAAATAACAACGTGATGCACGGAGACATGGATTAATGGGTGAATTTGTGTTGAATATTAAAAATGAAATTATTCAGGTTTTAGTTTGTGGTGTTCAGAAACAGTTGAGTTCCGCTTTAAACATTGTTACAAAGAAAACAGTTGGCTTTCTCAGGTACTATGTAAGCACAATTGAATCTTAATCTAAACAATAGCCAGAATGCCTATTCTTACCATGAGTGTCAGAGAGGCATTTAACGACCCTAAAACCCAACTGAGGACCTAAACAATAGGAACTAACACAAAAGCCTCAGGATAATAACCACCAATCAAGCTGTGACAACCACCATATTCTGGGGAGGTGGGCAGGAAACTTTTTAGGCAGCTGCACAGTGCATTAACCCCAAGCACTAGTGATGAGTGAATCTGGCCACATTCAATTCAAACTTACAGTCAAATGACATTAAAGCGTAACGTCACCCAAAAAGGGGGTAGTTCTGCTTATTTGCACCCTCCCCCTCAACTGCCATATTTGGCACTTTTAAGGGGGACTGAGCAGCTGATTTTGACAGGTAGCAGCACCTATCTCCAATCAGATGCGTATGCGGCGATCTGAGCCGGAAGTTTGCCCCCTCCCACACAGTCTTCTGGGACACATTACAGGTCCCAGAAGACTATGGGACCATTCACAAGGTGCAGCTCGGTTCACGCATGTGCGGTAGGAAACTGTCTGTGAAGCCACAAGGCTTCACTGCCAGTTTCCCTTAATTAAGATGTTGGCACCTGCACCCGAAGCCGATTGAAGAATCAGCTCGGGTGAGGACATTGCTGGATCCCTGGACAGATAGGTGTCCTTATATTGAAAGTCAACAGTTACAGTTTTTGTAGCTGCTGCCTTTTATTTTTTGGGGGGTGCCTGGGGCTCCTTTTTAACTAGTTGCCCTCTAGATCATTTTTTTTTCTTGCACACATGGTAAAACTTGCTTTTTTGGATATAAAATTACTTAAAGCCAGAATATTTAATATTTTCTGAAAGAAGAGACCTTTTCAAATAAAAATATAGTAGTTTAAATGTTTTATGCCACACAATTATTTAAGCAATTGTTTATCAAATCTATATTTTCAGGAAAAATACACTAAAATTAATTTTATTGCATGCAAGCAAAATGTATTCCCATTTTTTTGTGCATATAATAAAAGGAGAGGTAGTGTAGAGTAAAAAAATACAGAATGTGCATCTACAAAATGGTGAAAAAATATAGTATCCAAAATGTTCAATTGCCAATGCTTTACATGTCTTTACAGCTCATCAGTTTAAAGTAAGCCATAAATGATGGCCCTCAAATTATTGTTATCCTTCTGTCATTTGCAGTGATATATAACATGGCTTTACATACACACTCTGTGTGCGCATTTGGATTTGTGTGTGTGTGTGTGTGTGTGTGCAGGACGATGGGGCTACAAGTGCTAAAACTTGGTAAAGTGAATGAAACACTTATGCCTTGTACACACGAGAGGAATTTCCGATGGAAAAAGTCAGACAGAAGCTCTTCATTGGATATTCTGTGTGTATATCGGTTTTTCCATCAGAAATTCAGAAGGAATTAGATAGAGAACATGTTCTCAATTTTCCATTTGCCTGGATGCAATTCCGACAGACTAAAAACCACGCATGCTCAGAATCAAGTTGACGCATGCTCGGAAGCATTGAACTTAATTTTTCTAGGCTTGTCGTAGTGTTGTACGTCACCGTGTTCTTGAAGGCCAGAATTTGTGTGACCGTGTGTCTGCAAGACAGCTTGAGTGGAATTTATTTGGATGGGAAAAACGGTCATGTGAACAGGGCATTAGACCCTTTCTCATCATTTCAACAATGGTTGCTAAAACACACCCTAAAGAGGTCTGATGGTTCTGCTATTGTAAAAAAAAAACACAGGGATAACACAAGACATGGAACAAGTTATAAAACTCCTTAGTCCTATAAATTCTACCTGTGGCATACTGAAAAGGACATTTATCCATGTGAGATGTGACAACTAGCTAGGGCTAGGAAACCCCTTTTCTTTCATTACAAACAGCCCATTGAAAAACAAAAAAAGTATGTATGTGTAGACTCTGATGGAGAAGGTTTTTCTGTTTCAGTTTACTGGGGCAATAATGTTCTTGATATTTTTGTCTTTTTGTCTTTTTGGCTTTTTGTAACACATTCCTGGGCTTAAGGCTACTAAGAAGGATGCTCTAGTTTCTTTGGATTACTCTCTTTATAGCACAATGCACAAAGGACCTAATGGTGTTTTGCTATAGTTTTTGTGTACTTGGTGCCCTTCAACTTTGGTAGTACATTATATTGACTTTGATATCTTTGACATGCTTTTTTTATAGTTTTATCTAAGTACAGTATTCTTTTTCATGCATTTCCTAATTAGAATATCAGTTTCAATTTCATAATCTTTTTGTAAGTTTCAGCTTCTTTTTAGTAAAAAAACAAAAACGAAAAACTGAATATTATTTTTCCAACAGAAATAGTGGCAAATGACCTGCTGCATGTGCAAATTTTATGCATTGGACTAAATGAAATATTGCCACTATTATCATGCATAAGTTCCAAATCCAGAAACACCAAACTATAGTGGTTGATAAATTAAGTCAATTTGATGCTGAAAGGGTTATTATTGCAATATTGTTCAAACTGATTTCCCTGCCAGATAATAAATACATTAACTATATAATGGCCATATTGAACCAGATTTTTATCAGATAATAAATACATTAACTATTGATATAGATGCCCATAAGGAAGGGTAAGGAATAGACTGAAAGAGATTGTGGATAACCCATAGGAGCATGTGTGGTGTGCTACAACCAAAGGGGTATTTTATCCTAGGCAGTACCTGATTCCAAGCCCTTACAATTGGTTTAATGGATAACATTGGGTGGAAGGATGCCCTAACCCCCCCCCCCCCAATCATGAGTAAGCATAGTGACTAGATAAGATAAATGAAAATCAGGGAGCGTGCCAAGCCCAACTGAGTCCACGGTCAATGAATTAAGACTGGCAGTCTAACCATTTAAATACCGATTTAGAAATCCATACTGGAAAATTGACCTAGCACATACAGCAATAATGGTATTATTTTAATCTTTCACAATTTAATCCTACTCATTTAAAGACTAGGGTAGATTACTCCAAGCCCCCAATCACTGTTTACTTGTTTCTAGGATTGTGTACAAATTTAATTTACAATAGTCACCAACTCTAGAGGAAATAGTGATTCCTAAATATTTGAAAAACTGTGTCCAACCCAGGGTAAGAGACGGGTTCGCCACCCCAGCCACTCCAGGGTCCACCAGGAGAATAAACGATTAATCCCAGTTAACTTGTGGGCCAGAATGGTTCACAAAACTAGAAAGGGGATCCAGAGCCGCCCGGAGCAATGGACCCAAATCCCTAAGAAAGAGGATAGGTTGGCAGTGCCAATTTCTGTTCAATAGATCCAACCGGAATACCCTTCATATAGAAAGAAAGGAAAATTGCACTAACCCCAAATAAAATAATGGAAAATAAATTCCAGCAGGCAGCAATCACGTGAAATTAACACAAATAAGTAAGAAAAAAGGAAAAAACTGTGCCAACTTAAATAAAAAACAATCAAGTCCTTGTGAATAAAGAATGTCCAATAAATTGTAGATAAGACAAACAGCACCCCGGTGCACTTGAAATCTTGTGAACCACCACCACATGGACTGAGGCTTACCAAAAGGTAGCTTTGTTCCAGCAATGAACGAAATCCACAGCTAGATATCCCAGAGGTATGTATTCACAACACAGGATCGAGACCCAGATCACAGACAGGCATCCGCCAAAAGCGAAATCCACAGCGGGATAGAGCTAGGAACCACAATCGTGGAAGTATTCCTCAATAGCCATATCATGCAGCCCATCCGCATATCATATGCAATAAAGGAAACCGCAACATAGTGTAGTAACGTACAAACAGTTTAATAAAAAAAGATAAAACCTACTTACACACAGAAGTCCAAATCGGGCAATTAAAACAAATGCTGGCCGGCATGAACAGGAGCCCTTCCTCCTAGCGTAAAACGCGGTGACGTCACTGCATGCCGTAGTCCCACCGAATACCCTTCACTTGGTGGGAGCTACGGAGGGTTGTAGGTGGTGCCCTAGAACTCCTCTATTTTAAACTTGGGCTGTAAGTGCAAGGTATAGAAACTACATGTATTTACAGAACACAGGACTAAACCCAAAGGCCTCAAGGACAGCTCTCATATAGCGCCAAGCCATGGATGGGTGTATATGCAGAACAGTGCATAGCATCTTTGGGCTTTGGGACAATATGTAGGTAGAGCCCCCCTCCAGGTAGGCAGCATATAAAGCATGTAATTTAGGGGCTAATTCAGAAGCATATCATTTATTCTAATTTCCTTGGGAGGCCATCTGACCAGGGCATTTTTTCAGCAGGACATGACTGTCAGCTTCAAACATGTCTACATTTGTTTTCATCAAAGTATTTCATGTACAGATTGATTATGCAAGGCTTTCTCCATTGGTGCCCCCAAAGTAGTAGAGGCTCTATTGTATAGCTTTGTAAACTAGGAGCAGGATTGCTGAAGGATAACAGCAGGGTCCGTAGTAATAGTTCCCTGATGTGTATAAATAAATTATATACAGTAACCATTTGAATTGTATGATCTGCCACCAGGTTGGCTAAAAGTTTACCGTTCTTATCACTAGACTCAAACAATTTACTTTTTTTTAAATAATTGAACAGCAGAATTAGTTAAATAAGTATTTTGCACGGATAATTTTCTCCTAGTTTAATTATAGTACCGTTTATAGGTCAAGGAAGCATAATCAGTTTTAACAGTCCTTAATCATGGAGACATATTCACCCCTAGTAGTGGCATAAACGCATCCAAAACCATTGGCAGGGAGGCCAAAAACTAGTTGAGATCCTAAAAGAGAGCAATTTTGCCCTCTATGATCTGCTACATCTTCTGGTCCTAAATCCAATGAGTGCCCAAGCGCCAGCAACCCAAGTGTCTGCTCCCATTTTGTAAAGAACTACCTCAAGTGGAAAATATTCTGAAATCCCCACTAGCAAATAGGAAGCCATAGAGAGTTGCAATGGGATTTTGAGTGGAGCAAAATGCAAGGTCCTCGATTACAAGTGATAGATAGCAGACAAGTGGGAAAAGGCCTTATCATGCAGATGTTTTCACCTCCAAATCTCAGTGAGATACAAGATAGTTGCCCACTGAAGCAACTCCAGGTCAGGAGGTCTATGAGGATTGGAGGAGTCCATGTCTCTATCAAGGATATTGTTAAAATCCCCTCTACGAAAAGTTTAGTGATTTGTGAGGATGACAGTTTTTCATATAAACACAGAAGGATCAATGGGAGGCAGAACCCCATGTCTACATATAGGTGTATAGCATAATGGCTGACCCCACTGTAATATCCATTGGGGCAATGGAACCCAGGTGGACTGACGGCTTAAAGATGGTATTGCCTGCAGAGAGAGATGTGTCCTAGCCCAGGCAACTGCAGAAGTCCCTAGGGTGATGGAGTGTAGATGGATGACACTATAATCAGGTGAGAAATTATGCTAGACAGAGAAGAAGTAGGTTTCCACAGGCCATGCAGCGGCAAAGCCCAAGAGTCCAAAGTCCCAACATGGGAATCAGGAGAACAAGGAGCCCTCAAGGAGCCCTCACAAACAAACCAGAGAGTCAGAAGCCAGGAGTCTGCATTCTCAGGTGAATTAAAAAAACTTTACCGAACTTCCTCAGTGGAATCCTCAGTGCCACTGGAAAAAATCATACTACATACACTGCCTACCTTAATCAGGCATCTACGGACATCGAGGAAGGTCTTACATTTATTCTGCATCTCAGCTTAGAAGTATGGGAAAAGTTGATTTGTGCTGTTCTGTGCAAGGAAAGGTTTCAGGAACCACAACAGGAAGGGACACGGCATAGCTCCAGGGGTCTGTCATCCTTAGGAGACCCTATGGGCCAGTTCAACCACTTAAGTAGGAGAGACTTCTGTCAGCCTGAGAAGTGTTTTGAAGAAGATTTCAGCAAGCTCAGCAGGGTAATCTCCCTCAGCCCCCCCCCCCCCCTGGGAGGCTTCAACCCATTTTCATTATCGTCAGCCTTAGCCACAGTAGCTGCACAGTGTGCTGCAGGGTGTCTAGGAGTTCTGGGCTGTAAGATCCTCTATAGTGGATATGTAGATCTTGGTTCTGGTGGCTCTGGATTTTGTTTAAATCCGCCCGTATGAGATTATATTCCTTAGCCACCTGATCAATACGAGTAAGCATGGAGGTCTTACTTTGTTCAATCCCCACAAGAATGATAGCTGTATCGCCCACTAATAATTGTGTAGGAGAAACAGCCTTTTGCTCAGTGCCTCAAGCTCCCCAATCAAGGCATGGAGTCTTGCAGCCAACATGACATCCATGCACAAGGCTAGAGCCACATAAGGCTTCTTGCTGGGGGTGGGAGTGTCAGATCGGCCTTAAATCTATCATCAATCACAATGACCTAACACCCAATGGTTTTGCTTAGACTGAAGCTCTATTTTAAAGATAAAATGTGTTTTCAACAATAGTGCACTACAATCCAGGCTCTCCTTCCCCTGCGTAAGAGTACACTATCTATGTTAGTCTTTGGATAAAAGTAAAATACTGCATATCGCTGGATATATAGTTACATCATTAAGTGTAATTTTATTATATACAGTACAGTCATTTTCTATTTAATCTACCCAAAGTGTTTTAATTCCTTTGTCAAAATCAATAACGTCTATATTTCTCCAATATGCCAGCAGCAATTTTAGTAAATGAACACTTAGGATGATAATACCTCAACATGTGGATATGAAATACATGTGGGAGGAAGTTCTGTTAAAGCTGACAATGTTGAAAGTGATTCTTGTGAAGCTTTGACAGCAGGCACTATTGTTCTTCTTGGAGTTTTGTAACCTGTCATTTGAGTTGCTGGTGGTTAAGCGTTACATCCTTAAGTTCATTAACATACATGGTTTTAGATAATATTATTTTTATTAATAAACTAATACCTTTTTTTAACAAATCTTGTCCATGACTTTCCTGTAGAGAAGAGAAAGCATTCTAATGTTTTAATTGTGCTTATGATGTATATATATATATATATATATATATATATATATATATATATATATATATATATATATATATATATATATATCTTTATATATTGTATATATATATATTTATATATATATAGCAGATGTTAAGAATGCTGTAAACTAAGAATGCTTTCAGAAATAGAGATGTTAATAGTTTATTTTTTATCAATTAACAAAATTAAAGGTAAATGAATAGATACATTTAAGTCAAATCAATATTTGATGTGACAACCTTTTTCCTTCAAAACAGTATCAATTATTCTAGATACAATGTCACTCAGTTTTTGAAGTAACTCGGCAAGTAGTTTGTTCCAAACATCTTAAAGTTCTGTGGATATAGGCTGTCTCAATTCCTTTTGTCTCTTCAGGTAATCACAGACAGACAGACAGACTCAATGGGCCAGATTCAGGTAGATGAGAGTATCTTTCCTCTGGAGTAACGCTTCTCATTTACGTTACTCTGAAGACCCTTTCAGCGCAATTCCTGTAATTCACATAGCAGTTGCGCGTAAACTTGCGCCAGAGTAACGATAATGCGCTGGCGTAACCCGACGCAAGTGGAAGTGGGTGTGATCATATGTAAATGATGGGCGGAGGCCGGCGCAGAGGCTTACGTTCAGCGCATCATCCACGGAGCATGCGCAGTGAGTGCGGCTCCACTCGCCCCCTTGTGCGCATGCTCACAACTTCCGTCGGCACCACTTCCTGGGAAACGTCAGCGCAATGCGTTCCGCTGGGCGCTTAAAAGCGCTGGCGGAAACGCCATTCCGGCGCAAAAGTAGTTCCGTTTCCCCCCACCCCAGGGAAGATACTTTTGCTCTGTAATGGCTGCTCCCGCTACCCCCAGAGAGAGGAGGAACCTCAATTTTAATACCCAGGAGGTCTCTGTCATTATCTCGGCTATGGAGACGGAGAATGAATTTCTCCATGGCCAAAAAAGCCGCAAGACCAGCCGGGAGAGGAAGCAGGGCATCCTGGAGTCGATTGCTGCCAGGGTCAATGTCCTGGGCTACTCCACCCGGACTGCTGGGGACATACAAAAGAAAATAAATGACCTGCGGCGCAAGGTGAGGGACAAGGTGGCCTCCATCAGGAGGCATGAGAGGGGCACAGGTGGTGGTCCCCCATGTCCTGTCACCCTGACCGCAGAGGAGGAGGTGGTTGCTCGCTGCCTGGAGAGGGAGCAGGTGGAGGGGGTCGCAGGCTATGACTCCGTGGAGGAAGGCACAAGGACAGGTAAGTGTTTTATAATCCCCTATTTGATGTTTAGCATTTGGGGGGGTGGGGGGGGGACATGTGCCAAGTGTGTGGGACCACCAACATGTGTCTGCTTTGTGTCATCCACAGATGACGGAGCTGGGCCATCATCTGTCAGCCTGCATTCCACCCCATCCCCCCCACGCCATCATGTGCCCGAGCCACTGGGTGGTGAAGAGGTTGTGGAGGAGGAGAGTGGCCACACCACACCTGCCGAGGTGGTTGTGGAAGATCCTGCTGTGGCAGAGCAGGACTTTTCATTAGTCTTGTCTGTCTCCTCCCCTTCTCCTGGCCCGTCTGTCGTCCCCTCCCCCATCCTTGGAAGCCCCTCAAGGGCGACACCTTCCACCCGAGGACATCCATCTTCGGGCCCCAGGAAGGCGACCCAGAAGACCAGGGGGGTGTCTGATGGTGTCCAGGACCAGTTGGCGAGGGATCACGCCAGACAGACAGAACAAATGGGGGCCATAGCGGACCACTTGCAGAAAGTGTCTGACAGCCTGGGCTCCGTTGCCAACCTCAGCAACGCAGTGCAGGATGTCAGCTCTAACTGCGCTGCAGTGGTCACCACTTTGGGGGAGGTGCAGGGGGATATCCAGCACCTTACTGCAGCCGTCCAGGCCAACACTGCTGCCATCCATGGGAACAGTGCTGCCATCCGTGAGCAGGGGAGGCTGAGTCGGCGGGCCCAGCATTACCAGATGACCCGTCAGCTCCGGATGCAGGCCCAGACGAACACATACCTTGGACGGATAGCCAGGGCCTTGGAGGGCACGCAGGCCACACCTGCCAGGAGTGGCCCACCTGGGGATCAGCCACCTCCAGATGCCCCCCCACCCCCACCCACTCCATCCAGGCAGCTGCGGAGCCAGAGAGGGGCCCCCAGAAGAAGCCCCCGGCATCCCCGATGAGGCCTTTTTTTTGTTGCTGGTTTTATATTATTATTTTTGACATACTCAGGTCATGAGTTTATTTTTTTATTTTCTCAGGTTATGAGATTATTTTTCTTGTATTGATCAGGATATGATCTTTCTAATTTATTTTTGTACTGCACACGGTCAGGAGTGCAGGGGACAGTGTGAATGGTGTGTGAATGTGAGAGGGTGGCACTCCTGAAAGTAAGGGGTGTCACCCTCGGCCGTGGTGGTGAAGTGAACCCCACGGCTGTATGAATGACGTGTGAAAGGTGTGTGAATGGACAGTGACATCATTGGGGCCTTGACGCTGGCGTTACTGCTCCCAACTCCTACATGCTGGACTTGGGCTAATCCAATGCGATGTGCATGTGGTGTGTGTGATCTAGGGACATCAGTGGTGTACACGCGTGCACTGTCTGTGTAATTAATGTTTTGGGTTAGTGTCCAAAGATGCCTACGGCGAGGACCCTCCTGACTGCTCTTCCATCAGCAGACTGGGTGTCCTCTGGCAGGGGGGGACTGTGTGGGTCGGGGGTCAGGTCATCACGTATGTCAATATGCAGGCCTTTTTTCATAGCAAAGTTATGTAGTATGCAACATGCACCGATGATCTGACACACAAAGGTAGGGGAATACAATAGGGCCCCCCCAGACTTATCCAGGCAGCGGAAACGGGACTTCAGGAGCCCAAATGTTTGCTCAACCACTGCACGGGTTTTGATGTGTGCTTCATTGTATTTTCTCTCTCCTCTGGTTTGGGGGTTCCGGAAAGGAGTCATTAGATGGGGTCCCAATGCATATGCAGAGTCACCTGTAAGGTAAAAGACAGGAGAATGTTAGTCATGCATGTGCGATTTCTGTTGTGCATGACGGGAGGGGATAGTCATGCCTGACTCCCATGTCACTCACCAACCAGCCAGCTGTCCCCATACATGTTCTGGTTAAATTCTGCTGGGATGGGGCTCTGACGGTATATGAAACTGTCATGGCTGGACCCGGGGTGTTTGGCACGGACGTGCCATATGAGGCGTTGGGCATCGGCTATCACCTGTACGTTGATGGAATGCCAATGCTTCCGATTGCGGTATATGTGCTCTGTGGCACTGGGGGGCTGTAGGGCCACATGTGTGCAATCAATGGCCCCCACAGTGCGTGGGAATCTGGCAATGTTGTAGAAATCTGTCATTGCCTTCTGCCGCAGCTCCTCAGTGGTGGGTCTGATGAACTGGTTGGACATGCGTCTGAGGATTGCAGGGACAACCTGGTGCACACATCTGCTTATGGAGGATTGTGACATCCCAGCCACCACTCCACTTGTACGCTGGAATGATCCACTTGCAAGGAAATGAAGTGTTGCCAGGACCTTCACCAGTGGCTGCACTGCTTGTGATCGGTGTGTCTTGCTGGTGATGTCATCCTGCAGGGTTGTGGTTAGTTCAAGTATTGCATCAGGGCTGAATCTGAAGAGGCGATACACCTCCTCATCCCCCATGCCAAAGAGGTTCATACGAGTGCGGTATATCCTCTCACGTGCCCGCCTTCTTGGTTCCAGGGGACCCATCAGTAGTTCTAGGACCACGAGTGCCCCTGGCATGTTGGCACACAGAGGTGTTGTCCTTGCAAGTGGGGGTGCTCAGCAAGCTCCTATCGTCGGTAACGCTGCTGTAGCTGCTCTCCTGCTGACCTGTGACCGTCTGGAGTAAAGATAAAGCAGCCTTTTGTAGAAATAACTTTGCGCTGGACGGATCAGATACGCGCGGCGCATGTAGCCAGCGTATGGTGCTAATCCGTTCGTGAATTGGGAAATCTCCCTCATTTGCATATTTGCAGGGGAAATCAATGGGCGCGACTGATGCGCCCAGCGAAAATAAACGCTGACGATACTCTGGCGTCGGAACGTTCCGCCGGTCGCAAATGAGCCGTTATTGGGCGCATCTAGTTTGGTGGGTACGGGCACATAGAAACGCCGGCGCATCAGCACAGTTACGCGGCGCATATCCAAATACTCCAGCGCAAGTGTTCGTGAATCTGGCCCATTGATGTTAAGATCAGGGCTCTGTGGGGCCAAACCATAACTTCCAGTTATACTTGTTCTTCTTTGCGCTGAAGATATTTCTTAATGTCAATGTTCTTAATTCTCAACGTCCTGCTGCAGAATACATTTGGAGCTTATCACATACCTTCCTGGTGGTAAACACGATGGATAAGTATCTGCTTGTATTTCTCAGCATTAAGGACACCATTGACCCTGACCAAATCTCCAACTCCATTTGCAGAAATGCAGCCCCAAACTGGCAAGGAACCTTCACCATGTTTTCCTGATGCCTACAGACACTTGTTATTGTAATGCTCTCCAGCCCATTGGCAAACAAACTGCTTTGTGCTACAGCCAAATATTTCAAATTTTGACTCCTCGGTCCAGAGCACCTGCTGCCATTTTTCTGTACCCCAGTTCCTATGTTTTCATGCATAGCTGAGTCACTTAGTTTTGTTTCCACATCGAAGGAATGGCTTTTTAGCCACAATTATGTCATGAAGACCACTTCTGAGAAGACTTCTCTGTGTGTACCTGTATCCCACTGTTTTTCACCAGTTCTGTGCTGATAGCAGTGCTGAACATCTTCTGATACTAAAAGAAAAGTCAGCATGATGTGTCTATCATCTGCTGCATTGTTTCCTTTGTCAACCACTGCGCCTACGGAGCTCAATGTAGCTCAATTCTTTGCGCTTCTTCAAAGGAGTCTGCTTTAAATTCTTTGCTTGACAAAGACCTTGCTGATGCAGTATAACTATCTTGTGTCTTCTTGCTGTGCTCTTTTATGCCATGGTGTATGACCTATGACGTGAAACTCTCTTCCACAATCTCACCTTCGTAGCAAAATTTGGCTGTTCCTTACCCAGTTTTAAGCCGCCTACGCAACTGTTTCTGTTTCAGTTAATGACAGTTTTTCAACCTACATATGGAATTGGTGATCATTAGCACCTGCTTTGTACAATTGGTTTATCGTAAACCTTTGGCAGCATATACACGATCAGTCCATCCGATGAGAACGGTCCGAAGGACCGTTTTCATCAGTTAACCGATGAATCTGACTGATGGTCTGATGTGCCTACACACAATCGGTTAAAAAAATGATCGTGTCAGAACGCGGTGACGTAAAACACAACGACGTGCTGATAAAAACGAAGTTCAATGCTTCCAAACATGCGTTGACTTGATTCCGAGCATGCATGGCTTTTTAACCAATGCTTTTGCATACTAACTATAGTTTTTGACCTACCGGTTAGGCATCCATCGGTTAAATTTGAAAGCAAGTTCTCTTTTTTTTGACCGAAGGATAACTGAACGATGTGGCCCAAACACGATCAGTTTGGACTGGTGAAAACGGACCTTCAGTCCGTTTTCATCGGTTTTGACCGATCATGTGTACGCGGCCTAACTCTAATCTTATAAAATCCCTGCTTTTATGCAAGCGTACAAGTGTAAAAATTGATGCTGGTTTGAAGACAAAGCGTAGTCACACCAAATATTGATTTATTTTTCTTCTTCTTGTCAAAGCCAAAGAAAGCAAACTGTGTTGTTAAAACTGTGTTGTTCCAACTTAATTTTAACATTTAAAGTATATTTAACCCCCAAACTTTTTTTTATTTAATTTTTTTTGCCATCTGTGTACCCTTGGGGAGATTTCCCATTCCTTCCCGTGCTGTGGTCACAACAGGAAATGATAATAAGTCTCTCCAAAATGAATGAAAACATTTATTAGACAGTTGTCACCAGAATATGTATCGCTAGTGGAAGGTTTTACCTCTTTTGCTGTTCTGGTAAAAAAATCTAATTGTAAGATTTTCCCTCATTTTCAATTGGTGCCCGTTTTTGTGAAAATATCTCCTTAAAGCGGATGGTTCACAAATAAAAAAATATTAAAAGCCAGCAGCAACAAATACTGCAGCTGCTGACTTTTAATATTAGGACACTTACCTGTCCTGGAGTCCAGCGCCGTCCGCAGCAGAGGATGAGCGATCGCTCGTCACCCTGCTGCTCCCCTCCCATCCACGGTGAGGGAACCAGGAAGTGAAGCGCTGCGGCTTCACTGCCCGGTTCCCTACGGCGCATGCGCTAGTCGCGCTGCGCCCGCGAATTGGCTCCAGCTGTGTGCTGGGAGCTGAGTGTTCCCAGCACACAACGGGCGGGAGACGGGATGTGATGCAATGCCCGTCTTTTGCCCGTGAATGCTGGGCCGGAAGTGGGTGCAGATACATGTCTATCTGCACCCCCCTCCCCCCTGAAAGGTGTCAATTGTGACACCGGAGGGGGGGAGTGTTCGGATCAGCGGATCTTCACTTTAGGGTGGAGATCCGCTTTAACCGTGTAGGTTAAGGAGATATTTCTTGCACTTACAGGTAAGCCTTAATCTAGGCTTACCTGTAGGTGCAAGTTGTGTGGTTGGCTTTACAACCACTTTAATACTACTGCTGTCTAGCAGAAGCGATGTAGGAAACCCTTTATGATGCCTCCTCCCATCTATAACAGATTAAAGAGGATCAAATGCCTCCTAGGAGATAGTAGATACCATAGAAAACAACTGAACTTTTAGTGTACAGTGGAGCCACTAAAACACACTAAATGATTGAACTGTTTCCCAAAACAGTTACATTCAAGGCATGAAAGATCGCTGACACAGTTGCTTGTGGTCTTGAGTGAGTGTGAGTGAGTGAAAAACTTATAGAGCGCAACGCTTGCGAACTGAATCGCCTCTGGGCGCTGTTTCCATTCCTTGGAATAAGGAAGGCCTTGCCTTCAGAAGAGATGAGTTTTAATCATTCTCCTGAAGGCCAAGTGGTCCGACTCCAGACGGATGGTGGTTGGTAGTGCATTCCACAGTCGCGGTCCTTGGACAGCAAATCTCCGATCTCCTTTGGACTTGTATCTTGCCTTTGGGATGTGCAGTAAATTTTGATTTGTGGATCGCAAAGTGCGATTGGGGTTATGGGCTTTATTTTTTCGCATAGATATTGGGGAGCGTTTCCTTGAATACACTTATGTGTTAGGCAGTGTGCCTTAAAAGTGATTCTGTCTTTCACTGGTAGCCAGTGAAGGGATCTAAGCGAAAGGGAGATTGACTCCCGTGGTTTTTTACCTGTCAATAATCGAGCTGCCGTATTTTGAACGACTTGCAGACGAGTGATTTGGTATTTGGGAAGTCCTAAATAGAGGGCATTTGCATAGTCGAGTCTGGAATTAATGATTGTTCCCACCATGACTGCAATGTCCTCTTTAGGAATAAAAGGGGTGAGTCGGCGTAACTGGTGCAGCAGATGATGGGATCAGCTGACTACAGACCCTATTTGTGCATCCATTGTCATGTGGGAGTCAAAAATGACTCAGAGACTTTTGACTTTGGTGCTCGGGGCGATAATTTTTCCCAGGATGGGCGGAGGGGTTCAAGTTGAGGTGGGGAGACTTTTCCTGTTTGCGTGAAACAGGAGAAGCTCTGTTTTCGAACCATTGAGTTTTAGATAACTGGATGTCATCTCTAATCTCTAATCCCAGCGAATGATCCTTTCCGTTGTTAACGCGAGATACAGTTGTGTGTCGTCTGTGTAGGAATGATAAAGTAGCTTCTGGTTGCTGATGATATCAAAGAGAGGACGGAGATAGATATTGAACAGTACCGGTGACAAGGGAGATCCCTGAGGGACTCCGCATGATAACGTACGCATTTCTGACGTGAAAGCTAGCTAGCCTAGCAATTAGGTCCAACAGGATCAGGAGAGAAGATTCTCCTTCATCTGCTGCCTCTACTGTAGGACGTCATCCCATATATTTACCAGAGCCGTTTCAGTTCAGTGCCCTGACCGGAAGCCTGATTGAAACGTATAAAGTAATTTTTGGGTTTCTAAATGCTGTTGTAACTGTTGTACAACTTCTTTCTCCATTATTTTGGAGAAAACATTTAGACCCGTTATGGGTCTCCTATTGTTTGGGTCTTTCGGGTCAAGGGAGGGTTTTTTCAGGATCGGTTTTATGGTACCTTGTTTCAGCAAGGAGGGCACCATGCCCTCCTTGAATGATTGAATAATGAGCTGCATGATAGCTGGTGCCAATATATCAGCACTTTCTTTCAGCAGTTTGGTGGGAATGATCTCATTGGGTGCTGTGCTGTTGCGCAGAGACCGAATGATATTTTTAGTGGCAGCGATGGAGATGGGTTTTAAGGTGAATTTCGTTACTTGAGGCGGGTATATAATGGTATTGGGGTTGGGATTCGGGGCGGGATTCATGCAGATTTTATTTTGCTCAAAGCTTACCCGGATTCTTTCAATTTTATTAATGAAATAATCCGATAGTTCGTTGTGAATCAGCATTGGAGGGTTCTAAACAGGCTGGACTCATCGATTGTGAAACCAGCTTAATGAGTTCGCGGGGGTGGTTTAGGGCCTTGGTGATGATGTTGGCGAAATGATTTTTTTCTTTGCTATAAAGATTTCTTTATGATATTTCTTTGTTATTGTCTTATAAATAGTGTGGTTTCTATCTAAAGAGCTCCTTTTCCACGCAGCTTCTGCTTTTCTACGCTCTTGCTTTAGCAACGTCAGCTGGTTGTTAAACCAGCCGGCGTTGTTTTTCCGGATGCAAGTTTTGCGTTTTGGTGCCACCCAGTCAGCCGACTAAAGTAGCGCCTTGTTGATGGCGTCAAGTGTTTCTACAGCTGTTGTTGTCGTTGTTGTTGTATTATGTTTATTTTATTTCCTAGGGTCGTTTTGAAGAGTTCCGAGTGGAGCTTCTTCTGGGACCTAGTCCAGTGAGTTATCACCGGTTTTCTTATTTTATTTGGCCTGAGGTGGTTGGAGATTATAAATTTAATGGCATGGTGATCGGTCCATGGTAGTGGCTCATTTTCCCCCATCTCAATTTCCAAATCCTATTTGAAAATAAGATCGAGGGTATGGCCTGAGGCATGAGTGGAGCCTCGAATTAATTGCTGCAGACCTAATCCTTCTAGATGGTCGATGCAAGCGTCAGCGACTGGGTCCAACGAGGAGTTGGCCCAGAGGTTGAAGTCCCCAAGCACCAAAAGGTGTTTGATGCTTAGGGTGTAAGAGGAGATGAATTCTGTTAATGACATGACAAGGTGCGTTTTTGGGCCAGGAGGTCTATAGCACAGTAGTATATGGACCGTTTTTTGGGGGTTTGTTTGCAGCTGTAGAGTGAGGGTTTCCATGAATGGAAGCGAGTATTGGAGGACTGGTTTGGTGATCAAGAGGTGAATCTTGTGGATCACTGCCAGGCCTCCCTCTCTTTGCCCCACTCTGTTCTGCATTTGGATGCGATAATTTGCGGGCACCAATTCTTCCAGAATGGTGTTGCAATCGCCTGTGAGCAAACTTTCTGTGATAAAGAGGCAGTCTATATCATGTAGAAGGATGAAATCATGGATTTCTTTCCGGTGTTTTACTGCCGATCTGGTGTTGACCAGAGCGCAGG
This sequence comes from Rana kukunoris, assembly GCA_029574335.1. Taxonomy (NCBI): domain Eukaryota; kingdom Metazoa; phylum Chordata; class Amphibia; order Anura; family Ranidae; genus Rana; species Rana kukunoris. The sequence continues at coordinate 221,048,695 of CM056050.1, read as the reverse complement.
ATATGCGTTTGGACTGGGGTGTTCTGATGCGATTTTTTTCTGTTAATCGTCTATTGTATCTCAACAGTTGTTTGCTTTTTAGGGCTTTTTCGGTGACCATTGGGAGTGTTGAGGCAAACGGTTTTAATTCCCAGATGGTTTCTGCAGAGTATTTCAGATAACCCATAGTTGCAGAAAAAAACGGGAAGTATTTATAAGGGGGGGGTGGTTTGGCGATGCTGGGGAGGAGGAATAGGGAAGCGAAACTTCTCTATGTCCTCCCTTTTTCAATTGGTCCAGAGGAAGGCAAAAAAAACTGAACTGTCAAGCCATCAAATGGTTGGTGTCATAACTGATCACATGCACAGTACAATGACATCTGCAAATCCAACAGACGCTTGGTTGCAAAGAACAGTAAGGCTTGGTTCTGTTTATATACAGTAAACAAAATGATTGCCATTATGTAATTATATCCTATTATTTGGTGCACAGGAATGGATTGTTTTGTTTTCTGCAACTAAAAAGGAACGATTCAAAATCTTATTTTCAAGAGGTTATCGACAACCACTTTTGCTGCATTAAATAATTATTACGGTTTATTACTGCTCACTCGATAAACAAAATCCTTGTGAGCTACTATAAAGAATTGACATATTTTCTTAAGTTCACAAAAAATGGTTATATCAAGAGAGTGGAACACACCAAGTCAACATTTCAGTTTACAAAGATAAGAACTGATACCTTCCCAGGGGACATGCCAAAGTGGGTCATGCCAAAAGAGAGCGGTAAGCTATAACTCTGATGCATAAAAGAGAAAACAAAGTGGTTCATGTCAACAGAGAACAGACAGTCAGGACTTTAGTACACAACAAAAAGAACTCAGCCATCAAGGTTTCAACAATGACATTCCTAATTATTTAAATCCACAATAATATTTATATACAGACTAGTAGTTGTGTAGGTTGCATACAGGCTGTAGAGAATTTTGAAATATTATTAAATTGTATGTAAACCTTAACATTATATCCTAATAGTGATCAGTAATGAGCAAAAAACGGGGCACACTGTCCCAAAACTAACCAATCAAGCGCTTTTGGAATATTCAGCCAACAAAATCTGAAATCTATTTAAATTGTCACTTATCAGTGGTAAGCTGCTACCTAGAAATACCTAGATGGTATCAAGAATATCAACATGGGGTAAATTACTAAAAATACAAAGCCGTGCTTAAAAATACTTAGCATCCACCAGGCAGCGCTAATGTATATGTCTAATACAACATATATGTAAAGGAATTGATGACCTGATTTAGTCTATGTAATCTACAAATTTCTATAGAGGAAAAATCAAATAAGGTAAATCAATAATAATAAATAGTCCAATTAATCCCAAGGAGGAAAAAATATGATCTTGTTGTTGCCAGAAGATCCACCACCAATCGTGTGCAGAGAAAGGAGGGGGGGGTGTGGATAGCAGCCCCCTCTAAAGAAAGCCTCTAACCAGCAACCAGATAAACAAAAGCCCATAAGATAGCAGGATCCAAGGCGATCTCCTAATATACCTCCTCACTTGAGGTCAACTTGGGGAAAGTATTGTCATGCATGCATTTGAAAAAGCCTCTTGTGGGACATGTACACTCCAATGTTTCAGGAAGTAGCCCTCTTCCTGCTTGGCATCCTTGGTTCACTGATCTCAACATACAAGGACAGCGGCTCCACGGCAACCTGCACCTCGCTCACTATCGCATCTCCCACGTGACCCACGTGAGAGATGCGATAGTGAGCGAGGTGCAGGTTGCCGTGGAGCCGCTGTCCTTGTATGTTGAGATCAGTGAACCAAGGATGCCAAGCAGGAAGAGGGCTACTTCCTGAAACATTGGAGTGTACATGTCCCACAAGAGGCTTTTTCAAATGCATGCATGACAATACTTTCCCCAAGTTGACCTCAAGTGAGGAGGTATATTAGGAGATCGCCTTGGATCCTGCTATCTTATGGGCTTTTGTTTATCTGGTTGCTGGTAAGAGGCTTTCTTTAGAGGGGGCTGCTATCCACACCCCCCCCCCTCCTTTCTCTGCACACGATTGGTGGTGGATCTTCTGGCAACAACAAGATCATATTTTTTCCTCCTTGGGATTAATTGGACTATTTATTATTATTGATTTACCTTATTTGATTTTTCCTCTATAGAAATTTGTAGATTACATAGACTAAATCAGGTCATCAATTCCTTTACATATATGTTGTATTAGACATATACATTAGCGCTGCCTGGTGGATGCTAAGTATTTTTAAGCACGGCTTTGTATTTTTAGTAATTTACCCCATGTTGATAAACCTTAACATTGAACATCTTTTATTTGTTCCCTTTCGTCCACTTAATATACCAATAAACACATCTCACCATATCTGTTTGATAGGTGCAAGAGCTTGTTGAACATCTTGTCAGAAATACAGAGCTGATTTGGGTCCTCTGCACATCTTAAAGATTCTTCTGGAATAGAGAATGATTTGTTTTTATGTTGTAGAAATTTGAGAGTGGAAGTGGTTGAGTAGTTTAGTAAAAGTCAATGGGCAGAGCTGACAACACTCATGCCTCGTACACACAACCGTTTTTCTCAGCAGGAAAAAAAACAAAGTTTTTCCCGATGGGATTCCTCTCAAGCCTGCCTTGCATACACACGTTCAGGCCAAATACCGCCCGTCCAAAGCGCGATGACTTACAACACGTACAATGGGACTATAAACGGGAAGTTCCATTCAAACGGCGCCACCCTTTGGGCTGCTTTTGCTGATCCTCGTGTTAGTAAAAGTTTGGTGAGAAACGATTCGCGATTTTCATGCACTGCATTAAACAATGCAATCATTTGCAGCATGACGAATGTGATATCTCCATTACAAAGCTAGTTTTACCAGAAAGATCTCATACTTGATTCTAAGATTATAATAGGACTATTGCATGTATATGTTTTATGTTTTATCTATATGAACTAATTCAGATGGACTGATATAAACTCAGTGATCTCTCCCTGTGTTGGGATAGACCAGCATACTCCCACCTCTAATCCATATAATTAAAAAAAAAACATCTTCCTTTATTTTAGTTTCTATTCCACCATTTCTGGAGAGCGCTCGATTCACCCAGTTCTTGATTCTAAGCAAGCACACTTTTTTCCCCTCGGAAAAGCATACACATCATCGGTTTTCCCGACGGGAAAAAGTCCGCTGGGAATCCCAACGCAAAATAAGAAAGCTGGTTCTCTTCTTTTTTCTGGCTGTTTTCTCGTCGGGAAAACTGCGATGGAGCATACACATGGGCGGTTTTCCCAGCCAAAAGCTCTCATGGCAGTTTCCCGATGGGAAAACCGGTCGTGTGTATGAGGCATCAGTCATCAAAATGCTATGTGTTGTCAGCCACAGCCAGGCTTTAGAGCTTAGTGCATTTTTAGCAGATATTTTATTTTTTATTTTTTAAATCAAAGTTTTTTTTTTTATTGGAAAAAAGAAAAATCAGAGTACAAAATACAGCCAGGGTACCGAAAACACAAATCAAAACATATCAATACATACTCTGAAAAGTAAGCTACTTTTATATCTTATGACACAAGATAGCAAAGGGAAACATCACAACCTAAGATGTCACCCGCTACTAACTACTACTAAGAAAAAGAAAAAGAAAAGAGAGAAGAGAAGAAGAAAAAAAAAAGGGGGGGGGAAAGACACTGTGCCCAAACGGTTCATCTAGAATCTCTATATACCAATGGGAGTGAACAAGAAAAGATCAAGACTACAACCACAATCTCATCTCATATCTAATTGTGAGTATTGATCTGAGTATCTAAACGCCACCCAAGGTGACCACATCTGATTAAATTTCTTTGACGATTCCCTGGCAATGGCTACCGTTTGCTCCATTTGGTGGATATTCTCTATGGAGCTAAGCCATTCTGGAATAGAGGGAATATCCTTTGATTTCCAGTGCCTGGGAATTAAGACTTTCGCTGCATTGAGCAGGTGTCTAACCAGTGATTTTTTATAATGCTGCATAGAACAATCCGCAATATGGAGTAGACAACATGCGGGAGAGAGAGAGATTGTGGTATCCGTAATGGCCTTGATCACCTCACACACCCTGTCCCAGAAGGGTCTCACACGAGGACATTCCCACCAGATGTGAAAAATAGACCCCTGGTCTTGCTCACATCTCCAGCAAGATTCTGATGTCTGTGGGTACCATTTTTTAATTTTATCCGGGGTGGCATACCATTGTGTTAAAAGCTTATAAGACGTTTCCTGAAATCTTGTACCAATAGAACACTTATGGGCAAAAATACAGGCACGTTTCCATTGCTTATAAGTGAAGCTTGTTTTAATCGCCTTTTCCCATTGTACTCGTATTCCGGAGGGTATCCCCCCCCTATCTTGTTGGAGCCATGAGTACGTGAGAGAGGTAGCTCTAGGTACCGGAGCTCCAGCCAAACAAATTTGTTCAAAGGGAGTTGTTGGTCTAAACAACTGTTTTTTGGTCTGGGAAACCTGTGTATAATTATGCAGCTGGCGGTAGGTCCAAAATGAAAGAGAGCTCTGAGGATTCAATTCTCGTTTTAATAACTCAAAATGTTTTAGGGTGTTTGCCTCTACACAGTGTATCAATAGAAGGGGAATCGATTTATCAGTAGGAGCAGAAATGTGCAGGTTCATCCCAGGCAGAAAATCTGGGTTGCGAGTAATGGGAGTAAGCGGTCCAGGAGATGAGGAGAGTTTATGGTGTTTCGTCATCGTATGGAACACTTTAAGTGTGGTCCCCACCAAGGGATGCTGCTGCACATTTTGCGGCAATTTTACCCAAGGAATCCAAGGTAGGAGTTTAAGATGAAGTGTGGTGGATGCTTCCTCCAATGTGACCCAATCCTTTTGCTCCCTATGGCAATTCCAATCCATAATTCTAGCTAAGTGTATCCCAGAATGGTAAAGTTTAAAATCAGGTAAACCTATACCTCCCTCTTCCTTAGGTTTTGTAAGCATATCAAACTTTATCCTAGGTTTTTGCCCCTTCCAAATAAAAGTGCGTAAAATGGCCTGAAGGTGTTTGAAAAAGGAACCTGGGAGTGGAATACGTAAGGTGTGAAAGTGGTATAGGATTCTGGGTAAAATTACCATCTTCAATATAGCTGCTCTGCCGAACCAGGAGAAAGGCCTTGAGGTCCAACTTTTAAGATCTACTTGAATTTTTTTTAGTAAAGGGAGTAAGTTAATATTATATATATCTCCGAATTTAGGCGCAAGTTTGATTCCTAGATAGGTAATAGATGAAGTTACCCACTTAAACGAGCCAAGAGAGCGTGAACTTTCTAAAGGTTCAGCTAATAGTGTGAGATTGAGAGCTTCTGACTTAGAATAATTAATTTTCATATTGGAAATATAACTAAATATTTTAAAAGCTTTAGAGAGTTTCGATATTGAGACCTGAGGCTGTGTTAAAAAAAATAGAAGATCATCCGCATATGCTGCTATTTTAAAGTCGTGTTGACCTATCTGGAAGCCTTGTATATCAGGATTTGCGTTTACTGTGCGGATAAAAGGTTCTAAAGATAGGATAAATAAAAGAGGGGAGAGAGGGCAACCCTGCCTTGTACCATTATTTATGTCCACTGCTTCTGAGAGGGTACCATTAATTTTAAGCTGTGCTCGAGGTTTATGGTATAAGGCCGATATCCACGCCATCATGTTTGATCCCAACCCAATATGTCTGCAGATAGCAAACATATAGTCCCAGGCAACACGGTCGAAGGCCTTCTCTGCGTCAGTTGACAGGAGAAGGCCCTCAATTCCCCGGGTGTGTGCGTAATGAATCAGATTAAGGGCTTTTATAACATTATCCCGGGCTTCCCTCCCTGGCATAAAACCCGCCTGTTCTGGGCCTATAAGTTTGGGGAGAAAAGATGTCAGTCTAGATGCCAATATTTTCGCCAATATTTTTAGGTCCAAATTCAACAGTGAAATCGGCCTATAGCTTGTGCAGTCAGTAGGATCCTTAGCTGGTTTAGGGATCAATGTTACATATGCCGTCGTAAAGGAGCTCGACATTGATGAAGAAGTTCGGATATGTTCCAGGGCATGGAGTAGGGGAGCTTTCAGAATGTCTATAAAAGTTTTGTAATAATGGGCCGTAAACCCATCCGGGCCTGGGCTCTTACCCGGTTTTTGAGTCTTAATTGCCAAAAGCAGATATTTTTTTAAACCTGCAATTTTTTAAAGGAATAGAACATGGGGAAATGTGTATGTGCTGCAGATGTGTACTGCATGACTTTTATTTTATTTTTTTGCTTGACATATGCAATGAAAAGCTTACTATAAATACAAGCAGACCACAGCAGGTGGCTGCAAATCTTCTAGACTAGTCATGCTAAATCTTAGGGCATATACTAAAGTAGCTACATTTCCAGTGAAAACGTAACCAATGCTGTGACTTTCCATTAAAGCAAATCAAATATCTGCTTTTATCAGTTTCAAGGTAGCAAAGCAAAAACAGTTCATCTCTGATTGGGTACCTAAGCAGCACTGCTCTTTGCAGTCTATACCATAAAGTCTGTCATATTGAAAACATATGAGAATGTTTAATGGAATGTATTAATTATGCTGTCCATTCTATTTTACGTTGTATATAAATAATACCCACTCTGCAAATTCCTTTCAATTCCAAGCTGATTTAAAATGTGGTAACAATAAATGTATGTGCTGCAAATTCCTGTTACCTGAGAATGTCTTTGAAAAGCCTGCTTTTTCACAAACATGATAAAAAGGGGGTTTAAAAGTATGGATATTGTATATTTACTTTTTGTGGTTATGGTTTAATATGCACACTAAACTTCTAGACTGATGAGTAAAAGATATTTTTTAACTTTAAGGACTAAAACTATTTAGTGATCAAATTATTACATGATGGTTTCAATAATGGTTTTTACTACCAGGTATAGGAAACATTTTTTTTCCCTAAACACAAAGGGCCAGATTCAGATACACTTAATATTGCGCTGCGTAATCGAAATACTCTACGCTTCCGTATTTCACCAGGCTCTACACCGAATCCTGGTAGATTTTTGCCCGTACGTTACGGCGGCGTAGTCTATTTCTCGCCGCGTAATCGAAATACACGATTGGGGGGCGTGAAGCTTTTAAATTAGGCGCGTCCCCGCGGCGATCGAACTGCGCATGCTCCGTTCAGAAATTTCCCGCCGTGCATTGCACGAAACCACGTCGTTACGTCATTCGTTGATTGAGTAGCAGCGTTTACGAACATTCCTATTCCTGGACGACTTACGTAAAAAATAATAAAGGACGTCGGAAAAGGTAGAAATTCGACGCGGGAACGACGGCCATACTTAACATGGGCTGTCTAATATTAGACCAGCAAAAAGCTGGTATAGTGTTACGTAAAAAAAAGATGACTAAAGGTGCCGTAAGAGATTGCGATTGAAGATCGTAATTTCTGGGATCGCCGGCAAAAGCTCATTCGCATACCCCGACGCGGAAAACGACGGGAAGTCCACCCAGTGGCCGCAATTTTATCCGAAGGCGTACGAACACGTAATGCAGCCAAATTGAAGCCCGCAGCCGTCTATTCATGGTTTGAGCTTTCCGACTAGCTAAAAAAACACGCGTAATTTGAAACCACCAGTTAGACAGACGTAATCGCTCTGTGAATCTGGCCCAAAGTTTGTACTTGTTTGCTTTTATGCTTTTATATTCAGAATGATTCATGTTTCAACAACTGCACCTAAAACACAGTGGGCCAGATTCACGTACATCTGCGCATTATTGGACCGGCGTAGCGCACCGCCTTTACGTTAGACTGGCACAATGTAGCGGCGCAATCACCCTATTCTCGTCGGTTTTGCGCAGAAATTTGCGCCTGCGCAACGTTATTTCAGAGGCGCAAGGCGGAGTTATTCAAATTGGGAAGGACGTCGGCGTGTTACATTGAAATGAGCCGTGACCCCATGCAAATGAAGGGCCGGCCGGCTCGCGCATGCGCGCTTGAAGCAGACCATGGTCAGCACCTCTGTGCGCATGCTTACAACTCGGGAACGGTGCAATCAGTGAAATTGGAAGTGGACTAGGGCAACTTAGTGAACTACGCAGACAGCATAAATAGACAGACACAAACGCACTTCCTTTGCAAAAGTACATCCCTTTGTATCCCTTCCTATACAGCAAGGTGCTTTTGTTCTGTTGTGTATTAGCGTTTGTTTGTTTGTTTGTTTGTTTGTGACGTGTCTTTGAGATATTTGGGGACTGTTTTACTGTTTTGCAGAGTGATTTTTGTCTTTTATGTGTTTTCTTTGTTGTTATTTTGTTTGAATTATATTTTTGCTGGGCATTTTTTATTTTTGATGGTCAATTTTTTTTTTTTTGGTTCTATGTGTGTATGATTTGGGAATGTGGGGGTGACATCCCTGCGGGAAAAGGGATGTCACCCTCATTTGTGGTGAAGAAGTGATCCCCAGGTCTGTGTAAATGGTGTATGAATGTACAGTGACATAATTGGAGCCGTAGCATGGCGTTGCTGCTCACAAGTCCTGCATGGTGGGCTTGTGCCAATCCAATGTGACGAGGATGTGGTGTCTGTGCTAGGGACCACAGTGGTGTGCATGCATGCATTCTCATTGTGCCATGATTAATGTGCGTGTTTAACGTGCAAAGATGCCTAATGTGAGCTGGCTCCTGGCTGCTCTTCCCTCAGAAGACGGGGTAGCCTTGGTTAGGGGGGTTCCGTATAGGAGTCATGAGATTGGATCCCAGTGCATATGCAGAGTCACCCTGAAGGGATAAGACAGGAGGATGTTAGTAGTGCATGTGCCCCTTGTGATTTCAGCATCATGGGGGGGACAGTCATGCCTGCCACCCATGTCACTCACCAACCATCCAGCTGTCCCCATACATGTTCTGTTCGAAATCTGTGGGGATGGGGCTAGGATTGTATATGTAGCTACATATGGGTGTCATGGGTGGTGTCATTTATTGGGCTCCTGCAGGGTTGTGGTTAATTCCAGGATGGAATGAGGGGTGAATCTGAAGATGCGAGACACCTCAGAATCACTCATGCCAAAGATGTCTATGCGTGTGTGATATATCAAGTGAAGAGTGAGGGGCTTGTATCAGATTAGATTATTATATCCATCAAGGTTTTAGAGGGCTATTGAAAGATAGTGAGACCGTGTTTGTAATTTGTATGTATGTTATGTATTGATGTATATATGTATGTATACTTTTTGTAAAAATGTTTCTTAAAGCAAAGACATTTTTTTGGAAAAAAAAAAAAAAAAAACTCTCCCGTGCCCTGCTCCGTGCCCTCCTCCGTGCCCTCCTCCGTGCCCTCCTCCTTTTTTGCTCATTTAAAGTCAGTAGTATAGCTATGAGCATGGATGCCACTGGCATGTTGGCATACAGATTGTTGTGCAACACTTGTGACTGCTCAGCTCCTCACTAACAGTGTTGCTTTCTCTGACATGTAGACGAATTGTCTAATTTTATACCACCTTTTATATGGTCTAATTTTAGACAGGCCGTGCAGCTGTTGCGCACAGCGCTGCACCGACGTTCTTTTGTGGATCCCCGTAACTCCCTCATTAGCATATTTGAATAGCAAATCAATGGTGTATCTAGCGCAGTTTTGCGCGGACGGATGCGCCTGTCTATCGAAATTACACCGGACAAAAAAAGTAGATTTCTTGCGTATCTGGTTTCGGGGATGCGGAGCATCGAAACGCATGCGCACATTTAGACTTACGCCGCGCATCTCCTGGTACGCCGGCGTAATCGCTCTGTGAATCTGGCCCAGTATATATTTGTTGACAATTAATTTTTACACCAACACTTGTGAGTCTATTTATAAGAAATTTGCTTTGTGAATGTCTCTGCATTCGTGCGACAGTCATGCATTATACATTATATTACATTATATATACAGTATATATTACATTATAATGTAATATGTGCAAAATGCCAGTTTCTATTGCCTTTTGCAAGGGGAGTGTAACTTTCCTCTTTCGATCATTGGTAAAATTTCACCAGAACATTCAACCAATAGAGAAAATAGCCTTAAGCCGGCCATAGATTGTTCAAATCTCAGACGGTTCAGCAGGGACCAGTGGACATTCAAAGCATGTATAGACAGGCTGATTGTACCTAAGTTGGAATTTTTAATACAATTGTTGCCAAAGGCTATAGCCGCTAGCAATAATGACTATGTGCCCCCCCCCCCACAATATCTCCACTGGAGGGATTTCCTATCAACACTGACTATGTTGATGGGGGAATTAAGTGATTGTCTTTCCTGTAACCTGTCGTTGCAGGAAAGTACTGTAAATTGCACCGTCTATGGCTGGCTTAACACTATAGGCTAAGAAAATTCAACAATATTATGATATTGTTGCACCATGTACAGTGCTGCTTGTTCTTTCACTGTTTGGTAAGTTTAGGGAACAGCTGAAGGAAGCCCCATCTGCAACAGGAACTGAAACATTTAGCAGTTGTATTACTAATGATGCTAACATTTATTTCATTTTTTTTCTTGCTCAGGGCTCCTGGTTAAGGAATTGGAACCTGCCACCATCCTAATAAACAGTCACTCATCCCTGCCAGGAACTTTTGACTGATAGGTGAATGTAAAAAAAGGGACAGGGACAATATACATACAATGCCCTGCTATGGATTTAAAAAAACAGTGTTGGGTCCAACATAAACAATATCACCATGAAACAATAACAAAAATGATGTAGGACTCCCTAAATTTTAGGGGGAACCCAATGCACATATCACATAACACTTTACTTAACCACTTCAGACCTGGAAGGATTTGCCCGGTAGTGACTAGGCCATTTTTTGCGATACGGCACTGCATTGTTTTAACTGACAATTGTGCGATCATGCGACATGGTACCCAAACAATTAGAGCTTTCTTTTGGTGGTATCACCTCTGCGTTTTTTTTTTGCGCTATAAATTAAAAAAAGCAAAAATTTAGAAAAAGAAAACAATATTTTTTTAGTTGTTGCTATAATAAATATAAAAAAAAATAAAAAAAAATCTTCATCAGTTTAGGCCGATATATATTCTTCTACATATTTTTGGTAAAAATTGCAATGAGCACATATTAATAGGTTTGCGCAAAAGTTATAGCATCTACAAAATAGGGGATAGATTTATGGCATATTTATTCTTTTTATTTTTGTTACTAGTAATGGCAACGATCAGCGATTTTTATCAGGACTGCGACATTGCGGCGGACAGAATAGACACTTTAACACATTTTTGGGACCATTGACATTTATTCAGTGATCATAGCTATAAAAACAAGGTGACAAACTAAATTGTAATTGAAAATGAAGGACTGCTGCATTAAAAACACCAATCCGGGTAAGATGTGTCACTAAAACAAATAATTATTCCCAAGTGTGCTGTCCTCATACACTTAATGTAATGTCTTATAATAAACAAAATAATGTGCATTGAACATATAATCAACTCATATCATATTGAAAAATATATAATCAACTGAGGCTCTGTTCCACAGACAACGCTTGTTACAAGGAAACGCGTAAGGAGGGGCCTTACATGTGAAGTTGTTCCAAAAGTTTGACTGCTCAGACCTGCTGGCCATTTGTATTACACACTGTGTAATATCATGCAATTTGTAAGTGCATTTCTATTGTTTTATTAACTCCATTTAGTAAAGTGCTACACTATGTGGACCTCCTTTTGTATTTAAATCCCTTCTGTTAAATCTATTTTGACTTAGGAGTTCAGGGAGTCTTTGCATTCTAGATCATGGTATTTGTGGCTTCAGAGCAGAAAAGCGTTTAGTAATTTCCTTGTGGGATCAGAGTAATTTCCTTGTGGAATCAGAGCATCTGGTAAAGAGCTCATTTAACTATTTATTGTGAAAAACCTTTTGGGAACACTTTTCATGGGGGTGCACATTATAATTTATCACCACAAGGAAGTGTGGATGACTTTGAACTGAGTACTTTTTGCAATTTAATATTAATCTTTTTTTGTACAGTTTTTATTGGACATTATTTATGGATTTTATATTTCTGTGTCACCATTTTTTATTAAAGTTTAGAGTAACAAGATAGGACATTGTTGGGAAGCACACAATAGTACAAAATATAATTGTCAACATAAACAGTACATAAAAACATTGACGATAATCGTAGGTAAAGGATGGTAAGGGTTTTGCTATAAACCCATAAACAGTTCACAAGTACTGTAGGTGTGACAAACTACAGTAATGTGATCAACCAAGTGTAAACTATATAGTACCCATCAGTAAAGTTGTGTCTCTATCCAGACATCAAAGGATAAATCTCCTGAGGTAGTTTGTCAAGAGCAAAACCTTACATTTAACCTTAGAACGAGGATAAAATCCAACTGTTAAGCCAACAATACACCAGAGAAATAAAAATAAGATATAAAGAGAGAGAAAAGAGAAGGGAGATTAGGAAACAGGGAGAGGAGAAAAACAATGCAAATCAAAGAAAAGAGTGAGAGCCTGTCCGTCCAGAATCCCATCCAACCATTGAACCAGTGTCAGCCTCAGGTGTCCAAAACATGAAGATAAGAAAGCCAGGGGGTCCATAGCTTTCAGATTGTTTGTTCCACAGGACACTGACTAGTTTTTCGTGTAACATGATCCAGGTTTGCTTTTGCTTCATAAGGGCTAAATTAATCACAGGGCTTTCCCAAGAGGTTGCAATGGTAATTTTTGCTGTCATGAACATGTAGGGCCAGATTCAGGTACATCTGCGCATTATTGGACCGGCGTAGCGCACCGCCTTTACGTTAGACTGGCGCAATGTAGCGGCGCAATCACCCTATTCTCGTCGCTTTTACGCAGAAATTAGCGCCTGTGCAACGTTATTTCTGAGGCGCAAGGCGGAGTAATCCAAATTGGGAAGGACGTGGGCGTGTTACATTGAAATGAGCCGTGACCCCATGCAAATGAAGGGCCGGCCGGCTCGCGCATGCGCGCTTGAAGCAGACCATGGTCAGCACCTCTGTGCGCATGCTCACAACTCGGGAACGGTGCAATCAGTGAAATTGGAAGTGGACCAGGGCGACTTAATGAACTACGCAGACAGCATAAATAGACAGACACAAACGCACTTCCTCTGCAAAAGTACATCCCTTTGAATCCCTCCCTATACAGCAAGGTGCTTTTGTTCTGTTGTTAGTTGCATTGTGGTTTGTCTTTGTGATATTTGTGGACTGTGTGATCTTGTGTTTGTTAGAAGATATTTGTAAGTGATTTTTGGTGACTGCTTGTGAGAGTTTTTGGTTGTTAGTTTTTTGTTCGTTTGTTTTCTTGCTTGATTTTTCCTGCTTGTTTTCTTGCTTGATTTTTCCTGCTTGTTTTCTTGCTTGATTTTTCCTGCTTGTTTTTGTGAGTGATTTTTCCTGCTTGTTTTTGTGAGTGATTTTTCCTGCTTGTTTTTGTGCGTGATTTTTGCTGACTGTTTGGGAGTGAGTTTTTGTCTGAGTATGACTGAGAGAAAGAGGAAGTTAAATTTTACTTTGGGGGAGAAACGAATTCTTGCCCGGGCCATTTCCGAACATGGGCGTTACCTCCACGGCCCGGACAGTGCCAACACCACCCCGGTCAGGAGGAGAGAGATTTTGGACAGGATTACTGACCAGGTGAATGCATCGGGGGGGGAGACCCGGACACGGTCGGGGATTGAAAAGAAAATCAATGACCTCCGGCGTCTGGTCAACAAGAAGCTGGCCAAAATGCTAGCCCATTCCAGGGGCACAGGAGGGGGCCCACCATGCCCTGTTAGGCTGCCAGCGGAGGTGCGTGCGGTGGCCCAGACCTTTCATAGGCAAGAAGTGGAGGGCCTGCCTGGCTATGACTCAAGTCATGAAGGCGTGATGCCAGGTAAGGTTTTTTGGCCCTATCAGGTGTGTAGCATGTGTGGGGGAGGGGGTGAAAGGGAATATGTGGCAAGTGTGTGGATCCTCCAACCTGTGAATGTTTTGTGTCATCCACAGATGAGCAGGAGGGTGCTGGGCCATCTGGGCTGACCGCACCATCCCAGCCTGATGAGGACCCCCCGACAAGGCCGGAGTCCTCGGAGGAAGTTGAAGAGGAGGTTGAAGAGGAGGAGGTTGAGGAGGAGGAGTTTGAGGAGAAGGAGGAGTCCATGTCAGGCACTGGACTTTTGTTTTTGGAGGACTCTTCCCCTCTGGCTGGCAGCAGCCAGCCCTCCATAAGGGGTAGCCCCCCCACTCCTCCCCCAACAGGGCTCCTCTCCCAAGGGCATCTCCTTCTCCCCGGCCACAAGCCTCAGCTGGAGGCAGGAAGGCAACCCAGAAGACCAGGGGGCTGGCTGATCTCCTGCCCGCCACTCTGAGAAAGGACCAGTTCCTTCAGACCCGCCATCTTGGAGAGGTCAGCCAGACCTTGGGGCGGATGGAGGAGAGCCTGTCCTCCATAAAGGATACGCTTGGGGACCTGGACTGCCACTCCCGGGCTCTTACAAACTGCCTAAACGACCTGCAGACTACAACAGCAGGCGTTGGGCAGGATGTGAGGGCCCTCACCCAGGCTATCCAGGCCAATACGGCATCATTAAGTGCTGGCCTAGACAGAATTGCCGTGGCCTTGGAGGGCAGGGCAGAGACCACGGGCTGCTCCTCCTTCCCCGGTTTACCCTCTCCCCCATGAGTCTCCCCTAAGGAGCCGGGACTGTGGCCGTGGGCGCCCCAGGCATGGCTCACGTCAACGGCATTAATTTGTTTTTCCCCTTTTTTTTGCCCATTTTTTTTTTTGGTGCTGGAAAATTCTTGTTTTTGCTGGGCATTTTTTTTGGGGGGTTTGTGAATGCTGTTTGAATGTGGGGGTGACATTCCTGCCAGAAAAGGGGTGTCACCCTCAATTTTGGTGGAGAAGGGTTCCCCAGGACCAGGGAGAAGTGATCCCCAGGTCCGTGTGAATGGTGTATGAATGTACAGTGACATAATTGGAGCCTTGGCGTGGCGTTGCTGCTCACAAGTCCTGCATGGTGGACGGGTGCCAATCCAATTTTATGAGGATGTGGGGTGTGTGTGCTAGGGACCACAGTGGTGTGCATGCATGCATTCTCATTGTGCCATGATTAATGTGTGTGTTTAACGTGCAAAGATGCATAATGTGAGCTGGCATGAGATGGGGTCATGAGATGGGGTCCCAGTGCATATGCAGAGTCACCTTGAAGGGAAAAGACAGGAGGATGTTAGTAGGGCATGTGCCCCTTGTGATGTGTGCATCATGGGGGGGGGCAGTCATGCCTGCCACCCATGTCACTCACCAACCAGCCAGCTGTCCCCATACATGTTCTGTTCGAAATCTGTGGGGATGGGGCTCTGATTGTATATGTAGCTGTCATGGGTGTCATGGGTAGTGTCATGTGTTGGGCTGGTGATGTCCTCCTGCAGGGTTGTGGTTAATTCCATGATGGCATGAGGGGTGAATCTGAAGATGCGAGACACCTCAGAATCACTCATGCCATAGATGTCTATGCGTGTGTGATATATCCTCTCCGGTGAAGAGTAAAGCGTGAAGAGTGAGGGGCTTGTATCAGCTAAGAATATTGTATTAGATTAGATTAAATAGTAAAGTTTATATAAGCAAAAAAAAAGTTTTCCAAAAAAAAAATCCTGTGCCCTCCTCAGTGCCCTCGTCAGTGCCCTCCTCCTTCTTTGCTCATCTAAAGTCAGTAGTATAGCTATGAGCATGGATGCCACTGGCATGTTGGCATACAGTTTGTTGGGCAACATGTGTGACTGCTCAGCTCCTCACTAACAGTGTTGCTTTATCTGACATGTAGACGAATTGTCTAATTTTAGAGCAGCTTTTATATGGTCTAATTTTAGACAGGACATTTAGCTGTTGCGCACAGCGCGTAGCCTGCGCTGCACCAACGTTCTTTTGTGGATCCCCGTAACTCCCTCATTAGCATATTTGAATAGCAAATCAATGGTGTGTCTAGCGCAGTTTTGCGCGGACGGATGCGCCGGTCTAACGAAATTACGCTGGACAAAAAAAAGTAGATTTCTTGCGTATCTCGTTTTGGGGATGCCGTGCATCGAAACGCACGCGCACAATTAGACTTACGCCGCGCATCTCCTGTTACGCCGGCGTAATCGCTCTGTGAATCTGGCCCGTAGTATTTAAGAGTCTGAATGGATCTCGGTCAGGTTCATTGAGTAGCGCGATCCAAAGGTCTTTTGTAATTTTAACCATAGTGACTGAGTAAATTAAGGAGTGGATCTGTATCCAGAAACACCAGACCTTGCAGCATGTACACCACACACAGAGGACAGAACCCACTTGGCCACAGCCCCTAAAATAGGAGGGTGATGAATCCGGGCACATCTTAGCAAGGCGTTCTGGTACCAAGTACCATCTTGCAAAGACATTAGGGCCATGCCCAGGTCTCTCTCCTAAGCAATTTGATGAAGAGGAGACAAAAGATTTGTACAGGATGGAGATGCAGCCCTGCTGGAGAGTCTCTTATTTTCAAATTGTGTATGAACTACCAAATCATGACTTTTCCTCTGCAAAGAGTGAAGAAAATTGTAACGGATTGACCCGTGACAACCAGAGACTTTAGAAGGATGGGGGATACTCCTGTGTCAGCGTCACTGATAACTCTTGGGTCTGAGTCCACCCTGTGCCCCTTTGGGTGCATACATAGTTGCCTGGTCCAGTCTACCGCCCCTACCACCCCAAATAAATGTAAAGATTTTTGTTTGGAATGTTAGTACTGAAATATGTAGGGTAATAAAATAGAATAGTACTTTAGGCAAAATCATCATCTTTACAGAGGCAATCCTAACTAGTGATGAGCGGAATACGCCATATTCGATTTCACGATATTTCGCGAATATTTCGAAGAATATTCGCGAATATTCGTTAATATCGAATATTTGTGATATTTTATAAAAGAAAAAAAAATTGCGAAATTTCGCCAATGCAAAATTTCGCTATTTTTTTGGGGATAAAATATCACAAATATTCGATATTTACGATATATATTTAGCATATGCGAAAGCGAAAATGATTACGAAATTTCGCTATTTTTTTTTGGATAAAATATCACGAAACTGCGAAATTTCGCTAGTGCGAATGCAAAATTGATTGCGAAATTGATTGCGAAATTTGAAAAAATACGAATATTCGAAATAGCGAATATTCGCCGCGATATTCGAGTTATTCGCGAATACTCGAATATGCAATATTCGTAGCGAATATTCGCAATGCGAATATTCGTGAGCAACACTAATCCTAACCATCCAAGAAAGGGTTGCATCAGACCAAGTCCACACATCCTCCAACAGCTTAGTATATAGTGCCAGATAGTTGGCCTTATATAGGGAAGAAATCTGTGGGGTCAACCTAACCCCAAGGTAGGGAAGTGACATGGTTTGCCACAAAAAAGAGTACTGGGCCTGTAGACTTTTTTATGCTGCATCTGGTAGGTTAGTATCAGGGGCGGACTGACAACTCATGGGGCCCCCGGGCAAAAGAAGATTATGGGGCCCCTGGGTTTACAGATGGCCGTTACGCCAGGAGTAAGTAACAAACAAAACATCATATATAGTACAACAGTCAGGATCTCACATCAGTCCTCCCTTACAACAAAGTCCCAACATTCTCCTTATACATCACAGTCCATAGTGTGCCACCTTACGGCAGAGCCCCACAGTGTGCCACCTCACGGCAGAGCCCCACAGTGTGCCACCTTACAGCAGAGCCCCCCCCGTGTGCCACCTTCCATCCTACCTATACATACAGTATATATACACACACCGTATATACATACACAGTATATACACACACACACACACTATACATACAGGCCCAGATTCACAGAGCGATTACGCCTGCGCAACAGGAGATGCGCGTGTGTAAGTCTACATGTGCACGTGCGTTTCGTTGCGCGGCATCCCCAGAACGAGATACGCAAAAAAAATTTTTGTCCCGCGTAATTTCGTTAGACTGGCGCATCCGTCCGCGCAAAAGTGCGATAGACACACCATTGATTTGCTAGTCAAATATGCTAATGAGGGACTTATGGGGATCCACAAAACAACGTTGGGGCAGCGCAGGCGACGCAGTGTGCGCAACAGCAAAATGTCCTGTCTAAAATTAGAGCTGATAAAAGCTGGTCTAAAAAAAGAAAAAAAGTCTACTTGTTAGATAAAGCAACACTGTTAGTGAGCAGCTCAGCAGTCACACGTGTTGCTCAACAATCTGTATGCCAACATGCCAGGGGCATCGTCGCGCATAGCTATACTACTGACTTTAGATGAACAAAGAAAGAGGAGGGCACGGAGGATGGCACGGAGGATGGCACGGGAGAGGATATACCGTACCCGCATAGACCTGTTTGGCATGAGTGATTCTGAGGTGTATCGCATCTTCAGATTCACCCCTCATGCCATCCTGGAATTAACCACAACCCTGCAGGATGACATCACCAGCCCAACACACCGCTCACATGCAGTGCAGCCACTGGTCAAGGTCCTGGCAACACTCCATTTCCTTGCCAGTGGCTCTTTTCAGCGTACAAGTGGAGTGGTGGCTGGGATGTCACAGTCCTCCATGAGCAGATGTGTGCACCAGGTTGTCCCTGCAATTCTCAGACGCATGGCCAACCAAATCATCAAACCCACCACTGAGGACCTGCGGCTGAAGGCAATGACAGATTTCTACAGAATTGCCAGATTCCCACGCACTGTGGGGGCCATTGATTGCACACATGTGGCACTCCAGCCCCCCCAGGAGACAGAGCACATGTACCGCAATCGGAAGCATTGGCATTCCATCAATGTACAGGTGATAGTCGATGCCCAAGGCCTCATATGGCACGTCCGTGCCAAACACCCAGGGTCCAGCCATGACAGCTACATATACAATCAATGCCACATCCGAATGGAATTCGATCAGAACGTGTATGGGGACACCTGGCTGGTTGGTGAGTGACATGGGTGGCAGGCATGACTATCCCCTCCCATGATGCACATCACAAAGGGCACATGCATGACTAACATCCTCCTGTCTTTTCCCTTCCAGGTGACTCTGCATATCCACTGGGACCCCATCTCATGACTCCTATCCGGAACCCCCAAACTCCAGGAGAGGAAAGATACAATCAAGCACATGCTCAAACACGAGCAGTGGTGGAGCGCACCTTTGGCATCCTAAAGTCACGTTTCCGATGCCTGGATAAGTCTGGGGGTACCCTCTTGTACTCCCCAAACTTCATGTGCCAGATCATCGGTGCATGTTGCATGCTGCACAACTTTGCAGAAAGAAAGGGCCTGCAGATTAACCTACGTGATGACCTGACCCCTGAACCAGACAATCCCCCCTTAACCGAGGTTAACCCGTCTTCTGAGGGAAGAGCAGCCAGGAGACAGCTCACATTGGGCATCTTTGCACGTTAAACATACACATTAATCATGGCACAATGAGAATGCATGCATGCACACCACTGTGGTCCCTAGCACACACACCCCACATCCACATCAAATTGGATTGGCACCAGTCCACCATGCTGGACTTGTGAGCAGCAACGCCACGCCAAGGCTCCAATTATGTCACTGTACATTCATACACCATTCACACGGACCTGGGGATCACTTCTCCCTGGTCCTGGGGAACCCTTCTCCACCAAAATTGAGGGTGACACCCCTTTTCCGGCAGGAATGTCACAACCACATTCACACAGCATTCACAACCCAAAAAAAAAATGACCTGCAAATGCAAAAAATTTCCAGCAAAAAAAAAAAAAAAAAAAAAGAAAAAATTAGAAAAAATAAAAATTGGGGGAAAAACAAATTACTGCCCTCTGCGTGAGCCACGCCTGGGACGCCCCCGGCCACGGCCCCGGCTTCTCAGGGGAGACTCATGGGGAAGGGGTAAAACTGGGGAAGGAGGATCAGCCCCTGATCTCTGCCCACCTGGTGGCCTGCCCTCCAAGGCCACGGCAATTCTGTCCAGGGCAGCACCAACTGTTGCCGTGTTGGCCTGGATAGCCAGGGTAAGGGCCCTCACATCCTGCCCAACGCCTGCTGATGTCGTCTGCAGTTCATTTAGGCAGGTTGTGAAAGCCCGGGAGTGGGAGTCCAGGTTCCCCAGCGTATCCTTGATGGAGGACAGGCTCTCCTCCATCCGCACCAATGTCTGGCTGACCTGTCCCAGATGGCGGGTCTGGAGGAACTGGTCCCTTCTCAGGGTGGCGGGCAGGAGATCGGCCAACCCCCTGGTGGTCTGGGATGACATCCTGCCTCCAGCTGATGCTTGTGGCCGGGGAGAAGGGGAGGCCCTTGTGAGGGGAGCCATGTTGGGGGAGGAGGGGGGGGGGCTCCCCGTTAGGGAGGCCTGCCTGCTGGCAGCCAGAGGGGAGGAGTCCTCAAAACCCAAACGTCCAGTGCCTGACATGGACTCCTCCTCCTCATGATTCTCCTCCTCCTCATGATTGTCCTGCTCCTCATGATTGTCCTCCTCCTCTTGAACCTCCTCCGCGGACTCCGGCCTTGTTGGGGGGGCCTCATTAGGCTGCTGTCCTGGGGTTGGTGCGGTCAGGCCAGATGGCCCTGCACCCTCCTGCACATCTGTGGATGACACAAAACATTCACAGGTTGGAGGATCCACACACTTGCCACATATTCCCTTTCACCCCCTCCCCCACACATGCTACACACCTGATATTAAAAAAGAAAACAACTTACCTGGCACCACGGGCTGGGGACTGGAGTCAAAGCCGGGCAGGCCCTCAACTTCATGCCGATGAAAGGTCAGGGCCACCGCACGCTCCTCTGCTGTCAGGCTAATACGGCATGGTGGGCCCCCTCCTGTGCCCCTGGCATGGGCATGCATTCTGGCCAACTTCTTTTTGACCAGACGCCGGAGGTCATTGATTTTTTTGTCAATCCCAGACCTGGTCCGTGTCTCCCCCTGCCCCGCAGAATTCACCTGGTCAGTGATCCTATCCAAAATCTCCCTCCTCCTGGCCGGGGTGGTGTTGGCACTCTCTGGGCCGTGGAGGTAACGCCCATACTCGCTAATGGCCCGGGCAAGAATCTGTTTTTCCACAACTGTAAAATTCAGCTTTCGTTTTCTCTCAGTCATCCTTCCAAAAAAAAACAGTCCCAGTCAACAAAATTCACGCACACAAACAAGCACAACCAATCACAAAAAAACACACACACACAGAGAAAACTACTCACCAAGAAACAGTCCCCAAAAAAAAAAAAAATATATACAGCAGGAAAAGAAACAAAAAGAAATATATCAATCAAACAAACAGTCTCTCAAACACTTATCAAAAACCACTTTCAAAAATCTAACAACAACCACTTGATTACACAGAACACTAATCTGACAACTACAAAACACACCGCAACGAACAACAAGAACAAAAGCACTTTGTTAAATGGGAAGGGACAAAGGGATGTACTTTTGCAAAGGAAGTGCGTTTGTGTGTGTCTATTTATGCTGTTTGCGTAGTTCACAACGTTGCCCTAGTCCATTTCCAATTTCACTGATTGCGCCGCTCCCGAGTTGTGAGCATGCGCACATCGGAGCTGACATGGTCTCGTTCAAGCGCGCATGCGCGAGCCGGCCGGCCCTTCATTTGCATGGGGTCACGGCTCATTTCAATGTAACACGCCCACGTCCCTCCCAATTTGTATTACTCCTCCTTACGCCTCTGGAAAAACGTTACGTATGCGCAATTTCCTGCGCAAAAGCTACGAGAATAGGGTGATTACGCGGCAAAATTGCGCACGTCTAACGTAAAGGCGGTGCGCTACGCCGGTCCAATAATGCGCAGATGTACGTGAATCTGGGCCACAGTATATACACACACGAAACAACACACATACAAACGGTATAAGCACACACACTATACATACATACATAGTATATACATGCACTATATACACACACGCACAGTATACATACACACACAGTATATACACACACTATACATATAGTATATACACATATAGTATATACACATACAGTATATACACACATTATACATATACATATACACATACAGTATATACACACACACTATACATACAGTATATACACACACATTATACATATACACATACAGTATATACACACACACTATACATACAGTATACACACACATTATACATATACACATACAGTATATACACACACACTATACATGCAGTATACACACACACACACACACACACATTATACATATACACATACAGTATATACACACACATTATACATATACACATACAGTATATACACACACACATTATTCATATACACATACAGTATATACACACACACTACACATACAGTATAGTATATACTCACACACATTATTCATATACACATACCATATATACCCACACTACACAAGCAGTATATACACACACACATTATACATATACACATACAGTATATACACACACATTATACATATACACATACAGTATATACACACACTACACATACAGTATATACACACACACATTATTCATATACACATACAGCATATACACACACTACACATACAGTATATACACATACAGTATACATATACACATACAGTATATACACACACTACACATACAGTATATACACACATTATACATATACACATACACATACAGTATATACACACACATTATACACATAAAGTATATACACACACACTACACATACAGTATACACACACATTATACATATACACATACAGTATATACACACACTATTCATACAGTATATACACACACACATACAGTATATACACACACATTATACATATACACATACAGTATATACACACACTATACATACAGTATATACACATACAGTATACATATACACATACAGTATATACACACACACATTATACATATACACATACAGTATATACACACACTACACATACAGTATATACACACACACACATTATACATATACACATACAGTATATACACACACTACACATACAGTATATACACACACACATTATACATATACACATACAGTATATACACACACTATTCATACAGTATACACACATTATACATATACAGTATATACTAGTGTTGAGCGGAATACGCCATATTCGATTTCGTTAATATCGAATATTCGTGATATTTTATAAAAAAATAAAAAATTTCGAAGTTTCGCCAATGCGAAATTTCGCAATTTTTTTTGGATAAAATATCACGAATATTCAATATTTACGAATATTCGCTATATTTTATAAAAAAAAAAAAAATAGCGAAATTTCGCATATGCGAAAGCAAAAATGATTGCGAAATTTCGCTAATGCGAAAATGATTGCGAAATTCTCATAAACGGAGATCATTTCCTGTATTACTAAACTAATATGCACTAAACACTAACTCTACACTAACTCTACTTAAAAGAAAGGAGAATAAGGGGGCAAAAGAAGGGCGGAGAAGATAATCGCGCAATATTCCTATTGCGCGATTATCTTCTCCGCCCTTCTTTTGCATCAGAGCCAATCAGAATAACTCGAATATTCGGCAAAAGGAATATCGCGCAATATTCCTTTTGCCGAATATTCAAGTTATTCTGATTGGCTCTGATGCAAAAGAAGGGCGGAGAAGATAATCGCGCAATATTCCGTTTGCCGAATATTCAAGTTATTCTGATTGGCTCTGATGCAAAAGAAGGGCGCATCAGAGCCAATCAGAATAACTCGAATATTCGGCAAAAGGAATATTGTGCGATTATCTTCTCCGCCCTTCTTTTGCATCAGAGCCAATCAGAATAACTTGAATATTCGGCAAAAGGAATAACGCGCAATATTCCTTTTGCCGAATATTCGAGTTATTCTGATTGGCTCTGATGCAAAAGAAGGGCCGAGTAGAATCGCATCAGCTACTCGGCCCAGGGTCTCTCTCTAATCATACCAGCAATGCTTTTAGACGTCGATGGAGATCACTAGGATGTGATCTGTTTTACAAATAAATTTGAAAAAATAGGAATATTCGCCATAGCGAATATTCGCCGCAATATTCAAGTTATTCGTGAATACTCGAATATGCAATATTCGTAGCGAATATTCGCAATGCGAATATTCGCAATGCGAATATTCGTGAGCAACACTAGTATATACACACATTATACATATACAGTATATACACACACACATTATACATATACACATACAGTATATCCACACACTATACATATACACACAGTATATACACACACTATACATACAGTATATACACACACATTATACATATACACACACAGTATATACACACATAATACATACACACACACCAGCATTTTTCACCCAAAAATCAGCATTATTGAATGCACTGCTGCCCCATCTCCTGACATGCTGGGACTTGTAGTGCCCCAGCAGCTCACAGACACAAGAGTTGGTAATACAGGAGAGGAGGGGGACTGTGCCTGTGTAGTGGTGGGCAGTTAATGAGTAGGCAGGTGTAGTAGAGATTGGGGAGACATTCAGGACATGCCCTTCCTCCAGAAGTAGTGCACTTCCTACAAACAAAATCGATCTAATAGCCTCAGAGCCATGCTAGAGGTAACACATCCCCTCCCTCTCTGCTCACTAGGGTAACCCACTGACAAAGATCCATCTTGTAAAATTCAGCCAGCTTACCTTATCAGACAGTCCGTCCCACACTGCAAGCTATGTCCCCGCCTCCCCCTCTCCTCTCCTCCAGCAGTCGGAATCTCCTGCTTCTGTGTCAAAAAAGCTGCGCTGGAGAAGGGGGCATGTGCAGCGTGTTCCTATTGGCTGAGGGGGCAGTGCAGAGGCGGGGCAGCTATAATCTCAGGAATTTCACATCAAAATAATGTCGGTGCCAGACATATCAGGAACAGATGTAAAAAAAAAATAGTTTTTACATTCTGTCCCTAGTTTTACTGAAGCTGGCCACCCTGATGGGGCCCCCTAGTGGCACGGGCCCTCGGTCACTGCCCGAATGACCGAATGGTCAGTCCGCCCCTGGTTAGTATTCAGGGCCTCTAAATTGGCACGGTTGAACTTTAGGCCCAAAATCTGGCCAAAATTATCCAGTAGTGCAAACAACTATGGTAAAGTGGTGTGTGTGAGAAATAACAGCAGGTCATCTCCGAGAAGCGTGCATTTGTGGTTTTGATCTCCACTCGTGATCCCTAATATATTAGAATCTTGATGAATCGCAATAGCTAAGGTCTCCATCACTGGGCTATATATTTCACATTTTGTGTTATATTTGATCTTGTTGATGATATATTTTTGCAATATAATATTGATTATAATGTTGATTATATATATGCAGTGCACTTTATTTTGTTTATTATAAGATATGCTGATTCACATTGCATTAAAGTTGTTTTAAAGGCAGACTTTTTTTTTATCTTAATGTTTTTGTGTTTTTGGCTCTGCCAGAGCATACACTGACATTCAAAGCTGTGAGAGAGGAGCCACCCCTTCTCTCTGCTGTCTATTCAAAGAAGCCCTTGTATTTTGTGACCGATATCACATATTACAAAGGCATCTGTGATTGGGCAGGAGAAATTACTCCTGGAAAAAGCCATCTTCCACGCATACAATAAAACTGTCTAATGTAAATGATAGAGATAAACCAAGAACTGTGTCATACAGTTCCTTGGACTTCCTTGTGCCTTCACGTTTTACAAAGAAGCTGAATTCCTTTAATTTAGCTTAAGCAGTACTGTTTGTGACAAGTGCTTCGTGCCAAATAAGCTTTTTTCTGTAATTTCTGTGAATTCAGTATTGCATCTTAATGTGACTGTTTTTATGTACTAAGCTATGTGAACATACACTTTGAAAATGAACATTTACTTTGCAAAGTGTCTCTATAGTTTAACCACTTGTCCACCGACCACCGTCAAATGATGGCGGGCGGAGGACTCCAATATCCTGACTGCACGTCATATGATGTTCAGTCATTAAAACAGGGAATGCGGGCAATCGCGTGCGCGCATCCCTGTACTGTCGGTAGCGGCTTGTCACGGAGACACTGCTCGTTACCGGCAGGGGTGAACAGCGGTGCGGATGCACTGTTAACCACGTGATCGGCTGTGATGAAGTCACGGCTGATCACGCATGGCAACACCCCCATAGTGCACGGCGCGTGTTCGCGCAATTTTTATTTGGGTACAGTGTTGCATGACTGAGTAATTGTCTTTCAAAATGTGAGAGCACCGAAAGCTGAAAATTGGTCTGGGTAAGAAGGGGGTTTAAGTGCACTGTTTTGAAGTGGTTAAACACTTTGTTATAATTAGGGAGACAATTCAGGCTCCCCGCTACTAAGGGTTTATAAAAGACATTGGGCCAGATTCACAGAGCCCTTACTCCGGTCTATCTCGCATTAGACCGGAGTACTTTCAAATTATGCGCGTCGTTTCATTAGTCTGAAGCCTCAAACCATGAAACGACGGCTTCGGGCTTCAATCCGACTGGCTTACGTGTTTGCGTCGTATTCCGCATCGGGGTATGCAAATTAGCTTTTTTCGTCGATCTACGATCAACGAAGTTACGAGCATCATTCGCAATCTCTTACGCCATCTGTAGTCATCTTTTTGCCGCGTAAAGTTATTCCAGCTTTTATCTGGTCTAATATTAGACAGCCCATGTTAAGTATGGCCGTCGTTCCCGCGTCGAATTTCAACGTTTGTTTTTATTTTTTACGTAAGTCGTCCGGGAATAGGAATGTACGTAAACGACGCTACTCAAACAACAAATGACGTATCGACGTTAGTTTGTGCAATACACGGCGGGAAATTTCTGAACGGAGCATGCGCAGTTCGATCGCCGCGGGGACGCGCCTAATTTAAATGCTTCACGCCCCCTAATCGCGTATTTCCATTCCGCCGCGAGAAATACACTATGCCGCCGTACGTTACGGGCCAAAATCGACATGAATTTGTCGTAGAGCCAGGTAAAATACGGCGGCGTTGTGTATCTCTGATACTCTGCGCCAATGTAATTGTATGTGAATCTGGCCCCTTATGTTTTATTAATGATTTGAGATGTTCACAAAATCTGACTGAAAAGTTTGCAGGTTCCTCCACCAGAAAAAAAGAACAATCTATAGTGCAGTACATAGCTTTTGCCCCAGGACAACTAAGTCACAAGAGACATAAATTCAAAGAAATTATAACAAAGCTCTCTTTCTATAAAAGGTGGGCATATGGCAGCCATGTTGTTGGTGTGTGATGACAATTTTGTGTGTGGAAGAGATACTATTATTTTTATATATATATATATAAATCCTAAACAGTGCTACAGTACACTGCCAATCATTGTAATCAGTGTAAAATGACAGTTAAATGCAACATTACACCTCCACCTGATTTCTGCTAGTACCGAATAAATATATTGGACGATGCTTTGCTAACAACACACATAATTGTATCAATAAATTTGCATAAAAAGTGATTAACGTGAAAGTTCAAAGTGATAAAAAAAAACTCTTCAGTTTCTTTCAAATTGAAGACTTCACTAAATAGTGCACAACAGGTTGAAAGTGCTGGTGTTCTCCTCTGCCTCAATATCCTAGCCACTCACCTCAACCACTTGCCGACCGTTGTCAGTACTTTGAAGAGGGATATCGTTGTTATGGCAGTAGCTAGCTAACATAACCCGGTATCCTCTTCAAGAGCGGACAGTTGAATTTCAGATAAAAGTGGTCTCTGCGATGGATTCGCCTCGGAATAACTTTTATCGGTGGTGGGAGAGGGCCCCCCTCCCACCGCATTCTGGTGCCCTCCATGTGCCTGCAGTGGCAGAAGCGATCGGGTCCTTCTCTGTGTGTGTTATGGAGCTTAATGAGGGCAAGATGGCCCCCACCCGGCTCCATGCCATTGGAGGGCGGAAGCGACGTCAAAACTTTAGCTCTTAAAGGGACTATTTTTAATTCTTTTTTCAAAAGACATTTTTTAAATTGCATTTTAGTGAAAATATGAGATCTTATGTCTTTTTGACCCCAGATCTCATATTTAAAAGGTACTGTCATGTTTTATAAGTGTCCGAAGTGTCCGCCATAAGGTCGCAGTACCAATAAAAATCGCTGATCGCCGCCATTACTAGTAAAAAATAATATTAATAAAAATGCCTTAAAACTATCCCCTATTTTCTATTTTGTAGACGCTATAACTTTTGCGCAAACCAATCAATAAACGCTTATTGTGATTTTTTTATGAAAAACATGTAGAAGAATACGTATCGGCCTAAACTGAGGAAAAAATATATTTATATATTCTTGGGTATATTTATTATAGCAAAAAGTAAAAAATATTCATTTTTTTTTTTTTTTTAATTGTCGCTCTATTTTGTTTATAGTGCAAAACAAATAAAAACTGCAGAGGTGATCAAATACCACCAAAAGAAAGCTCTATTTGTGGGAAAAAAGGACGCCAATTTTGTTTAGGAGCCACGTCGCACGACCGTGCAAGTGTCAGTTAAAGCGACGCAGTGCCGAATCGCAAAAAGTGGCCCGGTAATTAACCAGCAAAATGACTGAAGTGGTTAAAGAACAGTGTAAAAAATATATTTTTAATGTGCCTCATCCCGACGAACTCACGCACAGAAGCAACTGCATACGGGATTCACGGCCGCATATGTAAACAGTATTCAAACAACACATGTTGATCGTTAGAGCGAGAGCAATAATTCTAACCCTAGACCTCCTCTGTAACTCAAAACATGCAACCTTTTTTTAAACATCGCCTATGGAGATTTTTATAGGTTAGAAATTGTAGCCATTGCATGAGCGGGCATATTTGAAAGGTGACATGTTGGGTATAAAATTACTTAGTGTAACATCATATTTCACAATATAATTTTTTTTTGCTAACTTTACTGTTGTCTTATTTTTTTAATTCAAATATGTGATTTTTTTTTCAGAAAAAGTGTGCTTGTAAGACCGCTGCGCACATACGGTGTGACAGAATGTATTTTCCACCATTTTATTCTCTATGGTGTTATAAAAAAATATATATAGGGCCGGATTCACGTACACGGCTTATCTTTGTGCGGGCATAGCGTATCTTCTTTACGCTACGCCGCCGCAAGTTTGGGAGGCAAGTGCTGTATTCACAAAGCACTTGCGTTCTAAGTTACTTAGGCGTAGCGTGCATGTTTCGGCGTAAGTGCGCGTAATTCAAAGTAGGCTATTAGTGGGCGTGTTGTATTAAAATGAGCCGTGACCCCACGTTAATGATGCGCCTAACGAACGGCGCATGTGCCGTCCGTGGACGTATCCCAGTGCGCATGCTCACAATCACGACGCAAATACACAATGCTTTCGTGAGCGTAACTTACGCACAGCCCTATTCGCATACGATTTACGCAAACGACGGAAAATTTCACGCTGTTCCGACGTCCATACCCTAACATGACCCGCTATTTGGTGGTATATCTTTACGCCGGACGTAACCCTTACGCAAACCGCGTAACTGGCGCATCTACGTTCGTGAATCGGCGTATCTTCCTCATTTGCATATTTATCATGGGAACGCCGAATGCGTCCAGCGTAACTATGCGCCCACGATACGCTACAATAAGTTACGTCGGGCGACTGAAGCCATGTTTTTCGGCGTATCTTGCTTTAGGAATCGGCATAAAGATGTGACGGCGCATATTTGTACTTACGTCGGCGTATCTCGAGATACGCCGGCGTAAAGCTACGTGAATCCGGCCCACAATATTTGGGGGTTCAAAGTAATTTTCTAGCAATTTTTTTTTTTAAACCAGTAAACACCAAATCTCAAAAAGAGGCTCTGTCCATAACTGGCCCCTGTATTACCTGCCGGTAAAACAGGGGTTTGATTTTAAGGTAAGCAGCTAGGATATTGAGGTGGAGGAGAGAACCAGCACTTTCAACCTGTTGTGCACTATTTGGTGAAGACTTTAATTGGGAAGAAACTGAGGACTTTTTTCATCACTTTGAACGTTCACGTTCGTCACGTTTTATGCAACTTTATTAATACAATTCTATATATATATATATATATAGCAATCACGTGGAGGTGTAATGTTGCATCCAACTGTTATTTTGCACTGAAATTGTATTTTTCTACATTGTATTTTTGCTAATTTTTTTCCAGGAAGAATCAAGTTCAGTATTAATTTTATTATTTGCACATTTATATGATTCGCAGCGAAACACTGTTTTGGTATTTATTAGATTAATGTAAAGTGGACTCATTTTCTGTGACAACTGCTTAGAAAAACCCATGGTGCTGATTGTTGGGGCAAGCAAGGCTCCACTGATGGTTTGCCTTAGTGGACAGATCGGCCTCAGGGGGCTGACTTTGCGGGCTCCCTGGACAGGAAAGTGTCCTTATTAAAAGTCAGCAGCTACAGTGTTTGTAGCTGCTGACTCTTTAAGAAAAAAATTTGCGGGTGGAACACCACTTTAATCTGACACCACCGACGCACTGGTATTTTTTCCCTCCACTGACACAGATGCAGCAGCATTTTTTTTTTCCACCAACACTGGTACAACAACAACATTTTATCCTTTCAGTGACACCACCAATGCTGGAACCTTTTTTCCTTCCGAAGTCACTACATGTGCATGGCATTTTTCCCCTCCCTCCGCTGACACTTTTTATACATGCAGATATGCCACCATTTACACCCTCACACTGATGCTGAGGTATTTCTTTCCTTGCCACTGTTAGTGACATATTTTACTGCAGAAGACTATGTGCACAGCTACTCAACTCTTCATTTTTTTCTACAGCATGCCACAACCATTGGCATTATTATATCATTACAAACTGTACATTGTACTGTGACGCAAAACAGCACTGCTATTAGTCCCACCACCTGGTCTGCCCAGTGGAGATTAGGGCATTGTTTGGCATCTTTGCCTGGTGCGATGAACAACCTTGTCCCAATACTGCATACTGCTTAATGCTTGAAAATATAAGTGTGTCCCATCAGCAAAAGGCAGGGAGGGTATCCATAAGTATACTGTTTAAACCATAATTAGAGTAAGGCCGCGTACACACGAGGGGATATGTCCGCTGAAAACGGTCCGATGGACCGTTTCAGCAGACATCTCCGCTCGTGTGTATGGGCTAGCGGACAGATTTCTCCACCCGACAGATTTCAAAGCATGCTTTGAAATCTATCCGGTGGGAATCTGTCCGCCCGACATGTCTGCTGGTTAGTACACTTACCAGCAGACATGTCGGCTCCCACCGCCGCGCCGCTGCCGAATGGATTCGGCGCATGCGCGGAAGTGTTTTACTTCCTGGTGCGGTGACGTGGCGGCGTCAACGTCACCGCCGCGTCACCACTACGTCACCGCGCCGTCCGGCGGCGGGGAATTTGATCCGATGGTGTGTACACGCCATCGGATCAAACTCCCGATCGGACATATCCGATGGAAATGGTCCGCGGACCGTTTTCATCGGATATATCCGATCGTGTGTACGCCGCCTAACAATCACATTTTATATCACATATTCTGCACTGAACCTCTTAAACGTATGTCTTATGTTACATGTATATGTAAAATACATTATTGATGATATCTTTTATCAATGGTGTAACTATATAATTGACTTTATACCTGCCCGAAGATCCAACGCCTCATCTCTGTCTAGGGGAACATTTATAGATGTGATGGAGGGGGAGTTAAAACCTGGTCTGACTGTAGCCTGCCACAGAGAGAGATAGGAGGCAAGTGACAGAGAGAGGAGGGGGATGACAGAGAAAGATAGGAGGGGGTGACAGAGAGGAGGGGGGTGACAGAGAGAGGAGGGGGTGACAGAGAGAGAGGGGGGCAGAGAAAGAAGAGGGGGTGGGTGACAGAGAGAGGAGGGGGGGTGACAGAGAGAGGAGGGGTGTGACAGAGAGAGGAGGGGTGTGACAGAGAGAGGAGGGGGGTGACAGAGAGACAGTGTGGAGGGGAGTGACAGAGAGTGGAGGGGGGGTGACAGAGAGTGGAGGGGGGTGACAGAGAGTGGAGGGGGGTGACAGAGAGAGGAGGGGGGTGACATAGAGAGAGGAGGGGGTGACAGAGAGTGGAGGGGGGTGACAGAGAGAGGAGGGGGGTGACAGAGAGAGGAGGGGGGTGACAGAGAGAGGAGGGGGGTGACAGAGAGTGGAGGGGGGTGACAGAGAGAGGAGGGGGGTGACAGAGAGAGGAAGGGGTGACAGAGAGAGGAGGGGGGACAGAGAGAGGAAGGGGTGACAGAGAGAGGGGGGAGAGAGGGGGGTGGGTGACAGAGAGAGGAGGGGGTGACAGAGAAAGGAGGGTGGGTGACAGAGAGTGGGGGGTGGGTGACAGAGAGTGGGGGGTGACAGAGAGAGGGAAGAGGGGGGTGACAGAGGGAGGGGTGACAGAGAGAAGAGGGGTGATGGAAAGAGAGGAGAGGGTGACAGAGAGAGGGGTGGGGGACAGATAGAGAGGAGGGGGGTTATTGACAGGAAGGGGGCTGACAGAGCAGGGAGACACACAGCGTGAGGCTGGACTCTGGAAACAAGCAGGCACGATTCTTCACAGTCCAGCCCCGCCTCCACATGTGACCAGCAGCCTCCGCCGGGCCAATCGAAAAACCCTCATGTTATGACCCGTTCGGCCAATCACAGGGCACCCGCTGGGTTCAGACCGCAACTCCACTGTATGACGCTGAACCTGTAGCAGACACGGGAATGCGCGGCGCCACTCCAGATCCAAATGTTTCAGCCGGGGCCAGAGATCCATTGCCACTGGCCACATGATGCTGGAATGTGTGCCCAGGTTTTTCGGTGGGTGGAAACTCGGGCACATGTATCAAAATACGGACTGCTGGGGTCAAAACCGGACAGGTGGCAACCAAACGCACGGCGCCCCCTGCTGCCCATGGCGCCTTGTGCGGTCGCACGGCTCGCACACCCCAAAGGCCGGCCCTGGGGGCAAGGTAAGATGAGTCTGGGCATTTAAAACCTTTGAGATTGACATCACCTGGTCTTCCCAGACGATGATTGAGAACAATCCATGACACTGGCAGGTCTCAGCTTTGCAAAGGCAGTGCATGCTATAAATTCTGCAGGGTGCAAGCGCTCCGAGGCGATTCAGTTCGCATGTGTTTCGCTATATAAGCTTTTCACTCACTCATAAATTCTGCAGGGTGCCCAAACTTTTGCAGATGCCATTGTATTTGTTTTCTGTAATCTTGAAAGTGTAAATGATGGAAATAAAATCCAACTTTTTTTGACATATTATAAGAATGTCTATTCTGTAATTTGATGCCTTTTGGAGATGTTTCCATCTTTCCTTGGCTTCGTTATGCACATTAATACACATTTTTTACCTGGGGTGCCCAAACTTTCGATCCTCACTATATATATATATATATATATATATATATATATATATATATATATACATACATTTCCTTTTGTTTGATAATAAGTTCAACTTTTTTTTTTTTTTTTTAAACCGACAAACTGTTCATCCCCAGTCATAATAGGATTACATCAAGTACTGTATGTGTTTTTGCAATACAGACTGAAAAACATTTTGGCCTGATTGCGTTAAGAATGTCTTCTTATAGCAATCTATGAAGTTCATAGATGCACTGTTCAAGGATGCAATTTATTTAACAAATTTGCTAATACACTGCACATGAAATAAGAAAAAAAATGAATGATTGTTGTTTTTTCATTTTCAGTAGACTTTAAAAAAACACATTTATTAGGGTGGTTTATTTTTTCTATAATTAAAAAAATGTTATACCTAGGGGTATAACAACATTTTAATGCTTAATAAAATTACATAGATATAAAACAAGCATTCCTAAGTCTATTTTGCCAATGTTAAAGAGCATTTGACCCATTAAGGAATATAGTGCTTTCCAATAAACTACTTATTGCAGAATCTTCCATATGTGTACTGCCTCAGACTGTACTGTACTGAACTGTTTTTGTAGCTGTAAACCACTTAGCAAATAAACAACATTTTTCTTATGGTCAGAACTTTTTAACCATCTGTCTTTGCTTAATAAAGCAACTAGCTTTTTAAAGACTAGTTAAAGTCACATGAATTCAGTTGACTATACATTGTACTAATAGACTCCATTTTTCTTGTTCAAAGTTAACATTAGGAAACAAAAAAGAACACTCTAGAGTAGAAACATAACAGGTATGACATAAGAGCCCATTCACACAGGGGCAACACGACTTCTAGCACAACTTTGGGAGGCAACTTGGACATGACTTGAGTATGAATCATCAGGCAACTTACAAGGCAACTTCAAGTCGCCTCCAGGACAGGGGGTTTTTCAGTGGCCAATCAAACAACAATCAGCTCTGTGGGAGGGAGGGGGAGGGAGGGGTTTGCCTGAGAAATGTATGTTATCTTGCTGTATTGTTGCTTCAGTTAAGACATTGATCCGACTTCTGAGGCGACTTTCATTGAAATCAATGGGTACAAGTTGCCTACAAGTTGCCTATAAGTCGGATTGACGTAGTACAGGAACCTTTTTTGAAGTCGAAGCGACTTCAGTAGTGTATTCATTTTCTCGACCGCACGACTTGGGGCAACCTCGGGCGACTTGAAGTTGGATCCCAGGTCACCCCAGTGTGAGCCGGCTCTTAGTCTACACCAGGAAACGTGCAAGGTTGTATACAGAATACATTTACAAATGACAACCATAGCAATGTCTTGGAAAACAACTTAGTTTAATATCATATTTATGAAATTTTACTTCATGGTTGATACAGCCAGATGGCCTAAGTTGGAAGTTGCAAGTTGATCGCCAATTGAAATAAAGATTTGGGTAATTATGGATTTCCTCTATTTATTCCATATATATGTATTAACTTGTCTATTTCTATAGTTAGCTAGTCTGACAAAACTCTGAGGCCGTGTACACACGACCGAGAAACTCGTCGGGCTAAACTCATCGTTCCGCCTGTCGAGGTTCCCGTTCAGCTGTCGAAAAGCTCATCGAGTCAAAATTTCCCCATAGAACAACAAGGAAATAGAGAGCATGCTCTCTTTTTGGCTCGACGAGCTTCCCGACGGGATGCTTGGCGAAAAGTGTACACACGACCGGTTTTCTCGGCAGAATACGTCTCCCATCGAGGTTCTCGCTGGATTATGCCGAGAAACTCGGTCGTGTGTACGGGGCCTGATAATGTTAATGGTGATGGTACAATAATAAGGTCAGCTATTAAATAGACACACTGCTTAAAAAAAAGGGAAACTAGGAATGCTAACATAAAATACAGAAAAGAAAAAGGTTACAGAGCATATAAAACAAAAGAACATCCCCGCAATCCTCAGACGCATGTCCCACCACATCATCAGACCCCCTCATGAGCATCTGCGGCAGAAGGCAATGCAGGATTTCTACAGAATTGCCAGATTCCCAGGCACCATCGGGGCCATTGATTGCACACATGTGGCAATAAGGCCCCCCCGTGCCACAGAGCACATGTAGCGAAATCGTAAGCATTGGCATTCCATCAACGTACAGGTGATAGCCTATGCCCAATGCCTCATATGGCACGTCCGTGCCAAACACCCCGGGTCCAGCCACGACAGCTACATATACCGTCAAAGCAACATCCCAACAAAATTCGAACAGAACGTGTACAGGGACAGCTGGCTGGTTGGTGAGTGACATGGGAGTCAGGCATGACTGTCCGACCCCATGATGCAGACATCACGAGGGGCACATGCGCGGCTAACATCCTCCTGACTCGGCATATGCACTTGGGCCCCATCTCATGACTCCATACTGGAATCCCCAAACCAGAGGAGAAAGAAAATACAATGATGCACACATACGCACCCGTGCAGTGGTGGAGCTTCCCAGGGGGTCAGGCTCAGGATGATGTTCGGGGGATGGCATGGGATGGCCACCGGCAGCAGATGGCCCTGCTCCCTCCAGCACATCTGTGCATGACACAAAACATTCACATGTTGGTGGACCCACACACTTGTCACATGTTCCCTTCCACCCCCTCACATGCTACACCAGATAGGATAAAAAACACACCCTTACCGGTCCTCAAGGCCTGTTCCATGGAGTCATAGCCCTCAACTTGCTCCCTCTGGAGACACCGGGCAACCACCTGCTCATCATGAGTCAGCCTAATAGTAGTGGCTGGTCCCCCTCCAGTGCCCTTGGCATGCCTCCTCATCGAGCCCAGCTTCTCCTGGACCACACAACGCAGGTCATTTATTTTTTTCAAAATGTCCTTGGAGGTCCTTACCTCATGTCCCAGGGTATTGACCTCTGTCGTGATCTCCTCCAGGATCTCCTCCTTCCTGGCCTTACTGGTGGTGCCACTCTCTGCCCCATGGAGGTACACATCGTACCTGGACATGGCGTAATGATAATAGCCCTCTCCTGTGCAGAAAAGTTTTTCTTCCTCCTCTCCTTCCCTGATGCAGGAGTAGACATGGCTTAAAGCGGAATTCCAGTCCCCCCAAAAAAAATTTTTTAATGACTGCTCTGTAATTTTAAAAACCTGAAAAATAACATTACTAACATGGCATATTTTATTGTTCCTTTACTTTCTTGAAAAAAAATCTTTTACTCACAGATCTCGGATGCAGGCAGGTTCCATTTTGGCTGTGGGCTGTGGGCTGTGGGCTGTGTGAAGCCGTTCTGCGTTCATTTCCTGGACTTTTGTGATGCCTGAGTGGTTGCCATAGCAATGTCAATATTTGTAAAATATGGAGGGAGCTGGATTCATGGGACTAGAGCCGTTAGAGAAGCAGGTGGGGGTGGGGGGGTTGGGTACTGCCGCCGAACGAGAAAAAAAGTTGTTAGGCGGGGGGTTACTGTTGCTGATGCCGCTGCCGCCGAACAAGCACTTTGCACGCCGCCACCTCGGACCTCCTCTTCCACCGCTGGGAGGTATAGTAGCGGGTGCTGTCAAGCCGTCACCTCATTCCCCCCCCTCCCCCCAAACAACGACCGTGTGGGAGGAGGCGAGCTGCGAGCTGTCAGAATGTTTCCTACCGCTCGCACCCTCCTCCCTTTCGCCTGTCATTGGCCATTCGCGTCATCGGCAAATATCGCGAGATCTCGGCAGTAGGCGATATCCCAGAAACCCTTGTAATCGCCTAGGCTATTAAGGGCGGAAGTCGAGAAGAAATAAATAAAAAAAGGTATTTCTTGACAGAAAAATAAATAAATACATGCCAATGTGAAAAGGATTCGTTTAGGAGATTTAATATAGATCAAGTGAAAACAATGGGTGGAACTCCTCTTTAAAGCAAAAAAACAAAAGTACCTTGCTTCAGGGGGGGAAACAAGCAGACGGGCGCATGTCTGGGCGTATTTTTGCTCTGGACATAGGCAGTGGGCCGGCGTTTCTCAGGGGTTACGCCGGGCGTAGTTGTGAGCATGAGCGGAGGGGTGCAGGAGATACGTCACGGCGCATGCGCCGTTCGTTCGGCCCTTTATTTGCATGGGGTCACGTTTCATTTAAATGGATCACGCCCGCTTCCTTCCTACTTTGAATTACGTCAGCTTACGCATACGAATTTACATTACGCTGGCGCAACATTGGGAGCATTTTCTCTGAGAATACGGTGCTTGCCTCTCTGAGTTACGTCGCCGTAGCTACGCCGGCATAAAGATGCGCCGATGTACGTTAATCTGGGCCTAAAGGTCCACTCCACTATAAGAAACTCCATCTATTGCCTGATTTAGTTTAAAGCGGAGCTCCACCCTAAAGTGAACTCGCGCTGATCGGGACCCTCCCCCCTCCGGTGTCAGACAGGTATTTGCACCCACTTCCGGCCCAGCATTCTCGGGCAGAATATGAGTATGTCGTCACATCCTGTCACCCCCCTGTTGTGTGCTGGGAACACTCGACTCCCAGCACATAGCGGGAGCCAATCTGCGGGCGCAGCGCGACTCGCGCATGCACCGTAGGGAACCGGACAGTGAAGCCGGAGCGCTTCACTTCCTGGTTCCCTCACTGTGAATGGAGGGGGGAGCAGCAGAGTGATGAGCGATCGCTCGTCCTCTGCTGCAAACGGCGCTGGACTCCAGGACAGGTAAGTGTCCTAATATTAAGTCAGCAGCTGCAGTATTTGTAGCTGCTGGCTTTTAATATTTTTTTTTTGAGCGGACATCCGCTTTAAGTTACTGTATGTAGTTTCTGGGTTAGGTATTTAGGAATCCAGGTAATCATTATTCACACAATGTAGGAACCTGACAGACATATGGGGAATCATCCAAACTGGAGATTTATACATAGATACATTCAGCAGCATCATAAATGTGCAAACCACTAATTAATTGATTGTTTTGTTTAACTAGCTTGTGGCCTGCAGTGTCCTGTACCTCTTCTCCAATGCTGGACAATTCTCGGTGATGCAGAGAAGAGAGCTGAATTAACAACATTATCACTGCTCTCTGTAGCTATGTACTGTGAGTGCAGGCTGCTATTAAGATTTACCCCTAAGGGATAGGGGTGAAATGCCCTGAGCTAAAAAGGAAATGGACCAATGTGAACAGGCTCCAAACTATAGAGAAAATGGCCCAGATTCACAGAGAGTGGGCGCACATTACGCCGCCATAGCGCAAATGCCGTACGCCACGCCGACACAACGTAGAGAGGCAAGCGCTGCATTCAGCACGCTATTGCTCCCAATGCTGCGTCGGCGTGGCATATTTTTCGAAGGTGCAGGCCGGCGTAGGTGGAAGTGGGCGTGACCCCATGCAAATGATGGTCCGAGCATGGTGCAGTGTTTTACACCCGGCGTATCATGAACTGTGCATGCGCCTTGAGGTTGCCGTGATGTGGACGCATGAAACAGCACCCTTATGCGCATGCTCACAACCACGCCGGCACAACTGTCTAAGCTACCCTGGATCACCACGTACGCCGGTCTCTGGTGCAGACCTTTGCATGTCTGTTGCCGGGTTGCACCTCATCTATGGGGAATAACTTTACGTCGGACGTACAACTAACGTCTACCTCGCGTAGCATGCATCGGGCGCACGTACGTTCGTGAATCGCTGTATTTCCCTCATTTGCATGTTTGAATACCTAATCAATGGGAGCAGCAACATGCATCCAGAGGAAAAGTGCGCCCACGCTAGGTCGGCGTATGTAAGCTACGTCGGCGTAGGGTGGCCAGTTTTTAGGCATATGTTAGTTTGTGGGTCTGGCACACAGATACGCCGGCGCACATTTGCGCTTACCGGTGTCGG
Source organism: Rana kukunoris (assembly GCA_029574335.1). Taxonomy (NCBI): domain Eukaryota; kingdom Metazoa; phylum Chordata; class Amphibia; order Anura; family Ranidae; genus Rana; species Rana kukunoris. The sequence continues at coordinate 221,009,462 of CM056050.1, read as the reverse complement.
AGTAAGTGCTTTGTGAATCTGGGCCTATGTCTTCTGTGACAATGCTGGAGAGATAATTAGTGATGCAGTAAAATCATTGTAACGGTCACCACCGTTTACGACCTTCCATCCACCCACGGCAAGCTTATCCGACACACCAACAAATCGGCAGACATGATCAATTCCATTTCCCAGAATAACGAGACTGACCGCTCTATTCTCTAGTTCCAAAATGAAAGAATACTTTATTGGTTTCTTAGCTTGCTTATATATCCAGTACAGCATATTAAAGTTAATCACAGGACAATGCAATCTCCACCCCCCTCATCACACTAGTTACTATGCAGACATTTCGGCACCGATACTGACAAGATCTACAGTATCAAATTCCTTTATCAATAGAATTCAAACAAAATTCAATCACACAATGTCTTGACCTCAACCCACATATCTAGACAGACGTACTGTCTCCGGCGAAGGGTCTTAACAACTTGTGATATCTCAAGACATCCTGCAAACATGAATTATTATTAATGGCCCATCTCATGTAATACATGAATTATGATTTTATTAGCCACCCTACGCCCAAAAGGGCACAGGGTGAACTTAGACCCAGGAGTTATTAGTGCCGCTGGCACAGGAGTATCTCTCATCCTTCCAAAGTCTCTGGTTGTCACGGGTCATTTCGTTACAATCATATTTACCATATTCATCGTCATATAACACAAACCCTTACTTTAAGGCCGCGTACACACGATCAGACCGGTCCGATGAAACTGGTCTGGAGACCAGTTTCATCGGACCAATTCGATGGTAAGTACGGCCTATCGGACAGTTGTCTGTCGCACCAAAGTTTTAAAACTTGCTTTAAAATCTGTCCGATGGAATCAAGTCAACGCATGCTTGGAAGCATTTAACTTCCTTTTTTCAGCACGTTGATGTGTTCTACATCACCGCGTTCTGGTCTGATCGGATTTTTGGTCCAATAGTGTGTACACACATCAGACCATCAGACCACGTCAGCCTGGTCCGATGAAAACGGTCCGTCGGAGTGTGTACAGGGCCTAAGAGGGAAGTTTCAGGAAAAATCTTTCCACAGCCCCCAAAGGTATAACATGTAGGCAGAGTTTACCCTCTATTTTCAGGGTAAAAAGGCGAGTGTTATACGCCAATAAATACGGTATTTATGTATTTATTTTATAACTGGACTTTTTAAAGCATATTTTGTTAGAGATGGCTAAATAAACACATTCCTGAAAAAAAAAAAAAAAAGACCTACAGCATCTCAGTAGTGGAACTGGGCAAGTATTTAGAAAGCAAGTATTTAGAAAGCAAGTACCGGTATTTAGATATCAATTATTTAGATATCAAATATTTAGAAAGCAGTCTTCATAAAAAAAATCAGCTGTAGCAACAACCAAATGAATTCTGAAAAATGTACATTATTATGAGCAGAAAATGACTCACTGCTGTCACAAACATAATAAATGAAAACAAAAGGTAACTATGTTAATATATTGCACAAGCTCAATGGTGAGTGCTAAAAAAAGAACAGCAAAATGCACAAGAGAGCAAGGAAATTAGTGTATCATGTGACTCAGCAAGGATTCGCTCATGAAGGTTGCTTTCTCCTTATGAAGGTACCAAGCGGAAAACCTCAAACTATTAATTTTCTTCACTCAGCAACCATAAATCTGTGTGTCTGTGTGCTAAAAGAAAATGCTGATTTTTCAGACTCCAAAAGCAGCCTTTTATTTTGTAATGAGAAATGATATCTGAATAAGTGAAGTGGGGAGATAGGGAATGCATATTGACTTAGCTTGGTTATTGTAACATTTCCACTTCTAATCCCTTCAAAATTAAACACATTAAAGGCTAATAAAAAAGCTTTCTAAAGGTGTGCCTGATCACTGGTGGGGTCTTGCTTTTCACCGAAAGTTAAAATCATTGCTGATGTCTTAGCCTTCATATTTTCAGAAACCAAATATTCTCTCTGATAAAATGACATGTGCATTGACACTGAAATTTGCACCAGTCAGCTGAAGGGAAAATACATGTAGTTCTAACCACAAGGTACATGTCTGAATAGTATTTTATAATTATAACTTATCCTATAACTGCCTCTTGGAAAACGTAACGTTCACAGTCAATAGTAATATCCTGAAACGTCAGTTTGAGCATTTAATCCAAAGCAAACCAACATTTGGTCAGAGCTCTATGTTAAGTATACTGTACATAAGTAGCTGTTTCACCAACTCCCTATTAAAATCAGTTCAGTTCCCAGTCCAAATATTTCAAATCTCTCTCTGGAACTGAAATAAATGGTTGAGACATGTTATAACAGTTTTTTACAGAGCAACCTTGATCCTCTTTATCTTATGTCCCCCACCAGCACTCCTGCTTAAAGCTTGCTATGGGGGCACCCAAGCAGGCTCACTTCCGAGCCATTGCTGTGTGTGTGTCCATTCACATAAGGAGCGTAGCGCAGCCCCCCTGCTTTTTCCTCATTGGCTGTAACTGACAGTTGCTGCTGGCTCAGCCAATGAGAAGGAAAAAAAGTTGCTGCTTTTGTGCACATCGCTGGATTGAGATGGAGCTATGGTAAGTATTGGGGGGGGGGGGGCTGCTGCGCACAGATTTTTTTTTACCTTCACGCATAAAATTTATGAGGATAAACAACCTTCATCCTTTACAACCACTCACAGGCAAGTAACATAAGTTATGTAACTGAATAAGTGTGTCTCCAATGTCATATGCTTCCCCATCCAATAAAAATGTACTGCTAAAATTAAGAAACTATAAGAACCTTATTGACTGAAAAAGTGTTGTTTTTTTTATGATATGCCTAAAGATTAAGTTATTTTTTTTTTATCAGAAAAATCCTTTATTGTGCCATCAAAAACAAGACATACCTTGTACAATCAATCAATACAAATTATCAGGAGACAGGACAAACAAAGTAATTGCACAAAGGGAGTTCACATAAGGTCTTTTGTACAGAAAGAGAAGACCCAACAAATCAACAAGTTAAACTAACAAACCCAAAAAAATAAAAAATAAAATAAATAAAAAAATTAAAAATAAAAACCTGACACAACAGATAACAATTTTCCCTGTTTTCTTACAAATACAAAATACTCATAACATTCTACCCGTATGAAGAGAACCTCCCTCCCACCAACAGAAGGAAAATGCAATTCGCCCACTGAACAGTTAAAGATAAGGATTGATAAGACCATTATTCAACCACCCAAAAATACTGTTCACATTTGTAATAACCGGTGCATAATTAATCGCAGAGGTGCCAACCCAGGAGGATCCAGCCATGCCTGCCAAATAAAATAGGACTTTCGAGGTACATTTCTATGCTGATACGTTAGGTGTTCTCGAATGAGAACATAATTCACTTGGTTCACCCACTGAAGTTTAGTCGGCACATGTGCAGCCAGCTAAAACCTTGCAACCAACTTACGGGCTATATACAATAGTCTAGTCACCGCTATATTGGCAGGGTAAGGAAAGACTTCCTCATCAATCGCCCCCAAAACACAAATCAAAGGATCCAATGGAATCCTAACCTGGAACACTGAGGAGATGACCTCAGTGACCCCACCCCAGTAACGATGTAACTTGGGGCAGCGCCACATGAGATGAATTAGAAAACCCTCAGCTTTGCAACATTTAGGACACATAGGGGAGTCTCTCCTCCCCCAACGATACAATTGAATAGGTGTACGGTAGGCCCTATGGAGCATAAAAAGATGGGACAGCCTATGAGACTGTGACACAGAAGTAAGGGGACCGGATTGTAAGCATAGATCCCATTGTTCTTCCGAAATTTCCCCCAAATCCTGTGTCCAACCCATTCTACTTGGTAGAGTAGCTGCGTCCTGCGTATTTAGTAAGAGACTGGAGTATATATGAGAAATCAAGCCCTTCCTGTCCTGACCATAACAAATATCCTTGAGTAAAGAGTGACTGACAAGCCGGAGAACAGAAGTTTGGCCTTGAGCCTGAAGAGCATGCCTCAGTTGGAGATATCTGTAAAATTGGGTTCTATGAAGATTAAATGCATTTTGAAGGTCTGAAAAGAACTTCAAAGCATTGTTATGATATAATTGGGCAACCTTATAAATACCAGCCTCCCTCCATTCCTGGAACCCCTCCAGCTGATAAACTTCCTTGAGATTGAGATTACCCCACAGAGGGGTCTCCTCCAGGAACCCTATTATCCCCAAATTAGACCTGAAAGCAGACCAGAGTCGCTTAAGAAGAATAACAGTAGGGGACTTTTGCGGTAAACGGGGCAACCCTGCCTCCAATTCGAAAGATGAAGTTTAATGTCACAAATGAACACATTCTCTGAAACTCCTATTCCCTTTCTGAACATAAAGCAATAATATTAGTACAGAATTATTTCTCATCTTATAAAAACTGACATGTATGCAGTCCTTATGATGTAATCATAGGCTCCCTATAGTTTCTGTGTTCTTCTCAAGCCCTGGTTATGTGGGAGGAGCCAGCGCAAAGCCCACACATTACTTAACCACTTAACCCCCGGACCATATTGCTGCCCAATGACCAGAGCACTTTTTGTGATTCGGCACTGCTTTGCTTTAACTGACAATTGCGACGTGGCTCCCAAACAAAATTGGCGTCCTTTTTTTCCCACAAATAGAGCTTTCTTTTGGTGGTATTTGATCACCTCTGATTTTTTGCGCTATAAACAAAAAGAGAGCGACAATTTTGAAAAAAATGCAATATTTTTTACATTATGCTATAATAAATATCCCGAAAAAAATATATAAAAAAATGTTTTTTTTTCCCTCAGTTTAGGTCGATACATATTCTTCTACATATTTTTCGTAAAAAAAATCGCAATTAGCGTTTATTGATTGGTTTGCGCAAAAGTTATAGCGTTTACAAAATAGGGGGTAGTTTTGGGCATTTTTATTATTATTTTTTTTTTACTAGTAATGGCAGCGATCAGCGTTTTTTTTCAGTACTGCGACATTATGGCGGACACTTCGGACACTTTTGACACATTTTTGGGACCATCGATCAATGCTTTAAAAATGCATTGGATTACTATAAAAATGCCATTGGCAGTGAAGGGGTTAACACTAGGGGGCAGGGAAGGGGTTAAGTGTGTTCCTGGGTGTGTTCTAACTGTATGGGGGGGTGGCCTCACTAGGGGAAATCACTGATCTTCTGTTCATAAATTGTATGAACAGAAGACCAGCGCTTCCCCCCGTTTACACACATAGCTCCCGGTCCTCGCTCTGTACCGAGCGATCGCGTGTGCCCGGCATCGATCGTACCCGCAAAGTTGCCGACGTAGAGCTACAGGCTCTTGCCCAGAAGAGCCGCATTCCCGCAGTAATATGATGGCGGGCGGTCGGCATCTAGTTAAATAAGCTACTGAGTACCAAGTGTTCATGCTAATTGCTGCTGTTTGTTACTATACTGGTTTTCTGCCTCTGAAGCGGCGTACACACAACCGGTTTTCTCGGCAGAATCCAGCAAGAACCTCGATGGGAGACGTATTCTGCCGAGAAAAACGGTTGTGTGTACACTTTTCGCCGAGAAACCCGTCGGGAAACTTGTCGAGCCAAAAAGAGAGCATGTTCTCTATTTCCTCGTTGGGCAATGGGAAAATTTGGCTCGACTAGTTTTTTAACTGACGAACTAGGAACTCGACAGGGAAAAAAATGTGTTTCGCCCGACGAGTTTCTCGGTCGTGTGTACGCCGCCTGAGAATCTGCTTTATCTTACACTATGTGTCACATGCCATATGCCTCTGAAGTAAATTTGAGCACTTTAGAGGAGTCAATTACTTAGCACAGTCCCCTCTCTCTTTCCATGCCATAGTCCTCTCTTCTTCTGACGATGTCTAAGTACTGTCTGTGTTGGCCCAGCTAGTCTAGCCCTCCCCTTACCTCTCTACATAACCTTTTATGTAGCTGCTGGGAGGAACAAAGGGGAATACAGATTTACCTTTTGTGTGGAATTACTTCTGAAAAATAGAAGTGCACATCCTATGCCTAGTCATTCCTGTTCTATAACTATATTATTATTATTACTACTAAAAATATTATTTATAGAGGATTTATATAGTGCCAACAGTTTGAGCAGTGCATTAAAATGTGGAGCGAGAGACAATACTTTTTCAATACAATTGAATACAATAACTGTGTATCTGCAGTGTGAGATTATCACAGGCACGGCTGCCTCTGACTGCAGGTTAGTCCAATAGGTAGAAAGTCACAGCATTGCATTTTACTCTAGCAACACAAACCCATTGTGAGTACCAGAAATGTTAAAAAGCAAATGGCTTTTTGAGTCAGTTTACTAAAAAAACATCAAAACTCCAGTCAAACCTTTTTTACTTTTGAATTAAAGTGGTGAATTAATTGTTTTGGTGTTTGTATGCCACTTAAAGAGATTTCTTATAACTGCCTGTCCCTTTGACACCCTGAAAGAGGCTAGAAAGTGAGTTGAAATCTTCATAATTCTAATGCCGTGTACACGCGATCAGTTTTCTCGTCAGGAAAACTGTCATGCTCTCTCTTGGATGAGAAAACTGTCCGTGTGTAGGCTCTCCAGCAGTTTTTCCGATGAGAAAACCGCTGAGAATCATGACGGAAAATTTAGAACATGTTCTAAATTTTCTCGTCACGAATCACAGCGTTTTTTTTACAACCTACAGCGTCCCATACAACCTACCTGACAGCCCCCCCAACACATTTAAAGTAATATTTTCACAAAAAATAGACCAAAATCATTACTTACAAAATCCCTGCTAAATCTAAAAGATAAAACTGTATTGAGGTAATAACTAAAATTCTTTGTGTGAATGAGGTCTTGGGGCTCCTTCACGTGGATGCTTTTGTCTGTACAGTATAAATCAAGTTTTTTTTATGTGGCTGGAGCTGTCTGCAGGCAGGCTACTTTAAGCTATGGGTACTCAGTAGTTGTACGAACATAATTGCAGGTTCTAATTTGACAGGCTTGTGGATGCAGGTGAGTGACAAAGAACCTCAATAATATTCCATACTGCTCTCATAATTCATGTGTAAATTATACAATAAGTCCATAAACCACCACCAAATTTTCAATCCAAATGAAAAATTGAACAATATCAAAGAAAAATATTTATGAATTGCTGTGAAAAATATGTGCCTTCTTCCACCGATAATCAAGCAGACATCCTACTCACCAGGCCAAAATGACACCCATTACAGGTAGTAAAATAGCATGATGTAGCAATAAAGATGTATCCTCAATGGTGTTACAGTCCCCAGTAGTTGTAAATCCACCAACGATGATGTGATCATAAACACAAAGGAGAAATTAAACTCCTCATGGTGTAGTACAGTATATCCAAATATGTATTGCTTTAAAACTAGTATCACTTACAGTTGGATGAGTTAAAATCGGCCCAAGCAGGAATACACAAGCAAGTATGCCGTTGGCGTTCCACCCTCGCTCCAGACAAAAGGCGGAAGTGACATGTCAAGCACTCACAATAAAACGCATTTCGTCAGCATGTCTGACATTATCAGGGGTCATGTGGTCATGTGGCCCGAATACAGACAGTGTGCATATGGGGCCACTCGCCCACAACGGCACACCTGTCAAATTAGGACTTGCAGTAGTGTTGATACAGATGCTGCATCCTCATAGAGTTGGCGGCTCATGCCCCACAAACAAACCACTCATTCACACTAGCGAACCCGTGTGAATGAACCCTTATTTCTTTTAAATCATTTTTTTACATTCAGAGTCAGTAATTGCATTCTCTACCACCACCGCACCTATCACCCTCCCTGTGCACCATGTTCTTGCCCTTCATCCTAGCACCCCCTGCTTGTCTGAGCCCCATTTAGTTGGACCAGTTGAACCCCATTATCAGCAGTGCTGATCAACCATATTATGCCCTCAGTCCTCTGAATTGAATGTGGCTGGGTACCATTCAATCTGAAAGACTGAGGACATCTCCTGGACTTAACCAATTACCTGTCAATATATCATTTTATCTTTCAGACATGTTAAAACCATACAAATTAATAGAATTGTGTGTTTCCATACGATATAATTGCTATCTATCTATCTATCTATCTATCTATCTATCTATCTATCTATCTATCTATCTATCTATCTTAGATTAAATAGCACTAGCAAGACTAAAAAATGTTTTTGTCTCAACCCATTAAGTAAACAAATACAAATTATTTTCTTCAAATGTCTTTCATTATTTTAAAGCAATGAAACCAAGAATTTGGGTTGGTTTAATTATATTTCTTTGCTTTACTTTCCTGCTTAGAGCAGGGCCATTAATATTAATATAGATTACAATTACAAATGTAAAGCAAATACATAATGCTTTACATCACAACATTTTAGGAAGCCATGTTGTGTATTTTCAGATTATTGTGAGTATAATCAACTACACAGAGCGTGATTTATTTTTCTTGCTCGTTATTCTTTATGTTCAATATTATTATACCAATGAAATGAAATAAAAGTAGCACCACATAACATGCTCTGTTATAACTAGTCAATAAAAAGTAATAGAAGATAAGATTGGGATCTTGCAGAATTCTGAATGTAACTCTTCAAGTGTTATCACCTCTTAGCATGAATTGAGATAATAAAATAAAGCGAATAGTTCTTTTAAATTATAGCTACTAGACAGCTGTTTTGTATGTTCTTATAATCCTAAGCTTCAAAATGTCATTCCTCTCGGGATGCTTGATAGATAATTTATAAAGGCATTCCCTTTATCACCACTTGATCTTTCTGACCTGCCGTTGCCATGGGGCTTGGAAAATTCTCTGCACAGATTTTCTACGTGATCCAGGACCTTAATGAGAGATAACAATACATTATTTCAGTTTAGATACTGATGTGTACTTTTATCAGATTTTGCTCTGCACAGCAGTTGTTGTGAAAAATAAATTCACAGATATTCATACATTACTTTTTTATTTATTTATAGTTTGGGGGCTAAAACACACCTGGTACTTTGTATTTTGCTGTCCTTCAATATGGATTCAAACACTTGTTTTTGTTTTTCATCTTGAGAGATACTTCCAATAGTGTACCCATGAAATACACTTGAATAATGGTCAGTGTTGCATGTGTACTGGTTTTCAAAGTGACCTTTAGACCAGGTTCATACTGGGCTGCGGGAATGAAGTTGTGCGAGTTCAGCTGAACTCGCACGATTTCACTCCCGCCTGTCAGTCCCAAGTTTGGGCATAATTACAGAGACATCTGTGCAGGTCTCTTCACAGATGTGAATGTAAATCGCAGGCCAAAATCGCAAAAAGTAGTACAGAAACATTTTGAAATCGGTGCAGCGCCGCAGATGCATGTCAACCCGCAGCAGCGTGAACCAGGACTTAAAGGGAAGCTTCCACACAAATAAGGAAAATATATAATTGTCATATTTAGTGTGGTGGCTGCATTCCATTATCTCTGTATTTCTTTAACCACTTGCCGACCATGTTATAGCCAAAAGATGGCTACAGCACAGCTGTCCAGTTTTGGGAGGACATATATTGACGTCCTCCCATAACCCTGTCCCCTGTAGGGGGCACAGTTGGTCACAGATTGAATCAAAGGGCCATTATTGAAACTGTTAGTGGCCATCAGTTCCACCTTATCAGTGCCGCCTCATAAGTGCCATTCAGTGCAGCTTATCAATAACCATCAGTGCGCCACATCAGTGCAGCTTATCAATGTAAATCAATGCTGCCTCATTAGTGCCTATTAGTGCAGCCTCATCAGTGCCCATCATTAGTGAAAAAGAAAAATTATGTATTTATTATTATATATATTTTTTAATTTTGGGTCTTTTTTCATTTATTTATGGAAAAATAAAAAAACTCAGCGGTAAATACCGCCAAAACAAAGCTTTATCTGTCTCAAAAAATGTATAACAGTGCTGCATGGCCGTGCAATTGTCATTCAAAGTGCGACAGAGCTAAAGGCTGAAAAATGGCAAGGGCAGGAAGGGGGTGTTATCCACATCCAATCGTTGTCCAAAGCTTGCCACCTAAACCTCTGCAACATACACCCCTTTTTAACCAGTGACACCACTAATATATTCCCTGGTTGCCTCTCGCTTTGACTACTGCAACTCTCTCTTCATTAGGTTACCTTTACATAGGCTATCCCCCTTTAGACCATCATGCATGCTGCTACCAGACTCATCCACCTTATGAACCCCAACATATAAAGGTATATAAAGCACACAAACAGGCTAAGTCTTCACTGCAGCAAATTATGGAGGTCATACACTGCTTGGACCTTAAAGAAGGTGTAACACACCGAAAGCTTGTCCTGAAAAATTGTATGTTAGTGCAAATAAAAAAAAGTATCACGGACAGTACTCAGTTTTCTCCTTCACTGAACAAATAGAGACTATCCGTGTTAATTGGTTGTACTACAACCGCTGCAGAGGACTGTATTAGTGGTATAGAGGACATTCCTTCTGTTGAAAGCAGCCTGTGATTCACCTATAGAGATGGCTGCCCTAAAATCAAAGATAGAAGATCTTGAAAAACAGTCATGCTGACAAAGTTTAAGGTTTGCCTAGTTCCCAGGAAAGCCAGAAGGTATAACCTGCACTGGCAGTCTGGAGCTCTCCTTTACCATCAAATGAAGAACATCAGCCAAGATTCTGAAAGTCAACACTGATTTATTTTATACCCATTGACTGGACTTGGCTGGAACTCACAGAACCCAGGACATTGTTAAAGTGGATGTAAACTCCATTCCTGAAATTTGAGCTGGGCACATATATTTGCAGTATTTTGTTATCTCTTCAATGAGCTAAGTTGTATAGCTCTCTTCTGAACGGTTCCTCTGGTATCAGCCTGAGAACTCCTGACATATTTGTTTACTTTTTAGACAAAAGCAGCCTGAATCTTTTGTCAAAGGAGGCTCCTAAAATAGAGTAGCAGAGAGCAGCTCCTATTACATAACAGCTCTGAAAGTCTTTGCCTATAATGAGAGGGTGTGTGTGCCTTTCCTCCAATCAGCAATGTTGGTTATCTTGGCTGTATGCCCAGACATCACACTCTGTGTTAACCAGGAAAAGAAAATCTAACACAATCTCAACTTACTAAACAGTATATAAATGTAAACACAGCAGATATACATATAAAATCACAGGCGTTGAATGTCTCCCTTCCCTCTCAGGAGGTGTCTCATTGCCAGGAGTTCTTTCCTTTTAGATGGACACAGGACTCGCTTACCTATCTCAGTATCCGCATCCCCACCAGTCTGGCAGATCTGTATTCTAGAAACTTCCACCCAGCCCTTCTTCAGGCTCAAAAGTGCCTTAGGGATTGGATGGGTCTGAATGTTTCCTGGTTTGGCCGCTCAGCCCTGATTAAAATGATAATTTTGCCACGCTTACTTTATCTTATGCAATCAATCCCCATCTCCTTGCCCACGGGATTCTTCACGTCATATAAGAGGGCCTGTTCGACCTTCCTCTGGAGGGGTTCTCAGCCCCGTAAAAAGCACTCCCGACTCACTCTACCGAAATCCGGAGGCGGGATTGATCTACCAGACCTTCAGAAATATCACAGTGCGTGTCATCTCACCAGGATAGCGGATTGGAATATCCACGCCTCCGAGAAGCTGTGGGTCCTCCTGGAGGGGAGCTTTTCTTCCGGTCTCCTGCACTCGCATGGTTACCCTCGAGGAATTGGCCCCAATCCTTACTAACCAATCCGTTCCTTTACCCTTCGCTCTTGGCTTTCAAGAAGGCCTCGTCACTAGGGCCCCGTCCTCTCAGCCAAACCCTTTGACGTCCCTGCGGGGGAATCTAGACTTTCCGCCTGGTGTGTCGGGAGATTTTTTGGGTCAGGAGTGGCCCTACGAAGATGTTCTAGCCCTCCAGTTTTACTCAGCTGGAACTGCTATCAATCTATCCAATCAGGACCCAATATACTGGCTGGAGTGGATGTGCTCATCCCCGACACAGGTAAAAGGGGGGCTCTGGGGAGCTGGTGCATAGAATGCATTGAGGTGAAAATCCAAGAGGGTTTACAACCCCTTTAACTAAACCCAGTGATGATTACTCAGTCTGCTGGCACTTAGATTAAGGCAGTGTTTCTCAACTCCAGTCCTCAAGGCCCCCCAACAGGTCAGGTTTTCAGGATTTCCATTATTTTGCACAGGTGATTTGATCAGTTTTACTGCCTTAGTAATTCCCACAGCCTGAAAACATGACCTGTTGGGGGGGCTTGAGGACTGGAGTTGAGAAACACTGGATTAAGGTATAGAGAGCTGGAAAAGTATTTTTGTAGGGTGAGGCTGAGTGTATCATCATTGAGTATCAGTGACAGCATGGTGTGAGTCTGACCAGCTGTTTGTCACAGGTTGGTGAAGATGACTGGGGTCTGACACCACGTTTGTCACATGAACAACTTCATTTCTACAGTCCCTAAAATCTGTAACCCTGTAACCTGTCTTCTCTGGGTTTTAGAAGGTTATTAATCACTTGGAAAAGCCCTCAATCATCCCCTTTATCAACTCACTTATGAGCTGAAAATCAAACCAATACAATTCATACTAATTTGGGAACCCTAGATTAAATCTGACCATCAACTCTGGACTCTGGTATGTCATGGGCCATGCTCTTCTTAGTGTGTTATTTTTTTCCGTAGCCCTTGCAAGTACTTTATAGTTATGTACTGCATGTTGGTATCCTATTGCGCCTTGTATGGTGAATCAAAAGAATCAAAGAATGACACAGCAAAAGGTTTGTGTTCTTTGTTAGCATTAATATAAATACGTTAAAAAAAAAATACTTCAAAGACACGATTTCCCAATGCTACATGACATAAAACACTGTAACTAAAGCATATTGTAACTAAAGCATATTCCTTCATTTTAACAGAAAAGGGACAAACAGAAATCCAAACATAGTATAACACATTCAGCGTTTAGAAATACTTTACATGATTTCAATTCTGGAATGCAGAGTACTATGAGAGTTTTATTCCTCGCACCTTGCTTATCAGTGGGGCATTTAAAGCATCCTAGTACAATAAGCTCTACATTTTCAGAGACAAACAATTTGCAATTGAAATTGAAATAAGATGAAGTGGAGCAATAGAAATAATTATTTGAATTGTTTGAATTAGTGTGGGGTTGGGGTAAAACTTCTGTCTGGTTTTACCTGTTTAGTGCAAGGATTCTGACACATCTCTTATGTGGTCACCGAACCAGGAAGTGAAATCTCCATTACAGGAAAAGGGTAAGGCTGCGTACACACAAGGAGACATAGCCGATGAAAAGGTCCGACAGACCGTTTTCATCGGACATGTCTCCTGGGATGTTTTGATTTGATGTGTGTACACACGATCAAACCAAAATCCCCACAGACAGACATCGCGGTGACGTGGCGGTGACGTTGACACAGCCACGTCACCAAACCAGGAAGTAAAATCAGGAAGTAAAATACTTCCACGCATTGTGTTGCAGCATAAGTGAAACATTAAGGCCGCGTACACATGGAGGGACATGTCCGCTGAAACATGTCCGACGGACCGTTTCCAGGGGACATGTCTCCTCCGGATTTTCACACCATCGGATGAAAATCCCCTCGGCCAGGGAACGTGGTGATGTTGACGCCGCCACGTCACCAAACCCGGAAATAAAATGCTTTGAATCCATTCGACGCATGCGCGGACAGTTCTGTCCACTGGTGAGTGTACTAACTAGCAGACAGATCCGACGGACAGGTTTGTAGCGGACAAATTTCAAAGCTACAAACTTGCCCGTACACGATTTGTCTGCTGAAACTGTCCGTTGGATCGGTTTCAGCAGATAAATTTGATCGTGTGTACGCGGCCTTAGAGCAGTATTGCTATCTTTGCAAAATGTGACAGCTTCCTGCTCAGGGCTCCTAGTAAGGAGGCTGGCATTTACAGATGTCCTAACAACCAGCGACTCATCACTGCCTAGTACATTCAGCTGTCAGCTGGGGATTCCTGGCTGGCAAGTGATTTTAAACAAAGGGATATTGTGATAAAAAATAAAAACTGTTAGGGGTCCCCCTCCAAAAATACATACAATGACCTTTAGGAATGGATTTTAGGGGGACACCCCATGCAAAAAAAAAGGAAAGAGTGTAATCCCCCCCTGCAAATACCATAGTATACCCTTACTTGTGTGAGCATGCAGCCTGGCTGGCCAGGAAAAGGGGGGGGCATGTGCCACCCCTCCTGAACCATACTAGGCCACATGCCCTTAATATGGGGGAAACCTTTGCAGTAAGTTCATCTTGGCAATGCACCTTGTCCCCATGTTGATGAGGACCTATTCCTTACAATCCTAACTTGGTTGTGGTTATCTGTGGGTGAGGGGTTTATCAAAATCTAGAAGGAATGGTATGAATTTTAAAGATTAACCATACCATTTTTTTACACTATAACTTTGTTTACCTTTGCCTGTCACTGGTTAGTAGAATGGCAGTATGTGCAGGCTCCATAAAAACTGGGAGCACTGAGCAGCAAGCTGTGAGTAACAGTGGTAATAATACCTCTGCTAAATACTTCACTTCACACTGAAACTGGAGGTTTGCTCAGCCAAACATCCATTCAATCAGCTACTTGCACAGAAATCTCCATAAACTCACACTGTTGAGGTCTGCCTTGTATTATTTCCCCTGCTGGTAAAATTGACGTTACAAACATATTACAAATATACAGATATTATTCATTGCTTTTACACAAATGATCACTTATTTGCAAAATATGTATTTTTGGTAGGATTACATATATGTGTATTTAATTTCAGGCAATAATTTTCTCTGTCTGTATCTGCTTCCCAGACATTTCCTTAACCCCTTTCACACTTATACGACTTGTCCCACGATTTTGGACTGCAAAATCGTATGACGAGTCATTCTCCATTATTTTCAATAACTACCATTCATACTGGCACGACTTTGGTCTGATTCTGATGCCACTTACACAGGCATTCATTGAAATCGCAGCCACGAATCGCGGTAAAATCGTGGCTGCGAAATCACGGTAAAATCGCGTGACTTTGAAGTCGTACAAGTGTGAAAGGTGTGCATGTAAAGGATTAAAATAGCTTAACTTAGAAGGTTATGTTGGCCATTCATATAGCAGTTATTTACTGTACCATTTGCAACTGGTTTAAACTCTCTCTGATCACAGAAAACACAAAATCGAAATCTCAATGTCAAAAGTGGGAAGTCAAGAAAACATTATAAAAAAGGAAAACTAGTGCAGCCATAACATCTAATGATTGGTTTCAATATATTACATTTTTGATTTAGGGTTTAAAGTGCATTTGAATTCTTAGTATAATCTAGCTAGATACATCCCATGTGCTTCAAAACAAAATGTGGTTAATGTCTCAGGCCCCTTTAAAATTGGCGATCCGATCAGGCTTATCTGTCAGCTTTTTAGGTGGACCTGATTGTAACCTCCAGTCTCTTCTATGGAGTGGCGAATGTTAGCGGACACATGTGTCTGCTCTGCATTAGAGAGCTGGGATCAACAGAGAGATCCTCTGCTGAGCAAGCGGATTCCGCTTCACATAGGCGCCAGTGTGAAAGGGTCCCTACAGTTAATTTTCTTCATGAAGCAGCTATAGTCAGAGTGGGATCCTTGTTGTCTGTAGGGAAGCAATGATCTAATCCCTAGAGCCAGAACCAAAGCTCTCTAATCAGCAGGGATAATAAACTTTGCTGATTGCAGATTAATAGTTCTGACACTGTAGGGAACGTTTCAGACCTCTGCAGAGAGAAAACGTCTTCCAATCAGAGATAAAGAATTCAATTCTGCAGTTACTGGCAGGGGACAGGCTTTCTTACTCAGTATATTCCAGTAGATGCCTTAGAACAGGGATCTCCAAACTACGGCCCTCCAGCTGCTGTGGAACTACACTTCCCATGAGGCATTGTAAAACTCTGACATTCATAGACATGACTAGGCATGATGGGAATTGTAGTTCCTGAACACCTGGAGGGCCATAGTTTGGAGACTCCTGCCTTAGAAGAAAGATAAACTATACTAGGGGGTTCGGGTGGAGCTTGGGGGGTGGGACAGGTACTTCCTGGGCACAGCTTGCTCCCTTTACGGGGTGCTCTCTTAGCCCCCTCAGCTAGCTACCCCCCCCTTTTTTATTTTTTTATTTGGAGTACCTGATGAGGATACCCTGCATGTCTTTTTATTTGATTTTCCTAGGTCTAATACTTTATATGTATGCTTTTGTAATGTCTATGATTTTGCCACCTGCAGTGGGAGAATGTTTTGTGTTTTTGAATATTCTTTTGAAAATAAAACTCTTTGAAAGTAGAAGAAAGATAAACTGTAAGATATTAAACAACTTTCTTATGCATCCTTGAATGTAATTACTGTAGCTGATTTTAAAATAGAAGTTCAATTGGGAATTAAAGGAGGAAAAAATCTCTGGTAGTGTAGTGGCTATGAACCATACATTGCATGTTATAATACGAGATAAAGACAAATTTAAAACTCTAATCAATTCATCAGAGAGAACAGTTTTGACTGACTCTTAATCCATAATAAATTAGCCAATAATTTTTCCACTATAATCTTTGTGCAGAGATGAGTATACATCTGTTAACTTGCTCCACCTCAGCTTCACAGTCATGTTAATCTATATAGTCTTGGTTGAATTGCAGCCTGGGCAACCTGGTTCACTCATATCTAATTGCATTCATTTGACTTTGGAACAAACAGGCATGGTAAGGGTTTTGCATTATTTGTGAGCATTTCTGTGTTGCACGATGTACATCACTTTCAGTAAAATGAACCATTTCATTTAAGCTATAATTTTGTTTACAAAATATATATATATTTACTTGACTGATGACATACTCTTACATTATTGTGCACATTCAACAATTACGTCCATGACCAGATCAAAACACTGAAGATACCATAAACATGTAAGAAATCTTTTTTAATTTTGTTTTGCCATCATAATGTCTTGGAATGTTCTACTTGTCTATATATACAGTACATCTCTAGTATGTATGATATTTCTTCATTAACATTTCTTAAAGACATTATATAGGATTTACCGTTTTAAGAGTTTCAAATGGCTTTTTTATTTGAAAATTAGGTTGTCTGTACTGTGATCCATGCCCTTCATCCATAATGTACACAAACTTATAGAATTTCATGAAGTTTGACAGTGAAATTATATCTGTAAACCCAAATAATAGTGAAATCATCAAAGATATCTTAATGTTGGTTCATCATGGGAATAAAATTGTGATATTTCTGGGTTATACAAATGTATTTCTACGGTTCAAATTTACTGCAAAATAGCGTGATACCGTAAAATCAGTTTAATATTACACTTTAAAACTTCAAATATTGCACTCTCATCAATCTTAAAAAAATAGAGCAATACACTGCACAGCAAACTCGTTCAGATAAGAAACCAAAACTGGGTGTATTGGTCGCGGCGGACCCAAGGTATCCCGTGATCGCTCACCACATCCCAGCTACTCCTTCCTGGATCTCTGCTTCCTCAATCTGCATTAAACGTCACACGTTGACTTTAGGCGGTTCAAACATGCTTGAATTTTTTGTGTCGTTTTTCAAAACGTCGTTTTTTGTGTCATAAAAAGTGATGGTGTGTGGGCAAAACGATGTTGAAAACAACGTTTTTAAAGCCGCGCATGCTCAGAGGCAAGTTATGAGACGGAGCTTCAATGGAACAGAGTGCCGTCGAACGTGGTGTACGTCACCACGCTTTGCTAGAGCATTTTGGAAAAACAATGGTGTGTATGCAACATTGTTTTGGAAAATGAAGTTTGAAAAACGTTGTTTTGTTTCATCACTTGAAACGTCGTTTTTTTTTCATCACAAAAAGTGATCGTGTGTACGCGGCATTAGTCATAGCTTATGGTAAGTCTTCATGACGAAACATGTCAGGGCGTGGCTGTGTGGCGACTGTCTATTGCTCTATTTTTTGAGATTGATGTGAGTGCAATATTTGAAGTTTTAAGGTGTGATATTAAACTGATTTTACGGTATCACGCTATTTTGAGTACTACTTATATTTATAAGCAAAGCTATCTGGCACTTGGAACTTGGAAATATCTGCTATACCTACCAGTGAGGTTTTTTGCACACGTTCACATGCCAAATATGAGAGTGTAAGTCAATTTGAGTTAGTGAGTTTTGCATTTGTTGGGAAAGAAGTCATCAGCACCAGGAGAGGTGGAAGATTTGAAGAAGTGTTTCACAATTGCACTTATTTGACATACAGACTTTTATTCTAATTAATATCTAAAGTTATTATTATCATGTTTGTGCACATATTCACTTATGTCACAGAAGTATGTCACAGGGTGATATTTATGGATACTATCACTTTTTGATTTTCTGTGAAAACTGACATTTCATCTTTGTATAGCGCTGCTTATATTTTATATTTTACTTCACTTATTTAGGGTTTAGAATATATACCGTATACTGTATATTTTTTTTTTCAGAGATTGATTGTTTTAAAGGCAGCTGCTTCACTCTTTGAACTTATTTTTAATTTTTTTTCGCAAGCACAGTGGTGGAAACATACTGTAGGAAGGGCGGATACATTTTGTTACCATTTATAGTTCAAATATACTGTATCATGCAATGCTTTACAGAGTACATGGATCCAATCACCTCATTCAGTGTCTACCAAAAGAGCTCAAGAGCTCAAGAGCTCAAGAGCTACGCACTATACACACTATAGTGACTTTTAGGAAAAAGGCAATGAACCTATATGTTTATGGATTATGGGAAGGAACTACAGCACCTAGAGGATACCCACATAGACACATGTAGAACAACTGGGTGCAAATAGTGTCACAGATGAAACGTGTATACAAGGTCCAAATTTGCAAAGCGCCACAATTTATTTAACATACAGCCTATATTTAAAATGCACCCGTTAACAACAAGAACAAAGTGCATGGATATGCAATGGTTCACAGATGAGTTTGTAGCCGAGCTGACTATAGGGGTTGTTTATTAAAGGCAAATGCACTGTGCACTTCAAAGTGCACTTCAAAGTGCACTTGGAAGTGCATTTCAAAGTGCACTTGGAAGTGCAGTAGCTGTAAATCTGAGGGGGACATGCAAGGACAATAATAAACTGCATTTTTGCTTGCACACGATTGGATGATAGAAATTAGCAGAGCCTACTCTAATTTCAGAGCTTCCTCCCAGATTTACAGCGACTGCACTTGCAGCGCACAGTGGGTTTGCCTTTTATAAATAAACCCCATTGTCTATGTCATTCTTACCCCATACTGTAGCTAAAAGAGGAACAGGGATGGTTGCAGTAAAATGAACTAATCAATATCAATACAGGGCTACTGTATGATCAGCCTGATTAAGCCCCTCTGATAACCCAGGAGACACAGAGGAAGAGGATATGGATTACTGTACTTCCTGGGAATGACAAAGGGTCTACTGGGAGGATGGGAGATGTATTCTCCTTGCTGTGATATAGTCATTGGAAGGAGCAGCATAAATTACTGTTCCCAGGGTACCTAGTAGAGCAGGGAAAGCAAGCAGGAAAATAAAGAGAACTGGGGGCCTATGTGGGTAGAAAATACACACCTGACAGACAGATGTTGCAGGCACAGGTTGTGGAGTATGCCACAGACTGAGGCAAGTAACAGAAAAGGATCTGTGGCTGGCCGTTACCGGAGAGAAGGGTCACTGAATATAGGCATTTAACACCAGGGTGCACACCACACCTGGTGGCTGGGGGCATTCGTTTCCTGGTCTGTTTACTATTTACTGCTACAGAACCCCAAAGGGGGAAACAATGAGTACTGAGACACTTGTGTTGCCCCATCCTGCTGTGGGCTGCCTGGTGTGAGGAATGAGGAGTTTCCACCCTGGTGTGGGAGTAAAGTTGCTGCGCGATGCTCACCAGAGACTGTGTCACTGCATTGTGTCTGCCAAAGACTGTGCCATTAAGGTACTGCCTAGTCCTGCGGCTAAGGACTCCATGAATGCTGTGGTATCATTCAACACTGGTTTTGGAGAAATCCCAGTGCATGCAGCATGACTCCTTTCCAGGCTTTAGAAAGATGCATCATGATAAATGGGAGTAGTGAGAGACCCATTGGACACTTATTTGATATTGACTCTGGCAATTTTATTGTTGTATAAATTTGCTGCCTGTGGAAAGTTGACCTTGCAGCCTTTACTGTTCCCCTATCAGACTTGTGTGGGAGAGGGAGCACTCTAACATGAGATTCAGACCCCTAGAGCAGGATAACTGTACTAAGGCCTCGTACACACGATCGGACATATCCGATGAAAACGGTCCGCGGACCATTTCCATCGGATATGTCCGATCTGGAGTTTGATCCGATGGCGTGTACACACCATCGGATCAAATTCCCCGCCAGCGGACGGCGCGGTGACGTGTCGGTGACGCGGCGGTGACGTTGACGCCGCCACGTCACCGCCACGTCACCGCACCAGGAAGTAAAACACTTCCGCGCATGCGCCGAATCCATTCGGCGGCGGCGCGGCGGCGGTGCGGGACGACATGTCTGCTGGTAAGTGTACTAACCAGCAGACATGTCGGGCGGACAGATTCCCACCGGATAGATTTCAAAGCATGCTTTGAAATCTGTCGGGTGGACAAATCTGTCCGCTAGCCCATACACACGATCGGAGATGTCTGCTGAAACGGTCCATCGGACCGTTTTCAGCGGACATATCCCCTCGTGTGTACGAGGCCTTAGACCCACTGACCAGTCTTAGGCCCTGTACACACGATCAGACATGTCTGATGAGACTTGTCCGACGGACCGTTTTCATCAGACAACTCTGAACTTGTCTGATGGTCTGATGTGTGTACACACCATCGGACCAAAATCCGATCAGACCAGAATGCGGTGACGTAGAACACAACGATGTGATGAAAAAACAAAGTTCAATGCTTCCAAGCATGCGTCGACTTGATTCTGAGCATGCTTGCGTTTTTGGTCTGATGCTTTTGTGTACTAACCATCGAACCTGTCTGATGGACAGGTTTCCATCGGACAGGTTTTAAAGCATGTTTTAAAACTTTTGTCCGACCGACAACGGTCAGTTTCATCGGACATGTTCGATCGTGTGTACGCGGCCTTACAGTCAGGTCACCTAGATCGTTTGCAGCTCTTTATAACAGATGTGCATGTTGTCTCACTTGTTACAATTGCGTGCTCCTTTAGATGCTTTTTTGGGTTGTATTATCATTCTTGGTTGCTTCACTCTTCTTCCCTGCAGGGCTTTTGCTTGAGTCATTAAAGACCATGTACAGCTACAGGTGTGTCAGACTTTCAGAGTCGTGGGCACTGAGAACAGAGAACCCAAGGAAACAGGGGCACCTTTGGGAGAGAACGCTATAAGATAAAGTAATGTAATACATAATTAAACTGCTGGTAAAATGAGTGTGTGGTGGAGGTCTTTCAAAAATATATTGTGACAAGTCACTTTGTACTTGTACATCTGACTAAAAACATAAAACTCAAAGTAGTTTTTTTTTGTTCTAGTACATCCAGAAAGGTTAAGGTGCATATAAATCTGAGACTGAGTCCATGTCAGATTCTCTATTTGTTCCAGTGACTATTGCAAGGGCAAAGTCATAATTCTGAGTTTTTACAAGAATAGGAATAGAGGGTAAATCCGCCGATAAGGACAACTGTTCTAGCTACAAATTATCTCACTTTCTATTGTGTTTACAGGGCAGAAATGGGTAAGAAATCTTCCCAGTGGCACACAAATAGTGAAAAGCCTGGTTGGGTTTTTAACCATTCTCTCTCTTTTTCTAAATAAAAAAAATGTTTTGCCTTTAGATAAACATTTTTGCAGTTTCTATTAATGTAGACATCTGCGGTTACCTGACCTTAGGTGGTTTGCTGGCTGGAAAATACCCCAGTAGCAGGTTTTCCAAGTGATTATTGTACTGGAAGATGGGAACACCTTGTGACCACCATGATAGGTGGGGAAGGTTAGCACTTTGCAGATAAAGTGGGATTCTGAGGGACCCAGTGCCATTTTATAGGTAGGGATTGTGCAGGTTTGGACAGAGTCTGTATAGACAGGTAGCCTGCAGTGCTCATGTCAGGATCTGGGGGTGCCAGAGCATGCCCCATTGCTACTCAGTGGCATACGTTCTATCACTCTAGCTTTTTTCTGCACCCACTTTTTGGTCTTATGGCCAGCTCAGAAGAATCTGTTCTCTTTCTGCAAGCCCCCCCCCCATGTCATAGGCACCTTTACTCATAGCTTCATAGAGACTGAATAGTGCAGATTTATTGGGTCTGTCCTATTGTTAGGAAGTGGATTTGTGGCCCTTTGGGAAGTTAAGGATTTACTTGCCTTTGGCTAGGTGAATAAGAATACCTTGCCCCTATCATGACTCTTATGCCCTGGGGGGGGCTTCCTCTTAGTGACCTTTGTGTACTTTTTTATTATTTGGTTTTGTACTTTGCACTTCTAACTACTCTTAACTCTATCCACAATAAAACAAGTGTTAGTTGGGATGGAGTTGTTACAGATGATTGTTTTTAGATCCATAAGGTATAGAAACATATATATGTGTCAAATCTAACTTTTAGCATACAACAACTTAATAAATTTACTATTAGGAGGACATGCTCCAGAAGACATAGCATATATACAGATATTAATGCATTGCTAAGCCTGTCATTACCCAAAGACGAATAGTGGAAAGAGCCATTTTCAGCTTTGGCTAATAATCTTTTTATTTGAAATATTATATTAAAAAAGAAAAATAACTCAATATTGTAAATACCAGCACAGTTCCATTCTTGTGTATGCAACTGTTTTACTCTATAAACAAACATGAAGTATGATCATAGTTCATGTTATCTTTTATTAGAATACTCGTCTTCACTCATATGTTAAACCTCCAGACTACATATATAAGAAAAGGTTTCTAAGTGTGCCAGATGTTTTGCCGCCATCCACATAGAAATTCAGTACTTGTGCTGTTTATGTGGTTGGCGCAGCTGTTGAAGTTGCATTTTCTGATTGAAGTGATCATGCAGACAGTGCTGCTTATGATGAGTCTTTAAAGGAGCGTCTGTTTGTATAGAAGCAGAATTGATGTTCAGCCGGAAGGAGGCTGCAGTGAAAATCAACAATTAGTGGGAGCCAGAAGTATATCTGAACATTTTAAGCTGGACAATTTTGCCCAGTGCATTTTGTGAATTATTGATACTTAGGATGTACCTGCTTCATCACCATCATTATTATCATCATCAACAGAAGCATTATTAAAAAAAATAGGATTTTTTCATCATACTTACCTGTAAAATCCTTTTCTTTGAATACATAATGGGACACAGAGTCAGGCTAATATTCATTACCTGTATTCATTACATGCTGGGTTATACTCCATCTCCAGGTGAATGGACACTGGTAGACCAAAGGTTTTTAGACAGGAAGTGATCCCCTATATAATCCCTTCGATACAGGAAGTACTTCAGTTTTATAACAAGCACTGAATCCTCAAAAAGGGGAGGGGGTGGGACCTCTGTGTCCCTTGATGTATTCAAAGAAAAGGATTTTACAGGTAAGTATGATGAAAAAACCCTATTTTCTTTTTCATACATCATGAGACACAGAGTCGGGTTAATATTCATTACCTGCTGGGACATCACTTGAGAATGCACTGAAGACCAGGTAGCAGCCTTACAAATCTGAGCCACAGATACCTGATGGCGAAAAGCCCAGGAGGTTCCTACACCCCTGGTAGAATGAGCTCTCGCCCTAAACGGAGGAGCTCTACATTTCAGACCATAGGCCTGAATGATCAATTGACGGACCCAAATGGCAATTGAAGCCTTGGAAGCTGCCTGTCCCTTCTTGGGCCCTTTTGGTAAAACAAAAAAGAAGTCTGATCCTTGGATCTCCGTGGTCTAGAAAAATAAACCTTGACTGACGCTGACAAAAAAAGAGAAGACAAAATAATGTCCTGATTTAAATGAAAGGCTGACACCATCTTTGGTGAAAAGAATGGAACAGGTCGCAACATGACCCTGTCAAGGTGAAGGATTAAGTATGGTTTCCTGCATGAGAGGACTGCCAACTCCGACACCCTTCTAACTGAGGTGATGGCCATCAGTAGGGATGAGCTTCATGTTCGACTCGAACATCGTATGTTCGATCGTTCGTTGAAATACGAGTTGGCGCCAAATTCGAGTGGCGTGTCACGGCCCATAATTCACAGCGGCATTACAGTGCATTGCTGGCTGATGATTGGCCAAGCATGCTTGGCCAATCACAGCTTGCAGAAAACGGAGAGCCAGGATGGCTTTGGCCAATTATGGCTCAGGGGGTTTAGTACACGCCCCACATTATAAAAGGCCACCTGCATGTCAGCCTTGTGTAGTGTGTTGCGGAGGTTAAGAGAGAGAAGACAGAGAGAGAAAGTGAGTGTAATTGTGTCTAGGTAGATAGAGCAGGCAGGCTAGTCAGTTAAAGTTACAGTGTGTAGAGGATATTTATGCATCCCAGGTGTAGTATATATATGTATACACTGTATAGTATAGCTAGATCCGCTCTTCCTAATTTACTGGCAGACAGGTGATTTTGCTAGCTGCAGTATTCTCACGTGGTGTACTACCTGTGTGCTCTGCAGTGTGCACCTAAATCTACGTGGTGTGTACTGCCCGTGTCCTCTGCAGTTTGCACCTAAAACTACGTGGGGTGTACTGCCCGTGTCCTCTGCAGTTTGCACCTAAAGCTACATAATGTGTACTGCCTGTGTCCTCTGCAGTTTGCACCTAAAGCTATGTGTTGTGTACTGCCTGTGTCCTCTGCAGTTAGCACCTAAAGCTATGTTGTGTATACTGCCCGTGTCCTCTGCCATTTGCACCTAAAGCTACGTGGTGTGTACTGCCTGTGTCCTCTGCAGTTTGCACCTAAATCTACATGGCGTGTACTGCCTGTGTCCACTGCAGTGTGCACCTAAAGCTATGTGGTGTGTACTGCCCGTGTCCTCTGCAGTTTGCACCTAAAGCTACGCGGTGTGTACTGCCTGTGTCCTCTGCAGTTTGCACCTAAAGCTACGCGGTGTGTACTGCCCGTATCCTCTGCAGTTTGCACCTAAAGCTATGTGGTGTGTACTGCCCGTGTCCTCTGCAGTTTGCACCATCAAATTTAGAGACTGTAAATTGCGGTGGAATATATGACTTTCAGACAGTAGATTCAGAGCGATGTGGAAGCATCCATGGCCCATCTATTGTCAGTCTCACAATATCCGAAAACCAGGGCCAGGCTGGTGCCACCAGAATAACTGGAACCCCCTCTTTCCGAATCCTGTGCAACAAATGTGGAAGGAGCAGGATCGGAGGGAAAGCATAAACCAGGGTGTTTAGAGACTGTAAATTGGGGTGGAATATATGACTTTGAGACAGTAGATTCGGAGCGACGTGGAAGCGTCCATGGCCCATCTATTGTCAGTCTCACAATCTCCGAAAACCAGGGCCAGGCTGGTGCCACCAGAATGACTGGAACCCCCTCTCTCCGAATCCTGTGCAACAAATGTGGAAGGAGCAGGATCGGAGGGAAAGCATAAGCCAGGGAGTACTGGATCCATGGAACTATTAGAGCATCTGCTCCAATTGCCAGAGGATCTCTTGTTCAGGAAACAAACTACTGTAGTGTGTTGTTGAACCTGGTTGCCAGTAGGTCGACCTCTGGTCATCCCCAACTTTGGCAAAATTCCTGGAACACCTCTAGGTTTAGGGCCCATTCCCCACGGACAGATTTTCTGGTGGCTGAACTAATCTGCTTTCCAGTTCTCCCGGGATATGGACTGCTGATAGAACTGGCACATATCGCTCTGCCCAGGCTAGTATGTGGTTAACCTCCTTTAGAGCTGAATGACTCCTGGTACCGCCTTGGTGTTTTATATAGGCCACTGCAGTGACATTGACGGATGGAACCCTGATAGGGTAGTCCTGAAGCTCCACCATCCAGGACAGTAGGGCCAGTCATACTGCCCGTAATTCCAGGACGTTGATGAGCAGGATCTGTTCTGTCCTTGACCATCTTCCCTGAGCTGTGAGCCCTTCTAGGGTCACTTCCCAGCCTGAGAGACTGGCATCTGTAGTCAGTACTTTCCAAGCTATCGGGAGAAAGGATTTTCCCTTTTGCAGGTTCTGATCCTGTAACCACCAGTTTTTAATAAGCACATTGGATAATCCAGGGCCTGTCCACTTCTGTTCCAAGACAACAAGATGTCTTGTTGTAAAAGCCTGGAATGGAACTGCGCATAGGGCACTGCCTCGAAAGAGGATACCATCCTCCCTAGAAGACTCATACAGAGCCAAATGGAGGGTTGTCTGGTGCCCCTTATCTGACACACATGATCCTTCAGGGCACAGATCCTTTCTCGTGGCAAGAATATTTTTGCTTGGCCCGTATCTAGGTTCAGACCTAGATACTTTAGACTTTGAGCTGGTTTCAAAGCTGACTTTTCGGTATTTATGATCCAACCTAAGCTTTTCAAATACTGCACTGTGTGTATTATGCTCTGTTCTAGAGCCTGTAATGAGTAATCTCTGAGCAGGAGGTCATCCAGATATCCAAGCACCAGCATCCATTGGGCCCTGAAAGACGCAGTACTGGTGTGAGGACCTTTGTGAACACCCAGGGAGCTGTAGCAAGCCCGAAGGGTAGAGCCACAAACTGAAAATGATGTTCCTCTACTGAAAAATGTAGAAACCTCTGATGAGGCTGAAAGATAGGTACATGTAAATATGCATCTTTTATATCGAAGGAGGCTAGAAAGTCTCCCCTCTGGAGTGAGGCTACTACTGAGCGGACAGACTCAATCCGAAATGACTGTATCAATATATTCTTGTTCAGGGATCTTAGGTCCACAATGGTTTCTAAACCTTAAACCGTTTGGTTTCTGAACCTTAAACAAAGAAAAAGAGTTCGAGGGATCCCCCGAAGTGGGGCTTTGAAGGCAACAAGAATTTATAATGTTTTATGCAAAATATATGATTTTATTTATAAATAACAAGGTATCAAAAAACACAAAAGTTAAAAGAAACAATGAATATACAACTTATAAATGATCCACGTGGTAAGTACCAGGCCCTACACGTTTCGGGTATTCCCTTCTTCAGGGGCCGAAGTCTGTATGGGATCTAGTAAATTTATGGAATAAAAACACAAAATAAGAAAAGAATATACAGGAGGCAAAATACATATACAAATACAATGATTCAAATCCATACCAATCAAGATGCTTTTAAAGTTGCAGATCATTGGGAAGGTGTATCAACCATGGCGTGGAGATTTCCAAGATGGAATGGAATAGGAAGACCTGGGTGCTGTGTTTCACTCGGCCACCTGGACCAAAAATTGTCACAAAACAATATACTGTCCTATAAATAAAGGACAGTATATGAAAAACTTTTTATATATGAGTATCTTGTGGTTGGCTACAATAACAGGAAACACAAGAGCAAAAAACAAAAGAATATCAGAAAGCACATACCAGAAATTAAGGAGTGCAGATAGTAGTCAAGCCTTAAAAGTTGCGGGCGGGCATAGGCACTGAAAATCTGTATATAATAGTACAGAAAGTAATCAGAAAGGATAGCCGTAATTAGGGCCAAGAAAGCACATTAATTAGACCTAGGTACTCACATGAGGATGTAAACAGGAGCAGCGTAGCAAGCCTTCTGCCATGTCAGGCTTGTAAGGAAAGGAGGACGTTTAAATATGGTGGGACGGTAGGCAGGTGTAAGAGGTGGGCGTGATTTGGTGACGTGGCGTCACACAATAGGTCCATAAATCAAAGTCGCAATGATGCAGATAGCGTCATGTAAGGGCATAGAGTCAGGGCGGAAGTAGGGTATATAATCACCGCCGCCCGGACATCCGCAAATGAAATTGTGATGACGCGGATCGCGTCGTAGGAAAACGAGGAGTAAGGGCGGAAGTGGGAGATGTAAACACCGCCGCCCAAGAAGAGACCTTAAACAGGTTTGACTAAAACCCTGTGCCCATTTCGGATACCAGAACCTCTACAATCACTCCATGATGCACTAGATGATTTAATGCCTGAAGAAATACATTTATTTTGGAGGATCTGAGGGAATGCTGGATCTTAAAAACCTCTGAGGGGGAACCCCCCGCTACTCCGGCTTGTAACCGCAAGATATAACTGAGATGACCCACTCGTCCTGAATTGTTGTTTCCCAAATGTCCGCAAAACGCAGCAGCCTTCCCCCCACCTGATGGAGTGGGGACGTCCCCTTAAAAGGAGGGCTTAGTGCTTGGTTTAGAAGAATTTTGGACCCAGGACTTTTTCTGGCCCTAGCTTTGCGGCTTGCCCCTGACCCTAGTGCTATGTTGGCGGTGGAACGGCCTTGACGCTGAGACATTTGAGGAAGCAGTCCATGAGGTTTTAAACGAGGGACGTCTGGTGCTTTTCTTCACAGGAAGTAGAGAACTCTTCCCTCCGGAAATCTTTTGGATATATTTATCCGAATGATCACCAAATAAACGTTCCCTATAAAAAGGGAAACCTGCCAATAACTTTTTACAAGGAAGCTAGGCTGACCAGTTCTTAAGCCACAAAAGTCTGTAATGTCATATGTACAGACAAGAGAACCAAATGAGAAACCTGCTGTATTGAATCCTTTAAGACGTCAACAGCAAAACACAGCACTTGAGAAATATCTGTCTTACTTTCAGGCAGAACATCCTCCTGGTTAGTCCTATCAGGCCATTTGACAGGAACCTTTGCGGACTGGTAGATATCAATTGCTGCAACAGCTGGCTGAATGTCTGAACTGGTCAAAGAAAATAAAGCCTTTAATAATGACTCAAATTTCTTGTCAATAGGGTCTTTCAAGCCCTGTGCATTATCTACCAGACAAGTTAAGTTCTTGTTTAAGGTAGAGACTGCTGCGTCTACGGCTAGCATGCTCCATTTTTTAACAAACTTTTAATCCATGGGATATAGAAGCAAAAACCCCCTAGGAGGAACAAAAATGACAGGATGTTCCCAATCAGCATACACAGCCTGTTCCAACAGGGGGTGTAGGGGGAAAGCCAGTGTGGCCTGATGAGGCCTTAGGGATCCCAAAGAGGACCAGGGGGGCTCAGTCCCCTCTGCAAGAGGCAACTTAAAGGCAGAACGAACCATTTCGGTCAGAGTCAGGATCCAAAGCCTCTGTGACTGATAGGCAGACATCAACAGGATATCCTGTTGTCCAGATTACTCGGAAGCAGACTCATCTGCCGGGCACTCCAATGAATCCTGAGCTTTTAGCTCTTACCCATTCTCAACCCATTCCTGCTCCAAACTAGGAGGCTCCAGGGAGGGGGACCTGTTACGCTAGCTTAAATAAAGTAGCATGGCTGCCGTGTCATTTGCAGCGTGCACGCTCAAGAAACGTGTTGCCTTTCCAGTGGCATCATCCATTCGTTCTGGTTACCAACTGTGCTCCAAGCCTCTATCTGAAGTGACTTCACAGCGGCCGGCCTTTAATGAACAACGGTACCCCAGCGAACCCAGCGTTTTCTTCTCCTGCCGGACCTGGACTGTCAACTGATGTCATCTCCCCCTGTTGGGATTTTTTGACATGCCTGAATTGACTTCACAAATCTGAGTTGCCTGTATCAAGTGTTTATTAAAACGTGTTATACATCTGCACCTAGAGGTGCCTCTCTCCTTGTCTTCTCCCATGTGACGGCAGCCCTGCGTGTTGGATTTTTCACCACCTCCCACTATGGTCATTGGACTCTTTAACATTGTTAATGACCTCGGACTATTGTCACTTAAGTTATTCCCTGCCCGATTGCTATACTGAACTAATGTTCATGCCATATTACACTATGGGCTTGGTTGCTCTAGTTCTTTGCACCTTCACTTGTATTACACCCATTTATATACATTGGCTGGGTGGGAGGTGTTTAAAAATACAGTGTTCTCCTAAGTCAATAATCAGTCATAGACAGATGTTCTGCAATTAGAATTGAAAAAAGGACAGAGTGAGCCTATAGGCTAGAATTTATACTTAGATGCAAATAAATTATCCCATCCTTATAAATAGATATGTTGGCCCAGATTCACAGAGCGATTACGCCTGCGCAACTAGTGTTGCGCGTGCGTAAGTCTAAATGTGCGCGTGCGTTTAGATGCGCGCGATTCAGAAAACGATTTACGCCAGAAATCAACTTTTTTTTTCCCGGCGTCATTTCGTTAGACAGACGCATCCGTCCGCGCAAAAATGCGCTAGACACACCATTGATTTGCTAGTCAAATATGCTAATGAGGGAGTTGCGGGGATCCACAAAAAAACGCAGTTGCTGCGCAGGCTACGCGATGTGCGCAACAGCAAAATGTCCTGTCTAAAGTTAGAGCACCTAAAAGCTGGTCTAAATTTTGAAAAAACGTCTACATCTCACAGAAAGCAACACCGTTACTGAGGAGCAGACCACACACACGTGTTGCACTACAATTTGACTGCCAACATGCCAGGGGCATCGTCGCTCATAGCTGCACTAGTGAATTTAGATGACCAAAGAAGGAGGAGGGCACGGAGGATGGCACGGGAGAGGGCACGGGAGAGGATATACCGCACACGCATAGACCTGTTTGGCATGAGTGATTCTGAGGTGTATCGCATCTTCAGATTCCCCCCTCATGCCATCCTGGAATTAACCACAACCTTGCAGGAGGACATCACCAGCCCAACACAACGCTCACAAGCAGTGCAGCCACTGGTCAAGGTCCTGGCAACACTCCATGTCCTTGCCAGTGGCTCTTTTCAGCGTACAAGTGGAGTGGTGGCTGGGATGTCACAATCCTCCATGAGCAGATGTGTGCACCAGGTTGTCCCTGCAATCCTCACACGCTTGGCCAACCAAATCATCAAACCCACCACTGAGGACCTGCGGCTGAAGGCAATGACAGATTTCTACAGAATTGCCAGATTCCCACGCACCATCGGGGCCATTGATTGCACACATGTGGCACTCCAGCCCCCCCTGGAGACAGAGCACATGTACCGCAATCGGAAGAATTGGCACTCCATCAACGTACAGGTGATAGTTGATGCCCAAGGCCTCATATGGCACGTCCGTGCCAAACACCCCGGATCCACCCATGACAGCTACATCTACAATCAATGCCACATCCGAATGGAATTCGATCAGAACGTGTATGGGAACACCTGGCTGGTTGGTGAGTGACATGGGAGTCAGGCATGACTATCCCCTCCCGTGATGCACACCTCACAAGGGGCACATGCATGACTAACATTCTCCTGTCTTTTCCCTTCCAGGTGACTCTGCATATGCACTGGGACCCCATCTCATGACTCCTATCCGGAACCCCCAAACCCCAGGGGAGGAAAGATACAAATAAGCACACATCAAAACCCGAGCAGTGGTGGAGCGCACCTTTGGCCTCCTGAAGTCACGTTTCCGATGCCTGGATAAGTCTGGGGGTACACTGTTGTATTCCCCAAACTTTGTGTGCCATATCATCGTTGCATGTTGCATGCTGCACAATCTCGCAGTGAGGAAGGGCCTGCAGGTTGAGCTACGTGATGACCTGACCCCCCAACCAGACAATCAACCCCTAACCGAGGATACCCCGTCTTCTGAGGGAAGAGCAGCCAGGAGACAACTCACATTAGGCATCTTTGCACGTTAAACACACACATTAATCATGGCACAATGAGAATGCATGCATGCACACCACTATGGTCCCTAGCACACACACCCCACATCCTCATCAAATTGGATTGGCACCAGTCCACCATGCAGGACTGGTGAGCAGTAACGCCACGTCAAGGCTCCAATTATGTCACTGTACATTCATACACCATTCACACGGACCTGGGAATCACTTCTCCCTGGTCCTGGGGAACCCTTCTCCACCAAAATTGAGGATGACACCCCTTTTCCAGCAGGAATGTCACCCCCACATTTAAACACCATGCACAACCCAAAATTTAAAAAATATGTCAGCCAAAAAAAAAAAAAATGTCAGCAAAAAAAAAAAAAATGTCAGCAAAAAAAAAAAAATGGGGGAAAAAAAATGTATTGCCCTCTGCGTGAGCCACGCCTGGGGCGCCCCCGGCCATGGCCCCGGCCCCTCAGGGGAGACTCATGGGGGAGGGGCAAACCCGGGGAAGGAGGAGCAGCCCCTGATATCTGCCCACCTGGCGGCCTGCCCTCCAAGGCCACGGCAATTCTGTCCAGGGAAGCACCAATTGTTGCCGTGTTGGCCTGGATAGCCTGGGTAAGGGCCCTCACATCCTGCCCAACGCCTGCTGCTGTAGTCTGCAGTTCATTTAGGCAGGTTGTGAAAGCCCGGGAGTGGGAGTCAAGGTTACCCAGCGTATCCTTCATGGAGGACAGGCTCTCCTCCACCCGCCCAAAAGTCTGGCAGAGCTGTCCCAGATGGCGGGTCTGGAGGGCCTGGTCCCTTCGCAGACTGGCGGGCAGGAGATTGGGCGCCCCCCTGGTGCTCTGGGATGACATCCTGCCTCCAGCTGATGGTTGTGGGCGGGGAGAAGGGGAGGCCCTTGTGAGGGGAGCCATGTTTGGGGAGGAGGGGGGGGGCTCCCCCTTAGGGAGGGCAGGCTTCTGCCAGCCAGAGGGGAAGAGTCCGCACAAACCACTCGTCCAGTGCCTGACTCCTCCTCCTCCTGATCATCCTCCTCCTCATGATTCCCCTCCTCCTCATGATCGTCCTCCTCCTCATGGTCGTCCTCCTCCTCTCGAACCTCCTCCGCGGACTGTGGCCTTGTTGGGGGGGCCTCATTAGGCTGCTGTCCTGGTGTTGGAGCGGTCAGTCCAGATGGCCCTGCACCCTCCTGCACATCTGTGGATGACACAAACCATTCACAGGTTGGAGGATCCACACACTTGCCACATATTCCCTTTCACCCCCTCCCCCACACATGCTACACACCTGATAGAAAAAAAAACCTTACCTGGCACCGCGGGGACCGGACTTGTGTCAAAGCCTGGCAGGCCCTCCACTTCATGCCGGTGAAAGGTCAGGGCCACCACATGCTCCGTCGCTGTAAGCCTAATACGGCATGGTGGGCCCCCTCCTGTGCCCCTGGCATGGGCATGCATTGCGGCCAGTTTCTTTTTCACCTGACGCCGGAGATCATTTATTTTTTTGTCGATCCCAGACCGGGTCCGTGTCTCCCCCTCCCCCGAGGAATTCACCTGCTCCGTGATCCTATCCAATATCTCCCTCCTCCTGGCCGGGGTGGTGGTGGCACTCTGCGGGCCGTGGAGAAAACGCCCATACTCGCTAATGGCCCGGGCAAGGATTCTTTTTCCCCCCACAGTAAAATTGAGCTTTCTTTTTCTCTCAGTCATACTTCCAAACAAACTCACTACCAGTCTCCAAAAATCAGTCACAAATACAAGCACAACCAATCAGGCAAGAACACACACAAAGAGAAAAAGAACACCCAAAAATCACACTAGCACTCAGCAAGAAACAGTCACCAAAAAAAAAAAAGCAAGAAAACAAACGAACAAAAATATATCAATCAAACAATCAGTCTCTCAAACACTTATCAAATACACTTTCACAAATATACCAACAAGCACTTGATCACACAGAACACTAATCTGACAACTACAAGACACACTGCAACGAACAACAGGAACAAAAGCACTTGGTTAAATGGGAAGGGACACAAAGGGATGTACTTTTGCAATGCAAGTGCGTTTGTGTGTGTCTATTTATGCTGTCTGCGTAGTTCACAACATTGCCCTAGTTTCCAATTTCACTAATTGCGCCGCTCCCGAGTTGTGAGCATGCGCACAGCGGAGCTGACATGGTCTCGTTCAAGCGCGCATGCGCGAGCCGGCCGGCCCTTCATTTGCATGGGGTCACGGCTCATTTCAATGTAACACGCCCACGTCCCTCCCAATTTGTATTACTCCTCCTTACGCCTCTGGAAAAAACCTTACGCTTGCGCAATTTCCTGCGCAAAAGCTACGTGAATCGGGGGATTACGCGGCTAGATGGCGCAAGTCTAACGTAATGGCGGTGCGCTACGCCGGACCGATAATGCGCCGATGTACGTGAATCTGGGCCACTGTATATAGATATATAGATCAAAATAGATATACAGTTATAAAAAGATACAATTGTCACCTCAGTGAGCTTTAAAGGAAAATCCTAATCATTTTTTATACAAGCTCACAGTGGACAAGGCCTATGCCATATGTGTTCAATCTGTGGCCCTCCAGCTGTTGCAGAACTACAAGTTCCATCATGCCTCAGCCCTTGTGCTTGTAAAAGTCAGCCTTGCAATGCCTCATGGGACTTGCAGTTTCTCAACAGCTGGAGGGCCACAGGTTCAGCACCCATGGCCTATACAATGAGAACGTGAGAACCCTATACCGCTCTCCAGCCATTGATTTATGTCAAAGATCAGAGGAATCTATTTTATTTTTAATAAAAACTAAAATATTAGTAGTAGAAAGATGAAAATAAATCCTTTGATTGTACTTATTTTGGGGTACGTGTACATATAAAACAGTATACATAATGTAGATAGTATCCCAGCCATCAGAACCATTCATGACCCATTTAACTCTGGAACACAGAACTGTCCTGTAAGCTGGGAAGGGAACACCCCTAAAGTCCAGTACATATCAATATTTAAATAAATTGAGGAGCTTGACATTATGGACAGATTAATTCACATGGAGCCGGTTTACCTGTTGAATTGTGATTTCTGACATGCTCCTAAAAAAGAATACGTTTATTTCTGTTTTAATTTTTCATTTCTGTTTTTATTCATCTGATTTTCATAGCCAATAGCCAGATGTTGTATGTCTATTTAGTCTTGTATTCTTTTCTTTGTACATATTTTATGCACTGCCCACATTCAGGATATACAATTAATAAGTGGCTCCTGTGCACTAAGCTAGGGCTAATATCCCTAGAGAGGTTGTTGCATTGATGCTCCCTCTACCTTGCTTCCTGGTGGGTATGGTGTGTTCAGGGTGATGTGCAGTGTTAGTTTTCTGCCACACATAGCGTTTTCCTTGTAGGTTAAAAAGTTCAAATATGGTCTCATCTGACCAGAGCACCTTCTTCCACATGTTTGCTGTGTCCCCAAAATGGCTTCTCCCAAACTGCAAACATGACTTCTTATGGCTTTCTTTCAACAATAGCTTTCTCCTTGTCACTCTTCCATAAAGGTCAGATTTGTGGAGTGCACGACTAATAATTGTCCTGTGGACAGATTCTCCCACCTGAGCTGTGGATCTCTGCAGCTCCACCACAGTTGCCATAGGCCTCTTGGCTGCTTCTCTGATTTATGCTCTACTTGAATGGCCTGTAAGTTTAGGTGGACGGACATGTCTTGGTAGGTTTGCAGTTGTGCCATAATCTATCCATTTTTGGATGATGGATTAAACAGTGCTCTGTGAGATGTTCAAAGCTTGGGTATTTTTTAATAACCTAGCCCTGTTTAAACTTCTCCACAACTTTATTCCTGACCTGTCTTGTGTGTTCCTTGGCCTTCAAAATGCTGTTTGTAAAGTTCTCTAACAACCCATGAGGGCTTCACAGAACAGCTATATTTATACTGAGACTAAATTACACACAGTTGGACTCTATTTACTAATTAGGTGACTTCTGAAGACAATTGGTTCCACTAGATTTAAGTTAAGAGTATCAAAGTAAAGGGGGTTGAAAACAAATGCACGCCCCACTTTTTAGATATTTATTTGTAAAGAAGTTTGAAAACAATTATTTTTCTTCCACTTCACAATTATGTGCCACTTTGTGTTGGTGTATCACATAAAATCCCAATAAAATTAATTTACATTTTTGGTTGTAACATGACAAAATGTGGAAAATGTCAAGGGGTATAAATACTGTTTCAAGCCACTGTAGAGCAAGGAGGTGGAAAGAACAGGCATAGTCAGCATATTAATCCCCACAGCATCAGAAGATCACAGCTGTGAGAGGGTTAAGGGGGCAGAGGAATGAAGAGTTCACCCAATGGAGCAGCCACCAGCACAAATAACACTTTTCAATCAATGTAAATGTAACATTTAATGTATTTTTAATTTA
Organism: Rana kukunoris; assembly: GCA_029574335.1. Classification (NCBI taxonomy): domain Eukaryota; kingdom Metazoa; phylum Chordata; class Amphibia; order Anura; family Ranidae; genus Rana; species Rana kukunoris. The sequence continues at coordinate 220,973,318 of CM056050.1, read as the reverse complement.
TAATGAATAAAAAATAGTAGCTTCTCAAACAAGTCAGATATGTGTTTTATCCAGAAATATGAAATTGGTTGCCACAGGAAGTCAACTTTTTTTTATTATACATTTTTTGTAAAGGTGAAAAATGACTGCATCTGATTGAAATCATTGCTACTATATTTATTGGTCTGAAAATAGATAGAGGGTGGGCAAAATATAAGTAGAGATGTGGCAAGAACATGTGTTGCTTATGTTTTGGCTCCAAAAAGTGTCTTTCCTACTCATGTAAGAAAGCCTAAAGGTATGACAGAGATATCAATGTATTATAATTTGACTTTGTGCAGCTGTATTTAAATCTTCAGGAGCTTAACTGACACCACCTTGAATTTGTGCACTTGGTGTATATTTTCCAGATGTCAGTTTCTTATGAAACTAATGCATAACAAAGTGCCTATAGCACTAGAAAGGTTAACCTTTACTATAGTCTGCCTTTTGGTGCATTCTAATGTCATGTATGCAACTAAAGGCATCATTTGAGATATTATCTGAGGATAAAGATCAGAAATTAACATTAGTTAGTTCTAAGGAATTTGGATTGTGTCATAATTACATGCCAATTTCCTAGTTACAGTAACACTCTCACAAATATAGGGCTATATTGTATGCTTGCAGCATAAACGTAACTTAATACTCTTGTAGAGGCCTGCTCAGCCTTCAATATATATGGGGAAAAAGTCAAGCTTTGTTATTTTGCTTTTTATAATCTTAAGAACATACAGTGCTTATTCATACCCTTTGAAATGTTTCACATTTTGTCATGTTACTACCAAAAACGCTAGCCAATGCGTTGATTAAAAGCTAAAAATTAGACCCAACTTACTCTTTGTACACTAGAAGCCAGGGAAACTAAAGAAAAATGGAAAAAAATTATAAAAAATAAATAAACCAATTGTTGGAAAATACAGGATTGAAAATCAGTAGTGATGTAATAATGGCTGGAGAATAGTTGCATACTTAAATTGAAAAGCAGACTCATGCCCATCAAGTTCTTGAAAAAATTATAAAATAAATAAATAAAGTGGAAGTCCTGGCTAGAACTATCTAAGCTTAAAACTGATTCCACTCATCTAACACCTATACTAACTACTAGAGCTGCACGATTCTGGCCAAAATGAGAATCACAATTTTTTTGCTTAGAATAAAGATCACAATTCTCTCATGATTCGTAGAGTATCTTCTTTACGCTACGCCGGTGCAACGCGTTGAGAGGCAAGTATGAAATTCACAAAGAAAATGCGCCCAACGTTGCGCCGGCGTAGCGTATATTCGACGGCGTAAGTCAAAGTAGGTGGAAGTGGGCTGGAAGTGGGCGTGATGCATGGTAATGAAGCGTGACCCCATGCAAATGATGGGCTGAGCGTCATCCAAGTACTTAAAATGAACTGCGCATTCGTCGTAACTTAGACGTCTCCCCGTGAGCATGCGTACAACCACGTCAAAATAACTGCCTAACATACTTCGAATCACTGCCTACGACGTGAACGTAACCTACGCCCAGCCCTATTCACGTAGTACTACGTAAACAACGCAAAATGAGACGGCTGTTCCCTGGTCCACACCTTTGCATGAGTTGGGCCTCCTATATGAGGAATAACTTTTACGCCAGACATAACCCTTACGCAAATCGCTTAAAACATGCGCCGGGCGCATCTACGTTCGTGAATCGGCGTATCTCCCTCATTTGCATATTTGCATCACAAATCAATGGGAGTACCAAATGCATCCAGCGTAACTATGCACCCACTATATGCCGGCGTAGGCAAGTTATGTCGGTCGGATGAAGTCAGTTTTTTGACGTATCTATGTTCTATGGGTACGGCGCATAGATACGCATATTTACACTTACGCGGCATATATCGAGACACGTTGGTGTAAGTGCTACGTGAATCCGGGCCTAATGCCGCGTACACACGGTCGTTTTTTGTGATAAAATAAAACAACGTTTTAAAAAAACATCCTTTAAAATGATCATGTGTGGGCAAAACTTTGTTTTATATCTTCAAAAAAACGACCAAAAAAAAATCGAACATGCTTGAATTTTTTATGTCGTTTTTCAGAATGTCGTTTTTTGTGTCATAAAAAATGATCGCGTGTGGGCAAAACGACATTAAAAACAACGGCCCAGATTCAGATAGAATTAGACTATGGTAGAGTATCAGAAATACACTACACCTGGCTCTACGTGGAATCCAGGTAGATTTTGTCCAGTAAACGACGGCGGCGTAGTGTATTTCTCCCGTTGCAATCCATCTGCGCGAGTAGGGGGCGTGAATCATTTAAAATAGGCGCGTTCCCGCGGCGATCGAACTACACATGCTCCGTTCGCAAATTTCCCGCCGTGCATTGCGCGAAATCACGTTGTTACGTCATTTTTTCTTGAGTAGCGTCGTTTACGGAGATTCCTATTCCCGAACGAGTTACGTAAAAAAAAAAAACATTTTTTTAAATTCGACGCGGGAACGACGGCCATACTTAACATGGGCTACGCACCGTTAGACCAGCAAAAAGCTGGTCTAACAGTACGTATAAAAAAATAGACGAAAGCGATTGCGAAGATCGCTCGTATCTTCGTGGATCGCCGTAAAAACTCATTTGCATATCCCGACGCATGAAAATGACGCAAACTCCTCCCAGCGGCTGCAAAAATATCGCAGCGTAGATCCGAAGGCTTACGAAGACGTAAGCCTCTCGGATCGAAGCCCGAAGCCGCCATATCATGGTTTGAGGATTCAAACTAGTGATACGGCGTGCGAAATTTGAAATTACTCCTGTCTAACACCAGTTAGACAGGCGTAATTGCTCTGTGAATCTGGGCCAACGTTTTTAAACCCGCGCATGCTCAGAAGCAAGTTATGAGACGGGAACTTCAATGGAACAGAGTGCCGTCAAACGTGGTGTATGTAACCGAGCTTTGCAAGAGCATTTTCAGAAAACGATGGTGTGTAGGCAACATCGTTTTTTAAAATGAAGTTTGAAAAAAGTTGTTTTTTTCCATGAGAAAAAACAATGTTTTTTACAACACAAAAATCGACCGTGTGTACGCGGCATTAGTGTTTAAGTGGTTACATTTTCCTAATTTACATACAGAAGTCTATTCCTTTGATGTAAAAGACAAATTAATACAATGTTTAACATTCCACTGATAAAGAATGTTGTAAAACTTAGCAGACTGCCCAGACTTTGACTTTTGATGGCTGAGAACAGAGAGCAGAGAGAATTATCTGAATACCAAAGATCAGGAAACACTTTGTCAAGATCGCAGTGGAGAAAAAATGCAATGACAATTCTTGACGATTTATCATGCAGCTCTACTAACTACCATGTAGGAAGATTCATTTACTTTCTTTTTTTTTTTTTTTTTTTTCATAAAGATTTTATTGAAAGACAAATGAACAATACGTCGTACAGAGACGAGAAGTACAGATACAATAATTTATCTAAGGTTACATGGCCTATGTGAATACCAAAAATAGAGTCAAGAAATTAAACAAGTAACAAAGAGCCAAAGCTGACTCATTAGGTTAGGGTCAAAAAGTAGGGCCTGAGCCCGATAGGCTATAACAATTTAGTTGTCTTGCATGAAACTACCATAAGGTCGTTTCCACTTGTCATTGTACAACCCTATTGCGATGAAGGAAAGAGAAGGCGCAGGAAAAAAGGCGAGAGAAGAAGAAGGGAGAAAGGAGGGGCAGAAAGGGAGTGAGAACGAGGGAGGCAGAGCAAAGGGAAAAAAAAAAAAAAAAGGGAGGGGGGAAGTATGAAAGGGGGAAGGTGCGATTGAGGGACATCAGTGTCGGCGGTCTCTCCCCAAAGGGCCCACCCCAGCCGGGCAGCAGAAAGTTGGGTCAATGGAGTTCCTGTTTTGCCTAAGTTTGGCTTGAATTCATGTTAAGCATTATGGGTTCGGAAACGCTGAGTCGTTGTAAAGTAGCGGAGAATTGTGTGATACGCTCTTGTGAGATGTGGACAAGCTCCTCCATTTCTTCAATTCTAGAAATCCTGTTGAACCATTCCCCAACTGTCGGAGTGTGCAAGGAGCGCCAATGTACCGGGATGCAGAGCCTCGCCGCGTTCACCATGTGCATGGCCAAGGATTTAAGGAACTCGGACTTGGTCAGATGTGTATGATGCAAAAGATATTGTGCTGGAGAGTAATCCAGCACATAAGTAGTCACGTGTGCGATAAGATCATGCACCTCTTTCCGGATGGACTCGCAGTCCCACCAAATGTGGATCACGGTCCCTCGTCCCTTACCGCATCTCCAACACGTATCCGGAACCGCTGGTGCAAATTTGTGTAAGAGAGCTGGAGTCCTATACCAGCGTGTCTGTAATTTGTAGCAGTTCTCCTGGATAGCCACATTGAGGGACCCCTTGTGGGTGTAAAAAATTATGTAAAAACAATAACTGTGGAGGGGTATTGAAGGTCGGACTGTCGAGGCCAGAGAAGTAATGTAAAAATATAATTTTAATATAATTCATAAAAAATGGAACAATTGTACATATACATAGAGATAGAATTGATACATGAATAAACCACCAGATATACAAAAACCAAAGTCGCCGACGCGCGTTTCGCCGTGAGGCTTCTTCAGGGCAAAGTTTTTGAAGATTTTCGTACAGAGATGTATAACATTAGTTATATGACAGATGACTCTGTAGTCAATGCAGGATAGAACGCATATCACAATCGAGTATTGGATATTATGCACTGTGGTGAATTCCAACAAGATCATCAAGGCATCATATGGACCTGTGGGTTGACGGTGAGGTCAAGGATAAGAGCTTTTCCAGCATAAATAAAAAAATATGTAATTATAAAATAGTGCTGCTACCAGCCATCGTTCCTTAATCAGGAACCATACATCAAACTGGGACACAGGACCAGCCGTTTGATGTCTTATGTTTCAGACACACTGAGGGTATGAGACTACCAATCAGTGTTTATGGTCTAGGCCTCTAGAAACGAGCCCACCGATCAGGGGGATGAATCGTACGGGCGTCCGTGTCCCAGGGTGTACATCTATGTGACACACCCTTGTGGGTGTAGTCATTGATACGGGCCCAATCATCCTCTCCAAGGGAGATGTTGAGTTCAGCTTCCCATGCTGAGTGAGCAGGGTCCGGCAAAAGTCTGGGTTGCTGTCCAATAAGATCTGATAGATACTGGAGATCAGATGTCTTTGTGGGGATGTCTGCGTACAAAGGGATTCAAAAGGTGTCAATCGTCTTGACCATGTTTCCGCGGTCGCTTGTGAGGAGAGAAAGTGTCTCACTTGTCTATAAGACCAGAAAGGGAAAAAAGTGGATGGAGAGGCGGACACTGAATCCTCGTAGGAGCGAGGGGTACCACGGGAGAAAAAAATGGCGTGCTTGGACCCGGTCGTGCGCCCAAACACGATTCAGGAATGAAGAGGGCAGGCCCGGCTCGAAGCCAGGGTTACCCCTCAAGGGGGTTAAGGGCCCTGGGACCGAGGAGAATGACGGGTCCTTTGTCGCTCGGGCAAAGGCTCTAAGGGTGGGCCCGAGGAGTGGATGCATCCTAGCCTCCGTGGGCCAGTGCCGCGGCGTAATCCAGGGAAGTGAGTCAAGAGGGCATCGCGTGAACGAATTTTCCAGCTCTATCCAACCTTTTCTGGTTGCATGCACATTCCAATCCACAATGCGTGTAAGATGGCTCGCCAGATAGTAAAGGAACAAGTCCGGCAGGCCAATGCCGCCCTTGGTTTTGGGGCGAGTGAGTCGCTTGTACTTGATACGAGGATGAGCGTTCCTCCAGAGGAACGCAGAGGCAGCCGTTTTGTATGCCGCAAAAAAGGAGGGGGGCAGGCCTATTGGGATACACTGCAGAAGATACAAAAGACGTGGTAGGATGACCATTTTCAGGAGGGCGGAGCGGCCAAACCAGGAAACATGGAGGGCACCCCAATCTTTTAGATCCTGCTTGGCCTTCCCAAGGGCGAGTAGAAAATTGTCAGTGAAGAGGTGGGTCAGGTCTGACGTGATTTGGATGCCCAGGTATGTAATGGCCCTGTCCTTCCAAAGGAAAGGAAAGGAATCACGGCAGCTGTCCACCTCGCATCTCGGGAGCAACACGTTCAGGGCGTGGGACTTTGTGTAGTTAATTTTGAAATGGGATAATTCCCCGAAACTTTCTATGTCTTTCAGGAGGTTCGGCAAAGATATTCTAGGTTGGGACAGGGAAAGAAGTATATCGTCGGCGAATGCCGCTACTTTGTATTCTCTGTCGCCTACTGCCAGACCCTTGATGTCAGGGTTGCTACGCAGTCTGTTGAGAAAAGGTTCCAGGGTTAAGACAAAGATCAGCGGGGACAGGGGGCAGCCCTGACGAGTACCATTACTTATGGAGAAGGCGTCCGACAGGTGACCATTAACCCGTACGTTCGCGCTGGGACTAGAGTATAACGCACATATGTGTGCCAACATGCGAGGGCGAAGGCCCAATGCGCCCAAAGCTTCCCGCATGTAGTCCCAGGCCACCCTGTCGAACGCCTTCTCCGCGTCAAGGGACAGGAAAAAGCCCTGTGTCTTGGAGGTAGTGAGCCAATGGTGTAGGTTTAGCGCTCTGATGGTGTTGTCCCTGGCCTCTCTGCCAGGGACAAACCCCACCTGGTCTTGAGCCACCAATCCAGGCAGGAGCGGGGACAGCCGATTTGCTAGGATCTTGGAGTATAACTTGATGTCCACGTTGAGGAGGGAGATCGGCCTGTAGTTTTGGACAAGCACGGCATCCTTACCATCCTTCGGGATAACAGCAATATGTGCCTCCAGCAAACGACCCATAGGGGCAGACGGGGAGGCTAGGGCGTTAAAGGCAGTTAACATCCCAGGAGAAAGAGCAGGTAGAAATGCTTTATAATATTGCAGCGTGAACCCGTCAGGTCCCGGGCTCTTACCTGGTTTCATTTGACGGATTGCAGTTTGGAGTTCTCCAGCTGAGAGGGGTAGATCCAACTCTGCAGCGCATGCCTCTGGGATTTGTCCTGGGGAATATTGGGACAGGAAATCCCTAATTGCTTCCATCCTGGTAGCTGCCCGGACCGGGGTCCGGGTGGCGGGGTCTAAATTGTAAAGCTTAGTATAATATTGCTGGAAGCATTTCGCTATATCCTCATTTTTAGACAAGGCCACACCGTTGGGATCTCGAATTTGGTGGACCGTAGTGGAGGGCCTAGATGCCCGCACCGCCTTTGCCAGCAGTTTCCCGCATTTGTTACCTTGCTCGTAGAAAATTCTTTGATGGAGAACATATCGCCGTCTGGAGCGTTTGCCCAGCTCGTCCAATAGCAGTGAACGGGTGTGCGTGAGCTCCTGTAGTGAACTGCGGGAGAGAGAAGCCTTATGAGAGGCTTCCAGCCTACCGATTTTGTGAAGCAGGCTGGCTATAGCTTCTTGTCGGATTCGTTTGAGCCTTGCAGCCTGAGTTAAAAGGTCCCCGCGTACCACGCATTTGTGGGCCTCCCACACGGTGAGGGGGGACAGGTCGGGGGATGAGTTCTCAGCAAAGTAGTTGCGGATTGTGGAGTCCAGTTGCGCCAAAAAGTCAGAGTCTTTGAGCAGAGCTGAGTCTAGTCGCCATGTTTTGGTCCTGGGAATCGACTCAGGAAAGGTCAGGGTGACCGAGATGGGATGGTGGTCGGACAAAAACATTGGGTCTATGGTAGCTTGGGTTAAGTAGGTCAAGTCAGGTTGGGACAAAAAAAAATAGTCTATACGAGAGTATTCCTGGCAAGGAGCAGAGTAGAAAGTAAAATCTTTAGTTGTGGGGAAAAGCATGCGCCACGTATCATGCAATTCGAGGCCCTGCAGCTGCAATTTAATTTGTCGGAGGGCTCGGTAGGGCAATGCGGTGGCCCCCGACGAGGAGTCAACGTCAGGGTTCAGGGGAACATTAAAGTCGCCTCCTAGGAGGACAATGCCTTCCTGGAACGAGAGTAGAAGCTTGTGAATTTTAAAAAAAAAAAGAGACCTGATGCTCGTTCGGAGCATACACATTTGCCAAGGTCAGGGGCCTAGAGGCATAGTGGCCCTTGATGAACAAAAATCTACCCCCCGGGTCAACCAAAGAGTCTGACAAGCGAAAGAGAGCATGTTTGGAGACCAGTATGGAAACACCTTTGGTCTTTGCGGAAGGATTTGTGGAGTGCAACGCGGTGGGGTATAGGATGCTGCAAAGTTTAGGGATAGAGTCCGATCGGAAATGGGTTTCCTGTAAGAATACAAACTGGGCCTTCTGTTTGGACAGCGCGGAGAGGACCTGCGATCGTTTTTCCGGCACATTTAAGCCTCTTACATTAAGAGACACACACTTCAGCGACAGGGGAAGAGGGGGCTGCGAGGCCTTTTGCATAGCTTAATTGAAGGAGAGGAGTTAATAGTAGAGCAAGTTCCACTGAAACAGGCGCAGGTATGAACGACAACCGCCGGAGGGATGCCCGACGTGGGAGACCGCCGACACCAACAATGTAGATAAACGGGTCGGTAGAAGGGAAGGGGGGGGGAACAAGACACAAAAAAAAAAGGGGGGGGCAAAGATACGAGAGTGAGAAGGAGAGAGGCGATAGAAACGTATTGAGGGAGTTACCCCACAAGAGGGAGGTAAAGGGGGACAGACACCAGAGGCGGGGAAAGAGAATCTAGTCCGCCTGGGAGTTAGAAGGCTGGAGTGTCAGCAGGCCTTTTAAAGCTCTACTGCTGGGGGACAGTGAGTCTAACCGGGAGCATGGGCTACCACGAGACAGAGGAATCAGTGAATGGTATCGTTATGGGGAGGTCGGAAAAGGGAAAGGAGGAGGGCAGAAGGCATATGAGTGGGGTAGGTCGGGCAAGACAGAGGGAGGAAGAGGGCCTGAGCAGGGCAGAGAGCGATATGTGAAGAGGAGGAGAGAGATTGACCTCTTGTAGGCTTAGACAAATGGAAGTTGAGTAAAACCTAGACATTGAATAATACATAATACATGTATACAATCACAACAACCCCGAAGCCCCACCCGTAAGCAGTAAACATTGCAGGAAGCGTAAACAAACAGGTAAATAAACATCCCTCACAAAACAGCAAAAATTTGCATGCCAGAATGAACAAGACGAACCTTAATAAGGACAGTCCACACATAGTATTCAAGAACAATGATACAACGTTGTGTCAAGACCCCAAATAGTAGATTAAATGGTCTGGGTACTACAGTAGCCTCAACTGGAGGGTAGGATTTACTGAGTGGGCATTCATTAATGGGCCCACCATAGGACTAGTGGGGGGTACATACATATGGGGCCCATAGGTCCCAGGGATGTGCCACTAGTAATCGGTGTCCCGCTAACCCCCAGAATCAGCAGGGCTCGAGTTCAAAGGAAAAAAAAAAAACAAAAAAAAAAAGGCAAAAACAAAAAAACAAAAAAAAAAACCCCACAGGTGCGGGTACTATAAGAGGGTAGCTTACGGGTATGGAGGCCGGCGACCCGTGGGGGCCCCAAGGGATATCCCACGAGCATGTGCCCTGTTTCCTAAGAGCAGTCACCCTCTGTCAATTAACCACTTCCCGCCCGGCCAATAGCCGATTTACGGCCGGGAAGTGGTTATGAAATCGTGACTAGCCGTTCTCAAACGGCTTAGCACGATTTCAATGCCGCGCGCGCCCGTAGGGGCGCGCAGCGCGGCGATCGGTGATGCGGGGTGTCAGTCTGACACCCTGCACCTCCGATCTCGGTAACGAGTCTCCGGCGGAGCCTCGTTACCACGTGATCAGCCATGTCCAATCACGGCTGATCACGATGTAAACAGGAAGAGCCGCCGACGGCTCTTCCTCACTCGCGTCTGACAGACGCGAGTACAGGAGAGCCGATCAGCAGCTCTCCTGACAGGGGGGGTTCGCGCTGATTGTTTATCAGCGCAGCCCCCCCTCGGATCGCCACACGGACCACCAGGGAGTGCCCACACTAGACCACCAGGGTACTTACAAAAAAAAAAAAAGGACAAAAAAAGGACAAAAAAAAAAAAAGGGCAGTAAAAAAAAAATAATGCCAATAATGCCAATCAGTGCCCACACATGGGCACTGATTGGCAACAGGTGATCCATCAGTGCCACCCCTCAGTGATCATCAGTGCCACCCCAGTGTCTGTCAGTGCCAATCCATGCCCAGTGCCCACCTATCAGTGCCCACCTGTGCCACCTATCAGTGCCCACCTGTGCCACATATCAGTGCCCACCTGTGCCACCTATCAGTGCCCACCTGTGCCGCCTATGAGTGCCCACCTGTGCCGCCTATGAGTGCCCACCTGTGGTGCCTATGAGTTCCCAGTGCCGCCCATGAGTGCCCATCAGTGCCGCCCATGAGTGCCCATCAGTGCCGCCCATGAGTGCCCATCAGTGCCCCATACCAGCGCCGCCTATCAGTGCCCATCAGTGCTACCTAATCGGTGCCCATCAGAACTACCTCATCGGTGCCCATCAGTGCCACCTCATCGGTGCCCATCAGTGCCACCATATCAGTGCCCGTAATTGAAAGAGAAAACATACTCATTTACAAAAAAATTAACAGAAAAAAATAAAAACTTATTTTTTTTTCAAAATCTTCGCTCTATTTTTAGTTGTTGCGCAAAAAAAAAAAAACGCAGAGGTGATCAAATACCACCAAAAGAAAGCTCTATTTGTGGGGAAAAAAGGACGCCAATTTTGTTTGGGTGCAGTGTAGCATGACCGCGCAATTGTCATTCAAATTGCGACAGTGCTGAAAGCTGAAAATTGGCTTGGGCGGGAAGGTGCGTAAGTGCCTGGTATGGAAGTGGTTAAACAGTGGAGCGGTTTGCTAGGTGGAGAGTCAATCACAAGTAATTATAGCCATTAGTAGTTAATTAATTAACCTCCACATTATCAGACGGCCTGTCCAGTGATTTTTCGTTGGCAGCTCCCTCGGGTCTCATGGGTGGAAATAAGCCCCAAACCCAGGGGGCACCACCCTCCAAATCACTAGGAGGGCATAGGATCCGGCTTACCGTTCAAGAAAACTGGCTGGCGGGCAAGTGGTCCACAAAAGAGACCCCGAGGAGCAAGGGAGCATTCAATTTCTCCCAACGTGTAGTGGGAGACCACTGCGACCTTAGCTGTAGATACAATAAGAGAGAGTGAAACACACGTACAGGGCACTTAAGAGAAGGTGGAACAAAAACATGCATATACCTGCATAGATTAAAAAAAAAAAGGGGGGGGGAATGAGGAGGGGGGGAGAGGGAGGAGGGGGAGGGGGAGGAGGGGGAGAGGGAAGGGGGAGAGGGAGGGGGGAGGGTGAAGGAAGGGGAGGGGGGGAAGGAGGGAGAGGGGGGGGGGAGAAGGAGGGAGAGGGGGGGGAGAGGAGAAGGAGGAGGGGGGAGAGGGGGAGAGGGAGGGGGGGAGAGAGAGGGGGGGTTGGGAATAGGAGAAGGGGGAAGGGGGGATAAGACTACACAGGCTATTTGTAAAGAAATATCCGCCGAGCCTGTAGTTCAGACCTGTTACATAATAAGTACAACTGACACAGATTACATTAGTTCCAGGGGGAGGTGCTGCCAGCTGCCCATGATCACAGTGGTCAGGAAGATGGTGGGCAAAACGAGGACCTGGATGGAAGTCTGTGGTTCTGAGAGCAGTCCTCCGGAGACAAGAGGGGGCAGGGCCATCGCCAATCCGGGTCATCAGTCACGTTGGGCAGGCGTGGGCAGCGTGGCAGGGGCTGAAAGGCTGACGTTAAACAGGGAGTTGGCAATACCGCTGGGCGGATAGCATCTAGAGTCTGTAGAGGTATGGCCCCAGTGTGACAGGACGAGGGAGCAGGACATCAGCCTTACCACCAGGGGGGAGGGCAGGGAAGCATCAGGGCAGTAAACAGATGGGCAAATCTCGGGGGGGACGGAACAGGGATGGAATGGCTAGGTGCGCATTGTAGGAAAAATAAAAACAAAAGAAACAATTATAAGAAGGGGGGGTGGGGGAGAGTTGCAGCAATAAGGTAACATGGGGATTTCAGAGTACGGCAAGGATTCGTCTGAGCCACCAGTTCACAGGGACAGCGAAAAAGGGGAGAGGTTGTGGTGGAGGTCTGGCAGTAGCGAGGTAGGGAGAGGAGCAGAGGAAGCGGAATGCAAAGTCACTTACGGGCAACCAGAGCGGGAGCGTGAGGCTCAGGGTTCTTGACGGTCCCTCCTAGGGGTAGCGAGAGGGTCAGGGCTGTGACGGTCTTGATCCCGGCGAGATGCTGGAGCTCCGGGCAAGGGACGATCCGTCCTCCGGCGTCGGGATCGCTGCCTCTGAGCTTTCGGAGAGGGATGGTGGGAGACCGGACGCCAGGGTTCCGTAGGAAAGTGAAAAGAGCACCAGTCCGGCAGTTCCACCGTCGGGATGTCGAGCTGTTCGCAAAAAAGTTGTAGATCGTCTGGAGAGCGTAGGAGGGCTGTACGCCCCCTAGCTGTGGCGGAAAGGCAGAACAGGAACTTCCATCGGTATACGATATTGCGATTGCGCAGGGTGTCCAGCAGAGGTCTCAAAGCTCGTCTGTTTTGCAGGGTAATTTGAGAAAGGTCCTGGAACAGTTTCACCTCATTGCCATTGTAGGGAACACGGCCCCTCTCCCTTGCCTTTCTCATGATTTCCTCCTTGAGTGGAAAGTTGACGATGCAACATATTATGTCCCTCGGGGGGTCACCATCGCGAGGAGGGGGTCTAAGGGCACGGTGTAGTCGTTCCCTCTCCACCGGGGAATCCGCCGGGCGGCCCAATAAGTCATTAAAGACAGAGCAGATAGCTTGCGGCAGGGCCTCCGCTTCGATTGCCTCCGGGACCCCCCGAATTCTAACATTATGTCGGCGACCCCTGTTATCGAGGTCCTCGACGTGTCGGTGGAGGTCAAACAAATAAGACAATTGGGCGTCGTGAGCATGTTGGACTTGCCTGATGGCCGCTGAATGGAGTTGCGTCGTCTGCTCGACCTCCCCGAGGCGGGTAGCGACCGCGCGAAACTCCGACTTTAGGTCCTGAATAGCTGATAGCTGATAGAGTGTCGGTGATGCTGGAGGCCACTCTGTTAAGGTCGGAGAGGCTAACAGATGGGCCGGGACGGCCGTCTAGCAGCTCTCGATCCGACTGGGAGTCCGATGCTGCGCTCGGGGAAGTAGGCCCTGAAGCCTGCAAGGCCACGTGTGAGTCAGAGCGGAGGGAGCGGAACAGCTCAGGGATGTTGCGGCCGGGCTGTGTTCCGGTCTCCTTCGGTGCCCGGGACGCTGAGGCACTCCGGTGTGACTTGCCCACGGCTGATGGGCTTTGAATTTCCCCAGAAAAGCCAATGGTTATCCTCTGTCTGCGGGAGCTGTTGGATTAAGCAGCCATCTCCTTGCTCAGCTAGGCCACGCCCCTTCATTTACTTTCTTATTCTCAGTCCAATCCCATGATTGACACCCAGTTGTCTCTCCCAGAGGGACAGCCAACAACTGATGACCCTTATGGCCCATACACACGATCCAAATATCGGACAAAAACGATCATCCGATGATGGATCGTACGATTTTCGGATCGTGTGTACACTACTTTCGAGAGCTGATCACGACCGTTCATCCGATATTATTCGATCAGACAAGCGCGAAAAATTTTCTCGTACAATGTCAGATCGTACGATTTTCATTTAGTCAGTACAGCCGTCGTCCGAAAATACAATACAAATACATTACAACACGTCACATCACTTGCGATCATTTTTTTCTGTCAGACGAGAATTTTCGTGAGTTTAATAACCTATTTTATTTTACTTGCGATTATTAAGCGAAAAAAGTCATACGATCCGTCGTCCGATATTCGGATCGCGTGTATGGGCCATTAATAAGCCTATGGGTGACGTCACTGTTGAGGCATACCATTGTAAGCCTTCTCTGCTTTCCCCTGAAGCCAGCTGCTGGGGAGTTCAATTGACTGGACCAAAGTGCTCTGAGAATAGGTAATTATATGCATCTTCCTTATACATAGTAATTAACATAAGGGTTAAAAGGTGAACAGTTTTAAGCTTAGCTAGTTATAGTATGGACTTCCACTTTAACATCTAACATCTTCTAAACCTTACTTCTTCACTTTACCCACAGAAGAGCAAAACCTTTTTAAACCATGATCCAATTTGTTCTAACAAGGAAAAAAAAAATTGATTATATTAAATTATTAAATTATAGCTGGAGCTTGAAAAAGGAATGTGGCTGCCATGTCATTCACAACGTGCACGCTCAAGAAATGCATCACCTTTCCAGTGACATCATCCATCCATGCCTGTTACCAACTGTGCTCCAAGCCTCAATCTGAAGTGTCTTCACCGTGGTCAGCCTCTCTAAAAAACAGCAATATCTCAGTGAGCCCAGCGCTTTCTTCTCCTGCCGGACCTGGACTGTCAACTAATACCATCTCCCCCTGTTGGGATTTTTTACATGCCTGAATTTACTTCACAAATTTGAGTTGCCTGTATCAAATGTTTATTAAAACGTGTTATACATCTGCACCTAGAGGCGCCTCTCTACTTGTCTTTATATAAACGGCCGAGTGGGAGCTTCCCCGTGTGGTCCGTGGCCATGCAGAAGCGTGGTTCTGTGATGGCTGTGTACTTCTGACACAGCACATGACAGATCGGGACATGCGCGATGTAATTGTCCCTCCCAATCACAAGTTGTGTCCAATCACAGCCATTAAACAGTGTAAACAGAGACAAATGTCTCTGTGTCAACTCTCCCCGCTGAACTCAGTTTGGGGGGGATGGGGGGAGTTGGGGATGCTACAGCTTATGGCAGCTCTTTGTGTAACTGATGATTTTGTGTTGTGTTACACAGATATCATACATGTTGTCATACATGCTGCACACAGTACTCTGAGCACCACTGTCCCTGTCCAAGTGTCCAATTAACATATGTACCAGTGTCCCATGAGCATCTGAAATTATGAAGAAAAATTACATATTTGCAAAATTTTGAATCACGTTAAAAAAAAAAAAAAAATGGCCTTTTTTTTTTACATTTGTACCACAAAAAAAAAAACAGTGGTGATACCACCAAAAGAAAGCTCTATTTGTGTGAAACAAATATATATATATACATTTTATATGGGTGCAGTGTTGGGCAGTGTTGGGCAGGAAAGAGGTGAAAGTGCTCAGTATTAATCTGGTTAATACCTATAAATGAAACTACATCTGCAATCACACTACTTCTATAGATCACGTCACATCTCAGCTATTGACAAAACGACTCCACTTTTAGGCCGCGTACACACGATCAGACCGGTCCGATGAAACTGGTCTGGAGACCAGTTTCATCGGACCAATTTGATGGTGTGTATGGCCTATCGGACTGTTGTCCGTCAGACCAAAGTTTTAAAACTTGCTTTAAAATCTGTCCGACGGACACCTGTCCGTCGGACAGATTCGATGGTTAGTACGCAAAAGCATCGGACAAAAAAACCTGCGCATGCTCAGAATCAAGTCGACGCATGCTTGGGAGCATTGAACTTAGTTTTTTCAGCGTGTCGTTGTGTTCTAGGTCACCGCGTTCTGGTCTGATCGGATTTTTGGTCCTATGGTGTGTACGCACATCAGACCATCAGACCACTTCAGCCTAGTCCGATGAAAACGGTCCGTCGGACCAGTTTCATCGGACCGGTCTGATCGTGTGTACATGGCCTTACATTTATGTTACAATCTTGAATTAACCAGTGCCAACAACTAGAGACAGCCTTCAGGTTGGAATAAATGTACTGTATTTATTGTTTTAAACTCTATCTATGCTGTATAATAGTGGATTTGGATTCAGGGATAAATAAATGGTTTGAACAGTTCCATCCATTACCCTAAATGAGGAGCAAATACCTAATTTTTTGGAGGGCTTGTGACATAGGTTAAATGTAAATTCAAATTCATTTCACAAAGCCGTACATCAAACAAAAGTTCTGTGTCTGTATGTATAAGTATAATTTCTCTGAATTCTAGCATTTCTATTTGCTTCCTTTGCATGGTTATTGACTGTATATTTTTATATCCTTTTAGTAACAAGTAAAAAAAATATATGTTAATTTCTACCTGACTGCTGCATTCATTACTAGATGCATATTTTACGCAACCTATAATTGACATTATATATAAATTTTTTACATTTGTTCTTATTGCTTCTTCGTGAGAATAACAGACTTTCACTTACTTATTCAGGACACATTTTATGCTCCAAATAAGTGGTGAACAACAGGCAGACAGTGACTTCCTAAGGATATTGATGTTAAGTGCAAGTGAAAATTTGCTAGAACAGGGCATTTCAATGGAAATGTTATCCTTGAAATGTGCACTTTAATGACTGCTGCATCAATAAACGCAATTTACAATCAAGTTTGCAATCAGGCTAGCATCCCACTAGTTCCATAAAACACAGAAATCGCAGGTCAAAGGTGGGAATAAAGCAAAACAAAGTCAGCAACATGAAGATATAACTTAAATTATTCTCCCATTTGCTGTAGCTAACACGTGTTTACAATATGGACACATATCTAACAAACATAAAATAATCATTATTTGCTGTGACTTTTAGCATTTTCCATTTAGCATTTTAGCATATAATGCGGTAGGCTAAACAAAAAACAATATCTTTGAAAATGTACCAGAATACTTTTCATTACAACAATGCAGATACATTAAAGGATCACCAAAGGAATTTTTTTTTTAGCTAAATAGCTTCCTTTACCTTACTGCAGTACTGGTTTTATATCCTCATTGTTCGTTTTTGCTTTGAAGTTGCTGTAATCCTGCTCTGATCTCCACACTTCCTGCTTGTTTGTTTACTTATAACCACCATACTGGGAGCTTTCTCACTGTGGTCTAAGCTGTCATTACTGTGTGTCTAAAACTTCCCAGAACCAATCAGATTCATTTTAAAAACAAAACACTGCCCTGGATTTGTTTGTTTTTGTTCTGTGTCTCTCTCTTCTTCACAGAAACATGAAGCCAGTTCAAAAGTGAAACTAATCTGCAGGCACATTATATGATTGATTTTTATCTATTTGTAATCATTTTTAAAAGGAATCAGTTAACGTTCATGTCTCTATACCCTGTAAACAGTAATTTCAGCAAATTTTTTTTTTTTCCTTTAGTGACCCTTTAAGTATCAATTGTAAAAACTGGATAAAAGGCAGCATAGCAATAATGCTCATTGCAATTACTCATGTTAGCATTCTTGGTATTCAAACCTGCAGTAGAAATTGACAGCTGGAATCTGTCTTATTACTATGGAACACCTTTATGGTAAAGTACGAAGGCCACTGTTACAGAAATCTTGCCTAAAAATAATATCTACTGTGTATGTCCTGGGTCTTCCTCATGGAAGCACACAATGGGTCATCTCCTCCCTTCAACCCAATTTAGGACATCCCTTAATATATATATATATATATATATATATATATATATATATATATATATATATACAAGAAGCCAAGTGCTATTTTGCTGACCCTTCTGTGGACATCCCTGCGTTTGTTTTTCTGATTTTTTTTTCCTGATGTTTTGTACCCTCATGGTGGAAGGCTTAACTAGAGTTAAATCCTCCTGAAATGGAAAGGATTCTGATGCCAGAATGTAGCCCGAGGCAAAGAAAATGCTGAAAAGTGGAGCATGTGGTATACAGTATATGCAGAATTTCTAGTTTCATAGTCCTCTTTTCTTTCTGACTGGTGAATATTATGAAGAGCTCTATATGGTTAATAAGGCCATTCCAGAGGCTGCAAGCAGAAACTTCCTGTATTCCACCTGTCAAAACCTGCATTCCATTCTGGGGGTGTAAGACCTGGTGTTTCAGGTCTCTTACCCCTTTGCCTGTGGTCTATGGATCTAAGGTTCCCCTTGAATGATGCACAACCTGGACTGACTCATGATTGACCCTATTGGACTCCTCCCATTGAGTGGATATTTGAAAAAGTCACATACAGTAAGTGTGACAAAATGCATTAGGCTGGGGCCTAGTGATGTCAGTATGCCCACCAGTAAGTGAGTCTGAATCCATGCTGGTTTATGTAAGCTGGGAGTCATAGCCTTAGAGGCATTGTCTCCTATATCTAAGACCATGGAATCCACATCCAAATTATGCTTTGATTATTCAGGGATTGCAGACGGCATGGAAATAGTCTACAAAACTTACAAAGTTTCATCATTCTGATACAGTAGAAATTATTGTATCATAGATTTCTAGAGGGATGTTGTTGGTAAATATTTCTGTTCCATTTTAAGTAATCCAAACCACATTCTCAGTGTCCATTAAATAGCTGTCCATTTCTCAGTCACCCTGAGCCCCTAATAGACACAGGGTAACTTAGACATAGGAGGTGCATAGGAAGCTGGAACAATTGTTTTCCAAACTCTCCAATGGATCCTGGAATCGACGGACCCCCCGATCAAAGTGACTCCTGTCACTACGAGTCATTTTCAGCATTGGTGTTTAAATACCTGATGCCCTCACTGTGCCTATCTTCTGTATTTTTTTCTGTGGGGATAGTGGCCATTTTTGTTCTTCCCCTATTATCATCTTGGGTCCACATAACTCCTTGAGGGTTCCTTGTTGGGTATTCTGGTCCGTTTTTCAGACTAGAACCACATCGTTTTGGATATCCCATGTTAATTACTTTAACCATGTACAAATAAAATTATATTCTTTTAAAGATCTAAAACAAATAAATCTTTGTGAGCTACCATATGTAAATATGTAAAACCTGCTGCTAGCACTGATCACGTACCATAAAATAATACCTCTTAAGGAAATGCTGCACTATCTGGATGTTAGCATGAGTGCACTTAGCACTTTTTGTCACCGGATCACTTTAATTATTTTCGCATGTATTTGGTTCACTATATTTGATATATTACGTTTTTGATCCTATATTGTGGGAAACTTTGCACTATAACACTTTAATAATGTATTAATAATAAGGCACTTTATATATTCTAGTATATGTTTGGATTATGAGGTTTATGATGTTTTGATTACACGTTTTATGTTAAAAAAATCGTTTGCACGCAAACATTTTATTTATTTTGTGTCATTGCAATAAGGCACTCATTCTAACTTCCAGCATTTCCTTTAGGCCCCTTTCACACCTGCGGACCATATGTCCGCTTTTTCATCCATCCTTTTGCAGATGAAAAGGGGACATACATTGGTCCCTATGAGATTGGGTGTCAGCGGATGAACAATTAACCGATTCTGCAGACGGAAGAAAACCCTATTTTTCCTACCATCTGTGGATCGGATTGGATGAACACGGACATACGGTCCGTGTTCATCCGATCCCCCCATAGGAGAGAGCGGAGAAAAGACAGTGCGGTCCCTGCACAGTGTGCGGGGACCGCCCTGTCATCCGACGGCTCAGCGGAGATCAACGGATCGATCCCCGCTGAGCATACGGAGGCAGATCATTACTGATCCGCCCTGTGTGAAAGGGGCCTTATACATATTCTTTGAAAGATATTTAGTGTTTGATTGCTGCCTTATTTTTTTTTTCTATTAAAATAACAAACACGCTATACTTACCTGTCCTACGTAGTGGTTTCGCACAGAGCAGCCCAGATCCTTCTCTTCTCAGGTATTTGGCTGGAGCTCCTGGCCCCTCCCTCCTGTTAAGTGCACCCACGTCAAGCAGCTTGCTATGGGGGCACCCAAGCTAAGCTACAGCTCTGTGTATCCATTCAGACACGGAGCTGCAGTTTGGCCATATTCCCTCTATCTCCTGATTGGCTAACTGAGTTTAATTGACAGCAGCGGGAGCCAATGGCACCACTGCTGTGTCTCAGTCAGTTTCGGGTGGCCGAGGCACTCGTGGACAATCGCTGAATAGAGAGGGGGCTCAGGTAAGTATTGGGGGCTTAGGGGGGCTGCTGCTCACAGAAGGCTTTTTATCTTAATGCATAGAATGAATAAAATGAATATAATAAAAAAAAAAAAAACTTCTGCATTTTCAACCATGTTAAAACGAATTCATTTAGCATTGCTACAAATTACATCTCTAATCCAGACATTCAGATTCGATGGAAAACTACTATTAATCAGAAGATATTTGGTACAGTATGCCCTGATTTGACATGTTTTGCATATTTCTTCATGGGGAATAGGGTACTGAAAATATAAATCATGACAATGAATATACATTAAATAATACAAAACACATAATTGAAGTGAGGCAAAGGTACGGAAGAGCCACAACAATTTAAAAAAACTGTACTGTCACTCTGATGCTTATCAAAGATTAAAGGACTCCATATGTATAGCAGCTCTAGGGTCATCAGTTTAAATATCAACCATGGCACTACCTGCGCCAAACCATTTTCTCCCTGTGCCTGCATGGGTTTCTTCCAGGTACTACGGCTTCCTCTCCAGAGGCGTATCTAGTGAAAATGGCGCCTATGGCAAGCACTAAATCTGCGCCCCTGTCAAAACATTTAAAACCCATCTTCAGATAACCCAAGTCAAACTCTTCAATCTTCCAATTAACACATTATGGATTGGCATTACATAAAAATTACAACTGCACCTTCCTTGCTTTCACTGATGCAAACTGGTCTATGATGTGCTCAAAGTCAGTTTTTTCGGTTTCTCCTCTTATATCAGCAACCATAATTGCGGCCTGGCCTGGTTCACATCATACACATGCATATGATGATAGGAATGTTTTGACCGTAGTGCATGCAGACTGCCGCTGCTGCAGTGCTGCCTGGCTTGGGAATTCGGGTTCCAGAGTCCAATTGCTCAACTTGGACCAAGTCTCCTCTGTCAGCCGAAGTTCTCCTCCTCAGCGACCTCACCTCAGTGCAGTGCTGGGTGGGGGGGGAGATAGGATGAGTGGCAGTGCTGGGTGGGGGGGAGATAGGATGAGTGGCAGTGCTGGGTGGGGGGAGATAGGATGAGTGGCAGTGCTGGGTGGGGGGGGAGATAGGATGAGTGGCAGTGCTGGGTGGGGGGGAGATATGATGAGTGGCAGTGCTGGGTGGGGAGGGAGATAGGATGAGTGGCAGTGCTGGGTGGGGGGGAGATAGGATGAGTGGCAGTGCTGGGTGGGGGGGAGATAGGATGAGTGGCAGTGCTGGGGGGGGGGGAGATAGGATAAGTGCCAGTGCTGGGTGGGGGGGGGACATAGGATGAGTGGCAGTGCTGGGTGGGGGGAGATAGGATGAGTGGCAGTGCTGGGTGGGTGGGGGGAGATAGGATGAGTGGCAGTGCTGGGTGGGGGAGATAGGATGAGTGGCAGTGCTGGGTGGGGGGAGATAGGATGAGTGGCAGTGCTGGGTGGGGGGAGATAGGATGAGTGGCAGTGCTGGGTGGGGGGGAGATAAGATGAGTGGCAGTGCTGGGTGGGGGGGAGATAGGATGAGTGGCAGTACTGGGTGGGGAGATAGGATGAGTGGCAGTGCTGGGTGGGGGATATAGGATGAGTGGCAGTGCTGGGTGGGGGATATAGGATGAGTGGCAGTGCTGGGTGGGGGGGAGATAGGATGAGTGGCAGTGCTGGGTGGGGGGGGATAGGATGAGTGGCAGTGCTGGGTCGGGGGGGGGGGATAGGATGAGTGGCAGTGCTGGGTGGGGGGGGGGATAGGATGAGTGGCAGTGCTGGGTGGGTGGGGGGAGATAGGATGAGTGGCAGTGCTGGGTGGGGGGAGATAGGATGAGTGGCAGTGCTGGGTGGGGGGAGATAGGATGAGTGGCAGTGCTGGGTGGGGGGGAGATAGGATGAGTGGCAGTGCTGGGTGGGGGGAGATAGGATGAGTGGCAGTGCTGGGTGGGGGGGAGATAGGATGAGTGGCAGTGCTGGGTGGGGGGAGATAGGATGAGTGGCAGTGCTGGGTGGGGGGATGGATGGGATTGGTGGCACTCACTTGCTCTCAGTGTGGACTCCATGCTTGTTGTGTCTCTGGGTCCCTCCAGGCTTCACGTGTCTCCTCACACAGTGGAGACCTCCTCCCCTCTTCCTACTGGATCAGCTGGCTCTTCCACAGTCCCTCGGACGCCATGCCCCCACCTGCCTGCTGCTCTAATGGACAGAGCTATGGAAAAGCTGGGTGGGCGGTCCTGCAGCAGTTGCTGTACTTGGAACGAAGGAGTCAGGGGGAGCCGGGAGGCGGAGCCAGCAGTTCTAGTACACCAGGCTGGATGAGAGGGACAGCGGACAGCATATAGTACAACCGATGCTCTTTATTTTTCTCCATGCAGCCCCTGAATGCTCGCTTCTCTTCCTCCCGAAGGCATTTAATGGCTGTAGGGTGGAAAATATAGAGCATCGGTTGGTCTATATGCTGCCCGTCACCCCTCTCATCCAGGTGTAGACAAGTATGTCAGGGGATTAGGGGATGATAAACGCACGCCTATGACTGGATGCAGTGGACCGACCCATCTACAGGCATGGGGGCGCCAGCACCTGTCACGCTCTCCTACATACTGTCTTGCAGCCAAGTAAGAGTACTACAAGTAAAGTGCCGTGCTGCTGACGGGGGCTATAGTGCGGGAGGCAGCCTGCAGGAGGATGGGCACGGGTGGGAATTTTTTTTTGTTTCTTTTTTTTTGCGCCTCCCCCCCATGGCGCCTATGGTACTTGCCATGGCTGCCATACCTTGGATACGCCACTGTTCCTCCCACACTCCAAAGAGAAACTGGCTAAATTGGCCCTAGTAAGTGTATGTATGAATGTGAGTTGGGGATCTTAGATTGTAATCTCCTGGTGGGCAGGGACTAATGTAAATGTACAGGGCTGTGTAAATTGACAACAGTATTGTACCTGCAAGTAGTAAATAAAAAAATAAAATAAAAATTAACTAACTAACTAAATGAATAAAGTTTCAGTTAGGGATACTTAAAGAAAGCCAAGCACTCAAGGACCTTCTGGCATATTGTTATGTTATGTTATCTTTTACTATTTTCTTACAGAATTTATATAGCTCTAACAGTTTACACAGCACTTTACAATATAAAGGAGGGCAGTAAGATTACAATACAGTTCAATACAGAAGGAATAGGAGGGCCCTGCTCATTGAGCTTACAATATAAAGGGGCCATATATTTTACTGGACTTATTCCATAAAAGTATAACTATATATAGAGCATTAAAGATTCAAAAATCCCTTAATTTTCCATTATAATAAATGAATGTGGTGAAACAAGACCTACCCTAAGATGGGGGAATAAAAGTGATGCTGTATTGCACACACTTAACCTAATTTTCCCTCACATCAACACACAAGTTGGCATCCTCAGATACAAAAAATCCTCAGATACAAAAAATGGTGACAGCAAATAGATGAGACTTCCCCAATGCATAGATTAAAACTCCTAGTCCCCCATAAGACAGAAAATATGTAGATTACCTTGCACCTTTTCATCTGTTAGCAAATGCTTTCAATCTGGCAAGAAAGAAGCTGACTACAGCCTTAATGCTGCCCCTCATGCTTTCAACAGCAAGATGGAAGCTGCCAGCAAACAACATGCATCCCCACCAAGATTGTGGCCGCCCTGCATGCCTAGTGCCCCAAATCTTGCCTTTGGTCTCTGCATCTCTGAAACTATAAACAGAATAGACCACAGTGGGGAACACTACCCTACAACACGCCACAAACAAGGGAGAAAAGGCAAACATGCATCCCAGGAACAAAACCCAGTTAGAGGTTCCTAGAGTGCTGGGGGTCCTTTGAGTATCCATATTGGTACATGGAATGCCTTTAATTTTTGTTGCTATACTACATCTACCCTGACAAAAATAAGAAAATAATTGTGTTTACATGTTTCTAGATTACTCTCCATAGTTGCTGCTTGGCTCTAATAATTATGTCCTTTTTATCATGATGCAGAATTACAAATTCACATTCTAAATGGCAGTATCTATAAACACATACAAATAACATAAAGGCATCCATAAACACTTTAGTTCTGCTAGTAGAGGTTATACCATTCTATTTGTTTACAGCTTAAATTGTATGTAAAGGCATTTTCTTTAGTTTTTGGATACAGTAGAGAAAGTCAATTTTTATTGCAGTTCATATACCCACAGGGGAACTTCACCTCTCGAGTTGTCCTGGTGACCATTGTTCCTGAGACAGTAAGTGAGAAGAAATGCAAACATTTTAAGTAATCATTAGAGCAGTAAATGAGGGAAAATCCTCCAACGGTGACACTTGTTCCTATGACAACTCTCTAAGATGGGAATCCATCTCCCTTTGCAAAGATTCCTCTTCTTTTCTGTTGAGTCTTCTCTCAGGAAGTTAATGGCAATTTACATAGCAAGACACAGACAGCAAAAAATAACCTTATTGGGGTTTTTACCCTTCTCTACTCTAGCTAAAACCAAAAAAAAAAAACGTAGGGCTCGTTTACACTTGCTTCAAAACATGGCTTCAGACATGTTTTTTTAAAGCTCTCTAAAATCCAGTCAAAGCCTCTAAATAAAGTGGTTAGCTCACCGTCCTGTTTACACCTTGCATTTGCTTTGCTTTGCTTCCCTTAAAAAATGATACCCCATGTCACTTTAGTGGTACTTCAAAGTGTCTTTAAAGCCTTCATAGAAGTCCATGACAAAGCTTGCTTGAACCACATGAAGATTTTGAGAGGCTTTTATTTAGCTTTAGCTTCACTTTGTTTTGGAGAAATTTCAGGTATGTGATATCAACACACAAACATACACAGGGCATGTGCCAACTTCATTAAAACTTCAAAAGTACCACTGAAGCATTGCAGAAGCATTAAAAACACATTTAAAAAAGCATGTTGAAGCAGTAGGCATTTTAATGTGTGTTGAAGCAAGTGTAAGTGAGCTCTTAAAGTTATAGTAAACCCATATATGTTTTTTAAAGATAACAAGAATGTCATACTTGCTTGCTCTGTGCAATGGTTTTGCACAGAGCAGCCCCAATCCTCTTCTTCTTGGGTCCTCCGCGAGCACTCCTCCCCCTTAAAGCACCATAACAAGCTGCTTGCTATGGAGGCACCCATGCAGACTTGCTACTGAGCCACACTCTGCGTGTTTATTGACACACAGAGTGTGGCTTTGCCCTGCCCCTGTTACCTACTCACTGGCTGTGATTAACAGCAGCTGGAGCTAATGTCACCAGAAGCTGTCTCTGAGCCTATGAGGGGAGAGAGAGAGAGTGAAGAGAGTGGCTGTTTTTGTGCACAACACTGGATTAAGATCAGATTCAGGTAAGTATAGGGGGGCTGTGGGGGAGAGCTGTTCTTTTACTTAATGCAGAGATTGTATTAAGGTAAAAAAAATAACCTTTAGAATCACTTTAGGACCCCTTTACGGCGATATACATCAGCAGAAGGGCACGGCTGGGCACAGGCACTTACAGGCATGTACAGGTACATTGCCTTTAAGAGCCCAGCCATAGGTCGCGCGTGCGCCGCCGGTGGCACGCTCGCGACCTAGTCCTAAGCTCCGTGACCTCGCCCACAGGACCCGCGGAACTGATCGCCACCGTTGTCCCGCAATCGCGTCACAGGAGCTGAAGAACGGGGAGAGGTAAGTGTAAACAAACCTTCCCCCTTCTTCTCTGTGGTTCGGGAACGATGATCAGTGACGTCACACGTCCAGCCATGCCCCCTACAGTAAGAAAAACACAATAGGACACACTTAACCCCTTTAGCGCCCCCTAGTGGTTAACCCCTTCACCGCCATTGTAATTTTCACAGTAATCAGTGCATTTTTATAGCACTTTTCGCTGTGAATATGACAATGGTCCCAAAAATGTGTCAAAAGTGTCCGATGTGTCCGCCATAATGTCGCAGTCACGAAAAAAAATCACTGATCACCGCCGCTGATCACTAGTAAAAAAAAAATATTAATAAAAATGCCATAAAACTATCCCCTATTTTGTAAATGCTATAAATTTTGCGCAAACTAATCAATAAATGCTTATTGTGATTTTTTTTAACAAAAAAAATGTAGAAGAATACGTATCAGCCTAAACTGAGGAAAAAACGTTTTTTTTATATATATATATTTTTGGGGGATATTTATTATAGCAAAAATTTAAAAATATTGTTTTTTTTTTTTTTAAATAGTCGATCTATTTTTGTTTAAAGCGCAAAAAAGAAAAAACGCAGAGGTGATCAAATACCACCAAAAGAAAGCTCTATCTTAAAGCAACTCAGTGCCGATTCGCAAAAAGGGGCCAGGGGCTTAAATTCAAATTCAAAAGTAAATAAACACATTATATACAGTATACTGTAATCTTATAGATTACAGTACTGTATGTAAAAAATACACACCCCCTTTGTCCCTAGTGGTCTGCCCAGTGCCCTACATGTTCTTTTATAAATTAAAAACAGTTTTTTCTGCCTGCAAATTGAAGATTGTCCATAGCAACCAAAAGTGTCCCTTTATGTCAAAAGTGATTTTAGAGCAGCTAGAAAACAGCGATAATAAATCATAATCACTTGCAGAATTGAACAATAGCGATTTGTGGGGAAATTTGTCATAAAAAAATAAAAGTAATGACAGCGACAATTCTGCAACTGAGCAAATTTCAGTGTTTTTGGTTTGATTACATTATTGAATACTTTTTATTATAATTACATTATTATTTGTTATAATAAATAACTATAAATAATTATATTATAATTTATGATTTTGTTTTTCAAACTTTATAATACCCGTTGTGTCTACTAGACTCTTGTTTGGACAGATTTAAGTAAGTTATTTCTAAGAATTACAGGCCTACAATTTAAAACGCCAAATTTCCATGCAAAATAATGGTACTGCTTTCAGCACCTAAAATCTGAAATAATCATACCTCCAGGGAGGTTAAGTGGTTAAAATACACTTTAACTAGAAACAGATATGAATAAGAAAATGTAACCCACTGATGTATTAATGAGAATCAGCCTTGATATCATTCACCCAGGATTTTTCTGCACAGAGGAACTATGGAGGGGAAACATTTGTAAAGAATCGGGGTTATGCTACATTGCTATGTTGTTAATTTCTATCCTAAACATGTTTACATGTGGAAAATTAGAAGAATGAGAAGAATGAATTGAATTGGTGTGCCAACAGCTTTTTTATGTCCAATCAACATGGTGGAACAACCTGAAAAAAGTGAGATTGCAAACTTAGTTATGTTGTCTGGCAGAAGCACCTAGATCCCAAAAGTGGCTGAATAGAAATATAAATATTTAGCTATTTTGTTGTTTACCAAGAGTTCTAATATGATGTGAATACCTATTGTAGGAATGGAACCTAGCTGATTGGGAATCATTTAGGTATTGCAACAAGATCACCAATGTGTTCCCATAATCTGTATACTGCCCATTTTAAGCAAGAGTGGTTCTCTGTTTTACAACTCAGTAATACAAATAAGACTGCATCATCCACACTGACATCATCTTTAGAGAGTACCACTTGTTCACTACGTGAAATGTATTCCGGTAATGTAGGTATACAGTGTAGCAGGTAAAATATGTCACATAGCAATTCCACTTAAAGCGTAACTCCACTTTCACGGTAAAAAAATATAGCGAGTGGTAAAAAAAAACAAATAATTTAGCATATACAATTGCTACACAAGTCATGTTGTAATTTAATGTTATTAAAAACTATACTTTCTTGTTATACCGCAGCGACTGTAATTTTGTATAAAGTCAATGAAATATGCCACCTGAAGGCATTCTATACACTGTTATATACAATATATGAATCTATACAATGTTATATACATTCTATACACTGCAGTGGTTCTCAACCTCAGTCCTCAAGTACCCCCAACCGGCCATGTTTTGGCAATTTCTCTTAGATAAAATAGCTGTCCAAAACACCAAGCCATTGATTCTGATTTAAAGCACCTGTGCAAGATAAACATGGCCTGTTGGGGGTACTTGAGGACTGAGGTTGAGAACCATTGGTGTACAGAACGCCCTCAGAAGTGTAATTTCCTACTTCTCACATCTAAAGGGATGCAGACACAGCAGTATTTTTCATCAGAGCACTCCAAGTGCATCAGCTAATTAAGATTAATTAGTCACTCCCATTCAGAATTATTAAGTATCCAAACAAATTGGTAGAACATACAGTGTTGTCTTCAAAACAAAAACATATCGAGATGTGTGCAAATGTTTTTTTTAAAACCAATGCAATGTACAATGGCCACCCAGAGGGGATTGTTTTACATCAGGAAAGGGGGTTTTGTTTTTAACCACTTGTTTCACACCCTTCCAATCTAGGTCATTTTTTTGAGTTTGTCACTTTCACAATTTGAATGACTTATCCTCAGTCATGCAACACTGTACCCAAATAAATGTTATATCGTTTTTGGGGAAATAGATAACTTTTGTTTGGTAATATTTAAACATCATTGGGTTTTTTACTTTTTATTATATGAAGAAAAAAATATCAAAACATTGTAAAAGAAAAACTGTTTTTCTCTTGCCTAGTACACACAATTGTCTTTCCCATCGCAAAAACTGACGTGTTTTCCTTTGGCCGGGAAAACCAGCCGTGTGTATGCCTGACAGGAAAACTGCAGTTTAAAAAATGAGAACATGTTCTCTTTTTTCTCGCCACGAATCGCATCGTTTTTTCCCGCAGTTTTCCTATGGGAAACACTGTGAGGGAGCATACCCACGGCCGGTTTTCCCAACCAAAGTTCTGGAAGTTTTCCTGTCAGGAAAACCATCCGTGTGTACAATGGAAAAGGACCGAGTCAGTTCTCAAAACACATTCTGCTACTCCATCTGAGTATGGGGATACTGGAAGTGTGAGACATATAAGTGGCCAAAATCCAAGGAGCACCTTTAGGCATAAATTACACATTAGACATGTGCACACTGAAATATTTTGTTCAATCTTTTCTCTCTATGTCATATAATCTTGGACTAATAGAGGTCGGTTAGACACATTCAACCGCAGGTTTAATAGACACAGATTGCTATTGTCACCATCATGTCAAATTTATATTGAATTGTTGTCACAATAAAATGGAAATAAAACGTTTTTATTTAGGATTTTTCGGATTTCGAAATCTGCGTGTTTGTTATCGTTTGTAAAAAAAAAAAACACGAAAATCCCTGAAATTTGAACGAAAATGAATTTGAACATAAACGAATGCACGTGTCTATTATGCATACATAGTTGTACAGTTGTGCTCATAAGTTTACATACCCTGGCAGAATTTATTTCACTCATGGTTAGTGCTTGGCACAAACCATTTATTATCAATCAACTGCGTTTACTCTTTTTAAAATATAATGACAACAGAAACTACCCAAATTACCCTGATCAAAAGTTGACAAAAACCCAGTTCTTAATACAGTGTATTGTCTCTTTAACATCAATGACAGGAGTAGAGGATCCTCGTCCTGATCTTACATCCAATTGAGACTTTGCCGTTAGGAGAGACGTGGACTACACGTCATCCTTCATGGACTAGCTGACTTGCACATGCTGACACCTGGTGTCTGGATCGGCACAGTAACATGTGAGTGTAATCGCCATTTGTTGTCATGTTTTACCTTAATAAAATTACTACACTATGAGACCTTCCTCTATATCTCTTGTGAAGTAATTTTTCCCATCCTAGTTTTCTCTCGAGGGGCAAGTGGAGTAAACTGTGCTTTTAGTGGAATCAATTGGTCTTCCAGAAGCGCTGTTTGACCTTCCTGTAAAAAGGGGTCATCATTTTCTGGTGAGTGGCCACCCATCTATTGAGCACTCATGGTGAAGAACTAGAAATGTATTTTTTGACCATCACATGTTGGTTTTGGGATTCATCACATATGGACTTGCTATACTATGTATATTTATATTTGTAATACATTTTATATGTTTTACTGAACATCACTAGCACCTCAACCTTTACTATATTGTTTGCAAAAACTGACAGATGTTTTAGGGTTGCCACATGTAATAAAATTAGAAAATGGTTGGAGTAGAGCTTAAAGCAGAAAGAGAAACTACACCTTCATTTAAGATCCTCCCCACACCGCAAGCGTTAAATGCACATTTTAGCCTAGGGTATAGTGTTGCTCACGAATATTCGCATTGCGAATATTCGCTACGAATATTGCATATTCGAGTATTCGCGAATAACTCGAATATCGCAGCGAATATTGGCTATTTCGAATATTCGTATTTTTCAAATTTCGCAATAAATTTCGCATTCGCGAAATTTTGCAATAGCGAAAATTCGCAATAGCGAAATTTCACAATTTTTTTTTTTTGCACAAAACATGCACCAAAAAAAATCGCGAAATTTCGCATTGGCGAAAATTCGCAATCTTTTTTTTTTTTTTTTTATAAAATATCACGAATATTCGATATTAACGAATATTCGCGAATATTCTTCGAAATATTCGCGAAATATCGCGAAATCGAATATGGCGTATTCCGCTCATCACTACTAGGGTACTATTGAAAAATAGTTCTATTTAACTTAAATTTTACTTTCGTAGGCTTCCTCCAATCTGCTTGACCTGGTCCCCTAAGTTGCTTCTCTTCAGCTCTCTATTCATTGGTCGCATTCTGGCAACATTTTATGCAGTTCAGGACTAGCAGTCTGTAGTTGTAAGTGAGACTGCTGAGAGCTGCCAGAGAAGTGAGGGATAAGGTAAGTAAAACTGCTTTTTAACAGTACTCTGGACCAAATGCAAACAATTATCCCTTCCAGCATACAGGAAACACAACTGCAAGGTTATTTTCTACATTTCCATGGAGTTCGGTTTAAAGTTGGAGTTGTTTTGCAAGTAGAGAAAATTATTAGAGCTTTGCTCAATTCATTTGATGAATGAAAGAAGAACAAACTACTGTGTAAGACAACTAGAGAACCTATATAAGGTCCAGTGAAAGCCTATTAACAGGTCTGTAGATGTGCTTTGACAAAAACTGTAAAGCACAAACACTGAAATGTACTACTAAGCAAATCTCATCAATTCTATCACACATCAAGGAAGTGCAAAAGAAGGAAAAGGAAAATAGATGATGAGACAGCTTTCTTGGATGTTCTCTTTATTACATAGAAGTAGCACTGACAAAATACAACATGGTCTCACCACTTCTTAAGTGTGCATGTTTTGTGCAAAAATCTGTCTTAGCTATTATATTCATTATTTTCAGATCCTTTCCTAAATTGTAGACTACTATTTGCAGTAGATTCCCTGATTTTGTTTGTATAATGCTTGATTAATCTACGCAAAAGAAGTTTTAAAAAAATAACGCATGCACATAAGGTTATTTATATTAAACCCATATGTATCAGAAAACATACTCTATCAAAACTGGATAATAAACAACACAATGATTTCAGGAAGCACAGATGTACTAAGGCAGTGTTTCCCAACTCCAGTCCTCAAGGCACACCAACAGGTCATGTTTTCAGGATTTCCATTATTTTGCACAGGTGAATCGATCAATTTCACTGCCTTAGTAATTACCACAGCTGTTTCAATTGAGGGAAATCCTGAAAACATGACCTGTTGGTGTGCCTTGAGGACTGGAGTTGGGAAACACTGTACTAAGGGATTGTGTTGCTGTGGTGCACTAGGATGCTCCTCTGTTAAAGAATGTTTAACTGCAGGGGCGACATCAATGACCTACTCTATTAGTGCCCCATGCAGTGTGCTCTGAGTTCCTACAGGGCTTTCTGGCCTGATGACTCCTCACACACAGAAACATACAATCAAACTGACATCAGGACTGTAGACTCACCCCCCCCCCAAAAAAAATATATCTATGGTATAATATCTCCATGATAAAACAATATTTAGAGCTCAATTCCATAAGTGTTTCTCTGAAATAGCTCTTGTGAGCAATTTATCCATCGGAATATCATATTGTCATATCAATTGTACTATTGATGCAGACATTTTTAAAAATGTGTACCTAGACAGTGTCAAGAGTATCCATCTATATTCCGATTTCTGCTATAAAATCAAGGATTCATGTGATAGTAATGGAAAAGCTAAAGTCACAACACAGAAGAAGTTTATTTTGAAGTTTTCTTTGTATAACTGAATCCTCAGAAAAAGGTCACCTGAAAAGGAATGAGTCATTGCTCTACTAGATTATTAAAAACTTTCAAGTTTCTGCAAACCCTATCAATGAAAATATTTTATTTTATTTGGTCTGCTAAATATAACCTTGAAATTGCTGTTATATCTGTTTAATACATGCAAAGTATTCCTGTGCCAGGAATCTTGTGAACTGATAAATTCCCTTGGCTTACCCTGACTGTGCACATGGAGAGCTTATGATGGTGGATCAAGAGATTGAATGAGAAAAGATCTGTGTTATTTAAAATCCATCAAACATAACGTGGGAAGAGCTGGAACCATGCTCTTAGGAATCAGGGTTGTTGAATCAGGGTTGAATCACCTGCTGGTGGCACAGTGGTTCTCAGATCTGAAAAGTGTTATTCCAGTGTCCACTAGCAGGTATTTCCTAGAAGGCAGCACATCCCAGCAATTAGTCATCACCTTATTCTGGCTACTGGAAGGGGATTAAGCCCCTCCTCTAGCTTTTTACAGTGCCCATGTGCTTTGTTCCTGTAGCCTTAGTTCTGCCTGCTTGTACCTGTTCCCATGTACCTTACCCCCATTCCCCAAATTTTGCTTGATTGAACCTAATTTATTTACAAAGGACCCCAATGTTTGCTAGCAGAAAACACTAGTACTCTTCAAACCAGGACCTGTAACGCCACAGAACTCGGTTCACCATACCTGTTTAATCCATTTTTGTTGTTTACGTTTCAACAGACCAGAAGAAGCTGAGAAGTTGACAAACCTTCTCGCCTCCCTCTCAGCATCCATGTTATAGGTATATTGATTACTGTTTTATGTATATACTTACAGTTGCTAAATATTGAATGCTGTCACTTATATTGTATTGATACTCTGCAGTAAGGTTTAACAGTATTGTAAGAATCCACATATTGTTAACCATGATATTATATTCAACTTGTTTATCACTACTGGAGAGTCTGTCTGTTTCTGGTAACAATCCACTATCAGGCTAACAGTATTTTCTACTTGTGTCCTTAAAAAGTGTTTGCAGAGATTATAACTAAGCAGGTGCGCCAGAGGGACTGAGGACATTCTTGGAGTTGAGGCACAGATCAGAGTACCAAAAATCACCAAGCGGCTCTTTTGGGAGTGGCGCTACATGACCAACTAAAAACAAAAGGAAATACATTAAATTGTTCTTGAATTAATTAATTCACTAATCATTACATTCTCTTTACATGTATAGGTGCTTAATTGCTAACAATATGCTTACACCCAAGACTATTTCTTATACATAATTTGTTTCTTCACTTTTTAAATCCCCGTACTTAAAATGAACCAGAATGGAGTTAAAAAATAAATAAAAATCTTTTGTAAATTATCCCCTTTTCCTGTACATAGACAATTTGCTCTAAGTTATACTGCAAGCAAATTCTTTGCTGCTTGATAGCGCAAAGAACAAAAAGAACACCATATAAAATATTAGAAAATCTTTATGGCTATGGGTACACCTACATATTTGTAAATATCATAAGGAGGACTGTTATAATGAAAACAACGTTCAGATTAATGTGTCCTCTAAATACAAAATAATTCCTAATACTATTTTACTGAAAAAAAATAGACATGAAAATATTCAGAATATCCAAGCTCCAGTAGTAGCTATAATATCATTGTCAGCATCTGTTATTCATTGCTAAATGATACCATATTTAAATTAACATTTCATTTTGTACTGGATTAAAATTCATTCAGGCCAGAAAACTGGCTTTAGTTTCTTCGGCTTTAAGTCTTTTTGTAATGGATTTAACCTTCTAGCCTGATTCATAAAACACAAAGGCAAGCTTTCTATAAAATAGCAACAAAAAAAGCTTTTGTCATTTTACAATACACAAAGGCAAAAAGGCTAGCCTGTAAACCTACAGATATTAAAAGAAAACCAGTGAAATGAGCCACCATTACCAAAATGGCAGGTGATTTTTCATTCACAATTTACACTGTAGAAAGATATCAGTTTGCATAACTGCAGTCTTTTAGCGTGAAGCAGCAGGATTTTTCCCCCCAAATCTTCTTAGAGAAAATGAATAGACTGATGAAAGAATTTCAGATTAAAAAAGGACAGTCTGCTTGTGCAGAAATCAATAGCATTTGCAAGGGATGGAAAATATTTTCTAGATACATTCAAAGCAAAGTAAAATGCATTAACTCTCAGTTATCTTTCTCCTCTTTCTCTAGTGAACATGACTTCTCTTCTAAAAATATAAACACCTGTGGCTTTCCTGCAGGTTAGCTGCACTTTGCCAAATACTTATATTATATCCTGTAGGTGTGGTGCACTTTCAGAGAGCACACCAAACTCACAGGTAATAGAAGTCTATGGCTCAGTGCAGGTAATCAGTTTAAAAGCAGCCCAGTAACCACTGCAGAACAGATATGCTCATTTATACACTGTGGCCTGGATTCACAAAGCACTTACGCCAACGTAAATCACTTTACGCCGACGTAGTTTAGATGTGCGCCCGGCGTATGTGTGCGCCAGAGTCACAAACCAACATACGTCCAAAAACAGGCCATCCTACCCCGACGTATCTTGCTTACGTTGGCGTAGTGTGGGCGCAAATGTGGTTTGGATGCATGTTGCTTCTCCCATTGATTAGGCATTCAAATATGCAAATGAGGGAAATATGGCAATTCACGAAAGTTATTCCCCATAGATGAGGCGCAACCCAGCAATAGACATGCAAAGGTCTGCCCCAGAGAACACAGGCCGGCGTATTGGGCATACCTTACATTCACGGCGTACGTTGTGATCCGGGCGTAAAACACTGCACCATGCTCAGACCATCATTTGCATGGGGTCACTCTCACTTCCACTTACGCTGGCCTGCGCCTTCAAAAATATGATACGCTTGCATATCTTGGTGAGCAATAGCTTGCTGAATACAGTGCATGCCTCTCTGCACTGCGCCGGCGTAGCGTATATGTGTGCGCACCACGCCGGCGTAAATGTGCGCCCACTCTCTGTGAATCCGGGCCTGTGATTTTAGTAATAAACTTACCTTTAATAACAGTATTCTATTCTATTCCATGGAAAACAAAAAGGTGTAGCGCTAAATATATGTGAAAAAATATAAAAGGACTAAAATTGGGCAACTGTAAAAAAACATGTGATAATAACACCATAAGTGCTCAAAAAGTCAGTGAATGATGACAAAAAATGAGAAAATATATAAATGAAAATATGAAGTCTCATAAATATTTCAAATCAATGAGTCCAACAAAAAGTGACTTGGTGTTGAAACAAGGAGAAAGTGCGTGAAGTTTGATAGTAGATCCACCACCAAGGTAAATAGGAGGCTTACCGGACAAAATAGACCCAATTAAGCCTATACTTATCAGGTAAAATAAGCTTAAAGGTAGCGGCGTCCTGGTTCCAAAGCCCCTCGGATGGCAGGCAAGAAGTTAGTTTCCACTCTGGTGCAGTGTATGGTAAAATGGAGAAAGATAGCCAATAACAGCCAGTGGTGCCCACAAGTATATACAAGTAACAAGAGATCCAGAGGCTGTTTGTTCATCTGTCCATTAGAGGCTTCCTATTTACCTTGGTGGTGGATCTACTATCGAAATTCACACACTTTCTCCTTGTTTTAACACCAAGTCACTTTTTGTTGGACTCTATTTATGAGACTTTATATTTTCATTTATATATTTTCTAATTTTTTCTCATCAATCACTGACTTTTTGAGCACTTATGGTGTTATTATCACATGATATTTACAGTTGCCCAATTTTAGTCCTTTTATATTGTTTCAAATATATTTAGCAGTACACCTTTTTGTTTTCCATGTTTCTTAGCCTGCAGGATTGATCTAATCCTGTGGTGTAGGCTGCCATGTATATGCTTATGTGGGTAGCGTGGTGATTAATATACATTTATTGTATATTGTTTGTATTTCTATTCTATTCCATCCCAGAGCAGGAGGTCGCGGGCCACATTAGAGGGCTCCACGGTCCACTGGTTGGGGACCCCTGGTGTATAAGGTGTTGGATATTGACATGTACTGTATATATATGGAAAGCCATTTATTAAAGCTGTTGTAAACACAAATAAAAAAAAAACGTACCTTAGATCAAAGCCCCGAAACCGTCCTCGTCTTCCCCTCCAGCCGCAGCCATTGCTCCCGGAGGCTACTTCCGGGTATCGCCACTCCGGCACTGTGATTGACCCGAGCAGCGATGACGTCACTCTTGTGTATGCATGCAGAACCGGCACAATTCCCACGCATGCACGCGTTTCCGCCACTTTCCGGCATATCTCTAGTCATAACCCGGCGCGCTCAGTGCTCACCTGTAGGTGAAAGTATCTAGCATACTAGCTCAGAGGGTTTGCAACCACTTTAACATATCCTATTTATACCGATTTTATATTGCTTTGTAAAAAGCTATAATAAAAAAAGTTAAATATTGATATATATATGTATATCGGTATTCATACTGAAACTTGTAGTTTCACAAGTTATTAAGATATAAACACATAATCAGACCTCTATCACAGACCTCAGTGTCAGTGTGACACTCATCTAGTGAGAATTTTTAGTTGTTTAACAATCTACTTTGATAAAAGTGCTTTGCAAACGAAAGACTTTGGTCAT
Source organism: Rana kukunoris (assembly GCA_029574335.1). Classification (NCBI taxonomy): domain Eukaryota; kingdom Metazoa; phylum Chordata; class Amphibia; order Anura; family Ranidae; genus Rana; species Rana kukunoris. Next base: position 220,936,625 of record CM056050.1, on the reverse strand, counting down.
TTTACAGAACTAACAAATGAAGAGCATTTCATATTAAATCAGGAATGGGATACTTCCTTCTGCAATGACATACAGTATGAGCAAAGTAGATTGTTCAGCAATTGCCATTACCACTGTGACAGAGGTCTGAAAAGATGTGACAGACTGTAAGCTGGGCATTGTATAGCTAGCTGCTCCTTATTCAGACTTGTGATCAAATAATCTGGTGAAAGAAAGAAAACTTACCTTGTGACTGAATGCTGAGAGCCACAAGGGAAGCTGTTGCTGGAAGATGTGAACATTTACTACATTAAACTATATTCTTATGAAACATTTACCTTTCACTATGCTCACTAATCAATAAAGCACCATGGCACACTTTGCATGAAGCACACAAAATTCTATCCTATTAATGAAAGGGTTGTTTTTTGTCCTAAGGCCAAATAACTTCAACCCTTTGCAGGTTCTTGGGGAACCCAATAGTGGTGCAGTCACCTAGAAAAGGTTAACAACTCATAAACATTAGATAAAAATTTGTTCTCCTAGAACCCGATAGGGGTAGACTGGTACAGGCTACCAAGTACTGTATTGTTATAAGAACAATTTTATGAACCAAGGTATCGGTAACTTGGTTGGTTACTAAGGATTAATAATATGACAATTTTAATCTGTACTGTTAAGTAAATACTTTAAATAAAAATCTATTGTTAAAAAAAAAAAAAAAAAAATTCTCCTCTTCATCATGTTGTAGCTATATACTAGCAAAGGAGGAAACTTAATAAATAAATAAACCCTAATACACAACCTTGCTCTTGGCTGGAAACAAAGCTGCTGTCTAAGCACCTGGTTGGGTTATATGTAATTTGAAATAACGATTAAAAAATCTACCATGACTTTGATTACCGAGTTGGATACTTGACTCTTACACCTGAATCTGACTTTTGATTTATGTTTTACTGCAGACTCTGATACTGGGAGCTAATCTCTATGTTTAAAATAGACTCTGTTGCTTCATTTTTAATGCCTGACTTTGACACTTGGCTTTGCGATTAGATGCTAATACCTGAATATGATGTCTGCTTTGATTGGGACTGAGTAAAATTTGAGTGAAGTAAGTGGGAGTACTGATGTGGGCCTGGAGGATAAACTGATGATTGCCTGAGGTTCGTAACAAACACAAGGAAGATTACTGATAAAAGACAGGTAAAATATCTAGCTATACTTTATTCAGGGATTCTTCAAGTTAGCTCTATGTTATTATTATTAATATTATATTAAGAATGATAATTCAGATACTTATAAATTCTCATTCTTTGCTGGCTTTCTTTAAATTGACATTTTACATTGCTTTATTTAACTCTGATATAAGACCTAACATTTGTTTATTCATATGAACACAAGCTAATTGTAGTGTTTTAAGATTGTGTTTTGACTACTTTCACGCTCAATTTGTTAAGAGTTAAGGCCCTGAGCTTTACATTTTGGAAGAGCAAAACAAAACAGTTTCATAACTCAGAGCAAATTAAAAAGCAGATGCTTCCTAATCTATAAATTATATAGAAATACAAATAAAAATAATGATACCACATAAAGCAAGGCTTAGCTGGAGAAAAAAAAAACAAAAAAAAAAACTGAAGATTTGTAATTCAAATAAATTAACTTTGGATTTGGATAACCCTAAATATGTCTACATAAAATATACACTATGGGCCAGATTCACAGAGCCATTACTCCGGTCTATCTCCTGTTAGACCGGAGTAATTTCAAATTACCCGCGTCGTATCATTAGTTTGAATCCTCAAACCATGATACGACGGCTTCGGGCTTCGATCTGACAGGCTTACGTCTTCGTACGCCGTCGGATCTACGCTGCAATCTTTTTCCGCCCGCTGGGTGGAGTTCGCATCGTTTTTAGCGTCGGGGAATGCAAATTAGCTTTTTCCGGCATTCCACGAAGTTACGGCATCTGTAGTCATCTTTTTGCTGCGTAAAGTTAGGGAAGCAAAAATGTTGTCTAACATGTTAAGTATGGCTGTCGTTCCCGCGTCGAATTTCAATTTTTTTTTTGTTTTTGCGTAAGTCGTTCGGGAATAGGAATGTACGTAAACGACGCTACTAAAAAAAAAACTGACGTAACAACGTTATTTCGCGCAATGCACGGCAGGAAATTTCTGAACGGAGCATTCGCAGTTCGATCGCCTAATTTAAATGCTTCATGCCCCCTAATCGCGTATTTCGATTCTGCCGCGAGAAATACACTACGCCGAGGAGTGCGCATGCGCGGGACTTCCGGGAAGACGCACTGACCGGGAGCTCCTAGCCACCCCAGCACAACGCGGCTAATAGCACACGAACGGGTGGGAGTACAGACCCGAGGACGGCCCTATAGGGGAGCGGGAGATACGGTGCTCGTTCCTGGATGTCTGGCCCCGGTGACAAGCGGGGATTCAGCCGGCAGCTGGACTTTGGCCTAGCAGCCCCCTCAGCCTCCAAGATGGCGGGCGCGACCTCTCCTTGCGGTGACACAGCGGACCTCTCCACAATTACAGACCCTGAGTCCCCGATCCAGCCTGCTATACCCCTGCTGGCAACACCAGTGAGTACCGCCCCACCTCATTTAGCCTCACCTGCCTCCACCGAGTCGCTCCTTAGTCGCACAATGGCGGACATGTTGAATACCCCCATGCTGCAATCCCCCATGAACCACGCTGGCTTCCAGATGCCTTCCCCCATCCTGCAGCCCCCCCACTCTGACATGGCTCAACTCCTCAATTGCTTCTCAGACATGCTAGCAGCAGGTCTGCAACAAACGGCAGCGCAGATCACATCCTCTATTAAGGCAGACCTGCAAAACATTGGGGCTCGCATTGAAGCCATTGAACAAGCAGTGGACAATACTGTAGCCCGCACTAATCAAAACACTAACTGCATACAGACGCTGCAGGACCAACTTGAAGTTGCACTCGCTAAAATCGATGAGTTGGAAAATCGCAGCAGGAGATATAATTTCCGTATTAGGGGAATACCTGAGAGTGTCACAAATATTCCTGAAGCAGTGAAACTTTTCATAAAAACCGTTATTCCCGACATCCCAGACCACAAGCTCGAACTGGATAGGGCCCACAGGGCACTCCAACCTCCCCGCCAAGATGGGCTCCCGAGAGATGTTGTGGTGAAACTCCACTACTACAGTGTTAAAGAGGAAGTTATGCGGAGATCCCGTAATCTTGATGACCTCAACTTCCAAGGTAACAAACTACAGATCTTCGCCGATATCTCTCCTACAACGATCCAGAAGAGGAGGTCCCTGAAACCCCTGTTAGGGGTCCTCATACAGAAATCCATCAAATATAGGTGGTCCTTTCCATTTCGCCTCCAATTCGACTACAAAGACAGATCGCACAGCTTCTCAAGCTTTAAGGATGGTGAACAGCTGTTGCTACGTCTCGGATTTATCAATCAGGAATTACCCCCCCTGGATCCATCTCTTCGTCCTGGCACCTCAAAGAGGCCTCCTACAGGCAGCCCTATCACTCCACTGTGGAACAAACAGCAACCAAAGAGACATCGAGACTCTCGCCCCCCGAGATGACTATGTTTCCCCCACACATCTCTCTGAGATCATTTTATCCTAACTTAGGGGTTTCCCCCCTCGTCTGTATAGTGCTATTCACTATTTCCGCCATGTTTCGTTTTTTGCCATTAACATCTCTTTCTCTCCCTTAGGGGTATTTTTTTTATTTTTATTTTTATTTTTATTTTTTTAAGGACAATCTCTGGATTGTGCTTTACACAAGCTGTCCACCCTGCATGAGAGGGGTGCGGGGTGGGCAAACACAGTGGAATATTATAGAATTGCTGTAGCGGGATCTCTGTTCTAATTTTTTGTATTTTTTCTCCTCTTTGTTTTGGTTCATATATATTGTAGCTCATTTATGTCATGTAGCTCCATATGCATACTATCCCCCCCTCTGCCTCCCCCCCTGCTTCTCCCTCTCTCCCCCCCCCCTACCCTTCCTTATCCCCATCCTCCCCTCACCATTTTTCAGGCAGCATCAAGGTTTCTAAATTATGGTTTATTATGTTAGCCATTTGGTTTGTGCTTTGTCCTCATATACGGTTATAGTTTTAGTTTTTTTTTTGCTTCCATGCTTATAGAGATTTGGCTCCCCATCATGGAGATTTCCCATCTACAGTTATGTTATCTTTCTGGGAGCCGATGTGCTGGGGTGGTCAAACATGCCACTTTTTCTGTAGTGACGGGCAGGAGTTTGCTCCTCTTGTGACTGCAGGCGAACAACCCCCTTTGAGGTTGTTACTCTCCTGAGCCCATCCTCTCATTGGGTCTCAGTACAGGACTTGGTTGATCAGTCCTGCTTGCTCTTCATCCTAGTCGTTCTCGCCTAGGCCTCTCTTTCCCTGTTCCTTTTATCTGTTCTCTTTTTATTATTTAATGTTTAAATCTTACCTAATCTGTTTTACTTTTTATCCTTATCTTTCTTCCCAGGAACCTACACGGAGGGCCCCCATCACTCCCAGCCTGCATCTTCGTTCTCTCTCAGGTTCTCCTATGCTCGTTCCCAGTCTCTCGAGGTTCAAGGTAGGCCTATCTTCAGTTTGCTCGTGCCCACCCTCTCGTGTCCATGGCTGATACATCTCCCCGTCAGGCTGCCCTTAAGGTGGCTTCGCACAACACCCAAGGCTTAAATTCTCCATCTAAGAGACGCAAGGCGTTCCAGAGTTATTACTCGAGGGGCCTGGATATAATCTTACTCCAGGAAACTCATTTTCCTGGTAGTTACAATCCTCCTTTTCTCCACCGTGGGTACCCCACCTTTTTCCTGGCAAATGCTGACACTAAAAAGAGAGGGGTAGCTATATTATTCTCTAAAAAGACCCACTACGTACATTCCACGACTGTTGCTGACAAGGAAGGGCGCTATATATTGGTTAAAGGATCAATAGATGGGACAGTTTACACCATAGTTTCTTATTATGCCCCTAACCGGGGACAATCTAAGTTTTTTTCCACTATGCTTAACACTCTCGCACCTCTGTTTGAGGGCAGGGTAATATTGGGTGGTGATTCCAATATCACTTTCGACAATGTCCTAGATAAATCGAGGTCAGGAAGCCCCCGCCTTAAAAGACCACCTAAACAGAGCCTCCACATTGCTCGCCTTCTCCACACTCTGGGCCTTATAGATGCGTGGCGGGAACTTAACCCTTCCGAAAAAGACTATACGCACTACTCTGCTCCTCATAAGACTTACGCCAGAATAGACCATATCCTTATGCCCTCTTCTGATATTCACGTAGCTTCTCATGCCTCCATTCACGAAGTCCCTTGGTCTGACCATTCCTTAGTTCTCCTTAAGCTTTCTAACTCGATATCCCCCCCTGGGCGTCGTCCGTGGCGCCTAAACTCATCTCTCCTCTCCAACCCGGTGCACTGCGCTATGTTGGAGAGGGAGATGCGGGAATACTTCAAGAACAACGATAAGGAGGATATCTCCCCTGTTTCCCTTTGGGGAGCACATAAAGCGGTGCTGAGGGGAAAAATTATTCAACTTTCGTCGCAACTGCTGCGGGAAAGGAAGGTGGACATAGTGAACCTTGAGAGGGACTTTAAACTCCTTAGCAAGGACCACAAACGAAACCCCTCTCAGGCCTCCCTGGCCAAGCTCGATTCGGCTAGGTTAGCGCTCAATTTGGCTCTTACGTCTTCGGCAGACAAGCATCTGCAATGGCTGAATGGTAAGCACTATATGCGGGCAAATAAATTTGGCCCACAACTAGCAGCCAAACTGACCCCCAAATTCAGGATTCACTCCATTCCTAAGATCAGGACCTCGGACGGCGCCCTGACTCAGAACCCTGAGAAGATACTTAAGGCCTTCCAGTCATTTTACTCCGACCTGTACTCATCTGACACCCAACCCTCACATTCCAATCTTGACACCTTCCTTCACAATGTCCCTCTTCCCAGACTCTCTGACTCCCACCGTTCCACTTTAGACTCACCATTTCTGGAAACCGAGATTTGTGCAGTTATTAAAGATCTTAAGAAGGACTCAGCCCCAGGCCCGGATGGTTTTTCAAACCATTATTACAAAACCTTTTCTGGAATCCTATGTCCATATCTGGCCCGGTTCTTTAATTTCCTGCGTGAGAACCCCTCTCTTGATCCCACAGCGAACTTAGCTTACATTTCAGTTATTCCCAAACCGGGTAAGGACTCTAGCGAGATAGGCAACTACAGACCGATCTCTTTGATCAACAATGACCTGAAGATAATGACGAAAATATTAGCGAACAGGTTAGCTTCATTTATAGGCTCATATATCCATAAAGACCAGGTGGGATTTATACCGGGGAGACAGGGACCGGACCAGATTCGGAGAGCAGTCGATATCATCTCCCTCATGAGGTCGGGATGGGATGGTGGCCCCCCCCAGGAAGGTTATTTGCTTTCCATCGATCTCCAAAAGGCTTTTGACACGGTTGCTTGGCCCTATCTTTTCACTTTGCTCCAGAAATGGGGATTTGGCCCAGGTTTCATCAAAACTTTAGAGGCACTATACTCCCAACCGATAGCACAGGTTAGGTTCCACGGTCACTTTTCAGATCAATTTCCCATCAGGAAGGGCACGAGACAGGGTTGCCCCCTTTCCCCTCTCCTGTTTGCGGTAGCCATCGAGACTCTGGCTATCGCAATCAGGAACCATCCTGACATCCAAGGAGTTCGCTGTGGACAATCGTCGCACAAATGCGCCTTGTTTGCGGACGACGTCCTCCTCTTCATCACATCTCCACTCACCTCGACCCCCAACGTGACCCAACTCCTTGACAACTTTGGCAGCATTTCTGGCCTCAAAGTTAACATGACTAAGTCAATGGCTCTAAACATAACAACTCCTCAAGCCCAAATAGACAGTTTAAAATGCCACTTCCCTTTTTCCTGGAATTCGGTATCCATTCCTTATTTAGGCATTCACCTCACCTCGCGGACTGAACTCCTCCACAAGCTCAACTACCCCCCCCTGGTTGGTAAGCTCATGGGGGACCTTCGCCAATGGTCCCTTTGTAAATTATCCTGGTTAGGCCGCATAAACGCAGTCAAGATGACTCTGCTACCTAAAATTTTATATCTATTCCGCTCCCTTCCCATCCCAATCACCAGAACATACATTAACTCCCTCCAATCTGCTATAAACCGTTTTATCTGGGATAAGAAAGGACACCGTTTAGCTAAGACAGTCCTTTATAGGCCTAGATTGAGGGGAGGCCTTGGATTACCCAATCTGTGGTGGTATTATCGAGCTGCCCAACTTAGTCAGTTCTCGATAATCTACCTGAAAGGGCCCAAGCCGGATTGGGTTTCCATGGAAAGGATGGCGACCCCGGGGTTTACCCTAGACTTCCTTCTCTGGAATCATCCCAAAAGCAGACCTCCGATTCTTGCTCCTACATTATCCCACTCTATGGCACTCTGTGACTCTTTACACAAACTGAAACCCCTGATATCCCTCTGGCACCCACTGGCCCACATCTTCCACAACCCTCAGTTTCCCCCGGGGCTCGACATCATTGCCTTCAAATGGTGGCTTGACAAAGGCCTTTACAGAATCGGACACTTCTTTAATTCCAATGGGCCCCTCTCTCTAGGCTATTGCACTTCCAAACTTAAAATGCCCCCCTCCGAGAAATTCCGGTTCTACCAGATCTCCCACTTTCTTCGACAGGTCATAAAAACTAGTGTTGACCCGCCATCAGTAACCCCCTATGAACAATGGTGTTCCTCAGCCAGGGACACAAAAGGGGGTATCTCTCTTATTTATTCAGCGTTGGCCGAGCCATTGGAGAAAGCGTCATATATGACCAGTTGGGACCGAGACCTGGACCTCGACTGGACGTTGGAACATTGGCATTCTAACTTAGCTCGCTCATATAAGAGCATTATAAATACCTCGCTGGTAGAAGCAAACCTTAAGGTCATGACCCGCTGGTACTTGGTTCCCACTCGCCTTGCCAAATTCTACCCACAATCCTCCCCTCTATGTTTTAGGGGCTGCGGACACACGGGTTCCCTACTCCATATAATGTGGGAATGTCCCAGGATTCGGTCCTTTTGGTATAAAACATTCAACCTCATCCGTAAAGTCACAGGGGTGGGGGTAACCCGAGATCCCACGATTGCTTTACTTAATAACCCAATACCTGAAATACCCAAGTACACGCGGGTTCTGATCTTTTTTATCTTACTTGGAGCCAAGATGACCATCACTAAGGCCTGGAAGTCCCCAACAGTCTCTTTCCTAATGGCCAAAAGGAAAATTTCCTGGATAATGTCGAATGAGAAGATCTCCAACTCCATCCTTGATACTATTGATAGGTTCAAACTCATTTGGGAACCTTGGGCTTCGTATGTTGGAGTCCTTCTATGATCTGGCTCCGACGTCAGTTAGATTATTGTAATTTTCGGGCCCGAATCCCCTGAACTTATGACCCTCCGTGTAATTCCTGACCCTTCCGCCCCTTCTCTTTCTTTCTCTCTGCTCCCTTTTCCCCTGTTTCTTCATTCTCTGCTGTCTCAACTTCTTCAGCTATTCTAATATAACAGTCAAGAATGTTTTGGACCATAAGGGTCCTTTAGTTATGTTTCTCTCTTTCTCTTTTTTTTTTATTTATAGTTATGGTTTAAATTGTTAGCATCTGTGTTGTGTGCCTCTCGCGTGCCACGTCCCGGACCCAAAGGGGACTGGAGTTCTCTCCTTTCTCCTGGGCCTTGGACTACCTCGACCCTTTTGCCTCGATAGCTTTAGGTCAAGTTCTATGCTCTCAGCGGGATAGTCCACCCATCCTGGATTCAGGTGCTTCTCACTGAGCAGGCGCTAAATTGGAGGTGGCCTGTGCCACACACCCCCCGCGCAGCACGGTCCCATCTGGGGCGCGGGAATGAGGTGGAGTGGTTGGTACAGGCTCCATGGTATGTAACGGTTAGACTTGCTCTTCGGTATCTTTGTGGTTAAGGTATATTAATATTTTGTACTTGATTTTGTCACTGCTTGCCGTACCTTGTTATAAATGTAAACTTTCAATAAAAATATATTTAAAAAAAAAAAAGAAATACACTACGCCGCCGTACCTTACGGGCCGAAATCTACCTGAATTAGTCTTAGAGCCAGGAAAAATACGGCGGCATAGTGTATCTCTGATACTCTGCGCCAGGGCAATTGTACCTGAATCTGGCCCTATATTACCAATAGGGATGAGCTTTGTATTCAAATCAAACTCACGTTCGAATCGAACATCGTATGTTCAATCGTTCGTCGAATTACGAACATTTTGGGGCATTCGCGCAAAAATTCGAGTGGCGTGTCTCGACCCATAATTCACTGCGCCATCGCAGTGCATTGCTGGCTGATGATTGGCCAAGCATGCACTATGACCCGCATGCTTGGCCAATCACAGTGCACAAAAAGCGGTGAGCCATAATTGGCCAAAGCTAAATTAAACTTTAGGGGGTTTAGTACACGCCCCACACCATATAATGCTGCCTGGAATTCGGCCTTGTGTAGTGTGTAGTGGTGGTTACAGTGAGAGACAGAGAGAGAGAGAGAGAGTCATTTTTTTGGACTTGGATAGAGCAGGCAGGCAGACTAGTCAGTTAGAATTACAGTGTGTGGAGGATATATATGCATCCCAGGTGTTGTATTCATATTTATACACTGTATTGAGTTTAGATAGATCCGCTCTTCCTAATATACTGGCAGGCATGTGATTGTGCTAGCTGCAGTATTTTCATGTGGTGTATAGTGATGAGCGGAATACGCCATATTCGATTTCGCGATATTTCGCGAATATTTCGAAGAATATTCGCGAATATTCGTTAATATCGAATATTCGTGATATTTTATAAAAAAAAAAAAATATGCGAATTTTCGCCAATGCGAATTTTCGTGAATGCGAAATTTCGCGATTTTTTTTTTTTTTTTTTTATAAAATATCACGAATATTCGATATTTACGAATATTCGGTATATTTTATAAAAAAAAAAAAAGCGAAATTTTGCATATGCGATCGCGAATATTCGTTAATATCGAATATTCGTGATATTTTATAATTAAAAAAAAAATCACTTTAAGCAAATTAAAAAAAAGGAATTAAAAAAAAAAAATCACTTTAAGCATCATTAACCACTTAAGACCCGGACCAATACGCTGGCAAATGACCCAAGGGTTTTTGCGATTCGGCACTGCGTCGCTTTAACAGACAATTGCGCGGTCGTGCGACGTGGTTCCCAAACAAAATTCGCGTCCTTTTTTTCCCACAAATAGAGCTTTCTTTTGGTGGTATTTGATCGCCTCTGCGATTTTTATTTTTTGCGCTATATACAAAAATAGAGCGACATTTTTGAAAAAAAATCAATATTTTTTACTTTTTGTTATAATAAAAAACCAATAAACTAAATTTTAGTCAAACATTTAGGCCACAATTTATTTAGCCACATGTCTTTAGTAAAAAAAAAATCGCATTAAAAAAAATTAGCTACCTAGCGGGAACAGCGACACTAATACAGCGATCAGAAAAATGATCGCTTAGTGATGCTGGCAATAGGGAGTGAAAGGGTTAACTAGGGCAGTGATCAAGGGGTTAAAACTTTATTGGGGGGGTGGGGGGGCTACCCTGACACTAACACTGACTGACTGTCACACTGTCTGTCACACTGACACTAAATACAGTAATCATACATGTATGATTACTGCATTCAGTGACACTGTGACAGGGGGGAGGGGGGGCGATCACGGGGGTTAAATGTGTTTGTGTCTGTGTGTAAGTGTGCTGTTGGTGCAGACTTACTTGTTGTGTTGTGATCTCTCCTCAGCGGCGCTTGAAACAAACGCCGAGGGAGAGATCACGTCGCTTCCTCCTTCCTGTGTTTACACAGGAGGAGGAAGTGACAGGGCGGGCGGGCGCGCGCATTGGCTGGGAGCGATCCGGAGGAGGCGGGTATATATACGGGTATATATACGTTGATGTGCCTGTCGGTGCCATTCTGCCAACGTAAATGTACATGCGGCGGTCCTTAAGTGGTTAAAATCATTGCCCAGGAAACTTTTCTTTACATTGATACATGTTTCCTGGGGCAAGACCCAGGTTCTTAAACCCGTTTTACGACAATACCTTGCATATTAGCACTTTTGAATTCGAACGTTCGAGTCCCATAGACTTCAATGGGGTTCTAAAAGTTCAGTCCGTTCGATGGTTCTGGTGAGAACCGAACAGGGGTTGTTCGGCTCATCCCTAATTACCAATAGTATTGGGATGCCTGACTTTACACATGAACTTTAATGCCATCCAAGTTTTAGTCCGTAGAGTTCAATATTGAGTTGACCCACCCTTTGCAGCTATAACAGCTTCAACTCTTTTGGGAAGGCTGTCCACAAAGTTTAGGAGTGTGACCATTGGAATGTTTGACTATTCTTCCAGAAGTGCATTTTTTCTTTTTAATAAAGGATTTGCTACAAACTGTCTCCTATGGTTTTTAACATTTTGACACTTTTTTGTGAAATAGTAGGGGTACAATGTACCCCGTTACCAATTCACATGGTGGGCAGCATCTGGGGGTCCCCTTTGTTAAAGGGGGCTTCCAGATTCTGATAAGCCCCCTGCCCGCAGAAGCATGTGGCCTGGTATGGTTCAGGAGGGGGACACTCTCTCGCCCCTCTCTTTTCCTGTGCTCGGATAAGGGTCTGGTATGGATTTTTGGGGGGAACCCCACACCATTTTTTTTAAATGGCACAGGGCTCCCCTTAATATCCACATTAGACCTGAAGGACTTGATATAGAATTTGGGGGGACCCCTAAGTTTTTTTTATTTTTTTATTTTGGTTTGGGGTTTCCCCTTAATATTAATACCAGACCCAATTCATTATAGCCATGAGTAGTTTTAAATTACTTTTTTCCTTTAGAAATGTCATTTTGTGCAGGGACTTTTCCAAACACGGGAAATATGCGCTACTTTACAGGCATACCATAGACACCCCCCCAGGTACAAAATTTAAAGGAATATTTCACTTTAAGCATTATTAAAATCACTGCTCCCGAAAAAAACTGCTGTAAAAACATTTGTTTTTGCATTGATACATGTCCCCTGGGGCAGGACCCAGGTCCCCAAACACTTTTATGACAATAACTTGCATATTAACCTTTAAAATTAGCACTTTTGATTTCTCCCATAGACTTTTAAAGGGTGTTCCGTGGCTTTTCGAATTTCCTGCGAACACCCCAAATTGTCCGCTGTTTGATGAACACGCAAACAGGCAATGTTCGAGGCGAATTAATGTTTGACTCGAACAGATAGCCCATCCCTAGTTAGAACGCAGCTTAAAAAAGCTGCATATATACTATGCATCAACTGTATACTATTTCTTGCTATTTTCTGTGAAATAATACACTTTGGGCCAGATTCATGTAGAGTTACGCCGGCGTATCAGTAGATACGCCGTCGAAACTCAGAATCTGATCCGTCGTATCTTTAAGCATATTCTCAAAACGAGATACGCTTAAATCTTGTTAAGTTACGACCGGCATAAGTCTCCTATGCCGTCGTATCGTAGTTGCATATTTACGCTGGCCGCTAGGTGGCGCTTCCGTAGATTTACGTGTCAAATATGTAAATTAGCTAGATACGCGGATTCAGGAATGTACGCCCGGCCGTTGCAGTACAGATACACCATTTACGTAAGGCGTTTTCAGGCGTAAAGTTATTCTAACAAAAAGATGGCGCAGCCAATGTTAAGTATGGACGTCGGGACCGCATCAAATTTTTCTAATTTTACATTGTTTGCGTAACTCGTCCGTGAATGGGGCTGGACGTAAATTACGTTCACGCCGTTTTCAATGACTCTTTGCGACGTCATTTTGAGCATGCGCACTGGGATACATTCACGACCGATGCATGCGCAGTTTAAAAAAAACGTCATTTACGTGGGGTCACACTTATTTTAAATAAAAAACGCCCACATCAAACACATTTGAATTTGGCCAGCTTACGCCGGCCCATTTACGCTATGCCGCCGTAAATTAGCTTAGTGAATAGAGCACTTGCCTCTCTAATTTACGGCCGCACAAAATTACGCCAGTGTACCTGAATCTGGCCTCTTATCTTTTATTACTTACTAAAATCTTCCTCAGCTTTCCCTTTTAAATTACAGCCTTTTAAAGCTACCTACATTATACTATGTATTGTCTAAAACCAATCTCTTCTACATATTTTCTGTAAAATAATGCACTCTACTTTTAAATACATTTTCTCAACTAAAATTTCTTTCCATTCTCCCGCTAAAAATTTTTTGTAATAAAGTTGCTTACATACTACATGTTAACTGTGCAATATAACGCGACGTACGCAGCCAATCCCAGACGACGTCCGTGGTGACGAAACGCGTAGGTGTGGCTTGCTGTATCGACGCCATCACGCTGGCCCTATCGAGGAAGCCAGAACGAAAACGAGCAGGAGAGGGACGATCAGCCGCCGGCTTCATTATATTTGACACACCGCTGGTTATACAACACATCAAATGTGAGTGCAACAGCTTTTATTTCTTTTAAAATAAAAATCAATCTCTGGTATCACGCTATGGTTCCATTTTTCTCTTATGTTCCGGTTAACATCGCGATACAATTGAGAACACCGCAGTGACAGTACAGAGGGTCAGGAGGGAGACCTTAAACCCCCGCGCAGAGAGTGACCCACACAGTGGTCAAAACACATGGTAAGGAGACTACATTACCACACCCGGGTGTTTTTCTACGGTGGATTGGTTTCATTCTATTCTCACCCCACACATATGGATGACTAATTGGACTTTCTTTTGGGATTTTTGCTTCTCCTAATTGATTGGACATCGTTTAAGGACTTTTTTCACCATATATATTTTCAACACACATAGACTGTTCACGCACCACTTGAGTGTTTTTTCTTTGGTAATTCTCATTGAACCATTGATGTTTATGTAAGCGCCGTATCTCTTTTTTTCTTTATTTCTGTTTAATTTTTTGTATCACAAATTATTGATACTGGCTGCAATTTAATACTCAGTATTATTCTTTAGTTCACTCTTCTTAGTTTTGTCCAGCGCAGTGTTTCCTTCCGGATTTTTTTAAAGTGTTTATTTAGATACAACAACATTGCTGCTGACACTATATCATTATGGATATTTTCGATTACCGGTCTCAACACACTATCAATGTAGAAGGTGTATTTGATGGTAAAACTGAACCATCTGATGAAATAACAGGTATTTTTCTCAGATTAAAAAATCTATTAGTCTCTGAGTTACATACCAGTTGGGATATAGCCTATTTGGAACAATATGTTGCTCAAAAAATGGTCCCCCGTAGCCTCAGATGGGAAGTAAGCCCACAAAAGGGTGAGAATGATCTTGTTGGGTGGTATACCTACTTTAACGATACAGGGGTTAAATTCCTACAGTTTCTTTTGGAAAAAAAACATTCCAAACTAAGGTCATTAAATGAAGAAATAACCTTATTGAGGGAAAAACTCATACCATTAAAAGAACAAGAGTTTTATAAACAAAAGTCTGATCAGCTTAAGATTTTTCTTGAAAAAGAAGATCTTGAGCAGAAAACTAAGAAAAAGAAGAAATACAATCGTGATTTCTCAGACTATTCGAACAAAGTGGTTTTTAAATGGCAGGTAAACATAAATACAGAAGGTGTGGATAGTGTGGCTAATCCACCCTCCTCTGCATTGATACAAAATCACACCCAACCCCCTCTTAACACTCCCTCATTAGTCTCTACCCATACTAGTTACGCTGGAGCTGTTGCACATAATAATCAAAATTCTTTGCATATGCAACAGAGACACACCCCAGTAAGACCTAAGAATAATAAAAATAAACCAAGGAAGTACAAGACACAGTCGGGTCAGTCCGAGTCTAGACCATCTCAGGTTAGGAACCCAGAACCTTATAGGGCAGGACCTCCTCAAAGGAGATCTCCATACCCCCAGTATCTGACACATAAGGAATACAGCAAACCCAGGGGGCATCACAATTCCCCATACAATAGACAACATGGGTATGATCAATTGAGAGAGGACCCTAGGGATCACTTCCGGAATCGCCCGTCCCAATTTGCGCAGAGGAATAATTCCACCTTGGTACATAATAGATTCGCTCCTCTCTCACAACATTACGAAGATGATTTCGAGGACGATCCCATCATTTCCAGACATCCCAATCAATACGCTGTAGATTCCACTGGTCCTAGCCAGATGGAATATGAAACCCCTCCCGCATCCAATAGACCTGAAGATTCCCGTCGTTTTTTTCAGTTGGCCAACCAGAGACCCAAAAGGGGCCACGAAGACAGAGGGGAACTAGAGGGGGGAGGAGGGTCAGGTCCAAAAAGAAAGAAGAAATAACTATCAATGGAGTCTTCAATCTAAGTTCAGCACAGCTTTCACGGGGTGAACAGCATCTACTCAACCAGGGGCTCAAATTTGCACCTCCACGGACATTAAACAAGTTCGAGACATTCATTGATGCCCACAAGTTTATTCGCAAGATGAACATTAAACGTCATTTCTTGCTTAACCCTTTGGGAAATTCTAGCCAATTAGCCTCCTTAATTAGTGTTCAGTCACTAACATCAGAGACTTCTGGCATGAACACTATAAATAGAACAGGTGAGATCATCCCTGTACAGCATACTAAGTTTGCTAATGCATCTCTATTTAATCCCCCCAGTTTTACAGCTCCGTCTATTTTAACATTTAAAGAGATGGTTCTCAAAGACATTACTGCCATAAAAATTCCCAAAAATAGGGGCAATTACACATTACAGAGCAATCTGAAACAAATCTGTGCCCGTAATGACATTATAATCAGACCTGCTGATAAGGGCGGAGGGGTTGTCGTTTTAAATAAAATCGACTATCTGAATGAGATGCACAGGCTTTTGTCTGACACCACAACTTATATCAAATTGGCATGTAATCCCACAGTCAAGTATAAGAAAGCACTCCTGGCATTGATCAATGAAGGATATTCATTGGGTGTTTTGAACAAAAAGGAGAAATTGCATCTAGTACCATCAGCACCTAAAGTGCCGGTCATATACTACTTACCCAAAGTGCATAAAAGCACAATTAACCCGCCCGGCCGGCCGATTATCAGTGGACTGGACTCGGTTACTGCCAGAATTGGCAAATACATCGATGAGTTCCTTCCACCTGCTAGTCACAGTGACACCATCATATTTACGTGACACAACACAAGTCATTAATCTCTTGACCAATGTAGATTGGAAAGAAGGGTTCATCATGGCAACAGCGGATGTAACTTCCCTCTATACCATTATATCGCAACAACATGGTTTAGAGGCAGTGAGATTTTACCTCCAACAAGACCAAACCCTATCATTGATTCAGAAAGATTTTATCACCAATCTTCTCATCTTTGCTACAAGCCACAATTATTTTTGGTTTGGCGGTGTATTCTATTTACAAAACTGTGGCGTGGCAATGGGGGCTAAGTTTGCCCCCAGCCTCGCCAATCTTTTTATGGCCTACTGGGAAAGGGAAGTTATTGATAAAAACCCGCCCAAAGAATTACGTCTCTGGAAAAGATACATAGACGATATTTTGGTCTTATGGGAAGGGGATTCACTTTCATTGGAAATTTTTTTTAATGGACTAAATTCCAATGATAGAGGGATTTGTCTTAAATACGAATCAAGCCAATTCCATATACACTTTCTTGATCTCAATATCTCAATTAATGATGGGATACTGATTACCACAACACATTTCAAAAGCACTGATCGTAATGCGTTTATCCCCCTGAACAGTTGCCACCACACCAGTTGGCTTGCAGCAGTACCTAAGGGCCAGTTCCAACGATTAAGATGGAACTGCACCTCCCTGATCGATTACCAACAACAGGCACAAGTTTTGAAACAACGGTTTTTAGAAAAGGGGTACCTAGAGACAAAAATAGATGACACTATCCAGGCGGTTACCAATATGGATCGGAATATGATGCTCACTAAAAAGAGCACTGTCAACCAACCACCAGATAACCACTTCGGATACTCTATGATTACGGGCTATTCGAATCAACACTTTCTAGTTAGAAAGATAATCAATAAACACTGGAACATTTTGAGGAACGACAAAATATTGGGCCCTGTCATTCCCGAACGCCCAGTGGTTATCTTTAGGGGAGCACCTTCTCCGAGACAGAAAATTGCTCCTAATATCATAGACCCCCCCAAGCAAATATCCTTCTTTCAGACTATGAAGGGCTTTTTCCCATGTCGTAAATGTAAAATATGTGAACTTAATTCCTTCAAAGGGCGCAAAATTGAAACCTTTCAATCCACACATACTGGTAAGGTATATGACATCGATTCATTTATTACATGCTCTAGCGAATGTGTCGTATACCTCATTCAATGCCCCTGCTCAAAACAATACGTGGGTCGCACTAAAAGAGCTGTGCACATCCGATTGGAGGAACACGTGGGGAATATTAACCGTGGATTCTCAAAACACAACTTGTCCAAACATTATGCGAAATACCATGATCGTCAAATAAAAGGCACTTTATTTGTTCCTATTGAGAAGCTCCGCCCACACTGGAGAGGTACTAACAAAGTACGAGCTATCTCTAAGATTGAAACAAGATGGATTTTTGATATGTGCTCATATTTACCTCATGGGTTAAATGTGGATTGGGACATTAATTGTTTTATTAATAATGCCTGATTTTTTATTTTATATTATCTATTTTATTTAAAATTGTCTCAGTCAATGATAATTTTAATTTTTTGGCATATTTTCATTATATATTGTATTTTGTATACTAATTTTATAATAATTAATTCATTTTTAATATAATAAGGCTTTTTTATACCATAGTACCAATATTCCTGTAATATATCATGTATATACGTCATTGGTATGGACACTTGCTAGAATGTGCATTTATTACTTAAAAAGAAGCAGCGGCCGATCAGTTCTTTACTCTTGCTTGTTTTTTCTGCTATCTGGCTCTTCACCAATATTGCCACAAGATGGCAGTACCATTTCCCGTCCATTGTTCTCCATGCTCTTTTTGCAGCCCTCAATTCTGTGCTGTAGTATCGCTTTTTCCCTATTTCCGCTTCCGATTTCCCTTAGTCAAAATGGCGGATTGCGACTATTTAAGGGAATGCGTGATGACGCGACGTACGCAGCCAATCCCAGACGACGTCCGTGGTGACGAAACGCGTAGGTGTGGCTTGCTGTATCGACGCCATCACGCTGGCCCTATCGAGGAAGCCAGAACGAAAACGAGCAGGAGAGGGACGATCAGCCGCCGGCTTCATTATATTTGACACACAGCTGGTTATACAACACATCAAATGTGAGTGCAACAGCTTTTATTTCTTTTAAAATAAAAATCAATCTCTGGTATCACGCTATGGTTCCATTTTTCTCTTATGTTCCGGTTAACATCGCGATACAATTGAGAACACCGCAGTGACAGTACAGAGGGTCAGGAGGGAGACCTTAAACCCCCGCGCAGAGAGTGACCCACACAGTGGTCAAAACACATGGTAAGGAGACTACATTACCACACCCGGGTGTTTTTCTACGGTGGATTGGTTTCATTCTATTCTCACCCCACACATATGGATGACTAATTGGACTTTCTTTTGGGATTTTTGCTTCTCCTAATTGATTGGACATCGTTTAAGGACTTTTTTCACCATATATATTTTCAACACACATAGACTGTTCACACACCACTTGAGTGTTTTTTCTTTGGTAATTCTCATTGAACCATTGATGTTTATGTAAATTTTGAGCCCGATCTGTTACTTTTGATCTCAGCTCTTTTAATCACTAAGCGCCGTATCTCTTTTTTTCTTTATTTCTGTTTAATTTTTTGTATCACAAATTATTGATACTGGCTGCAATTTAATACTCAGTATTATTCTTTAGTTCACTCTTCTTAGTTTTGTCCAGCGCAGTGTTTCCTTCCGGATTTTTTTAACTGTGCAATATGTCCGGATATTGTATTGTGTAATAATGCAATATCATTTAAATTTTTTACTAAAACATGCCTTATCTCTTACACTGAAGCCCAATAAAGCTGTTTGCATAACATGCATTGACTGTACAATATTTATGTCTATTTTCAGGGAAATAATATACTTTAATAATAATTTTTTTTCATTAAACATTTGCAAATACGTGCAACTAAACCTCGGTTTTTAGCGCATACTATTAGACAGGTGAATTTGGTTGGTTGCTGATTGGTCGGTAAGTTTGAGCTTGGATATTCTATGTTGTTTTTGTATGTACACGTGCTTTTCCAGTGCTCCTTACTGTATGGCCCAGTCATAGGTACAGTAGGGGCAGTGACATTTGTTTTTTGGGGCGACAAAAGTTGGTGGAGGGGGTGACACCATGTTTTACCACACCAGGTGACACCAACATTAGTGACACCATGGGCAATGGAAAAGGCTATGCAATCTGGCATCGAACAGCTCAAGAAGGAGATAGGGGAACATTCTATGCATTTGAATGAGACAGAAATGAGGATCTCAATGTTGGAAGATGAACTTTATAATAGACTCTCTCATCTGATTAACAATAAAATCTAGCAAGAGTCTCAGCTCAAACTCATCCATAGAGCCTAAAACCCCAAAAATCTTGCGAGCTATCCAAAATCTGTAAATATGCAACACCTCCTATCATGACAGCTGCTAGCACTAATCACTTCCCATACAACCGTGCAAATGCAATATTTATAGAGAAGACACTGTGCTATCTGGATGTTAGCATGAGTGCCTTGATGCAATGACACTAAATAAAAAATGTGTTGACGTGCAAACAAATTTTTTTTACCATAGAGTGTGTGATCACAGCATCACAAACCTTATAATCCACATATGTGTTGAAATGTATAAATTGCCTCTGTGCTGGTAAATAAATATATTAAGTATTTTTTGTGCAAAAAAGTTTATATAACATCAAAAACGTTATGTATAAAATATAGTGATCCAAATACATGCAAAATATCTATCTATCTATCTATCTATCTATCTATCTATCTATCTATCTATCTATCTATCTATCTATCTATCTATCTATCTATCTATCTATCTATCTATCTATCCTGCTTACTGTATTATTTACTGTATTTGCTGGTGTATAAGACTACCTTTTACACTTAAAAAAACTGGCCAAAAATCAGGGGTTGTCTTATACGCCGAGTCAGCTGTTCGGATGCCTGCTGGATGTGCGGTAATACTGTATGTAGCTTCGGAGACATACAGTATATACTGCTTGGCCAATCCCAGTATTTCACAAAGGAAGTGTAAATAGTAGTTTTCAGGAAAAAAAAAACACACACACCGTAGAACAAAAGACTTTATTAATTAAACCAAATTAAATTCCAGCGGTGAAAATAGACGATCGATGCTGCTCCCTGCTCCAACGTTGTCTTCTATCCAGCGCCGGGTGATCTCTCCAGCGACAGGCGGTTGGTCCAGCGATGAGAAGATCCATCCATTCAGAGCACAGCTCAGCAAATGACGCGCCCGGAGCTTTGACATTTCTTTTATAGGGGAGGCGGGCCACACATCACGTGACCCCGTCCCCCTCTGACGCACACTCTACTACGCCACTGGGACAGCCCAGACATGCCCCTTGCGTCAGAGGGGGATGGGGTCACGTGACGCGTGGCCCGCCTCCCCTATAAATGAAATGTCAAAGCTCTGGTGCGTCATTCGCTGAGCTGTGCTCTGAATGGATGGATCTTCTCATCGCTGGACCGATCACCCGTCGCTGGAGAGATCACCCGGCGCTGGATAGAAGACAACGTTGGATCAGGGAGCAGCATCGATCGTCTATTTTCACCGCTGGATTTTTATTTGGTTTAATTAATAAAGTAATTTGTTCTACGGTGTGTGTTTTTTTTCCTGAAAACTACTATTTACACTTCCTTCGTGAAATGGTAGGTTTACAGCGTACCCCATTACCATTTCACACAGAGGGGGCCAGGATCTGGGGGTCCCCTTTGTTAAAGGGGTTTTCCAGATTCTGATAAGCCCCCTAGCCGCATACCCCCACAACCACCGGGCAAGGGTTGTGGGGATGAGACCCTTGTCCCCATCAACATGGGGACAAGGTGCTTTGGGGGGCACCCCAAAGCACCCTCCCAATGTTGAGGGCATGTGGCCTGGTGCGGTTCAGGAGAGGGGGGCCGCACTCTGATCCCCCTCTTTTCTGTGGCCGGCCAGGTCAACGTGCTCGGATAAGGGGGCTGGTGTGTATTTTAGGGGGAACTCCACGCCATTTTTTTTTAAATTTGGGGTGGAGTTCCCCTTAAAATCCACACCAGACCTGAAGGGTCTGGTTATTGAATTTGGAGGGACCCCCACGCATTTTTTTTTCTTTTACTAAAAGTCAGTGTCCCATTGACTTCAATGGGGCTCAGAGTCCGGGTTTTTTTAAAGTTCGGGTTCGGGTCCAAACCCGAACATCCAGGTGTCCGCTCAACTCTACTCAGAAAAAAAACAAAAGTGTAAATTCTGCGCTAATCAAACAAGAAATATGTGAAATAAAAGTAATGAAAAAAACAAAGCTGCAACATAAATCCGTGATAATCATGTGGCAAAATATCCGTGAGCCAAAAAAACAAAGGGCACCCTTTGAGAACGATCAGGGCGGTGAAACGCAGTGACGTCACCACGTCCTCACGTGACCCCGGAAGCACGGGCGCTCGTATCTTTTGCTATGCTGTTTTAGCTCGTTTTCTAAATTTAATATTCTTGTTTTTTTATATTGGCTTTGTATGGGAGCTTTACAATAAATAGCCCCAATTTTTAAAGAAGATAATGCACATGTTGCCCCTTCTTTGCAAAAATGTGTTTTTTATGGCTCACGGATTAATACCTGCTGGAGGAGGATATTATCCCTATGCTGATCTTTGAGGAAGAGACCCCGGGAGATCTACAGCTTGGAGGAGTCCTCACATCCATAACCTCTGCAGAGGTTTATATCTGCACAGGCGCATTAGACCTTACACTCTGAGGTCCAACCAATCTGGTAAGGGTCCCCCCTTTTTTACCTTGTCTGGCACTGGAGAAAAGTTACAGTGTGGTGGTGGCTTCATCTTCATCCTTGTTTTCACCCATCCATCCCCCCCCCTCATGGGACCTGGATTCTTCTTTTTTCCTCCTATACAGACTTTTGCTATTTTGAGGGACTGGAACAGTATCCCTTTCTTTGGCTCTCATTGCCTATACATTAGACAGTGTTGTTTGTCCTGGTTTGGGACAGTTAAAATTACAACAGTCGTCTATATATTTGTGTTGGTATATAATTTATGTTATACGTGTTTTTGACACTTAATTTATCCACAGGGATCATCCATTTTGGACTTATCACTATACTTTTTATTTTTCACTAATCTTACTTAGCGCAACTATTGTTTCCCAACTCTACTCAGAAGCATCATCTCTTTTCACTTCATAATGCTATGACAAAGGTCTACTTCTCCTGTGTTCAGATATTGCCTGTGGCTAGATATAGTTTTGTACCCTATTACCTCCCTTCTCAGCAGTTTTCAGTACTAACAAATCCATATATGTATCTGAATTATGTGTATGTTCTATGATCTCTCATATGATTCTGTTTTGTTCTGTAGTTTTGTATTTTTTTAGTTTTGCAGTCTACCTGCTAGCTATATTTTAGGGTCAGGAGAGGCACTACTTTTAGCATGTCTTTTCAGACCCTCTTTTAGGTTGGTTACCTCTCCTATATTTTTATCCATCCACATCTCCTGGAGTTCAGCAATGTTTTTAGTCCCTACTTTCCTATGGGTTTGCTTCAATTAGTATCTCTTCTATATATTCTTTCTCTGTATGCCCTGGGAGCTGAAACCGTCTGTTTTTTAACCACTTCAGCCCGGGACCATATTGCTGGTCAAAGACCAGGCCACTTTTTGCGATTCGGCACTGCGTCGCTTTAACTGACCATTGTGCGGTCGTGGCTCCCAAACAAAATTGGCATCCTTTTTTTCCCACAAATAGAGCTTTCTTTTGGTGGTATTTGATCATCTCTGTGTTTTTAATTTTTTTGCGCTATGAACAAAAATAGAGTGACAATTAAAAAAAAAATGAATATTTTTTACTTTTTGCTGTAATAAATATCCCCAAAAATATATAAAACAAACTTGTTTTCCTCAGTTTAGGCCGATACGTATTCTTCTACATATTTTCCATTAAAAAAATGGAATAAGTGTTTATTGATTGCGCAAAAGTTATAGCGTTTACAAAATAGGGGATAGTTTTATGGCATTTTTATTAACATTTTTTTTACTAGTAATGGCGGCGATCAGCGTTTTTTTCCGGTACTGCGACATTATGGCAGACACTTCGGACACTTTTGACACATTTTTGGGATCATTGGCGATCAGTGCTATAAAAATGCATTGATTACTATAAAAATGCCACTGGCAGGGAAGGGGTTAACACTAGGGGGTGAGGAAGGGGTTAAGTATGTTCCCTGGGTGCATTCACACTGAAGGGGGAGGGTGGACTGACTGGGGGAAATGACTAATCGCTGTTCATACATTGTATGAACAGAAGATCAGGCATTTCTCCGCTGACAGGACCGGGAGCCGTGTGTTTACACACACATAGCTCCCAGTTCTCGCTCTGTAACGAGCGATCGTGGGTGCCCGGGGTTCGCGCCCGCCTGGCAAATTTCAATAAAACGTAATTTAAAAAAAATAATAGAAAGAAATAATACACTCTAATAATTATTTCTTGAAAAAATAAATCCTTGTCTCCACTTTTTGAAAGATGGCCTAATTAATGGCCTTAAGCTGCCTTCATGCAGGGTTCTACCAGGGAGTCAAACTACACATATACCCTTGAACGAAGATTGGTGCAAATTCTTTGACCAAGCAAGAAGCTGGTGGATCAATGAGGGAGGATAGCTGCACTTGTCTAGCCAGTAAGATCATGTGAATCAATTCTAGTTATCAATGAAGTGACAGAAGTCACAGCTAGATAGCCATTTATATATTTAATATGCTTATTGCTGATTAAATATTTTCGTATCTCATGTCATTGACAATCTTATTACCCTTAAAAATGTCTGGAACTGATTTTAAAGATTCATTCCTCCTATATTTAAATGGGTTTTGTATTCTTTTGGATTTAAGTTTGCATCTTTTCGACCGTATGATGGTTGTGACTATTGCCCTGTAAAATTTACTCACGCACATTTGCAATTTGCTCAATAATAATTAACCTAAAATGACAGATAAAGGTATGAATTTTACTGAAAATTTTTACCTGCCAGATCTCATCTCAAATTGACAATGACAAGTCAACGATAAATCTCAGTCTAATAGAGGATCATAATTTGCCTTTGTTTACATCAAAATTAACTTGGTGACAAAATTTGTTGAAACTATCTTTGAAATAATTATTAGAAATGCTCAACTCAATTAATCAAATTGTCAGAAGTTTTAAATCTTTATTTGCCTTAATCTTTCCGTGAGCCACGTTAAAAATTCTACCTAGTTTTGATATTGTCGCGATAATGTGAACTGTTAATATATCAAAGACATTACAACATGAAAATAGCAATTTCTTGATCATACATCACGGGACAGAGCCTTAATTACTTAATGGGTTATGTAGTCACCAGAGGTGATTGGACACTGGCAAACCCAATTAGAATTAAGTTCCTTCCCTATATAACCCCTCCCAAAAGGATAGTACCTCAGTTTTTTTTGCCAGTGTTAAGGTGGTTGGTCACGTTCAACATGTGCTAAGAAGAAAAATGCTCTTTTGATGGTCTGGCTGCGGAGACCTTGGAGCTATAACTGGATTCATTCCTCGGGCTGATATCAAAGGCCTAAGAATGGTTGGTACCCAGGCCTCATGTAAGAAGGAATTAGGTTTGCCTTTACTGTCTCTCTGGGGAGATCTGGGCTCTGGGATTCAGACTTTGGTGTACTAATACATCTGTGGCACGAAAGGTTTCTGGCAGAGTCTTCTACAGGTCCAGGTATGATGTTTTTTCCTAATAAAACCCTTGGTAAACCTAAAGGTTGGCACAACTTGCTCGCCGTGATGGGTGAAAGCTGGAACTACTTTTAGTAGCCTTTCCTGTGGCGTGGATCAGGTAAGATAAAGATAATTTAATTTATGTATAATCTTCTGTGAGTAGGATGTCTTTCCTGGTTCTCCCCACTTGATGGAGTAAGTGCAAACCTGGTGTTTTCTTACATAAGCCTTCCAGGAATACATGCTCACTGAAGTCGGTCAAATACAACACCACTCACCTCCTTCCGCTGCCAGCTATGCCACAATACGCATACAGGGGTCCACAAGATGCCCCTCAGTAAACTCGTCCCCCTCTTCCTCGTCTCCTGGGCGCCTCTTCCCCTCTGGGTGTATACACAACTGCAGAACACTAAGGCCTCGTACACACTAGCAAATAGATTTGTTCAAATCCGTCGGACAGACAGATTTGAACAAATCTGTCTGCTGGGATGTATTGGTTTGATCGTGTACACACGATCAAACCAAAATCTCCGCCGGCAGACAGCGCACTGACGTGGCGGTGACGTGGCGGTGATGTTGACGCCACCACGTCACCGCACCCGGAAGTAAAACACTTCTGCGCATGCGTCGAATCCATTCGATGCATGTGCGAGAAAATATGTCTGCTGGTTAGCGTACTAACCAGCAGACATGTCGGGCGGACGGGTTTGCAGCCGACAGATTTCAAAGCATGCTTTGATATCTGTTGGGTGGCCAAATCCGTCGGTTTGCCCGTACACACGATCAAATCTGTCTGCTAAAACGGCCCGTCAGACGGGTTTCAGCAGACAGATTTGATCGTGTGTACGCGGCCTTATAGTAAAACACAACACCTATTGCAATATTAATGTTGTGAACATAGTGCAGTACTGCGTATCTATAAATATTATATAAAAAAAGAATTATATATTCCATAAAACAAAATGAAAAAAAGAAAAACAGTTCCTATGTAGGTTTTCAAAGCTGTCACTGCTGTGAAAAATCATATTTAAATGGATCCAATATTCAGTGTACACCACCACCTGCTAAAATGCCTGCTGACCTTGAGGATGAGTATAAAACTCATAGACAGATCACTCCGTGTGTCCACAACGATTAATCCACTTTACCAATGGTAGTAATTCCTACAGTCTCCAGACTGCACCTCTCTGTGGGTAATCAATGTTTGTATTGTCTCCAAACAACACCTTCCTCCATTCACTTTTCAATAATCAATTCCACTTTATTTCCAGGGGTTAAGGACACGAAACAAAAAACACCATAGTACCATAGTGTTCTCTGCTTTTAAATGTATTTAAAAAAAAATGACTAAAAAGTTGCACTTACAAGAAATAACAATAAAAACAGCATGTATTAAAAATCACCAGCTCATTCACCGCAGATCTAGACTCATAGTGCTTCGCCTGATATCACAGATTTGACTTCTCCACACTAAATGCATATCTGCCTCTCATTGGCCTTCATCAGTACTGATGATGGCCAATAAGAGGGCGACACGCGTTTAGAGGAGAGGAGTTGAATCTGTGATGTCAGGTGAAGCACTGTGAGTCTAGTTCTGCGGTGAATGAGATGATGATTTGATACATGCTGTTTTTATTGTTATTTCTTGTAAGTGCAACTTTTTTAGGGGGGCTTTTTTAATAAATTTAAAACGCAGAGAACACTATTGTACTTGTGTTTTTTGTTTCATGTCCTTAATCCCTGGAAATATAAGTGGAATTGATTATTGAAAAGCGAGTGGAGGAAGGTGTTATTTGGAGACCATTCAAACGTTGATTACCCACACAGAGGTGCAGTCTGGAGACTGTAGGAATTACTACCAATGATAAAGTGGATTGATCGTGATAGACAAGAGGCGTTATCTGTTTATGAGTTTTATACTCATCCTTGAGGTGAGCAGTAATTTTAGCAGGTGTTGGTGTGCACTGAATATTGGAACCATTTAAATACGATTTTACACAGCGGTGACAGCTTTGGAAACGTACATATGAACTGTTTTTTTTATATATATTTTTCATCATTTCATCATTTGTTTTTTTTTTGTACCCGAACCCGAATATTTGGAAAAAGTTTGGGTTCGGGTTCGGAGTTCGGCTATGTTATGGCGCGCTGCACTGCAGCCAATCGCCATTCATTTTACAACTGTGACTAGGAAGTGATCACAGCCATGCCTACTAATGGCATGGCTGTGATTGGCCAGTGCAGCATGTGACCCAGCATGTGACCGGCCTCTATATCAGATAGAGGCACACAGCACAGCTCGTCACTTTGCTTTAGCTAGTGTAGGGAGAGGCTGCTGCTGCTGATTGAGGGACAGTGTCAGATAGGTTTATCCTGCTTCAGCAATCTACAACTGCACTATTTATTTCTGTGAGATCTGTATCTTTTCGTTTAGGGACTGTGCATTACATTGTTTAGGGCTCGTCACTCTGCATTAGCTAGTGTAGGGAGAGGCTGCTGATAATTGAGGGACAGTGTCAGATAGGTGTATGCTGCTTCAGAAATTTTCACCAGCACTGTTTATTTCTGTGAGATCTGCATGTCATACTGTAGTTCAGGGAGAGTTTCCAGCTATCTTCTATAGGGACAGCAATATATAGGTGACTCTGCCTATTTCACCAGCACTCCTGTGATCTACTGTGTGTGTCCAGTACATAGTTCAGGGAGAGGTTCCAGCTATCTTCTATAGGGACAGCAATATATAGGTAACTCTGCCTATTTCACCAGCACTCCTGTGATCTACTGTGTGTGTCCAGTACATAGTTCAGACACTGTCTGTCTGTTTGGAGATTTTCAGCGCTGATTTGCGGGCTTAACGGGCAGCCCCTAACAGTGAGAGGGCCCTAAAAACCATTCTCATCGGACCGGCCTGATCGTGTGTACGTGGCCTAAGTCTCATGAGACTAATCTCCTAACAATCACACAACATTACCACAAAAGAGATTTTTTTTTTCCGTTTTTTTCTGGTCACTGGTATTAAAAGTTACTCATGTGACCCTAGTCTTGGAAGATCACTCAATCAATCATGCTACTGAAGGTCGCAAGTTAAAATAATGTGATACAAACAAACAGATAGATATTATTAAAGTTTACAGCTCAATTGAGCCACCTAAAATCACCTATGTAGCCCTAAACGTATTCATCTCTTACAGAATGATTTATTGTCAGCATTACATATAACATGCTAGATCATTTCTATGATTGATGGCGTAGCTTTCCTTCATTTTTTATTCCTTGTACTGACTGTACCCATATTATGCCAAATTATTGTAAATTATATTTGACACAGTGATACACTCAATTTATTGTGTAACTACATTTACAGTAATCAACGCATTTTGGTTGGCAAGGTGCAGATTAATAATTTTAATTACAGTTTCTTTTTCATTTTTTTACTGAAAAGGCTGGCTGATGACGAGCATTGCACTTTCTGTCAAAAATGTTGACATTTGTAGAGTAAACCTGAAAATGGACAGTTTATAAAAGTAGTATAGAAAGGAAGAGCACTTCCCTGTCCAAACTTTAGACTAGTGATGAGTCGAACACAATTGGGTTTGGTTCGACACAGCTTCAGCAAACATTAGCAGAGTGCCAGATCCAAATCCCTTTGAAGTCAATAGGGGCTAAAAATGCCGCTTGGCCATTTTTAAGGCTAATAAAATAAGCTTGGTGGATCAACACATTTTACAATGGTCTGGCTTCCTCGGGATCCACATCCATACAATAAGCAATAACCTGGTTCTCAAGACTTTACAAAGACGAGGTCTATACAAAGGCACCACAAGGGACCTGATGAAGGTGTCACCATCAGTTTTAAAAAAAAATCCACATAAGATATTAAGATTTCCCAAGGCCCTGTAGATATACCACAATATATCTAGAGAGGCACTTATCCACAATATTTCTAATCCAAGGGGTATTAGATAAATCTCCCATATTTTTTAAACAACCTTATACCAGCAGCAGCCAAAAACTGCTATATCACTCTTACGCAGACGACACGCAACTGTACTTCCGCATTTGCAACAAAAAGGATCACCACCTCAATCTAGAGACATGCCTCTCTTTGATAGAGGACTGGATGACAAAGAGTTATCTCAAACTCAACGGAGCGAAAACAGAACTTCTTCTGTTTCACGCCAAGCGTAGCAATCAATCGATAACAACCTGGATCCCCCCGCCCATTCTGGGCAAAGTCATCACCCCTAGCGCCAAAGTCAAAAGTCTTGGGGTCATCTTTGACTCTTACATGACAATGGATGCACAAATAGGGGCAGTAGTCAGCGGATCTCACTATCTGCTGCGCCTACTACGTAGACTCACCCCTTTTATTCCCAAGAAAGACATAGCGGTCGTGGTGGGAGCGATTGTAAACTCCAGATTGGACTATGCAAATGCCCTTTACCTCGGACTCCCCAAGTACCAAATCGCTCGTCTTCAAGTCGTTCAAAATACGGCCGCCAGACTTGTGACTGGGAAAAAACCCTGGGAATCAATCTCACCCTCGTTGAGATCCCTTCACTGGCTACCAGTTAAAGACAGAATCACTTTTAAAGCACTCTGTCTAACGCATAGATGTATCCATGGGAATGCTCCCCATTATCTATGCGAAAAATTAAAAATTTACAATCCCAATCGTATTCTACGATCCATCAATCAAAATCGGCTTCAGATACCGAAAGCCAGATACAAGTCCAAAGGAGACAGGAGATTTGCTGTCCAAGGTCCCAGACTATGGAACGCCTTACCAGCCAGCATTCGGTTGGAGGAGAACTACTTAGTCTTCAGGAGAAAGATTAAGACTCATCTCTTTTGATCTCAAAGGAGACAGGAACAACAAGCGCCCAGAGGCGATTTACTTCGCATGTGCTGCGCTATACAAGTTCTTCATTCATTCATTCATTCATTCATTCATTCATTCATTCATTCATTCATTCATTCAAGTATCCTTTCGCTAAACAAGGCCTCATTTACCCATGCATAGTCACAAAATCTCCAAACAAAAGGATGGAGCCCCAAAGGTTCTATAGAGTCCTTGTCTGAAATCTTTGAAAACCAGATTATTGCTTGAGGAATGAATGTTAATCTTGAGAAAGCTCCATGAGTTTCTGAAGTGGTACACAGCACTAATTTGCAAAAGACTTGGATTCAATGTGTAAGAGAACACAATTGCACATTGAATAACAGGAGATGCGCGGCGTAAATCTAAATGTGCGCATGCGTTTCGATACTCCGCATCCCCAAAATGAGATACGCAAGAAATCTACTTTTTTTTGTCCAACGTAATTTCGATAGACAGGCGCTTCCCTCCGCGCAAAACTGCGCTAGACACACCATTGATTTGCTAGTCAAATATGCTAATGAGGGAGTTACGGGGATCCACAAAAGAACGTTGGTGCAGGGCAGGCTACGCGCTGTGCGCAACAGCTGCACGGCCTGTCTAAAATTTAGACCATATAAAAGGTGGTCTAAAATTAGACAATTCGTCTACATGTCAGAGAAAGCAACACTGTTAGTGAGGAGCTGAGCAGTCACACGTGTTGCACAACAATCTGTATGCCAACATGCCAGGGACATCCTCGCTCATAGCTATACTACTGACTTTAGAGGAGCAAAGAAGGATGAGGGCACGGAGGAGGGCACGGGAGAAGATATACCGCACCCGCATAGACCTCTTTGGCATGAGTGATTCTGAGGTGTATCGCATCTTCAGATTCACCCCTCATGCCATCCTGGAATTAACCACAACCTTGCAGGAGGACATCACCAGCCCAACACACCGCTCACATGCAGTACAGCCACTGGTCAAGGTCATGGCAACACTCCATTTCCTTGCCAGTGGCTATTTTCAAAGAACAAGTGGAGTGGTGGCTGGGATGTCACAATCCTCCATGAGCAGATGTGTGCACCAGGTTGTCCCTGCAATCCTCAGATGCATGGCCAACCAAATCATCAAACCCACCACATAGGAGCTGCGGCTGAAGGCAATGACAGATTTCTACAGAATTGCCAGATTCCCACGCACCATGGGGGCCATTGATTGCACACATGTGGCACTCCAGCCCCCCCATGAGACAGAGCACATATACCGCAATCGGAAGCCATGGCATTCCATCAACGTACAGGTGATAGTCAATGCCCAAGGCCTCATATGGCACGTCCGTGCCAAACACCCCGGATCCAGCCATGACAGCTACATCTACAATCAGAGCCCCATCCGAATGGAATTCGAACAGAACGTCTATGGGGACACCTGGCTGGTTGGTGAGTGACATGGGTGGCAGGCATGACTGTCCCCCCCCATGATGCACACATCACAAGGGGCACATGCATGACTAACATCCTCCTGTCTTTTCCCTTACAGGTGACTCTCCATATGCACTGGGACCCCATCTCATGACTCCTATCCAGAACCCCCAAACACCAGGAGAGGAAAGATACAATGAAGCCCACGCCCAAACACGTGCAGTGGTGGAGCGCACCTTTGGCCTCCTGAAGTCACGTTTCCGATGCCTGGATAAGTCTGGGGGTACCCTGTTGTATTCCCCAAACTTTGTGTGCCAGATCATCGGTGCATGTTGCCTGCTGCACAACTTCGAAGTGAGAAAGGGCCTGCAGATTGACCTACGTGATGACCTGACCCCTGAACCAGACAATCCCCCCTAACCAAAGTTACCCCGTCTTCTGAGGGAAGAGCAGCCAGGAGACAGCTCACATTAGGCATCTTTGCACGTTAAACACACACATTAATCATGGCACAATGAGAATGCATGCATGCACACCACTGTGGTCCCTAGCACACACACCCCACATCCTCATCAAATTGGATTAGCACAAGCCCACCATGCAGGACTTGTGAGCAGCAACGCCACGCCACGGCTCCAATTATATCACTGTACATTCATACACCATTCACACGGACCTGGGGATCACTTCTCCCTGGTCTGGGGAACCCTTCTCCACCAAAACTGAGGGTGACACCCCTTTTCTGGCAGGAATATCACCCCCACATTCCAAAAACATTCACAACACAAAAAAAAAGCAAAATAAACAAACCCCCCCCAAAAAAAGGGGGAAAACAAATTAATGCCGCTGGCATGAGCCACGCCTGGGGCGCCCACGGCCACGGCTCCTCAGGGGAGACTCATAGGGAGGGGGGATAATCCGGGGAAGGAAGAGCAGCCCCTGGTCTCTGCCCACCTGGCGGCCTGCCCTCCAAGGCCACGGGAATTCTGTTCAGGCCAGCACTTAGTGTTGCCGTGTTGTCCTGAATAGCCTGGGTGAGGGCCCTCACATCCTGCCCAACGTCTGCAGTTGTAGTCTGCAGTACATTTAGGCAGTTTGTAAGATCCCGGGAGTGGCAGTCCAGGTCCCCAAGCGTATCCTTTATGGAGGACAGGCTCTCCTCCATCCGCACCAAAGTCTGCCTGACCTGTCCCAGATGGTGGGTCTGAAGGGCCTGGTCCCTTCTCAGATTGGCAGGCAGAACCTCGGCCACTCCCCTGGTCTTCTGGGACGACTTCCTGCCTCCAGCTGAGGCTTGTGGCCGGGGAGAAGGGGAGCCCCTTGGGGGGGAGCCCTGTTGGGGGAGGAGTGGGAGGGGCTAGCCCTTATGGAGGGCTGGCTGCTGCCAGCCAGAGAGAAAGACTCCTCCAAAGACAACAATCCACTGGCTGACGTGACATCCTTCTCCTCCTGAAACTCCTCCTCCTCAACCTCCTCCGAGGACTCCGGCCTTGTCGGGGGGTCTTCATCAGGCTGCTGTCCTGGGGATGGTGCGGTCAGGCCAGATGGCCCAGCACCCTCCTTCACATCTGTGGATGACACAAAACATTCACAGCATGGGCTGCCATTTTGGCCAGCTTCTTTTGGACCAAACGCCGGAGATCATTGATTTTCTTTTCGATCCCCTCGCGTGTCCGGGTCTCCCCCCCCCCCCCGCTGAATTCACCTGGTCAGTAATGTGCAGGAAAATCTCCCTCCTCCTGGCCGGGGTGGAGTTGGCACTCTCCGGGCCGTGGAGGAAACGCCCATATTGGGTAATGGCCCGGGCAATTATTTGTTTCTCCCCCAAAGTAAAATTCAACTTCCTCTTCCTCTCAGTCATACTCATCCAACAACTCTCTCCCGAACAATCAACAAAAATCACTCACAAAAACAAGCAGGAAAAATCAAGCAACAAAACAAACAAACCAAAATCTATCAACCAAAAAGTCTCACAACCAGTCACCAAAAAACACTTTCAAATATATTTTACCAAACACTAGATCAAACAGTCAACAAATATAACAAAGACAACTCACAACGCAACAAACAACAGAACAAAAGCACCTTGCTGTATAGGAAGGGATACAAAGGGATGTACTTTTGCAAAGGAAGTGCGTTTGTGTCTGTCTATTTATGCTGTCTGCGTAGTTCACAAAGTTGCCCGGGTCCACTTCCAATTTCACTGATTGCGCCGTTCCCGAGTTGTGAGCATGCGCACAGAGGTGCTGACCATGGTCTGCTTCATGCGCGCATGCGCGAGCCGGCCGGCCCTTCATTTGCATTGGGTCACGGCTCATTTCAATGTAACACGCCCACGTCCTTCCCAATTTGAATTACTCCTTACGCCTCTGAAATTACGTTGCACCGGCGCTAATTTCTGCGCAAATCAAACGAGAATACGGTGATTGCGCCGATACATTGCGGCAGTCTAACGTAAAGGAGGTGCGCTACGCCGGTCAAAAAAAGCGCCGACGTACGTGAATCTGGCCCACAGTTTTTATAAATAAAGCACAATGAGAATGGCATAATCTATTTAAATTGCCAAACATGTAATGGAGGAAATTGAAAACAAAATGTAAGCACTTCACTAAAATGAGAGTAAATACATATTTCCTTGGTATATTGAATGCAGTAAATGAAGGGAAATCTAAAATATTTTACAGTTGGAGAATAAAACAGTTTTTAAATAAATCAGGTGCTCAAGCTTTTGTTATGTGCTTAACAACTCCAAAATGACTTGCAGTAATCTTAACATTCAAAACCCATTTACCAAGTGCATAGTAATCAAATCTTAACATCTGGGCAGGGTTTCCTGCTATTGGCACACTTGTTGTTTTCCCATGAATAGCTGGCACAAAGTTGGCTTTTTGCTATTTTATAAATCAATGAGTCACCAGTGTGTTCTATCTACTGCACATTTCCTTTTCCTTTTACATTACCTCAGATTTTTGAGGTTGTAGACATATATGTTTGAAGCACAACAAAATCTTACTTGCATAACAAATGTCCATTCCAACATAATTCTGGTTCAATTTAGGGACGAGTTTAAACAGGGATTGGCTAAAACAGCATGATGTTTGCAAACCCTGAACTTAGCATGATGTTTCTACTAACCACTTGCCAACCACCTCAAATACATACACTGTGGCAGGATGGTAGCGCTGCGTGAATTGCCATACCTGTATGGTGGCTCGTGCAGGCACAATTCCAGGTAGGAGCACGCTGTCGGTGGTGCGCTCTTGCTCCTGATGCACGCTGCTGGAGCTTGCCCGTGGGTCTGGGGGACTTGATGTCTGCTAGCAACCCGCAGTCACCTAGTACAGAGGCAGAACGGGTATCTGCCAGTGTACACAAGTGGATCTCCGTTCTGACAGGGGACATGTCAGAGATCTTTTGTTCCCAATGATCGGGAACAGTGATCTCTGTCATGTCTAAGTTAGCCTATGCCCACTACAGTTAATACACACCTAGGGAACACACTTAACCCCTTGATCACCCCACCTAGGGTTAACCTCTTTCCTACCAGTATCATTGATGTTTGATCAGTGCATGTTTATAGCACTGATCAATATAATAATGTCACTGGTTCCCAAAAAGTGTCATTTGGGGTCAGATTTGTCAGCCGCAATGTTGCAGTCCAGCTATAAATCACAGATCACCAACATTACTAGTAAAAACAATACAAATAAATAAAAGTCCCTAAATCTATCCCAAAGTTTGAAGATGCGATAACTTTTGCGCAAACCAATCAATTGACGCCTATTGCGATTTTTTTGGCCAAAAATATGTAGAAGAATATATATCAGCCTAAACTGATGAATAAGCATGTTTTTTGATATTTAGACCCGGGGGCTCATCTCACTTATCTTACACCTGTTTTAAAAAAGCTGAAAGAGGAGTTCCAGGCATCTCAATATATTTGACCCATGCTTCTAAAAGAAAGATTATTCTTACTAGATTTTTTTTCTGGTCCTGCAAAATGAGTTACCAAAGTCATGTCTTCTCGAATTGAGATCATATCCATTTTGAACCACCCCTTAGCCTTTTTGACTATGAACTGCGATGAGACTTTGCCTGGGCCTCCTTTTAGGAGACTTACTATATAGAGAGCCCTCTTTTAATCCCATGTTGATCTTGGAGGCCTACAAATGCGTTGTACATGGTTCTTTCATTCATTTTGGGGCACAGAAAAAACACAAATGTACCCAGCAGAATGATAGCTTGAGAGTTAGGTCCTTAGAGGCGGCACAGAACAGAACCTTAGCAGCATTCCTTCTTATGGGCTTGTCCAGGGCAAGGGAAGAATTCAATAATTTGCTATACCAACAGGGAAAAAAGAGGTTGGTATAGGCTAAAGGTCACCTGTTTGAAAATTCCAGCAAACTGGGCTCCATACTGGCAAAGTGTAGTGTGGCCCTAGGAAAGTGACTTATATCCCCCACCTAATTGCCAACCAAGGGACAAAGTTAACATCCTCTGGGGAGATGGCACAGGTATTTTGTGACAGGGGCTTTGCAACGCTCACAAACTATGATTGCTTGAGGCTGCCAGGGAATACATGCAGTCCTTGGGTATCCCCACTCTACTGGACCTGATATAGAAAGAGATTGAATCCCCAATCACTGTGGAAGAACTAGTGGTGGCCGTGGCTCAGACTAAGCCTCAGAAGGCCCCGGCCCCAATGGCTTCTCCTTTGCGTAGTACACAACTTTTTTTGACTGGCTGGTCCCCACTTCTTAGTGCAATTTAACTCTCTAGCAAAAGAAGGGTTCATGCTGAGGACCTACATTTCATTAATACTTAAGGAAGGAAAAGACCTGGCTAATTGTGGGAATTACAGATCCATTGCCTCACCCAACATAGACTTAAAACTTTTCTCTAACATCCTCACTCATAGGCTTATTCTGCTTGTCCCACAGCTAGCATGAGGTGTGCGATAACATCAAGTGCTAAACCTTATTCATGCTGCACACTCTCCAAATACTCCTTTATTAATTTCAGCTGAGAAGATGTTTAACAGGGTGGACTGACTTCATGAAGTGCAAACTTAGCCATATAGGCCCTGGACCCCATATGTTCCACTGGATTTTTAGTTGTACTCCAGCCTGTCGATGGCGATCAGGGTTAATGACATATCCAATGGAATGAGACAGGGCTTCTCCTTTCTCTGATATTTTTTTTTGACCCTGCACCCATTTCTGTGCTCCATATGGAGTATCCCTGAAGTGAATGGATATGTTAAATCCTCTGGCCACGATAAACTCACAGCTTTTGCAGATGACTTAATATTCTTCATCGCTAACCCCGGCACCACACTTCCCAATCTTTTAGAAGGTATATCTATCAAAATTGTCAGCTGTCAATATCATGATTACCAATGCAAGACAAATAAAATCTATGGGAATCCTTTCCTTTTCACTGGTTGGATAAACCAATAACGTATCTTGACACAAACATTACCAGGGACATTCATCATATCAAGCAGTATCTCACTCAGTGGCATGTGTTAAAGTGGTTGTAAACCCCACTTTTTGACTTTTACCTACAGGTAAGCCTATAATAAGGCTTACCTGTAGGTATAAAGAATATCTCCTAAACCTGTACGGTTTAGGAGATTTTCCCCTCGCAATGCGTCGCTGATTGCAGCGGCGCATGCGCAGGGGGGATCCTCGGCTGAAGGGCCGACCGCCGCAGACCCTTGCCGGAATGAAATCTCCTGCGTGCATGCGCGGGAGTGACCTCATCACCGCTCCAGCCAATCGCATCGCTTGAGCGGCGATAACCGGAAGACACGCCGGCGTGGACCAGGTAAGTTTACTTCTCCTAGTTCCGAGGTAAGTATTTCATAATGAGCTAATATGCGGTGCATATTAGCTCATTATGGCTTTTGCCTTGCAGGTGTAAAAAAAAAAAAAAAGTATATGCGGGTTTACAACCGCTTTAACACTAACTTGGTTAGGTGCAAATACCTGTCTTAGGCCCCGTACACACTATCAAATCTATCTGTTCAAATCGGTCGCACCAGGAAGTAAAACAATTCCGCCCATGCGTGGAAACCATTCGGCGCGTGTGCGAGAAGACATGTCTGCTGGTTAGCATACTAACCAGCAGACATGTCGGGCGGACGGGTTCCCAGCCGACAGATTTCAAAGCATGCTTTGAAATCTGTCGGGTGGCCAAATCCATCTGTTTGCCCGTACACACGATCGAATCTGTCTGCTGAAACGGTCTAGCAGACCGTTTCCAGCAGGCAGATTTGATCGTGTGTACGAGGCCTTAGACAGGTATCTGCACCCCCTCCCCCCTGAAAGGTGTCAAAGTAGGGAGGGTTCCAATGAGCTGAAGTTCCACTTAAGGGTGGAGATCAGCTTTAATGACTCTTTGCTTTTCTATGCCTCATCAGACCAGCCTCTAGATTTATGGAGCACTTTACAGATCATACATTTCCTCCAGACATTTCACAAATACTCTTATCCCTTTCACAATCTTACACAGTTTGAATCTAAATGAAAGAAGGGAGAACCAATTAGACACACACTTTCACTTGAATATGGCCGATTGACCACCCCCGCCGACTCTCTGATGCCGAAGTACATTAACCATACATTGACCTCAGAGCGAGGTTGTGATAGGTAGAAAAGCTCCTACACCAGGATACAATATTTTATCCTGGTAACAGGTCCCGTACCTACTTAGCAAAATTGCTCCAAGCATACCTGACACGTATTGGCAATGCCTAGAGGAAGTGGCACAATTTCCTATGTTTTCTGGTATTGCCCTAATTTAAGGTCCTTCTGGGAGGACATGACATTTACAATTTATTTTTTCTCTGGATCTGAGACATAATCACTGGGAGTGGACGATGCTTTCATTTCCTCCTCCTTTATTCCCCTTAACCCGTTTGAGTTTTTCTTCTTCTTCTGTCATCTTCTGGGTCACAGCTATTTATGTTTCTATTGAAACAGCAAAGAATATACCAAAGTAGGTTTCCCCCTTCACATTACATATATGTTATTCTATGAAAGGACCACAACTGGTCCATGGAATGTGATTTTTAGCTGCTGAAACTGGTTTTGCTTTGTAAAGTTGTTTGTATGATTGAAGTATGATTGGAAAGTGTTACAGTCAAATGGTTTTGGCTGTTATGGCTATCGGTTATAGAGTGTAAGAAGTATCTGACATTAAAAATCACACAAAAAAGTTATTTCTTGGGCTTAATCACACTTATTAACCTGTAGAACAAAAATAGAAAGATAATTGGGACTTTTAAAGTGCTATAACATCACAAAGACACTGAGTATGATAAAAAATGCATAGTTTGAACATCATTAAAAAATATTAATATGAAAAGAGAAAAAAAAGTACATAGGTTTCCAGCTTAAGATGTTGACTCATAAATCCTGACATGTTTGCCCAGTTGGGCTTCCTCAGGGGATGTATTTGTCTGCTCATTTATGTGCTTACCCCCTAGTGCTCAATATACTACTTCAAGAAAATATAAGGTTTGCTATCATCCAGCCTAGTATTGACGTTCAGTGGGATCACAGGAGATACATAAGGACCAGGCTACAATGGAAATCAAAAACAAAAGCCAATGTACCAATTATCATTCTATCCCAGTTCATCATAAGCCGGGGAATGCTTAAAAACATCAACAAAACTACACTTACTCAAACGGCTTAAAGAACCACTATACTTGGGTGGCAGATCCCTTGCAACTTGGAGATCAACAGAATCGAAATGATAAAAGTGCAGAAGGCGGCAGTTGATTATCAGCTGTATGGTGTGCTCATTTTCCCATAGGTCAAATGACTAAAAATCACACTGTTGCAGATCTCCTATACAGCCTCCAGGGGTTACCTGGAAAGCATAATGTATCTGTATCGATTCAGAGGGAAAGACTCGCCTATAGTAAAGAAAGGACATGGAGTCTCGACATTCGTGCGGCACCTACCTTATGCTGCTTATTTACAGACATCCACCCACGTGGCTCCAGCTTGTGTAATGGCCGGAGACGCCCACTGTATGTGTCTCCCTCCCACTCACTTATTAACCTGTGTTGTGTTAAGGCAGCCCATATTTTTAAAAAAATCAGCACATTACCACAGTGTATTATTCATTGTATATATGCAGCACATCACAATAAATGCCACCATAACACACTGCACATAGAGCAGGTGCTTTATCATGCATTGTTGTAATGTGCATTATTAATGAGAGTATTTTAGTGCGCATTGCCACAATGAAAAAAAGATTCCACAACCAATCAATATCTGTGTTTGGTAAATGAATCATTCTAATATAAAATAACAAACACAATTAAAATATTTAATGTAACTTTGGACTGTATGCTAATACCATGTATTGTTCCAATTACACACAGTATTATTTCATTTGTAGCCACAGCATCATGATCAAATGTTCATGTTGGATTGATGAGATTTTCCCATATATATCTGGGTCAGGTAGTTCAATAGATAAGTTTGAGCCTGTGGTAGAATGTATTTTGTTTGAGTTGCATTGTTGGAACTTATGAGTAATGCTTTATCTACTAAGCACTTTGTTATCTTAACATTATGCATTATGAAATGATTGTAACTATTGCCAGTATTTTCATCATTGTGTGCAATTCCTGTGATCAATTCTAGTCCTGGCTCTGCAGCTCTCCAACGGTGTTGGTTTAATGGCACTATATATCCATTAAGTATTACAAGAACAAGTAATTGTTTTGACATTTTTCAAAATAGAGTAGCAACTGGCCGGAAATGTATGCAAACTAAGAATCCCTGTTTATATGACTACCTTTGCTAGAAATATGCAGTGTATAGAAGTGTGATATAGGTTAATTCAGGGTTTTCAATGTCATAGTGTGGTTACACACCTCTAGCACCTGATGTGTTCTATATCAATTATTTGGATTTGAACACAAGCATTTCTTCAGTTCTATACTATTTTACAATTTTATGTTTTTCTCCTAAACTGTTTTCCTGAAATAATTCTAGAAAAAAATAATAGCTCAAGCTCAATTTTAACAAGTTTTCCATCCTCTATCCTATTTCAATTAGAGAGAAAGTCTTGAGGTAAACAGCTAATGCTCTTCTCTCTCTCTCTCTCTTTAGAAAATCCCATAAAACTCTGTGATATTATTTTTTTTCAACAATAGTTTTTTATTGATTTATGCATCGAAAAGGATACAGAGAGTAAAATAAAATAAAATACATTCCAGTTTTTTGTCACAAATAAATATGCAATACACAAGTAGAACATTACAATCAGGTAGGATCATGAATGTTACACAACCAAAATACAAGTAAAAGGAACCGTGGTGCTGAGATAGCACTTGAAATAGAGAGCAACCAAAATAACGACATAGCTAGCCTTGACCTCCGTCAAGTTCGCTGGATTCATAGGAATTTCGCTGTATTGTTCCAGCAAGACCAGGTAAGCCATTCCCTGTGTACCTTACTAAAGCTACCTCTGCTGGAGGCTAGTGTCAACTCATGGTTTTAGTGCAGATTGACTAAGTCAACGACATTATCTACTGACGGGGTCTGGGTGGATTTCCAGAGTCTAGTGATACTCAACCTAGCTGCAAGAAGGATATTGGTGATTACCAATGTCATGTGTGCGGGGAACCAATCTAAATTCATATTGAGCAAGGCCAGTGCTGGCATTGGGGGCACAGCCATGCCCGATATATCCGCCAATAGCGAGAATATTTTCGACCAGAATGTGGATGTGCAATAGATCACCTGATGATTGAGTACATCTCCAGCAGGTATCCGGTAGGTGTTTACTAAACTTTGCTATTTTAGCAGGCGTGAGGTACCAGCGGAGCGAGATTTTCAAGGTGAGTTCCCATAAGGACGCATTTCTGGTAGCCTTGTATACGGACCTGAGTGCAGCTTGCCATTGTGATTCCGAGAGGACTTGGTCCAAATCGGCATCCCATTGGCCGTGTGGTTTGGTTTTGGTGAATACTGTTTTTTGGCGAAACATAGAATAAAAAAGAGAAATACCTTTCTGCTTAGAAGAGTCATTAGTCAGGAACGACCAAGCTTTTGGGGGAATAGAGTAACACGGCCTAGTTATCCGGGACATACAGTGTTTGATTCGGATGTATGTGAAAAGTTCTACGTTGCTGAGCTTGAACTTAGCTTGTAATTGAGAGAACGGTAGGATTGCGTCACCCTGATAGATGTCTTGTAGGTGGGATATACCTTTAGCTGTCCAATGTGTTAACCTGAGGTCTTCCGTACAATAATTTAGGACGGTTAGGGGTAGAGGGGGAGTAAATGATTGGGCGAGTAGTCCACCCTGTTGGACAAGGAACTTCCACGCTTGAGCCGAAGCTCTCATAGTGGGAGGAAGCGAGTTGGGGACAAGCGTACCATGCGGGACTCCTAGGATCCAGTCTTGGAGGTTATTATGTTTGACCAATGTAGATTCCAGCTGTCCCCACAGAGTAGAGGGATGCGGTTGAAGCCAGTCTCTAAGTTGAGTAAGTATTGTAGCCCAGTAGTATTCTTTAAAGTCAATGGACCCTGCCCCTCCTGCGAGTCTGTGTCTAGTGAGTAGGTGTCCTGCACAACGGGGTCTTTTGTTTTGCCACAATAATTTGTTCAGGGTCGTTTGTAAGGATTGAAAATAAGACGCTGGGATGGGTAGCATGCGGAACAGGTACAGCAATTGAGGGAGATGCATCATCTTAAACGCTGCGAGCCTACCAGACCAGGAGAGTAGTGATGAGCGGAATATGCCATATTCTATTTCGCGATATTTCGCGAATATTTCGAAGAATATTCGCGAATATTCGTTAATATCGAATATTCGTGATATTTTATAAAAAAAAAAAAAATTGCGAATTTTCGCCAATGCGAATTTTCGCTAATGCGAATTTTATAAAATATCACGAATATTCAATATTTACGAATATTCGGTATATTTTATAAAAAAAAAAAAAGCGAAATTTCACATATGCGGTCGCGAATATTCGTTAATATCGAATATTCGTGATATTTTATATAAAAAAAAAATTGCGAATTTTCGCCAATGCGAAATTTCGCTAATGCAAAATTTCGCAATTTTTTTTTTTATAAAATATCACGAATATTCGATATTTACGAATATTCGCTATATTTTATAAAAAAAAAAAATAGCGAAATTTCGCATATGCGAAAGCGAAAATGATTGCGAAATTTCGCTATTTTTTTTGGATAAAATATCACGAATATTCGATATTTACGAATATTCGCTATATTTTATAAAAAAAAAAAAGCGAAATTTCACATATGCGGTCGCAAATATTCGTTAATATCGAATATTCGTGATATTTTATATAAAAAAAAAAAATGCGAATTTTCGCCAAAGCGAAATTTCGCTAATGCAAAATTTCGCGATTTTTTTTTTTTTTATAAAATATCACGAATATTCGATATTTACGAATATTCGCTATATTTTATAAAAAAAAAAATGCGAAATTTCGCTATTGCGAAATTCGCGAATGCGAAATTTCGCGAATGCGAAATTGATTGCGAATTTTTTTGCGAAATTTATTGCGAAATTTGAAAAATACGAATATTCGAAATAGCGAATATTCGCCGCGATATTCGAGATATTCGCAAATACTCGAATATGCAATATTCGTAGCGAATATTCGCAATGCGAATATTCATGAGCAACACTACAGGAGAGTTCAAGGTTAGCTAACTTATTAATTTCTGATTGTAGGTCAGATAAAAAGGGCTTAAAGTTGCATTTGAATACGTTTTTTGCGGAATTTGGAATTTAGACCCCCAAGTATGTTATCTCCTGTTCCGCCCACACATAAGGGAATTGCATTTGCAGCACATTTCTGGTGGTGGCATCTAAACCTAGATCTAATATGTAGGATTTATTGGCATTTACTTTATAGTACGATATTTCACTAAACCGTTGGAGGGTGTTTTGTGCCTCCCGTAGGG
Organism: Rana kukunoris; assembly: GCA_029574335.1. NCBI lineage: Eukaryota > Metazoa > Chordata > Amphibia > Anura > Ranidae > Rana > Rana kukunoris. Next base: position 220,893,261 of record CM056050.1, on the reverse strand, counting down.
ATGTCGTTGGATTAGTCAACATGAGAATGACATCGACCGCAAACAAACTGATCTTGTGGGAATTGGTACCTATTTCAAAGCCAGAGATTTGCGGGTTACGTCTGATGTGTTCCGCAAGGGGCTCAATCAATAAGTTGAAGATTAGTGGCGAGAGTGGACAGGTTCCGTTCGTTATGTCAAATGGTCGAGAGAGCATGTCGGCAGAGAATACCCGTGCCGAAGGGGTTGAATATAGGGCCAATATGGCATTTAGGATTCGGTCTTGAAAACCAAATTTCTGTAGAGCCCACCGGATGTACCCCCAATGAATTCTATCGAACGCCTTCTCTGCATTCAAAGCCAGGAGCAGAGAACGCGTTCCGCTAGACTTGGCATAGTGTAGGATGTCAATAACACGCCTCATAGCGTCTGATGCCTGCCTGCCCGTCGTGAATCCAGATTGGTCATTGTGGATCAAGGAGGGCATAATATCTACCAGTCGTGTGGCAATCAGTTTTGAATATATCTTTAGGTCTAGGTTCAGTAGGGATATTTGGCGGAAATTCTGTGGTGTCGTTGGATCTTTCCCCGTTTTGGGTAGGGTAACAATAAGAGCCTGCAGGGATTCTCTTGGGAATTTGGAGGAGGTGGCAGCATCGTTAAATAGTGTGGCTAGGGTGGGCGCTAGCAGGTGGGCAAATTCTTTGTAATACTCCCCTGTGAGGCCATCTGGCCCTGGGGATTTACCTAAAGGTAAAGAATTGATGGTTGCAAGTATTTCTGGTACTGTGAAGGGGTCATTTAAACGGGACAATTGGTCAGTTGTCAGGGCGGGAAGAGAAACCTGACTAAGGAAAGTCTCAATATCTGCCTCCGTCGGTTGGTGTATGTCCTGGTCAGTCTGTAAGTTGTACAAGTCGCTATAGTACGTGCTGAACGCGTCAGCGATTTCTTGGGGATTAGTGAGGCGCTCCTTTGTATGTGGGTGGAATAGGTGGGTAATTTTCTGTTTGGTTCTCCTACCCTTAATACGTTGTGCCAATAATTTGCCAGCTTTATTGGATCTGGAGTAGGAGAGCGCTTTCAACTTCCTCTGAACCCGTTCAAAGGATTGTAGCAGGAGTAGCCGGAGTTCTTGTCTCAGGGAGAGTGTTTGGGCAGAATTAATCAGGTCAGGTTTGGCATTGTTAAGCCTCTCTAGGTTATCTATTTGTAATACAAGGTTGTCAATCCATATTGTTCTGTTCTTTTTGTGGGCGGAGCTTAATTTAATCAGAATGCCCCGAATAAAAGCCTCATGCGCGTTCCACATCACGCCCGGGTCGGACACAGAGCCAGTGTTGTTCTCAAAGTACTCTTTTAAATTTTTGGAAATTTTGGGGGAGTAGGAGGAGTGTTGTAAGATGTAGTTATTTGCCCTCCAGACAAAGGTGGATCTAGCATTGGGTTGGTTCGAAATAGTAATGGTGATGGGGGCCTGGTCCGACCAAGTCATGGTGTGGATTACAGATGCGCTCACTGATTGCAAAAGCCATTTGTCCATAAGAAAAAGGTCTATGCGTGAATACGTTTTGTGTACAGGAGAAAAGTACGTATAGTCTCGTTCATTACCATGGTAGCATCTCCAAACGTCAAACAGATCATGGGAGGCAATGAATCTTTTCAAAGGGGACTCTCTGCGTTTAGAAGCAGTGGTGGAGTCTAAGAGGACTTCCGGGACTAAATTAAAGTCCCCACAGATTATGAGGCGACCCCGTTTAAGGGGTTGGACTGTTTTCATCACTTTGCGGAGGAATTTGATCTGCTTGACGTTAGGAGCGTAAACATTAATCAGGGTATAGTCAACATCGTTCAACGTACATGTAAGCACAATATACCGACCCCCTGGGTCAAGCACTAAATCATTCAAAGTGAACTTGGTGGTGTCCCTTACCGCCACAAACACCCCCCTTGTCTTGGAGGAATAGGTAGCAGAAAAGGTGTGAGGGAAGTGCCTATTCGCGCACGTAGGTGCATTATTAGTTGCAAAATGTGTTTCTTGAACACAAATTATGTCGCATTGCAAGTCTAATGGGGTTTTCCAAAGGGAATGCCGTTTTGCCGGGTGATTCAGTCCATTGGCGTTAAGGGACAGAATCTTTAGCGCCATTGATGGTAATCACTGAGAGTGTAACACTAGAAAGGGGAGAAGAAAATGCACTTACAGTTTGACGTGAAGGGAGAGTTGCTGTCTGTGGAGCGTTCGAAAGACCGTAGATGCACCGTCAGTAGAGGTAGGAATCAGGTGTGCAGTATGGTGAGTTAACAGGGTAATAGCTGTAAAAAGACATGGTTAGTAGCAACTCGAGCTAGCAAGAGAAACTGGAGAGCACGTAGAACAACAGGCGGTGATAACGTCACTCGCAAAACTTTTAACGGAGTATAGGGACTAGGTCCCTGCTAAACCGTTACAGAGGGGAAATCAATGTCAGTGTGTAGTAGTAACAATCGAACAAAAAAGAATGAATGCCGGGGAGAGTAACATCTTGTAGATGTTGTTGCCATAGAACTTCAGGACATCTGTTCCGGGCCTTCATCCTGGGTTGAAATGTTGCGACGGGTAGATCTGGAAGCACGTTGTTCCTTCGGGATTGGAGATTCTTGGGGTGGTTCAAGGAGAATTCCCCATGTGTGGAGTAATCGCATGCCCTTCTGCAGATCTTGAATCACGTGTGTAGAGCCGTTCCTGGTCACTATCAGGGTGGCCGGGTAGCGCCATTTGTATTGGATCTTTTTGTTGGTGAGGCCTTTGGTAACCGGGTTCAGTTGGCGTCTAAGTTGCAATGTATACTTTGAGAGATCAGGGAAAAGCAGGACTCCCTCAAATGGGTTCTTTAAAGGTGGACCACTTCTGGCAGCCATCAGCAACTGCTCTTTGACGTGGAAGAAATGGACTCTCAGCAGTACATCTCTTGGGACGGACGCGGCCAGGTGTGAGGGCTTGGTTATACGATGAATTCTATCAACTATAAGATCCCTAGGCAAAGCATCAGGGAGGATCGTATGCATAAGTTCCTTAGCATATTAAGGGAGATCGGCAGGCAGTATATTTTTGGGGACACCCCTAAGTTTCAGGTTGTTCCTCCTGGACCTGTCCTCTAAATCGGCCAGCTTGGCCCTCATCCATGTCTGTTCTGACTAAATATCATCATATGAGTCCACCAACTCATTAACTGTGTCTGTACAATCCGCCATGCAGTTCTCTAGATGTGTGACTCTGTCTCCCATCACGTGCATATCAGTGGTGATTTTAGAGAAGATGGAGAACAAGTCTGACATTAGGGAGGTTTGGAGGGAGAGTAGCATGTCCTTTACAGTGGTATCTAGCACCGGTTGCCCTGTTGCGGGGAAAGAGGCCATGGATGATTGCAGGGCCTGATTCGATGGGAGAAGGCCGCAAGCCGGGGGCCTCGAATTGAGGCGGCATCCGCGGCAGGCCTTGGTCTATGCGCATCCGCGCTTTCGCTGGGCTGCCTGTCACCGGATTTTCTCCGGTTTAGAGAGCGGTAGGTGAGGGAGGGTAGACGGTGTTCTGACCTTCAGGAATCTCCTCAGGTAGCTCGGAGTATGCCTCCAATGTCACGCTCCGTGTGGCGCCATGTTGCCGCTGCTTGTCCCAGGGCGCCGGGACAAAGAAGGCCGTCAGCTTCTGCGGGCTGTGTTCCGTTGTCCTTTTCCTGGACATGGTTCCCGAGTGTTCCCTGGGACCTAGGATGCTTGTTGGGCACTAGTAGTCTCCCGAGTTTGGCTGCTGTCATTCCGGTTCTCTCTCCAGGCAGACGAGTGAAAGGTCGAAGCAGCCATCACTAGCGCTGGCAGACCACGCCCAACTCTGTGATATTATTAAAAACCTACAGTACAATAAACTTAAAATAAATAGTAAACTTAAAGCAGTATGGGTAACTAACTTTGCAAAACATTTTATTATTGGTTGTTGATTTACATCTGGCTCACACTGATGAGATTTTGCATGCATTTTAGAATGCACTGAACCGCATGAGAAGTGAAATAACATGTTCTATGGAGGCTGTTTACAGATATGCAGCCCAAATGTGATGCAATTTGAAAAAGAGTGCTGTGTGTGTGTTTGGTGTGATGCAATGTGATTTTGAGCCCTATATTGTTAAATAGAAACTGCATGGAAAACACATAAGTGTTTATATGCAATACTATTCGAGTACGTTTCTAGGACTCTGTGTTGTATTTCTCAAAGCCTTGAGAGAGACACCATGCCATAAAAAAAAATTGCAGCTGCATTCAAAACACATTGCAAATGCATTTGAATCACATAGGAACCCTGATGAAGTCGCACTGCCTTTGATACTTCTAATTGCACTACAAAATTCATTGAAATCGCAAAACATCACTGTGAATCTAGCCTTATAGTATATTTATTTACTTACTGTATTATTTACTTTTTGTTTGTTTAAATCAAAGATTCATATCAGTTAAACCCTTGCTTTTAACTGTACACGTTATCTATCACTGACTACAAAGATTTATAGCAAACCATGGGGGACACATCAATTGTGTTGCACAGCAAGAAAACGCAAAGAAAGAAAAGTGAGACATTTTATGAGACAGATTTATTTTAATACTGCTGCATGATCATAAATTCCTCCATCTGCTGTACCTTTTGTTTGGTGAGAAAAAACAACCCCCTCTGGGTGATCAATGTACATTACAGTGATTTCAACAAATTTTGTTACAAATTCCTACTTGTTTCCGCTGTGACGTGAAAGCTGTATGCTCCACCATTTTAATCGGCTGGTATATTTGGAATGTCCTGATGAGGAAAGCAGCAGTCAATCACTTTTAGAAGTGATTAATCCCTAGGCAGTATCTTACCAAAAATTATATTTTTGTTGCAGAGAATGCCTAAAACCTCACTTTGTAGTGCAGAGTTCTTCACATAAACAGAAAATAAAAATGTTGGGGGCTTTCCGTACACCAACTGTGTACAAACCATCTCCAGGAGCCATTTTGCATTGACATTATAGATAATTACAGCAGCTGCAGTTTGAAAAGGAAAGGTCATTTTTAATAACATTACATTACAAAATGGCATGTGCAATATATATATATATATATATATATATATATTTTTTAATCACTATATTTTTTTTCAACACAAATAAGTTATTCTTTAGTTAATAGTGCAACAGGAAAACCTGGCAATAACCACTTTTTTCTTGCTATTCATGCATCTGTTTGAAGTCTCATCTTTAGTGTTTAGACTATGCCCTGTACACACGTTCGGTCAATCCGATGAGAACGGTCTGATGGATTTTTCCATCGGTTAACCAATGAAGCTGACTGATGGTCTGATGTGCCTACACACCATCGGTTAAAAAAACAATTGTGTCAGAACGCGGTGACGTAAAACACAAGGACGTGCTGAAAAAAATGACATTCAATGCTTCCAAGAATGCGTTGACTTGATTCTGAGAATGCATGGATTTTTAACCGATGGTCGTGCCTACAAACGATCGTTTTTTTTGCTATCGGTTAGGTATCCATCGGTTAAATTTAAAACAAGTTTGCTTTTTTTTTTAACGATGGATTTTTAACCGATGGCGCCCACGCACGATTGGTTTGGTCTGATGAAAACAGTCCATCAGACCATTCTCATTGGTTTGACCGATCGTGTGTACGCAGCTTTACTTTTGCATCTGTTTGGATTCTCATCTCTAATGTTTAAACGTTTGCAGACCTTTTAACGTCTCAGCTTGCCATCCAGGATTACAGTAAATATTTTTAAAACCTTTGGCTTAAACTTTGCTAATAGACATTTGGGGCCAGATTCACAGAGCCCTTACTCCTGTCTAACTGGTGTTAGACTGGAGCAATTTCAAATTACGAGTGTTTTTTAGCTAGTCGAAAACCTTAAACCATGAAAAGACGGCTGCGGGCTTCAATTGGACTGGATTACGTGTTCGTACGCCTTCGGATCTATGCTGCAATAAAATTGTGGCCACTGGGTTGACTTCCCGTCGTTTTCCGCGTCGGGGTATGCAATTGAGCTTTTGCCGGCGATCCCCGAAATTACGATCTTCATTCGCAATCTCTTAAGGCACCTTTAGTCATCTTTTTTTTGCGTAACACTATACCAGCTTTTTGCTGCTCTAATATTAGACAGCCAATGTTAAGTATGGCCGTCGTTCCCGCGTCGAATTTCTACGTTTTCCGACATCTTTTATTATTTTTTACGTAAGTCGTCCGGGAATAGGAATGTTCGTAAACGACGCTACTCAAACAACGAATGACGTAACAACGTGATTTCGCGCAATGCACGGCGGGAAATTTCTGAACGGACCATGCGCAGTTCGATCGCCGCAGGGGCGCGCTTAATTTAAATGCTTCACGCCCCCTAATCACGTATTTCGATTACGCGGCGAGAAATAGACTATGCCGGCGTAGCGTACAGGCAAAAATCTACCCGAATTCGGTGTAGAGCCTGCTAAAATACGGCAGCGTAGAGTATTTCGATTACGCAGCGCAATATTAAGTGTATGTGAATCTGGCCCTTGATTTTTTTTTTTTTAAATAGTGATAGTCTTTAGGTAAACTGATACATTTTCTTTCAAGTTTAAGTATACACATGTAAAGATGGTATACTGTATTCTAAATACATAACATACATTTTATGTTTTTTTTTTTTTTAGGGAAACGTAATTAATCAAGGTCTTTCTGTTAATCGTGTCACATTGATTTGCAAAGGCTAAATATTTCAACTGACAAATTTTGTCCTTTCTTTGTAAAACCTAGACAAGCTTGAATTTACGTGAGGAAAATCCACCATTATGTCAGAAACATATCTTCTGAATCATTAACAAGATAATGAAGGATAAAGACAGAAAATAACCATCTCTCATTAAACCAGACATTCATATCCTCAAAGTCAGTTAGAATCAATAATATAATGCCACAAAATTAAAAAAGGATGTTTGGTAGATTAATCCCCCACCTGTTGTTTGCATGCTTGCCAATAAGAAGCTATACTGTACGTCAAAATAAAGCTAAAGATTAAACATGCAGACAATGTAAATTGTTCCAGACAGGTCTTTGAAAATACCATACAAACCACTAATGATTTCTATGATAATATGGAAGAAATTATCAAACCCATTAAATGTTTCTTTGATCAAAAACCACGGATCACACATGGTCTCTTTTATTCCAATATTAAGACTTCTAATGATAGTGCATTTTGTGGTTAATTAATAAGTTAGCAGTGTATCATCAGACACAAGATGCATTATGTCTTTGAAAAAAATATGAAACACATGCAAGAGAAGCTTTAAATCAAATAATGAATGATGTTCAAGCTGTTCAAAGATGTTAATCAGAGGAAGGAAACGTGCAATTATTTTTCAGAGAGATTTTTTCCTTGTAAATAAAATGTTTAGTATTAGTTTTGTCACTGTGTTGCAAAAAGTAAAGTGGTTATACCCCACATCATCCAGGACTTAATGCCATTACCATTATATGTATGCATGTATCTATTTATTTATTAGCTAGAGCAATTTCATTAAAAAAATTACACACACGACTGCTGTTTTTTTGGGCTATTGGCAACTTTCTCTATATTTTAGAATAATCGTTTTTGTTTATCTGAAGACCATTGATTTCTATCAAGGACCCTGCGTGTTCACTCCTATATTCTCACAGCTGCAGACATTTGATGTCCTGCAAATTATAACTTTAGCCTTAAAATTCTCATTTGCAATTTCTTGCATGTTTTGTATTCACTCATAGCAAATTAATGTACTACTGTTATAAGTAATGCAAATCTTCTGGGTGAATACCAGCTTAGAGCTGATGATTGCAGGCCAATCTAGGAACTGTTAATGTGTTTACATTTGCATATATACTGTGTATATATAATAAAATACTGTAATAGTAGAGATAGATCTTTTAGAAAACCATATACCATCTGTAAATGTTATAACACTTTGTGTGTATATCATATGCTAAACCTGTGGTATCATGTCTATACCTAGCCCCCCTTAACTCCAATTAGAGGTCTGCATAAGAGACAAGAGAAATAAAAAGATGAGAGAATAGAAAAACAGGAGAATGAAGAGGAAACCAGGAAGAAAGAAAAAGTAATGGAAAAGAGATGGGTCGCTCCTTTCACACCCTGCAAATTGTGCATTGAGTATTAGATTAGAATACTTAATATTAGTATTGAGTATAAGATTCACATTCTATGCATGACGGTAAAAAACATTCTGTATGCAGCTCTGCCCCAGCCTTCCCTTATAATTTCCAGAGCCCCATCTCTAGCAGCAGCTCCCTGGGGGTCTCTTCATTCACTGAGATAGCAGTGGGAGCGATTGGGTCCTGTTACTGGAAAGAGCGGGAGCAGGGCCGAGCTATGCTTTGTGTGTAAATGGACACACAGAGCAATGGCTTGGGGGAGAGCCTGCTTGGGTGCCCCCATAGCAAGCTGGAATGTGTTTGTATATATATATATATATATATATATATATATATATATTGTAGCAGAGCGTCCCAGAGAGAGCCTGGGAGAGTCCAGTTCAGGGTTTATACCTCTCCCAGGCTCCTCTCTTACACGTTCAGGGATCTCTGATCCCTGATCCAGGTCAGGTGTTGGCCCTCTCCCCCAGGCCAATTTAAGCTCACCTGAGCTAACAGCCATTGCTCTGTCCTGGGAAACAGATAGTGTGGATCTGTAGGAGCAAGGAGGTTGTTAAAAGACTGGTGAGAAGTTTGTGTTTTGAGCTAACAAGCGGTAGGCTTGTTTGGCTTAGTAGTTAGGGCCTACATATCGTGTAGTTAGAGCCGAGACATGGCTAGGTGTTTAAACTACTTTTGTTTGTTTTGTTTTCTGCACACTGTACAGCACCTGTAAATAGACTTTGTATAGCACCAATAAAAATCCCACTGTTGTTCACTTATCCTATGGACTTTGGTATCTGTGCCTGCTCATCCCAGGGAGCTTTTGTACCCGCTACCTATCCCCAGATTACAATATATATATATTGTATATTGTCTGATACTATGGTGTGCTCTCTGTTGGGTTGTTTGGGGTGTGTCTGTATTCCATTGTTCTATTGTGTCTGTTTGCCTTGAGAAGCAGCTTCTTGGTGGACATATCCACCAGGGTGTCTGGAGTCTGCCACATTTGCTATGGGGGCACTCGGCAGGAGGTAGGGTTCAGGAGCACTAGTGGGGGACCCGAGAAGAGGAGGATCAGGGCTGCTCTGTGCAAAACCACTACAAAAAAAGTAAAAAACACTATAAAGAGCAGGAAAATATCACTTTCAGTATACATGGCGACCAGCCAGGGCTAGCACCTGAAAATGAGGTTAAAACAAACAATACTTACCTGGAATGGTGCCTATCTTGTTTGGATGCTTGCTAGAAAGTTAGCATCATATTGCCTTTTTTCGCAATATGGAGATGTTTTGGTGGTCTGTAGATCCATTATAATTTAAGCATATGCACAAAAAACGTAGGTATTCTCTTTTTAAAACATTTTTGGGGCTATATATGTTCTGATGAAACTAAAATAATTAAAGGTATATAAGTTTGCATGATTTATGTATATTGTCCAGTACTTATGTGGTCTTCTGCTTCATTGAATTTAATATATCTTGGATCTGGCCACTTGTAAGTCCCCCTCTGAGTGATATACAAGTAGGGAGGGGGGTCTGTTATGTTACAGTTGTTATAGATACTATAATCTGTCTTTCCTCTCTATACCTATTTAGTGGTACATCCCTATAGGAGGTTTGTCAGCTGTATATGGAGGGTCTGATTTAGCCCCTTTGTCCCAGTGTCCACCCAGGAGTGTGTTTTGCCTCTGGCTGCTACTTATGCCGCGTTCACATGATCGGTTAAAACGATGAGAACGATCTGATGGAGCGTTTTAATCGGTCCAAACCGATCGTGTGTGGGTGCTATCTGTGATTTAACCATTGTTTAAAAAAAGCCAACTTGTTTTAAATTTAACCGATGGATACCTAACCGATAGGAAAAAAATTATCGTTTGTAGGCACAACCATTGGTTAAAAAGCATTGAACTTCATTTTTTTTTCAGCACGTCGTTGTGTTTTACGTCACCGCGTTCTGACATGATCTTTTTTTAGCCGATGGTGTGTAGGCACGACGGACCATCAGTCAGCTTCATCGGTTAACCAATGAAAATGGTGTTGCACATTGGTAGGTGGAGATTGGTATATAATGAGCTGTTTTTTATTTTGTAGTACTAGAACAATATACGTTATGTAAATTAGGCATATACTGTAATTGTTTTTTGGAAATTATGAAAGAATATTGTTGAACCACACATAAACATTTTTTTTTTTAATTTTTAAATATGCAAAAATAAAATGAAATGCAAGTTTTATGAATTGTACCTGTAAGTGTCATCTCATGTGTACCAGTAGAACATATTTTTTTCTTTACTTATTTGGTTATATGTTAGAATGTAGTACAGTGGTGGTGGTCTCTTTATACAATACATAAAATGCTGATTTTGAAAAAAAAAATGAGTACTAAAGTATGTAGCTGTTTCATGTCAGCATCCAGTTATAAGTCCTGACATATGTGGTGTCTATTTCTTTAAGACAGTTTCATCTTTTACAGTTTACAGAGATGTGTGTTGTATAAATATTGTTGTGTATATTTACACAACACGTGTCCCAAGAAACACATGTCATGGTCATGGTAATATCATAACCTGGATTGCAAGTTGGCATGGCTGGCCCCAAGCATCAAATAAGTTATGATTGTGGAGAAGTGGCTGCAACTGAAACAGCACAGAAAGAGGACTACATCCTTCTCCTGATATAGAATGTAGGACCCAACAGCATTGTTCAGTGAGGCAGCCCGATAGGAACAATAGTCTTTACCTTAACTGTGCTGTACCAGGTACCCCACAGCCTTTCATTGTAAATAGTACCAGCCAGGTTGTTCTTACACTGCCTTCATGCACCGCTTTCCATATTTAATCATATGAATGGCTCTGTCCACCATTACTGTGGCCCCATCCATAGCAATGAAACAAGTGATGGTGGCATGGATGTGGATGTATGGCCTAACTGGCAGTATTACCAATGAAAGACTGTTAAGCACTGTGTGTGGCTTAAAAGTAAGCACTATACTTTGCTTGGTACACCGGGATTTGGGAGGGAAGTGGTTGGTGTAGTGGAGCTATAAAGGACAGCTACTAAGATTAACGTTATGCTAAAATGCAAGCAATAAAACAAAACAAAAAATAAATCAAGTAGCCATAGCATTTAGAGCATCTGTCCTCCAACTGGTAAAGTACAATATTGACACAATTCAGAAAAGGTAAACAAGATTTCTCAAAAAGGACGATTTAAAAAAATCCATGAGCAATGGTCTTACATTCAAGTAAAATATTTTAGTAATGATTAAGGTGTATGTGCATGTTCAGTACACATAGATGTTTATACTTCATCCTGTGAAAAAAATGCAAATGCAAGGTAAAAAATGTACAAATGGTTAAATATCACTTCAGCAGCATAGCTTGACTCTTAATTTGCATCTATCCTGGTTGTAAATAACATTTCCCACTAGAGGTTGCTGTTTGAAGATGGGAGACCTGTGCTGCACTGAGCTGAATGGCAATCCATCTTCAAAAGCAGATTTTTTTGAACACAGCCGGAGGCTAAGGGAAATATTGCCAGAAGCAGGAATTATTTTCAGTTAAGATAACCTATCATATTGACATATCAGAAGCCAGTATATCAATGGGTTATATCAGTTATTTTAAAATACATTCTTGCACCTTCATCTTTGCAGCTTTCAGCAACTGGTTTAAGCCATGCCAGCATGTTAACAGACTCATGGCTGCTAGAGTTTATTTACCTTTTAGCCCTGGCCACAAGCATTGTTGCAAAAGTGATTTTTTAAGCTGTAAAGACAACCCATCACTTCTACATGTACGTTAAGGTGCTGTACCCCTGCCCATCATCCCTCCCACCTATTATCCCATTGTAACTCCAAAATTGTAAAACCTTCTGTCCTTACATACATGCACATTGTCACTGTTTCACAGAAGTGTACAATTTTGAGCCATATTTGATATCTATTTACTCTAGGAAACCGCATCTTATATATTTTAATGTAAATTGAGTATTATATTATGCACTAAGATTAATTTGAGTGTATTTTTTACTAAACTATAGAACAGTAGTGCAACTGTTTTAACAAATTACAAATGCCATCATTTTATTCTACATGGCCTTTGCGTTCATAAAACATAAAATATTTTAAGTTTTAAATAATATTTAAGTCTAAAATTTGCATTTTAACATGCATACAAAAAAAATGGCACAGGCAGCGAAAGTGGTTAGATGTCCATTTTTTTGTTTGTTCTTTTCTTTAGATTTTACAAAGGATGTGCCAATTCTACAGTTGTGCAATAAGTATTTGCTAAAGAATAGTTTTGGTGAGGATTGCATGTACCTTCTTGTATGCTCTCCTTTCCAGACTGCAAGTGTCACTGATATATAATATTTTGTTGTCAAATTTGTTTATTGGGTTTAAAGTAAAGAGAATGATATATAATATTTTAACAGAACCTTTAATAAACTGATGCACTAGGTGGATAGGGATCAGTTTTTCATACAATCGTTGGATTACTTTTTGTTAATATCTTCCCAATTTTATGTTTGCATTTCTTCTTAAAATGTTTCAGAAGGAGGTTCAATGAAACTGAAAAAAAAAACACACAGGGACCTTCTAGTAAAATTAGTCCATATGCATTGTTATTCTGTGGAGAAAGAGAATTATTTTCTGCAGAACACACTGGATAATCTGGATTCACTGATAAAATAAGTGAGAAAGTCCAGGGAAGTAAACTTAAAGCTTAACTCGAGGCACCATGGTTTCACACACCAAGAAAGGGAGTAAGAATCATAAGTAAGAGATAAAAGTGCACATATGACCCCTCCATGATGCATAACCTGCCTACCATGTATTTTCTTATTTGTCTCCTCTATAGTGTAACATGATCAGGGTATTTCTTGTTCTTGTCTTTATATCTCAGGAACACACTGTCCTCCTCCACTCACCCCTAATCAGCTCCCACTCAGCCTCCCTCTTCCTCAGCCACAGTTATCTTTCTCTCTGACACTTATTCATGCTCAGTTGCATTCTGTTACTCCTCCTAGTCCCCAAACTATTGGCACAAATGAACAATTACTACCAGTAACAAATGTGTCCTCTGTGATACCTGTATAAACTGTATGTATCATCAACAGTGAGATGGGGACTTCCTGTTGACAGCTGCTCATGCATTCACAGGAAGCTTTGTATTTTTTAAATAAATACAATGCTTCCTCTGATTGGCTGAGGTGGAGATTGTTAAGTCACCCACCCACCTCTCCAGCTCAGCCTATCAGAAAAAGCCTTGTTTAAAAAAAAAATAGGAAGCTTCCTGATAAAGTCTGAATTTATTTTGCTCCGGGTAGGGGTTGGGAAGTAACCAACTCACTGCTGTAGCACTTCCCTTTATACCGTATGTAGCTAATGCTACTTACAGGTTATACTGTCCTTACAGTAGGCACATTTATTAGTAATAGTTCATTCGGACCAGCTTGGTTCAAATAAACAATTTTAAAGTGAGAGAAAACTTAGGCATTAAGAATAAATAATGTAGCTCAGTAGTTAATAATGCACCACTAGATGTTTTTTTATGTTTTTCAAAAGCAGTGTAAGAACTTGAATTTGACTCTGTATTAACCTTATACTGTCCCTGTTTAGCAGACTTGAGAGGGTGAAAGGGAAAAAATCAGAACAAAGACCCAGTTATTTAACATGGAGGAGAGAGCAAAATGAGAGAAATATGCTCATAACTGTGTTGATTTTCCTTACTGTCCTGACCCACGCAAAGGATGGGTCTAAGAAATGGGTTGAATGATGCTGGCTGTCGATCTACTCAAACAACAGTGGACATCAAGTGGGAAAAAGAAGAGGAAAATAAGTGGGGGATAGTTCTTTAATGTTAGTATTGTAGCAAAAGCTGCTATTTTATGTTATCCTTTAATAAAAATAAATAAATAAGATTTCTGCTTAATTATTTGCAATAAAAGCAAAAACAAAGCTTGTACTAGTTCAACTGAAATGTAATAATTTATTTAGAAGTTAAGTGCTGCTGCATTAAAATTATAGTCACTGCTTTGAGGTCAAACAGTTATAGAATGATGAAGTATATACTGCACAGTATAATATATATATATATATATATATATATATATATATATATATATATATACACATTTAATAAAAAGTATTAATTTGAAAATCGTTGGAGACAAATACAGACATGAATACAATCCAAAAATGAGTTCTTTCAGAATGGATATTGCACAGATGGTATTTTTTAACAGTTGCTAAGTAGTGCCATGTAACTAAAATGACATATAAGCATTGTTTTGACTGCCTGCTACTCAAGTGCCCACACATAATGCTTTGAAGAATGTTTTCTATGTGGCAGACCTGCTAAGTTTAGGCAAAACTGAGTTTAATAATGAAAAATCCTCTTGAAAGTTTAGAAAATGTTTTATCCATGTTTTTTTTTATGACATTGAAATTAAAGGCACATTATTATACTCAACATACAATATTTACTTTTACACACATTGCACATATGTGATTGGTAAAAAAAAAAAATAATAATAATAATAATTTTACTACATTTTCTTCTGTGTTTTTATAACAAAATTTGTATTATTAGTAAATTTATTGTGAAATATAAATGTATGAAAACTGTGAAACATAATTTCACTACAGTGGAGCTTTAAAATAATCACTATGCTGTTAAGTTAATTGGTTTTGATTAGTGTCACACAAAAAGAGACAGTTGGGGTTTAAGGGCCCTTTCACACGTGCGGACCGTATGTCCGTATTTCATCCATCCGTTTTCGGATGAAATACAGACATACATGTAACCATATGGGATAGCGGGTGTCAGCGGATGAACATCCGCTGACACCCTTAATTGTCCGCCTCCGCAAACATTCGCTTTTGCAGATGGAAGAAAACCCTAATTTGTCTTCCGTCTGCAGAGCGGATCGGATGAACATGGACAGACGGTCCGTGTTCATCCGCTCCCCCATAGGGGAGAGTGGAGAAAAAACACAGTGTGCTCAGACCGCTCTGTCATCCGACGGCTCAGCGGGGATTTAGAGAGCGATCCCCGCTGAGCAAACTGACACACAGAGGCAGATCAATACTCATCCGCCCTGTGTGAAAGGGCCCTAAAAGTATATACTGAAGTTAAATAATTAGATTTTCAAATTTTCTGACGAGAAAAGTTCTTGTTTGAAAATTCCGATCGTCTGTGTGAAATTCCGACGCACAAAAAAAACACGCATGCTCTGAATAAATTGGACGCATGCTCGGAATCATTGAACTTTTTCTCGGCTCATTGTAAAATTTCCGACAACATTTGTCTCATCGTGTTTATGCAACACAAGTTTGAACCAAAATTCAGTCGGAAAAAAATCCATGGTTCTCTTGTCGGTATTTCCGATCATGTGTATGTGGCATAAGTACATGTTTAAAATGTATAGTATATATTACGGAAATCATTTTGAGTTATTCTACCTTTAAATGTGAGGTCTTGTCAAATGCAATTCTGTGCATGATCATAACTCTGGCTCTGAACTGGCAGCATACAGAGGACAGATAGTTAAGCAGACAGAATTGAATTCCCATCACATTTGTAGAACATTGGTTAGTAGAATTAGCCCTGAAAATTATGCACTTCTAACATTCACAGTCTCGTCCCCTGCATAACTTCACTGCAGCCTATTGCTCCTCCTCCTCTGCGCTGGCTCCTGCAGAGTATCACTACCTTGAACTCCTCATGTACACATCCTTTGCTGCAAAACTGTTAGATTCCTGTCTGTTCCAGTAAGACAACAAGCAATCACTCTGAATAACCCCAGCTTGCTGGCTGTACTTTGTTAATGTAATAAAGTCTCTTGAATTGTGTTTCTGGAGCAAATCAAGGAGCCAGAGGCATACAATACCTCTCCCCAGTGGCTCAGTGATTTTGTGTAGCTACACAGTCTTTTGGATGGTATTACCTGAGTGCTTTACTAGGCCAGAGATACTCAGTACCTCTCCCTGACAGCCTAGCAATGGTGGCACATGGCAATAAGCGGACTACAGCTAGCCAGTCCATAACTGTAAACGCTGCGTTCCACAGCCACAGCATTCTGCACTACTCTCAACATTCCTCCTTGTGCTTCTTCCACACTGACCTTCCCTAAAGTGCAAGTCCTGTGTTCCCCAGTCACAGGAGCCTGACACTATCTCCATGGTGAAGATCTTTATCCAGGAATACATCCTAGCAGCTCCTCCGGTCCTCCTCTACACTTAGGGCGTCTCCACTATGTGGGGACAACCTGCAGCCACTGTCTACACCTCCATTATCCTTTCTCCTGCACCGACAGAATCATCCTAGCAGCATGTGACCTCAGCTTATATGGGAGGCCTGCCTCCTGCCAATACCGAACAAGGATTGGTCAGAGCTCCTCACATGAGCTGCCTGTCACTCAAAAGTTAAAGTCCAACCCCTATTCCAGAACAATCTTCCTGAAAGCAGGGGAGGCATCTCTGAGTCAGAGCACAGGTGATCACACCCACTACTGCACTGAACACTCCCAGCAAAACAAGCAGGTCTAGCCTAATGCACATTCCTGCCTGCACTGATTCCTTAAACCCAGAAAAATCCAATTCTAGCACCTACCTAAACGTAGAGCGTGCTACATGAACTTATATAAAAATCACTTATGTTCAGTTATATTACTACAATGATCAAATACCACCAAAAGAAAGATCCATTTGTGGGGAAAAAAATGACGTCAATTTTGTTTGTGTACAACATCGCATGACCGCACTATTGTCAATTAAAGTGACGCAGTGCCATATCGAAAAAATTGGCCTGGTCATTGAGCAGCCAAATCTTCTGGGGCTGAAGTGAATAAATCTGTCCTGTCACTGGTCAATTTTACACTGCTGTGTCCTCCACAGTATCCTAATTCATGTAGTTAAGTCTCAGCCTGTACTCTTGGCCACCTATCTTTCAGATGGGTCTGGCCTGATCTAGAAGACAGAAGTACTAAATACACATACAAATTGGCCAGTGGCAGGGCTGTTTAGCATCAGTGAGAAAAGCCTTAGCAAACTATTGACTAATTACTATCTTCATTGGTCTACTAATGTGTAACTGGTAAAACTACAGAAACCAGGCAACAGTTATTTTCAAACTGAAATAAATCAGTTTAGGGTGATGTTTCCTGTATTTACGTCAATCTAATTGCAACAATAATAATAATTAAAAAAAAACAATTCCACAGATAAATATGCTCTGTACGTATATCCTGTCAATAAGACTGTGCATGAAAATCATACCTTTACTTAACACCAGCTTTAAGGTGGATATAAACCCACCGATCACCCTGTGTAAACTAAATGCTCAGTGTTAAGCTGCCCACATGTATAAAGCTGATGCATGTGTCCTTGCTTTTGTAGTTTTACCTCTTTCAGCTGTTGGAGCCTTATAAAACTCGGGAATCAGTGGGTGGGTCCCTTTGCAGGCGCTCGAGGCGGAGTTTTGACATCACATGAGACTCCCACTTGCCAAGCAGCATCATGATACCAAACCTCTAGCCTGCGCATTGAAAAGTGCATGCAGATAAGTCATGTCTGCATGCGCAGAACAAGCAGAGTGTGCTCGTGCCCCCCCCCCCATTCAATGTCCCAATGTCAAATATACTCAGCGCCAGTGGAGGATTCCTGGCCACTAGTTTTGACAGCTCATCAGGAAAGGCACCACATGACTTCAGCATGCCCAAACATGCTGAGATGTGGGTCAGCCAATCCTGGGAGAGCTTCAGAAGCAGATATGATATGAGGGATATGAAGCTGGAATCATAGACACTCTATCTGCTCCCATGCTCGTGCATGAAATAAAGAATTCAGATGTCAGTCACAGTAGTGGGGGGATGTGGTGACACAAACTTATCTGTGTGTTGCTTTTTATCTTAGTAAAAAAAGGCAAAAGATTGCTCAGGGCTGGATAAACTCTAAGGCCGCGTACACACAATCGAACATGTCCGTCGGATGGTGTGTATAGGCCTGTTGTCCGCCAGACAAAAGTTTTAAAACATGCTTTAAAACCTGTCCGATGGAAACCTGTCCGTCGGACAGGTTCGATGGTTAGTACACAAAAGCTTTGGACCAAAAACCCGCTTATGCTCAGAATCAAGTCAACGCATGCTTGGAAGCATTGAACTTCGTTTTTTTCATCACGTCATTGTGTTCTACGTCACCGCGTTCTGGTCTGATCGGATTTTGGTCCGATGGTGTGTACGCACATCAGACCATCAGACAAGTTCAGAGTTGTCTGATGAAAACGGTCGGTCGGACAAGTCTCATCAGACCGTGTGTACAGGGCCTTAGTTGCAAGACTGGGCAAAGATGACTCGACATCCTTTACTGTACCATGCATGTTAATTAACAACTTAATGACCCCCTTAATTACCAGATAATTTTTTGCAATATGGCACCGCTGTATTTTAACTGACAATTGTGCGGGCTCGTGACGCTATACCTAAATAAAACTGATGCCTTTTTTTCACATAAATACAGCATTCTTTTGGTGGTATTTTATCATCTTTGCATTTTTTTTCTTTGCGCTATAAACAAAAAAAAGACCATCAATTTTGAAAAAAAAAAAACAATATTTTTTACTTTCTGCTATAATACATATCTCCAAAAATGTAAAAAAAAAACAACAAATGTCTTCATCAATTTAGGCCAGTATGTATTCTTCTACATATTTGTGGTAAAAAAAAAAACAATAAGCGTACATTGATTGTTTTTTGTAAAAGTTATAGGCCCAGATTCACAGAGCGATTACGCCTGCGCAACAGGAGAGGCACGTGCGTAAGTCTAAATGTGCGCGTGCGTTTTTCGATGCACGGCATCCCCAAAACGAGATACGCAAGAAATCTACTTTTGTTTGTCCGGCGTAATTTCATTAGACAGGCGCATCCGTCCGCGCAAAACTGCGCTAGACACACCATTGATTTGCTAGTCAAATATGCTAAAGAGGGACTTACGGGGATCCACAAAAGATCGTTGGGGCAGCGCAGGCTACGCGCTGTGCGCAACAGCAAAATGTCCTGTCTAAAATTAGACCATATAAAAGCTGGTCTAAAAAGAGAAAAAAAGTCTACTTGTTAGATAAAGCAACACTGTTAGTGAGGAGCTCAGCAGTCACACGTGTTGCACAACAATCTGTATGCCAACATGCCAGGGGCATCGTCGTGCATAGCTATACTACTGACTTTAGATGAGCAAAGTAGGAGGAGGGCACGGAGGATGGCACGGGAGAGGATATACCGCACCCGCATACACCTGTTTGGCATGAGTGATTCTGAGGTGTATCGCATCTTCAGATTCACCCCTCATGCCATCCTGGAATTAACCACAACCCTGCAGGAGGACATCACCAGCCCAACACAACGCTCACATGCAGTGCAGCCACTGGTCAAGGTCATGGCAACACTCCATTTCCTTGCCAGTGACTCTTTTCAGCGTACAAGTGGAGTGGTGGCTGGGATGTCACAATCCTCCATGAGCAGATGTGTGCACCAGGTTGTCCCTGCAATCCTCAGACGCATGGCCAACCAAATCATCAAACCCACCACTGAGGACCTGCGGCTGAAGGCAATGACAGATTTCTACAGAATTGCCAGATTCCCACGCACCATCGGGGCCATTGATTGCACACATGTGGCACCACAGCCCCCCCCAGGAGACAGAGCACATGTACCGCAATCGGAAGCATTGGAATTCCATCAACGTACAGGTGATAGTCGATGCCCAAGGCCTCATATGGCACGTCCATGCCAAACACCCAGGGTCCAGCCATGACAGCTACATATACAATCAATGCCACATCCGAATGGAATTCGATCAGAACGTGTATGGGGACACCTGGCTGGTTGGTGAGTGACATGGGTGGCAGGCATGACTGTACCCCCCCATGATGCACACATCACAAGGGGCACATGCATGACTAACATCCTCCTGTCTTTTCCCTTACAGGTGACTCTGTATATCCACTGGGACCCCATCTCATGACTCCTATCCGGAACCCCCAAACCCCAGGAGAGGAAAGATACAATCAAGCACATGCCCAAACACGTGCAGTGGTGGAGCGCACCTTTGGTCTCCTGAAGTCACGTTTCCGATGCCTGGATAAGTCTGGGGGTACCCTCTTGTATTCCCCAAACTTTGTGTGCCAGATCATCGGTGCATGTTGCATGCTGCACAACTTCGCAGTAAGAAAGGGCCTGCAGATTGACCTACGTGATGACCTGACCCCTGAACCAGACAATCCCCCCCTAACCGAGGATACCCCGTCTTCTGAGGGAAGAGCAGCCAGGAGACAGCTCACATTAGGCATCTTTGCACATTAAACACACACATTAATCATGGCACAATGAGAATGCATGCATGCACACCACTGTGGTCCCTAGCACACACACCCCACATCCTCATCAAATTGGATTGGCACCAGTCCACCATGCAGGACTTGTGAGCAGCAACGCCACGCCAAGGCTTCAATTATGTCACTGAACATTCATACACCATTCACACGGACCTGGGGATCACTTCTCCCTGGTCCTGGGGAACCCTACTCCACCTAAATTGAGGGTGACAGCCCTTTTCCGGCAGAAATGTCACCCCCACATTCAAACAGCATTCACAACCCCAAAAAAAAAAAAAATGACCAGCAAAATCAAAAAATTTCCAGCAAAAAAAAGGGAAAAAAAATTATTGCCCTTGACGTGAGCCACGCCTGGGGCGCCCCCGGCCACGGCCCCGGCTCCTCAGGGGAGACTCATGGGGGAGGGGGAAAACCGGGGAAGGAGGAGCAGCCCCTGATCTCTGCCCACCTGGCGGTCTGCCCTCCAAGGCCACGGCTATTCTGTCCAGGGCACCACCAAGTGTTGCCGTGTTGGCCTGGATAGCCTGGGTAAGGGCCCTCACATCCTGCCCAACGCCTGCTGATGTCGTCTGTAGTTCGTTTAGGCAGTTTGTTAAAGCCCGGGAGTGAGAGTCCAGGATCACCAGCGTATCCTTGATGGAGGACAGGCTCTCCTCCATCCGCACCAATGTCTGGCTGACCTGTCCCAGATGGCGGGTCTGGAGGAACTGGTCCCTTCTCAGAGTGGCGGGCAGGAGATCGGCCACCCCCTGGTCTTCTGGGACGACTTCCTGCCTCCAGCTGATGCTTGTGGCCGGGGAGAAGGGGAGGCCCTTGGGAGGGGAGCCATGTTGGGGGAGGAGGGGGGGGCTCCCCCTTAGGGAGGGCTGCCTGCTGCCAGCCAGAGGGGAAGAGTCCTTAAAAACCACAAGTCCAGTGCCTGACATGGACTCCTCCTCCTCATGAAACTCCTCCTCCTCAACCTCCTCCGCGGACTCCGGCCTTGTCGGGGGGGCC
The DNA here is from genome assembly GCA_029574335.1 of Rana kukunoris. Lineage (NCBI taxonomy): Eukaryota > Metazoa > Chordata > Amphibia > Anura > Ranidae > Rana > Rana kukunoris. The sequence goes on along the minus strand of CM056050.1, from coordinate 220,871,714 downwards.
TCATTAGGCTGCTGCACATCTGTGGATGACACAAAACATTCACAGGTTGGAGGATCCACACACTTGCCACATATTCCCTTTCACCCCCTCCCCCACACATGCTACACACCTGATATTAAAAAAAAAATTACCTGGCACCACGGGCTCCGGACTTGAGTCAAAGCCGGGCAGGCCCTCAACTTCATGCCGATGAAAGGTCAGGGCCACCGCACGCTCCTCTTCTGTCAGCCTAATACGGCATGGTGGGCCCCCTCCTGTGCCCCTGGCATGGGCAAGCATTTTGGACAGCTTCTGTTTGACCAGACGCCGGAGGTCATAAATTTTTTTGTCAATCCCAGACCGGGTCCGTGTCTCCCCCTCCCCCACTGAATTGACCTGCTCAGTGATGAGGTCCAAAATCTCCCTCCTCCTGGCCGGGGTGGTGTTGGCACTGTCCGGGCCGTGGAGGAAACGCCCATAATCGCTAATGGCCCGGGCAAGAATTCTTTTTTCCCCCCAAAGTAAAATTTAGTTTTCGCTTTCTCTCTGTCATACTGCAAAAACTCACTCCCAGTCCACAAAAATCAGTCACAAAAACAAGCACAACCAATCAAGCAAGAACACACACAAAGAGAAAACTAACACGCAAAAAATCACACAAGCACTCAGCAAAAAACAGTCACAAAAACAAACAACAAAAATTCAGCAAGAAAACAAACGAACAGAAATATATCAAACAAACAGTCTCTCAAACACTTATCAAAAAACACTTTCAAAGATCTACTAACAAACACTTGATCACACAGAACACTAATCTAACAAATACAAAACACAACGCTACGAACAACGGGACAAAAGCACTTGGTTAACTGATTGCCGACCGCCCGCCGTCATATTACTGCGGGACGGTGGCACTGCTGGGCGAGAGCACATAGCTCTACGTCCTATCTTTTTCGGCCACTAGGGGGCGCGCGCGCGCCGGCGGCGGCCCCCCGCGCGCCGGCGGCGGCCCCCGCGCGCGTCCAACGCACGCCCCGAGTCCGTTACAGAGCGGGGAACGGGAGGTATGTGTGTAAACACATTCCTCTCGTTCCTGTCAGCGGGGGAAACGCTGATCTCCCGTTCATACAATGTATGAACGGAAGATCAGTGATTCCCCCTAGTGAGTCAACCCCCCCCATACAGTTAGAACACACCAGGAACATACTTAACCCCTTCCCCACCCCCTAGTGTTAACCCCTTTACTGCCAATGGCATTTTTATAGTAATCCAATGCATTTTTATAGCATTGATCGCTATAAAAATGCCAATGGTCCCAAAAATGTGTCAAAAGTGTCCGATGTGACCGCCATAATATCGCAGTACCGAAAAAAAACGCTGATCGCCGCCATTACTAGTAAAAAAAAAATATTAATAAAAATGCCATAAAACTACCCCCTTTTTTGTAAACGCTATCAATTTTGCGCTAACCAATCAATAAACACTAATTGCGATTTTTTTTTTACGAAAAATATGTAGAAGAATACGTATCGGCCTAAACTGAGGAAAAAAAATGTTTTTTTATTTCTTTTTTGGGGATATTTATTATAGCAAAATGTAAAAAATATTGCATTTTTTTCTAAATAGTCGCTCTATTTTTGTTTATAGCGCAAAAAATAAAAACCGCAGAGATGATCAAATACCACCAAAAAAAAGCTCTATTTGTGGGAAAAAAAGGACGCCAATTTTGTTATGGAGCCACGTCGCACGATCGCACAATTGTCAGTTAAAGCGACGCAGTGCCGAATCACAAAAAGTGCTCTGGTCATTGGGCAGCAATATGGTCCGGGACTAAAGTGGTTAAATGGGAAGGGACAAAGGGATGTACTTTTGCAATGCAAGTGCATTTGTGTCTGTCTATTTATGCTGTCTGCGTAGTCCTTAGTCCATTTCCAATTTCACTGATTGCGCCGCTCCCGAGTTGTGAGCATGCGCACAGCGGAGCTGACCATGGTCTCCTTCAAGCGCGCATGCGCGAGCCGGCCGGCCCTTCATTTGCATGGGGTCACGGCTCATTTCAATGTAACCCGCCCACGTCCTTCCCAATTTGTATTACTCCGCCTTACGCCTCTGAAATAACGTTACGCATGCGCAATTTTCTGCGCAAAAGCTACGAGAATAGGGTGATTACGCGGCTACATTGCGCAAGTCTAACGTAAAGGCGGTGCGCTACGCCGGTCCAATAATGCGCAGATGTACCTGAATCTGGGCCATAGCATCTACAAACCACAGGATAAATGTATGGACTTCTAATTATTTTATTAACCACTTCAGAACCGTGCTATTGACAAAATACGTCAACAGCGTGGACCTGAGGTGCCAAGTAGACGTCTTTGGATGTGATTTCTAGTGCATTACCCACGCACCACTGGGTGGCGCGCCGCAGGTAAACACTGTGTCGCCACATCGCTGAAAAGCCGATGCATGTACCTGGCGGCCGCGATGTCCGTCGGGTACATGCGATCGGCGGGAAAACAAGCAGATGACAGCAGGGACGTGTAAACACAGAGCTCCACGTGCTGTCAGAGGAGAGGAGACCGATCTGTGTCTCTTGTACATAGGGACACAGCATCGGTCACCTCCCCCAGTCACCCCCCTCCCCCCACACAGTTAGAGCACACCCAGGATACACATTTAACTCCTTCCTCACCCCCTAGTGTTAACCCCTTCCCTGCCAGTCACATTTATTCAGTAATTAGTGCATTTTTATAGCACTGATCACTGTATAAATGTGAATGGTCCCAAATTTGTGTCAAAAGTGGCCGATATGTCTGCCGCAATATCGCAGTCGCAATAAAAATCGCAGATCGCCACCATTACTAGTAAAAAAAATAATAATAAAAAAAATCATAATTCTGTTCCCCATTTTGTAGACGCTATAACTTTTGCGCAAACCAGTCGCTAATTGCGTTTTTTTTTTTACAAAAATACGTCGAAAAATACGTATCGACCTTAACTGTGAAAAAAAATATATATATATTTTTTTAAATTGGATATTTATTATAGCAACAAGTAAAACATATATATATATATTTTTTTTAAATTGTCGCTCTTTTTTTGTTTATAGCGCAAAGAATAAAAACTGCAGAGGTGATCAAATACCACCAAAATAAAGCTCTATTTGTGGGGTAAAAAGGACATCAATTTTGTTTGGGAGCCATGTCGCACGACTGCGCAAATGTCAGTTAAAGCGACGCAGTGCCGGAAGCTGAAATTTCGCCTGGGAACGAAGGGGGTTTATGTGCCCAGTAAGCAAGTGGTTAAATATTTTTTCTAGTAATGGCAGCGATCAGTGATTTTTAGCGGGACTGTGATTTTGCGGCAGACAAATATGACCCTAAAGCCCTGTACACACGATCGGATATCTGATGAAATCTAATCTGATGGAGTTTTTCGTTGGATATCCGATGAAGCTGACTTTCATCAGTCTTGCCTAGACACCATCGGTCAAAACGTGTCCAACGCGGTGACGTAAAACACTACGACGTGCTGAGAAAAATGTTCAATGCTTTCGAGCATGCGTCGACTTGATTCTGAGCATGCATGATTTTTTGACCGATGGGCTTCCACACAGACGATCGTTTTTTTCGATCGTTTTTTTATCCATAGGAACATTTTAAAACATGTTCTATTTTTTTTTTCACCGATAGAAAACAAACCAATGGGGCCCACACACGATCGGTTCGTCCGATGAAAACAGTCCATCGGTCTGTTTTCATCGGACAAACCGATCGTGTGTACAGAGCTTAAGTGACACTTTTTGGGGACCAGTGCTAAAATAATTCACTGATTACTGTATAAATGACACTGGCCAGGAAGAGGTTAACATCAGGGGCGATCAAAGGGTTAAATGTGTTCCCTGTGTGTGCTTTCTTACTGTGTGGGGGAAGTACTGACAAGAACAACACAGAGATCGCTGTTCCTTATTATTAGGAACAGCAGGTCTCCATGTTGTCCACTGTCAGAATAGGGATCTGCCTTGTTTACAAATTCCTGTTCTGCCTCTCTGTGAAGCAATTGCGGGTGGGTTAGCCAGGCACCCGCATCGGCTCCTCCTCTGTGCAGCAGGTGCGTGCCCACACTATCTATTGCATGAAACGATGTTCAAGTACGTTGTTTCGTGAAATAGAGCCACCCTGCCACAGTATATATGGGATGGGCAGTCTTTAAGTGGTTAAAGATTTGTTTGGTATTGGTACATGTCCCCCACAGAAGTACCTAGTTTGCAATGCCTTTTTTGACAGTACTTGCCTATTAGCTCAAAAATGGACAACATGTAACACCAAGATTCACAATTATAGACTTTGGTGGAATTCATCTCTAAGTTTGGGTTCGCTGAATTTAATTTAAGATTCGCTAAACCTTTGGTGAAAAGAACCCAAGCAGTTACGTCTATCACAGGTCAGAAATGAGAAAGGGAACAGCCCAACATATTCATAAATGATAGTGTAATATGCTCTGAATGCTCACTGTGTCAATTCAGTACTTACTGTTTTAAAATAAACATGTGTTATTTATCTGGTGTAGTGAGCCCCCCTTCCATTTACAAGTTGTTGTAAATCATCCCCGGGAAAACAAAGGAAATAATCTAGCAATCAACCTGACATTCTATTCACATGATGTCAGAAATATTCCCTTTTCACAGCCATGACTGTAGACAGAGCTTTGTGTATTAAGTCTTATAAGAATTCAGAGGCTAAGAATAAAGGAATGAAGAAGCAATATGTCTGTGTATTCTGAGGCTACTCAAATAGATCAGCTTCAAGATACACACATTACAGGGATTTCCAGCTAATCCACCAAACCCATTCTGTTTTTGTTGTTTTTTTGTTTGTTTTTTAATAAGAGTGTCATTGGCCCTGCACACCACATATCCAGTAATCACCATTTCAAAAAGACATAATTTATAAAAAAAATAAACAAAGCAAACAAAGCAATTCCCAATTGACAAAAATAAAATAAAAAAAATAGTTTTTGAAGTGTTTTATTAATTGATGGGTCGGTTTCCTATGTCAGATAAGACTACTCATTTTGAACAATGAATTTTCGTTTTGTTTATTAAATAGTGTAGATCAGTGTAAATTTGGAATATGCAATTTATACTTGCACGTGACTGTATGATGAAACACAGCTTTACCTTATCCACTCTCCTTCTACACACAGCAGAACAACCCTGAGAAACATTAAATCCATGTATATAAAATGCATCCATAGGGCCAGATTCAGGTAGATGGGCGAATCTTTAATCTGGAGTAACGCTTCTCATTTACGTTACTCTGCCGAAATTTTAGGAGCAAGTGCTGTTATTCATGAAGCACTTGCTCCTAAAGTTGCGGCAGCGTATCGAAAATGAGCCGGCGGAATTCAAATTGGGCGGGTACGGGGTGTGTATTATTTAAACTAAGCGCGATCCCGCGGCGAACGTACTGCGCATGCGTCGACTGTCAATGCATCCCAGTGTGCATGCTCCAAATTCTGTCAGTGAACGTCAATGACGTCAAATCCCCATTCATGGACGTTTTACGCAAGCAACGCAATTTTTTTTTTTTCGACGCGATGACGACGGCTATACTTAACATAGGATACTCCACTAGGGGGCTGCTTTATCTTTACGCCGCGTATCGCTTACGGAAACGTCGGAAAGTCACTGCGTCGCGCCCGAATACGATCGTGAATTGCCGATTCCCGCTGATTAACATATTTTTTCGGCGTAAATCAGCGGGAACGCCCCAGCGCCATTTTTAAATTAAAGTTGCGATGCGATGGCAAAATTCAATTACGCCGCTCGCATCGGAACTCCAACACGGCGTTTCTTGTTTTCTGGTTACAGAAAACAAAAACGCCAGCTTAAAGTGACAGTTAGGCTGGAGTATCACTGATACTCCAGCCTAACTCGACCTGAATCTGGCCCATAGTGTTAACCTAGCAACCAGGCAGCTAGAATTTTCAGGAGGAGGCTGGCAAAAGAAGTACAAATATGTTTAAGTTCATTAGTTACCAAACATGCTATATGTACTAATATCAATTTTACATTTTATATAAAATTGTGCCCAGTTAATACTAATTTCCTCATACTCCCTAAAATGTACCAGGGTAAATATTTGATACTTGGTTGTATTACAGATTTTATATATCTACAATATTTGCACTGGCAGAAAAAGTAAAAATAATCTAATCATTTTCTACAAAAATTAACAGGAATGAATGACATGATCCCCTTGCCAGCTTAGAATTTTGGTTTCTGATATACTGAAGAGTACTGCTTGGACCTTGAAGAAGGGGACATACCCCAAAAGCTTGTCCTGAAAAATTGTATGTTAGTGCAAATAAAAAAAAAACTATTATGGACAGTACTCAATTTTCTCTGATATACTGAAGGAAACACAAGTTGGGGGCATTTGTAAACATATGGTATAAGGCAGAGGTGTATTTAGGTTTTGTGCTGCCCTAGGCCTGACTAAACTCGTGCACCCCCTAATTTAAATATCACCCACCCCTTCCTGTCACGGCCACACCCTGTGCTGTTTAAGACCCGCCCTGAAATTTTCGAGTGAGGACACTAAGTTCTAAGGGCCTGGGGGGGGGGGCAATGGATTCCCTTAATTTACTTAGATTTCCTCTTACTTCCTGGTTGCCCATAGACCAGGAAATGAAGGGAAATCTTCGCAATGGGACATGGATGGTAAAAAATAAACTGACAGGGGCTATAACCCTCCCTTACTCTACCCAATTTTTTGTTGTTTTACCCAATTTTGACTGTTTTATCATCCTGGACCACAAACCTTCCTCACTGTGCTATATGTTTCTGCTGCACCATCTACTTAAAGTAGAACTATAGGCAACACTTTTTTTACCTACATCTCAACTGCCCCCAAAATATTTGCCAAGATATGGGACCTGTAGGTTTGTGAGGAGCAGCTGCCCCTGAAGTAGGAATTGGAGCCAAGGGATCAGTACCCCTGTCCCATAACGATGGCTATAGAACTACTCGGCCTTACACAAAAAGATGTCTATAAATTAAACGTATACTATCTTCCCCAATGCCCTATTAGGGATGACCCCTACCCAAGACCCACATGCCTGATACCTATTAGTCCACTTTTTGGCAAATGATATCTGAACCAACAGATGTGAATTCTTGCACACCCTCTACCCAATGGTCAATGTTCATGGTGTTTCATATATATGCGTGCCTCTCTGAACGGAGCTAGTGAAAATTGCAGGTATAAGGGGATAATGCAATATTAAAATGGAATACTGATCCTTATGTACCATCGACATTGATATCTAAGGATGTTGTGACCATAACCACTGCCTACTGTTTGTACCTTTGTTTTTTCTTTTGTTTTAATGTTTTCAGCCTAAGTCACACCTGTGCAATAATCACGATGTCTAATCAGCATCTGGATATACCACACCTGTGAGGTGGATGGATTATCTCAGCATGGGCCCTTTCACACTAGCAGACGAATGGTCCGCTAATTACAAGTCCATTAACGGACTTGTAATGGGCCCCTATGGGAGCGGATCCGTTAGTCGATGATGCATCCGCTAACGTCCGCCAGATCCGCATCCGTTTTTTCGGACGGAAGAATGTCCTATTTTTCTTCCGTCCGGCCAAACGGATCGGATGCAAACGAACAGACGGTCCGTTTCCATCCGATTCCCCATAGGGTATAGCGGAAGAGAGACAGGGCGGTCCCTGCACAGTGTGCGGGGACTGCCCTGTCAGCCCGACAGCTCAGCGGAGACCCCCGCTGAGCCGACGGACACACGGAGCGGACCGAAAAATGGACCGCTCCGTGTGAAAGAGCCCCAAAGGAGAAGTGTTCAGTAACACAGATTTAGTCAGATTTGTGAACAATATTTGAGAGAAACAGGCCTTTTGTGTGCATATAAAAAATTGTAGATCTCTATGATAAATAGGGGCAAACACAAAAGTGTTGCGTTTATAATTTTACTCAGTGTATGTATATACTTCAACTCACTGGGCTCCAAAAATCTTCATTTTATTGTATGTCAAAAATGTAAACACTAAAATTAGGTACCATAACACCAATGCACAAACATCTAAAAACATTCACCCACCTCACTTATCAGAATATAATGTAACATATCATATTCAAATGATATATTGTCCATTGACAGATTGTATATATGAGTGAACAGAAATACTAGACTGGTGATCCTGAAAATAGATAGGACATGTAGCTTCCCAAAGTGGATGTCCATAATCATTCGCCAACATGATTCAGGGTGTGTAGAATGAAAGGGAATCCTTGACTACTGTCCCGAATAATATTCCAACAGAGTCAACATATTCAGAGTCAACAGATTAGTGCTATGAATCTAGTCACTACTAGTGCCTGTATCCTGGTTGCCAAGTAAATATAGTCCATGTAATTCATATATACAGTATGATAAATTGTTAGGCAGTGCATATGCTAGCATGAATGCATGCATGGATACTCATCGGTTCCAGGGGCTTGTGGAAATCTTGGTCCAACATCCAATTAGTGGACTGTTAGCCTTTGTCCTAGAGGGTTTACAGGTATTTGAGGTCATAAGAGGTCACCAAGTTTGGATAGTGAAGAGGTGGAATGACAAAATAGGCCTGACTGATTTAGCTGGAGACAGGCTGGCTGCTTCAGAGGCAAATGGGGGCCAGGAGGTTCACCATGTGCTTAAATGTAGTTTAAAAGCATGTGTGACATCACTGTGCCGTGCACACATATGGCATATGCGTGCACACAGTGTCGCACACGCACATAACGTCATCACACGCCAATGGCTCCCAACTTATATTTTGGTTTTTATGGAGAAGATTGTTAGGGGGTTGAGTTTGGAGGGTCTATTTTTAGTGTTTTACTAGTAACACTTGCTGCTGACACCACTGATTGTGGAAGAGAGAGTTCCACATCCTTATCGCCCTGACATTGAAAAAACTCCCAATGCAGCTTAAGGTTAAACTGCTTCTCCTCCAGTCTCATTGTGTGGCTCTGTATCTTCTTACACTCCCTGAGACTGAAGTTTCCTACCTACACTGGGATCACCATTGAGATTTGTATATCACTATCATATCTCCTCATAAGCTTCTCTTCTCCAGGGAGAATAGTTTTAGTGCTTGTAGTCGTTTCTGAAAAATAACCCCTTAAAGAGGGGGTTCACCCTTAAAACCACTTTCTCCCATCCCATCCAGCATACTGGCGTCAGCGCCAGTATGCTGTCTTTTTTTTTGCTGTCTTTTTTTTTTTTGTTGTACTTAGCTCTTAATAGATAATTTAATTTTCGTCCTACCGCGGGGTATGGCGCCGCTATATAGCGTCACGCCTTCCAAAAACAGCCGACTAGCACTCGGCTGTTCTCGGCGCCTGCGCACAGACCCAGGAGATGACTGCGCAGGCGCCGTATATAGCCGCGTCACGCTCTCCGAAAAAAGCCGAAATAGGACTGATGCCAGTATGCTGGATGGGATGGGAGAAAGTGGTTTTAAGGGTGAACCCCCTCTTTAAGTGCCTCTTTTTGAGATTTTGTGTTTACAAGTTAAAATATATATTTTTTGCTAGAAATGTACTTAAAACCCCCAAACATTATATATTTGTTTTTTTTTCTAACAGCCTAGAGAATAAAATGCCTTGTTGCAATACTTTCTTTCATAGTGTATTTGCACAGTGGTCTTACAAGCGCACTTTTTTGGGAAAAATACACTTTTTTTAAATTAAAAGATAAGACAACAGTAAAGTTAGTTATTTTTTTTGTATATTGTGAAAGATGATGTTACACCGAGTAAATTCATACTCAACGTGTCATGTTTCAAAATTGTGCTCGCTAGTGGAATGGCGACAGACTTTTACCCTTAAAAATCTCCATAGGTGATGTTTAAAAAATTCTACAGGTTACCAGTTTTGAGTTACAGAGGAGGTCTAGGGCTAGATTAGTTGCTGGCACTCTAATGCACGCGGCGATACCTCACTTATGTGGTTTAAACGGCGTTTACACATGTCGGCGCTACTCAAATATTTAACTTTTTATTTTTACACTGTTCTTTAAAAAAAGAAATTGTGTCACTTTTATTCTTTTTACAAGGAATGTAAACATCCCTTGTAATAGAAAAAAAAAGCAAAATAGGACCTCTTAAATATTAGATCTGGGGTTAAAAAGACCTCAGATCTCATATTTACACTAAAATGCAATACAAAAAAAATGTAATTTGAAAAAATAAAAAATGTCCCTTTAAGAGCTTTTAAGAGTTATGGGCGCAAGTGAAGTTTTCCGCCTTGCAATGGTATAGAGCTAGGTGGAGGCCATTTTATCCTCACTCAGCTCTATCCTGCACAGGGAGAAGTATCCGATCACCTCTGGTGGCTCCAGTAAGTGGCGGAGGGCACCAGAGCGAGACAGGAGGGGGGCCCTCTCCCACCACCGATAAAAGTGATCTTGCGATGAATCCGCCACAGAGACCACTTTTATCTGAAACCAGACCTCTCACTGAAGAAGAGGATAACAGGGTTATGGCAGCTAGCTGCTGCCATAACAACAATATTCCTTTTCAAAGTGTTGACGTAATTCCTTGTGAGCAAGTCCGAAAGTGGTCCTCCAGTCCCCTTGCTAACTTAGTTGCCCTTTACTGGATGTTCTCCACTTCCAGCACAATCTTTCTGAGGGTGGGTGACCAGAACTGGATGGAATACTCCAGATGTGGCTGAACCAGGTGTCTTATAAAGTGGCAGAATTATTGTTTTTTCTCTGAAGTAAATTCCCTTTTTAAGGCTTGCTAATCGTCTGCTTGCTTTGCTTGCTGCGGCTTGACATTGCATGCTATTGCACAGTCTGTTTTTAATTGGGTCCCTCAGATATTTCTCCAGAGGTTCTCGGCTAGTGAGGTTGCCATATGACGTCCACCAAGAATGATGAATGTCTCACCCGGTGGACACAGCTGGTGACAGATCAAGCCGCAGCGCTGCCCATTTTGGGAGGATGTCAAATCACCCCCTCGATGCTGCTAAGGCTGAGGGTGTACACATGTTGCTGCCTTGAAACTTTGAATCTCAGCACAGCAAAAATTCTTCTCCCTGTCTCGTGCGGTACCACCCACTAAAAGTGACCCATTCAAGTGAGGATGCAACATAATGTCAATCACCCTCTAAAAAGAAATAAATTGTAAATGAGTTTTACATTCCTTTGTCCACACTTGCACACTTTCACTCCTGCATTTATCTTTTCTAAACATGGGAGAAGTGATCTGGGAAGTATAAACAACTTTTATGCCTGTCCAATCACTTTTCCAGCATTTCAACTTTACTGTTTTAAAGCAGGTTTAGGTGCAATTAAATGCATTTAGATGCATTTAGCCATGTCTATAGTGGCTTCAATTGTATAAAAAAAAAAATATTTTTGGGTTTTAGTTGATTTTGTACAAAGAAGCATTTGTCTTCAAATTAATACATTTGTATCAGTAAAGTCTCTGCACCTTGTGTGCACTTATGCACGAAAGTCTACCGTAATATGTGTATCTGTTAAAAAGATACATTTGAACATTTAAGGCGTATCACACACCACAAGTAATTAAGGAACACATACTCTACAATACAAACTGTTCCATTCCTAATAAATAGGTGGCATGTACTGAACATAGTATTTGTTGCAGCAATCACTTTTTCTGACATTTTGCTTTAAGCTTGACAAATTGTTTTCTTCTCTTCTAGTGACACTTTGCTATGTGCCTAACTTTAAAGGGAAAATATTGCAAGTGAATAATTGCTATTTTTGACAGTATATATCTTCAATGGATATCTCCTTAATCTTTCTTCAAGGCTAAACATGTCCAAGTGTTTGTATCTATCTTTCTAACTTCCACTTGACAACCCACCTAGAATCGTCAAGAATCAACATAGTTATCTATCTCCCTTCCCTGAAAACACATCTGCACGCTATAAAGCCTCATACACACGACCGGTTTTCCTGACAGGAGAGCTTTTGGCCAGGAAAACCGGCCATGTGTATGTTTCCTCACTGTTTTCCCTACAGGAAAACTGCCAGGAATCCCAGCAGGAAAATAGAGAACTTGCCGGTTTTAAACCCGGCAGATTTCCTATGGGGAAACACTGCGAGGGAGCATACACACAGCCAGGATTCCCGGCCAAAGCTCTCCCCGCAGTTTTCCCGATGGGAAAACCGGCCGTTTGTACACAGGGAAACTTACTGAGCCGGTTCTTTATACCGCCAGGAATCCCGGTCGTGTGTACAGGGCTTAACAGTGTGTGCAAACATATGTACCACTTTATTATGTAGAGTTGCGTACAGTGGGACAAGTTTTTAAATCATATTAAAGCGGTTGTATAACGCTGGCCTTTTTTTTTTGACCCTGCAAGGTAAAGTCATAATGGTTAGTATGCATTGCATACTAGCCCATTATGTGAAACTTACCTTAAAACTAATCTGTCCAGCAGCGCTTTCATATTCACCTGTCTTGCTCTGGCACTGTGACTGGCAGGAGCCCTGATGAAGACCAGAGCTGCCATTCATGGGATAGGGCTCAGGAAAATAGGGCACAGGTGACTGTTACTTCAGAGTGCATGCACCAGTAATGTCACTGGCTGTATGTAATTTAAATATCTCCTAATCGGTTCACATTTAGGAGATATTTACACTACCTATAGGTAAGCCTTATTATAGGATTACCTATAGGTAAAAGTCAGTAAAGGAAGGGTACTTCCTCTTTAAACTTTTGCTGATTAGTTTGCATGTAGCCAAATCTGCAAGGAAAAACAAATCAGGGTAGTAATATGGTTTGAAATATTCTGTTTGCAAACTGTATTTGTAAAAGATGAGAGTTTTCATTTTGATTGGCCAATCAGTAGAAAAAAAAGTAATAAAAAAGTTAAACTTAATCCTAAATTTGTATTTAAAATGTTTATCGGTCATACTCATTTGTCAGTTGCTCCTCGCCTTTAACAAATCCATCACATGTGAAACAAGATCACAGTGTTGTAAATCATCAAACACACAACATAAATCACTTTTATTTTGTAAATATAAGCTGATACTGCCAAGTCATTAGCAGTTTCAAATCAGTACATTTTGCATGGTTTATGTAAATCAATGTCTCTTTCTACAGTGGCCTCTCGCTGGACATTGCAGATAATTATTCAAAAACAACACTCATGTAGAATTCTGGAGACACTTTTGGAAATCTTTTGCAATTATATGTTCAAATCCCTCAAGAAAGACTTGTTTTTATATTCTTTCCATCATGGCTAGGGTTTCCTCTTAGTGCTCCAATTTCTTTATACAATCCAAAAACATACTTGCAGGGTAAATGGTTTTTCCCAAATAGGCCTTAGAATGTGCAGTATATGAACGTAAAAAGCATGCTTGATTGTGATTTCCATAAATCAAGGAGGTATTTTAATGGTGTGTGCACTCTAAAGATCTGACTAAACTATCCAGTATGTATAAATATGGGAAATAAATAATGCACCATGATACTTTTCCATGTGAGAGATTGTTTTCAATCTTTTGAATGTGCACTGTGAAAAGATCAAATAATTTAACATGGATCTATATGTGGTGTTTACTATAAGAGGACTGATATGTAGTTCACACACATGCTACCAGTTCTACATTGTACTTAAAGTGGTAGTAAAGTCACTATGTTTTTTTTTACTCATAGGTAAACTTATATGAGGCGGTATCGTTTGTAGCCATATTTTTTTTTCTCGTATCGATCGAGAGTGGATTACAACATTAGAACTTTTTTTTTTTTTAATAAAGAACTTGTCCCAAACTGTCTCCTGTAGTTTTTGACATTTTGACACTTACCAATTCACATTTGGGGGGGGGTCTGGGGGTCCCCTTTGTTAAGAAGGCTTTCAGATTCCGATAAGCCCCCAGCCTGCAGACCCCCACAACCACCAGCGAGGGTTGTGGGGATGAGGCCCGTGCCCCCATCAAAATGGGGACATCCTGCCCATGTTGAGGGCATGTGGCCTGGTACAGTTCAGGAGGTGGGGGCGCTCTCTCATCACCCCTCTTTTCCTGTGGCCTGTCAGGTAAGGTAAGGGTCTGGTAAGGATTTTTGAGGGGAACCCCACACAATTAAAAAAAAAATGGTGCAGGGTTCCCCTTAATATCCACACCAGACCTGAAGGACGTGATATGGAATTTGGGGGGGTCCCCCATTCATTTTTATTTAATTTTGGTTTGCGGTTCCCCCTTAATATTCATACCAGACCCAAAGGGCCTGGTAACAGACTAAAGGGGAACCCATGCTGTTTTTTTCAATTACTTTTATCTGTATTGTCGGGACCCGACAATTCATTATAGCAGCCAGCAGTTTTAAATGACTTTTTTCCTTTTGAAATTTCATTTTGTGCAGGGACTTTTCTAAGTACTGGAAATATGCGCTACTTTACATGCATACATTAGACACCGCCCAGGTACGAAATGTAAAGGAATATTTCACTTTTATTGTTTTACTTTAAGCATTATTAAAATCACTGCTCCGGATAAAACAGACGTTTTTAAAACGTTTTTTTTGCATTGATACATGTCCCCTGGGGCAGGACCCGGTTCCCCAAACACTTTTTATGACAATAACTTGCATATTATCCTTTAAAAAAAGCACTTTTGATTTTTCATGTTCGTGTCCCATAGACTTTAACAGTGTTTGCGTGTTCGAACAAACTTTTTGCTTGAAAGTAAAGTCTAATGCGCTACTGTGAGTATACAGATGCGTGATCTGGTGGCATCAACGAGTTTGAGGCAGCTCAATCTAAAGTGACCATAATGCACATAAATGAAGTGAAATAAAGATAAATAGTGATGAGCGTTTCAAAAGAGTGATAAGTGGGGGGGCGTGGCCAGCCGGAGCTGAAGATGGCAGCATAATCCTACAGCTCGTCAGCCCAGGGAGACAAACAACACCAACACAGCCCTAAATACGACGCCATCTACGGCCATCCTAGACCCAGACACACCCAGGATCATGGCAAGCTCCTCGAGGAAGAGGCTGACGGAATACAAGCCTCAGAAACTCACGGAGTTCTCCTTCAAGCCGGCGGGGAAGGTTAGTGCGATCAAAGATGGCGCCGGACAGTCCGCGCCGCGCGGCTCCCTCACGGATCTCCCATCCACTCTGCCAGACAGACCGAGTGCCCTGACCCCTCCTGTAGCTTCCGACCGGTCCCCAGACAGGGACCCCCTCACCAGCAGCCCCGCCAAGTCAAAAATGCGGCTGGACGCACCGCTGCCGCGATCGGCCCCGCTCCTAATTGAGGCCCCGGCTTTCCTCTCCAACCAGGCCTTACATTCTTCCATGGCCTCATTTCCCACCTCAGGCCAGCCTGTACTGGACTCAACTCTCAAGGATATGCTCCTGTCCCTGCAAGCATCCCTAATGACCGATCTCTCCTCTCTCTTTACAAAGATCACCTCAGACATTCACTCTCTGGATGACAGAGTTACTCACATTGAAAGAAATATGAATGACTGTGCTTCCACTGTAAATGGTGTTATTGATGTGTATGATGATGTCAGGGAAGAACAGTCCTGGATGCGCGCAAAATTAGCAGATTTAGAGGACAGATCTCGCAGGAATAACGTTAAAATAAGAGGCGTCCCTGAATCCATTCTACCCGCAGACCTTCCTAAATATGCCAAGGAACTCATACGCCTTGTAATCCCGGATGCACCCCCCGCGACATCATAATAGACAGAATACATAGGATTGCAAAGCCCTCTCATCTCGCCGCCACAGTGCCCAGAGATGTTCTGATGCGAGTGCACTTCTTTCATGTTAAGGAAAGACTTATGTTTGGTCTTAGAGCTAAAACACCCCTGCCTGCTCCCTACACAGGCATTCAACTCTTTCCTGACCTCTCGAAATACACCCTCCAACTGCGGAGACAATTGAGCCCTGTCACCAAAGGCCTGCAGAACCATCGTATTCAGTAAAAATGGCGGTACCCAGCCTCGCTGCTCCTTACGCACAACGGCAAATCCCATGTAATTATGGATCTTGACAAAGGTCTCCACCTTCTGCAAAGCTGGGGTATTCTACCCGATCCCTCTGATCCCTCCACCTCACTCCCGCCTCACAGAGATCAAAACACACCCCGCCGAGATGGAGACACACACCCAGATTCCGAGGAGATGTCATGATCTTCTGCGCTACAATGGGCATCCCGAATCGACTATCCTCCCATGGGTTTTGACCGAGAAATTGTTTGACTTACTCAGTTCCTGTTGCTTCTTTTTTTTGAACTGTTCTTACCCCCTGTCGGAGGTCATAGTTATACCCAACTTCACCTCCCTGATTTCGTTACCCTCTAACGCAGTTCACTTTGATCTCACTGAACTTATTTGTCTCTTCTACTACTGCGCATTGCAATTATATCTGCTTCTAGTTAATGTAACATATTGTTCTTTCCACAGTTCTAGCTTCTCCCTTGCAGCCACATCCTGGTCCTTCGCTGATCTCCCCATCGGTCCTTCCATCTAGCACAAGAGCGAGTGGTCTTGGATCCTCCCAACTGTAAGTCCTTTTGTACCTTACCTTGCTGCACCTCACGCTCAAGATGCCAATCACCATCCTATCATTGAATGCAAATGGGCTTAACCACCCAGTTAAACGACACTCACTTTGGAAATCCATTACGGCCTTTCACAGTGACATTGTCTTCATCCAGGAGACGCACCTCCTTCAAGCGGATACTCGTCTATGCAACAACCCTAACTTTCCCCATGTATATCATGCCTGCCACACCACCAAATCCAGAGGTACAATGATTGCGATTCATGCCTCTACGGATTTCCAACCCCTTGATGTGCACGTCGACCCAGAAGGCCGTTACATCATTTTGGTCTGTACCATTGACAAAGCGGACTACACTCTAGTCAACCTGTATGCCCCGAACTCCCACCAGAAGAAATTTCTCCACAAAGTGCTACGCAAGGTCAGAACCATTCAAAGGGGTTACGTACTCCTAGGAGGGGACTTTAACCTCGCCCCTGACCTCCTTATGGACTCCACATCGGCTGCCAAACGGCGGGAATCCCCGCTGAAAAAGATTCTCTCCTCCCACAATCTATTTGACATCTGGAGATGCCATCATGGATCTGAAAAAGACTTCACCTTCTTCTCCCCTAGACATAATTCGTACTCACGAATTGATCTGTTTATAACGGACAAAACTCTCTTACAGCAAATTTCCGCCTCGGCGATCCACACTGCCACATGGTCGGATCATGCCCCAATAACGATTACCATAGAAAACACCACACGCCCCCGCAACACCTTCATATGGAGGGCAAATACGTATATACTGCAACACGAAGACTACACACTAGAGATTGCTGATCATATCAAAAACTACTTTGCACTTAATGTAGGCTCGGTATCTGACCATGGGGTAGTGTGGAGAGCTCACAAGGCATATATGCGTGGTGTGTTGATGAAGATAGGCTCTATTCATAAAAAAAGGAGGACGCAGCGCCTTGATGAGTTAACATCTCAAATAGCATTCTTGGAATCCCAACACAAAACTGACCCCCGCACGCCAATACTGGACCAACTGATGTCCCTTAGACGAGAACTTAGAACGCTTCTCCTTCATTCCTATGAATATCTTCAGAGGAAAATGAAGGCCACAGCCTACTCCACATCCAACAAGGCTGGTAAAAGACTCGCACAACGCATTAAGGCCAGACGCACCAAGACTAACATTCCTAAGCTTTTCCACCCACACACCAATACTCCCCTGACGAACCCTCAAGACATTGCCAATGCCTTTAGCGACTACTATAAAGATCTATACAACCTGAATCAAGACCCCCATACTCCACAGCCCTCACAAGATGACATCAACGACTTCCTACGACACATTCGACTGCCCACTCTAACGAATGACCAACTTTCATCCCTGAATGCACCGCTGACGGCCCAGGAAATTTTACTGTCTATTAAATCGCTCCCCTCAGGTAAAGCTCCCGGGCCAGATGGCCTACCGGGGGAATACTACAAACAATTCTCCGACCATTTAATCCCACACATGACCGCATTGTTTAACGACGCTGCCTCCTCCTCTCATTTTGCACCTGAATCTTTAAATGCTCTTGTTGTAACGATACCGAAACCAGGAAAGGAGCCGACAACACCCCAAAATTTCCGGCCAATATCACTCCTTAATTTAGACTTAAAAGTGTACGCTAAAACCATAGCAAGTAGACTGAAAGAAATAATGCCCTCCCTCATACATGGAGATCAGACTGGCTTTACTGTAGGCAGACAGGCATCAGATGCCACGAGAAGATTGATAAACCTGATCCACCTAGCAGAATCAACCGGAACGCCTTCTCTGCTCCTTTCTTTGGACGCAGAGAAGGCGTTCGACAGGGTCCACTGGTCCTATCTTAGGTCAGTGCTCCAACATTTTGGCTTCCACGGATTCATCTTTAACGCCATTATGGCACTTTATTCGGCCCCTACTGCTCAAGTATTCTCAGCTAATATGACTTCCCGCCCATTCCCCATCACAAATGGCACACGACAGGGGTGCCCCTTATCCCCTCTAATCTTCAACCTGATTATGGAACCCCTTGCTACTCATATTAGAGCCAACCCCTCCATTACAGGTATACAATTTGGAGGTACCTCACATAAAATCAGTCTATTTGCAGACAACGTCATCCTAATTCTTACGAACCCGGCTTCTTCCCTGGCAGAGGTACAAAAACTGCTCACTTGGTTCAGCAATGTGTCCTATTACAAAGCGAACACGACCAAATCGTTCATTCTCGACATCAACCTTGACGCGACTACTAAGAACCTTTTACAACTCCAACATCAGTTCCAATGGGCAGACAGAGAGTTGTCGTATCTAGGGATAAAATTGACACGCACCCTCAAACATCTTTTCTCCGCCAATTTCCAACCTCTCCTACTAAAAATCCGAGCGGACTCTCAGCTCATTACGAGACATGAGATTTCCTGGTCGGGCAGGCTAGCAGCATTTAAAATGCTCTGCCTTCCGCAGATACTGTATTACTTTAGGACGCTCCCCATACCAGTCCCCACCTCCCTCTTCAGATCCCTACAACATATCCTGAACCTACATCTCTGGAAAGGTAAAAAGCCTCGATGTGCACATTCCAAACTTGTTAAACACAAACTAGCAGGGGGCGTGGGCTCCATAGACTTTGAAGACTATTACTTAGCCTCTATCCTCACCCAATTGCCAGACTGGTTCCGTGACCGCCCTATTACCCCATGGGGACAAATGGAACGCCTCTTCCTGATCCGCCCTCCCCTTAAACACTGGATCCTGAGTATACCACTGGGGGCAACAATTCTTTTTTTTTTTTAACAGTAGATTTTTATTGAAATATTGCCATGTTATACAGAGAAAAAAACAGTTGGATATTACATTTGGATTGTATCAAAATCACAAAACAGTAAGAAGAGAACGTCATGCAGTGTAACAGCGAATAGCTCTCATATATGGGCTACATATTCCTTTATGGGACAACCTCCATTTGAGGTTAGGCCTGTCACCCCTTTCGGGTTCAAACTGTGAGCAGGCTAAGCGCAAATGTAATAGTATGCAGCTTGTCCAGGACCTTGACGAGGGTCCATGGTGCTATTTCATTCTGGTATCATTCTCTAGATGCAGCGGGGTTCAATAATAACAGTAACAAACTATGAAACAGGTCAACAGTGACCGTCAACATTGATCTAACATTGGTAACCAAGGTCATGCCTATTTCCAGGTCCTACCACTAGGTGTCAGAATAATCACAATTTTTCAAGATCAATATCAGAAGTATATGAGTCACAAGTGTGAGGGGGCATATGGAGAATTTTTCCATATTTCCCAATGTTTATGGAAGTTGGGAGATCTCCTTTCTGTGTATGCAAGCATTCTTTCCATGGTGTACTGTGAGTTCACTCTGGAGATCAGTTCAGCAATACTCGGTGCTTGTTGGGAGCGCCATTCTTTCGCTATTGAGATACGGGCTGCAAATAATATATTCACAACCACTTTTCTCGCAAGCGGTGGAAAGTTCTCAATACCCAGGCTCAGTAATGTGAATGCAGGGGTAAGCGTGAAGTTTACTGCCGTAACTCTCATAATAATCGAGTGCACTTTCTTCCAGAATACCTGAATGATAGTACAGTTCCAGAAGACATGGATCAAGCTCCCTGTCTCCTGGCAGTCCCTCCAGCACAAGGGTGTAATATCACTGGATATTTTATGTAACCTAGTAGGAGTTAAATACCACCTATGTAACAATTTTTTGTGCATTATCCCAGTGGTCCACACAAGCTGATGATTTCCCATTGTATTTAATAGCTTCGTGCCACTGGTGCAGTGGAAATTCTAATTGGAGGTCTCGTTCCCATTTTAACATGGTAGGGCTTTTGGTTTGAATATAAAGGGGAGACGCAAATTTATAGAATAGGGATATCCCCTTCTTTTTTTTGGAAGGTTTATTCCGTAGGAAGTCCCAGAGGATCTGCGGGAGTTCAATGAGCCTTCCTTCGTTAACTTTGGAATAGTGTCGTATTTGAAATATTCTGTATCTATCCATAGTATTTTGTTGATTCGGAGGGGGCGTAGTGTAGCGCGCCCCGGCCTCTTTCCATGTTTTAACCGCAAAGTTCGGAATGAGGTATTCGTATGCTGCCAACGGGGTGTGTAGTTTTTGGACAGGGACGTCAGTAAAACGTAAGTTTGTGAGGGCAGACCATGCGTTAACAGTAGCTTGGATGGTCGGGTACGGTGGGGTACTCGGGTTATGGTGTAAGCTAGCAGCTATCGCCAGTGCAGGGAGGTCGTGGCCAGGCGTGACCGCGTGCTCAATTATCGACCATCGGTTGTCAGTTTGGCAGGAGAACCAGTAGCGCATCTGGTCCAAGATTGCCGCTCTGTAATACCATTGGGCGTCAGGCAGCCCAACCCCCCCCAAGGATTTGGGTTTATAGAGCAGTGCTAATGCTACTCTAGGCTTCTTGTTGCCCCAGATAAATTTCCGCAAGGAAGTTTCTAGTTGGGTAAAGAATTTCTGAGGAATTGGGATGGGCAGTGTTCTAAAATGGTACAGTAGTTTAGGGAAGACTTGCATTTGGTATGCAGCTATCCTGCCTAGCCACGAAAGGTGCAGGGCTCCTATTTGGGTAAGTTCCGCCTCCACTGTAGAAAGTAGGGGGGGGGAAGTTGCTGGCATAAATTTTATTCGAAGAGGCCGTTAGTTGGATACCCAGGTAGGTAATTGAGGGGGGGTCCCAATTGCAAGGGAAGATGTTTTGAAGGCAAAGTTTCTCAGCCTTAGTCAGGTTCAGAGATAGGGCATGACATTTGAGTGCATTAACTTTATAAAAGGAGACTTGACCGAAGTTATATAGCAGCGACCGGATTGTAGGCAGGGACTTAACTGGGTTGGATATAGTGAGTATTATATCATCGGCAAACAGCCCTATCTTATGACTTTCAGAGCCAGTTTCTATACCTGTTATGTCATCGCTAGATCTAATGTATTCCGCTAATGGTTCTATCACCAGTGAGAATATGATAGGAGATAGTGGGCAACCCTGACGTGTGCCGTTAGAAAGAGTAAAGGGGTCGGATAGTAGGTTGGAAGAGTAGACCCTGGCTGTGGGGTTTGTGTACAGTGACATGATGGCTGTGTGCATTAATCCCGATATACCAAATTTATGCAAGGTCTTTGACAAGTATCCCCAGTGGACCCTATCGAAGGCCTTTTCCGCATCAAGGGCCAGGAATGCACTAGGGGTTTGCGTGGCCTCCGCCAGTCGTAGGAGATCTAACATTCTCCTAGTCCCGTCCGGAGCCTGCCGTCCCTTTACGAAGCCAACTTGATCTAACCCAATAAGGGAGGGAGTAATATCCATTAATCTATTTGCAAGAATTTTGGCGTAGATTTTCAAATCAGAGTTTAATAATGATATGGGCCTGAAATTTTGCGGGGTCGTTGGATTCTTGCCAGGCTTTGGCAGCGTGACTATCACTGCTTGGAGCATTTCCGTAGGGAATGATCCTGAGGTGGCTGCAATATTATAAACCTCCACTAGGTGGGGGGCGAGTAATGTGGAGAATGCCTTGTAGTATTCGGCGGAAAATCCGTCTGCTCCTGGGGATTTGTGCATGGGCAGTGATTCAATGACATCCACCACCTCCCTTTGTGTTATAGGTGAGTTTAGTTTCTGCAGTGTGGGGCTATCCACAGAGGGTAAGTGCACCCCCTGCAGGAAGCCGTCTATTTCCCCGTCTGTCGGTTGGTGAGTGGTCGTGTCTGTTTTCAGGTTATATAACGCTTCGTAGTAGTCCTTAAAGACATTGGCAATGTCTTTTGGGTTGTAGTGTGTCGTGTCAGTGATGTGATGTTTGATATGCGTAAGGTTGGAGCGGGCCTGTCTTTTTTTGAGTTGGGAGGCTAGCAATTTACCTGCCTTGTTATTCTGCGAGTAATAGGTGACTTTTAGTCTCTTAAAGAAGGTGTCGTAATCCGCCCTGAGTGCCTGCCGCAATTCCTCGCGGCAGGCATTCAGACGCTGAAGGACGCCATTGGACCTAGTTTTGGGATCCTTGTGTAACGCTTCCAAATCCGTTATGGATTCCTGCAGACGGGCCATCCGGTGCTGCTTCTTTTTCTTTTCTCTAGAGGCGACCTGTATAAGGGCGCCCCTAGCGAACGCTTTGTGTGCACACCATGTTGTCATAGGGGAGCATTCGCCATTGTCATTAATAAGGAAAAATTCTTTCAGCTTATCACCCATTTCATCCCTAATGTTGGGGTGCGACAGTAGAAAGGTATTGTTACGCCACAGTGGCCTATGGGACTCGTTGCCGGCATCCACAACCTCTATAGCCACGGGCGCATGGTCTGACCACGAGATGCTGTGGATGTCAGCAGTCCGAACCTTTTGCAGCATATGAATATCAGTCAAAAAGAAATCAATTCTAGAATAGCTGTTATGTACAGTAGAGTAGAAGGTGTAATCCCTCTCGGTAGACCTCAGGCAACGCCACGGATCAAATAATCCTTCCTCATGGCACAGTGATCCCAGGGCAGGCCTCCGCCTGAGGGCCACCGAAGAGACATCCAGCTCCTCATTCATAATCATATTAAAGTCACCGCATAGTATTAAACCACCTCTCCGCATTTGTTTTGCTTTCTTAATAACTTTTCTAATAAATGACAGCGGCCTTACATTGGGTGCGTATACGTTTACCAGCGTATAGATGGTATGGTTGATTTCTGCAACCAGTATGAGGTAGCGTCCATGAATGTCAGCATAGACCTGTAATAAAGAGAAGGTTAGCGTATCCCTACAGGCTATCAAGACCCCATTCTTTTTGGAGCTATTCATGGCAGTAAAAATGTGCGGAAATTTGGCATGTGTACATTTCGGGGGGTTCTTACTAGAAAAATGAGTCTCCTGTACACATAACACATCACATTTGGCATCTAAGGCTGATTTCCATAGGGTTCTGCGTTTAAATGGGCTGTTTAATCCCCTCACGTTGTGTGACATTACTTTAAGTGTCATTGTTCAGACAAGTTGATCTGCATCGCCATCTAGCGGTAGGACTGAATATTGACCAGGATAGTCTTGGTATATTGAGAATGCATAGGACTAAATTAAACAGAAAGAAACAGAAAAGAACAAGTGTTCTTGTGGTTTTTGAACCAAACAAAGTGCCATAGCAGCTGGGCCGCTGGTTGTGCGGCAAATACGTTACGGAAGGCATCTCGTAACCAATACGGGGAGAAGTAACAAAAAAATAAAAAATAAAAAATAAACAGCCGGACACCGGGTGCCATATAGGCGGTGGGAAATAACATCTGAGACACCAGGGTCAGACATTCTGGTAGACTTGCAGGTAGAAGTTACTTATTCCTCCTGTTCTGCCGGTGGGATGTGCGATTCTGGAGAGAAGGATCAGGTTCTGCAGGCATACCCTCAGCAGGGATCAGACGCCATTTTCGGAGGAGGCCGAGACCTTTGTCCAGCGACGTAATCGAATGTGACTCGTTGTTCATGTCCACCATCAGTTTAGCCGGGAAGCCCCATTTGTAGAGGATCTTGTGGTTCCGTAGAATTTTGGTGATGGGGACCAAGTTGTGTCTTGCAGCCAGTGTAGCTTGTGACAGGTCAGCATAGAGAGCGATTCCAGCAAATGGATCAGGAAGTGCAGGGTGCTGCCTGGCATAGCGCATAAGCTGGTCCTTAATGTGATAGAAGTGGATCCTTGCAATCACATCCCTAGGCACTTGGTCAGGCAGGAAGGATGGCTTGGGCAGCCTGTGGGCCCTATCTATAATAATGTCGGCAGGGCTCAGAGTGGGGATGGCTGCCATCATCAGCTTTTGTAGATACGGTGTAATCTCTGCCGGTTTGACATTTTCAGGGACCCCGCGGAATTTAATATTATTCCTTCTTGCCCTGTCCTCTAAATCCGCCATCTTGAGGCGCATAGATTTAAGCTCCTCTTCCACCTCAAAGTGAGCATCCACCAGTTCATTATGTGCCATAGTAAATTCCTCCATTTTCTCCTCCACATAAGCCACTCTATTGCTGACTACAGATATTGCCTTGTTGGTAGATTGCATAAATGCTGTCATGTCACATTGTAGGGCCCCCCTTAAGGTTTGCAGCATCTCTTTCATTGTTGTATCAGTCATTGGCTGCCCTGACGTGGGGAATGCATCAAGCTGCTGGGCATATGAGGAAGATTCCTCCATTTCCTCCCCTGCAGTGTCAGCGCTGTTCTGGGTCCCTGAATTCTCCCCAACTCTCCGTTTCTGCTTGACTGGGCTGCTAAAGGGGGAGGCTGGTGCTGGGTGGCCATGGATATGTGACTCACCCGAGGATAGCAGAGGATTCGATGCAGCAGCGTGTGTAGGATCCGGAGCGCGGCTCCCCGCGCCGGCGCCATCTTGGATTTCTCGGCTCCCGGCTGGAGGGAAGAAATCCGTGAGTTTTCGGGGTCCTTCCCTTTCCTTTCTTTTGGACATTATGTCCACAGTGTTCCCCCTCTTTTGCTGTACCCTGTAGGTGCTTTCAGGGTGTCCTGATGTGCTGTGAGCCGCTTTGTTTCACCCGGTGTGTCAGAGCTCTCTCAGCACACGTCCATGAGCTCTGGCTGCCGGCTCCGCCCCCTGGGGGCAACAATTCAGCCCTCACTTCCACCCACCATGAGAGCCACCGCTAATGCATGGGCCAAACTGATTAAACACTCCACACACAAATCATCTGTCCCATTAGACCAAATCCCCCTTGAATCACTCCACTATCTGTCACCGGAGCTACCCTTGACCCACTGGTCCCAAAAGGGCATCTGCTTCCTCCATCAGCTTTTCCAAGGAAATAGTCCTAAACCCTTCTCCCAACTCCAGAAGGAGTTTGATCTATCTACCACAGAATCTTTTAACTACATGAGGATTCGTCACTGTTTACTATCAATACCCTCACCCATCTATACAATTCCCCCAAAGACCTGGAAATTCCTAACAGACCCCGTACCTAGCATCAAAGGCATCTCTCACTTCTACACCTCGCTTCACCTCAAAACTCAATTTTCTAAGTCTCACTCCCACCTGATGTGGGAAGCTGATCTACAGCGTAGCTACTCCAGTGACCAATGGAGATATGCTTTGCAATATATCTATAAGTCCACAAAATGCTCCGCACTATGGGAGCTTTCCCAAAAAATTACACTGCGCTGGTATCTAACGCCAGCTAGACTGGCATCGTTTAATCCCAAAAACTCCAGACTCTGTTGGAGATGTAAAGCCTCTAAAGGTGACATCTTCCACATATTCTGGGCCTGCCCCTATATCCAGACTTACTGGGACAACACGTTTAAACTAATATCTACAGTCACCAATCGATCGGTACTTCCCACGCCGGAACTTGCAGTACTCAACCTTACTATTGAAGACTTGCCCTTCCCCTTTAGGTACATCATTACACACATACTACTAGCCGCTAGACTCTGCTTAACTAGACTTTGGAGATCGGAGAAATCCCCGACCATTGACCAGGTTATTGACCTTGTAGACCTACACTCCAGTTATGAAACCTTGATGGCACCCAACGGTGACCAAAGTTCGAAACTCCGACTGAACTGGAGTCCCTGGGTACACTGTTCTAGAACTGTGATGGCCATGTAATACTACCCAAGTTTTAACACGTTAGCCAGACCCTTCCTGACCGAACAATGTGATCTCCCACATGTCGCAGTTTATGAGATCTTGCATATATACTTATCTGTTTATTTGGTTGTTATGCTTGTTATGATTATTCTTGATTTAAACCTAGCGGGCTTTTCCCCTTTTTTTTGGGGGGCCTCGACGCTGGTTTTGCCCCCCTCTTGAGTCACAGAATGAGCCCATATGGGGTGACCCAGAGGGGGAGGAGACCACTCTACCTGTTTTGACCAGAACGACTCAACCCGCCGCCAATCTGATAAATGTAAACCTGTTCAGCACAACATTTGTATGTATCCAAACGTCGATACACGACGTACAATGTTTGACTTGTACTGTATAATTGCAAAATTAATAAAAATTATTGAAAGAAAAAGAGTGATAAGTGAACACTACACAAATACATAAATAAATAAACAAAAATCAGTGCAATAATAGCTGCTGGCTATAGGTGCATGAAACAAATAAATACAATGTGTCAATAGGTAGAATCCCATATAGCAAAAGGGTCTAGGTGACAATCGGGTCCTGTTGAAACAGTGACAGGTATACTGGATGTGGATATATGCACAAAACAGTCTTAAACTAGCATAAAACAGTCATATACTGGTGATGTGATGATGGGCTGGATGATTGGATGGTGGGGGTCTTCACTCTGGATGCTTAACTGTATCTATGAATCCACATAAGTGTTGCAGTTCCCTTACCTTGAGGGCGCTATATATGGGCATATAGTGTGGGTCATCCGGAATTGGAGATCTCGCTTTCCCAAATCGGTTTCCTTTCATACATCCAAGTGGCTGGCAGCCGTATGTCCTCTCTCCACTGTTCGGCCCCGCTCTCTTCTTATGCAGAAAACATAACAAGCCCCAAACAGACTTAGCGTTCCGCTCTGCAAGCATGGACTGCTAAAGGAAAGCCTTCTCAGCACACCGATTGGATAAGTGAGCTGCCACTCTGCGGAACTTGCATTCTCATTGGTGCCAGCCACTTGGATGTATGAAAGGAAACCGATTTGGGAAAGCAATATCTCCAATTCCGGATGACCCACACTATATGCCCATATATAGCGCCCTCAAGGTAAGGGAACTGCAACACCTATGTGGATTCATAGATACAGTTAAGCATCCAGAGTGAAGACCCCCACCATCCAATCATCCAGCCCATCATCACATCACCAGTATATGACTGTTTTATGCTAGTTTAAGACTGTTTTGTGCATATATCCACATCCAGTATACCTGTCACTGTTTCAACAGGACCCGATTGTCACCTAGACCCTTTTGCTATATGGGATTCTACCTATTGACACATTGGCCCAGATTCACGTACATCGGCCCATTATTGGACCGGCGTAGCGCACCACTTTTCCGTTAGACTTGCGCAATCTAGCCGCGTAATCCCGCGATTCACGTAGCTTTTGCGCAAGAGATTGCGCAAGCGTAAGGTTTTTTCCTGAGGCGTAAGGAGGAGTAATACAAATTGGGAGGGACGTGGGCGTGTTACATTGAAATGAGCCGTGACCCCATGCAAATGAAGGGCCGGCCGACTCGCGCATGCGCGCGTGAAGGAAACCATGTCAGCTCCGTTGTGCGCATGCTCACAACTCGGGAGCGGCGCAATCAGTGAAATTGGAAATGGACTAGGGCAACGTTGTGAACTACGCAGACAGCATAAATAGACACACACAAACGCACTTCCATTGCAAAAGTACATCCCTTTGTGTCCCTTCCCATTGAATCAAGTGCTTTTGCTCTGTTGTTCGTTAGAGTGTGTTTTGTAGTTGTCAGATTAGTGTTCTGTGTGATCTAGTGCTTGTTGGTATTTTTGTGAAAGTGAGTTTTGATAAGTGTTTGAGACTGTTTGTTTGATTGATAGATTTCTGAGCGTTTGTTTTCTTGCTTTATTTTTTCATCTGATTTTTTTGTGACTGTTTCTTGCTGAGTGCTAGTGTGATTTTTGGGTGTTCTTTTTCTCTTTGTGTGTGTTCTTGTCTGATTGGTTGTGCTTGTATTTGTGACAGATTTTTGGTGACTGCTAGTGAGTTTGTTTGGAAGTATGACAGAGAGAAAAAGAAAGCTTAATTTTACAGTGGGGGAAAAAAGAATTCTTGCCCGGGCCATTAGCGAGTATGGGCGTTTTCTCCACGGCCCGCAGAGTGCCACCACCACCCCGGCCAGGAGGAGGGAGATATTGGATATGATCACGGAGCAGGTCAATTCATCGGGGGAGGGGGAGACACGGACCCGGTCTGGGATTGAAAAGAAAATAAATGACCTCCGGTGTGAGGTGAAAAAAAAAATGGCCGCAATAAATGCCCATGCCAGGGGCACAGGAGGGGGCCCACCATGCCGGATTAGATTTACAGCGACGGAGCGTGTGGTGGCCCTGACCTTTCACCGGCATGAAGTGGAGGGCCTGCCAGGCTTTGACACAAGTCCGGTCCCCGCGGTGCCAGGTAAGGTTTTTATTTCTCTCAGGTGTGTAGCATGTGTGGGGGAGGGGGTGAAAGGGAATATGTGGCAAGTGTGTGGATCCTCCAACCTGTGAATGGTTTGTGTCATCCACAGCTGTGCAGGAGGGTGCAGGGCCATCTGGCCTGACCGCTCCAACGCCAGGACAGCAGCCTAATGAGGCCCCCCCAACAAGGCCAGAGTCCGCGGAGGAGGAACAAGAGGAGGAGGATGATCATGCGGAGGACGATCATGAGGAGGAGGAGAATCATGAGGAGGAGGAGTCCATGGCAGGCACTGGACAATTGGTTTCTGCGGACTCTTCCCCTCTGGCTGCAAGAAGCCTGCCCTCCCTAAGGGGGAGCCCCCCCCTCCTCCCCCAACATGGCTCCCCTCACAAGGGCCTCCCCTTCTCCCCGGCCACAACCATCAGCTGGAGCCAGGAGGTCATCCCAGATCACCAGGGGGGCGCCCAATCTCCTGCCCGCCAGTCTGAGAAGGAACCTGGCCACCCAGACCCGCCTTCTGAGACAGCTCTGCCAGACTATGGGGCGGGTGGATCAGAGCCTGTCCTCCATCAACGATAGGCTGGGTAACCTGGACTCCCACTCCCGGGCCTCCACGACCTGCCTAAATGACCTGCAAACTACAGCAGCAGGCGTTGGGCAGGATGTGAGGGCCCTTACCCAGGCTATCCAGGGCAACACGGCAACACTTGGTGCTGCCCTGGACAGAATAGCCGTGGCCTTGGAGGGCAGGCCGCCAGGTGGGCAGATCTCAGGGGCTGCTCCTCCTTCCCCGGCTTTTCCCCTCCCCCATGCGTCTCCCCTGAGGGTCCGGGGCCGTGACCGGGGGCGCCCCAGGCGTGGCTCAGGCAGAGGGCATTAATTTTTTTTCCCCCTTTTTTTGGTTTGAAAGCATTTTTATTTTTGTTCTCTGCCTTTTTTTTTTCTATGCATTTTTTTTTTCTATGCATTTTTTTTTTTTTTTTGCTGACATTTTTGGCATTTTTTGGGTTGTGAATGATGTTTGAATGTGGGGGTGACATTCCTGCTGGAAAAGGGGTGTCATCCTCAATTTGGGTGGAGAAGGGTTCCCCAGGACCAGGGAGAAGTGATTCCCAGGTCCGTGTGAATGGTGTATAAATGTACAGTGACATAATTGGAGCCTTGACGTGGCGTTACTGCTCACCAGTCTTGCATGGTGGACTGGTGCCAATCCAATTTGATGAGGATGTGGGGTGTGTGTGCTAGGGACCATAGTGGTGTGCATGCATGCATTCTCATTGTGCCATGATTAATGTGTGTGTTTAACGTGCAAAGATGCATAATGTGAGCTGGCATGAGATGGGGTCATGAGATGGGGTTCCAGTTCATATGCAGAGTCACCTTGAAGGGAAAAGACAGGAGGATGTTAGTCATGCATGTGCCACTTGTGAGGTGTGCATCACGGGAGGGGATAGTCATGCCTGACTCCCATGTCACTCACCAACCAGCCAGCTGTCCCCATACATGTTCTGTTCGAAATCTGTGGGGATGGGGCTCTGATTGTATATGTAGCTGTCATGGGTGTCATGGGTGGTGCCATGTGTTGGGCTGCTGATGTCCTCCTGCAGGGTTGTGGTTAATTCCAGGATGGCATGAGGGGTGAATCTGAAGATGCGAAACACCTCAGAATCACTCATGCCAAAGATGTCTATGCGTGTGTGATATATCAAGTGAAGAGTGAGGGGCTTGTATCAGATAAGAATATTGTATTAGATTAATTTAAATTGTAAATTTTATATAAGCAAATAAAAAAAAAAAAAAAACATCTCCCGTGCCCTCCTTAGTGCCATCCTCCGTGCCCTCCTCCTTCTTTGTTCATCTAAAGTCAGTAGTATAGCTATGCGCGACGATGCCCCTGGCATGTTGGCATACAGATTGTTGGGCAACACGTGTGACTGCTGAACTCCTCACTAACAGTGTTGCTTTATCTGACAATTAGACTTTTTTTTCAAAATTTAGACCAGCTTTTAGGTCCTCTAACTTTAGACAGGACATTTTGCTGTTGCGCACATCGCGTAGCCTGCGCAGCAACTGCGTTTTTTTGTGAATCCCCGTAACTCCCTCATTAGCATATTTGACTAGCAAATCAATGGTGTGTCTAGCGCAGTTTTGCGCGAAGGGAAGCGAAGGTCTAACTCAATTACGCCGGACCAAAAAACGTAGATTTCTGGCGTATATTGTTTTGTGAATCGCGTGCAACTATACGCACGCGCACATTTAGACTTACGCACGCGCAACAGCAGTTGCGCACGCGTAATCGCTTTGTGAATCTGGGCCATTGTATTTATTTGTTTCATGCACCTATAGCCAGCAGCTATTATTGCACTGATTTTTGTTTATTTATTTATGTATTTGTGTAGTGTTCACGTATCACTCTTTTGAAGCGCTCATCACTATTTATCTTTATTAAACTTTTTGCTTGTTCGCAAATTCTGCTGCAAACCGAACCGGAGAATGTTCGGCTCATCCCTAATATATTGTACAGTGTATTGATAATGCGATTTGATGAGGAATTTGTAAATATCATGTAACCCACCATACGTATACTGTAGATTGTGTTGTGATTATTGCTTAGTGTGTTATTTTTATCTATGCTGTAACCCTATCAATAAATGTACATTGTGGATTTAACTACTTATTTGGCCCATAAATCCTCAGATCTAGGTGTGTTTATTTAAATACTCTTATATTCGATCTGCTCCAAAGCTCCGTGACCGCGGCTGCGGGACCCGAGGACCTGATCGCCGCCGGAGTCCCACAATTGGTCACAGGATCTGAAGAACGGGGAGAGGTGTGTGTGTAAACACACCTTCCCCGCTCTTCACAGTGGCACTGTCATTGATCGTCTGTTCCCTGATATAGGGAAAGGCGATTAATGACATCACACATCCAGCCCCGCCCCTCTACAGTTAGAAACACATATGAGGTCACACTTAACCTCTTCAGCGCCTCCTAGTGGTTAACACCCAAACTGATATTGTCATTTTCACAGTAAACAATGCATTTTTATAGCACATTTTGCTGAGAAAATAACAATGGTCCCAAAAATGTGTCAAAATTGTCCAATGTGTCCGCCATAATGATCGCTGCCATTAGTAGTAAAAAAAAATATTAATAAAAATGCAATAAAACTATCCCCTATTTTGTAAACGCTATAAATTGTGTGCAAACCAATCGATAAACGCTTAATGTGATTTTTTTTTTACCAAAAATAGGTAGAAGAATACGTATCGACCTAAACTGAGGAGAAAAATATTATATTTTTTTGGGTGATATTTATTATAGCAACAAGTACAAATTATTGATTTTTTTTCAAAATTGTTGCTCTATTTTTGTTTATAGCCCAAAAAATAAAAAATGCAGAGGTGATCAAATACCACCAAAATAAAGCTCTATTTGTGGGAAAAAAAGAATGCCAATTTTGTTTGGAAGCCAGGTCGTACGACCATACAATTTTCAGTTAAAGCAACATAGTGCCAAATCGCAAAAAGGGGCCTGGTCCTTTACCTGCATATTGGTCTGGGTCCTAAGTGGTTAACAGGCTAATATATTATAAGGTAGTTCAGTTTTCCTTAATTTTGCCTACTTTACTTCTTTAAGGTTAGCATGTTCAGGAGGACTGATTATAGAGTCAATAGTTCCATATACACTATATAACCAAAATATTGGGACACCTGCCTTTAAACACACATGAACTTCAATAGCATCCCAGTCTTAGTCTGTAAGGCTCAAAATTGAGTTTGCTCACACTTTGCAGCTATAACAGCTTCAAGTCTTCTAGGCAGGCCATCCACAAGATTCAGGGGTGTGTCTATGGGAATGTTTGACCATTCTTCCAGAAGTGCATTTGTGAGGTCAGGCACTGATGTTGGATGAGAAGGCCTGGCTTGCAGTCTCCGCTCTAAATTACCCCAGAGGTGTTCTATCAGGTTGTAGGCTCATCCATGTCTTTATACAAACAGAAAATAAGCGCAGAATCCAAATATCAAAGTGCAATAAATTCAAAGTGCTAGTGCATATGAATAGTGCATATACATAATAGGTATAATAGTTGGGTAAAGGTGTATCAATGCACACACAAAAATGTATAAAACACAGTGTTATCAAAATAACCAAGTGTTGACTACCCATAAAGGAGGGGGGTAGTACAAACAATATGAAGTGAAAATCAAGTCCCAATAAGTGAATTGTTAACAGCAGGACACTCCTAGGGATCAGTTCACCGATCGCTGCAATACTCAGTACAGTATCTGGAAGATGCACGAATCTTATTACCAGCCAAAGATGTAAAAATACTGGGCCAGATTCACAGAGCCATTACGCCTGTCTAACTGGTGTTAGACTGGAGTAATTTCAAATTACGCACGTTTTTTAGCTAGTCGGAAACCTCAAACCATGAATAGGCGGCTGCGGGCTTCAATTCGACTGGATTACGTGTTCGTACACCTTCGGATCTACGCTGCAATAAAATTGCGGCCACTGGGTGGACTTCCCGTCATTTTCCGCGTCGGGGTATGCAAATGAGCTTTTGCCGGCGATCCCCGAAATTACGATCTTCAATCGCAATCTCTTACGGCACCTTTAGTCATCTTTTTTTTGCGTAACACTATACCAGCTTTTTACTGCTCTAATATTAGACAGCCCATGTTAAGTATGGCCGTTGTTCCCGTGTCGAATTTCTACGTTTTCCGACGTCTTTTATTATTTTTTACGTAAGTCGTCCGGGAATAGGAATGTTCATAAATGTCGCTACTCAAACAACGAATGACGTAACGACGTGATTTTGCGCAATGCACGGCAGGAAATTTCTGAATGGAGCATGCGCAGTTCGATCGCCGCGGGGACGCGCTTAATTTAAATGCTTCACGCCCCCTAATTGCGTATTTCGATTACGCGGCGAGAAATAGACTACGCCGCCGTAGCGTACGGGCAAAAATCTACCAGGATTCGGTGTAGAGCCTGGTAAAATACGGCAGCGTAGAGTATTTCGATTACGCAGCGCAATATTAAGTATATGTGAATCTGGCCCACTGACTCTTACCCGACAAGGTTGACCTCAGTTTTTCGGAGGTCAAAAATGTGCATCAGCCTGCCGGCCCAGGTAATGGTAATGGATCACTCAGTCCAGGGAGAGGTGCTTCCGTCTTGCAGGTAGAGAAAAAACAGCCAAGGATCCATCCTAAGAGCTGAATAATATGAGCGTGATGGCATAGGAAGTGCTCCACCCTGACGCGTTTCCCCAAAAATGGCTTCAACTGGAAACGCAGGCTATCCTCCGACACCAGCACATCACACTTAAATACTTAACGGGCAGTCAGGACATCGGAAGTGAGATTTTTCAGTCCCACCCCTGGGGTCACCAGATTAGTGACCCCGAGGGTGGGACTGAAAAATCTCACTTCCGCAGGGAGAAGGTCAATTTACGCAGCGCTTTACATATACATTAACATCAGTCCCTACCTCATTTAAAGTCCCAATCCCCTTCTTTTTTTCTACACTTTGGGCCCAGTTTGGACACTTTTGTTGCCAACAGTTTAGACATTAACCACTTCCTTACTGGGCACATTAACCCTCCTCCTGACCAGGTGAAATTTCAGCTTCCGGCACTGCATCGCTTTAACTGACAATTGCGTGGTCATGCGACGTGACTCTCAAACAAAATTATTTTTTTTCCCCACAAATAGAGCTTTCTTTTGGTGGTATTTGATCACCTCTGCGGTTTATATTTTTTGCGCTATAAACAAAAAAAGGCGACGATTTTGAAAAAAATATATTTTTTACTTTTTGCTATAATACTGTAAATACTGTAGCCCAATTTTTTTACAAAAATCTTTTTTTTCTCAGTTTAGGCCGATACGTATTCTTCTACATATTTTTGGTAAAAAATCGCAATAAGCGACTGGTTTGCGCAAAAGTTATAGCGCCTACAAAATAGGAGACAGAATTATTATTATTTTTTATTATTATTTTTTTTACTAGTAATGGCGGCGATCTGCGATTTTTATTGGGACTGCGACATTATGGCGGACACATGCTATAAAATCAGTGCTATAAAAATGCACTAATTACTGTATAAATGTGACTGGCATTGAAAGGGTTAACTCAAGGGGGTGAAGGAGGGGTTAAATATGTACCCTGCATTGTGTTCTTACTGTGTGTGGAGGGGGGTGACTGGGGGAGGTGACCGATCTGTGTCCCTATGTACAAGGGACACAGCATCGGTCTCCTCTCTCTCCTGACAGGACGTGGATCTGTGTGTTTACACACACAGATCCACGTCCTTGTCTTGTAACCGCCGATCGCGAGTGCCTGGCGGACATCGCGGCCACCAGGCACGCGCATCGGTATGCCAGTGATGCGGCGGGCACACACAAGCCGCCGCTGGCGCTGGTGTGCCCCCCAGTGGCGCGGGGGAGCGGAGGCCATAAAAAGACGGCCTCCCGGAGAATTAGAACCACTTTGCGGCCGTACAAAGTCATATGGTCGTCAGCAAGTGGTTTATGGCTGGGTGTTGAGTTATTTTAATGGGGCAGAAAATTAACACTGTTATACAAGCTGTAAACGCACTACTTTAAATTGTAGCAAAGTGTCATTTCTTCAGTGTTGTCACATGAAAAGTTATAATAAAATATTTACAAAAATGTTAGGGGTGTATTCACTTTTGTAAAATACTGTATAGATATATATATATAAAATTAGTGGCTCTGATAATTCCATTTTATCTTGTCTTGTAATCTACTTGCAAGTAAAGTATAAACACTGATTCTTATCTTCCATTTTCTTACAATAGATACAGTATTTTAGATCATGTTATTTGTAAATCTGTGGAAGGGACATGACATTGGCTATGTGTTAATTGCTGATTGTGCTTAATAGCCTTCCAAACACCTGTTTTTTTGCTTTGTACAAAATTATTTCTCCTTGGGGTACAATTACAATAAACCTTCTTTTAAGCAGCAAGAAGAAAGGATATTGGTCTAACTCAAGTTACACCAAATATTTGGACAAGAGTATGCTTTTGCAGCCCAATGGATATTAAAATAGAAATCTAACATCTCTTGAGAATAATAGGTTGCTATTAGCTGTGCTAATGTTTTAAAAGGATTTAGGTTAAATCCTCTTTCCACACTTTTAATTTTTTTCAACCCACATCCCTGCAAAGAACTGTGAAGTTAATTTTATTTTCAAGAGTAGCTTGAAAAAATAAACCCAGCAGAAACCAACTTGCTTTGAATGACACAATTTAATATGACTAATTATAAAATGCCTGAGCAAAGATTTTAATAAGCAATTTGGACTTGCTGAACAGCATTGTAATAACAAAATACTTGTTGAACAGCATTGTAATAAAAGAACACTCTTTGTTTTATTACAAACGCTATCTAGTTGCAACAGTAAAAACACTGGGACCTTTAGTATACTAAGTATATGGAAAAGATTCCTGATGACTTAATCTTTTAATACAAATAATCACTTTATTTTGAAGAATCATTCCTAGTATGTTTTATTTCCGGATGCATAGGAAATAAGCCTCCTTTATGGAAAACTTTAGCAATGATTTGATTTAAAAAAAAAAAAAACCCTGCCAAAACTTTTTTTTTTTAATGTTTGGGATAGAGTGAGGAAGTGTAAAAATGCCTGTTTGGTTTCAAATGTTATATCCAGTAAATTGTATTCTACCACCAGATTTTATTCACTAAAGGTATAAACAGAAGAGATATTCTCATGCGCTGGTGTAGAGGGCCTTAGTAAGGGTGGTAGTATTTCCTAATGGTGTATATGTGAAGAGATCATGCAAGCCCCGCTGTCTATGCCAACTAGGGGAAGTCCAAAATATTACATAAAGAAGGAAAAGAGACTACTACAAGGAGATACTACGTATTCATACATATGAATAAAAAGCAATGTTAGACATTTGTTACATTGATATATGGCGTCATCCACACAAGGGAAACTCAAATGATTGGCTAACGCGTTTCAATGATTTTCCTCTTCATCAGAGCCTTGGAGAGCCAAATCTAATCTGTGTTTTAAAATGTATAAAAATAGACAGAGGAGACTGGATGGATGGGTAGTATAACACTACATATAGTGGTATAAGTTTTATTCACTGTATTTTTTTAACATATTCCCACTCATTATTTTTTCTGTCTGACACCCATCAACAGGACAGGCTGTGTGGGTAAATCTGCTTTGTGAGGACAGAAACAACAATATAATCCTGACAGTGGATCTAAAGCATTTACATTGAAAAAATATTTTAGTGGTGTCCGCATGCTGTTGGTGGTATTTCCTCTCATTTTCTTTTCTGTCTCACACCCGTCAAATTAGAGGTAAGATCTTCCTTCAATTCCATTTCTGTTTAACAGCAATAGAAAATAAATTAAAAAAGAGTGCTTCTTTATCCTAATCAAGTGAAAAGATAATCTTTGCCCAGAGTTTGGCTTTAAAGTGACCCTGTAAGGGTCAGATACGAAATCAGCACATCCTGTTAAAATAGAGGCTATATTCTTATTTGTCCTGGTGCCAACATGGCAGCATACTTGTGTTGCCATGGCTTGGCACCAGGAAAGGAAAACTATGGTAAGTATTTGATACAATTCAGCTATGACTAAGCACCAGGGAAGGTGAGAAATGCTTTACTTGTACTGTATTTGTAACCCCATTGCTGTATGAATTGTCGTTTTTTTTCTATCATGGATCAATAAAGGTGGAAATTTTATGGAAACACAGCCATCCAAACTTTTCACTTTGTGCTTCCTGATCCATGTGCAGGGGTAATTATGTTATTTTGTTACCTGGAGCAGTGAATTTCTTCTTCAAATATTTGATACAATTGTCTGTTTTTCTTGTGCCAATCCATGGCATCATACCACTTGCATGCTGCCATGGGTTGGCACCAAGAAAAGAAAAGGTAAGGTAAGTAATAAGTATTTGATACAGTTTTATTTTTTCTGGTGCTCTGTGTCAAAATAGCACAACCTTGTTGCTTTCTAACCACTGAAGGTAATCAACACTTATACAGTATGTTGAGTATCTCCTTCCTTCACAGCACTCTGCAGTTCCTCCCATTTCTCCATTTTGTGTGTCCTTAAGCAAAGTATAGACCAGCTCAGGGAACCAAAGTGTATAATTGCAGGAGTAGATATTTACAGTACACATCTGTAGCTGTTAATACTCAAATGAGCCAGTATGAATTAATGTGGTACGGTTTCAAAACACAAGCTACCAGAAAGATAAATACAGAGGGATTGATTTACTAAAACTGGAGAGTGCAAAATATTTTGCAGCTCTGCATAAAAACTAATCATCTCCCATTTTTTTTCCTTCAAAGCTTAACTGAACAAGTTGAAGTTGGAAGCTAATTGGCTAACATGCATTGCTGCACCACATCTTTCACTCTCCAGTTTTTGTGAATCAACCCCAAAGGTTGTTCTGATTTCACTTTAGACCCTGCAGTGACTAGTAGGGATGAGACGAACACCTCCAAGTTCGGTTCGCATCAGAACATGCGAACAGACAATAAATTAGTTTGAACATACGGACACCGTTAGTCTATGGGACTGGAACATAAAAATCGAAAGTGCTTATTTTAAAGGCTTATATGCAAGTTATTGTCATAAAAAGTGTTTGGGGACCTGGGTCCTACCCCAGGGGACATGTATCAATGCAATTTTTTTTATAAAAACTGCATTTTTTTCAGGAGCAGTGCTTAAAGTGAAACAATAAAAGTGAAATATTCCTTTAAATTTCGTACTTAGGGGTGTGTATAGTATGCATGTAAAGTAGTGCTTGTTTCCTGTGCTTAGAACTGTCCCTGCACAAAGTGTCATTTCTGAAAGAAAAAATTTATTTAACACCACTTGCGGCTATAATGAATTGTCCGCTCCCGGCAATACAGAGAAAAGGCATTGAACATCATTGGAAAAAAAATGCGTGGGGGTCCCCCAAATTCAATTACCAGGCCCTTCAGGAACTCCACCCCAAATCT
Organism: Rana kukunoris; assembly: GCA_029574335.1. Lineage (NCBI taxonomy): Eukaryota > Metazoa > Chordata > Amphibia > Anura > Ranidae > Rana > Rana kukunoris. The sequence continues at coordinate 220,832,973 of CM056050.1, read as the reverse complement.
AAAAAAAAATGATGTGGGGTTCTTCCCAAATATCCATGAAAATTTCATTAAAATTTGACAGTTCTTTTATAACTAAGGGTGTGGCCACTGGTGACATGAGACCCTGCCTCCTCTGACATGTCAGGTGAACCCCTGCGACTCATTAGAGGGGGTAGGGTCACCCGTCCACATCACAGGTGGCCCCACCCTCGGTTATAAAAGAACTGTCAAAAAGCTAGCGTGTCAGGCCGGGTGCCTCCAGTGCAGGGATGATCATGTGTTGTTCCTCGCTGGAGTGGAGAGCATCGCTGGAGAAGGGATAATCGTTGAACATCGAGAATGGATTACAACGCTGGACAGACTGGATTACATCTAAATTTTTTATTTTATTTTTTAATAAAGCCGTCTCCTGTCATTTTTAAAATTTTCACACTTTTTTTTTTTTATTGTGTTTGCATGTTAAAGCAATATATATTTTATAACATGTGTAGGCGAGATGGTACTCACTGGGTCAGGTGACAGTGAGATCCCCAGGGCACCCAACCAAAGAACGAAGGCACCTCGCAGGAGTCTCACCTAGTAAGAAGAAAGAAGAAAGGGGATTGGGGAAGCGGGGGGAGCACCATGGAATCATCAAGGGTCGTAGCTAACAAACCCTACAAGAATTCAAACATTAGGATAAGTGGTCAAGGATGTATCACACATCGAGATTTAAGGAGGTGACACCAGGGTTAAGTTCTGAATGTTCCCACAAGTCCCAAACTTTCAAAAAGAGGAAGAGTATCATGTACTACTGCGGTGAGTTGTTACATTCTACAGATCTGTTCCAATGTTTGGAGGACTTATGAGATGGTAAGTGGGAAGGGGGAGAGCCATTGTAGGGGTATAGCCGTTTTGCTGCCAGGAGAATAAAGGCAACCAATTTTTGGGCATGTCTGGAGACGCCAGGGACCGGCAGGCCTAGCAAAAAGTGAACTGGGTCCAGAGGGAGAGTGATATTAAACAAATCCTGTAGAAAATTATGGATGGAAGACCAAAATGGGCGAATCAGGGTACAGTCCCAAAAAATGTGGAAGTGAGAGCCAATGTTGCCCTGGCATCCCCAACACATCCGGGGAGTCTTGGGATCATGTCTATGTAGGATTTTAGGGGTTCTATACTAAAAAATTATGTATTTTGTAAGCTGTCTCCCTTTGTTTCACACATCTTGATGATTTGGAAATAGCCTCCCAAATTTTACGCTATTGGGTGAGGAGGATGGGGCGATTTACTAAATGGGAACATTTTTTAATATATGAGTTCACACTTTTAATTTGTGAAATGATAAGGGTACAATGTATCCCTTACCAATTCACATAGGGGGTGGGATCTGGAGTTCCCCTTTGTTAAAGGGGGCTTTCAGATTCTGATAAGCCCCCTGCCCGCAGACCCCCACAGCCACCGGGCAAGGGTTGTGGGGATGAGGCCCTTCTTCCCATTAACATGAGGACATCCTCCCCATATTGATATATTTTTGGGGGGAACCCCACGTCATTTTTTTTATTTTGGTGTGGGATTCCCCTTAAAATCCAAAAATGGCACAGGGTTCCCCTTAATATTCATACCAGAACTAAAGGGTCTCTCACTTCTATTAAAAAAATGGCATACAGACCTCTCCAAAGTTCTCCTCAGACATTTGAGGGGCCTTTGGAGGGGACTGTGTGCCCTTCAAAAATAACTGTGTCCCAAAAAGAAAAAAAGCAGACCATATAATGTAATTTACTGGTACTTTAAACTGTATAGTTTTTCTTTTTGAATGTTGCTTTTGCTGAAAAATATTCTATAGCGAGAATGAAAAAAAGCATAGATCCATACCTGGTACTGAGCTCCGTAATCATGCCCCCGGGACTTACGGACCCGATCGCCGCCACTGTCCCGCGATCGGTTCACAGAGCTGAAGAACGGGGAGAGGTAAGTGTAAACAAACCTCTCCCCCTGCTTCCTCATGAGCATGTCACTGATAGTCTGTTCCCTGTCATAGGGAACGTCGATCAGTGATGTCACTCGCCAAGTCACACCCCCCTACAGTAAGAAACACACATTAGGTCACACTTAACCCCTTTAACGCCCCCTACAGGTTAAGCCATTCACTGCCATTGTCATTTTCACAGTAACCAGTGCATTTACCAATACTAATAAAAAAAAAATATTAATAAAAATGCCGGAAAACTATCCCCTATTTTATAGGCGCTATAACTTTTGTGCAAACTGATCAATAAATGATTATTGTGATTTTTTTTTTGCCAAAAATATTTTTAAGAATACGTATCGGCCTAAACTGAGGTGAAATTTTTTTTATATATTTTTTTTTGTGGATATTTATTATAGCAAAAAGTAAAAAATATTGTTTTTTTTTCAAAATTGTCGCTCTTTTTTTGGTTATAGCGAAAAAAATAAAAAACGGAGATGTGATCAAATACCACCAAAAGAAAGCTCTATTTGTGGGAAAAAAGGATGCACATTTTGTTTGGTTACATCATCGCATGACCTTGCAATTGTCAGTTAAAGCGACGCAGTGCCGAATTGTAAAAAAGTGCTCTGGTCAGGAAGGGGTAAAATCTTCCGGGACTGAAGCAGTTAACTAATAAATGACAACTCATGGATGCTTACTTCTTTTTGTAAACAAAGAAGCCAGGGATTCCCTTCATCTATACCAAACCTTTATTCTAGATGAGGGTCCAATAAAGATTTTAATGGGGGACACTGCATACTTAATATAGATCTGGTATGGATGTCAAGGGGGACCTAATGCAAAAAAGGGCACAATGTCCCTCTATAATTCCATACAGGTCTCTTATCTGAGGATGCAGTCTAGCAGGCCAGGAAAAAGGAAATAAATATGCAGACCCCTCTTCTTAACCATGCCAGACCACATCTCCCAAACATAGAGGGATACATTTCTAGGGGAACCATTCCCACATGGATGAGGACAAGGGCTTCTTCCCTACAACTTTCTCCCAGTGGATTTTACATAAACTATGTTTTCTGCTATTTGTGTATGTTCTCTGTCAACTTTTTTTCTGAATAAGTAAAAAGGGGTACCCTTTACCATTTCATTTAGAAGAGCTGTCTATCCTTGCTTGTTGGGCTGCATGCCTACACAAGGATATGGTAAGCTTTTTAGGGAACACAATATCCTTGAAACTCATACCAGACCCCTATCTAGCATACATGTCTGCTATGGATTTTGAACTAGGACCCCACACAATTTTTTTTTTAGATTCTTATCCAAGTGCATAGTCTGGGTCCACAGGAAGGAGGCAACAAGAAGATGGGCCTGCCCTGGCAAGGTACCTTGTCCTAATGTTGATGGGACAAGGCCCTATTCCCAAAAAGCTAGCCTGACAGATGTGGGGTCTGTTGGGGGACTTAGCTGAATCTGGGAACCTTCATTAAAATAACAAGCCTCTCAGATAAAAGTTGGGTTGAGCACCCCCCAGTTCACTTTGTGCCAGAACTCTCAAATTGAAAAAAACAAAAGTCTAAATTTTGAAGGCTTATATGCAAATTATTGGCCATAAAAATAGTAAGGGGGCCTGGGTACTGCCCTGAGGGACATGTATCAACACAAACATATTTTTTTAAAGATTGTTTTTACAGGAGCAATGATTTTAATGAAATAATAAAAATGAAAAATGATTTTAAATATAGTGCATGGGGGGGGGGTCCCCTTAGTATGACTGTAAAGTGGTGCTTACAAAAATGTAAAAAAAAAACCTCCATGTCTGGTTCTTCAGGTCTGGTATGAAATTTAAGGGGAAGCCCATGCCAAAATTTACAAAAAAATATGGCGTGGACTCCCTTCAAAACCCACACCAGACCCTCATCTGAGCATGCAGCCTGGCAGGTCAGGAAATTGGGGGGTGAGCAAGTGCCCCCTCCTGAACGATACTAGGCCACATGCCCTCAATATGGGGGGGTGCTTTGGGACTGGCCCCCCTCACCCTAAAGCACCTTGTCACCATGTGGATGGGGACAAGGGCCCTTTTCCCAACAACCCTGGGCTGTGGCTGTAGGGAGTGCAGGCAGGAGGCTTATCAGAATTTAGAAGCCCCTTTAACAAGGGCCCCCCCCATATCCTGACCCCCTCCACCCACAACAAAGGTTAACCGCCTAATGCCTGCTCCACCATTTGACAGTTCTAAAATAGGTAAGGGGCAGGCTACCAGATACATCACCTAGAGGCACCACCCCATTGTGATGTCACTGACCGATGCATACTCGGTCGGTGATATAAGCAAGTCACATCAATTTGTGAAATTGTCAACTTAATTACCAGGGTCAAAATAAACCCTAAAGTTTTACTAAACCCAGGACTAGGGATGAGCTTCAAGTTCGAGTCAAACTAATGTTCGACTCGAACATTGCCTGTTTGGTGAACAATGAACAATTTGGGTTGTTCGCGGCAAATTCAAAAAGCCGCGGAACACCCTGTTAAAGTCTACGGGAGAAATCTAAAGTGCTAATTTTAAAGGCTAATATGCAAGTTATCATCCAGGTAAGGGATCCAGAGCGCAGCATCACCGGCCGTCTGTCTCCACCGGAGACAGTCCGGATAATGACGTGGCTGGAGCTAGTGACATTTCTTATATTGGTGAGGCGGGGCCACCCGTCACGTGACCCCACCCCCTCTGACGCACCCTCTGCCATGTCACTGGGGAAGCCCAGGCTTCCGCCTTGCGTCAGAGGGGGCGGGGTCACATGAAGGGTGGCCCCACCTCACCTATTTAAGATATGTCACTAACTCCAGCCGTGTCATTCGCCAGGCTGTCTCTGGTGGAGACAGGCGGCCGGCGATGCTGCGCTCTGGATCCCTTACCTGAATGGAACTTCTCACCGCTGGACCACGGCGGAGAGAGATCTCTCATCGCTGGATACCGACAACATTGGAGCCCCCGGGGATCGAGAGTGGATTACCACCGCTGGATTTTTTATTTTATTTTTTTAACCACTTAAGACCCGGACCAAAATGAGATTTCTTTTGGTGGTATTTGATCGCCTCTGCGATTTTTATTTTTTGTGCTATATACAAAAATAGAGCGAGGTTAAATGTGCCTATGTGTCTGTGTGCCAGTGTAGTGTTGTGTACACTTACTGTGCGATGTGATCTCTCCTCAGCGGCGGTTGAAAAAAACGCCGTGAGCAGAGATCACATCATTTCCTCCTTCCCGTGTTTACACAGGAGGAGGAAGTGCAGAGCGGGGGGAGCGCGCGGATTGGCTGAGAGCGATCCGGAGAGGGCGGACAAAAACGGATAGCCGCCCCCTCATCCCGGATCGCTCGGCCAGCAACCAGTTAATGAAGGACTTTTTTCCACAGTGTGTGTGTGTTTTTTTTTTACAATTATTTACACTTCCTTCGTGAAATGGTAGGGGTACAATGTACCCCATTACCAATTCACATAGGAGGCTGCTCTCTCGTCCCCCCTCTTTTCTGCGGCCGGCCAGGTTACATGCTCAGATAAGGGGTCTGGTGTGGATTTTTGGGGGAACTCCACGCCATTTTTATTTTTTTTGGAGTGGAGTTCCCCTTAAAACCCACACCAAACCTGAAGGGTCTGGAATGGATATTTGGGGGGAACCCCACGTCTTTTTTTTTTAAATTGACCTTAAGGTTCCCCTTAATATCCATACAAGACCTGAAGGGCCTGGTAATTAAATACAGGGGGACCCCCATGCTTTTCTTTTTTTATGAATGAATTCTCTCTAAATTGCCGGGAGCCGACAATTCATTATAGCATGAGTGATTTTTAAATGACTTTTTTTCCTTCAGAAATGACACTTTGTGCAGGGACATTTCTAAGTACGGGAGACAAGCGTTATTTCACAGGCATACTTTACACCCCCACTAGGTGTGAAATTTAAAGGAATATTTCACTTTTATTGTTTCACTTTAACCACTTAAGGACCGCCTCCTGCACATATACGTCAGCATAATGGCACGGCTGGGCAGATCCACATACAGGTACGTCCTGTACTACTACCCAGCCGTGGGTCACGGGCATGCGCCCGTGGCACGCTCCCGTGACCCGGTCTGAAGCCCCGGGACCGCAGGACCCGATCGCCGCTGGAGTGCGGAGATCGCTCCCTGGAGCTGAAGAACGGGGAGAGCCGTGTGTAAACGTAATCGATTACGTCACACCTACAGCCACACCCCCTACAGTTGTAAACACACACAGGGAACACATAACCCCTACAGCGCCCCCTTGTGGTTAACTCCCAAACTGCAACTGTCATTTCCACAGTAAACAATGCAATTTTTTGCTGTGAAAATGACAATTGTCCCAAAAAATTTGTCAAAATTGTCCGAAGTGTCCGCCATAATGTCGCAGTCACGAAATCGCAGCCATTAGTAGTAAAAAAAATATATAATAAAAATGCTATAAAACTATCCCCTATTTTGTAAACGCTATAAATTCTGCGCAAACCAACCGATAAACGCTTATTGCAATTTTATTACCAAAAATAGGTAGAAGAATACATATAGGCCTAAACTAAGGAAAAACATTTTTATATATATTTTTGAGGGATATTTATTATAGCAAAAAGTAGAAAAAAACGCAGATGTGATCAAATACCACCAAAAGAAAGCTCTATTAATGGGAAAAAAAGGACACCAATTTTGTTTGGGAGCCATGTCGCACGACCGCGCAATTGTCAGTTAAAGCGACGCAGTGCCAATTTGCAAAAAGGGGCTTGGTCCTTTAGCTGCATTTTGGTCCGAGGCTTAAGTGGTTAAGCATTATTAAGTTCACTGCTCCCAAAAAAAATATTTTTTTTGCATTGATACATGTCCCATTGGGCAGGACCAAGGTCAATAACTTGCATATTAGTCTTTAAAATTAGCACTTTAGATTTCAAACGTTCGAATCCCATAGACTTTAACATTTGGTGTGTTCGCAGGTTCTGGTGCGAACCGAACAGGGAGGTGTTCGGCTCATCCTTACCCAGGACCTTACATTCACTATATTTGGTCTCCCACAATACACAGAACGTGGAAATACAAACATTTTAGTAAATATAAACTGCTAATTACCTTTTCTTATCAGCAGTTAGAGCAGTCGTGTGACTGCTATCAGTGTCTGGTTGAAGCTTATAGGAGGAGATTTAATTCTCCCATGCTTGTTCTATGAGGATACAGGACCCCTGACCTGTGCCTGGACAATGCTGATTGGCAATGTGCAGTTCACATGTACTCTGAAATGAAAAAAATCTAACTATCCAGAACTACACAATAAATTGAGCATGTGCAGCTTCTCTCCTAGCCTATGTACTATCTGGAGATGGTTTGGGGAAGTAAGGGAGGATCAGCGGAGACAGGATCAAACAGCCTTTTTACACAATGCAGAGTAATAACCCCTTAGGTTCCACAGTGAGTACTACAAGCATGTCTTACTGCACATACACACTGATTTTACTGTTGTGGGTTTAGTAACACTTTAATGGCCAAGCCCAATTATGCAACTTTGACATGCGTTAGTATAACTGTACATATCATTGCAACTACTTATTATATCCAGATGGATTATACCATGTTTTTTTCATGACAGATTAGGCTTTCATTTGGTGGGAAATGGCAAAGGATGTTTCCTGATTGTTTTATTATCAAAAGAGTGATTGTATATTGTTATGCCATTACCATATATCACCATCAAAAAAACCTGCAGAAGTGGAATTGGGGAAAACGTTTACGCCATCACAGTGGCAATATTTGTTTAAAACTGTCTACAAGGCCTCTCCATGCGTCAACCATTGGGAGCTCTCCCAAAAGATTGCACAGAGGTGGTAGCTAAATTCTACTCTACATCCTCTCCGCTTTGTTGGAGGGAGTGTGGTGCTGTAGGCAACATTTTTCATATCTTCTGGCTCTGTAAGAGCCTTATGAGCTTCTGGAGGAGTGTGTTCAGATGCATATCTCGTATAACGGGCATCCTGACGCCCCCTAACCCCGAACTAGCGTTGCTAAACCTGGGCATGGAGGGGTTTCCCCTGAGTTTTCGAGTAGTGGTCAACCATATTTTACTGGCGGCTAGGTTATTACTAGCTAGGAATTGGAAGTCCAATAAAGTCCCTAGTGTTGTAGAAGTCCTTCAGATCACACGTTCCAACTACACTTTTGAAGCTTTGCTGGCAACTAGGGAAGATAGGAGAGCTAAGTTTGATCTGCAATGGAGGCCTTGGACGGAATGATTTAACCAGCAATAGTTCTCATTTGTCTTCAGTTATGTTTGTACCCTTTTGATATGTCTCATGCAACCTATTTCCGTGTGACTATATTTATGATGCTTTCGCAGGTATCCATCTCCCTTATATCTCCATTCCCACCCCTATTTCTTTCTTCTCTCTCCCCCTACCTTTTTCCCCCCATTTTGTTTCAATCTTGATGTCCTAGGCTGATGCTGTGCCGCTCATCGGCGGTGGGCCCTGTGCCCCCTAGGCTTCTCCGCCTTGGTAACGTATGCATTGGCTGCTTACCGCTGCTTCTGATATGTGTTTATGTTTGTATAATGGTTCATTCGATGCATTTTCCTTTTGTATAGCGATGTGTGATGTACATTATCTTTTGTATACCGTTTTATGTTGTGCATACCCTTTTATACAACGTTTCATGTTGTACAATATCTTTTTGTATGACGATTTATGTTGTGCAGTATCCTCCTGTTTCCTGGGACTGCCTATGTTTTTCTTTACTTATACTCTGAAAATTTCTTAATAAAAACTATTGTAAAAAAAAAAAAAAAAAACCTGCAAAATAAATTCTCCTTGATCTTGGCAATACCCCATTTGTGTGTGTATTTGTACCTGGAGTAGGACCATGAAACAAATACAATTTTTTTTTCTTGTAAATCTAAAACCTTTTTTTCTTACCTACAACACATTGACACTAACTGACACTTGCACTGACATGGACACTAACTGACACTGACATTAAGTAACACTGGCGCTGACCCTTATACTAATAGACACATGGCCACTAACTGAATCTTACACTTTAATTATTAATTCCTTTTGCATTCACCTATTTATATATATATATAGTAACCGAAACAACAATTCATTTGTAAAGGGAAAAGCATATTTGCCTTGAGTAATAATTTAATAAATAATAATAAATAATAATAATTTGTTCTTCTTGTATTGTAGATAAACACCCAAATCAGTATTTTTAATCCCCTTGTGCAGTACTGTAGGTCCAGTTTGTTGGGTATGATATCATGCTAACGAAATGATCCCCTAGCCTTCGAAACTCCACCCTCTTTTCCAGAGCAGCACTTCCCTGGGCTAAGTAAACCTTCTCCTTAGTAAATCAATCCCAATATTTCCTGGGAAACATTAACCCTCTAGCTGATTTTATTTATGGCTTATTATTTCCTTAAAACAATGTAGAAAGCAGCTGTTCAACCACTTCTGGATCGCCCACCCACATTCTACTGTGGAGGAGTTGCTCCTTCATGCACAGCAATATACCTGTGCTTCACTTTCTGCTTCCAGGTTCAGGGTATAAGCCCCCCCTCCTTGGCTGAGGTTTTTATCAGCAGGTCCTGGCCAATGATTTATGGCTGAGACCTGCTAATCGGCTGTGTCCAGTAACAGCCCAGAGCCCAGAGCCCTGTGTTGACAGACAACATAGGGCTCTGTGCTGAGGGATTGATATCTCCTCAGGCACACACTTAACTCCTTGATTACCTTGATATTTTAACCCCTTCCCAACCATAGTATTATCACTAATCACTATATTAGTGTCACTGGTGATGTCAGTGTCAGTTGTTCAGTTGCCACCCAGTGGCAGTTAGTGTCAGATTGTTTGCAGCAGTATAGTGCTGCAAAACAATCAGTGCTGATTACCGCCATTACTAGTATAAAAAAATGCAAATTCCAGTATATATACACCATAGTTTGTAGATGCTATAACTTTCACACAAACAAATCAATATACACATATTGGGATTTGTTTTACTAATTTTATGAAGACATTTATTTATTTATTTATTTTAGGGCTGTGCAAATTAACTTTTAATTAATCGATTAATCTTTAATTTTTTTGATCGATCAAAATCTTTTTGATCGATTAAAATTCTTTTTAATGGTACTCACTTCTCCGCCGGCTTCTGGGCTTTCAGGGAGTTCCGTCGGAGATCCGGTAACGTCACAGGCACCGGCGGGGCTTGCTGTGTCCATCTGAAGGGCTCCTTTGCTGTGCTTTCATATCTGCATGCCGGCGGGACCTTACTATCTGCCACACGCAAGGGCTGTTACACTTCCCTCTATCACTTTCCTCTATCAACCTGGGATTCTACAGCCATCCACTGGGGGTTGTGATAGTTCCCTTCATGGGACATCTACATGCCGACGGACTGATGTTAACCACTCCTCATATGGATTCAGCAGTTGTATCGTTGTACACATTTTTATACCAGTATTATACTTAGCTACATTTTTTTATGACTGCTTTTGCTACCGTTTGGTATTACTTGCACCATTTTTACAGTTTATGTAGCTACATCGATTTTATCTCCAGTGCAATATTTATTTTGTTACCTACTTGAAGACTATAAAAGTTTTAATGCTATTCCCATCGAGCGCTGCCTTTGTGTGTTTTTTGTATCCTGCTATCCATTTTTCCAGTGGTTGGAGCTGCACTGGGAATCGGCCTGCAAGGAGATCAGCTAAAAGTAGTTGGATCTGTATGTGTGTTATAATTAATCGAAATTAGTCGATTAATCGATTAAAATACAAAACGATTAATCGAACACAAAAAATTTGATCAGTAACAGCCCTAATTTATTTATTTATTTATTATTGTTTTATTGGATATGTTTTATAGCACAAAATGAGTTTTTGTCCGGTCTTGTTTCGTTTATATAATGTTTACTGTATATAATAAAAAATATAAAACCCAGTGGTGATCAAATACCACCAAAATAAAGCTTTATTTGTGTGAAAACTTATATAAATTTAATTTGGGTACAGCATTAGTTAAAGTAGCTCAGTGCTAAATAGAAAATAATAGCCTGGTCATAAGGGGGTAAGGGGGGTAAAATCTTATGGTGCTCAAGTGGTTAAAACAATTTGCTGTTTACATCTGTTTATCTGATCATTTTAACCTTTATATAGTATTTAAACGGGAAAATCATGTAAATGTCTAAAACTTGTATATAGCATAAATTCCCCATGTGTCTACAAACTTTTGCTTAGAATACTTTGGCATGTATTGTGAATGGTCATATGCAATTTGGTTTAAAAGCTTTTTTTTATAAACAGTGTGCTAATAGCCTGGTATTTGTTAGTAAAACAGCTGCATTTTGCCAAAACCATGTTGCCTTATAGGTCTGGTTGAACACTATTAAACAGTATCAATCTGTTAAAAAGATTTTTGTGTTTGCTTTACATATCTAGAGTTACCAATATTGAATTAGAAATATTAGCTAAATTAATTCTGAAGGACAAACAATAACAAACACAAATAAATAAAAGGTCTGTTTCTGAAAAATTGGTATTGTTTTGCAGTCTGAAAATATAAAACTTTTTCTTAATTGCATATATTACAAAAATAATGAATAAAGATATATATATATTCATAAACATAGAGACGTGATATAAATATAATTATATATATATATATATATATATATATATATATATAAATATACACACACACACATATATATATATATATATATATATATATATATATATATATATATATATATATATATATATATATATATATATATATATATATATATATATATATATGTGTGTGTGTGTATATTTTATATATATATATATATATATATATATATATATATATATATATATATTTATTTATATTTATATCACGTCTCTATGTTTATGAATGCACATTTCTGGAGTTGTATAGAGTTTTGTAGAATACATTGTATTATGACAAGAAAAGGTCTGTATCTTGGTAAGGGTGTGTCAGTTTGTAATCATAAATACTGGATTACATTAAACTCTTGCCTCTGGCACTGAGAGAATTTGTTTACAAATTAGCTTACATGGTTGAATTTTTCTCCACAAGGGGCAGTTTAAAAAAGTTAAAGGCCTTTTAAATGCATTATATTTACATAATCTTTCTATTTGACTAAAATGTTTTCTAACCACATAGATTCTATATTGTTTCATTTTCCGAAAAGGATTCAAGGTATACAAACATATTTGTCAGAACGTATTCACACTAATAGACATCTGAACACTGACATCTTTGAACTGTCCATTTTAACATCTTTTGTTGTCATGTACTTAGCTTTGAGACTTGTTCGTTTACATTTATTTATGTTTAATAGAAAAATTATTTCCTAACCTCCAAAGGTAATTAAATAATAATACATTATTTTCTTAGATAAGGAATACACTATACAAAAAAAATACATATAAAGCTAAGTAACATATATATATTGTTTGTTTATTTAAAAACTTCTACCATATTTACTTGAAACAGTGCAAGACTATTCAACTTGTTCACTGCATTTGCAATAAATAATCCTTTATACCTCTGAATAGTAAACTTTTTTTCTTCAACTGTTACTGCTGATATATTGTTTCGGGTAAACGTCAAGTGTACAGTTCCTACATAATCTTCCATGAGGTTAATTTTCCTATTTCCTAGAGTGAATACATTTAGTGTATTTAGTCCTTCCTTGCAATATAAATAACGTTTTCGATTGATACATACAAAGTCAGCCATTAATGCCCTAAAAAATTATGAAAATAAATAGTATGATATGAATTCAATTTTTTTTCTCTTGTATTAACCTAAAGCTGAAGGGTATCTGAAAAATGTCATCCCACTGTGGAGTTCCCCACACTGCTAATTTATTTCTGGCCAATTGGAATAATCAATATCAACAGGAGTGGCATGGCCCCTGAGGGTAGAGGAGTAAGGCAAGTATTATGCTTATTTTAATGCCCCTAGACAAAATGAGCATTTCATCCTTGCAATGTGGGGTGGCTGCAAGGTCAGATTTTACATATACAACCAGCTCCAGCTACAACCCTCTTGAAAGCAGATCCAGTTTTTGGATTTTTTTTGTTTTTGCACGTGTTAAAATGCACATTTTAGGCTTGAAGATTACTTAACCACTTCAGGTCCGCGCTATTGACAAAATACGTGAACAGCGCGGACCTGAGGTGCCGGGGTAACGTCTTTGGACGTGATTTGCTTGTAATACCCTGCGCGCGCCACAGGGTGGCGCGCGGCGGGGAAAAACAGTCCCGACGCATCACCGAGGATCCGATGCGTGTACCCGGCGGCCGCGATGTCCGTCAGGTACACGCGATCGTCGGTGAGAGAGCAGGGACGTGGAGCTCTGAGTGTAAACACAGAGCTTCACGTCCTGTCAGTGAGGTGACAGATGCTGTTTCTCTTGTACATAGGGAGACAGCATCGATCACCTCCCCCAGTCACCCCCCTCCCCCCACACAGTCAGAACACACCCAGGCAATACATTTAACCCCTTCCTCACCCCCTAGTGTTAACCCCTTCAATGCCAGTCACATTTATACAGTAATTAGTGCATTTTTATAGCACTGGTCGCTGTATAAATGTGAATGGCGCCAAAAATGTGTCAAAAGTGTCCGATGTGTCCGTCGCAATATCGCAGTCCCAATAAAAATCGCAGATCGCCGCCATTACTAGTAAAAAAAAAATATAAAAAAAAAAATCATAATTATGTCCCCTATTTTGTAGGTGCTATAACTTTTGCGCAAAGCAGTCACTTATTGTGATTTTTTTTTTTTTTTTTTTACAAAAATACGTAGAAGAATACGTATCGGCCTTAACTGAGAAAAAAAAAAAAATGGGATATTATAGCAACAAGTAAAAAATATATATATATTTTTAAATTGTCGCTCTTTTTTTCATTATAACGCAAAAAATAAAAACCGCACGGGCGATCAAATACCACCAAAAGAAATCTCTATTTGTGGGGAAAAAAAGGACGCCAGTTTTGTTTGGGAGCCACGTCGCACGACCGCGCAATTGTCAGTTAAAGCGACGCAGTGCCAGAAGCTGAAATTTCGCCTGGGCACGAAGGGGGTTTATGTGCCCAGTAAGCAAGTGGTTAAAATCCCCAAAAACATTACATATATTTTCTGAAACCCAGTAGAATAAATGGTGGTTAATAAATGGTGGTTGTGGGGCGGAGCTAGCCGGAGACCGAGATGGCCGCACTGTAACGGAGCTCCGGATCCAGCGAATCTTCAGCGGCTATTAGCATACAACCCAGCGAGAGCTACACCCCACTACCGCGGCGTTCTACCTCCCGGTACACAGAGGAACGCGCAGGAACCATGGGACGGCGCAAAAAGGAGGGGAATCGTCCCCTTAAGCTCACAGAGTTTTTCTCCGTGGGACCAAAGCAAGATGGCGCCGGCGCGTCCTCAACACCGCTGCCCGGGAACTCAAGATCTCCTCCCCAGCAGGGGAAAGCAACTAAGAGGAGCAACTCTCCCAGGCACCGAACATCCCCTCCAGCTACCCCGTCCTCAGGGAGCCCAGAGAAGGCGAGATTCCGTCTGGATGCTGCAGAAGCCTGCCACGAGGTGAGCTCTCACTCAGAATCAGGGGATGATACAAGAGACATGCCTGACTCTATCGACTCGTTTCCCACCACTGACAAGCCTGTGTTAGACACAGTGCTGAAAGACATGTTGATCTCACTAAGAAGCTCCCTTCAGTCTGATATGGTCTCATGTATGCACAAATTCAGTTCTGACCTGGGACATGTTGCTGATAGGGTCTCACATGTGGAGGAAAAGATGGGGGAGTATGCCTCCACCATTAATGCTCTGGTGGACGCTAATGAAAACAATGAGGATGATATTGAAGCACTGAGGGCAAAGATAGCTGAGATGGAGGATAGGTCCAGGAAGAATAATATAAAAATAAGGGGGATCCCTGAGTCGGTTAAGCAGCAAGACCTCCGCAGCTATGTTACTCAGCTATGCACCACAACCCTGCCTGACATGTCTGAATTGGACTTTACCATAGACAGAATACACAGACTTCCTAAACCCTCCTATCTGTCCGATAATGTCCCTAGGGATGTGATCCTTAGACTACATTTTTACCATACTAAGGAAAGGCTCATGACACTATCGCGCCAATCAGACACAATTCCTGCGCAATATACCAATCTTCAGTTCTATACTGATCTATCACAATATACGCTACAAAAGCGTAGGAATCTCGCTACAATCACCAAAGCCCTCAGGAACCACAAGCTGACCTATAAATGGGGATTCCCGACGAAGCTGATAGTCACAAAGGATGGCAAAGACTTTGTGATGGACTCCCTGGAAAAAGGCCTGGACATATTGAAAGCTTGGGGAATAGTTCCTGATCCACAACAAAACCCACCCCGACATGTCAACAAGGGAAACCAGGAACAAGAATGGCGCACTGTGGATCGCAGAAATGCTCGCACACACAACTGAGCTGGACTGTACCTACCTGTGTTGTACTTTTCGCTGGAAGAGATCTTTTTTTTTTTTCTTTAATTTTTTTGTATTTTCTCTCTCAGCTCCTAGTTCAATTTTACCCCTGGATTACACTTGAGTGACCGAGAGTCACACTCCTGCACCTTTTTTTTTCTAAGGCTTTTGGCCGCTGTTGTTTTGTTATGTTTTTTTTTGTTTCAACAGTTCTACTCTGCCCTGCCGACCGACCCCGTCCTGATGTCCACCCTGTTCCAGTTTGTCTCAACCTGGTTACCTCCGCAGCGCCCACGCACCACTCCTCCAAAGCTGTATGCCTCCTCAGGGACCCGGTTTTCATCTTTTGTAAGTGCCTTGATTGTATCTGCCTCTTTAAGCACCTTATTTATGCACCTCCATGGCGGTGAATTTCCTCACCTTAAATTCTAAAGGTCTGAATCACCCGGCCAAAAGGAAGTCCCTATGGAAAGACGCTCTGCAGTACAACTGTGATGTCTTGTGTGTGCAAGAAACGCACTTCAGCCATACCGCACATCCTAAATGCACCCACCCAAAGTTCCCCCACGTATTCATGGCGAACGCAGACACCAAAAAGAGAGGGGTGATGGTGGCAGTGAGAGATTCTGTAGCTTTTCGTCTTCTGCATACTGTAATAGATCCACAAGGGCGTTATCTACTTCTGATATGTGAGATCAACTCAACTGTGTACACTGTGGCCAATATATATGCCCCGAATACTAGGCAAGTTAATTTCTTCCACAGGATTATGAGAAAGATACGTGGGGTGCAGAAGGGAGCGTTGGTGGTGTGTGGGGATTTCAACGCCACATCGGACCCATCAATAGACATGACTTCCTCTCCTAAGAGGCCCCCCCCCTCATTGAACGCATCCATACGCTCTCATGAGCTCTATGACGCATGGAGATGTCTTAATGCGAATGAAAGAGACTTCACTTTTTTTTCCGCAGCTCATGGTTCTTACAGCAGAATTGATATGTTTTTGGTTGATAAGTCATTATTGTTTAAATGTACTGCTGCTAAAATTGGTAGCATCACCTGGTCGGACCACGCCCCAGTGAGCTTGGCTGTGGGGGATCCTTCCCTTCGCAGTCATGCCTACTTATGGAGAGCTAATTCTTATCTATTAAGGGAAGGTCCATCCAGGTCTTGCATAGAATTGAAACTTAAAGAATTTTTTGAACTGAATCACGGATCAGTGGGTGATCCGTTTGTCTTGTGGAATGCCCACAAGGCTTTTATGCGAGGAATTTTGATTCAGATGGGGGCGAGACTTAGGAGGGAGAGGCAGCAGCAAACCGTTCAGCTTATATCTCAAATTGACGACCTAGACAGACAGAATATGGCCCAACCCTCCTCCTCTTTATCCCACCAGATTTCCCAGCTCCGCACGGAGCTCAGGCTCAAATTCCTTGAGGACTTTGAGAAGGCCTCTAGGAGGCTAAAACTTTCCTACTATACAAGTGGTAATAGAGCTGGGAAGCTCCTGGCTAATAGAGTGAAGGGTCACAGAATCAGGTCCCAGATATCCCATATTCTAGAGCCCAGCACCTCTATCAAACAAACTCATCCTCAAGCAATAGCAGACTCATTTAGTCGATACTACAGCTCGCTGTACAATCTCAGAGATGATCAGTCGGTCCCACAGCCCACAGATTCAATGATTTCGGCCTTCCTAGATAATATAAACCTCCCTCAACTTACGCAGGTTCAACTTGCACACCTTAATTCCCCTGTAACAGATTTAGAAGTCAGGAACATTATTAAATCCTTGCCACTCAATAAATCACCGGGCCCTGATGGTTACACAGGGGAGTATTATAGGGCCTTCCAGGACTTGCTTTCTCCACACCTTGCTGGGGTCTTTGGTTCTGCTGCTGCGTCCTCCTCATTTCCCCAAGAAATGCTCAAGGCCACAATTATAGCTCTACCAAAACCGGGGAAGCCTCCGGACGTTCCTCAGAACTTCAGACCGATATCACTACTAAACAATGATGTAAAGATATACGCAAAGCTGTTAGCTGCCAGGTTGGCGCCTATTCTCCCAGATCTTATAGACATCGACCAGTCCGGGTTCACTAAAGGCAGGCAGACGTCAGATGCCACTAGACGTTTGGTCAACCTGATACATCTTGCAAGACGTAGGGGAACGCCTTCTCTGCTCCTATCTTTGGATGCAGAGAAGGCGTTCGACAGGATCCACTGGGGATTTCTGGCTGAGGTGTTGCGGAGATTTGGGTTCCACGGGTGGGTGTTCTCAGCCATCATGGCCCTTTACACACAGCCGTCGGCCCAGGTATTTATCGCGGGGGCTCTATCAGCCCCTTTTGAGATCACAAATGGTACACGCCAGGGGGGCCCACTTTCACCGCTCATCTTCAATTTAATGATGGAACCCCTGGCTACTAGCATAAGGTCACATCCCCAAATTGCTGGACTGCCGGTGGGCCCGAAAAAACCACGTCATAAGCTTATTTGCTGACGACGTTATTTTAATTTTATCTGACGTTGAGTCGTCCTTGGCTGCTGCTCAATCAGTACTGCAAGATTTTTTCTGAGGTGTCTTATTACAAAGTGAATGCAGCGAAATCGCATGTACTAAATTTGGGGGTGAATCCTAAAACAGAGGCACTATTACGAAGCAGATTCCCTTACGTGTGGAATGATAAAGGCATTACATACCTTGGGATAACGCTGACACCCAATCCAGAGGACCTGATGGCTGCTAACTACACTCCCTTCCTGACCACTCTTAAAGCTAAATTACAGACACTGGCCAAATCGGAGTTGTCCTGGTTGGGGAGATTGGCAGCTTTCAAGATGTTAATATTACCCCAGCTTCTATATATTTTTAGGACCCTTCCCATACCTGTACCGGGGGTGTACTTTAAATCTATCCAGGGCATCCTAAACAGTTTCCTATGGCAGGGCAAGAGGGCACGGTGTGCCTTTGGGAAGATAATCAAGAGCAAGTTGGCGGGAGGGATAGGACATGTACACTTACAAGACTACTACTTCGCCTCCATCCTGGCCCAATTGTCACACTGGTTTAACCCCGACTCTAGAGTATTATGGAAAGATCTGGAACAAAGACAGGTCCCAAGAGGGAATTTAGCAGATTTTCTGAGGACAGCCACTATTACCGGGTCCTTACATAGGAGATACGCTCCTACGGTCCTGGCATCTCTGAGGGCCTGGTCCCATCTATGTGCAACTAAGGGTTGGACGGGACCCACAGAGATGGTCAAATTCCCAATTACTGCTGTCCATAACCTAATACCAAATATTAATCTGGGTGCCTGGAAGGACAATGGTATACATTTCCTGGAAGACACTATGGTGGGCTCTAGGATGCTAACATTTGAAACGCTTCAACAGAGATTTTGCCTCAGTAATACAGACAGGTATAGATACATCCAGATCTCTCAGTTTCTTAGAAAAAATTCCATTACTTCTGAACACCTCCCAGTCAAAATAGCTGAATTCTTTCGCCATCCGAATACTGGGTCTAAGGGTATAACAGTTATGTACAGGGGACTTCAAGAAAAAGATGTCATGGTCAAATCCCCAAACATTTTAGCGTGGGAAAAGGACTTTGGATCGGAATATCCGACCTGCTCATGGGAAAAAGCCATAAAACTTCAGATTGCCTCCACCAAGAGTACAAACCTCTTAGAGATGCACCAAAAATTACTCCTTAGGTGGTATCTTACTCCCCACCGCTTGGCCAAAATGTTCCCCAATGCATCAGCAAATTGCTGGAGACAGTGTGGAGAAAGAGGTACACTTTACCATATACTATGGCAGTGCCCGTTCATTCTCCCACTGTGGTCCCAGGTTGGACTCACGCTCAATAGAGTCTTGGGTCTCTCCCCTCTGTTAGATCCGGCTATGGCGATCCTCTCTGTGGGTATTAATTTAATCCCAGCCTCACAGAGGACTGTTTATGCGCATATCCTCTTGGCTACTCGCCTTGTCATTCTTAGGCATTGGAAATCTATAACCCCTCCCTTGATATCAGAGGTCCTATCCACTATACAGACCCACAGTTTATATGAAAGACTTCAGGCATCCGCCTCCGGAAATTATGAGACAGTGATCAACCTATGGGCTCCATGGTTAGAATGGAAATCCAATAACCAGACAGCTTGACTACCCACAATTTAGTGCGTGGAGGGGCTCGGGTCGGATAGGGCAGAAAATGTTTTAATGTTTTAATGTTATAATGTTATGAGTTACTCATTTCTTTTTGTTTTAAAAACTTTCACTATAACTTCAGAAGAGCATACAATTTACGTCGCGTATGATGGCCTAGCTAAACACATGTGGTGGGATAGGACCAGGAAGCAGGGAAGGGGCAGAGGGAGATGGGCTCATCTACTACCGCTAGTCTCCACGACCATGGTGTGGGATCGTGGTAGACTGGCCATAATACCCCAATGCGTTACCCTGCAAATGTCCTACTACTGTTCAATCCAACGCGATACAAGATCTTAATTCATTAATTCACTATGTGGTACCTATTGATATTTACTCCTCTTAGGAAACACTGAGCATTATAGAAAGTACCTTACATTTCCCATGTATGCTTATACCTTGTTTGTATATGTTTTCATGAAAAATTTCAATAAAAATCTATTGAAACTAAATAAATGGTGGTTGTTCAGATTTTTTATGACACATGATATTGGTGTAATTTTTTATCAAACCCATCATTTCAGTATACCATAAAACCCAAGTTCATTTTAGTGTACAAAAGCAAAATAATACTGAATTCTTTGGCAAAATGTAAAATATGTAATTGCAATTTCTAAATAGGTGTCTAAATATACCAAGCTTGAAAATTGCTTGCACCTATGATACAGTGACCAACTACAGAACCCCAAATTATCCAAAGACATTACATTATCTCACAAAGTTAATCATGAATGGTAGCCCTAGAAATATTGCTTTCACACCAGAATGTGTGCTGATATATAATGTGTAGCAGGGTCATCGCTTTGTGCGCAAATGTACCCTATGCATATGTCTTTACACATACAGGCATATATGTGGGGGTGGGCTGTTTACTTTTTTGGTGTTTTTAGTTTATTTTAATAAAATTAAAAAACATTTAATTTTTTATTAACTTAACATTATTGCTATCACAAAGGGGCTGACAAGCCCCCTATATGATAGCATAGTGAAAAAGACAGGTTCTCTTTAAATAGACATGAAGGATATATTAAAGTTATGCAAAATGATGGAACTGATAACACTGTAATCTGTATTCTTATTTATTGACTACAAAAGAGAAAAAGGACTGGTGCGTTTTGGGAAAGGCCTTAGTAGTAGCATAATTAAAACTGAAATGATAAAACTTTTATATAGATAAGGTCTAGCGCATGTATAATAAGTCAACAGTATAGAACTCCACAAAACAATGTCCAACACACTTCATAAGATGGTCAGTAGAAGCTGAAAAAGGAGGAAACCACCACAGACACCTGATCACACAGCTGCTTACCCTCCTTAGTGGACCCTAATTACAAAGGCTTAATAAGCATTTGGATTACAAAGGGGATCCTTCAATCTCTATACATCCAGATTAGTAATCCCCGATTACAGCCTTACTTTTAGAACCACTCCACCACAATCACTGCAATTTATTCCATCCCATGTGGATATAAAAGATAAAACCTCATGGTGCAGTATATCAAATAGCGTTTATTGCAGGTAAAAAAGAGATAAACTCACATGCTCCAGAAAAAAAACTAATTTGTTTGTTTGCAAAAACATCCAGAAGTCCCCACTAGCTAGATGGCCACCACGTCCCAGCATACACCAGTGTCACATTGCCGACTCCTCCCTATGTTGTCATAGAATGGCAAATTAGCATAGTTGATTGGTGTAGTTGCAGTTTATACAAAAAATACCAAAGGCAGGCAGAATGATGAGACAAATGAGAACTGAATCAAAACTATACTTTTAAGTGCAGTATAAAAAGTAATGTTGTTATACACAAAACAATCATATGGAAGAAAAAATAAAGATGGGAAAGATGCAGAAATTACAAACCAAAAATATGTGAATCAGAAATGGTAATGTAATTCAGTGCAATAAGTAACAATACCACATGAGTATACAAGCAAAAAATGTAGCATTAAAGTGCATCAATCAAAAGAACATTCTAAATCATTGAATGCTACAAGAAAAAAAAAAATATATATAAAGAATTTCATATGATAATACATTGTTCAAAGACTTAGCTTAGAAAGCACATGAGTACTGCAATATAATATTGGAGAAAAACACCCATACACTGTAAAGCATGGGGAGTTATGTCACTTCAAAACAAGATCTACATCCCATCTATGATCCATTCCTGCGGGGGTCTGTGCACCCAGGGAAGATCCACCACACTTCCTGTTCAAGACGTTTTCTATATATATCCCCTCCATGTATTGTCTGATTTTCTGAGCTGCACAAAATAGCTCATATTACAATTATGTATAGTTTTTTAAATGTTTGGATACATTCAACATATTGTTTTCATTACTATAAGATGCTCCATTATATTGTTCACTGAACCTAGTGTGTAAGGTCCTGGACATCCTATGTATTGTAATTTTCAGAGACTGCATTCAATTACACATATTACTTTCTCTGCAATTGATTAAATCTCTAATAGAAAACACCTGTTGGGTGGGTGATTTGTGCAAGCTGGGGACAGTGAACTACCTGGGGTACAAGCATGGCAGCAGGAACAATTGCAGCCCATTAGAGTTAGCATCCAGGAGTTTGTGTACATGCCCGCTCTGCTGCCAGCATATGTCATATGTCGATGGCAGCAAAAGGGTTAATGCACAGAAATAGAGATTATTAAATTGTTTTGTGTGAGTCAAAACTTACAGCAAATTCATTGAGTTTTCTTTTGATTCAGGGTTTCCTGTGATGTTTGGCTTCTTTATCTAATCCAATCTGCTCATGTGAATTGATAACATGTTCAAAAATACAACATGCCAGTTTAGTTCTAGAGAAGTAAAGTCAACAGCATGCCCACAGTTCTTTCATGACATTACTTCTTACTTCTTACAATAATTCTCTAAGAAATTAAAAGCTGGATATTCACTGGATCTGTGTAAACACAATCTTTCTTTGTGGGGAAAGTCCACTGAGCACTCTGCCAGTAGTAAATTGGTAATTTGGATCACCTTGCCAATGCTTAGTTAGTCTGGGTTCACACTTAATTCACATGCGGCTCACAGCAGGGGTTCAGTGCGTCCCTGTTCTCCATTTCGGGCAAATCAGGCCAGAATTTTTGCCTGAATTCACACCTGAAATGGACCAGAAGATGCATAGGACCCCTGTTCAATTCGCTCCACAGCCACCACGGAGATGTGTGAATTGGCTCCATTGAGAGCCAGGCACAATCTCCTAAAATGCGAATAGGATGTGGGGAAAACCGCATCCAATTTGCACTAGGGTGGACCCAGCCTAAATTCCATCTTCCTTTCTTTCCTCTGTGACAGCTTCTGACAACAGGATATACAATGAGGGGAATGATAGTCACAGGGACTAAATGCTGCAAAAAGCAATAATAACCTCTTACACCGCATACACACGATCGGAATTTCTGATGGAAAAAGTCTGACTGACTTTTTCCATCAGAAATTCTGACCGTGTGTATGCCCCATAGGAGAAATTCCATCAGATATTCCGATAAATTCCATCAGAGTTTAAACATAGAACATATTTTACTCCGATGAAATTTGTCGGAATTCCGATGTGCTTTTGGCCGGGAAAAAGCCTGATCGTGTGTATGCGGCATTAGAGATACTTACTATTCCATATTTTACAGAAAAGAGGTGTTTTGTTTGAGTCAGCTTCCCCACTGTGGAAAAAAATATAAAATAAAGTAAAATAATAATTAATTTTGGAGCTTTAGATCCCCAGGCATCTCTTGTTACAGAAAAACACGTTGGGAGGGGCCTCATGATGTTGTTCCGCAAGTCTGGCTGACCAATTGGAACTGCTGGCTGTTTGTAATACATGCTATTTTATTCCTTGGAGATCATAAGTGTAATTTCATTATTATTTTTTTTTAATCAGTTGGTGAAATACTACACTTTGTGGATCTCCATTTACTTTAATTCCCTCTATGGAGTGTATTTTGGCTCAGGGAGCTTTTGTATTCCAGGACATGGCTGCTATGCAGCAAGGCATTCAGGGATCTGCTTGTGGGATCAGAACAGCTGGTTAGGAACTTATTTAACCATTTGTGGTGATTTCTTTCGGGAGGACTTTTTATGGTGGTGAACACTTATGATAATTTTTTCACCACGAGAGAGAGTTTTGGAACTGAGCACTTTTTGCACTTTATAATGCATTTGCACATTTTTTTTTAGGAAAGCACACTTTGAAATATTGTTGTATTGTAGTTTGTTGCACATCCACATTTGTATGACGGCTAGAGGGATCTGACACCGCCAGAGTTCTTTTTCCACCATTCTCTGGATGCTCAAGACTGATGATCCTGGACTACTACGATTCCCTCAAGTTCCTGGTGTCTCCTTTCATGGACGTTACCATCTCGTGGATCTCGTATATATGCCCGATTGACGCACCACCGCTGGTGAGTGTGTCAAAGTTGTCCGGTAAGAGTACCCAGTCTTTCCATACTTCTTGTGATGCATTGGATTTCTCGGTGGATTTTCCATTTGAGTTTTGAAATTTCCTTTGGATTAATGCGACTTATCTCACATATTCAATATAGTCGCATTTCAGAATCACATATAATAATAATAATAATAATAATGCAAGTCTTATATAGCGCTGTCTTACCCTAACTTGCCAGGCAAGCTATGAAGCCAGGCGAGCTTCTTGCCAGGCAAGCTTCTGAAGCCACAGCCGAAGCTGTAGCTCATCGGGTCTCGAGGCGCTTATATAGTAACATAGTCACTATTACCCAAATCAATGGTACTCATTTTACCGACCTCGGAAGGATTGAAGGCTGAGTGGACCCCGCCGGGATCGAACCTGTGACCCTGAGGGCTCAGGTGATCACAGATTGCTGCAACAGAGCATTAGCCTGCTGAGCCATCTTACCAGCTGTGGTGGACTTTATTCATAGAGTCACTGTGGTAAACCTGGACTCTAACATCTATTCTTGTCCATTATTTATACATGCATTTAGTTATGCATTTATGTTACACTTGGTATAATTTGTTTTGATACACTCTGTATACACTTTATGGTATTTACCATCACTTTCATTATTGCGTATGGTTGACTTTTTTCAGAGTCACTATGATGATCTTAGACTTTAACATCTGATCTTGTGCAGTATTATATTTACATATATATGGTTATTTATTTACTTTGTATAATTTGTTTGCTACACATTTTATACACGTAATGATATTTACCATTACTCACATTTTGTTATTATAGTGGACTACCCTGTCTACTATATTGTCTTTAGTGCTGCATTTTTTATTTTTATTATTGTTGCACATCCTGCCCAGATTGGTGGATTAGATGCAGCAGTCCCTTTTTTTTGTCACTTAATTATTCACTATTAGTGATTTAAATATTTTTTTTGGTTTGAAAAAATAATATGAAAAGGAAAAAAGTTGCGCTGCCAGTATTAATTTGTGTAGCTGCCAGCACAAACAGTGAAACAATCTGTGAGTGAACAATAAAAGAAAAAACAAGTGCGGCGCTAAAAAGGTATAAGAAAGTGATAATCAATCAATATGCATGAATCACACCCAAATGAGTGGGACTATATAGTGATGAATGAGCAAATTACAGTACATAAATCATGAAATAGTGCTAGGGATAATATACTCTTAATGTGCACATATCAAAGTGTTAAAGAGCATGTAGGAAGTCTTTCCAAAAAACAGTGTATAAACACCAGCAAAATGAATCTTCTTAGAAAGCAAGACAGTCCTGCATCATTGAGAATTCAAATGTGGGATGGGATTACACCAAACAATCCGCCTCCAAAAGCATGCAATGTAGGCAACATGGTGAATTAAGAGAATGGATACTCTTACCGCATGAGATGGACACCTATGCCAGCGGCACCGTGTCAGATGGGCATGTGAGAGCTCTTCAGATGCATAGCTCAATCAGAAATGATGGTGAAGAAATGATGGGTCCTTCCCAGGAATCCAGGGATCACAGATGATGGATGGCTCCAGGGATCGCAGGTGATGGATGGCTCCAGGGATCACAGGTGATGGATGGCTCCAAGCTGTTTAACTGGAACAATTCGCATGTTTGGCCATAGAAAGGTATGTACATAGCTCTTTTTACATACCCAATTACCACGCTTTTTTATTCATGTGATCACGTGTGCCAGATCTTTCCATAGTACTAGTATTTCTCTTTGTTTTTAATTCCTTGTATTTTATTAGCCTAATAAAGGCTCTCCCTTTTTTGAACAAACTACACTATGTGGAGTTTTTTTATCCTTTCTATGGCCATACATGCGAATTGTTCCAGTTAAACAGCTTGGAGCCATCCATCACCTGTGATCCCTGGAGCCATCCATCACCTGCGATCCCTGGAGCCATCCATCATCTGTGATCCCTGGATTCCTGGGAAGGATCCATCATTTCTTCACCATCATTTCTGATTGAGCTATCCATCTGAAGAGCTCTCACATGCCCATCTGACACGGTGCCGCTGGCATAGGTGTCCATCTCATGCGGTAAGAGTATCCATTCTCTTAATTCACCATGTTGCCTACATTGCATGCTTTTGGAGGCGGATTGTTTGGTGTAATCCCATCCCACATTTGAATTCTCAATGATGCAGGACTGTCTTGCTTTCTAAGAAGATTCATTTTGCTGGTGTTTATACACTGTTTTTTGGAAAGACTTCCTACATGCTCTTTAACACTTTGATATGTGCACATTAAGAGTATAATATCCCTAGCACTATTTCATGATTTATGTACTGTAATTTGTTCATTCATCACTATATAGTCCCACTCATTTGGGTGTGATTCATGCATATTGATTGATTATCACTTTCTTATACCTTTTTAGCCCCGCACTTGTTTTTTCTTTTATTGAAAAAATAATATAGCATAGTATAGGATTGCTACACAAGCTATGTTGTAATTAAATGGCATTAAAAATTACCTTTCATTTTCAATCTGCAGCGCTGTAAGTTTCTGTAAAATATAATACAATATGGCAACCTGGAGGTTTTTTGTACATGGTGTGCAGAGGGCTTCGAAAAATGTCAAGTCCTGCTTGTGTGATTGACTCATGGCTTTTCTTTACCATCTGCACTAAGATAAGTCCAATTTTAGGCACTTTATGCAATAGAAATGTAAGTTTTGGTGGGATACTCCCCAGGGTTAAGCACTTTTAAAGGGATGCAGAAACTGCAGCTTTCCTTATTAGAACACATAAAGAGTATCATCTGATTTACAATGAAGCAGACTCTCCCATTCAGAATAAGTCTGATGAAACAAAGAGCTTTAGCTCGCTATTGGCTGAACTGGATGACAGAAGTGCGGAACTAAGTGCACTCCTGTGACCCACAAGAGATGTATAACCAAAAGAGCTCTGGCCATATGTCTCCTTTAAATAGGGCTCTATGTGACTTAGTAAGGCATTTAACTATAGGTACATTTTGAAGATATGTTCCACTTTAGCAACAATTAAGCTATCCCTTTATTGTAATCTGTCAAATTTTGGGATATCTGTTTTATGAACTGGTGCACAAGGAAGAGCTGTAGTTTCAAGATGAGGCAGCACCGATGCCTTTGATTCACCATGGGCTGCAATAGCTGTTTTGCTGTTTGCGATTAAAAGAGGAAGACATGCCTTTTACAAAGCTGCACTGGAAGTTCAGTGAAAGAATAAACATTGTATTTCATGCTTCGTGAGTGAAAAAGGTTATAATTATTGACTGTTAAAATTATCTCAAAAGGATTTTATGAACTGAAAAAAAAAACTTAAATGGAGGAATTAAAAGAGATTACATTTAGCACAACACAGGAAACACATCACTCACATCACAGTGTAAAACACAGAATCTTAGCTTAAAAAGAGACATGGTAGAAAATGTAATTTAATTGGTTCAATCTCTCAAAAGCAGGGCATTCAAAGTACCGATCATTGCCTTCAATTTTCCAGTAGGTTTCTGCTCTGAATAAGTAAATAGTGGGTAATGGTTTGTGCCAAAGTCCTTTTAACACTCCATTAAACATAAAGCATGACAATTTGATCAGATGTCTATTTTACAGTCAGAGACTGACTTCTGACTTTGGGAATCACTCAGCTGCATCAGGTCACATCACAAGAGTCCTATTCCCATCTTCCTCAAACACTTCTTAGCTGTATTGAGAAATATTTTGAATAATTGCATTCTGAGATCACTTTTTTTTTACTTTAATTTGACATAATCCAACAAGTTTAGAATAGGGCCAGGCTCAGCTTGTTTTAATTTATAAAATGAGCCGTCTGCTTAAGCCATATTAAAAGGCAGGGTGGAAAAAGTAAAAGCAGAAGGTGAGCTAGAACAAATGTCAAGCCCTGCTGGGTGCCGTGACCCTTTCCTCTATGTATACAATAAATACCATTTCTTAGCATCTCCGCTGATATAGGCTAAATCCTTTACATCTCTCATGCTGAGATCTTCTGGGACTATTTAAAAATACGATCTGGAAGCAAATTGTAATTTTTTAGCAGCTGCCAACTGTGCAACTTTTTAACTGCTAAAATAAATCCCAAATCAATGAATTAAGGCTATACAATTTTCTTCTATTTAGTTCAGATGCACTTCTAATATTCTTTAAATCCTACCTTAATGAAGGAAATTCTTTGCCAATGCAGATCTTTGCCACTTATATATTAACATTAAAATAAATCTGTCCGCATGAATCATATGAAAGGTGCTGAGGGAATAACTATTTATGTTTCATGATGTCAGATCTGGCACTATAATGAAATCATAACTTTTCACAGTGGCACATTGTGGAATATTAGGTTTTGGTATGAAGATTTTTTTTTTACTTGCAAAGCTACTACAATAATGATAGGAAAAGCTATTGCAGGCTTATTGTAAAATTATTTTCAATGTATTGAACTTTAATAAAATATATACAAACCCCAGGAATACTTAAATTTTGCACTCTAACGAATTACACGTCTTTGTTTCTACTTGCAGTGAACTGTGCTTTAAAGACTACAAATTGTTTTTGATCAAACATTTAATAATCTCTTAGGCCTCATTCACACATGGCGGACTCCGTCGCAGTCCATCGCAACGGAGTCCACCTGCGTCCGCCAGCTCAGCAGGAGATCAGTCCGCAGATCTCCTCTGAGCCGACAGATGACAAGCTCCTCTCTGCTCACTGACCGGGGAGGGGCTTGTACAGCGCCGCTGATTCCAATGGAGCAATCTGAGGAAAACATGTCCATGGAGCATGTCCGTTTTTGTCAGATCTTACCCGATCCGATCCGCTATGACGGATAGGGACATGGCACCTATACATCTGCTTTTAGCGGTTCGGATCAGGTCAGATGTCAGCCGACATGTCTCCGCTGACATCCAACGCTCCATAGGGATACATGGAGCGGCCGTTCAGGTCCGCCGTCAAAACTGACAGGTGGACCTGAACGGTCCGTAAGTGTGAATGAGGCCTTAGATTGTAAATTCTAAAAAGCAGGGCCCTCTGATTCCTACTGTATTAAAGGGTATTGTATTTGTACTGTCTACTAGTTGCATCTGGTGTTTTGTTCTTTTGGAAGGGCAGCAAACAACCCCCCGGTTGGTCAGTCAATGGCACCCCCCCCCCCGAGGACGGTCTGGATATCAAAGCCCTGCACTTACCCCATCTAGTTAGTGGGCGGGTAGTCAGCGTGTCCAACGAGCAGCAGCTTTCTTCCTTCCTCCTCCTGTGGATCACAGTGGCCTCTGCCGTGCATCTGCCTCCTCCCTAGGTGTTCAATAGGATCACCTGTCCTTTCAGCCAATCGGGAAACGGTTATCAGACACGCACTTCCTGATTGACGGAGAGGTGATTCAGTGTTAGAATAGCCAATATTCATTTGCTTTTCTAACACACCTGGGTGGTGTCTGAGCACAATGCTCTGCTTCCAGAGCCCATCCTATTTTGAAGCCTATCATTTGTTTTCAAACTATCATGGGTTAAACATGACTGTTTGTGCCTATTGACAGGGAAGGGATGAGGGCTCTGTATGCACCTACCATCTCAGAAGGGAAAGTAATACAGATTAGCTAGTAAACCCCATTCCATATTTTTTTTTCCATAAGCAGGTTTGCACAGGAGACAAGGAAATTCTATGTGTATACAAAAGCTTTGCAAATGAGTGTCATCATTGACC
Organism: Rana kukunoris; assembly: GCA_029574335.1. Lineage (NCBI taxonomy): Eukaryota > Metazoa > Chordata > Amphibia > Anura > Ranidae > Rana > Rana kukunoris. Next base: position 220,803,122 of record CM056050.1, on the reverse strand, counting down.
TGAATGTAAAAATGCAGGTTAGTATACCCAAAATGTATGCAGGACTTGTATGAATAAGCCATTTAAAAACAGTAGATTTTCTTATGAGTCCTCATGTTTTTACTTATTTTTTTGAATGTCATAAACATTTATTTTGCAAAGAATACAAAGGAAAGGAAAATAAATAAAAGTGTATTTATGTTTGCACATATGTGGATGATGCAAGTCAGCAGACCTTCACCTAATTTTCTTTGCTGAATGAGAATCCCCTTACAAAGTGAACAACCTAGCTGCCTTTAGAAATCATGCCCGCATTGTGATGCCTGGTTGTTAGGTATCATTTGTGAGTACGGTGTGACTTCTAAAGGCATTGCTGTACTTTAAGGTAAAGTGCATGGTCAAATTTTACCAGCAAGTCATTAAAATGTTTACAAAGGGTTACCCCCATTCCCCAAGCATAGTACAGTACCACAGTCTACCATTAAAGCTAGGAAAGTGTAATTTTACTACTCCTCACAATAGTTGGGAGAAAAGTTTCAAAACTAGATGTTATCTCAGCAGGCATGCATTCTTTACAGTCTTCACCAGAACTAAAGCTTTCCAGTGTGATGTCAGTTCATGAATCTTTCTTCTATACTTCTACTGGCTGTACATGAAGAAGAAGACTGCAAATGCCTAGTCATAAAGGCAGGATAAAAAGTTGAGGAGGGCATCAATGTTGTCCAAATGTCTAAACAGTTGCTTTGGAAGGGGAATAGAATGTGCCACATATGTACTTACAGTGGATAACTACATGGAAGCTAATGGCTCTCTGGTTTGCTGTATCATGAGAATAGGTTATAGTGCAGTGGGACTGAATACCATAGTATACCAATCTCTGTCTTACTGAAGTCAGAAAATATTAGTGACAGCAGCTGTCAGGGAAGCAGTGTGACATTTTCACCTGCCTGATTATAGATTCTATCCATACCTTCAGTGTGGTAACTCCTGGGTAATAAAGGACTCTGCCTGTCTCTTTCCTAAAGCCATACTCACCAGTTTCACTGAGGTTGATTTACTAAAGGAAAATACATTGTGCACTTTGGAAAGTACAGTTGCACTCTGCAAAAGCAATTGCTTCAGAGGTTAGTAAATCAGCAGAAGTGGTGCTGACTTCCATCATTCAATCATTTGCAAACAAAAATGCATTTTTTTTTTCATTATTTTCCTTGCACGTGATTGGGTATTCTTTGCACAGCTGTACCTCATTTACTAAGCTCTGGAGCAACTGCCCTTGCAGAGTGCAACTGCACTTTGTAAAGTGCACAGTCTATCTGCCTTTAGTAAATAACCCCTATTGTGCCAAGAATATGTGTATAGTGATCTTTTTGACATTTCAGATGCCATACTATAATAATCAATACTGTATCTATCTTGGTCGGTTCTGGTTTCAAATTAAGTTGTTTTTAATGACAGTGTGTTTCATATCATATGTTTCTTCTCCAATTAATTAATATTTTGTAAATGAATGAAAGGCCATAGTTGTCAATTATAGACAACAGTGGGAATTCTATAAAGTCTATACAACAATTTTCTGGCCATACAACCCTTTAAAAATCCCTGCCCAGATTCAAAGAGCCCGGTCACCAATATGTGCAGCAGAATAAAGAATAAGTTCACCTTTGGGAGCATGTTACATGTTACACACATATTTTGGGTGTAAAGTGTAACATGATCCAGCAATTTAAAACTGGGCACCCACACAGCTGCATCAGTTTATTCATAATGTTGTGTGAATGAATGGATTACAACTAATATCTTACAATTCAGTAGACAGCTTGTAGTTCTCAATGAACTCTGAGGTGGCGTACACACGACCGAGGTTCTCGCTGGAAACCAGCGAGAACCTCGCTGGAAGCCGCATTCCAGCGAGGACCTCGGCTGTGTGTACGCCACCTCAGAGTTCATTGAGAACTACAAGCTGTCTACTGAATTGTAAGATATTAGTTGTAATCCATTCATTCACACAACATTATGAATAAACTGATGCAGCTGTGTGGATCAAACCAAAATCCCCACCGACAGACAGCGTGGTGACGTGGCGGTGACGTTGACACCGGCACCTCACCACTCCAGGAAGTAAAATACTTCCACGCATGCGTCGAATCCATTTGGCGCATGCGGGAGATTTTTGTCCGCTGGTTAGGCGTACTAACCAGAGGACATGTCGGACGGGTTTCAGCAGACAGATTTTAAAGCATGCTGAACCGGTTTCAGCAGATAAATTTGATCGTGTGTACGCGGCCTAATAGTTCATTGATCTTCCTGCTCTTCAGTAACCATCTGCCCATATGGGAGGTACAGGCAGACAGATATACTCAGAGTCTGCATGAGCTTGGCATTGTACCCCTGATCTACTGATCATGGTGTAATGCTTTCCAGTCTCCTGTTGGAAAAAATAATTAAATGATTTTTTTTCCCTGCAGAAATGCATACATTTATATATTTTTTTCCCCAAAGGATGAACTTAGCCCTTAAGGAAGTCCTTAATAGCGCCACTTTTGCAAAGTGGTGCTATGGCTATATCAAATGCAAAAATATTTACCTAAGACTTGCAGTTAAAAAAACTAGAGGTTATTAAAACCAACTTAAACTTCATGTACAAAATCAGGCAGAGTGCATGTCTCTGTACACTGCTGTGTAGCAAATCAGCATGTTTGCTGCTGCTACCCCCTCCCCTACCCATCTGTCAATGTTTGGTAAGGACCTTGTCGACTTTACAGCTCACAGGCTCCTAGTAGCCAGTGATGCCGACAGTGGAAGGAACCTGATGGGAGAGCTAAGAGACTGGTTCCTAATCAGGTCCACTATCTCCTTGAGATTAACAGCAGGCAGTGGGAGAATTCTAAAGCCAATATCAGGCTCCGAATTAACTATAGATCCCGACAATGTGATCAATGACAGGGGGAGCATACCCCTTGCCTACCCAGCTACAAACCTTTTTTTTCTTTCAGATTTTGCCTTACCAGCTACAAAACTTCACATGTGCCATGCTGTTTGTGTGAGGAGGGAGCTCAGCTGGACTGAGGTTGGAGTGTCTATATGGTTCAGTGCACCTCTACATGTGGTGCTTTCCCCAAGTTCATGTACCCATTTCAATCAGGAAGAATCATTTTTTGCCTGCAGCAACATCTGTCGTACAGGGAAATGAGCACGTTCTAAAGCAGGGATCCTCAAACTACGGCCCTCCAGCTGTTACAGAACTACACATTCCATGAGGCATTGTAAAACTCTGACATTCACAGACATGACTAGGCATGATGGGAATTGTAGTTCCTGAACAACTGGAGGGCCATAGTTTGAGGACCCATGTTCTAAAGAGTGTTGTAGACACTTTTTATGAATCCTAGTGAACGCCTTTAAAGGAAGCTACCTATCCTAATGACATTTAGCTACATACTAATAACATAAACAGTTTTTTACTAGGGTCTTGTTAGTAGGTAAACTTTCTTTCAGTCCTTTGGTCCATTGAAGGCATATGCTATTTGAGATATGTAAACACATATTCTCCTGTAGAGAAAAAAAGTAATTGCACGATAGAGGATTAAGGATGCAAGAATTGTAGTCATAATCTGGTATTTCTGAACCTTTAGCAGTTTTCCCTTCAGTGGTGCTTGAATGATACACATTTTATTACTTCTCGCTAGATACCAATGAATCTATTTCTTCAATATTGTGCTATGATTATCTTCAATTTATATGCATTTTACTAGAATACTATGGCATATTGCTTGAATTGTCAGCTTAATAGGATTTCGTCAGAGCGTTCTTTTTGTGAGTTGAATTCCGATTTAAGCAGGTATAGAGGCCTCTTATTTCATGTTCTTCAGCATCAAATTTTGGATGTTATCGAAAATTTTCCTCAGTTGTTGATCCTAAAAAATGTATAAATTGTATGAAATAATGTTTAATAGTTTATTGTGCAAAAAAATTCATTATTTGGGTTGTATGTAAATTAGCATATTTTCCTGGATACCAGGGGTACCAAAAAACAATATGCCCATTACAGTAAGGCTATGGCGCTTTGAGATGGGTCCTAGCTCTGAAATAAATAAGGGCCGTTATCAGCATGGTAGACAGCCTGAACACACTCCAGTCATGGAAATAGAAATTCTCAGATCCGGTGCAATTTTCTTTTTATTCTGCAATTTGCATCCTGTTCATTTTCTCTTCTTCCCAGGAAGGCCACAGCACACAGCATATTTACAAGATAAACAGCCACATTTTCAAAACCAAGGACATCAAAAAAGGTGGAATGTCCAAGGAAAAAGAGAAAATAAGGACGCAGAGCAGAAAGTTACAGAACAAAAGGAAAAAAAGTATTAGGGGAAGGAATACATAACCGCTTGCCTAACGCACATACGCAGGGCCCGTGGACCCGATGTACGCCGGTGTCCCGCGATCGTGTCACAAAGATGCAGAACGGGGGAATCGCTTTGTACACAAGGCATTTCCCTGTTCTGCCTAGTGAAAGGACACTGATCTACTGCTCCCTGAGATTGGGAGCAGTGATCAGTGTCATGTCACTGGTAGCCCAGCCCCCCTCACAGTTTGAATCATTCCCTAGGACACATGTAACCCCCTAGTGGTTAACTCCTTCCCTGCTAGTGTCATTTACACAGTAATTAGTGCACTTTTAATTTATACTGATCGCTGTATAAATGACAATGGTACCAAAACAGTGTCAAAAGTGTCTGATGTGTCCGCTGCAATATCACAGTCTTGATACAAATCACTAATTACTAGTGAAAAAAATATATAAAAAAAAATATTATAAAAATGCCATAAAACTATCCCCTATTTTGTAGACACTATAAAGCCTCGTACACACACGATCAGTCCATCCGATGAGAACGGTCCGAAGGTCTGACTGATTGTCTGATGTGCCTACACATCATCGGTTAAAAAAAAATGATTGTGTTAGAACGCGGTGATGTACAACACAACGACGTGCTGAAAAAAATGTTCAAAGTTCAATGCTTCCAAGCATGCGTCGACTTTATTCTGAGCATGCGTGGATTTTTAACCGATGGTCGTGCGTACTAACGATCGGTTTTGACCTATCGGTTAGGCGTCCATCGGTTAAATTTTAAAGCAAGTTGGCTTTTTTTTTAACCAAAGTTTAATTAACCGATGGGGCCTACACATGATCGGTTTTGACCAATGAAAACGGTCCATCAGACCGTTGTCCTCTGGTTAACCGATCGTGTGTACGCGGCCTAACATTTGCGCAAACCAATCAATATACACTAATAGTGAATTATTTTTTCCAAAAATATGTAGAAGAATACATATCGGCCTAAACTGAAAAAAAATATGTTTTTTTTATATATATTGTTTGGGGATATTTATTATAGAAAAAAGTAAAACATATTGCCTTTTTTTTCAAAATTATTGCTCTTTTTTTGTTTATAGTGCAAAAACTGCAGACGTGATCAAATACCATCAAAAGAAAGTTCTATTTGTGGGAAAAAAAAGGATATAATTTTTGTTTGGGTACCATGTCGCACGGCTGCGCAATTGTCAGTTAAAAAAACGAAGCAGTGCTGAATCACAAAAAATGGCCCGGTGATTGGGCAGCCAAAACCACCGGGGCTGAAGTGGTTAACGTTAGTCTAGTGAACTTGAATGATAATGCATTAAACATTTTAGATAAAGGCTTGGACTGTGCACCACCATCTAATATACCATATTTATCGGCGTATGACACGTACAGGCGTATAACACGCACAGGCGTACAACACACACCCTAACTTTAAGAGGGACATTTCCGGAAAAAAAAATCCACAGCCCCCTGTGTATAACACGCAGGCAAAGTTAACCCTCTATTTTCAGGGTAAAAAAGTGAGTGTTATAGGGCAATAAACACAGTAAATAGCTTTAACATCTACAAAAATACATTAGACCTACTAGTAAGGCAGTATCACCACCACTGTTACTTTTAAGAATAGCAATTTAACAAATAAGTCAGTATTTAATCCCAAAACAGTGGAAATCCACCTGAAGAGGTACAGTATACAGTATAGTAATGAATGAGAACCTAGCATGGAAAATTTCAACTAATAGGCGCAGGGTGAACAGTGCACCCAGTGTTTGTATCTACATGCCATATATGGAAGGCTAAGTTATGCAGATATTTCTGTTATTCTAAAACTAGGGCTGATGCCTTGTTAGTGAACTACAATGTGGAGAAGCAATGTTATTAAGTGAAGGCATCTAACTCCAACCTATAGTCAAATGTGAGCACTGCAAAGCACATTTATAAACATTCTATAAATGTTTTAAACATTTTCCAGCAAATGCTAACTTTTTAAATTTGATATATAAAAGTATTATATCACATAGATATTTTTCCCCTATTATTTCCTCTGTGTAATGCACAAAAAACATCAGAATGAATCTGGCTAAAAGAAAATAAAGGTACCAACTAGATGGTATCTGGGTCTTTAATTACTTTTAATAATTAATGATTTGGTGATGTTTTAAATAGAAAAACAAAGCCTATAAAAAGTAAATTTTCTAAATTTATTAATTCAATGCAGAAATCATCAGGCGGCCAAAGATTCAAGTCTCGTGTATTGTTTTTCCTTTTCTATGAATAGTCAGGTAATTTAAGAGTTTGTTTATCCGATTAAACTTTAGTATAGTGTCAAGGAGCAAGCCAGTTTTTCATCATCATACAATCTATTTCCATTGCTGAGACTTTAGGGTTAATCATATCAGCCAAAGCACAAACACCGAAGCTGGAAAAAAAGGCCATTTCAGACTTGCGGCATTTCATATAATCGTAAAATGTTCAACCTTAGATAACCTGACAACTAAATTGTAAACACTAAGCATATAACTGGAGATTTCTACTGTACCTAGTGGGGCAACAGGTAAATACGGTTCATAATCACTGTCAAATGTTAAAGTCAGTTTTCAGAAATATGTTAATTCTCAGTTCATTGTGCAATAAGAGAAAGACAATTGATGAATTTCCATATATTAGTAAAATGCATTTTAATATGTTTTTAAACGCTCATATTTTTCCATTGTTTTTGCCTTTAAGGAAATGTAAATTAAATGTTTTTTTTTTTCTTTTAAGAAATATCATATTTGTCAGTTATGCTTAATAGTTTGTTTTTGTTTTTAATGCAAACCAAGAACCAAAAGGACTATGATAAATGGGGAAAACTATGAAGTAGTGTGTTTAAAGGCTAAGTCCCCCTAGGTACCAATATATCATTAATTAATCAGAAAAATAAAAGCTCTATTTGATTTTGAGAACAAGACCTTGCCTTAGCCCTTGCTGTATATCTTAAAACAATTCATCACTTAAGCCCTGTACACACAGCTGGGGAATCCCATTAGAAAAAAAACATCGGTTTTCCTGAGGGATTCTTGGCAAGCTTGGCAGACGGCCATTCAAAAGAACGGACGTTCTTTTGAATGGCAATAACGCAGCGACTACAATGAGCCGGCGCTTGTCACATTCGATGCTGTTGCCACCATCTTGCTACACCCTACATTATGCCTTGTATGCTACCGTGAATGCGTCAAAGGCTTATCGAGCATACGCAGGTTTACCTTCAGACAGGTAAGCATACAGACGACCAGTTTTCTCAGCAGGAAACAAGCCGGAAATCCAGACGAGAAAATAGAGAGCCGGGTTCTCTATATTCCTGTTGGGATTCCCAGCTGTTTTCCTGGCGGGAAAACTACTAGAGACACGCCGGGATTCCCGGTCAAATGCTCTCATGGCAGTTTTCCTGCTGGGAAAATTGGTCATGTGTACGAGGCTTCACTGGTATGTCGATTTTGGATGAAAAAAACAGTAAGGGTCCTTTCACATACATCCTCAGAGAGACTCAGAGAGACTCAGTTTTTCTCAGTGGGGGATCGCTCTGCTTATTTCCGCTGAGCAGGTGGATGACAGGTCCATCTCCACTCACTGTGCTGAGATAGACCTGTCAGAGTCCCGCTCTCCTCTATGGGGAGATGGGATGAAAACTGACCACCTGTCCATTTTCATCCAATCCCATCCAATCCTTCAGACAGATGTAAAATAGGGCCACCATCTGACTGGATTTGGCAAACAGGATTGGATTGGATAGCAGTGGGTGTCCGTGGACATTTCACCGCTGACATCTGCTGCCCCACAGGAGTGAATGGAGAAACCTATAAGGTCCACCTGAAAAACTGACAAGTGGACCTGATCGGGTGTGTCCCCTCTCCTGAACCATAGCAGGCCACATATCCTTCACAAGGAGGGTGTGCTTTGGAGCAGGGGGTTCTGCCCCTCACCCCAAAACACCTTGCCCTCATGTTGGGGGCACTCGCTCATTCCCCCCTTTCATGGCATGCCATGCTGCATGCTGCAAGCTCAGATAAGGGTCTGGTACATATTTTGGGGGGACCCCATTCCATTCCATTTTTTTCGTAATTTTGGCATGGGATTCCTATTAAAACTCCCCCAAATGACCCCATTTTGGAAAGTAGACACCCAAAGGAAATTTTTGAGGGGCATGTTGAGCCCACTGATTTTTTTTTTGTACCAAGTGATTGAATAATGACAAAAAAAAAGAAAACAATTACAAAAAGTTGTAACTAAATGATATATTGCTCACACATGCCATGGTTATATGAGGAATTGCACCCTAAAATAAATTTTTCTGCTTCTCCTGAGTACGGGTATACTACATGTGTGGGACTTTTTGGGAGCCTAGCCGCGTACGGGTCCCAAAAACTAAGCACCGCCTTCAGGATTTCTGAGGGCGCAAATTTTTGATTTCACTCCTCACTACCTATGACAGTTTTGAAGGCCATAAAATGCCCAAATAGCACAACCCCCCCCCAAAATGACCCAATTTTGAAAAGTAGACACCTAAGCTTTTTGCTGAGAGGCATGTTGAGTCCATAGAATATTTTATACTTTGCCACAAGTTGCAGGAATATGACAATTTTTTTTTTTTGCACAAAATTGTCACTATATGCCATGGGCATATGTGGAATAACACCTCAAAATTCATTCTGCTGGTTCTCCTGAGTGCGGGATACCACAGGCGTGGGACTTTTTGGGAGCCCGAAAACCAAGCACCGCCTTCAAGATTTCTAAGGGCATACATTTTTGATCTCACTCCCCACTACCTCTCACTACCTATGACAGTTTTGAAGGCCATAAAATGCCAAGATGGCACAAACCCCCCCAAATGACACCATTTTGGAAAGTAGACACCCCAAGCTATTTTCTGAAAAGGCATGTTGAGTCCATGGAATATTTTATATTTTGCCACCAGTTGCTGGAATATGACAAACTTTGTTTTTTTTTTGCACAAAGTTGTCACTAAATTATATATTGCTCAAACATGCCATGGGCATATGTGAAATTACACCCGAAAATACATTCTACTGCTTCTCCTGAGTACAAGGATACCACATGTGTGAGACTTTTTGGGAGCCTAGCCACGTACGGGACCCCGAAAACCAAGCACCGCCTTCAGGCTTTCTAAGGGTGTACATTTTTTATTTCATTCCTAACTGCCTATCACAGTTTTCGGAGGCCATGGAATGCCCAGATGGCACAACCCCCCCAAATGACCCCATTTTGGAAAGTAGACACCCCAAGCTATTTGCTGAGAGACATGGTGAGTATTTTACAGCGCTCATTTATTTTTGAAAATGAAGAAAGTAAACATTTGTATTTTTTTTTAAAAAATTTCAAATTTTTGTGACAAAAAGAAAGATCTGCAAAATACTCACCATACCTCTCAGCAAATAGGTTGGGGTGTCTACTTTCCAAAATAGTGTCATTTGGGGGTTTTTGTGCCATTCCATGGCCTCCGAAACTGTGATAGGCAGTGAGGAGTGAAATAAAAAATGTACTGAAGGCGGCGCTTGGTTTTTGTGCGCCCCGTACGTGGCTAGGCTCCCACATGTGGTATCCCCGTACTCAGAAGAAGTAACAGAATGTATTATGGGGTGTAATTCCACATATGCCCATGGCATGTTTGAGCAATATATCATTTAGTGATAACTTTGTGCAAAAAAAAAAAATGATTTTTCCCGAAACTTGTGTCAAAATATAAAATATAAAATGTTATGGCGCATACACACAGTCAGACTTTTCCATGGGCAAGCCCCTGTCGGAATTTTGACCGTATGTACGCGGAATTAGGAGCAAAATCGCTCCTCCGCCCCTAATGCCCCCATGCTTCGGCATATATGCTCTTTTTTTAACTGTGGTGGTGAAATCACCTCCTACAGCATTGGAGTCACAGCTTTATGTATCATGGGAGCAAATCCTGTTGCTGTCAAGCTAAATAAATCAATGCTGCATCTGAATGGTGTACCTGCTAAGCAAATGATGGTTAACATTAAAACAAAGTAACATTACGTTTTAACAGTAAGACCTTACCATACCATACCTACAAAGCAAATACCCCAAAAAATTGTAATAAATAAAAACTTTTTTAATGCAACCTGTGCCTAAAATATGTAAATGCCGAAGCATGGGGGCATCCTCCCGCAAAACAAAAAGTTATGCCGTGTACACACGGTCAAACTTTTCCACGGGCAAGCCTCCATTGGAGTTTTGACCATATGTACACAGCATTAGGAGCAAAATCGCTCCTCCGCCCCTAATGCCCCCAAGCTTCGGCATATATGCTCTTTTTTTTAACTGTGGTGGTGAAATCACATCCTACAGCACTGAAGTCACGGCTTTATGTATCGTGGGAGCACACGCTGTTGCTGTTAAGATAAATAAATCCGTGCTACAGTTGAACGGTGTACCTGCTAAGCAAATGATGGTTAACAATAAAACAAACATTACAGTATAACATACCATACCTGCAAAGCTAATACAATAAAAGAGAGAACAATAGATATAGAACAATAGTAAGTGGACAGTAGAGAGTGAACATGAGAGAGAACAATAGAGAGAGGGGAGAAAAATACAACCACAACTATTTTTGGATTTTTTATTTTATATTTTTTTGTGTTTTTGTGTGACTAATTTTTGTTCCACTTTTTTCACTTTTATAAAAACTGTAAAAAACTCTAAACTGAACGTTGCAGATTATGGTCTCTCAAAATGTGATGGCCATCACATCTTCCGAGACCCTGTGTTAGTGTGCCTAGTACTGTGTGGTGCTGTACCATACGCTAAAACTCAATTAGTGTGTGGTAGCGTTTGAAACATTCACCAATGCAGAGACCAGGTTGGTCAGGACAGGAGGGACAAAAGAAGTGGGTGTCATGCCTAAACCCGCGTTTGCTGCAGACACAACATATTCTTTGGGGGTTTCTTTGGGTAGGGGTACCAGGGAGGACAGAGGGAAAATGCCTCTCATGCAGCCAGCTCACTGCATTTGCGTTGGGAATTTGGGCAAGAGCACCACCTGGAAACAGAAGGGCTCTGACGATCTCTTCCTGGAATTTAAGGAAGGATCCAGTTCATCATAAAGCTCTGTATAGCACATGAGCGTTCAGCAAAGCCAGTTTGAAATTAAAATACAGACACTTTTTTGTACCAGCGTCTGGCCTTACGGGCAATTAGGTACGGCGCCAACAACTGGTCATTGAGGTCCACCCCCTCCGATGTTAAGGTTGTACTCATGGATACAGAGGAGTTTCTCCACAAAGTCGCCATAGGAATTTGGCCTGCCGTGTCTGCGTGAAGTGAGGACAGAACGAAAACATTCCGTGAATCCCTCCACTTCACTGCTAACAAATTATTACACTGCAAGCAGGCTCTCTCTCCCCCGACTCTATAAGCCGTTGGGGGAAGCCTCGGCATTTAGGTTGCACGGTGCCACATGTGCCAATTCCACAATCAAAAAGGTGACTAAAAAGTGGCACGCCTTTTCTTGTGAAAAAAAAAAAAAAGTGGCACGCCTGTGTAATAATTGTTCCCGTACAATCTGACACACTTGCTGGGAAGGTACTGTTTGATAGACAAGCAGCCAGAAAACTTAATCAGGGACTCATCAACGCAGACAACTTGATAGGGAGTAAACAAGGCTGCAAAGCGTTGGTTGAAGTGGTTTACAAGGAGCCGATCGTATCCAGGGTCCCCCCAAGGACAACAGAGTTCATTGTCACTGAAATGCATGAACCGTAAGATCTGCTCGTATCGTGTCCTGGCCATGGAGGCAGAGAACACGGGCGGCATATGGTGAATTGGGTCAGTGGACCAATATGACCGCAACTCACTCTTTTTAGTAATGCCCTTGAGGAGGGATAGGCCCAGGAAGGTTTTAAATTCGGAAACTGTAATTGGTTTCCAATCTCTGGCAAGGGTCAGCTGGGGATTAGTAGTGATGTATTGACCAGCATACAAATTGCTTTGGTCCACAATAGACCTATAGAGATCTTCGGTGGAAAACAGCAAAAAAATACTGCTAATAGTGTGTTTTTGAGAACCCTAAACTGCAGGGGACGCTAGTATAGATAAGTATCGATCCGTTGAGATACTATACCACTAAGGGTGCGTGCGTGTTAGCACTACTGGCACTAATCTGACGCAGCCTGGGGCAACACAGACCCTATCTGGCACTAAAACCAAACTTTTATCACCCGCCGGGCGATCAGGGGGTTAAACCTTTATTGGGAAAAATATGGTGGGTGCCTTGATGCTATAAAAAATAAACTAGCTAAACTGCATCATCCATGACACTTATACTGTGATCACTGGTGACAACGGGTAACCAAGGGGTTAAACCTTTATTGGAGGGGTTAGGGGGGTCCCTAGACTTATCTGGGCCTAAGACTAATTACCCTAACACTGGTTTTAGTCACTAATGACACTAGTACAGCGATCAAAAAAAATCTGATTGCTGTACTGGGTAACAGTTACAGGTGGTGAAGGGGTTAATTGGGGGGGGGGGGGGTGAATTGTAAATTGTGTGCCTATGTGATCTGGTGTCAGTGTAGTGTTGTGCAACTCACTTTTAGATGTTCTCACCTCCCCTGTCAATGTTTACAGTTACAGAGACAGGGGAAGGATGTCATTGGCCAGGAGTGATCACCAGGTCCAGGCCAGATTTTATTGGCCCGGGCCTGGAGATTGATCAATTCCAATTCGAATCTGATCATCGGGAACGTGATTTCGCGCAGGGGAGCCAAGCTGCAGCCGTAAAACTGTGGCGGCTGGTCGGCAACTGGTTAACCTACATGGTTATGGAGATATTTGCTGTAAGGACTGCACCGATGTCTGCGGACAATGGTGCAGGCGCACTGAGTGTTTGTTAATGGAGCAATGGGGGGTTAATGCCATAATCCCACGCATGCGCAGGGATCTGCCAGTCCCGCATGCATGTGTGGGTGTGATGTCATCGCCGTTCCGTCCAGTCACAGTGCCGGAGTGGCGAAACAAATAAGAAAACTGTAGGAGACATGGCGTCGGCAGCTGAGGGGACCGAGGAGAACTTTGGGGGCTTCGGTCTCAGGTAAGTCAATCATACTAGCTCATTATGACTTTCTCTTGCAGGTTGTTTTTTTTAAAAGGTTGAGGGTTTACTTTCTCTTTAAATTCCATACTAGATCTGGAAGAGCCTGGTATGGATTGGACCCCTGCACTGTTTTTTTTTTTCTGATTGAATTCATGTTCAAAACTGATGATCTGTGTGATTCCGATGCATTCTCATAAAAACCAATGAGCCTAGAATTTGCATCTGAAACCCTCCTTTCATGTAGTGCTCCGAAAATATACAGGATTTTTTTTTTAATTCACCCTGCTGCTTTCGATAGAAAGCCAGTTTGATTCACATATATGTGGATCGGATGCGGTTCAAAAAAGGATCCAATTTGCATATATGTGAACAGAGCTTAGAGAACAGAATGCTTCTAAATAATCTCTTTTGTAGAGCTGCCTAAACATGCAGAGGACACAGACCTGGCAGGGTTTCTGGAAGAGCTCCAACAAAAGTAAAAAACAGTTGGCAATCTAACAAACAATAGCCAATTCGCTGTAGTTCAAAGTGGTCTCAGTGTTTCATAATTAACCTACTTCAACCTTATACTTATGATATAGCTGTCATAATTCCAAAAGCAACCATGCAAATAGATACCATAAAAGTACAAATACATTTTTAAAAATGCAGATGTATTTTATTAGTACAAAAAAGCTCAAATGAGCATAGTTTATCAAACAAAATAAAGCCAAAACTTATACCCTCCACATTACCACATTAAAAGTCTAGCAACATTGTTTACACACACACACAGAAAATAAACTGAAAAAGAAAAGGAAAGAATGATGTCCAGACACTTTGGCCCAGATTCACAGAGAGCAAGGCGCACATTACACCGCCGTAGCGCATACACCATACAGCACGTCAACGTAGCGCGGAGAGGCAAGCATTGCATTCAGCAAGCCAGTGCTCCCAACGCTGCGCCAGTGTGGCGTATGTTTTGAAGGCGCACAATGGCGTAGGTGGAAGTGGGCGTGACCCCATGCAAATGATGGTCCGAGCGTGGTGCAGTGTTTTACGCCCTGGCGTATCACGAACTGTGACGTCGCCGTGACGTGGATGCATGCAGAGCACCCTCCTGCGCCTGCTCACAAGCACACTGGCACAACAGCCTAAGCTACGCTGGATCACCACGTATGCCTTGAACTTAACGTACGCCCAGCCAGACACATGTCCAACATACAATACACCGGCTTGTGTTCCCTGGTGCAGACCTTTGCATGTCTGTTGCCGGTTTGCACCTCATCTATGGGGAATAACTTTACGCCAGACGTACAACTTACGCGCATTTCGCGTTGCATGCGTCGGACGCACGCACGTTTGTGAATCGCCATATTTCCCTCATTTGCATGTTTGAATGGCTAATCAATGGGAGCAGCACCATGCGGCAGGGTGTAGCCTGTTTTTAGTTGGTTTGTGGGTCTGCCGCACACATTCGCCGGCGCACATTTGCACTTACGTCGTCGTAATGTGCTATACGTCGGCATAAGTGCTTTGTGAATCTGGGCCATAGTATATATATATCTCCTTAGATCCTTAGCAATTACTTGTCGACCTACACGTACATGAACAAATCTGTCTGCTGGGGACGTATTGGTTTGATCATGTACACACGATCAAACCAAAATCCCCGCCGGCAGACGGCGCGGTGACGTTGTGGTGACGTTGACGCCACCACGTCACCGCACCAAGAAGTAAATCACTTCTGCGCATGTGTCGAATCCATTCGACGCGTGTGCGAGAAGACATGTCTGCTGGTTAGCGTACTAACCAGCAGACATGTCGGGCGGACGGGTTCCCAGCCGACAGATTTCAAAGCATGCTTTGAAATCTGTCGGCTGGCCAAATCCGTCGGCTCGCCCGTACACACGATCGAATCTGTCTGCTGGGACGGTCGGGCCGACCGTTTCCAGCAGATAGATTTGATCGTGTGTACGCGGCCTAATACAAAGATGCCTAGGATGATAACAATTGATGGTAAATACATAATTACAATATAATAGCCTTGTTGTACAAAAGTATAGAAGCAGGAATAAAGTAAAAATCGGGAGTAGATGTGGTGAAACATGCTCATGTTGGGTTATGTATTGTTATTTGGGATGTAGATGCCATTCCTAAGAATCTTATTGTATGCTCCAATATGCATGTATGTGATAAAATGGATTTGGTAAATAGGAAACATTTTTGAGGCGCTTACATATAATATTTGCAGAGAGATTTAGATAATGATGATAAAAAGGTTTGAGAATAACTCCTCTTTCATATTTAGATGTTTGCATATGCAGATTCACAGATGTGAGGGAATAATGGACAGGCATCCTATCCTAAAGCAGTGAAATATGTTTAAAAAATAAATAAAAAAACAGACATAGAAACGTTTTAGTGAAAAAAAAATGATTTGTATTGAAAATTTAGCAATGTGTTAATAGTAAAAAAAAAAAAAAAAAAATATATATATATATATATATATATATGTGTGATTTCTGATGTGCTGACATGTTGATTGTGATGCATGTCATATTCATTACGCTCATTGTTAAATTGTAAAATTTTAGCTGCTGATGATTTTTTGTCTGAGTTGTATTTGAAGGGGTAGAATTTTTAGTTATTTGGAATTAGTGCAGGTACTGTAACTTTCAAGAGATGCAGGCAAAGAAAAAAAAAGGGAAGTAATGTATATTGACAGATAAACTAAACTCTCTCAATCAAAATGTATTATTTCTAATCCCTATGCTGCTAGCATTAGTAAAAAAAAATAGGCATCTGCTGTATATTATTTTACTTGTTTAAACTTATTTTTTTTACATTTCTTCAGTTGCTTCCTTGTTTCTGGCGTAGGCCAAAATGATGTCATACATCCCAGCAGTGGCACTGCATCTATAGAGGGCGCAGGAGCGCCGACCCTCTCTTTCCTGCACCGGCACTGATCAACAATACATAGATTCATGCATTGCATGAATCCATGCATTGTTTCTGCCGCCCACTATTCAGATGGCCGGCCCCCTGGTGAGCACCGGCCATCTGAATAACAGCAGCTTGTTGGCTTTGAAAGTGCCTATCAGAGCCAGTGGCCGCCACTGAATCCCAGGAGTCTTTATAGGCATTTTGTATTCTTTCAAATGGAGGGGGGGGGGGTTCTCAGCTAAGCACACCCTCCTGCTTGCATGCCTGAGCTAAGGACATATAGATTCTAGTAAACAAATGTTACATGAAACATCCGCCCTTACTCAAGTTGGCTTTGGTTCCATTTATCAGATAATATGCAATTTTTTTATATTCATTTGAGAGAAAGGAAATGTTGTGTTTGTATAAATATACAATATATATATATATATACAGCGTATACAGTATATACTGTATATTGTGGAGAGTCAGGCTGGAGCAAGGTCAAGAGGGGATTAATTGCAGAGGGAAAGTACTTACCATACAGACAGACAGAGAATATGGGGTTCTTGGGGCCAGATTCATGAAGAGTTAGGCTGGCGTATCCAGTGATCCGCCAGCCTAACTGTCACTTTAAGCCGGCGTTTTTGTTTTCTATAACCAGAAAACAAGAAACGCCGGGTTGGAGTTCCGATGCGATCGGCGTAATTGAATTTTGCCATCACATCGTTACTTCAACTTAAAAATGGTGCCGGGGGCGTTCCCGCTGATTAACGCTGAAAAAATATGTTAATCAGCGGGAGTCGGAAATTCACGATCGTTTTCAGGCACGACGCAGTGACTTTACGACGTTTCCGGAAGCGATACGCGACGTAAAGATAAAGCAGCCCTCTAGTGGAGTATCCTATGTTAAGTATAGCCGTCGTCATCGCGTCGGAAAAAAAAATCGCGTCGTTTGAGTAAAACATTCATGAATGGGGACGTGACGTCATTGACGTTCACTGACAGGACTTGGAGCATGCGCACTGGGATGCATTGACACTCGACGCATGCGCAGTACGTTCGCCGCGGGATCGCGCTTAGTTTGAATACTACACGCCCCGTACCCGCCCAATTTGAATTCCGCCGGCTCATTTGCGATGCGCTGCCGCAACTTTAGGAGCAAGTGCTTCCTGAATAACAGCACTTGCTCCTAAAATTTCAGCAGAGTAACGTAAATGAGAAGCGTTACTCCAGAGCAAAGATGCTCTCATCTACCTGAATCTGGCCCACAGTGTCCACAGAAATCAGACCTGCATGCAGTTAAACTTTAAAATTAGCACTTTTGATTTTTCATGTTCGTGTCCCATAGACTGTTTGCATATTCTGCTGCTAACCTAACCGAAAGCATAGAGGAAGGACAAAGGGGCTAACGTTTTGTGGCTTTCATGTGGAAATATGTTATTTTAGAAAGGAGACCTAAATTCTAAATTATTACACTCAGAAGCAACATGAATTTTTAGTTTGGATTAGCAAACCCCCAATGTCTTAAATTAGGGTGTTATCTATCTTTCCTTTGTGTAAATAATGTAAACAAAGTAAATACATGCATAGGATGGATATATACATATGCTTCTTAATGCATATAAACATTTAAATTTTTAGAAGATGACCACTGAGAACCTAATATAAGGATGCCTTAAATTATGATAGCTGAAGATAAATGCATAATTATTGCTGCTTGAAATGATTGTGGCAGGGTTTGTAATTTCCCGCTCAATTACCATAAAAATATGGAACATGTTTAGATATTCTGAAGAGGGACGGAACCTTAGAGGGGAAGCCCCGGAATTGGATCAGGTCAGTACGGGCACATGTACCCGAGACCCTGGAGACTTAGACCCAGGAGCAGACTTGGAGGCCACGGGGCCTGGTTAAGCCCCATATAGGGACACAGTACTCGCACCCACAAGGTTGTGGTTGTAAAGTCAGAAGGTTTTTTATCCTAATGCATTCTATGCATCAAGATAACAAACATTCTGTGTGCAGCAGCCCCACTGATACTTACCTGAGCCCATCTTTCTCAAATTTAAATGTTTTACAGATTTTGCCTTGACCTGATATGGTGGTCAGGAAGTCCTCCATGCAACGGTGGTGGGTGTTAGTTTGTTGTCTGTAAGTATACAGCATAGCAGATTGTTTACCAAATACATCGCCTACGCCATACCCCTTGTAAAGTAGCATTCCCCTGAGTGGGCTGTAATAGCTTTCCCGTAGGTGTCGAGAAAGGCTTGTGGCTGGCATCAGGAGCAGGAGAACACAGCATACTCTATTGAGGAACATTTAACCATTAGTGTGGAACCACTAGTTAGTTTAGGATAAACTATATAGGTTTGTTTAGCCAGAAAAAAATCATTATGCATTATTTAAGGTGTCTTTGCGCATATTATATACAGTATATATAAGCTTCCCCATGCCTATTGGTGGATCGAGTATTAAACTTTCCCACGCAATACATGCTGCTCCTACTCATTATGTAGATAGACACCTGCACCTCTTTCACAACAATTTTGGTGCACATAACACATCATGCCAAAATTATCCTACACATATTGCACTGGTATTAAGTTTACAGAGATTCAATGTTTATGAGACATACAGTGTTTTTTATGTATTCATTACATGTATGTATTTATCAATTGTATCTCAATTGTATCTCAAGGCATCCATGCCCTTGCAGCCTTAGCTTAAGAAAGGAGTGCGCATGTCCTTGTCATCGTCAGTACACACTCTCAGAAACATGTTACGGTCATTTCCAGTAATGTCACACGCCCACCCCTGCTGTCCACGTCCATTCCAGCCTTCCATCCTGGCCTAATCTACACACAAAGTCGGCAGACTGCTCTTACAGGGGACATGGCGGAACACTGCCCAGACCAGCGTGCATGGAGACTCACCTGTGCAGGACTATCCCAATGTGCCTGATTTTACTTACATAAATGTGAGTGGTTTTATACTTTTGACCAATAAATGTAAAACAGTTTACATTTAGAAGGCACCTCTATTTATTTTAATTTTTTTACATGCTTCATTTCAATATTACTGATGGCCAGTGTTCCAACCTACCAAAGTTAAATTTACTGACACAATAACCAAACTTTACTGACACAGCCAAGAAGTTTTTATTGTCATTTTGAAAAGTTTCAATATTACAGGTTTAAGTGAAAATTTCAGTATTTAAGCTACAAACAAGTACCATATGAGATTAACAATGTGATTTAAGGTAGAACTGCAGGCAAAAAACATATTTCTTATTTTTGATATAGTGAAGGCAGTTATAACCTATCAGTTTTTTTGTCACCTATGTTCAACTGTAGAGACTTTCCCTTAAATTCTGTCTCCAGAGAGAGCGAGAGAGACTGCTCCACATTGCATGGAGAGAGAGAGAGAGAGAGAGACCAGTCCACATTGAACACACAGGGCCAGATTCAGAGAGCCATTACGCCTGTCTAACTGGTGTTAGACAGGAGTACTTTCAAATTTTGCACGCCGTATCACTAGTTTGAATCCTCAAACCATGATACGGCGGCGTTGGGCTTCGATCTGACAGGCTTACGTCTTCGTACGCCTTCGGATCTATGCTGCAATCTTTTTGCGGCCTCTGGGTGGAGTTCGCGTCGTTTTCAGCGTCGGGGTATGCAAATAAGCATTTTCCAGCGATCCACGAAGTTACGAGCGTTGTTCGCAATCGCGTACGTCATTTTTTCGCTACGTAAAGTTAAACCAGCTATTAGCTGGTCTAACGTTACGCGGCCCATGTTAAGTATGGCCGTCGTTCCCGCGTCGACTTTCAATTATTTTATTTTTTTTGCGTAAGTCGTCCGGGAATAGGAATGTCCGTAAACGACGCTACTCAAAAAAAAATGACGTAACGACGTGATTTTGCGCAATGCACGGCGGGAAATTTCGGAGCATGCGCAGTTCGATCGCCGCGGGGACGCGCTTAATTTAAATGCCTCACGCCCCCTAATCGCGTAGTTTGATTCCGCCAGGAGAAATACACTACGCCGCCGTACCTTACGGGCCAAAATCTCTCTGAATTCCTCCTAGAGCCAGGTAAAGTACGGCGGCGTAGAGTATCTCTGATACTCTGCGGGAATCTAATTCTTTCTGAATCTGACCCTCAGAGAGAGAACACTCCACAATGTCTGCACACAGAGATAGACAGATTGCTCTAGAGTTTAGACCTTCTCTGGTGAGTGAGCATCATACTATGACTGCTTTTCCTTTTGAATCCTACAAGATAAGATATTAATGAAATGGATGGATGGATGAATGGATAGATGCATGGATAGGTTGAAGTAAAGATAATATGTTTGGAACATGGGGATAGTAGATGTGCCTGTTCTATGTAACTTTGACAAACCTAAAGGGAATTTAAAAATAATCAATCATACTCACCTAGGTGGATGCAGCATTGATCTGATTGGCTTCCACCATCCATTTGTCGATGGTGGTCACATGTTCTTTTTAGGAAGTGTATACATTTTAAAGTGTTTTATTATATATCAGCCATGATTAAGCACTAGTCTAGTGTGAAACGCGTCGGCTGTCCCCATTTGGCTGTGTTTTGTGATGCATGTCCTTGACTTTTACCAATAAAGACGACTTTTGAAGTTCCTTGGAGTGCGGCTATCTATTTCCTTTTGAAAATTTCACATTTGCCTAGTGCATTGACAGCACCTTGGTTTCCTCGGAGGTTCCATAATTGTTCACAAGACCCACCTGGAGCGGTGACTCCCTTTTCAGCATTGATCTGATCCTCTGCTGCCTCCAAGACTGAGCTGAATGATTGTTCAGTTCTCAGTCTTCAGTGAGCAGAAAGCCAGCGACTGTCAGTACTGGCACTCTGCTCTACCCTTCCAGCCTTCACTGGAGCACTGGGCTGTGGATAGTGTGGGAGCAGTTGGTTAAGGTTTTCAGTGGCTCATTGAGAGGCAGAGCCAGCTGCCGGCCAGGGATCTGGGTGGATGCCAACATTAAAGTTGGTTGAATACAGGTCACAGGAGTACAGAACAAAGTACACTCTTGTGACCAACAGGAGAAGTAGAGCAGAAAGAACGTTGGTCCTACTTCTTCTTTAAAAGCATTCCAAACATCTTTGGAATGGCAAAAGACCATTGTAGGATTAAACGTCAAGAACCTCAGGCCTTGAGTAATTGACAGATACTAAATAAAGATATTCAGTGATCCAGAATATATGAAATAATATTTTTAAAATATAATTGTACAGTACATATTCTAGCAATAACAAAAATAAAATATAAGAAACCATTACATTACATTAGTGAAATCAATTTAAATGAAAACAATATATAATAATTTCTAAATTGATTCTATAAATAAAACATATTTAAATTCTAGTTTGAATATGATACTTTTATTTTTTGCTTGGAAAGAAAGTTTAACAAAGTTCACAAGTTGTTTTGTTCACACCTGGCTCATTTTTCTGAGCTTGTCAAAATGAAACACTTCATGACAGCACACTGTGCAATATTCACATAAATAGAACACACGTTTCTGTCCTGAAAATGCAGCCAAAAAAGTAATTTGTAAAGGAAGAACAATAATTATTTTGAGTTATGTGCTTGAACAACAGAGTGAGTAAACAAATGAGAAAAACAATTCAAACTGTATGCATCAGATGCTTGTGTGCAGTATTCCTAAAAAGTATGCTAGGGGGATGCATGTGCACAGATGCCCAAATTGGATATGCCTTGATCACTTCCATGCAAGTTTAGATAATAAGGAGCTGGCTTGTGATTACACCACTGACTACCTGTCCTAAAAAAAGCTGGCTAATGTGACAGAAAGCTCAAGAAGGTAAAACATAAAACATAACATAAAATATGCGATTATATCACATATATCATGCATCTTGCTCTCACCCAAAAGCCTTGATTTGCCGCAAGACATGTGGGCCTCTATGGAGTGACACTAACCAAGCAGGACTCTCTGAGTCCTCCCAGATCGGTCCCCCTTTCGACCTCACAATGGAAACATGATGCTGGGGCTTAATGGTAGCTGCCTCCAAAAACCCATTAGAGGAAGACAATCTGCATAACCAGATTCTGTTTTCTACTTCCATATATATATATAATGGGCTGCTCAGTCTAAAATGCCTATTTTTTGGTCCCAATTAAAGCCTGATCACTTTGATAGATTTGAAACGAAATATCGCAAATGTTTAGTCCAAATGCTTATAAAATGAACATACGTGTAGTTCTGTGGCAACTTATACTTAATGAATCAGTCAAGAACATTGAAATCAATGAACATTATTCTTTAAGGTTGGACCAATCCTAACACTGGTCACCCAAGTTGCCTAATGCAGACTTTTCTGTCTCATGATTGTGCCCTATAGAGTTGTGTTAGTTTGATTAATTCATCCTATGTATGGTCACTTTAATTAAAGCATTGTGTAACATGTTAAGGAAGATGATACAGTGACATTTACTTGTTTATTAATGATTCTTTCATGTCTTTAGATGTTAAAGTGGTTGTAAACTCTTTTTTTTATTTTTACCTACAGGTAAGCCTATAATAAGGCTTACCTGTAGGTAAGAAGAATATCTCCTAAACCTGTACAGTTTAGGAGGTATTCCCCTTGCAATGTGCCACTTATTGAGTGGCGCATGCGCAGGGGAGACTCTCGGCTAAAGGACCGGCAGCCGCTGGACCTTGCCAAATTGAAAACTCCCGCGCGCATGCGTGAGAGTGACGACCTCGCCGCTCCAGCCAATCACAGCACTGTATGCTAATGAGCTTTTGCCGGCGATCCCAGAAATTACGAATGTCTATCGCAATCTCTTACGGCATCTTTAGTCATCTTTTTTTTGCGTAACACTATACCAGCTTTTTGCTGCTCTAATATTAGACAGCCCATGTTAAGTATGGCCGTCGTTCCCGCGTCAAATTTCTACGTTTTCCGACGTCTTTTAATATTTTTTACGTAAGTCGTCCAGGAATAGGAATGTTCGTAAACGACGCTACTCAAACAACGAATGACGTAACGACGTGATTTCGCGCAATGCAGGGCGGCAAATTTCTGAACGGAGCATGTGCAGTTCGATCACCGTGGGGACGCGCCTAATTTAAATGCTTCACGCCCCCTAATCGCGTACTTCGATTACGCGGCGGGAAATAGACTGCTCCGCCGTAGCGTACAGGCAAAAATCTACCAGAATTCCATTTAGAGCCTGGTAAAATACGGCAGCGTAGAGTATTTCGAGTACGCAGCGCAAAATTAAGTGTATCTGAATCTGGCCCATTGCATTTTTTTCTAAATAGTCGCTCTATTTTTGTTTATAGCGCAACAAATAAAAACCGCAGAGATGATCAAATACCACCAAAAGAAAGCTCTATTTGTGGGAAAAAAAGGACGCCAATTTTGTTTGGGAGCCACATCACACGACCGCGCAATTGTCAGTTAAAGCGATGCAGTGCCGAATCGCAAAAAGTGCTCTGGTCATTGGGCAGCAATATGGTTCGGGGGTTAAGTGGTTAATGTTAAAACCCCTTTTAATGGTTAATATGTAAACAGGAATATTAATTGAGATAAATTATCTCTAAACAGTGGTGAAAAGATTAAAGGTACACTAAAGTCAGGGATTTAAAAAAATAAAAATAACAAACATGTGATACGTACCTTCACTGTGCAGTTCGTTTTGCACAGAGTGGCACGGAAACCTGTCTTCTGGGGTCCCTCGGCGGCTGTCTGGGCTCCTCCTCGCAAAAGCTTTCCTTCTTCATGCGAGGGCGCTTGCATGGAGGAAAGCTTTTGCGAGCGCGCTCCCGTGATACAGCGGCGGCCATAGCCGCCGACTGTATCACTCGGCTCCGCCTCCCAGCGCGCCGCGTCATCCGCCCTGATTGACAGCAGCGCTAGCCAATGACTGCGCTGCTATCAATCCGCCCAGCCTAGCCAATCAACGGCCAGGCTGGGAACCGAAGATGGCGACGTGGACGCGCCCGGGAGATTCGAACGGTCAGGTAAGTACAACGGGGGCTCGGGGGGGGGGCGGTGCTGCTAGATGTTTTTTTACCTTCATGCATAGGATGCATGAAGGTAAAAAAACTTGTACCTTTACAACCCCTTTAAGGTGTGATAAAAAGTCAGAGCATCTGTTTCTTACCACATTTATGAAGTAATAATAGCAAAACAAAGCTAGCATTTATCAAATGACTGCTTTAACTTTAAAGACAAGCTACCATGTTATGCAAGTAAAGCCTTTTATTTTTATTTTTCATTTGCTTTGCAAAATAAAATATGATTGCTCATTCTACAATGCAGAGGAAAAGATAGCTATTCCATTGAGGGACATGAATCATATGTAACTATGGCAAAACAACTGTAAAAAGAACATTCTTTAGATTTCACACTAGCTCAGCTCACAATTATCCTGTCAGTGGATTGGTGAGGTCAGTAATTTCAATGCTTAGCATTGAGGAGGTTTGCTACTCCAATAAACCTTAATTTGAGAGGGAGTTTTCACTGCCAGAGGTTATGATTGGAATGCAAGATATATGGATGATGACAGCTATGTATTTAGCCAGCATGTTTTAAACTATAACAAGCTACGACCTGAGCAGGTTAACAAACTGATTTTAGCTTACGATTGTGTACATATCTCTCGCTGTGTATACAGTGTGTGTTCATGTAATCCAAAACATGTATGATTTAATGAAAATAAATATACAAAATACAATGCTAATTAAGTTACTTGTAAAACAATACCTGGGACTTCACTAAAGTTGAGGTGGGTGGACTAAGGGTCATATTGCATTTCAAAGAAAGTGTTTTTTTTTTTTCTGCTTTCTTTAATTTTATTTTAGCTTTTTCTTTTTCCCAAAGTAATATTTACCTTCAACTCTACATTCTCCTGCATAGAAATGCAAATAATAACAAAATAAAACACTGCTTTCCTAAGTAACAAAGATAAATATGTTTCTATTGAAAAAATGAGAACAAATATTAAAAATAAGCATAAAGTGCGTTTTACGAAAATATTAGCATTTTTTGACATTCATAAGAATGACAATACAAATACTAGGGAAATGTGAATGTCACTCTTGACAGCTATCCTAGTAGCAACCCAGATGTCTCTTGCTCTTATCTCTGCCTGTTAAGACCTACCTGAACATTCACTTTTGATTGCCTCCTCAGTTTTTAGAGTTCAAGTAAATTTGGTTTGAACATGAACTCTGCTGCAAATTCTATTGAGGTATATATAATATATATTGGGGCAAATGCTGATGTTACATTTTGGCAAACATTTTTGGGCTTATGCCCTGTACACACAATCGTTTTTCGGCATAAAAAAAAAAGTTGTATTTTAAAACGTAAATTAAAATGATCGTGCGTGGGATTCACATCGTTTTTCATCTTCTGAAAAACGCCCAAAAAAAATTCAAGCAAGCTGCAATTTTTAACATCGTTTTTAAAAATGTTGTTTTTCGGGTTGTAAAAAATGATCGTGTGTGGGCTAAAACGACGTTAAAAACGACGTTTTAAACCCGCGCATGCTCAGAAGCAAGTTATGAGATGGGAGTTTGAATGGAACTTCTTCTTTAGAGTGCCGTCGTACGTGTTGTAAGTCACTGCGCACATCGTTTTTAACCACTTAAGCCCCGCCCTAAAATGCAGTTAAAGGACCAGGCCCCATTTTGCAAATTGGCACTGCGTCGCTTTAACTGACAATTGCGCGGATGTGCGACGTGGCTCCCAAACAAAATTGGCTTCCTTTTTTCCCCCACAAATATAGCTTTCTTTTGGTGGTATTTTATCATCTCTGTGGTTTATATTTTTTCCGCTATAAACAAAAATAGAGCTCCAATTTTAAAAAAAATTCAATATTTTTTACTTTTGCTATAATAAATATCCCCCAAAAATATATATATAAAAAAAAATGTTTTCCTCAGTTTAGGCCGATACGTATTCTTCTACCTATTTTTGGTAAAAAAATCACAATAAGCGTTTATCAGTTGGTTTGCGCAAAATTTATAGCGTTTACAAGATAGGGGATAGTTTTATTGCATTTTTTTTTTACTACTAATGGCGGCGATTTTTTCGTGACTGCGACATTATGGCGGACACTTCGGACAATTTTGACACATTTTTGGGACAATTGTCATTTTCACAGCAAAAAATGCATTTAAATTGCATTGTTTATTGTGGAAATGACAGTTGCAGTTTGGGAGTTAACCACAAGGGGGCGCTGTAGGGGTTATGTGTTCCCTGTGTGTGTTTACAACTGTAGGGGGTGTGGCTGTAGGTGTGACATCATCGATCATGTCCCCCCTATAAAAGGGATCACGCAATCGATGACGTCGCCACAGTGAAGCACGGGGAAGCTGTGTTTACACACGGCTCTCCCCATTCTTCAGCTCCGGAGACCGATCGCCGCACTTCAGCGGCGATCGGGTCTGCGAGTCAGCGGTCCCGTCCCGAAGCTCCGGACCGGGTCACGGGAGCATGCCACGGGCGCGTGCCCGTGGCCCATGGCTGGGTAGTCGTACAGGACGTACCTGTACGTGGATCTGCCCAGCCGTGGCATTCTGCCGACGTATATGTGCAGGAGGTGGTCCTTAAGTAATTAAGATGATCGTGTGTGACCTTCACAACATTTTTCATCTTCTGAAAAACGACCAAAAATTGTTTTGAGCATGCTGCATTTTTTAACGTCGTTTTTAAAAATGTTGTTTTTCGGGTTGTAAAAAATGATCGTGTGTGGGCTAAAGCTATGTTAAAAACAACATTTTAAACCCGCGCATGCTCAGAAGCAAGTTATGAGATGGGAGTTTGAATGGAACTTCCCCTTTAGAGTGCTGTCGTACGTGTTGTACGTCACCGCGCTTTGCTCATCAATTTTTTTAAAAACGATGGTGTGTGGGCAACATCGTTTTTAATGATGAAGTTGGAAAAACTTTGTTTTTTCTACATGCTGAAAAACACATTTTTTTTTCATGGCGAAAAGTGATTGTGTGTACGCGGCATAATAAGAAAACAAAGAGCACAGAGAGATGGGCACTTGCATGGGAGACATTTAAAAAAAATACTTTACAGCAGGAATTTGGTCATTTTAATGTAGCTTTAAAGACAACATGGGAAAAACACAAATCTTTTCATTTATATACTGCCTAGGAGTTGTTTGTGATGTTAAGGAACAGTCCAAGTTTTGACAGATAGTATCAGTGATGGTGTATTCTGTCATCACATATTTTCAATGTGTAATTGATTTTTTTTAACTTGTACATTTAGCTTGGCTTACATACAACACCCCAATGAGATTCTTTTCAACTTAAAAGAAAGATAGGCTTTAGCTACAACACCTCCCTTTTCATCAAGTGGCAGCAGGCCTGATTTTAACAGTGGAAGAAGCAGCCACAGCAGATCCAAACACTCTTTGTGTTTGGGGGACATTCACCCACATGTATCCACAGCTACAGGGATATCAAATTCAGAGCAGCAACTGTATCCATGCAACTGATGAATTCCAATTGACATGAATGGGTCTGCCTGCATTGGAATAAGCAGAACACACATGTAGAACACACCACATGTGAACTGAGCCTTTAAGAAGTATAGTTTGTGACCTTTTTTTACAGTACAACATTGTTTTAAAGTTTAGACACGTTTAGACAAATGTCAAAATCAGTTCAAAACCCAACCCCACATTCCCAGCACCCCACTAACCCAAACCCCCTGTACTCAATTATTGACAAATATAAAAATATAGACATTAGAATTTTGGGGTAGAAATTTACTCAGTGACAGGGCAGTGTGCAGGTAGAAAATAGAGAGAGAGAGAGAGAGAAAGAGAGAGAGAGAGAATACAGGACGTATACTAAATATATTAGAGTGCATTATGTAAGAGAC
Source organism: Rana kukunoris (assembly GCA_029574335.1). Classification (NCBI taxonomy): domain Eukaryota; kingdom Metazoa; phylum Chordata; class Amphibia; order Anura; family Ranidae; genus Rana; species Rana kukunoris. The sequence continues at coordinate 220,774,850 of CM056050.1, read as the reverse complement.
AGAAGGCACAAATATTGCTCAGTGGCTGGACAGTATGTAAGCAGCTTGGTTAGGCCACAATAGAACAAGAAGAGATGAGAGGTTTTATCCTGAAAATACATTTGAGCATATTATCTGACAGATCAGAGCACTGGAATAGGCCACACTAAGTCCCAACACAGGATTTACTGCTTTAAAAATTTGACATTTTGTGGGTGGGGTTGACCTGTGGAAGCATTGTATAGCATAGTTATGGTGCTGAAGCAATGGAATATGCTGCAAACTTTGAGGCACAAGGCATGATTCCCCTGCAGCAAGAATTAGAAATTTAGCATTTGAAGTTGAGTTGCACAAACATTGTGTGTCATTTTTACCGTCCTTGAACATTGTAATAGACCAACAAAAGGTAGTAAGCAGGGTTGAGCGAACCAGACTTTTGTATTTTTTGTACCCGGACCCAAACCCGAACAATTTGCTGTAAGTTTGGGTTTAGGTTCGGTGTTCGGCAATGTAATGGCGTGCTGCAGGGCAGCCAATCACCATTTGTTTTACTCGTGTGATCTAGAAGCCATCACACCAATGCCTACTAATGTCATGGCTGTGATAAGCCAGTGCAGCATGTAACCCAGCATGTGACCCAGCCTCTATATAAGCTAGGGGCACATAGCACAGCTCGTCACTCTGCTTCAGACAGGGTAGGGAAAGGCTTCCGCTGCTGCTCTCAGGGAGAGATTTAGATAGGAGTCAGTCTGTCCTGCTTCAGAAACAACAGCACTGTATATGTTACTGTGAGAAACTCTGCAAGATAGTTTAGGAAAAGGTTCCTGATTGTGCTTGTAGGGAGAGAAATATATAGGAGTCGGTCGCGCTTCAGAAATCTAATTACACCAGCACTGCATATGTTACTGTGAGATACTCTGCAAGATAGTTTAGGGAGAGGTTCCTGATTGTGCTTGTAGGGAGAGACATATATAGGAGTCTGTCCTGCTTCAGCAATCTAATTACACCAGCACTGTATATGTTACCGTGAGATACTCTGCAAGATACTTTAGGGGAAGGTTCCTGATTGTGCTTGTAGGGAGAGAAATAGATAGGAGTATGTCCTGCTTCTAAAATCTAATTACACCAGCACTGCATATGTTACTGTGAGATACTCTGCAAGATACTTTAGGGGAAGGTTCCTGTTTGTGCTTGTAGGGAGAGAAATAGATAGGAGTCTTTCCTGCTTCTAAAATCTAATTACACCAGCACTGCATATGTTACTGTGAGATACTCTGCAAGATACTTTAGGGCAGTGGTCTCCAAACTTTTTAAACAAAGGGCCAGTTTACTGTCCTTCAGATTTTAGGGGGGCTGGACTGTGGTCAGTGGGAATAAAAAATAAAGTTATAGTGCCAGTAGTCAGTAGGTGGAATAGTGCCCCATAAAAGGTATTAGTTATAGGAATAGTGCCCTGTTGTTGGTGTCATAGGGAGGAAAAATACACCATCATTGGTGTCAGTGGGAGGAATAGTGTCCCATCATTGGTGTCAGTGTGAGAGATAGTACCCCATCATTGGAATCATTGGGAGGAATAGTGTCCCATCATTGGTATCAGTGGGAGGAATAGTACACCATCATTGGTATCAGTAGGAGGAATAGTGCCCCATCATTGGTGTCAGTGGAAGGACTAGTGCCCCATCATTGGTATTAGTGGGAGGAATAGTGCCCCATCATTGGTGTCAGTGGGAGGAATAGTGCCCCATCATTGGTGTCAGTGGGAGAAATAATGTCCCATCATTGGTGTCAGTGGGAGGAATAGTGCCCCATCATTGGTGTCAGTGGGAGGAATAGTGTCCCATCATTGGTGTCAGTGGGAGGAATAGTGTACCATCATTGGTGTCAGTGGGAGGAATGGTGTCCCATCATTGGTATCAGTGGGAGGAATAGTGTCCTATCATTGGTGTCAGTGGAAGAAATGGTGTCCCATCATTGGTATCAGTGGGGGAATAGTGTCCCGTCATTGGTATCAGTGGGAGAAAAAGTGCCTCATCGCCCGTATCATTGGGAGGAACAGCGCTTCATCTCTGTAGGAGGAATTCCCAAGGGCCGGATAAAGGCATGCAAAGGACCGCATCCGGCCCGCAGTTTGGAGACCACTGCTTTAGGGGGAGGTTCCTGCTTGTCAAGATTATTATTATTTTTTTTAATGTATTTTATGTTATTTTAAGTTATTTCCCTATCCACATTTGTTTGCAGAGTACTTGCCATGCTCTTACCAACATTTTGCTGCGATTTCCTTTACTTTTTTAGAGACATTTTAGTAGTCAAAAATTCGGGTTCCCATTGACTTCAATGGGGTTCGGGTTCGAGGTCAAGTTCGGGTCAAGTTCGGGTCCCGAACCCAGACTTTTTTCCGAAGTTCGGCCGAACCCGTCGAACCCAAACATTCAGGTGTCCGCTTAACTCTATTAGTAAGAGGTAATGGTGGCAGATATCAATTTATTTTGAGGAGAGCAGCAAATGACACTTAAAAGTTTAGTTTGTAGCATCAGCAGCAGAAGTTTTGTAGTCAATGGCAATCCATAATTAGTTAATTTCAATAAAAGTGAGCCAGTTTCTCACTGTCAGGGGACATCAAGATTTGCCTCTCTGTAACAAACCTTAATGCTGAATCCTCTCCAATAGCATACTGGCTGCAGGGCAACCTGAAAGCTCCAACCCAAACTGTGCAAACTCCATTCAGTAGTACATCCAATTGTCCATGAAGCCCTCATTTCTCATAGTATCCGCATCAGCCCTGTACCTGATATAGTCAGTAATCATGTTGTCAAGACATGTCTGTGAATGCTATGTGCAACTATGTTTATCTGATGTGGTTTAAAAACTCTTAAAAGCAATGCTAAGGAAGCTGTATCCACAGCTGTGCCTCCTTTCAGGTATCAAAAGATCAGAGGTACATTGATCATCGGAATGAATTTGGTTATAATCAGAAAATGTGGCAAAGTTCTAATAAATAACCTCCGCAAAGTGATGCATTTGGGGCTCCCTGTGAGTGCCGGAAATTGGTTTTATCATTGTATCAAGAATTTAATAGTGCGACCACCCAATAGTGGCCCCTCCTTTGATGGCTTTAAATACTGTAGCAGAGAACCACAAATCCTCAGTATCATTGTTGATCACACCACCTATGTACAATACTTGGGGTTTTGAAGGGGTGAAATGTTTTCCTTGAAGCCGGCCCTATTTCTTACTCCTTGTCTTAAGTAGCCCATCCCTCCTCTTCATTTTTCTCCTTGACCTCCTGCTGCCTCTGACCTACAGAAATGATGGCAGTAACCAAGATGGCAGCAAGTCCTCCTCTTTCTCTAGTTGTTTTGCCTCCAGTGCCCGTTCTGGAGATACACTTGCTCCATAGAGTATTTCCTCACACCCTTGTTTTTAATGCATACAGGTCAATTTGGTTGGTCGCAGGCTGGTCAGTAAGTGAGCTTGAAATTTCCTTGGTTTTGTTTTGCATGTGTTGCCTTTCTAATGCTCATTGTTGCAGTGACCAGTTATAGGTGGGGGCAGTGACCAGTTTGTACTGTGAATTATATTGGCCAGGCAATGCACTAACACATTTGCTGCCATAGTTCTATGTTCTGGGTGTTCAATGTGCCCTTGTGCCTTTAAGGAGTGGTGGACTCCCTCTAGGTTTACCTGCCCTTCACTTGTCCATTAAAATGCATGTGCTTTGGGGAGTTAGGTCCACAGAAAATAGGGTGCCTTTCTGGGGCTCTGTGGCTTATGCATGCATTTGCATATGTGTACAACTAAACCCCTATTTTTAACGCATACAGTTGGACAGGTCAATTTGGTTGGCTGCAGGAGGGTCGGTAAGTTGAGCTCGGAAATTTCCTTGATTTTGTTGTACTCTTTGATTGAAAACTGCTGCTGGGGCAGTCTCTGTAGTATGGTCAACATTTAATTCAAATGCATAAAAGTATCATTGATGAAGCAGTTGGCATTTAGCAGATGAATGTAGATACTTATGTAGACATGTACCCCTATAGTGAGCATAAATTATTTTTCTCTGAAATGGGACCTCCAGGGATCCAGGGTATATCATGATGCAACCACTGCACCACCAGGTTAAGGACATGTGTAATTTTTACCAATCAAAGGGCAGCCAGCAAGTTTGTTGGAATATATCATGTAGTCAACCACATCTTAGCCTGTGCTTGAGGAGCTAACATCAACTCTGGCCCAGTGTGGGATGAGAAAGTTATGAATAAGCACTGTATGATAGTGTGAAACGCGTCAGTTTTCTTCTGATTTTTTGCTGTAATATGTTCATGTTGTGACCAGTTTTATTAAAAGGAACCATTTTTTGGAGTGCGGCTGTCCCGGTCTACACATTTCTGGCCCAGTGTGGTTTCTGTTCCCCAGACATACAAGCTGCAGTTCAGTTTGGCAGTGTTTGGCCTGAGGTGTTGCTAATGCTCTGTTGAGCTTGTGAGGGACTACTGGTTCCTGAAGAGGAATGAGTATATGTGACTAGGCTTTCACCATTTGACATGTGACAGCACCACCATATCTAGCAATGTAAAGTACCTTAAAAATACTAGAATCCACATTTACTCAATATGACATGAAGTAAAAGGACCGATTTGTCTAACAGACAGGATACCTCCCTGGAAGCAAATGACTGTATGTAAATAAGGATGTGATGAGACAAAGAGATGTCTCCTGAAAGCAATCAAAGGGAGGGTCAACCACGGTATAATTTAAACAAACTGTTAGCTTTATTGATGAAATATATAATGTAAATTGATCCAGCTGAGGCAGTACAAGGACCCCTCAGGTGGACCACGTTCCTCCAATGTATCCACTTCAAAGAATAAAAGAAAACACTGTAATAATAAACAACGTTGTCAATTAAAAAAAACACTGGACATGTAACCCTCCGCTGTTCCAAAAATGAAAATCCTGTCTTCAAGAAAGGGATGGTGTATGGTGCTACTGTGAAATGTCCTGCACACTGTAGCATATTTCCTGAATTAAGACACTATCAATAATGAATATATTATGTCCGAAAGGGAACTGGTAAATATTCATGTGGTCATGTAGTCAGGAAAAGGATGAGCTTTCCTTAGTTCATGGCATGGATGTGTGGGTGGAAAGTGGAGCAGAGGGTGCGAAGGAACAGGAGGAACACAAGTGCCTGCAGATGTAGATAGAGGGACTTGCAGCAGGAGATGTGGTTAAGGGAACAGAAGAACCATCATGTTAGGAACAGTAGCCGTGCACAGTAGTTCATCCGAAGTTAAAGAAGTGCTCCACTTGCAGGCTCGAGACATGTGGCTGGTTAGTGCTCTCAGCAGACTTACAGCAGGAACACTCAGGCGTAGAACTGCAAAAGTAGACAGCCTGACAGACACTTAAATGGGTTGGGAAGCCCAGATCAAAGACAGAAGCTTGATCACAGGATTAGCCAGGGTCATTAACAAACTGGCAGCGAGGTGTTGAATCATGAGCAGAGCCAAAGTCAGGAACAACCTGGTCAGGAACAAACGACAAAAAGCAGAATCTGAGATCGGGTCAGGAGTAAGCCGGGTCAGCAACAAAGGGAACACAGTGAAAGATTGCAGATCACAAGGAATAGCTGAAGACCAGTCAGCACTTCAGCATGGGCAGGAGCATCCTTAAACAATCTGTCTGGGCCAACATGCACTGTGTGTGCACCTGTGCGTTCACTCCCATGTGCAAACCTGCGCACATGCGCACGTCTGGTTGCCATTCTGCAGAAATTGCCACGTACATGCACATTTCTATTAGCCAGACATCTCACAGGAATTCCATGACAGCGCCCCCTTCTATATCCGTTGCATCCATCAAAACATGTAACCAGGGTACAGTGAACGATATCCAAAAAGTTATTCTCCTGTGCTTGGGTGTGGGCTTGGAGGTGTATTAGTACGAATGTACTTTTTCCGCACCAGTGATCTTGCTGCCCCCTCAGAATAATGGTTATCTCTGAGACTGTAAAACAAACAGCAAGAGAAGAGCGCACTGACCTAGAGCATTACCACAATAAAATGTATTTTGATTAAAAACAATAATAAGCATATTATAGCATAGCAAGTTAGATCAATCATCTTCAGGTCTGCTGTAGTTGACCAGTAGTGTGGAAGAGACAGACGGCATCTGTGATGGCTAACACATTTTGAGGATGAACCCTCATCCTCAAAGCCAAAATAGGGAATCTACTGGCCTGGCCCTCCCACACTAACTGGTTGACTACAGCAGACCTGAAGGAGATCAATCATACTTGCTATGTTATGATATGCTTACATACCGTGTGTATGTGAGTATAACAATTGTTTTTAATAAATACATTTTATTGTGGTATATGCGCTAGGTCGGTAAACCCTTCTGCTATTTGTTTTGCAGTAAAATATACTGTATGTACTGTCCTTACCCATGTTTATTGAACCAAGTGTCTGTTGTCATGGGTAACCTCACTATGGCAGTAAGCTTCAACAACGAAAACATTGGCCCGGATTCACAAAGCACTTACGCCAACGTATCTCCAGATACGCCGACGTAAGTACAAATGTGCGCCGTCGTATCTATGCGCCGACCAACAAAGCAAGATACGTCGAAAAATAGGCTTCAGCCGCCCAACGTAACTTTCCTGGGCGCATATTTACGCTGGCACTTCCATTGATTTTTGATGCAAATATGCAAATGATGCAAATACGGCGATTCACGGCGTAAAGTTATTCCCCATATAGGAGGCGCAACTCATGCAAAGGTATGGACTAGGGAATGAATGCCGTTGAATTTTATGTAGTTTACGTTGTATGTGAATAGGGCTGGGCGTAGGTTACATTCACGTCGTAGGCAGTGATTCAACGTATCTTAGGCAGTTGTTTCGACGTGATTGTGAGCATGCTCACTGGGATGCGTCCAAGGTACGACGCATGCACAGTTCGTTTTAAGTACTTGTGTGACGCTTAGTCCATCATTTGCATGGGGTCACGCTTCATTTAAATGTATCACGCCCACTTCCAGCCCACTTCCACCTACTTTGACTTAGGCCGGCTTACGCCTACGAATTTACATTACGCCGGCGCAACGTTGGGAGCATTTGCTTTGTGAATTCTATGCTTCCCTAACTGCGCTGCGCCGGCGTAGCGTAAAAGACATAAGCTACGGCGGCATATATATGCGGCGATGTATGTGAATCCGGGCCACTATGTTTCACATGCCGATAGGGGGGCACAGATGGCCTTTTGAGTGAAATAATGATGGCTGAGTGCCTGTCATTGTGATGTAATACAGGCCATAAATTCATAGAATGGAGCTGAACTAAAATGGAAACAGCTACAAAGCCATACATTTTGACAGAATTTGAAAGAAGTTATCCTCTACTACTTGCTTCTTCTGCCGTGCTTTGCATTAGATGTCACCTGTCATAGCCAAACAGGAAATGAGCAGTGTATAAAAGACAATTAGTGCCACCTACCTAAAGTGTTATGTGCTTATAAATAAACTATAAAGTATACTAATTAGTACTCCACAGCTGCTGTACACTTCCAGTGAATTCACCTCACCATACAACATATAAAATAAAATGAAAAATATAAGTGCAGCGCTATTGATCTATCAAATAAATAAATAAATCTATATAATAATGCGTTCAATTAAAGTTCATTTGCTGAAACTTTTTTTGCGTTAAATTATTGTGAATTCTCAATTTATATATCATCCACTACTGTGCAAATTGTGTCTTCAGATGTTCACACCTTCACCAGCCGTTATAGCTGCTCACCTCATACAGTCGTACAGTCAGTCAGAAAGACTCAGGAACAATTCCTTTCTTTTTTTTCAGCTATGGTCTCATCTCTTCCTCTTCCGACAAGCTATTCTGTATACACTTTCCAACCAGTAGCCTCCCAGGGGGATTTCAAGAAAGATCTCTTATATATACTCCCACTGCTTTTCTCCTTCCTCCACACCAGCGTTGTTCTCTGCTTCAGTGTTTACACATTATAGCAGCAACTGAGTGACCTCTTGTGTGCATGTCTTGAGCATCATTCATAGTGTTCCAGGTTGGCTTCCAACACTTTCATGTTTGTGAATCATTTGCACAGCAACTCAATGATTATGGCCTGGAGATTCACAAAGCACTTACGCCAACGTATCTCCAGATACACCGACGTAAGTACAAATGTGCGACGTCGTATCTATGCGCCAACCCACAGCGTATAGTGGGCGCATATTTACGCTGGACGCATGTGTCGCTCCCATTGATTTTCGATACAAATATGCAAATGAGGGAGATACGCCAATTCATGAACGTACTTGCGCCCGACGCATAATATACGCGGTTTGTGTAAGTCGTACGTCCGGCGTAAAGTTATTCCCCATATTGGAGGCGCAACTCATGCAAAGGTATGGACCAGGGAACGAATGCCGTCGTATTTTACGTCGTTTACGTAGTGCGTGAATAGGGCTGGGAGTAGGTTATGTTCACACCGTAGGCAGTGATTCGACGTATCTTAGCCAGTTGTTTTGACGTGATTGTGAGCATGCGCACCGGTATACGTCCATGGGACGGCGCATGCGCCGTTCGTTTTAAGTACTTGTCTGGCACTCGGCCCATCATTTGCATGGGGCCACGCCTCATTTTCATTGCTCACGCCCACTTCCACTTACGACAACTTACGCTTTCAAAACCCAGCGTAGATTTGGGAGCAAGTGCTTTGTGAATACTGTGCTTGCCTCCCTGCGCTGCGTCGGCGTAGCGTATATTAGATATGCTACGGCGGCATAAATATGCTCCAATGTATGTGAATCCGGGCCTACATCTGTAGTTCCTAGCTTCTGTGTTTTTACATTCTTCACTCAATTAATTTTTGTATTTCATGTCCGTCTAGTTCTAACCCTTGGTACATCCTACACTCTGGTATCCTGACCAGGTGCAGAAAAAAGTCAACATAACCCAGTTAAACGTAAGTCCCTGTAAATGCAGATAGTTCATCTAAAAGAGGGCAACTCTAGGTAGTATATTTTTTCAAGACTGCATACCCCTTTCCTTGATCCATGTCTGAATATCAAGTTGATGCCACAGTTTATCTTTGTGAAAAGTGTAATAAATCTATGAACCATTATACAATTACAAATTATTAAATGTTTGCATTCAAACCTGCAGAGCATTGCAACCACAGTCAGTAATTTGCATGTGCAAAGTGTGGGACCCTCTGTTATGTATCGGGAGCAAGTAATGAATGAGATACAAGTGTGATGATATCACCACACTCTTTCTGACATGCTCTGCAAAGTCCCTCTGCTGTAGTGACAGATGGGGCTTTGTTTTTACATATAACAGATATTTGAAGGTAGATGTGCCCTGTGATCCAGGTAAGAGGGTTGTTTGAGGGGGTGACGAATGCAGCCATGTTTTATGTTACACCCCAAAAATGGGTGTAACATGATACATGGTCCAAGACATGGATTATATCTTAACCTTATTTTATATTGAGGGGGCATTTTGACAATGCACCCTGTCATTTTTAGATTTCCCCCTGCCCCCAGGCACGTTGTTTACATGGATTACCATACTTTAATGTTGTCCATTAAAAATGACTCGAGTTTGCATTGGTACATGTCCCTCATGGCAGTACCTAGGTACCCATAACCTTGTTTCATAAAAGCTTGCAAAGATTGAAAAAGGGCACAAAGAATTACAAATTTAGCCTCCAGTAGACTTCAATTAGGTTTGGGCAGAGTTTGTGGATTTTAGCCTGGATTTGCAGATCCTCCCTCAAACTGAACCCAGGCCAGTTCTTATATTACTACTGGTTACTAATAAGCCTGGATATATTTATCACCTATGCCAAAATCTGAGGTCTCCTCCAGCTCCTCCCACTTCACATCCCTCACCAGTTAGCTGACCTCTAGTCTGTGTCCCCCAGCCATGCTGTAAACTGAATGGGTGGCTGCGAAGAGACTGAGTGGGCGGCCGCGGGCTCCAGCAACAGCCCAGCTAGGTGGGCACAGGCTCCAGGGACAGCCCGGCTGGGTGGTTGCAAAAAGGCTGGAAGAGAGGTGCGAACTTTAGGAACAGCCCAGGCAAATCATCATTTGACCCCCGAAGGGGTCCCGACCCCCAGGTTGAGAACCACAGCTCTAGCACCTTTCATAAAATTGTTTAATTTGGATTTTTAACTACTCCAGTACATTTAAGAGCAATGTTTAAAGTGCAAATGAGTGTGCAAGTGGAGAATGTTTCACAATTCTCAGCATCTCTAATGCCTTAAAATCACATAGAAAAACACATTTCAAAAACCAAATGCATAAAATTTGTCAGGAATAGCTACAGTATGTGCACACTCCCTTAGGCCATGCATATATTATACTATCTATGGGATTGCATTTCAAAAGGGGCAAAATGAGGTTTTACAAGTAACCTTGGCTATTTAAACACACCCGCATTATTTAACTCTTAATTGGGAACATATAAGCATTCAAATCATTACTATACTCTTAAGCCTATCGCACCACTTGGCAAAACATACCTGTTCTACCGTATATTCATGATTTCACCATTTTATTATTAGGACAAATTAAAACATATTTGCATATGCATTAGCCAGTGCAGTCACTGACATATACTGATTATTAGTGAAATGAAAAAATAAGGGAAATTTTTGTGAATAAAAGTAAGGGTTAAAAACGTTTACTGCACTTTGACAACCAGTGTTAATTAATTGTATTCCTAATTTTATTCTTAATTAATTGGTAATATATTTTTGAATATTAAGCCTACATCATTCTATTGCAGAGTTCGCCAGCTCAAATCCTCATAGAGAATCTAGCAGTCAGGGGCGGCACTGCCCGAGGGCCCCATTCCACTAGGGGGCCCCATCAGGGTTGCCAGGCTCATTAAAACCAGGGACAGTGTGTAAAAATCTTGTGTTTTTTTTTTACATCTGTCCCTGATATGTCCAAAACCTACATGCTTTTGATGTGAAAATCCCGAGATTTTAGCTGTACTACCACCTGGCTTGGTGGCCATCTGTAAGCCTGGGGGCCCCATAATCTTCTATTGCCCGGGGCCCCCCATGAGTTTGTCAGTCCACCCCTGCTAGCAGTATAGGTTTGTTCATTTTCTTTTTGCAGAGTCTCTTGTTAATTACATTGTACTGTTTTCAGAAGATACTAGTAAGTAACGCACTTGAGCTCTGGAAGCCTGGAAACCACAAGACATAACCTACTACCAGGGCTGTCTTTACCTCAGAGCAATAAGTGCTGCTGTGTCTGACCCTGTCATTGTTGTGGGGCCCAAACCAGATACTTCTTGAGCCCATGATGCCTTCAAATTGATGGCACTGAGAGTGACGATTACACATGGGAGGCAGACTGGCAGATGTGCAACGCGCTGTGGCAGTATGTGCCTGTTGTATAGATTGTAGCAATGCTGGGGGTATCTTGGGTGGCTATAGTGCTAGAGGTATCAGGGGTGTAGAGGGTTCACAGTGCAGTGGGAATCAGGGATGTAGAGAGGTCACAGTGCAGGGGGTGTCAAGGGTGTAGAGTGGTCATAGTGCAGGGGGTATCAGGAATGTAGAGAGGTCCCAGTGTAGGAGGTATTAGGGATGTAGAGAAGTAACAGTGTAGGGGTTTTTAGAGATGTAGAGAGGTCACAGTCCAGGGGTATCAGGAATGTAGAGAGGTCACAATGTTGGGGAAATCAGGCATGTAGAGAGGTCACAGTGTAGGGGGTATCAGGGATTCAGAGAGGTCACAGTGCAGGGGGTATCAGGGATGTAGAGGGGTCAGAGTACAAGGGGTATCTTCTAAAGAGTAACAATTCTGGGGGATATCTAAGGTGCGGAGAGGGATTAAAGTGCCGGTGGGAGGGACATCTTGGGTTTTTGGGGTGTGGCTACAGCGATGGTGGGTGTAGAGTTGTCAGAGTGCTGGGGGATATCTGACCTATGTACAGGTCATGTCCTTCTCCCAGTCTATGACTGAATAGTAAATGAAAAGTACCAAGCTGATTAGATCATACAGACATATAAACTTTGCTGGCTCAAGGGAGCTGGCTTTTCATACCCCATACTTCAAGGATCAAAGCTTTTTTACCTTGCCTGGTCCTGGTATGCTCAATAAAGTTCCAATGCAATGAAACAGTTTAACCACTTGTGGACTGCCACATGTACATATACATCGGCAGAATGGCACGTACAGGCACATTGGCGTACCTGTACGTCCCTGCCTAGACGCGGGTCGGGGTCCGATCGGACCCCCCCGTACATGCGGCGTTCCCGTGCTTCAGGAGCGATCCGGGACGAGGGGGTGGCTGTTCGTTTTTGTCTGCCCCCTCCGGATCGCTCCAGCCAATCCGCACGCTCTCCCCCGTGTGTAACCTGTCACTCTCCTCCTCCTGTGGAAACACAGGAAGGGGGAAGTGATGTAATCTCTCCCCTCGGTGGTATTTTCAACCCCCTGCTGAGGAGTGAATACATCACACAGTAAGTTTGCACAACGCTACACTGACACCCTTACACATAGGCACATTAACCCCCCCCCCCGATCACACCCCCCCACCCCCCTGTCACAGTGTCACTGAATGCAGTTATCATATATGTGCTGATCACTGCATTTAGTGTCAGTGTAACAGGCAGTCTGACAGGCAGTTAGTGTTAGGTTCAGGGTAGCCCCCCGTACCCCCTAACACAGTTTTAACCCCTTGATCACCGCCTAGTTAACCTTTCACTCCCTAATTGCCATAAAATAAATGTAACATCCTAAATATGTGACCTAAAGAACTTGTCGACACCCCGGATGAATAAGAATAATGAAAAATCCCCCAAGGAGGGGCTTTAATAGGCAACAGTAGTAAGCGTAATGATGCAAAATACAAAATTATATTTTAATATTTAATATTACTTTTAATCCCTATTGCCAGTGTCACTAAGCGATCATTTTTCTGATCGCTGTATTAGTGTCACTGTTCCCGCTAGGTAGATATTTTTTTTTTTATGTGATTTTTTTTTTTACTAAAGACATGTGGCTGAATACATTTTGGCTTAAATGTTTGACTAAAATGTAGTATATTTGATTTTTCTTATAACAAAAAAGTAAAAAATATAGTTTTTTTTTCAAAAATTTCGCTCTATTTTTGTATATAGTGCAAAAATTAAAAATCGCAGAGGCGATCAAATACCACCAAAAGAAAGCTTTATTTGTGGGAAGAAAAGGACGCACATTTTGTTTGGGAGCCACGTCGCACGACCGCACAATTGTCTGTTAAAGCGACGCACTGCCGAATTGTAAAAACCCCTTGGGTCATTTACCAGCATATTGGTCCGGGGCTTAAGTGGTTAATTTTCTTTTTTGTCTTGCTTGAGCAAAAATGTATTGTAAATATTTAAAAGCATGTACAGATAAACAAATACACAAATAAAGTGCTTAAACACTATGAGGGGAATGCAACAAAGCACGTACAACACTATTCTGTGGTATTGGCCCCCTTAATAGCCTGCACCAGATTCAAAAAGCACTGCCACCAGCTGTATAAAAACATCATTGAAACATGGTTGAGAAAAGGGAATTGGTAGGACTTTAACTTTTAAGTCATATGCCTCCATTCCTATTGAGGATTAAAAAAAAAGAGGAAAGTTGGGACTTTAAATGAAGCACATGGCCCCAATCAGGTAAGATAGTAAATATATAGTAACATATTTATTTATTGATACAAATATGTACACATTAGATCATGATGAAAATACTGTATAAATAATACTAATAATAGATATATCACACATAATAAAATATATGTACACATGTTCCAACATAATATAGTCATGTATTATGATGTTGATTTATAGCTTCAACTTCCAAAGAAACCTAAAGGTAGATCATGGTTCAAAAGACACATGTAGGTGGGGGGGGTGTGGTGAACGATCGCCAACATGGCCGCTTAAGAAGAGAGCTATGCTCTTTACAGGGGAATTAACAGCGCTACACCTGTCAGAGGCTGTTAGCTATGACTGCCAACACTTTCCCTGGCGTCCTCGTGACCCGTTGCACTGCCCGACATGCGGAGGTTCCTCCAAGACCAACCGCATACATTAAAATTGCCCATCTTCTTCCCGGCAATGTCCCGCTGTCGGGAGACATCCACCGCCGCCAAACGCCAGTTCTCTTGTGTCTGACTCGCTGGAATACACAGACATAACAGAGAGGAATGCAATTGCCGCTGCTGCTTCAGTGGACTCACAATTAAATGACCCCAGCACTCCTATTGCTTCTCCATCAACCAGGAGCCCTGTCAAATCAAAGCCAAGGCTGGATCCTGAAGTCACTGACAATAGTAGTTACTCTGCCCTGAATATGGAGGTGAGTGACTCTCAGTGTACTGGGTCATTCAGGCACCTTCCCAGTAGAAATGCTCAAAGTTTACATCATCACGCTTTCTAAGCAAGGAAAATCCCCTGACATGCCAGTCAACTTCCGTCCAATATCCCTGTGGACATTAAACTTTATGCCAAATTATTAGCCAACAGATTTTTACATTATTCTGTTGCTACTAAAACAGGATCAAAACGGATTTATTAAGGGGCGTCAAGTTTCTGACGCCATTAGGTGCTTGTTAAACATTATCCACTATGCTGAATCTCGAAAAACACCTTCTCTGCTTCTTTCCATTGATGCTGTGCTACATAAATTTGGTTTCCAACGTAAATTTTTTTCCGCCATACTGCACTTTATTCCAACCCCTCTGTGCAGGACAATGTCACACTCTTACTATCCAACCCTACCATCTCAGTGCCCCTTTTCCCATTTCAGTACCCTTTCATATTACAATGTTAATTTTAATAAATCCTTAATCGTGGACCTTGGCATTAGCTGTCATGTCAATCCTACACATTATTTTGGCACTGTAAGTGCCTATCTAGTATCTGGAGGAAAACATTCAATATTATAGCAGACATCACTGGAATTCTGCTAACTCATGAGCCAGCATTGCAATCCTACAATTAGCAATAGACAAATATCCACCGACATTTCCCATAGTAGTTATTCATATACCGATTACTGCAAAACAGGTTATTGGCAGACATTGGAGAAACACCTATACTCCTAACCCCTCAGAAGTCCTGGTACAGATTAATCTCAACTGCTAATATGAAAGGCTCATAGCTATAAGCAAAGCCTCTTGCTCATGTTTGATAAAAGTTTGAACTGTTGAAAAAAGCGGTATAGGCGGTAACTTTATATAGAGGATAGGTGCTCTTGCTGTCATTTACACATTATGTACCTGCATTATCTGTATATTAAAATCCTAATACAAAAAATAATAAATAATAAGATCAGGGGATTGTTGCTGTCCTGCCTCTCCCTGGCACAGTTGATTCCAGAAGGGGTGTGAGGGTGGCAGAGCAGTGACTTACAATCTATATCTGATACCCAGTATAGCTTATAATGTTAATTTTTGTCTGATTCTCATTAAATGTGTTTCATTACATGACCGCAATTGTCCACCAGGCACACGCGATCGTCAGTCACAAAGCCAGGGAGGTGGATCTCTGTGTGTAAACACAGAGATCCAAGTCCTGTCATGGGAGAGGAGACCGATGGTGTGACCCTTGTACATAAGGACAACCATCGGCTGACTAACCACCACGCGCTCAGATGATGGTGGCAAGTTTACTGAGAAGAAACAGGAAGTAAGAAATTCAGACAAAGAAAAAAAAACATTTAGAAGGGAAATTGAAGAAAAGTTAAGTGAACCAACAATGCACTAGCTTAAAGGAACCTATTTAAAAAATAAAAAACAAACCTCTAAACCCCTTTAAGCTTTAATGGAATGGCATAAGTATTTCCTGAGTCGCTTAAGCAGATCTAGCATGCACATTCAACCATTCCTGACTTCACTTTTCTGCATGCTTGTTCTGGTCAGGTAACTCAGAAATGCAGTGAAGTCACTGGATGAGCATTACAGCCAGAATTTGAATTACAGCAATGGAAGTCCACATAACCTTTAGTCTTATGCTTTTTTTAAATATATACAACTTATATCATTAGCATAATTCCTTTTATACTTTACCCTGTATTTTTGCTGTGTAATGCAGCTATAGCTGAACAATTTTTTAGAAGATCACACTTTTTAATGTTTTTTTTTTTTTTTCTGTGAGATTCATGTTTCAGAAGCAACTCTTTAATCAACCTAA